>OW026523.1:134424883-135694883 GCA_932274085.1 Protocalliphora azurea | reverse complement strand
AGAGTAAAATGCGTTGAAAAAGAAACATAAAATCTAAACACTTATATAGATGAACTGAAAAACTTGATGACTGACATGTACTCTCAACTGGAAGATAGAAAAAGTGCTTTTATATTTCTTTAAAACAAAGTGTTTAAATTTCTCCTCTTCCCACTACACAATTTTCATAATAATTTCTTTAAATTCCTACAAGCAACTAAATAATTTTTTTTTCTTTTTTTTTAATTCTCTACACAAAAATTATGACATTTGTTGTTTGGAAGTTGCAGCTGACATTGTGTTTGTGACAAACAAAACAGATGGCGAAGAGGGTTTACAATTGTAAACACATGGAAAACATTTACGTTTACAATTGTTTTTTTCTTTCTGTTTTGTCTTTGAAGTCTTTTTAGCAAAAAAAAAAAAATAAAAAAATATTTTGTTTGACACTTAATGGCGGTTGGATTAAACTCAGTCAAATAATTCGTCTTACAAAGATTATGTTTATATATTATTTTTTTTTTTTACTCCCTAAACAGTTGTTTTCTTAAAAAAAAGGATTTACCACATGTCTGTTAGGAAAAAAAAAATAAATGAAAATACTAACATCAAGATGTTAGAGAATATGTGTGTGTGTTGGGTATGTATTGTGTGAGGCTTAGACAGGAAGTTAAATAACATTTTAATAATATTTATTAAATTTCCGGCAACTGTGCAGGATATAAATGTTTAAAATGTAATGAGAAGTTTCTTTTTTTTTTTTTTTTGTAAAATATGTTGAATTTTATTATAGGATTCTAAACGTTTTTTACATGATGAATGATTAAAAGTTTTGAGAAACTTAAAATTAAAAAGAACGACAATATTCAAGTGAAATTGAATAAGAAACAAACTAGTATTCACGTTAAATTTTTAAAAAAACAAAAACTAATTTGAATTTTAAATAACATTTTAATTTACAATCATTTTTAGAAGCTACAATTAGATTTAATATTATAATAAAAATCCTTTAAACGAAATCACGTTTAATTTTCATAATTAAAATCAAATCTATGCTTCTCTTTTAAGTAAAACAATTATCCTTCTGTTTTTAAGTAAACTTCATTTCACAGACAATTGTTTGTCTAAATCTTCGTTTAAGTATTTTAAATAAATTTCCAAAAATTTTGCAAATTTATCAAGCCTCCGGCTCTAAAGAAATCAATGTTAGCTCTATTATAAAATTAAATTTGAAACATATTTTGCACAAAAATGTCCAAAAATCAAATTAATTATACATAATCAACTCAATCATGTTTTAACAGCAACAACAACAACAAAATCGATTTTGACATCAGCATTGAAAAATCTTTTTATGCTCGAATTTAGACAGAACAAAGCTAAAATAAAATCAAAAGTGAAAATAGATATAAAAAGAATAGCTATACAAAAATTTAAATCCAAACTATTAAGTATTGAAAAATTTGTATAGTCTCCTTTTCAAACAAACAACAACCATTCAAACTTAAATACATACACACACACACACAGACATAAAGAAAAATACACCCACTCAAACCTTAAAGCACGTACAGTGACTGTCACTTCAAACAATAAAATAAAGAGAGAGTGAAAAAAAGAAATGATTTTTAATACCAACATCATGCAAGCATTTCTATGGCTGACTGACGGAGTGAGTGAATGAATGAATGCATGCCTGACTGCTAACAGAATGCTTGACTGATGCCATTATAAGTATTTGTAAGGGAATGTTAAAAGTGTGGGTATCTGTCTATCTCTGTGAGTGGGAATGTATTTCTGTTCATGTACATATTATATGCAACGCTTGCCAAATAAGTCTGAACGTAAACGAGTAAAAGTCTAATATTGAAGTAATTCATCACAACGATTACGATTAAATTGACTTAAGTGCCTCTGCCCTAAAGTGCATTTAACACAAAAATATTTTTGAAAAAAAAAAAATTAGAAAAGAAGACTAAGTAGATCAAATAGAATGAAATAAAATATTTTATAGAAAAATGAAAAGGATTTAAACCCACACTCTTTCTACTAAATGCAGAAGTTTTACAAATGAACGTAAGTAATAGACAGAGCAATTACTGAAACAAAGGAGAAAAAGGGAATTAAAAGAGTTGAAACTTGAATTTTTAAAAGGATTGATAAAAAAGCAATTTTAAAGAAAAGCCGTATTAAATGTTAACTTAAAAGTAAACCAGAATTAGTTTTTAATTTTAAATTAAACAAGGTTTTAATTTTACTAAAATTTAACTTTAAATTGGTATAAATTCTTAATATTTTAATATGTTACATAAAACGAGGATAAAAGTTAATTTGTAAATTAAACTGTTATTAAATTTAAATTAAAAAATAAATTAATTTAAAAAATTAAATGAACTTATGATTAGATTTAAATTACAAGTTAAAAAATGTTTAAAGCCAAATCTCAAATTTAATTAAAAATAAACTTTAATCCGGTTTATTTTTAGATATCTAAATTACAACAAGATTAAATTTAATTAAAAAATTAAATTCAAATTAACAAAAAACCTACAAAATTAAACTTAAAGTTGAACTGCCTTTTTGATTAATCAAGAAAAAAAAGAAAATTTAATTGAATTTCAATTTAAACCGCGATTAAATTTTAATTAAAATAAAAGCAGGATTAAATTAAATTAACTAAAAGAAAGTCAAATCTCAAATTTTATTAAAAAGAGTTAATCCAGTTTATTTTTAGACATCTAAATTACAACAAGAGTAAATTTAAAGCAAAAAGTTAATTAAAACTATTAATAAAAAAAGCTATAAAATTAAATTTTAAATTAAACTGCGATTTGATTAATCGAGAAAAAAAAGAAAATTTAATTAAATTTCAATTTCAATTTAAACCGCGATTAAATTTTAATTAAAATAAAAGCACAATTAAATTAAATTAACTAAAAGAAAGTCAAATCTCAATTTTTTTAAAATAAACATTAATCCAGTTTATTTTTAGATATATAAAATACAACAAGAATAAATTTAATTAAAAAATTTAATTAAAACAATTATTGAAAAAAAGCTATAAAATTAAATTTTAAATTAAACTACGATAAAATTTTATTTTAAATAAAAATAGGATTAAATTAGAACTAAAAGAGCAAGATTAAATTTAGTTGTTTATTAAGCTAAGATTAAATTTTAATTTCAAATATCATTACAATATAACCTATATGTTAACTAAACAACGATTATATTAAAATTTTAAATAGATAAATTTCAATTTAAAATTAAATCAGGATTAAATTTGTTTTTTTTTTATTAAATCGAAATAAAAGTTTAATTCTTAGTTCAATCGGTATTGATTTGAATTAATTTAGTTAAACCGCCGATTAAATTTTTTAAAGAAAATCAAGAACAAATTTTTATTTCAAGATGAATATCTAATTTTAACTGTAAATAAAATCAAGATTAAATTCTATATTAAAAGAAATTTTAGTTTTAATTAAAAAACAAAACTGCGATTAAGTTTTAGCTGAAAATAAAAGAATATATATTAATTTTAATGGAAACAGGGATTAAATTAAAACCAAGATTAAATTTTTATTTGAAGTAAAAAATTTACCCAATATTTTTTCTTTTAAATTTTAAATAGAGCCAACACAAAAGTCAACTTAAATCAAATTTAAATATATATTAAAATTTTAAATAAAACCAAGATTAAATTTTTTTTTTTTACTGCGATTAAATTTATATTTTGTTTGAATTATTTTCATTACATGTAAAATCAATATTTAATATTTTATTGATTTTAAATCTCACAATAATATCAATTTGAAATTATACAAATATTAAATTCAAAATTAAATTAAGATTAAATTTTAATTTTAAACGATATAAACCCAAAATTAAATAAAATCACGATAAATTTTTAATTTTATTTTTTTTTTATCAAGATTAAGTAAAAATTCTAAAATGATCCAATATTAAATATTAATATTAATTAAAACTAATTTAATTTTTATATTTAACCAAGAATAAAAATTTATTTTAAATTGAAGTAAAATCAAATTTTCATTTTATATTAAACCAAGTTTAACTTAAAATTTTACTTTAATTTAGTAAATTTTATTTTTACACCAACCCAAAATTAATGTTTATTTTAAATTGAATTTTAATTTTAAATTAAGTTATATTTTAAAGTTAAACCAAGATCAAATTATAATTTTTAATAAAATCACGATAACATTTTAGTTTTATTTTAAATTAAGATTCAATTTTAATTTTCAATTCAACCAAAGTTTAATATAAATTTCATTTTTACCTTTACCCAACATTAAATTTTATGCTACATAAATATAGAATTTTAGTTTTTTATTGAACCGAAATGAGATTTCTATTTTGAATTAAATGAATTTAATTTAGAATTAAACCCGGATTTAAAAAAAAAATCAATTTTAAACTTTGTTTTAAAACTAAGACAAGATCAAAATAAAAGCATCAAAAAATTTTAATTTTATTTTAAATAAAGGTTACATTTTAATTTAACAAAGATTAAATTTGATATATACTTTTAGCCTAGATTAAATTTTAAAGTATATTTAGATAACATTTTAACTTTGAATTAAAATTCAAGTTTTATTTAAAAAGTAGCCAAGACTAAAATTTTATTTTAAATTGAACCACGATTAAATTAGAATTAAAATATTGAATCAATAATGGTATATAATTTAAAATATAGCCATGATTAACTAAAAATTTTACTAAAGTTTTAATTCCTTATTTTAAATAAAATGAAGCTTAGTTTTAATCTAAAATTAACCAAATTGAATTTCAGTTTTACATTAAACCAATATCGAATTTTTATGTAAAATTTAAACAAATATTAAATTCAAATTTTAAATAAAACAAAGGTAAACTCTCAAGATTAAATTAAACTAATGGTAAGTTTTAAATTTAACAAAGACTAGCTTTAAATCTTAAATTAAACGAAGGTTAAATTTTATTTCTGAATTAAACCAACGATTAAATTAAAATTTTGAGATAAACCAAGATTAATCTTATTTTATTTATTTTTTTTTTTTATTATTTTATTTTTTCTTTTTTTTTTCGTTTTTGCTGAACGAAACCTAATTTTAATTTAAATAAAAATTTTGTTTTAATTAAATTTTTAGGTTTAGTTTTATATTAAGCGAAGATTAGGTTTTAATCCAAAATTAAAGCAAAATGAAAATAAAGTTGTATATAATAAAATTTCAAATTTTATTTAAATCAAAATTCAAACCTAATTTTAAAGAAATCCACATTTTAACTTGAAATAAAACCTATTATAAATTTATATTTTAAACAGGACCATCAGTTAACTAATTAAAATATTACGAGATTAAATTCGTTTTAAACAAAATTGTAATTAAACTGTAATTTTAGAAAAATATAAACAAATATTATTTATTTTTGTTTTTCACAAAACCACCATAAAGATTTCACTCCTTAAACTTTTAACCATAAATTTTCCAACTTTATGAGCCCTCATTTTCCTTAAATGCTTAAAATGTTTCACATGAAATTGAAGGCCAAAAGAGTTTACTGACTAAAACACACTCTCTTTATCCTAAACTAATGAAAACGAAAAATTGAAATTCTATATATTTAAGAAAAAATATTACACTCACACCCATTTAAAAAATGACACTAGCACACAAACAATACGCCTTCATACCGACAAAACAACGTCATCAAAATGCTTACAAATAGCAAAGAAAAAAAAAAAAAAAGAACAAGTGCGAAAATTCACACAATTCTCTTGAATATAATTTCACTAAAAAAAACAGTAGGAAGAAAATAAAACACGGAAAAATGTTATCCCTTCCACTTGCCCTTCACATTTCTTAAGACCCTGCTCTGTGCATGTTCTCTTTCGAATCATTCTTCTACAGAAAAAATATATTTAGATAGTAAAAGTGTTTGACTAAACGAAAGCAATTTAAACCTAAACAAAAAAGAAATCAGTAAAATGAAAAAGAAAAAGCAGACAAAAAACATGATGTAGATGTTTTCTATTTTTCTGAGAAAAAAAAGAATTAAAACCCGAGTGTAAAGGAGAAGAATGAAAGTCTAAATGTTGATAAATTTTGGTACACAACTAGAAAATACACAGTCACACACTTAAGCTAAGTTCAAATTACGCAAATATTTGACATGAAATATTTCATTGTATTTTCACGCAATTTTTGCGAGTAAATTCACAGTTAATTTTTTTGTTCATATTACGCTCATTTATTTGACGCTTCTTGTTTGATGAAACAGCTATCAAATATCGTAAAATACTAGAAAGAGAAAAATATTTTAAGCCTGTTCAGACTAGATACAAATTATTTAACAAAAATTATTTAACCAAACACACAACTACCAGAAATTTATTTGACATCAATTATTAAATGAATTTATAAGAAAATCTTATTTTCATATTATTTTAATCATTTTAAAACAATTTTCTGAGAGAATTTCGGAATATGTGGACGTCAAAGTAATGTTTGCAGCGTTTTTATTTAATGTAAAACTATTTATTTTAAATGCAAATAATTATAAAATTTACAAAGTAACAAACGAAAGTACGAACTATTTTCAATTGTTTAATTGCAAGATTTAATACGCACATTAATAAAAATTACTTTAGAAAAACTTTTATACACAAGAACAACCCTGTTTTCTTTTCTTGTCATTTACAAAACAGCCCTGTGTTCGGAAAACAACACTGTTTCCTTTGCATGTCCATTTCAGCTGTAGAAAAAATCACAAGTATGGCTAATAGTAAAAAATGTTAATGTATTGAAAGTTTTATTTTAAAAAACTATATTTTAAAAGACAAATTATAAACTGAACACTTCTATTTTTGTCAATTAAAAGCTTGTGTAAAAATAACAATCATCAGCTTCAGCTGTTGTTTGCCCCTGTTTGATCTTACATTTATTTTATTATACCAAACAAAAATTCTCCCAAATAGTGTTAAATATTTTACAACTAGTGTTCACACAATATTCACACCAACAACATTTTTAGTTAAGGGAAAATAGTTTTGTTTGTCCAAAATCAGCTGCTAACTTCATTAAATTGTAAAAATATTTCGTGTTCACATAAAGCAAAGCAAAGATTTGCAAAAATTTTCAAATATTAGCATAGTGTGAACTTAGCTTTAGTTATGTAAAAACGTACATACACACAATAGCCTTTAAGCGATTTGGTGAAATACGAAATAAACCCACACTCATATACGATAACAAAATTAGAGAAAGGGAGACAAATCTCTAAACTACAAGTACAAATGTCTGATTTTGCAACTAAATACAAAGAACTTTAAATGTGCAGCTGCAAAAGTAAAACCATGTTGCAAACTTTTTGCCCAAAAAATGGGGGAAAAATAAAAAAAAGTCCCTAAGCACATTGATTTGGAGTGGTTTAGTTTTTAAAGCAAACATAAATAAGCGGATGAAACTTTTATACGGTTAGTATAGAATCTAAATAAAACTTTAATTTTGCATAAATTGAAGGAACAAAAATTATGCAAGTTTTGAGTACATTTGAACTAATGGAATAAATAATTTTACTTTCATTATTCATAATACAAAAGCTGCCTTTAAAAGTTAACAAAAGAAACGTTTAAGAAGTTTATAATAAAGAGAGTACCATGGGACGTTATTAAACAAAATCTTAGTTGAAAAAAAAATTTTATACTGAAGCTACTCTTAAGTAAAGCTTAAGGTTAATATAAAGCAAGAATTAAGTTTAAACTTTAAGCAAAAATTTGAAATAATTGTAATTTCTACGTAAGATTAAACTGAGTTTTATTATTATTTCTTTAGTTAAATAAAATTTAATTCTTTAGAGATGAAACAAGTCTCATATATATTTCTTTTATTTTAGTTAAACGTCAAAATTGACTAAAATTGGCCAAAAATTAAAGACTAAACGATGATTTAAAATAAAAATTAGAAATAAATTAAAATTTAGTTTATAACTAATGACTAAATTTTATTCGAAACAAAAACAAGGATAATATTTTCGTTTTAAATAAAATTTAGATTAAATTAGATTTTCTAATAGAACCAAAATTTCACCATAATTTTAAATAAAATAAAGAAAATTTAAATTATAACTAAAATTATACATAAAATTCAAGTATAAACAAAACGATGATTATCTTTTATTTTTGGACAAAACCGCGATAGATAAAAGAGCTCGATTAATTTGAGAATCTCAATAAAACCATGATTAAATTAAATTTTTAATAAAATCACCATAAGTCGTTATTTAAAAATTTTAAATAAATAAAATTAAGTTTTAATTTTACTTTGAGTAAGAATATTATTTTAAATCAATATTAACTTTAAACTTTACACTAAATCAAGATTCTAATTTTTTATTATACAAAGTTTAAATATTAGTTTAGTTTAAATTCCAAGATTAAATTCTAATTTTAAATTAAACCACATCTAAATAAAATTTCCATTACATTAAATCAAGATTAATTCTAATTTCATATTGAATATTCATATAAAAAAAACAGATTATATTTTTACATTTGAAAAAAAACGCAGTTTAAAATTTTAATCTTGCATTAAACAAAGATTAATTTTTAATACTAAAACTAATCAAGATTATATTTAAATTTTAAATTTAATGACATAAAAAAAACTAATACGTTAAACTTAGACTAAATTTTAAAAATCTAAACTAAATTATAGTTTTATATAAAACTGTGACTACATTTAAATTTTACATTAAACCTAAATTTGATTTTTGTTTGAAAATAAGTGAAAATTGAATTTTAATTTTGAATTAAATCACACACAGATTAAATTCTATTTTATATTCGCTTAAGTTTTAATTTGGTTTTTAACAAAATCAGGCCTAAATTTTTATTTACATTTTAATTAAAACCACGATCAAATTTTAATATTAAGTAAAAAAATTAAAATTTAATGTTTAAACACGATTAAATTTTAAATAAACTCACTATCAAGTTATTTCATTTCAACTAATTTTTTCCTAAAACCAGGATAAAATTTGAATTAGCAATTAAATATTTTATGAAATCAGGATTAAATAAAACCAGGATTAATAATTTAAATAAAAGTTAAAACCATAATTAATTTAAAATTTTAAGTTATTTTTTAGAAAAAATATATTTTAAAATTAAACCACGATTAAGTTAGAATTTTAAGTAAAAGGAAGATCAAATTTAAATTTTAAATTAAATCAAGATTAAATTTTGATAAAAAAAAAACACGAATAAAAGTTATATTTAACCATTATTATTACCGTATAACCTTTCTTAACCCGATTAAATTTTAGTTTAAAAGAAAACCAAGATCAAATTTCAGTTTAAGCTGGAGTTAAATGAAATTTTTAATTTATATTTAAAAATAAGGAGGACACATGACTTATTTATTTTTTATTTTTTTAAGATGATTAAATTTAAAATGATACTACGATATTCTTATTTAGACAAAAGTTTTAATTATCCAAACCCTGATTAAATTTAAATTTTAAGGAAAACTGCAATTAGATTTTGATACAATAACCGCTAAAGTAATATTTTAACTAAAACCAGAACAAAAGATTCATTTTTGAACTAAAACTATTATTTATTAAATTTAAATTTGAGTTACGAATTAGACAGCGATTAAATTTAAATTTTACAATTTAAAAAATGGTTCAATTCTAAACAAAGCGAGGTTTTATTTTAATTGCTAATATTTCACAAAACCACAGTTAAATAGTTATTGAAACTAAAACCGTGATTAAATTTAAATATTTAATTAAACGGGTATTAAAATTAATTTCAAATTTTAAATTAAATTTCATATTAATTTAAATTTAAAAATTAAATTTTAAAGAAAACCAAAACTAAATTTAATTTTTAAATAAAGCTCAGATTAAACTAAAGCCCGATTAACTTTTGAACAAAACTAAATTTAAATTTTAAATAAAATAAAGATTCATTTAAAAAACAAAAATAGTTTAAAAACCATGATTAATAAAGTGATTTTATTAAATCCACGATTAAACTTAAGATAAAACCAGGATTAACATTTAACTTTAAATGAAACCCCGATTTATTTTAAAATGAAAAGAGAATTAAAATTCTCGATTTAAGTTTAAATAAAATAGCGATTAACTTTTATAAATAGAAAATTTATTTACATTTTTTCTTAATAAAAAATTTGTGGCATTTTTTTTTATAAAAATAAAATTTATGGAATTTTTTTTATAAAAATAAAAGTTGTCGATTTTTTTTTATAAAAAGAAAATTTATAAAAAATTATATATATATATATATATATATATATATATATATATATATATATATATATATATATATATATATATATATATAATGTCGAAAATTTTATAAGGAAATTTCTCATTAAAAGTAAATTGATAAAAAATTGTATAAAAAAATAAAATTTATTGAAAATTTCGTATAAAAATAAGTTATCGTAAATCTCAAAAGAAGAAAAATTGATTCAAAATTTTCTATAAAGAGAAAATTAATCGAAAATTTCTTATTAAAAATTTATTTAATAAGAAAAAATTTATTTAATAAGAAATTTTCGATTAATTTTCTCTTTATAGAAAATTTTGAATCAATTTTCCTTCTTTTGAGATTTATTCAAAATATCGATTTGAAATTACTTCAAGTTTAAATTTAGATTCAAAATAAAGTCATGATTAATGTTTTTTACGTACACCGAGCATAACTCCATTCCACTGTGCAATTGTATATCTTTGCTCATCATACACATTGGCAGCAGTCAAAAAGATAAGTATGGTTCTTGGAACAACTGCAAAATTGTGTGTTTTTCGGTTGAAAACTTAAATTTTAAAAATACCGCAGAAACTATTTTTTTTTTGCTGTATACAAAAAACATAATAAAAATAGAAATCTAGATTTGTTTAGGGGGTATATTATATTTTTTACATGTTTTCAAAATTTCTGAATGGTTTTTAAAAAGTAGTTAATACTTAATATCTATATACTTTCAAATAAGGATTTTAGTTTTTTGGTTTTGGTTCCCAACAAAAAAAAAAAAGAAAAAGTTGACTTTATAGGGAGTTTGTTTAGTTTTGTAAACGATTTTTCTGTTTTGAGTTTAAATGAGGTAAATGTAACTTTTCATGATAGTATTTTATGTAAAATGTATGTAAATTTTATAGATTTGCTAAATTAACATCTATTTGCATACATATATATTATGTGGCTTAAATGTTTAACCAACTAAATATAGCCAATAAATAGACAACAATAGTTTAAAGCAAAAACTAATATAAAATTTTCAAATAATTTTACATAAATTTGCTAGTTGGTTAACTTTTCTAAATCACTGTAGTTACGCCTGTATTTCCATTGTAGTTTATTAAAAAATAGAATATTTGATGTAATTTTTCTATATTTGTTTAACCACAAAATTTACATATTTATAATAGAATCGTAATATCCCAAAATCCTTTAATTTAAACCAAAAGGGGTAGTCAGCCAATTTTGTTAAGAGTATAAATAGTAAAAAGGTTTCTTCCCAAAAATAAAACAAAAACCACCATTTAATATTTCAGTCTAAATATTTCTACCCACTAACAGAAAAAAAAACAACTTCAATCAAAACTAAGCACCATTTTTAACACTAAAAATATTTCAATACATTATTTCCACTTGAGTGTTTTTTTATTTCCTAATAAAATTTAATATTTCTATTTAAATTTACTTATATTCCTTTTTTTGAGTAAGAATCCAATTTAAAACTATTTAATTGGATTATAATTTATATTGAAAATTTACAATGCCCAAAAGGTTAAAACATGTCAATTCCTATATAAAAAATAGACAGAAAAAAATTGTCTGTAAATTTAAAGTACTTAAGGGATTTTTTGGTTTTTTCGTTGTTTTTTATTTTTCATGAATGAAATAATATTATTAAACGTTATAGTGTTTAAACTTTAATCCCAATAAATATTTCATGTCATATTTTTTGTTTTGCATGCTTGATTATTAGCTAAAACTGGTGTTGAAAAATAACTGTAAAAAAATATTGAAATATTTATTGCAAAAATATTTAATGCAATAATATTGTTTTAATAAATAAATATTTACTTTATTTACGATAAAAATTGTATTAAGATAAATATCAGGATTTTGAATAAAATTTTCAGTAAAACCAAATATAAATAAACCAAAGATTAAATATAAGATTAAGTATAAGCCAGTATTAAATTTAAAATTAAAGGAAATTCTAAAATTAAATTTTAATTCTAAACAAAGCATAAATCAAAATCTTTAATAAAATCGAGATTAAAAAAATAATTAACTTTGTAAAAAACCTAAGATTAAGTAAGTATTGTAAGAACAATGAATTTAATTTTAAATAAAATCGAGATTAAATTTCAGTTTTACGAAATCCAAGATTAAATTTAATTTACTTTAATTTTAAGTCTAGCTTGAAACAATATTAAATTTATTTTAATTGTAAGTAAGATTAGATTTAAATCAAACTTATATTGAATTTATATTTAAAATAAATAAATAAAATAAATGGAAATTTTTTGGTATTTAATCCTCAATCAGTTTTAAATAAAACCAGAATTAAACATTTAGCAAAGTTAAAAAGTAATAAATTTTAATTTTATATAAAACTAGAATTAACTTTAGATAAAATTATGAAAAAAATACAGATTAAAATACAGTTTTATATATATTTAACTCGAATTTATTTTATAAGTAAAGTGACAGTTAAGATTAAATTATCTAAGATTTACTTTTCATTTAAAACAAAACCAAGATTTAATACTCTATTTAGATTAAACACTTACACAGCTACACTCAAACTACACCAATTTCTTTATCTGCCAGTTTGAATGCGTATTGATGAGTATTTTTATGTTTTTGTTATTAGTTGGTATTGTTATTCTCTTTAGTAGATTAGGTGTGAATAATTAAAGAGCGAATAAGAGTAACATATTTGTTTTACTATTTTTTGCTAAAACAGATAATGTGAATGCAGAAGCTTTTACTATTAGTACTTGTTGTATGTTGATAACACGTATTATTACGTATTATGAAAATGGAGACGTTAAATTGATTCATTTATTAAATTAAAACAATATTAAACATAGTTTTATGTAGTAACAATTCTTTTCTTTTCTTTTTTTTTTTTGTTATTGATTTAAATAAACAAAGTTTCTTTGGTTAACAAAATAATTCAGTCTTTTAAATTTAAAAAAAATAATGATAAAAAACAAAATAGGAATGTAATCATTAGTATATAGAAAAAAAAAATTAAATTTAAATATGAATGTATGAAAATTTAAAAATTAATATATTATTCATTCTGAAAATTCAGACACCTTTAAAATTTATTTTTTATTAGTATAACAGATTGAGAAAAAATTTTTTCTGCGATACGCATTATTTCATTTCATCAGTGTTGTGAATCAATTGATTTCTGCAGGTAATATTTTTACAATCTTTTAAAGCGCCTTTAATGTTACTTCCTCTATCAGTAACCATAACTATCTGATCTCTTAAAGATCTGAATAAACTAACTTTATATTGATATTGACAGCAAGGCGGACGGACATCGTTAGATTGATTTTAGAAGCGAGTCTGAGTCGATTGGTATACTTTAAGGCGGGTGTTGGATAACTTTTTTTATGCGTTACAAACATCAGCACAAACGCATAATCTCCCAACCATCTATGGTGGTGTAGGGTATAATTAATATAAAATTTAAATAAATTTGCTCTTTGTGCAAATTCTGAATTTTAATATAAAATTAAACCGTATTGAACTTGAAATAAAATCAAGTTCAAATTTCAATTTACTATAAAGCCATAAGTAAATATAAATTTTAAATATAAACAGACTAAAATTATTATTAATAATAAAACAGAAATTAAATCTTTATTTTAAATAAAACCAGGATTAGATTAATTTGATTATATAATCTAATTTAGATTTAGATAGATTTTAAAATAAACTTTCAATAAGTTGCCATTTTAAACAAAATCTGTTTAGAATTTTAAATTAAATATAAAATTTGTATTAAATTTAAAAATTATTTAAAACAAGAATGTTATTTTTATATAAAAAACTAGGATTCAATTTAAATATCTATTTAAATTTTTACTTGATACTTTTTTTTATAAGAAATTAACTTTTTTATAAAATATTAAATATTCCAATTATTTCAATTGAACTTGAGCCTGAATAATTTTCAAAAAAAAAAAAAAAAAAAAAATAAATAAATAAATAAATAAAAAAATGCTGGAATTTTCAAAATTTGTCACTTCCCAGCAAAACTTTTTGGTTTTCAGTAATGACAACTACTTATTACTAGTAGTTTCTTCGTAATGAGGCGTCATTATTATTTGCCTACTCTGTATTACATTAATAAGTACTAAATAGTATAATAGCACAGTAATACCGCAATCACGTGGATCAGTTGGCTAGAGCGCCGGATTAACAACCAGAAGGTTGTTGGTTCAACCCCATTCTGAAGCTGTTAATTTTTTATAACAAAATGTCTAAAAAGATATTTTAAACTAAAAAGAGTTTTTGTCGCTTAGGATGTGCGAGATGGTGTAATGAGTAAGACGTTGGTCATTAAAAACGAATGGTTAGTTTGTGTCCAAGTTCGAGTCTCACTGACGGCAATATTTTTTTGTTTTTTTTTTTGTATTTGTTTTCGTTTAGGTACATATTTTTGAGTACCCCTAGAGTCAAAAAATAACTACATGAATTTGTGGACAACTCGAACAAAAATAATGAGTTATTCAGGCAAAACATAAGTAGTTTATTTTTGTTTCCAATTATACCTGCCAGCTTACCAGGAAAGCAAAGTTTTTGCTGGCTTTTTAAAATTGGAACCCTTTTAATATTTAGTCTTTTGTTTTTAAATTAAAAAATTCAACTTTTTGGAAAAATTGTGCTCTTTTAAATTGGTACTTTATTTAGAAATTGAAACTTTCTGAAATGGTAATTTTTAACATTTTTAATTTTTCTTTTTAATAATGAACACTGGTGGAACATCCAAATTTTTTTCGGAAACTCCAAAATAATAATTTCAGAAATTGTAAAATATGAATATATTTTATGAATGATAACAGGCCAGATAGTCCACAACATATATATATATATATAAATATATACTAAAAAATAAAATGTGGCTACATTGAGTTTTAAACATTGTACGGCATCACCATAAAAATATATATAACAATATTGTATAATATAAATTGAAACATAGGAGATGTATTTTAGTGTATTTGTCTATATTTTTGAATTTTGCCATCATATGGGTTATTGATCCCGATAACCTGTAACTTTGAAGTGTAAAAATTTATGTTTGGGCATAAACTTGCAGGAATGTGAAAACGGGAAAGCCTTCGCCAAGGTATCTATTTATGTATTTAGAAAGTGTCTGTTTTTTGTTCAAACTCCTGCAATTGTCAAATATTTTCAGTTCAATTTGCAACTAGGAGAAAATATTATATTCTAACCTATTCCTTAGTATCACTAATCATCAGAAATCTAAAAACTTATAAAATAATTTAAATATATATATATATATATATATATATATATATATACAAATTATTTGTTCAATAGTTATATTCTTTTGTACCACCATATGTGGTTTAAATGTAAGATATATTTTTCAACTAAACCCTTTAATGGTAGTTAATCCATATCCTATAATGCTTGAATCACACTGAGTATAACCAAACAATGTAGTTGGAAAACAAACATTAAAAACGTGATATATTTAAAAACAAACAAGTACTGAATTTTTCCACTAAGTATGTGAAAAGGATTATTATTATATTTATTTGAAACATTTTATTGTCGTGGGAATAATAATATTATAATATGTTTTAAGAACAAAAGCGAAAGACTGCAAATACTTAATGGTTGTAGAAGTAAAGATATTTGAAGAATTTTGTTTCTGGTAAAAATATTTAAAAACGTATAATTTTTGCAGTCAACCATTTTAAAATTTTTATTGAGCGTAAACATTAAATAACAAAATTTAAACAAAAATGTTGCTATCATGAACACAGAGTTATTAAAATTAAAGAAAATTAACAAGTAGAACATAATATTATTGCAGTGATAATGCCGTAACCATGTTTTTTTCTGTGTGTGTTAACTCTGCATATCGTGTTTTCAAAATTACTGAGAAATTCTCAGTTATTTTGAGAAATTATTTTTATTTGTCGCCCAGTGCGGTTTTTATTATGTTGGTCCTTATTGAAAACTAAATTTTTTTTTAAGGAGTAGATTACATTTTTTTAAATGGGTATTTTTTTTTTAAATTAAAGCAGTACTAAATTATAAAAAAGCTTCTATAATTTTTCCTTTGTTAATTAACCAATTTGTTTGATTTCCAAGAAAAGCACAAAATTTTTGACAGATCTGTAAGGAATTATTTTAAAGTAACATAAATTTTATTTTAAACTGGGATTATAATTAAAACGATTATAATTAAAATTTCATAAAACTTTTGTAAATTGAAGTATGTATTAAATAGAGCCTTAGATAAATTCAAAATTGTATAACGGCTAAAACTAAGTTTTAAGTAAAACATAATTAGAAGCTAAATAAATAATTTTTAATAAAAGGCTTATAAAATTTAGTAAAAAATTAATTCAATTTAATTCTTAAATAAATCCAGAAAATAATTAATAATTTTTATAATCTAATTAAATTATATTTTTTTCTGCATTTTAACTTTTTTCCTCATAAATTAAATAATCCAAAAATTTCGTATAAAATTTATTTTTAAACAAAATCAATAATTCAAAGACACATCAATATCCTTTGTATGTCTTTTTTAATGTCATTGGAATTTAAATTTTATTTGTATCCTCATATTTTTATACAAATTAATGTTTTTATGGAAAATGATCATAAAAGTAAGTAAGTAAGTTTGTCGTTCTGTTATGCTTTCGTACAATATCTGCATTTCTTATAAGAAACAGCATATAAAACATGTTAATATTATTTTTTTATTATTTTATTTATTTTTCTCCTCAACTTGCTGTTGTCCTTCTTTTTTTTTTTTTTTTTTCTTGCCTATTCATATTTGTATGTATTTTACGTTTTATCACAAAATCATAAGAAATTTTATACACGTCTTATACGACAATTCGATTTTTCACATTAAATATACATAAACTTCTGTTTGTTTTTTTTTTTATGAACCGAAAATCCTTTCTTGAATTTTAAAATATAGAAAAAGGAAAATGTTGACTAAATATGAAAAGACGTATTAGTAAGGGAAAATAAAGTATTTCTGTTTATTTATTTTCTTTGGTAAGAGTTTAGCTTAAGTTAAGAAAATCTTTATATACCCTTTACACCTGTGGTAAAGTATGTCATTTCGTTGGCAATTTCCACAAACAGAAATAATGTCAATAGGATGATGTCCGTCTGTCCATCCGTCCGTTCCTCTGTCTGTCGGTAGAAATGGCATAAGTAAACAGCAGTTGTTAATTGTATATGAGCCATTATCAAAAATTTTTAACCTGTCTGCAACTAACTTTAATCCTTAATAAATTTTGTGATAATAACGTTTTAAACAAACACAAGACTTGAAACTAATAGAGTGCAAAATTTTAGCATCATAGGCTTAATTTAATAATAATGATTAATGACTGTTGTTCAAAGTTCAAAAACTTAGAAAAAGGACTAAAAATTACTTAACATTTTCCCAATCTTCTACACTTTTTGTTCGTGTGCTTATACTTTTTGATCTCATTCAATCTTATGTAAGCTAATCGAACTTTGTGAATAAATTCTACACCCTCTTCGTTGTTGTGCAGACTTTCAACATTTAAATACAGGGTAGTCAAATTTTGATGACATTTTTTAATTTTTATTTTTTTTTTTTCATTTTTTGGGCGGGTTCTTTGTGCTCCTCAACGGTATACAAATTTTGAAACAGTAATTGATTTTTATTACAGTTAAGCATATTTTGCGCTGTATCCGGTTGATGTACCTGAAATATTCAAGGCAGTAGATAGTCTCAAAGTTTGAAAGAAAAGAGCGAAAATTCTTTAAAAAGCCAGTTTTTCGCGAGGCGCATCCATAGTTTCATATAAAATATCATGGATTACTATGTGAACTTAGTTTTTTGTTATTTTACGCAATAAAACCCAAGGAGCATTAAATATAAATTTAATAAAGTATTTTATGGCCTTTTTGAAAATTACGCAAAAGTAGGACTTTTTGTTACATATGTACTTATAGGAACGGCGATAAATATAATTGATCGGAACCATAATTTTAAGTCTATTGTCGTTGATAGCTAAAAACGGGACACTTTTGTCAAAACAGATTTTGCTAAGGCACATCGCATAGACAGCACTAAATTTACCATAATTGGCATAATTGGGTGGTGTTTGTAATGTTTAACGCAAATGTGGAGACGCTTTAAAAAATTTCAAAAGATAAAAATTTTCTGAACTAAAAAAATTTATTTGGGTTAAAAAAGGATCACAATATTAAATGTCATTTCATATTCTCTAATGGAATATAATTTCGTATAATATAAGAAGAAATAACTTAAATTCAGTCTGCATTTTTTGCGAAATTGGGATTTTTAGTATAATGAAAATTTTTTAAATTTTACTGGGAAGCCCTAAAATATGCCACATAATACCATCAAATATTCAAATTATCATATTTTTTTTTAATAACTCAGTTGGTTTTGATAATACGCGTAACTTTTACTCATTTCAACTTCTAGTGTAAAAATTTGTATATTTTCAACTTAAAACCGCTATAACTTTCGCGCACCCTGCACGAAATAATTAACGCTAACTGATTCTATATGTCACTTTGCATTTATGCAAATAGAAATGTGCCATAAAAAAAAATCTTGGGTCTAAAATCAAAAATTTTTGATAAGGACCCACAATAATTTTTTATGTATGTTTGGAGGTTTTTTTGCTTGGAAATAGAAACATTGCAGTGTATCTACATACAAACATATGTATATAAATTTAGTAGTCATCAGAAGCTAGAAGTGTTGTTCTTTTTTTTGAAGAAGCAATGCTTATTTTAATAGTTTAATCTTGTGTTTATATATTAGTTGTTTGGAAAAAAATGTAGATTATTTTTGTAAATATAAATGCAAAAATTTTAATGCATACTTTAAGGCGTAAATTTCATTATTTGTTGGTAAGTTGGAGAAGGGTATAAAAGATTCAGCACATCCGAATATAGCTCTCTACCTTGTTTAATTTAATTCAGCACCGAAGTGATTAATATGTGTGAACTGTTGTAAAATTACAAAGTATTAAATTTATTATTTACTAGCTTTTACCGGTGAATTTCGCTACCCTATTTGATACGATAACTTACATTTATTTTATGTGGAATCTACTGCTCCCCCCGGACCTAATCACCCTATTCGAAATTTTATATGAAAATTACTTTTAATTTTTTTTAAGATTTTCCTTTAGATGAAAAAATTATATTTACTATCTCTCCTCCTGGTCCTATTCGTCCTATTTTTATTTCGTCAATGTTACGATAATGGTTCTTATAAAATTTATGTGCTCTCACAGTAAAAGTTTCTTAGATATGCCATAATTATTATTTGATTGGAGGGTACTACACTCCCTGCTCTGATCTATTTTAAGCTAATCAGTTCATCCGTTTGGGAGTTTAAAAAAAGGGAACGTAAAATATAGTTTTGGTATACGACGCGGTATACCGTATAAATATATTCAAATTTACTAACTTTATTACTAATACAAAAACTCAAAACGCAACTCAAATCTCTATAAAACTTTTTTTACAAAAAAAAAAGGCAAAAAAACATAAAAACGTGTCTAGAAATTCTTGTCAAATTATTATTATTATTTTTTTTAATAATGAAAATTTGAATATTTTTTTTTTAGGAAAAACAAATATTTATAAGGAGCCCGCTGATACGAACTCAGGCTTAACAGTTTATAGTCTAGAACACTTCCTCTGGACTAACTACTCAATCTCAAAACTTTTCAATATATATATATTATTGCATGTGAAATAGAAAATATAAAATTTGGGCAAAGAAAATTAGAAAATAGTTTATAACTCCGCCATTCCTAAACGGATTTCGCTGACATTCAATAACAAGATTTTCAAGACCATATGCCACATATGTGTTGAAGGAGAAATGTATTTCTTGGACTATGGGCTTCAAGAAAAGCATTTGAATATACAGGTGGACAGACAGACATATATTCTCAAAAGCTACGAGTATTTTTAATGACAACAATCACGGATATTTTTCAATTTGTGGTCCTGGATGTATGTAAAGACTTTCATATAAAATGACAAACTTATATAAGGAATACTCGCTTTTGCATTAACCTCCATGAAATCTCAAACATAATTTCTTTTTAATTTAGACACGGTAGGGTAATACAACAAAAATTCAAGACCTGATATGGTTCATTGTGGTACCAACAAGCACCCAAAAATTAAAAAAAAAATCCAATAAAAAGTGTTTGAATATAACAAGTTTTTTTTTCTTTTAATTCCCATAATCGCGGATTTTTGGCATATGTGTCCTATTCCTCTAATGTAAACTGCAAACACTTGTAGCAATAGGCTAACTCGTGTTCCATCGATGTGTCGTTGACCAGTGTTAAATTATATTATACACAAATAATGAAAGAAAAATTTTCAAATTTTAAATTTTGAAGCTTTTCGATTATAAAATTTGCATTCTTCGAGTATTATAAATTAAAGAACGGAGGTTTATTGCTCTTTTAAATATGAAACGTTTGAGATATATCTCGTTATTGTGCCTTTAATAGCAGCAATGTAAGGGGGCCCAAACTTGGGAAAAAAACGTGGATATCTCTAAGAGGTGCCTTTTTCGTGACACACACTCACAGCGTAATTTCAAATTTTTTCAAACTTTTTCATTGTTAAATATTAAAAATATATCAAACGAGAAAGAAAGATATAGTCGGCATAGACTGACTATATGATACCCTACATCATTGTGTACGAGAATAAAAATTCGGAAAGTGGACTTATATTACACCTGCGGCCAATTTTACTAAATGTAAAATAAAATATACAAATTCAGAATAATGCATTGATACTTATTTGTGTCGAATGTTAACTTGATACTAACATTCGTATGGGACCTACATACGTTAAAGTGATTTTCGGGAGAGGGGTTTATATAGGAGCTATGGTCAATTGCGGACCTATCTCCATAAAATTTGGTAGAAAGATTGGTACTTATACAGAACTTCTTTGCACCGAATTTCATTAAAATATTCTTATTTTTAAGGTATTTTTGATTGTTTAAACTCTATTACAATTAATTTCAATAGGTTTCGTCAAAGTATCGTAAAAGTACCACGTGCCAAATTTTATCGAATTATCTTTAAAATTGCGACCCGTACTTTGTGCACAAGGTTTACATGAACAGCTAGCCAGACGGACGGACATCGTTAGATCAATTTAAAAATTGATTATGAGTCGATTGGTATACTATAAGGTGGGTGTTGAACAACTTTTTCAGCCAGTCAGCTGTCCAGCCAACCAGACGGACGGACATTGTTTGATCGATTTAAAAAGTGATTCTGAGTCGATTGATACATTTTAAGTGTTGTTAAGTGGGTTTTTAATAACCCTTTTTATGCCTTACAAACATCAGCACAAACGCATAATACCCCAACCATCTATGATGGTGTAGGGTACAAAAATTTTACAAAATTAAAACACGAGAAATTCTATGCATGCTTTGTTAATTAAAATTTGTTTAATGAAGTGCTAAAAAATCAATATGTTCGCTATTATCTTCGGTATCATGTACACTATCGTATCATTTTTAATTTTTATTTTAAACATATTGAGGTGGATTATATACGTATGGTAATTTTTTAAATGTTGTTAAAAATAGAATTTTCTCAATTTTTTACAACTTTTTATTTTAAACATCCATAACGCTAACGCCGTTCCCTGGATGTCATTCACGCTAACAGATTTATGTTTCATTAAAGCCGGCTAATATTGGTATTAAATAGCCTTGATGTGCCATTAAAAAAAAATTAACATTTTTATGAACCCCAAAAGTAAATGAAGAAATGTCTATATATACCCTTCAATTTATGTGAAGGATATAAAAATGGGCTTTTTCATGATTTGCTATGACTAATTGAAAAATGAGTAAAAGTCTATGTATATCAGTATGCATGAACCGTTGTAACAACAATAACAGCAGAGTTTAAAGTTCAAATCACTTAGTTTGAGTTGAGCATGTGAGTTCAGTTTACTTTGGTTCAGCTGAGTTAAGTTGTCTGTCACAAACAATCAGTGAGTCATTCATTCACACAATTAAAGCAAACACACACAAAAAATAATACAAAACTACGGTGTTTGTAAATTTATCTGTCTGTGTGTTTGTGTGTGTTGTAAAATTAATTAACAAAATATTTACAAAACCATTTTGTTTGAAAAACAATAACAGCAGTACAACCAAAAATGGTTGGAAAAACCAAAATTTTACCTAAAATTACAATTTGCTCTTAAGTTATTAAGATTTTGAAGGCAAAAATAACATATTAAAATATTAAAGTTTTGTTTGAAAAGCACTTCCCCCTCCTTCTCTTAATAAAATTTTCTAATCATTCTAAATTCCTAGACTGCCTTTCAATCTTAATTTCGTACACACACACACACACACACACAAATATGATGAATTGAAAAAGACGTTAAAACTATAATTTAAGGGCTTGATGTTAATGTCATGAGAAAGAAAAGTGTGTTAAGTTGTATAAATAAGTATGTGCGTATAAGCGTGTGATTGTATGAATAAATAAGTAAGTGTATGAGTGAGTGTTGAATTATATTTAAAAAGTGCCTCTGGCTGTTTTGAGTTTGTTTGTGATTTTTGTATATGTATGTGTGTGTAAACATTATTATTTATCAATCTAAAAAGTCATTATTTGTACAAATTGTGAACTCATTTAAAAAAAGATGAAAATATCAAACAAAATATTGATGGGTTTTCTTTTCTTTTTTTCTTTTTTGTTTTCATTTTGATGCTGCTTCTGTTTTCTTATTTCATTGTTAACAAAAGCACACTTACTAACACATTTAAGTTTTCTTTACACACGCATTTTAAATACAAACGCACATTTCTATATATATATAAATATTTTTTTTTTTTTTTTGTGAATAGATTTTAACCTCCCTTGAGTTTAGCGAAGATGAAAGTATAGAATTTTTCCTAATGCGAGCAAAGATCGAAAAACGTACACAATACGTATGAGTGATGTGGAAAATTGAAAATGTAAGTTTCATTTTTACACTGATGAAATTTTGAATAATAAGAAAGAAGAAAGAAACACAGCAGGAAAGTTATCCTTAACGACTACTATTTATAAAAAGTACTTCATAAATTTATATTAGGGTTATGCTAAGAGTTTTTATTGAAAATTTTTAAGTCCTGGTGTAATGAACTTTTCCTATGGTAGATTGTGAAAGTATAAATTTAAAATATTTTCTTATTTAAATTTTTCGAAACAAAAAATATTTAAATAAATAAATAAATAAAATGCATGGCCACCTCCAAGAGCTGATATGTTGCAAATAAAACGGGACAAATTTTACTAAAACCTATGAATATATTTTCACTTTATTCTAAATAAATAGGGGTTTAGAAAATCGTCAACACTTATGCACTGATTTTAATTAGATATAGCTCATTTTATTTTTATATTTATATATTCAGCAAAGAAATGAGAAAAAAAGTTAATTTTGATATTAATTTCTTCAAAACTAAAATTTGTGAATTTTTATCATATACGTCAAAAAAAGAATAATATCTCAGAAGTCACTAGGCAGATCAAAAATAACATACGGATAAATTGGTGGTATTTTATTAAAGAAATAGATTTTTATTTTTATTTCACCAAACCCTGATATTTATTACAAAATTAAAAAAAAAATTGTGTGCTCTTCAGAGAAATGTACCAATTACAGGGATTTCTGCTATAAAATTTATAAGTTATCTGTTATTTACTTATAATCGGATATTCGAAAAATGTGACTGCAATTAAATTAAGATTTTACAAAAAAAAAATCGCATAGAATTAATTTTTTTCCGGTTATAATAAATTTTTCATAAAAAATAAATAATTTTGCTTTAAAAGTGAAAAAGTAGTTTTTCATTATATATAGAGAAAAACTGATATATATATATATATATATATATATATATATATATATACGAGGACGGATCAATAAGTCCGTGATTTTTCGAACCTGCCTCGTGTTATATGAAATGCAACACTATTCCCATCAAGTACCACCTGTTAATAGACTACTGTCAAATTTTGATCGAGTGTCGTCATTTACTTTGCGTAAAAAATAGGATTTTCGAGGTCCTTAAAATAGTCATTTGTTTGGTCAATAATCTCAGCGTTGGAGCTGAATCTATTTCCAACGAGCTATTTCTTTAGGTTTCGAAATAGGAACCGGAGAATATGGCGGATGAGGTACCAATTCGTAGCCCAATTCATAGAGTTTTGCCATTGAGACTACTCACGTGTGCACCCGTGCATTATCTTGATGAAAAAGAACTTTTTTCTTGGCCAAATGGGGTCGTTTTCTTTTTAAATCCTCGTTAAGTCGGTGTAATAAGTTGGCATAATATTCGCCGTTTATTGTTTTTCCCTTTTATTGGCCGACAAATCTACCTCGGCCTTCTTCGGAGCAGGTTCACCCGGACAATCCCATTGTTTAGACTGCTGCTTGGTCTCCGGAGTACAGTAATGGATCCATGTTTCATCCACAGTTACAAAACGCCGAAAAACTTATTCAGATTGCTGTTAGATAACTCCAAACAATCCTTTGAAGTTGTCACACGTTCAGGTTTATGATCAATTTAGAGCAAACGCGGCACCCATCTTGCAGACAACTTTCTTAAACCCAGCTAATCATTTAAAATCGAAACCACACTGCCATATGAAATGCCTATGGCATCAACAATCTCACGTACTTTTACTCGTCGGTCGGCCAACACCATATCGTGGATTTTTTCGACATTTTCAGGTGTACTGACCTCAATTGGCAATCCAGAACGTTCAGCGTCATTTGTACTTGTGCGACCATAACCAAAGTCAGTAAACCACTTTTTTACCATTGAAATCGATGGTGCAGAGTCCCCATAGTATTTATCGAGCTTTTCCTTGGTCTGATTGACGGTTTTTTTTTTTCGAAAAAAATAATGTTTAATGAGCACTCCAAATTCACTTTTTTCCATTTTTAGAAAAATACACGAGGTTGTATGTTTTGAACAGCTGTTAAACGCAAAGTAAATGACGACACTTGCTTAAAATTTGACAGTAGTAGGTGGTACTTGATGGGAATAGTGTTGCATTTCATATAACTACAAGGGAACTTTATATTTCCTAAACTAGTACGATATTCATTTTAAAAATAAGCTGGCGATGCCTGGTACTTTTTTTAAATTGGCGCTTTTAAAGAAAAAACAGGTAAAGGAAAAAATCGAACGATTAAGGGGTAAAAATTTTAACTATTTTTGGTGATTTTTTCATAAATAATTTTTTTTTATTTATAAAAAGGGGTGAACGTAGAAAATTACATTCTAATGAAACTCAATGATGAATTTTCTACAATATTATATTTAAAGATATTAACGTAAGTATATGTAGTCCTAAGTGAGTAAGAATTCACAAAGCGGCTTTGTGATACTTTTTAAATTTTCTATAATATTGAGCCTAAAATAATGAAATTAAAATTGTATTGTTTATTATATTGAACTTGAATATATGTATGTGGTCCTAAATAAGTGTTAGTCTACAAGGGGGAACTTTGTGGTACTTTTTCGTTCTTGTAATAGTACTTCTTGAATTTTTTCTAAAATTCGACCTAGAAATATAAAATTGAAGATGTATGATACTAAGTGAGTGAGAATCTTTAAAGGGATTTTTGTGTTACTTTTTCGTTATTCTAATATTAATTTTTAAATTGTTGTAATAATTAACCCAGAAACATGAAAATGAAGATATATGATTCTATGTAGATAAGAATCCACAAGCCCTATTAATTATATTATTCTTTACTAAAAACTAATAACGGAAATAATTTGGTAGTTCTAAACCTTCGAACGTTAAAAATGTTAAAATTTTCATATAAGGGATTCATTTTATTAAATATTATATAATTTTTTAACCCTGTTTGCAAATATTAAAGATGATGTACCATTTTAATTCTTCATTTAAATCTTAAATTGACTCTATAACTATTTTTTTAAATATTATTGCAAATATTTTTAGATTTTTCGAGTTATTAAAATTGAGTTTGTATCACAAGATTTTACACTATCTTATAGGCAAGATTTAGAACCAGCTTTAGCAAGTGTGAACGTAAATAATTGAATTTTGAAGGTGTGTAAATAATTTTGAAGTATAAAAAATGTGTGTAAATACTTTTGAAATGAAATATCAGAAATAAATACCGCGATTTTTTCAGAAATTATTTTTTTTTTTTATTTCATATGAAATAATAAATTTTCAACAAAAAAGTAATTTTTTCGCAAAACTGTCTATCATTAGTCATTCCGAAAAAAAATATAAAAAATAAATAAAAACATTTTCTTATCAAAAAATCCTTCTTTACCGAAAATTAAAAAAAAAAAAAAAATTAAGTCATATTTTTTTTTTCTTCCAAAAATTTCCCCTTTCTATTTTTTTATCAAAAATGAATGTTGCCATAAATATGATTATCAGCAAAACTTCGTCATTTCACTTTAAATTTGCTTCTTATTTTGAAAAAAAAAAAACAATGGATTATTCAGAAACAACTGACTTTTTACTAAAAAAAAAGTTGTTGAAAAAAAACCGATTATTTTTTCGACAAAAAACTTTTCCAGCGAAAATTTTCATTTTTCAAAAAAAAGAAGAGATTTTTAAGAACTTTTTCTAAGAAGTGTTTTAATCTAATTTAAAAAAAGTCATCTACTTCGAAATTGACTTTTGTATCATAAAACATGCGCTAAATTGCACTTTTCTATTTTCATACAAAAAACGTGGTTTGTAGAATTTAAGTAAATTTTGATTTAATTTAGAAGTAGAAAAGTATAGATTTGAACTAAATTAAAACTTTTATTAGATATATCTTTGAACCCAGTGACTTTTTATTAAACATTTTTAAATTTACTTTTCTTTTCTTTCTCAAAATTTTGAACTTAAAGTAATTTTTCTCAACTTCTTTCTATATAAAATTAAATATATTTGTGTATATAAATACTGTCCATAAAAAC
The DNA here is from genome assembly GCA_932274085.1 of Protocalliphora azurea. Lineage (NCBI taxonomy): Eukaryota > Metazoa > Arthropoda > Insecta > Diptera > Calliphoridae > Protocalliphora > Protocalliphora azurea. The sequence continues at coordinate 135,667,569 of OW026523.1, read as the reverse complement.
AATTACACTTTTTGAAATTAATATTACTTGGCAACCATAAATTAAACCAGTAAAAAAAGTTCAGAAAAATTTTTTAGTGATAAAACACTTTTTGTTTTTAGGATTATTAAATGTAAAATGTCTTCGGCACAAGAAAAAAATCGAGAAATAAATTTGTGCAAAATACTTGAAAATTCACATTCTAGATGTAGTAAAGTATTTCGGAATATAAAAGTTTAATAAATTCTGTTATGTGGGTTATGTGTCAATACGAATAAAGTGTGCGTTCGAATAAAACATAACACAAAATTTTCATTTTAAATATCTTTCTTGATTACATGTCAGATTTAACAGCAGATCGAACTCTTGAAATCCGATTGTTTGTTTACATGCAGATGGCAGTCAATGAAAAATGAGCAAAATAAATTTTGGGTTTTTTTTTAATTTTTTTTTAACTTACTAGAAAGAATTGAATAAATTTTGAGAAAAATATTACATTTTAGGGTAATAAAAAAGCTTAGCAATGACTTAGAGAATAAGATGAAAATTGGTTCAGAAAAATAAAAGTCACAAGAGTAAATTCCAATCCAAAAATTAGAGAAGCTCCTAAGAGTTAAGCCACACATGTTCGACCAAACATGAACACAACGTGCCGTTACACGGGACGTTCTTAAAAATCAAATATGAGTCATGTTTAAGCTATGAGTTTTTGGTCAATCAAAGCTAAAAAAAAATTTAATGACAAAACTCTGAAGAACTCTGAGGCAAAGAATGATCAAAACTCTTCAATAATGAAAGAATAAAAATAATTTCAATATTTTGTGTTGATCTGGAAAGCATAAATTATTGCTGACTTTTCTCATATCCCAAAGTACAAGTTTTGTATACCGAATAATATAGAAAATGGTCCTGAATTGTATCGCACTAAAAACAATCAAAATTTCCAAAACATATGTGACTGTTTTGCTTCTTTAGTTTGAATATACTCGAATAATCAAAACAAAGACTGCCATAAAAAGACATTGATAAACAGGGCAACCAAAAATATACAAAATCATATTTTTCCTGGATTTCAAATGACCCAAACTGTTAGTTATTTATCCGTTTCCGACAAATTTAAGAATTTGAGTATTGATATGTTACAGCATATTTTTGCATATTTTGATAGCACCAGCATAATTTTACATATTTTCGATTTAACAGCTTATTTTGTCATATTTTCAAAGAACATACTTATTTCAGAGTTTATTTTAGCAATTTAAATGGCATACTTTTGCATTTTTACACCCAACAGAATTTTTCACATAATCTGTCATTAGTGAAATTTTCTTTTTACATTTTCAGTTTCGATTCCTCAATAATTTTGAACTTATAAATTGGCTGAAATTTTGCAATTTGGTGATAAAATGTTTTTAGGTGCAAAAAGAAAATATTTTTAACAATCGCTAATAAAAATTAAGCTATTTTTAGCATAAATGGTAGATAATTTTAAAACTAGACAGAAAAATAATATTTTAAGAGCATATTCTTTAATTTTATGGACATAATTTCCGACTTTAAGAGCATTTTTTGCGTACAGAACACTTTTTTTGGAGCATATTTTTGGTTGCCCTGTAGTTGACACTCGTGAAATATAACTGTGTTATCGTTACAATAGAAACAGCCAGATTTGGACCCACATAGTATTAGTTATTTAAACTACCCGGAATTTTGGCAATTGTAAAGAAATTGGATTTAAGTTAAAAGCGAATTTAGGAAAGACTCTGCAGTGCTCAATTGTGATTATTAATTTTAAATTCTTTTAGAGAGATACCACGAAAAATTTCGTAAAAGTACTTTTTTCAGAAGTCATACCTAAAAAAAAAAAAATTCAAAATAATCTTTATAAAAAATGAAATTTTTTTATAAAATGATATATCAGCGAAATCTGGAGAAGAAATGCTCGGGATAGTTGATTTAGTTTTAATCCTAACTTATTCCGTTTCATATTTTATTAAACAAAAACCATGTTATGTTTTATTTGAACGTACATTTTAAACACTAAAATTTTTATTGAAAAGCGTTTAGGAATGTCTATAAAAACTTTTATTCTACAACAAAATGATTCTGCGTTATTTTAGTCACCACTCACAAAGCTACCAACATTTTCAGAATAAGTGGAGAGGAGCCTAATCTACTGTTGATAAAAGTACTGCACACAAACTAATGTGAGCTGATATGAAAATGGTTCGAAAATTTTAGGAATGCAAATCATAATAACATAATTTCTTTATCTTTAGTGCATATGTATTACAATATAATTAAATACACAGAAAAAAGTTTTTTGCATAAATATAAGAATTTACTTTCATTGATTTTAGTTCATAATATTTAAGAATAAAGTCTTAAATATTAAATGTTATTAAATATTAAATATTTTTACATCTTTTGAAATGAATCAAAAGTCAAGAAGACTTAAAATAAATTGTTTAACTTTCATTTATACTTTCAATTTGTAAAAAAATTTTTGAAATTTAAGTTTTTAATGATTTTTAGCTACATTATGGGAACAGAACTGAAGAGCTTTTTATCAAAATGATGTGCTGCATAATGCAAGCGAAATTATGCAAATTTCTAAACATTATTTTTTTACAGATTTTTCTTGGAATTTTGCCATTTTAAGGCGTTTGTGGTTATTATTTTCATGTATAACTTTTATCATTTACCATTTGTAATCAAATCTAATAAAACTAAATCAAAGATTTAACAAAATTTGTGAAAAATTCCTAAACTTTTCATTATGAACAATTTAATAATATCTATGAACAAAATTTTATTTTTTATGAAAAAACTTTGGGAAAAAAGTCATGTTCGATTCCTAATATTTAAGGAAAATTTTTCTCTGTTTTAAGTTTTAGCTGAGATTTAAATGCAAATTTTCATTTTGTAAAGGTCGAAATTTTCGTGACAAGCTTTAATCCTAAATGTTATTTTATTTGGAATGAAATAAAATATCCCTCTCTAAAATTAGTTAAAAACTCGAAAAGTTATTAAACATTTTCAAAACTTTATTAATAAATTTTATTTTTTGTTTTATTTGCAGCATACTTTCTGGGGTAAATATGAAAAGTATATGGAAAGTAAGTCCTTAGAGATAATATCAAATAAGTTTTTGTTTAATTTTAAAAAATATATCTGATTATACTAAAAATAAAAATGTCTTCAAAATCTATTACATAAATTATGAAAAAATTAGTTTTTTTTTAATGTTTAAAAAAATTGATTAAAGATTTGATTAAATTTATAGTTGAAAGTTCGTAATTCCTCTGCTTTCCAAAAGAGTTTGAAAATAACAAATTTTGGGTTATCACATATTGTCTCAGATTAATAAAATCTCCAAAGGGTTTTGGAAAGATCGTTTGAATTTCGATTTTCTGAATTCTTATACTTCGAATATTTTGGAGCACATTTTTAATTATGTATGAAAATAATAAAAAGAAACGTTTAAATTTGTAAATTTTAATGTAAGAAAACGAAAGGAAACTTAGGATATAATATTAATAAAAATGCCACGCCCATTTTACGTAAATAATTCTTTTTTTGAAAGTATGTATTGGGGTAAACTATGAGCTAAAACATAAGTTTTACGCCACGCCCATTTTTTAGTCCACTTTAAGTAGAAATAAATTCTGCTACTTCCTTGAAAATTCAAACAAAATTTTACATATTCAAGGAATCGAGAATACTGTATATTATAAAATTTAATCTATATTTTTATTATACTTTGATATTTTCTTGTTATAAATAAAAATTTTAATGAATTTGAATTAGGGATACATTAATATGGGAACGCACAACATTTTTGAAGACATTTAGACATTGTAATTTTTTTTTTTTTTTTTTTATATATCCTCAAGGAAGCCAGTCATTTTTTATATATCATTTCAAAAGCTTAACTGAAATTTTTAAGTAATATCTAAATTATATTTATAAGCATCACATGCATAAAACCGATTCTTCTTTAAAAGAAATCTTATAATGAAGTTTCAAGCTAACTAGGTACCTATATGTAATGTTATCAGATTTCAATATCAAATTTCAATTGTTAAGCATACCTTCCCATTTTTTCCTCTGCACCAATAGCATCATCATCATCATCATGAATATTTGATAAAATTAAAATTTATTTGAACTTTAAAGCAAACATCAACTCAACACTGACAAATGCTTTTTTTAGATTTAACAGCAGCAGCAGGAAAAGCAAATAATAAAGGGAGTCACTATTTCAAATTAATTTTCGTCAAACAAACGGTAAGTGGATTTATGGCATATTTTTTATTTTTTATTTTTTATTTCTTCTTAATAAAATTTATAAATATTTTCCACTTGTAGGTAAATTTATAAGGATATAGAAATATATAATTTTTTCTTACTGAAGAAAATCATTGTTAACCTTGAGCAACATGCAAGAGAGCGTACAATAATAAAAACTGACAGTTGACGTTTTAACTGACAACAGATAACAACAGCAAGCTAGAGCAGAAAGAAAGCTAGGTAGGTTTGGTAAAATTTGAGTAAAAGTGTTTTACAGCTAGAGGCAGTTTTTCAAGGAAGTATATTTTTTTGCATCGTCTGCATGACACTTAAACAATAAGGAAAATTTTTGTTGCCACAAACTGAAACTATGTAATATAATAAAGAAAAAAAAAGAACAGGTAATTTTATATTGATATTGACGAGATGAGTTGAAATGTGATGAAAGTTGAGAAAAAAAAAATACCACAACATCGCTGAGGTTATGCTATTAATCAAGAGATTAAATTGACAGTTTTAACTGTGAAAATGTGAAAACAAGCTTAAGTAGTTAAACGAAATCATGAAAGAGAGAGAGAGAGAGAGGGAAAGAGTAATGGGTGATAAGTTGTTTAGCTTGGGGAAGAGGAAAAAAAAACAAAGACAAAAAGGAATAGATTTTAAAGCGATTTAGTACAAAACGATTAAGAGTTTTGTTCTAGATATAAAAAGAAAAAAAATTAAAAAGAAGTATAAGAAATAAATAGGGTTTTGAAGGAAAAGTAACGGTGGTTACAAATGCAATTTAATTACTAAAGGCTGATATAGCCGTTGACAGATAGAAGGCAAGAGTTACTCCCTCTTGCCTTCTGTTTGTCTGCGATAACACTAGACGAAAAAAAAATATTTTTGTTTTGCCCATAAACTACCTTTATTAAATTGACTTTAGTTCTGAAGATAAACCATTATAAAGACAATAATGAGAAATTTCAATATAAATTTAGAAGAATTTATCCGATTTTTTAAAAAACGAGAAAGAAAGATATAAACGTTCAAGACCGACTATATGATAACACAATAACATTGTGTACGAGCATAAAATTCGGGAAGGGGACTTATACTACATCTGTGATCAATTTTACTAAATGTAAAATAAAATATACAAATACAGAATAATGCGATTCCTGGAAATATATTTATATGAAAGCTATGGTAAATTATAGACCGATTCTCATAAAATTTGACAATGTTATTTGTACTTACATAAAATTTATTTGTGTCGAATATTAATTTGATAACATTCGTATGGAATTTATACACGTTAAATTGATTTTCAAAAGAGGGGTTTATATGGAAGCTATGTTCACCATAAAATTTGGTACAAATTTTGGTACAAAGATTGATACTTATACAGGACTTCTTTGCACTGTATTTCATTAAAATATTCTTATTTTTAAGGCATTTTTGGGTGTTTTAACTCTACTTCGGGGGGACATTTATATGGCGGCCAGGTGAAATAATTGACCGCTCACAACCAATTTCAATGGGCTTCGTCCTTGTATCATAAATTTTATTGAAGTATCTTTAAAATTGCGACCCGTACTTTGTGCACAAAGTTTACATGTATAGACAGGTAGTCGTCCAGTCAGCCGGACGGATGGACAGACATCATTAGATCGATTTTAGGAGTGATTCTGAGTCGATTGGTATACTTTAAGGCGGGTTGGATAACTTTTTCTATGTGTTACAAATATCAGCATAAACGCAAAATACCCCAACCACTTATGGTGGTGTAGGGTATAAAACAAATCAAAAGAAATTATACTTTAAAAGACCTTCAAGTTATGCTGTTATTATTATTTAATCTGCCCAACTGTTTTGGAAATATTTAAAAACTAATTTCGAAGAATTTTTCTTTTACAAAATGATTTATTTATTTATTTATATATTAATTTTTTTCTCAAAAATTCTTAGAAAATCCAAAACAATTATCAACAATAAAATTATCCGTTTTTTTATTTCACCATAAAGCTGAATATAATAGAAATAAAATCATACAAAATTTAATTAAAATTGATGCATAAATGTGGGCTTTATTATATAATTGATAATATTAATTAACTCCTAATGAACAACATTTTCGAACGTGAAATCTTTACTTAATTGTGAATGAGCTTCACTTTTATATACAGATTTTAATTATATTTTAGAATTTTTTATTTGTAATATATCTAGTATTATGATAAAAATTTAAAATAAATTATTTTTGATTAGTTTTCAGTTTTTTGCAATTTTTCTAAAAACAAAATATTGTTTTACTTTTTTTAATTTTTTTCTTTTTTGTGAATGTATCCGAAACTTTTTAGCAGATTAAAAAAATTATAATTAACTCCTGTTTTGTAATAATAAAAACAAATTTTGTCGATTGCGATTTTATCAAGTGATTGCAGATGAGACACCTTCACCTAATTATTAATAAAGTCCTCATTTATACACCAATTTTAGTGAAATATAATCGTTTTTAATTATATCCATTATGACAAAAAGTTAAAATGAAGCATTTCTAATCGTTTTCCATTTTTTGCAATTTTTGAAAAACTAAAAATGTTTTCAAATTTTTTTATCCAAAATAATTTTTTCTTAATATCTCCCAAATATCGAGCAGATTAAAAAAAATATAATACATACGTTGTGTTTGTCAAAAATTATTATTATTTTATTTTTTTTTTTTAGAATGGAGAAAATGTCGAATTTATGGTCGTTTTCGATTTCGATTTGTTTAAAAACAATAATTAAAATCCTAATGAACACCATTTTTAAATAACATATCTTCACTTAATTCTGAATAAAGTCCATATTTATACTCTTGATTTTAATTAAATATAACCCTTTTTATTGGTAATATATATTTTGATCGTTTTGGATTATTTTGAATTTTTCTAAAACAAAAATTTTGAAATTTCATAGGAGATTTTTTTCGAATCAATAATATATCCGAAACTATTGAGGAAAATTATAAATATGATACCTGTTTTTTGTAACATGTTCAGCTTTGTTAAAATTTAAAAAAAGGTCAAAATTTTGATAATTTTTGATTTTTTAAATTTTTTTTTTTTGTTTTTGTGGATAACAAAAAGTTTTAACTTTTTTCAAATTGAAATTTTTTGATAACTTTGAAACTAATGAGCTGATTAAAAAAATATATAATACATTTTGTTTGCAACTATTAGCCTTCTAAATTCCGAATTTTTGATTTTTTGGAAAACAAAAGTTTTAAAGTTTTGTCAGATTTTTTTCGCAATATATTAAGCAGATTAGAAAAAGTGATAACACATTTTATTTGCTATATATAACTTTTTGATAATAAAAGTTCGAATTTCTGGTATTAGATTTTTCAAAAAAAAACTGCAGATTTTTTTAAACAATTTTGTTAATACCTCCGAAAACATTGAGCAGCATAAAAAATGATATAATAGGAATTATTTGTAACATATTCAGCTTTGCGATAATGGAGAAAAATGTAAAATTTTTGAAAGTGTTGGATTTTTAACGATTTTTTTCTTCGTTCAACAACAAAAAATTTTAAATTTTGTAAGAAATTTTATTTTTTTAACACAATTTTTTTTTTTTTTTTGACATTTCCAAAAGTAAAGATCTGATTAAAATATGGTGTAGATATATATTGGAGATAATTTTTTATTTGGTATTTTTATATAAACACATCACTCAATTCATTCACGAGATATGTTGTAATATATTGTGCAACCTCATGACTTCATATGTATCTAAATTGACTAGGAAATCTCGTACCGCAGAATCAATGTTGCCCTGTTTAATTGACAATAGCTCAGAGTAAAGGCCTTCCAAATGTTGTGTGCTTGTGACTGAAACTTAAACTCGGGGGACTCAACATTTACCACTATAGTTAAATTATAGATGGAGTTTTTAAAATTTGATTAGCTTTATTTAAAATTTAAAACGCTTATAAAGAACAAATCAAGCTTTTTGAAATTTGAATTCCCATGCTCTTGAAAAAGTCAAAGTTCATCCATCATTAATGTGCACAATATTAATATGAAAATAAAAATGTTATTATTCTCCTGTTATATCACTTTTATATCTAAAATGTTAATTTTTAAAACCCTCCTCTCTGTACAAATCCTTCATTTCCTTTCCCCTCCTTTCAAACAAATTTCATTTAAAAGGTTTAAAAGATTTAAATAGAGCAAAACAACGAACAAGAAAAGAAAGAAATATTAAAAGTAGCAAGAAAAAGCATAAAGAAAAGAAAAATCTCATAAAAAAGTTATGACATTAAACAAACAAAATCTATACTTATAATTCTATAATAAAACCAAAACACATACGCATGCAGTTTTTTTTAAGACACAATGAGACCAGCAGACATAATGACATATAAACACACATTCCAAGCAACCACTTAGAAAGCAATTCTCTACCCCCCCCCCCCCCCCCCTAAACTATACGTGTATAAATAAAATGTAAAAAAATTAAAATACAAAAAAATAAAAGAATAATAATAATTGTAAACAAAAATGTTATGTTTTTTAAGTCATCTCCAATAACAGTCAGTCAGCTACTCAGTCGGTTTATTTCTATGACTACTGTTACTACTGCCTTGCAACATGCAGCTGAAATGAAACCGGCAGTTCTGTGAGGATAACTTATTTAATATATGTACCAACTTAGCTGGTTACATTTGCCTCTTAGTGTTCCTTGTAAAGAAAAAATAAATCAATTGACTACTTTATTGTTTTCTAGTAATCTAAGATGTAGTTAGTTTAAAGTTTTTGAACTGTGCAAAAAATTATCTCCATATAGTTGTTAGCGTTTCGCTAAAAATTCTTGACCCAAATTAGTTTTTTAAGTTACACAATCACAAAAACTGCAGGAATATATTTCATAAAATTCGTGTATATATTCGAGAGCGGAAGTACATTTATATATGAGACAGAGTACAATAAAAACAAAAATTCAAAAGAATTATATTAAGAAATGTAATGAATTATAAAAAAAATAAAAAGAAGCTAAAATAAGCAAGGAACTTAATGAAATCTTTAAGTAGTTACAAGTACATTTTCACAAGTACACACACATGTATACACATATATACATATATATTTTTGTAATTTTACTCAAACATAAAGTCATTCATTCTCTTTTCTCATTTCGGTCTATCCTTTAAGATTTCTCTTTTATTTTTGCATTTATAGTAGATACCAATGCCAAAAGGCATATGTCAACGCTCAAGGTATTTATGTATGTAAGTCGAAATATAGTATTTTGCTAAGTGAATATTACACGTTTATTGCACACATACATAGACATACAAATACTTTAAAAAATTTAAACATACTAGGACACATACAAATAGTACTACATTTATTTAGCCACCCTATTAGTCAGTTTTTTTAATGAGTTTTTTAAATGAATTAGGCAAAGTTTAATTGTATATAGTTGTTGTAGTTATCCAAAAATGGAACCGAAAAAAAAATCAGAAAAAGTTCAACCAATAATAATATTTAATAAATTTATTAAATTATATTTAAATATTTCCGCTATTAACAAAATTAAAAAATAATACAGACAAATTTTAAAATAACTGCGAACTTATTGTCAAAGCGATTAAATGCAATTGTATGAGTAGCTATGTATAAAAAAAATCTGTGTATGTGTTTCAAATCTCTTTATGTATGAGTTCACATAGCCAGTAGTCGAGAGGGATTCTAAGTGCAATGTCTAAAAAAAAAAAGAAAAAAAATCTGAAAATTTTCTTTTCCTAAAATAATTTACATAACAACTGGATTTGAAATACAACAATAGCAGAAATGTTCATACAATAGCAACAACAAATAAAAGGGGGAGCAAGCAACATTTCATTTCAACTAAATAAAAAAGACAAAGACATGAAATAAACCGACAATATTAACTAAGAGAAATAGTTTATATGTATGTATATGAGTACTTACACATAGACATTTAGACTCAGATTCAAATGCGAGGGATAAGAAGAAAGGACTCAGCCACATTTTTAGGCAAGACGATCGATTATAATATAGATAAATCAATAGACTAGACGATAGAATAGACGATAGACTGGGCGCAATACACTACAGGAATGACTATTAATGATATACTAGACAGTCTGAATATACTATTGACTAGACTACATGCTAGATTAGAACATAGAGTATCTAATTGACTGTACTATTGATTAGACTATTGACTAGAATATTCACTTCATTATTAACTAGACTTTTGGTTATTCTATTGCTAGACAATTCATTATACTATTAACTAGGCTATTGGCTAGGCTATTGTCTAGAGTACTGACTAGACTACTGACTAGAACATTGAATGTACTATTGACTAAAATCTTTACTACATTATTGACAAAGCTATCGATTAGACTGTTAATTAGACTTCTGAATATATTATTGATTAAGACTATAGTGTAGAGTATTGACTTGACTATCGAAAAGACTGCTGACTGGACTATAAATTGGGCTATTTGCTATACTATTTACTATACTATAGACTAGATAAGTGATTAGACAATTGAGTAGACTATTGACTCGTCTATTGACTAGACTAATGATCAAATTATTAACTACACTGTTGAATAGAATATTGACTAGACTATTGAACAGAGTATTGAATAGACTATTGACTATTCACTAGAATATCGAACAGACTATTATCTAGTCATTTGACTAGACTATTGACTAGACTATTCAATAGACTACTGACTTAAGTGTTGAGACAATTGACTAGACCATTGTCTCCACTATTGACTAGACTATTGATATTGACTATATTGATTAGACTACTGAATAAAATATTAATTAGAATATTTTCTAAACTATTGATTAGGTTATTGGCAATACTATTGAATAGACTAGGCTTTTAACTACACTGTTGATTAGACTATAGACTAAACTTTTTACTAGGCTACTGACTAGACTGTGGACCAGAATTTTCACTACACTATTGAATAGACTGTTAACTAGATTATCGACTAAACCATTGACTAGAATATTAGCTAGACTACAGGCTAGGTAATTGATTAGAATATTGAAGACTATTAACTAAACTATTGACTAAACTATTGACTAAACTATTAGCTAGACTATTAACTAGACAATCGATTAAACTCTTCACTAGGCCATTGACTGGACTAGACTTTTGACTAGACTTTTGACTATACCTTTGACTAGACTTTTGACTATACCTTTAACTAGACTTTTGACTACACTTTTTATTAGACTTTTGACTAGACTTTTTACTAGACTTTTGACTAGACTATAGACTAAACCATATACTGAAATACTGACTACACTATTCATCACACTATCAGACTATTAACTAAATTATAGGCTTGACAATAGACGTGACTATATACTTAAATATATACTATAGTATTGACTAGACTATAACGTTTATGGAGAAAATGCTGAAATCAAAAACAATATGAATTATGTTTCAAAATCATTCCCAAAACTCTCAATGAGACCAGTTTTGACGAAATATTAAAACATTTTTATTTGACTGCCTATTATGGATTATTTTCTTGGAATTTTTTGTCGACGTCGTAGTTATAACCGTTACGAAGAAAATCTAATGATATCAAAAAACATTTTTTAAAAATAATTTCAAGGTAAGAAAACCCATCTAGCTGAAGGAATATTTACTCATACTTAAATACATGTCTCACTAATACTAAAAAAAAAAAACTTGTATAAACAAAAATGAAACACATACCTCCATATTATAAATATTAATAACAATATAAACAAAAGAAGATAAAAAAAATACAAATTTGTCAATATTCTTTAAATGTAGTGATAAGTATATAAGCATGGGTAAAAAAGTATTTGTTACATAAATACGTATGTATAAGTAAATATATTTAAATGAGTGTGTAAGTACAGCTCTTGTTTTATTTACATTGGTATTAGCTTGTGTTCTTCCCTTTTTTATATGAATTTCATTTTTATTATTAAGTTTTTTTCTGTAAATTTCCCTTTTTTTATTTTTTTTATATATGTAGAATTTTATATATATATATATATATATATATATATATATATATTTCATAAACATAAAAAAAGGTGAAGTTTAGATTTAGGAAAAATAATATACAAAATATCCTTACATTTGATTACTTTTTTTCAACTCAAAATATTGTTTAAATATCGCAAAATATTTACTTATATTTACTTCTCTTAGCAAAAGAAAAAAAAGAAAAAAACGAAAATTAAATTCTAAAAAAGTGAACATTTTGTTCTCTGTTTTAATATGCAGAATTAAATTTTTGGTTGTCTTCTCGTTTGCTATTGGGGTTTTTTTGCAATAATCTCAAGTTAAATTCCATATTATTTTTTTGGGAAAATAATCTTGCTTACACATTTTGACATACATAAGTAATCGATTTGTAATCTTAACTAAATCGGTTTAAACATTTTAAATAATACACAAAAGTTTTGACAGCAATATTTTTGGTTATAACGAGGAGAAGAAAAGGAATAAATAATATAAAAGGCGTAAGGTTTCCCTAAGGGGAAAAGATTAAGTTATAATATGAACTATTATAAAGAACGATGTGGTAAAATAAAAGTAAAGAAAAATTAAAAATCTTAAGTTTGTTTATACAAAATTTCAACAGTTTCTTTCAAAAATATCAATAAGTGAGTTATATCATAATAGATAACAATCATTAGTAACTACAATTAAAGTTTTAAAAAGTAATTATCAATTTAATTTACTTTGGTTACAATAGAAATTTTACTTTACCAAATGTACATATGTGCAAGTGCAAATGATTTCTCTTTTGTCCTAAAAAAAACCAATTATACACACATTTTATTTGTAAAACATTTTCCAATTTTCAATTTCAATTGGAACCTTTTTGTGATGCTCGTAATTATAATCACCAAAACCAAACCACTATTGTAAAATTATTGACAATTTCTCTCAATAAAAACAATTGAATTTAAACATATAATTTTAATAACAACCACAAGTGTCAGCAATATTCCCCTCATACATATATATATATATATATATATAGATAATGAAACTGATATACAAAACTTATACAAACACGCATACATATGAAGAAAAATACATATGCATATGCAGATATAAACAGATAAACTCACAGCGGTAAAAATTTTAAGGCCTCCATCGTGCAGGTCTTTTAGAAGGTCTATTCACACCTTCCTTAAAATGCACTTGCTATTGCCAACCTGCCTTCTATAGTAAGGCCTTCAAGAATGCCTCATCATTGCATTCTAAAATATCCCATACAACTGCCTACCCACCTTCTTTTAGAAGAAGAGTAAGAAGCTGTATTCTTTTAATATATTTCGCTTTAAGCAAGAACGAATTTTTGCAAAAAAAAAAAAGAAAATATAGCGTCTTACTTCACTTCTCTTAGAACGGAAGTTTTAATGTAATATTTTTTGCTTTAAGCAATAATAAATAACTATTTAAAACCATTACCAACACAAGATCAAATTCCAAAAAATAAAAACAATTCATTTAGTTACGTTTGTTTGGCCTTTTAGAAAGGCTACATTGGGTCTCGAATGTGTAAGGCTTTGATTGCAGTGACATCGCGTGTAAAAAATACATAAACACGGAGTACAAGTAAAAGATCTAAGGAAGTACTACCAGCCCTGAGAAAGGCCCTTAAGAAGATCTCTTTACCTCTTATTTTTTCCGCTGGGTACAGTTCTTATTTATACATATATATAGGCACACATACATAAGTCGATAAAATTGTAGTTGAATGTCTAAATATATTGTTGTTGCTAGTTTAAGTAAATACTCAATTCAAATTTCCTCCATACAAATGAGGTTAAGTTCGCAAAGGATTTCAAGTGACTAAATGAGAGACTATTTGAAAGATTGAATTTTAGAAGATACTGTAAAATATGAGAGACTAAAAGAAGTTCTAGCATATAGACTAAACGCTATTTTTGCTGGAAAATGTCAGTGTGGATAACTAGACGATAGGATAGAAGATCGAGTAGAAGATAAGAACAAAATGAACTGAACAATATACTACAATTAGACGATAGGCTGGATATACTGGTTGATAGACTAGATTATATACTAGACAATAGACAGTAGTCTGACAATAGGCCAGACAAAATAATAAGCGAATGTGCGATGGAACGGTTGATGAAGCAGGCGACAGAGTAGACATTAGTACGGGAGAGTGGCTAGTCGATAAACCTGACAGAAGATAAATCCCTAGATCTGACATGAGACTAAGGGACCAGAAATTAAACGATATTCCAAACGAGGGGACAGACTTTAGACTAGACGATAGGCAATAGACCATAGATCGGACTATGGACCAGGCGATAGACCAAACAAAAGGCTAGATGATAAATCGGAGTAGAGACCAGAGGCTAACGAATGAACAGTTAATTAACTAATAGAGAAATTAGACATTAGATTTGATAATATCCTAAACTACGATAGGCAATAGACCACAGACCGGACCAAAGACTAAACGATAGACCGGATAAAAGGATATATAATAAAAAAAATGATAGAGACTAGACGATAGACCGACAAACCACTAGACGAATGTACAGTTAATGAAAAAATCGACAAACTAGACTATAGACTAGACGATAGACTAGACGATAGACTAGACAATAGCCCAGACAATAGCCCAGACAATAGCCTAGACTACGTACTAGACGATAGACTTTATAGGAGACCTAATCATAGAACGTGTGAGAGATTACCCTGACAAAAGTGTAATCGATATTTCAGATAGGAGACAAGATAATAGACTAGACTATAAATAATACAAGTAAACAAGCTCTAAGCTTAAAATAAAGTACAAAAGTAGACTCTATACAATAGTTCAGATGATGGACTAGATGATGGATCAGACAAGAGACTAAATCACGATAGACAAGACAATACTTAAGCTAGACTCTAGACAAAATTCTAAACTAAACAATTGATTCGATTTTATAATTGAACCCAAATTGATGAATTGGAGTATAGATTAGAATTTAGAATTGAGTTATTTACAAAAATCTATAATAGACAAAGTCAAAACTAAAATTTAGTCCAGAGTCCAAATAAAGCGATAGACCAGAAAATAGACTGGAGCTTAGAAAAGATTTTAAACTAGACTCAAGATTAAATTTTATAATTGAACCCAAATAGACTGAGGATTTGACTTTTGCGTAAACACAAGATGAGACAATGAAATAAACTTTAGATTAAAATTCAGATCTGATTCTGGATTTGAATCTTATATAGACCTTAGAATAGACTTTGCTACAGGTTTTATATTTTTAAAAACTAGACAAACTCAAGACTTATGTGTAGTCTATAATCCAAATCAATACAATAGAATTGACTCCAGAAAAGACTCTGAATTAAACTCTAGGTTAAATTTTAGAATATAACCTAAATAAAACTCTGGACTTGACTATAGGCTAACCACAAGATGGACAGGACTCTAGATTTAAATCTAGACTTATTTGTAAACAGAAACCCATACCAAAAATTCTATTCCCAAAGTCTTAGATTTTTAAACGATTTTTAAATTTTCTCTCCTACATTTACATATCTCTTCATGTTCAAGTGTAATTTACAGAATATTCCATTGCATAAATGTCTATTTATGTTGAAATGTTTGTATATTTCTTAAGAGGACTATATATTGTTTCATGCCAAAAATATTTCTATTTCTTATATTTTTTGTTGATTTTGAAACAATGAACTAATATTGCAATATTTTAAATCCTTTCATTTTTCTATTGTTTTTCCTTTTATTTTATACTCTAGGTCTCTGTCTCTTTCATTATAGTTTAATAATAATAAAAAATAACAAATAGCAACAATAAAATATTTCCTTTAGTTGTTAGTATATCAACTCAATGTTGGTATGTTAACTGAATGAACAGAAGGACAAATGGATGGACGGACGGGTGGGTAGACAGTTCCATAGACAAATGGTAACAGTAACTAAACTAAGTAAATTCTTTAGTTGTATAAGAATGAGTGTATTTATGGTTTGTTTATTAGAGAACATATTTGTCAGTGTATTTTGTGAATATTTTTTATTATTTTTATTATTTTTATTATTTTTATTATTTTTATTATTTGTGTTTTTTTATTTTATTTGAATTTAAGTTGTTGCCAATCCGTTTTCTTTTGTGGTTGATTTCCTTTAATGAAGAGATGTTTTTGTTTTGTTTTCATTATAATTTGAAAGTGTGTGAGTATGGGTGATAAAAAAAACTGAAAGTATACTTATATACGAATTATTTACAAAACTGACGACAGTGGGATGATTTAAGCATATTGCGTAAAATAAACAGTTATTCTTTTTACTAAAACACTTTTAAAGTATGCATTAGAATAGAATGAAACACATATTTTTTTACAACTTTGTCTGCTGTAATATATTTTTCTTTTTCTTGTGAACAACGTATTAAAAAAAAAAATAATAATACTCCAGATTTTATAGTGATTTTATAGTCGACTTACGAAAAAATTGTAAAAATTATCAACAGACAAATAATTTCTAGGAAAAATGAGGATCACGAAACGAATACAAAGCCAAAAAAGTGGAGCTGTTTTTGAGAAATATTCCTAACATTACCAGACTCGAAATGGCTAGACTTTTTAAAAGTTCAGAACGCTATGTGCACAAAGTTGAAACCAATACGAACGCAAAGAAGAATGCTGAAGCTAAAGCGAAATAAAAGCTAATATATATATATATATATATATATATATATATATATATTTTTAAGTTTAAATGTTAAGTAATGGATAATGAAACGTAAGTCATTTCTGACTTCTCAAATTTTCTTGGACAAAAGTTTTATGTAGCAGATGTCCAGAAGAATACTGTATCAAAAAACAGTCAACATTTCCCAAAAAGTTTCTTGTTTGGCAAGTTATATGTGAAATAACAAACTCGGATATTTATATCAAAGAGCGTCTATAAAGAAAACCTATTTATAAGAAAGCAGAATTTCAACATTCTTTAGTCTTGATTTGGCATCGTAACATAATACTAGAAGCACTTTAGAATGATATAGTAAAAAATGCCTAGCTTTCAAACTCCACAGAACTTCAGTCAATTGTAAGTTATTAGGCCCTTATCAAAAAGAAATTAAAGAAAACTAATATTGCGCCCAAAAAATTGATAAATTTTAAACACAAGTGCAATCGAATTAATAACAGAGGGTGTTTCAAAGAAAATGGAAGAATTATCGTTTATTGCTGCACGTAATAAATTTTTAGAAAAAGACCCTAAAATATATGGTTTCATTCATAATTGTAACTTATTTTAGTCAACTTTTTTTAGCAATATTTCTGTGTTATGTTTTATTCGAACGCATACTTTTAATAACTTCCTCTTTTTCTACTCAAGTCGCACATAATTTTCTGTAGTAATTTATAATTTGTTCCACTGTATTCTATTTACTTAACTGTCTGTATATTTCTGCCACTCTCGATCTCAACATATTTATTTTGTCTTTCAATTACAATAAGTCGGCTTTTGTTTTAATTTTGAATAAGTGTGTATAAGAGAGAGCGAGAGAGAGAGAGTATAGATATATAAGTACGTACATATACATACATATTAAACCACACATCAACTTAGACATATTTAAATGATAGCAATTATAAAAACAATAATAGAAATCTGCACAACTAAGTTTGTGTGACACAAAATTTGGACGAATATTTGAATGGTTAGTTGGCAGGATTTTAAGGTTTCTGTTTGTATTTTTGGTTTCACTAATGAACATTGACATAGACATGACATATGTTGTCACAAAAGAAAATAGAGGTTATTTTTCCATTTATAAAAAAAATGAACCAAACAAAAACAAATTACTTAAACTAAAGTATATAATTTAAAAATCACAAAAGATGGCAGCAGTAAATTTTTTCTATTATTTTAGTTACTTTTGATTTAATTATACCCTACACCAGGTTGCAATTTTGGAAATAATTTAATGAAATTTTGTTCACAGGTTTTCTATAATCTGAAAATGACACGTATTTAAATTGGTTATAATCGGTTCATTATTTAACGTAGCCCCCATACAAATGTCCTCTCGGAATAGGGTATTCAACGGTCATAACTCCCTTATAAATAGAAATATTTTAATGAAATTTGGCACATAAAAGTTTTATATCAACATAAATATAAATGCCGAATTTCCATGACCATAGCTCCCATATAAGCCACTCTTCCAAAAATCACTTTAATGGACATAAACCCCATACAAGTGATAGCATCAGGTTAATATTTGACACAAATCAGTGTTACATAAATAAAAACCGCAGTGACAAATTTTATGCAGATAGGGCCCTTATTGACCATAGCTCCCATATAAGACCCACTTCTGGGAATCACACTAAAGTTTAGAAATAACATAATGTATACATATGTTTAATAATAATAATATATACTGCGCTTAACACAAGTATAGGTCCACAATTGGCCATGGATCCCATACCCGTATAAGTCCCCTCCCCACATACGCAATGGTGTAGGATATTATTTGGTCGGGCTTCACCTTCTATACATTTCTTACTTATTTTTATTTTATGATTTTGACTCTTTTCCCATTTTTTTAACTCCTGTCATTACTTAAATTATACCATATTTAAGTTTTTGACTTTGTCATAGTTATTATTTTTTTATTTTTTTTTTTTTTTTTTTTTTTTAAGGCAAACGATGTACACTCGTTATTTCTGCTGTTGAATCAACCTGAAACAATGACAATCATGATGATACTCTTGATGTTTGTTTATTTTTTTGCCTGCAGTTTTTAACACCTTTTGGGGTCATGATAGCATCTTTTAAATATTTTAACAAGAAGCAATGAACTGACTTGAAAAAGGAAGAAAGAAACTAAAATTATACACAGTGGTATCAACTGAGTAGAATATTTTCATAAACTTTCTGTTAACATTTGATAAAATTTCAAAAAGTATAAAACGAAACAAAAAACAAATTATATATAAAATTTTATGAAACTAAAGAGGAGTATTAAAGTTTTTTAAAAGGGGGTTTAATATTTTCTTTTTTATTTGTTTAAACAGGAATTTATTATGTGACCAAAGCATTATGGTAGATTTTATAGGGGTTTATTAAGTTTATATACATAAGTTTTAGTTTAATAAAGACAAAATATATAAAAATATGTACATAAAATTAAATATGTACTTACATTTTAAAATGTTTCAATTTTCAACATATTTTACATTTTAGTTTATGACATAATTACACAGTTTTCTGTAAGAAACAAAAGAGATAATTTAATCAAAATATTATTAAATATTTTTAACTTTTTATAAATTTCTTCTTCTAAAGCATAAAATCTGTAATATTTCCTTTCCTATTAATTTTTTAGTCAGTTATTTTACAAAGATTTTTAACAAAAAAAAGTAAAGTAAAGACTTTTACTAATATATTCCCAGCAAAAACAAACATTGCCAAATAATGAAATGAAATGTTATTATATTAATATTACACTATTTACACTTTAGCAACTTAGCTCATTATTTTCACTCTGTGATGTCATTACAGGCAACTAGTTAACATATATACTTCCAAATCTGGTCTTAAATAGTTAATTACTTTGATATAAATGCATATTAATCTGCTAAATAGTTTTCTAACTACACCATTTCAAGTTGTGTTTAAGAAATTTCTAATAATATTTCAGAAATTTTTTTGCATTTCAGATTTTTCTAATTATAATTCAAAATTTTCTATTTGTAGTTTAGAATATTCTCTATGTAGTTGAGAAAATTCTAATTGTAATTTAGAAATTTCCATTTGTATTGCAGAACTATATTTACTTTTTTGCAAGCCTTATGTTTTGGGGAATTTCGCCCTTCTTGATCTTTCTAAAGTTCAATTTAGTTTCTCTTTTTCTCATCTCCTGGCAACACTTTTTATAAAACACAATTATGAAATATTAAGTAAAAAAGGCTATATACCATAACCTCGTAAAAAATGTACTTGAAAGATCTATTTTAATGTGTAGGATTTAGTAGACGTATTATTAATAATTCGTGGAGAGAGAATGAGTGAGACACTTTTGTGTAGACATGTATGTCTGTATACACACACACACACACACACACACATATATATATATATATATTTATATAAATATAAATATAAAATTCTCGTGTAACTGAGTTTGCAATTGAACTCCTCTGAAATGGCTTGACCTCCCTATATCTTCTTAACTAATAAACCGATTTTGTTGAAAAATTTCGCAGGCAAATAGTGTAACATCTAGAAGGAACTATAGCCTATAATTTTTATTATTTATTGCGTAAAATAGGGCAAAAGCTCAGCCTCCCTATATTTTCTTAAATAATCAACCGATTTTCTTAAAATTTGGCAGGCAAATAGCGTAACATCTGGAGGGAACGGTAGCCTATAATTTTTATTATTTATGACGGGAAATAGGACAAGTGGAATTCTTAACTAATCAACCGGTTTTTTTAAATTTTGCATGCAGACACTGTAACGTGTGAAAGGCACATAAAGATATACATTTTTTGGAAATTCCAACATTTAGGGCATAAAGTAAGGCAAAACGGGTAAAAGCTCCCCCTATTCATGTCTTCTTAATTAATTATCTGATGATAGTTTCAAGTCTTGAAGGAACTAAAGGCTATAAATTTTAACATTTAGGGCATAAAATAAAGCAAAACGGATAAAAGCACACCCATCTATCCCCACACACTTAAAATATATTCGTTAGTTTTAAATTAAAAACCAAAATATTCACTGGAAATAAGTTATATGGCAAAACAACGTTTGCCGGGTTAGCTAGTATATATATATATATATATATATATATATATATATATATATATATATAATTACAAATAATTATTTTATGGTGCATTTTTTCATGATATGTTTCGAGTTTTTCACATTAATATACCATCTTACTCATTGTTATCCCATGCTATAAGATTATCATTTCATTTTGTAATATTATTTAATTTTATCATATTATTATCCCTATATGATAATACTATGATTCCATTTTACCATATTATGGATTTTTAAATAAACTTTTTAAATTTTTAAAAATTTTAAATAAACTATTTTAATAAACTATTTAAATTTTTATAAATTTTAAATAAGCTATTTAAATTTTATTTGTTCATTGATTAATTTTATTTATTTGTAATATCATATGTTATGCAAGATAATACAAGATATTTTTTTAGTTACTAAACCCTTCAATAGTAGTTAATCAATATTTTATATTGCTTGAATTACACCAATTATTAGAAAACCTTGTCTACTTATATTAATTCATGTATAAAGTAAATGAGAATTATAATGAGGATGGAAAACAAACATTTAAAAACAAAATATACTCGAAAAGTTATGAATTTTTCAACCATATTTGTAAAAAGCATATTTATCTGTAAAATTTTATTGTTACAGGGATAATGATATTAATATGGTTTGAGGACAAAACATGGTTTAACAACAAAAGAAAAAAGAAAACAAAAAGATTGATAATATTTAATTATTGTAGAAACAATGATATTTGAATAATAAAAATTAAAAAAAAAAATTGTTATCATGAACACAGTATTATTAAAATTAATGCTAATTAATAATGATAACATAATATTCTTGTAGCGACAATGCCGTAACCATATTTTGTTCTCTGCGTTTATATATAATAAAAAATTATAAAGTAATAATAATAATAAAATGTTAATAATAGCATGAGAAAACATAATTATTTTTTTCCTTGCTAGCATATTATACAGTTATTAATAAAATTTTTTTAATTTTTTCTTACCAATTGGGTTCGAATACTTCCGAAGTAACTGTTCTAAGTTTATTTAATAATTTTAGCCAGAATTTTAATCAAAGGAATAAATCTTATCTATTCAGAAACTTTCAAATTGTATCTTAAGACCGTCACTCCCAACATTCTTCATGAATGCTTTTGGTCGTTATCAAACTAAATTGAACAAAAGTGCTATATAAGGGTCTCTATATTGCAGTATAACCCCTTTCATTAAATCCTTGCACAATTATTGGAACTCCGTGTCATTTTCGGATGATGCAAGATATTACAAATAAGAGGAAACAATTTATTCATGCCCACACATAAATTATGATAGGAGCAATATAATATATAAAAACTAAAAAATGTCACTTTATTATAAAAACAAGAATCTCTCTAATGAAAGAGATAATAAAAGTGATTAAAGATGATTGAAAGGCAGAAATCCTCATATTTTATGAACAAAAAGCGTTATGGTAATAGGCCATAGTATGTGAGTGCTTTTGGTCAGGATGGTTATGTCTGAAATATTGTAATGAAAAGAAAAATCTGAAGTGTTTGTTCTAGGATTTATTGTAAGTAATTGTGGGACCCTAACCAGAGTAAAATATTCCACTCTTATAGAGAGTTTGGAAGGATAACGACTTGAATCTTTCATCAAGTCTGATGGGAAGGTGAACCTTGGAATATAATATGAAAGTTTTAAAATAATCAAGTACATCGTATAATAAAATTCCACCCAAAATCCTTAAATAGATCTAAGTCAATAATTTAAGAAGCATTCTCGCTCATTTGGTAATGAAGAAATCATAATTTTTAATAATAACGGTATAATATTTTACCAAGGTCTTTTAGCGTGTGTGTCTCCGCTATTCTAGGGATAATAAACAAAATTTAAAAAAATAATTATGTACTTTCATTAATATTTTGTTTGAAAAATTTTAAATTTTGAATTTTAAAAAATTGTTTAATTTTTTTGAAATTAAACAATTTTTTAAAATTTTTCAAACAAAATATTAATGAAATGCAATAACAGCATGAAAGAACATAATTATTTTTTGAAATTTTGTTCATTATCCCTAGCATAGCGGAGACACACACCCTAAAAGTCCTTGATTCAATATTATACCGTTATTATTAAAAATTATGATTTTTTTTCATTACTAAATGAGCGAGAATGCTTCTTATATATATATATATATATATATATATATATATATATATATATATATATATATATACCCCTCTAAAAATAGAAGATTAGTATATTGAATCTTATATAAATATCGAGAGTTTATATTCAAAGAGGGCTTCTCCAAACCTCCTACTTTCCAGGAGGCCATAAAAACTGTTTCTTCCGCTCATTTCTCAGCTTTTTCCAAACTGATCTATGAATTATTAACAATACGTCTACTAAATCTCACACATAAAAATAAATGTTTCAAGTCCATTATTCACGAAGTTATAGTAGATATTTTATAATTGTGTGTTATAAACAATGTTGCCGAGAGCTGAGAAAAAAAAAAGAGGCTAAATTGAACTTTAAAAAAGGTTAAATTCCCCACTATAAACATATGATTCTGCAAAAATAAAATTAGTAATAAAAAATAAGAAATTATTTTGATGGGTATTGAGATTCTAATATTTTACTCTTTTTAGGACAATTCTAAAAATGAAAAAAAAAAAATACTATAAAAAAGCTAGAAGCTATAAATTCCTGCCATATAATAAAATTTTATATTTAAATGTTGCAGCACAAAAGGCTAAGAAAATATTTTTTATATGAAGTATTAAAAATATTTGATACTCATTCAAAAATAAATATGTTTAAAAATATATTTTCTTAACTTCTGTGCCGCATCACTTAAATACACAATGTTCTTATCAGCGCAACCAAAAATATTCTCTTAAAAATAATTTTATGCCTATAAAAAATGGTCTTAAAATCGGAAATTTTGCAATTAAATTTAAGAAAACTATGCTCTTAAATTATCATTTTTTTCGCATAAATATAAAAAAAACAGTTTTTTTGCACTTTAAAACATTAAAGCTAGTACATTGTAAGGTTCGCATTCGAATACAACATAAAACAAAATTTGTATAACAACTTTTACTGCCGTTAATTTTAAATATCTTTTTTTCAATAATTTCTAGAGACAAATTAGACTTACTGTATATTGAATTCTTGAAATCCAGTCGTTTATCCGTATGCAGATAGAAGTCAAAGAAAAATGTACAAAAATTTTTTTTCATTTTTCCCCCCTTTTTTTTAAGTTACTAAAAAATATTGATTGAGTAAATTTCGACAAAAGTATTATATTTCAGGGTAATAAAGCCTGGAAATCATACATTATTACTGACTTTTCTTATATTCCAAGCTACAAGTTTTATATACCGAATTTTACTCAAAATGCAACAAAATATGTCGCAGATGCGAATAACCATAACAAAGAGTGTAATAAAAAGCCATTGATGACACCCGTGCCATGCAACTGTGTTCTTAACATTTTCTGACTAGATTTACAGAAATACTCAAAATTGGTTATTTAATAATTAAACTACCAAGAATTTTGCAAATTGTGAAAGAATTGTATCTAAATTAAAAGTGAATTTAAAAAGACCCCAGCAGTGCTCATTAATGGGATTATTAATTTTTAATTCCTATAGAGACCTATAGCAAAAAAATTTCGTAAAAGTACTTTAAAATTTTTTTCGAAAATAATACCCATTAATTTTCATATAAAATTTTATATAAGAAAAATCTGGAGAACAAATACTACATGTAGTTGATTCAGTTTTAATTCTAACTCATTCCGTTCATCTTTTATTTAAATAAAAACATGTAATGTTTTAATACATATTTTCTTATCAATATATATATTGAAAAATTATTAGAGAATCTGATTTGATGAACGTATGTTGATGGAAAAAGAAAAATTACTCTAATAACATATTACGTAAAAACTTCTATTGGATGCAAAATATGCAAAATTATGCTCTTTAGTGTAATATATGAAAAATTATGATCTAAAAGAACGATTTTCTATGAAAATATGACAAAATAAGCTGCTAAGCCCAAAATATGCAAAAATATGTGCCAACAGATCGACAACAAAATACTGAAAATTATCTAAAACGATAAATAATTAACAGTTTGGTTCATTTGAAGCCCAAGAAAAAATTTGATTTTGTATATTTTTGGTCGCCCTGGCTATTATATAACAGGGATTCTAGGCTTTCATATATATATCCATTTTGAGTTGATATAATCTTTGTAAATATTTTTACAATTTTCTTAAAAGTTATGAATCCTTCGAAATTTTGAGGTCATTTTGAGAGAACATTTGACATCCTAAAGAAAAATTTAATACGCAATATCAATATTAAACATATCGTCTGAAAATCAATTGGTCAACCAAAATAAAGAAGTTTTAATTATTTTTTTTTTTCTCCTTACTCAAAGGTATATTAATCTTATTATAGCCCAGCTGTTGTTCCCTACACATAGAACTCTTATAATTTACAATAAAAGAGCATTAGTATTTAACAAATATAAAAAATCAGGGTCTAAATAATTGAACATCAATAGAAAAAGTAAATAAAAACAAAACAAGAAAATCAGTTAATTAGTAACAACTTGTAATTAATTTCTGTTAGTTCTAATACAACTTCATTTTCCATTTCCTTCTAACACTGTTACAATTACAACAGGAGAATAATACAAAACATTTTCCTTTACAGTCTTAGTTATACATATTAATAGCAATATGCTGTTGTTATTGTGAATGCAGTTGTATCAATTGTTATTTGTTTCCCACCCAATTTGCTAATGAGTATCCTTTTTAATTTCCTCTAATTATTAGTGCTGTCTTCTTTTTCTTACACATAGAAAAAAGAATAATTAGATAATGGTTCAAATAATTAAAAATTCATAGAAATGACGAAAAATTCATTAAACTCGTAGGCAATATCCATTTTTATATATTGTAGTAATAGAATTATAACTCTTACGATTCAAAACTTAGTTATGGAAACAAAAATTTGAAATATTTTTAAATTAAAAAAAAAATGATATAGATCTGGAAACGAATTTAATTTATTGAAAAACTCTCAGTACTGAATATTGATGGCTGTGGTAGTAGAATGTTTGTATTGTTATTTTAAATTCAGTTGAGATAATGAGAAATGAAATTCGGTAGTCTCAATTGAAAATTAGTACTCTTTTTATGACGTTTTTAAAGTAAATTACACAGATCAACATTAAAAATGTATCGTTAAAAATATGTTTCAAATATTGTAGGTATAATCATTACCATAACCAAGAACCTTTGGTTTTTCCCCATCACGGTACATTTTTAAGCCATTGACGACCAAAGAAAATATTCTTCCATTAGGACTTTTTAGTTTATATAATTTTCTAGATAATCGGTAGATCAAATTAGCTCCTTTAAATTCTTTAAAGTTGTAAAAATCAAGAACTATTCAATTAACCGTCATAAAGCCATGGAAATATGAGGTGTAAGGTGAAAATAAAAATCCCATTTTACATAACTAAATCAAAAGAAATTTTAAAAAAAGTTTCTTCGTGAATAATTCTGTTTAATTCTTATTCCTTAGACTAAACATGGTGTAGAAAGTTAAATAAAACATTTTCATTGCATCACAAGTTTAAGAGATACAATATTTTTATTTTCGACTTCGTTGAAAAATTTATGCATTTATGCTGTTGTTTGCAACACATAAAAAACATCTTCGGACTACCAGCTTAGAGTATACCGTTCGACTCAGAATCATATTCTGAGACGATTTAGTGATGTTCATTCATTCGTCTGGTAAACTGGTTAGCTGGCTGGCTGGCTATCCATGTAAACCTTGTCAACAAAGTACAGGTCGCAATTTTAAAGATAAAATTACTTTGGCACAAGGATGAAGGCTATTGCAATAGACTATGATTGGTCCATTATTTCTCCTACCCCTAATTCGGTGTAGGGAAATTTTGTATAAGTACCAATTTATGCGCCAAATCTCATGAAAGTCGGTCCATAATTGATCTCTTCCGAAAATCACTTTAACGTGCATAAATATATAAAATAGGTAGATAGTTTTATGGATAGGTAGATAGATATATAGATAGATAGATAGGTAAATAGATAGATAGATAGATAAATAGATAGATAGTTAGATAGATAGATAGGTAGATAGGCAGATAGATAGGTGGATAGATAGATAGATAGATAGGTAGATAGATAGATAGATAGATAGATAGATAGATAGATAGGTAGATAGATAGATAGATAGGTAGATAGATGGATAGACAGATAGATAGATAGATAGATAGATAGATAGATAGATAGATAGATAGGTAGATAGATAGATAGGTAGATAGATGGATAGACAGATAGATAGATAGATAGATAGATAGATAGATAGATACATATATATATAGGTAGATAGATAGATAGATAGATAGATAGATAAATAGATATGTAGATAGATAGATAGGTAGGCAGATAGATAAATATATGGGTAGGTAAATAGGTAGATAGATAGATAGATAGATAGATAGATAGATAGGTAGATAGATAGGTAGATAGATAGATAGATAGATAGATAGATATATAGATAGATAGATAGATAGATAGATAAATATATGGATAGATAGATAAACAGATAGTTAGATAGATAGATAAATAAATGTATGGATAGATAGATAGGTAGATAAATAGATTGATAGAAAGATAAAGTTAATAAAATGAATAAAACAAAATATTAAAGTGTTTTTAATAATAATTCATAATACTTAACAAAATCTTTTAACTGAACTGCTTTAAAAATTGTTGAATACACTACAAAAATTCAGTTGTTTTAATCGAACTAACAAAAAAAATACTTAGAACAGATTGGATACTTAGAATCGATTGGCAAAAAATTCGGAATCTGTTTTCTCTGTGTAATAATGTTTACATTATTGTTGTAAATTCTAATCTTGAAGTATAAGCTCTTCCTTCTCATTTTACTCTATGGCTGGCTCCATTGATATTGATCACGTGCTCCTTTAATTGTTTCCGTTTTCGTTTCTTTTTTTTTTTTTTGTTTTTTAAGGGGGGAATTTTTTTCATATTTTGCGCCACATTTGCTGTTTTGCTCACTTCATTGAACAACTTCAAAATGAAAAGTGCTTTTGTTATTTTAAGGATGACATCCCTTGCTCACTCTCTCTCTCTCTCGCTACATCTCTCTTCATGGCCCGACGAAAAAAATAACAATATGTTTTACCGTGTGTTAAACATAAAGTCCTCGACCATTCCCTCATTCCCCAGAGTATGTTATATGAATCGTTTTGTTGTTCGTTTCCTGTTTTACAACATGAATGAATCGCCAAGTCAGTCCTGTTGGTTCTGGTGTTTTGGGAGTAGTGTCATTGAGGTTTGTTTAAGTTGTTTTTTTTTGTGCTCTTTTGTTATTGTTGCTCAAGTAGCTGCTGCTGGTTTTGTTTTCTTTTTTGTTTTTGTTTACGTGACCTGTATGTCAGTAATGTGGCCTAAAGTTGATGAAGAGGTTGGTTGGTCATTAAATGAATTACTGCGAGTAAAAGACCAATAAGGCTCTTATTTCTCTCTTTTTTTTTTTTTGTTTTTGGCTGTTTAAAAAATTTGTTTGTAACAAATTACAATTTATTACTGGGGCAATGATTTGTTTTTAAATTATTATTTTTATTTTTTTAAATTAAAAAATAATTTTGTTTGAAAAAAATCTATGTACCGGAAAATTAATCATTTGTTGTCTGCATAGTAATCTTGGTTTCTAGGAAATTTTGTTTTCCATGTTTCTGTAGAAATAAAGTAAATGTATATAGTGACAAAATATTTTGGGGCTTTGTCTTGTGACAGTTTAGTTTGTAGTAATAGAAATTATCTTAGAGTAACTTGAAAATCGACAAATGAAACTTATGAATAGTCCAATATTGATTTGACCTAATTTGTTTTACAATTGACTGAATTGAAGAGTTAATTAATGCTATTCAGCATTACCGTTTGGCAACTTTAGTCGCCAATTGCCCCTTTTTCTACCACCTGGCTACTTTTTTGGGCCCTATTTTAAAATGTAACTAAATGGTGATTTTTTAATTTTAATATTTTTACTTTGGCTCATAGCAGTGCCTCGGCTGAATATATTTTTATCTCTATTCAAAAATAAATTTTCCAACAGACTTAAAGTCAACACTTTTGAATCCATGTTTTCAGCAATAAGTTTTTTAAACGGGGATTTGTAAGACTGTAGTCCGAGTAAAGACATAGTATAGAAGTTTAATTAGTAAGAGAATTTTATGTTAATTATTTTTATGAACAAATCTTTAATTTTGCAATAATAAAAATTATTTTTAATAAATTATTTTAGTACGAGGGCGGATCAATAGTCCTCGTACTAAAATCCGGATCACTTTATTCCATTTTTAAAAAAATACACGAGATTATATTTTTTTAATAGCTGTTAAACGCAAAGTAAATGACGACACTTGCTCAAAATTTGACAGTAGTCTATCAACAGGTGGGACTTGATGGGAATAGTGTTGCATTTCATATAACTACGAGGGAAGTTCGAAAAATCACGAACTTATTAATCCGCCCTCGTATTTGTAAAATTGAATTTAGTAGTTTTTCTTAAAATGTTTCTGTTGTTAACAAATAAACAAATTTTAAGGAGCTTTTTGTAGTGGCACAGAAATTACATATTTCACACTGCTGGTGTCTAATTATAGTCCACAAACTCTGCTTTGGTACTGCCAAACAGAGACAACAAGGCAATTTACGATTGTAAACTTCGAACTGGATGTTGACTTGCGACATTACTGTAACCACATCTATAACAGCGTTTACGATGCTAGGTTCAATCTCTCTTTTACTTGCCCCAAACGTCTGGCGCTGCTGAGTCCTTCAAAATTGCATCTATTGCCAGGTGGGCGCCATGTTTGTCTTTTGACGAAACCAAAATGGATAAGACACCACGAGTGCTGATGAAGTGTGTAGCGGCACAAAAAATCATATTCCATACTGCTGGTGTCAAATTATAGTCCACAAACTCTGCTTTGGTACTGCCAAACAGAGACAAAAAGACAATTTACGATTGCAAACTTGTTTACTGTGTAGTAACGATGAAGACATTTTATCATTTATTTTGGATGGCTACATATTTTCTCATTATAATGTGCAAATTTGCATGAAGATCGGAGTACCAGTTTCTTTAAAATCTTAACAAAAACAGAACTATCTTGATCAAAAAATTTTTAATTTTTTTAGATTATTTTTATATTTACCTCATATAAATCGTTTTATATTTTAACTCCGATGACAATGAGTGTCAAAGAAATTTATTTTTTCGATAGATATATAAATCTACTGATGGAAAAAGTAAAAATTTAAGGTCAAAAATTTCTCGAAGAAGAAAAAATTTTTTGCTTTAAAGTCAATTTGTTGCAAAGAAGAAAGAAGAAAATTAAATTAAAAAGATTAAAATAAAGTGTTAAAATGAAAAATCTTCAAATAATTTTAAATTCAATTCGATTAATAAATTTTGGATCAATTTAAATAGAGGAAACTTTGTAAGAACTTCTCGACAAAATCCCAAGGTAAACTAGGATATAGTAGCCGAATAGCAAGTTCAGAAAGTTCTATCATCGAGATTTGAATTTATTTATTTATTTAATTCAGCTATAGATTCTAGAACAACTGAGAACAAATTGCAATTGAAAAATTTAAAATATATATATACTTAAAACAATATAATATATATATATATATATATATATATATATTAATTATTATCATAAACAAAATTATTGGAATTAAAATAGTTTATTAATAAATGTGTAATTTCAGTTCCAGTATCAGCAATATCAATTAGGTCATAGTATTTATTCACCTCGATGCATATTCTACGAAATAGATCAAAATCTGCAAAATTGAATCTTTGGTAATGGATATATGATCTAAGTTGCCTATTTGGAATATTAATGAATACTTTTCTAATGAAATATTAGGAGTCAACATTTATATTAAGAATAAACGCTATGTTTGCAACGATCCTTCTACTTTTTAAAGTTGGAAGTTTTATAAGGGCCAAACGGCTACGATATGGAGGAAGGTTTGAGGTTCGGAGGCAAAAAAGAAGAAACTGTTTTTGGACTGATTCAAGTTTACGAATGTAAACATTATATTATGTGTTCCAGATTACTGAACCGTATTCCAGAACAGGCTTAACTAATGTAAGGATCAGTAAAGGATCAGAAAATTCTTTCGAGCAACGTTTTATTAAACTTAAAATACCATATGCCTTATTCAGGGTCATTATTATATGGTTATTGAAGTTGAGTTTCTTTTTAATCAAAATTTATGCCTAAATCAATGAATCAACCGAGTTCAATTTTGTATCACCAATCTAGTAATTATTGCAAAATTGGGGAATATCTATAGAAAGACCTAGAAGAACATTTCTTAAGATTCAGTTCCATTAGGTTAATTTTGCACCAATTATTAAAACTGGATATATCGGATTGTAGATTTAGTACATCTTCTTCATTTGATAAAGTTAGAAATAGCTTTATATCAACTGCATACATTAGGATCTTGCAATGTTGAATGGAATTAGGAAGATCATTTATAAAAAGTAGAAATAATAGTGGACACCGGAAGTAACGTTCACATAGTTAGACATTACGCCTTTGAAGATTACACATTGTTTACGATTCTTCAGATAGGAACAAATTCATTTATGGAAGTTATCACAGAATCCAATTGCATCTAGTTTAGCAGATCATGGTTAACTTTGTCAAAGACTTTGCTAAAATCCATATATACTACATCAGTTTGCAATCTTTCTCGAAAATCGAAATTAATATGTCATTATAACTCCATTAAGTTGGTAGATGTTGAACGTCCATGGTAAAATCCATGCTGTGTTTTTGATATTATGGATGAAGTTTGTGGCGATAATATCGATGTTATAATTTTCTCAAACAGGAATTACATAGGAGTTCTTCCATCTTTGTGGAAAAATACTGATCTTGAGAGAGTTATTATATATGTGAGAAAGAGTGCTCTAAAAGGAATGCCACTATTGGAAATATAGAACTAATATAATAAGTTATCTTTAAAAAAAAAATAATATAAGATTTATGTTATTTTTGGAGAAATTATAAATTAGAGAAATTTGTTGCAATTTTATTCTCCATACGTTATTTATAAAAAGCAAAAAAAAATTCAAGGAAAGAAATCAAGAATTCAAACTGAAAGAGATAACTTAGGTATGAAAAGACTCCTTTATCTTGTCAATTATTTGTTATAATTAATTATATAATTAATTGTTCTCAATTTGTAGAGGTATTCAACTTTGAAACCCTATAGCTCATTAAAATAAAAATTATAACTTGTATCATATAATTTTTACTTTACATTAGGTCCTTGTTTTCAACTTTATTATACATCTCAATTCAATTCAACCATTAGTTTAGAAGAAACATTCTTATCATTCTTATTTTTTTTTTATTTTTTTATAGGTGCTTTGTTCTAGACTTCGTATGAGTAATTTGTATTTCTCATAACACCTACATATTTGAATTTATTACAATTAGAATAAATATTAAATTGTGTTACTAAATTTGTGGAAAAGATTACTTCAGGATTTATAGAAAGTCCTTTAAGCCTCGTATTTTTCATAATAATTCAAATTTCTAATAGTGTATGAATTATATTCCATAAGTCTAGAACAGCTTTCCTATTTGTGTCCAGTCTTTATATTGATTCAAAGCACATTATAGCTTTTGCAAGTTAATAAAGAGGCTCTGTCAGAAACCATTTTTAAAAATATGGGCCAATGATTTTATTTCCCCATAAATTGCGGCTTTTCTAAATATGACAATATCTCAACAATGATTGGTGGATTATCCAAAAGTGATATCTCTGTGTATAAATTTAATTTAAATAAATTTGTGTCAAAAGTTGTATTATCAAAATTAGTTAAATTTTCATCTAGGATAAGAAAAAAATTATATCGAATTATTTAAAAAAAATATATATTTATAACTGATAAAATTCTGAAAAAATTTAGTAAACAAAAAATTAACGATTCATTTGGAAATATTGTAATAATGCAAGGCTTTCTTATCCATTCCAAATATGTTTTTTTCAATATATTATCTGAACTCCTAAGACCTATTTTCTTTCCAGTATAGGGTGCACGGAATAGAATCTATTGTCTTATTTGTCTTTGTCTCTCCTAACTTAGTTAATAATGCATATAATTCCTGGCTTTAAATGAAATCTTTTAAATGGGCTAGCTCAACAATTATAATATTCTAATCAAATCAAAAAATGTCAAATTTTTATTGCAACTGAGGCTAGAAAAAAGTGATCTACTACTTATGCATAAAACACTATTAATGCATTGATATTTTTTATATGAATACTGAGTTCAATTACGTATTTTATTTTCAAAGTTTTCAATGAATTTTCATTTGTATTTAGCTTACTAAACTCGGATAATTGCATATATTTAAAAATACAATGTGTGCAAAAAGTATAAGGTCGATTTCTATAAATATGCAATATGTATAAATAAAAATAATATTAAAAGTCTTTTATTTATATAAAACTATTTAATTTTTTAAATATCTTAATAAAAAGAAATATTAAAAAATAACCAACTATTTTTCTTTAATGAAAAATCTAAATTTTTCGCTAAAAATCCGTTAAAATTAGTCTCTTCGTAAAAAAATAAATTTTTAACGAATTGATTTCATTACAAACTAAATGCTAATGTTCTGGCTGTTTTGTTAACAAACAAAATGTTAGTTTGATATCTGTATGAATAATGTTTTAACTAAGTTGCGTAAACTATAATTAATTAATTAATTATAATGATTAATTTTTGTAATTATTTCCCTCTAAATTTTCACCCCACATTTCACTTCTAACTTATACTAACCTTTTTTTAAGAAAGAAATGTAATACATGTGATATATGTTTAATCACTTGAGAGTAAAGTTAATTAGTATTAAAAGTAAACGTTAGGGTATCTAATCGACTAAACGTCATTCGGTTATCCGATTAATTTATGTCGATTACTAAACAAAAATGGTATATTTTCGAACAGCGAGTAAAGCGAATAATTTCTGTCGAACAACAGATTAACCAAAATTTCTTTTTTTGGAATTATAAATAAAAATTTTTTATTTATTTTAAAAATAAATTTATGTCAATTTAATGTCTGTTATATCCCAGCAAACATAAGTAAGAGTAATTTGTTGGGAAGTACTTGTTCAGTACTTTGAAAGTATCAAAGTATGTTTTCTTATGCTTAAGAAGTAATAGAAAGAGTTTCTAAAGATTAAAATAGATTCGAATGCAAAAGAAAATAAATTCAAATTAAAGTGCATAATTGTTACTATTTAAAGAAATTATAAAGAATATATTTTTTTCTTTAAAATTTATCGGTTTATATAAAATTTAAACTAATTTCCTTGCGTCGAAAAAAATAATTTGGATGTTCTTTACAATTTTGCATGACATTGTGAACATGACATCCTTCTCATTGAAGAGGTATCAAAACAGATAACATCTTTCAATGTTGCGGATTTGCACTACTTTTGGATCAAAATTTCAGGATCTTTTTGACTACTTTGAATTTTTTTTTCCTGCTGGAAAAGAATATTAACAGTACAGCTTCATAACTACTTATATTTATGACAATTGCAATTGTGAAAACACAGTTTTCAGTAATATGCCATTTACGACAAAGAAAAAAATAGTAGTTTTTGACTTTATTTGGTTTTTGAACAAAAAAAAACTAAGTAAATTTATTTGGTTTTTCCATACAAATCAAAAACCAATCTTAACTAGTTTTTATTGAAAACCAAATAAGAACCACTAAAATAACTATCTGCATTGTAATACAAAGAGAAAAATAAAATTGTCAAATTTATAGAATTTATAGTTAATGAAATTATTACAATAAATAATTTATTAAAAATCGTTGAGATATATCTTAATATTGAAACTACGTATTCTCTGAACGAAGAAATAGCAAATAGAGCGGAAATAAAAAATATGCAAGAAATGTGTGTGTTAACAAAACCAACATTGAGAAGAAATAAGGTTTTTGAAATTTTGTTTTTCAAAAACCAATTAGTTTTTGTTTTAGTATAAATGGCATATAAGGCAACTTCAAAGCTATAAAGTCATAAAAGTTTTAATTTTCAACAACAATATATATGTAAAACCATCATTCATAGAATATAACTAGAAGTTTATGTGAGAAGCACTTCGAACTAAATTATAAAAAAAAAAAAAAAAAAAAAAAAAAAAATACTAATTTTTTTCAAAACACAAGAACAAAATGTGTGTGACCGTATGGATTTTATTGTTGCACAACTAAATCAGGTTTTTTTTTCTCTCACATAAGTATCTAGTTATTAAGTTTTACTTTTATTATAAAAAAAGTCAATCTCAAACAGGATATATAGAGAGTTGCTTTAAAGATACTGATTTATTAAATAAATCTTTATAAATGAAGATTTAGAATATTTTGTAGTACTTCGTAAAAAAAAAAATCATTTTTTTTCATACAAATGGGCAAAGGAACCGAGAAAGATGAAACCTTTGCAAAAGAATTTGATTAATATTATATTTGTAAATAACTTTTAATAGACTAAAGACTATAATTAGCATTATTCATATGTTTTACTTGTATTATTAAAGCTATTCGCTTATTCGAATAATTTGCACATAATAAATTTTTAACCGATCAACTTTTAACATAGAATATGAAATATGAAAACCCTAATAGTTTAGTAAACATAGGTTCAAGTTCAATATAAGTTAAATTCGCTGCAAAAATTAAAAAAAAAAATGCTGAAAGCATAATTTTTTTAAGAACTAATAACACTTTCTTTCTAACTGTAGTTCCCTATAAGCAGCAACTAAAAATATAAATCAGCAATCTAAATGTGAATTTTAATTCACTTGCAATGCTATTTTGAAAAACATAACGCACTCTTTTAATTTTACTTCTATATTGTACACACATCTAAAAACTAAAAGTCAATTAAACGTGTGGCATTGTTAGACAACAATAGCAACAACTTAGTTCCAGCGAAATAGAGAAAGTATAGAGTACATGTAATAACAAAAAAAATAAATAAAAAAAAAAAAAACAAGAAACAAAATTTTAATGTAAAAAGTAAGTATTGTAAAATTAGTTGACTGACTGACTGGCTGCTCTTGAAAATTAGCAAACACACACAAATACAGGCACACATCAACACATACGGGTACACTGTTTGAGAATAAGTGTCACACAAACACAAAGTATGTAGATATATGGGCCATTATCAAATATGTTGTGATTTTAGGCCTTCAAGAATCTTAAATTTTTGAAACGACAGATTAAAATCCATTTGTATAAATATAAAGTGACTCAAATGTATATAGAATTAGCTCGCGTTAATCATTTCGTGTACGAAGTGCGAAAGTTATAGCGGTTTTAAGTTCAACATTTAAAAATATTTTCAAACAAGAAATTTATATATAATTTTTGGTAAAAATGACATGCAATATCAAAATCTACTAAGTTATTCAAATAAAATTTATAATATTTTCAATGTTTGATTGTATTAGTGTTGCACACAGAGAAAACAGTTTCATTGTGGCAATCGAAATTTTAGCCAATCGAATTTAATCGATCCCATGTAATATCCTAAAAATTCGGTTGGAACAGCAAAATTTTATAATTACCACAGTAATTAAAAAAAAATTATTCGCTTATAATAATAGTGATATATTTATCTTTCTTCATATTAAAATTAACACATTTTTGTTATTTTTAATATACTTCATTTTATAAATATTACATTTTCTTTATATTAAAATTGGAAGAAAATTTAAAATCTCAGTATAATTAACTTACAGTACAAATTCAGTAATGAATTTCACGTAGCTCGATGTGCCTTCATTGCAGGCATAGATACAAACAAGTTTATTGGGAATAAATAGACTTAATAGCGTACTTTACCAGTGCTGGACATTAAAACAGCACGAAAACTAGATTCGATTTTATCTATAAATGAATTTAAGCGTAAAGAATTAAGTTACTTTAAACGAAAGCCGTATAATGCTTGACTATAATTTGTACTTTTATTTCAGTAATCATGAATTAGCGAAGCAGAAGACTCACATATATTTACGTAGAATCTTGCGAAGATAAGTTGCAGCTTGCTATATTTGTGAAAAACTAACCATGAACTTTTGGGCATGCACTCAAGTCTAGACAATTTTTTGAATGTTATCATTAATAAAGGCTAGTTAAAAAAAACAAGTGAAAACAAGTTTAGAGCGCTTTATTCGGCTTTGCCCTGATACTCTTCATCACCTTATCGACAAATAATAAAATTTACGCCTTATAGTATGCTTTCATATTTTCACATTTTACTTACAAAAATAATCTACATATTTTTTCCAAACTACAAAAATGTAAACACAAAATTAAACTATCCTAACAAGCGTTGCTTCCTTAAAAAAAAAAAATAACAACAACACTAATAGCTTCTGAGGACTATTAAATTTATATACATATGTTTGTATGTAGATACATGCTTATACAAAAAATAAAAACAACACTGAGTCATTGCAATACTTCTATTTCTAACTAAAGAAAAAGTCCAAACGTACATAAGAAATGTTTATGTGTATGTATATACAAACAACAACTACAGCTTGCTTATACAAAAAACAACAACAACACTGAAATTCATTGCAATGCTTTTTATATATGTTTGTGTTTTTTTTCAGATTTTTGCTTATAACTCGGTTATTTATGAATTGATGTGGTTATTTCAAAAACACAAAATTTTAGAAAAATATTTACGACCGATCTATAGAAAGACGAAATCTGTAGGTCAAACAAGGGTTTCAAAAAAGTCATAAATGTATTTTGGCCGATATCTCGGTTATAATTGGATCGATTTAGTTCATTTCTTCAACATACAAATTCAGAAAAAAATATCCAAATCTTCTTTGTAGAAACGAACCTTAGCTTACATAGAGGCTTCAAAAAATCGAAAACCGGTTTAAAAGTATTGATTTTTTTTCACATATCTCCGCCATCTATGAACTGATCTTGCTGATTTTCAATAGCAAAATTTTCGAAAGTTTGATATATATTATATATGGCAGTTATCGGTGAGCTTTACAAATGGCATTTCAACCGACAAACAGACGGACGTACTTCGTCCAATCGACATCATTTCTTACAAGGATCCAGAAAATATAAATCTTTTTGCTCTCCGATGATAAATTTATATATACCCTTTAGATCTGTGGTGAAGGGTATAAAAAAACTTACCACCGAGCATAATCGCTGTATTTATTTAAATCACATTTTCTTGTTAAATACAATATTTTTTATTATTTTTTATTACTACTTCAAAGCTACATTTTTTATTTGAAAATATTTTTTTTTTTCATTTAATATCAAACAATATTTTTATAAGCTTTCGGTAAAGAAAGTTCAATCAATACTTTATACTGTCAAAGATCCTTGAGTTACTGTAACTAATAATATATTTACCTGCTTATTTTGTAAATCGCTTTACCTCATTTTGAAAAATTTTCCATACAAATTTTTTAAAAACAAAAACAATTTATATGAAAGTTTTCTCAAAGTGAGGTGAAGTGTTTTACAAAAATAGGTGCTAATGTTTAAATTACTTTCATACAAACGAGTTTTTAATTGCAAATACAAATATTCTGTTTCAAATAAGAATATATAATGGTTTTTATCCTACTGATTTCTTACGAATTATTTTAGCCGTAGCTTCATTATAATTACGTCCTTTTTGGGCGCTTAGTACAAAAATTCTTTTAAATTTATAAATTTTTCTTAACTACAATTACATTTTGTATGATACATTAATATTTTAATAATTGCAGCCGTTTTCCAACCAATTTATTTTCTTTGTGCATATTTTAGCATTTCCTTGTAAAATTTAAAAAATTTTCTTTAACTAAAAGTCGGGATTTTGAAAAATTTTGTTAAAAATGGGATGCGAATCTAAGTTATATCTCCATACATTATATATTTATATATTATACTTGAGTTTATTACAAAGAAATGCTATTTAACATTGTGATATTTTTCTAAACCCAAGTAAATTTTTTTTTAGTCCATAAAATATTTATCTTTCGAAATTTTTTAATGCGCTTCTAAATTTCGGTTAAGCATTACAGACAAATTATGTCAATTATAGCTAATTTTGTGACCTTCCAGCGGTTCACCTTAGCAAAATCTATCTTCACAAAAGTATCAAAGATATCTGACAATTATATTTATCGCCGTTCCTATATCTATCTATATATAAAAGATTTGTACAAATTGCAGTTCTCTATATAAAAATACAAAAACAAAAAGTTAAATTTTTGTGTAATTTTCAAAAACTCCATAAAAATTTGTTATTAAATATATTTTTAATTCTTCTGCGATTCTATTCTGTAAAATAATAAAACACTAATATCACACAGCAATCCATGATATTCTATATGAAACTGTGAATGTACCTCGCAAAAAACTGTTTCTGTTCGCTATTGTTTTCCAAACTATGAGACTATCTACGCAGAAAAAATTATTACCTTATATTTTTCAATTCGAACAGTTGTTTCATTTTACATCAAAATTTATTTAATATAGGGTGATCCATTTCTAAGTTCCCTACTTTTTTAAAGAAAAAAACGCAGAAAATTCAAATTTAATGGGGAATGTTTATTATCATTTGAAAGTACATTATTTTGCATTTATTTTTTGAAGATTATGTCTATCAAATGTTGGCCGTTGCTACGTCGCAGATGGTCCATCCGTTGAGTCCAATTTTCGATGACTCGTTCGAGCATTTCGACTGGTAACTGGCGAATGACATGTGTGATGTTTTCCTCCAAGGCCTGAATCGAAGCGGATTTGTCCGCATAAACTTTAGACTTTACATATCCCCACAGGAAAAAGTCTAACGGTGTGAATCACACGATCACGATGGCCAATCGACAGTTCTCTCAATAAATCCATTGATTGATGCGATGTGTGGGAAGTGACGCCGTCTTGCTGAAACCAAATGTCGCTGAGATCACGAGCTTCATTTTCAGGCATCAAATAGTCGGTAATCATGGCACGATAACGGTCGCCATTGACGGTTACGTTCGCACCTTCATCATTTTTAAAGAAATGTGGACCGATGATTCCAGCGGCCCACAAACCACACCAAACCGTTGTTTTTTCTGGATGAAGTGGCAGTTCTTGAATCTCTTCAGGTTGCTCTTCGTCCCAAATGCAGCAATTTTGTTTGTTTACATACCCATTGAGCCAGAAATGGGCCTCTTCGCTGAACAAAATTTGCCTCGAAAGCATCGGATCTTCTTGGAACTTTTCAAGAGCTCATAGAGCGAAGCGATGTCGCTTAGGAAGGTCGAGCGGCTTCAGTTGTTGCTCAAGCTGTATTTTGTACGCTTTCAATTTGAGATCTCGACGAAAAATACGCCAAGTCGTTCCATACGTCAGTCCCAGTTGTTGTGAATGGCGCCGAATCGACTATCCACGGTCTCCGTGTACAATCTCAGCTACGGCCGCTATATTTTCTTCACAGCGTGCTGGACATGGTCTATTCGGTCGAATATTATCCAATAATGAATGCTGGGTCTCAAAATGGGTGATGGTGTTGCGAATAGTACGCTCAGTAGGCCGAATATGTTGACCATAAGTTAAGCGAAGTGCACGATACACATTCCTCACAGAACGTGAATTTTCGTAATAAAGTTGAACGATTTTTAAAAGTTGTTCAGGCGTAAGTGTTTGCATTATGAAATGCCAAACAATACTAAACAAAAATAACATGACAGCATGACACGACTCACACGTGATCTGTCCAAAAAGGCTATTGAAAAAAGAATCTCTACTTGAATCACCCGTTATATATAAACAAAAATTAAATAAAAAAAAATAGTGAAAATAAAATTCAAGTAAATTTTCTTTCTCATTTAAATTTGTAATTCATTCAATCATCTATTTGATTCATTTAATAAATTTTTTAAATGGAAATTTATTTTCGGTTTTTAACTTTTTTACAGTTATTAGTAATTGATATAATCATTTTAGTAAGAGTTGGAAATTTAAAAAATTTTTAATTAAATGAATTATTTTGGTGAATGGTGACTTTTTCTGTGTAATTCATTGACTAGTTAGGACACGTCAACTATTTAGGACACATCACCACAAGTATCAATCCCTATTTCAAAATTTATATTCCGTTGAGTTCGCCCAAAAAAAAAACCAAAAATGCTAAAAGTTAAAAAATTTGTCTACCCTGTACTTAACTGCTGAAAGCCTGAACAATAACAAAGAAGATGCAGAATTTATTTTTATTTATTTATGTATTTATTGATAATCTTGAAGCCAGTTAAGGTCAATCGATTACAGTTTAAAAATATATAATTTAATATATGTTTAATATTAAGTAGGTACTTATTAATAACTATACATTTTTATATAATTTAGAAATTACTATGTATACAAAATTTTATTCCATATTCCAAGAATCATATTTAAATGTTTTGTAAAAAAGGCAGAGTAAT
The DNA here is from genome assembly GCA_932274085.1 of Protocalliphora azurea. NCBI lineage: Eukaryota > Metazoa > Arthropoda > Insecta > Diptera > Calliphoridae > Protocalliphora > Protocalliphora azurea. The sequence goes on along the minus strand of OW026523.1, from coordinate 135,625,781 downwards.
TTAATATTAATAAAACCTCTAAAATTGCAGCTCAAAAAATCATAGACATATTCTGAAACATGATCGTGAATCGTAAGACCGTATACAAAACCTATCTCTCTGTTGAAACATATTTCTATTTTAGAGATATTTCCCACTAAATACTTCCAGCCCATATGTTATAAGAGGCATCAATAATAAATGGCCTATGTGATTCCTTACAGTTATGGGTGGACGACAAAGAGTAGCGTAAACTCTCCTTAAAGACGTGAACATTTTTGCTATAACAAAATTAATATGTTGATTAATAGATAATTTATCGTCTATGTAAAAACCTAGAGCCTTAAAATATGAAGCAAACTACAATGATGTATCATTTAACATTATATTATATAAATTTTGTGATATATTATTAAGGAGTATTGCTTTCGACTTGGAATCATTCAATGAAATATAATTTTCGTTACAACGTATATCAATATTAAGTAATTCATCATTGACTTTCCTACTAAAATCTTCCTTTGATTCAGCTACACATAAAAGTTGTAAATCATCGGCATACATATATCCCTTAAGCGATTTTAGGCTAGAAAAAATGTCATTGATGTACAATAAAAATAATAATAGCCCTAAGATTGTGCCCTGCGGAAACACATGATATGTAAATCTTAATAGTCTGTACAAATTGTGTCCTGTATGTACCAAAGGACTGAATTAATTTGCAAGCTTTACTAGAGAATCCAAATTGTGTAAAAAGTTTATTTAGCACCATTTCAGGAGAAATGAATTCAAAAGCTCTACTAAAATCTAGATCCACAAAGTCCAAGAGATCAAAAAATATAAATTTGTGAAAAAAAGGTGTAGAAGAATGGAAAAAGTTAATTTTAAGCCCTTTTTCCAAGTTTTTTTTTTAATCTGAACTACAATCACGATTATTAAATAAAACCTATGGTGTTAAAATTTTGCACTCTATTAGTTTTAAGTCTTGTTTATTACCACAAAAGTCAGTTTCTACAAGGCTAAAAATATTTGTTAATAGCCCATATGTGTTGCGTATTAGATGTGAGTTCTAGCAAATTGTGTTTTAGTGAAAATTATCACACATTTAAATAAACGAGAAAAATTAGATGACGACAACAACGACAGAAACAACTCATTATGTTCTTTGTTAAGTATTGTCCGTAGTCGACGTCGTCGATGTTGCTGATTTTTTTCTTTTTGTTGTTATTGTTGTTTTTGTCATTGTAGTCGTTTATGTTTTACTCGGCAAAAAGGACACGTAAACAATGCATAAATACCCTATAACCAAACATACATATACACATACACACATACATTCATACATACACACATACATACATACATACATACATACTTACATACATACAAACACACGCTTTCCTCTTTAGACACTGTGCAATACCAACACTTACCAATACATTTTAACACATACTTATGCGAACACATTGTTTGCATGAGTAAGATTCATGTAGCGTACGAGCGATAGAGCGAGCGAGTGAGCAAGAGTGTGAGTAACAAAAAAGGACAGAAAGATAAAAAAAAATTAACCTTAAAATGTTTCCAAGGGAAAATCAAAAACATAAATTATGTTTTTGTGTTAAAGTCAAGGATTATCGTTGTTGCTTGCTATTGCTGTGGATATTATTGTTGTTGTTATTATTGGGTTTTTTTTTTGTTCATATGCACGATTGTACTATATTTTAACATTTATTTATATTTATATATAGTTTTTTTTTTTTTTTTTTTTTTTTTTTGTTACACTAGACCAGCTAAAATCACGTTCTTCTCATACACAAACACACACTAGAGACTCAGTTTTTACATGTAAATAATAATCAGTTGTTGTCTTGTTGTTAGATTTATAATATAAAAAAAAGGAAAACAACACAACACAGAAAGAAATATATTGTTCGAACACATAAAAACTTATAAATATAAAAAAAAATTGACTTATTTGTATTTATATACTAAAATATACATTTATACACACTGACATATATAAATACTTATGTAAGTAATAAGTTGTATATGTATATGGGCCATTATCAAAAATTTTTAACCTAGCTGAAACTGAATTTAATCCTTAATAAGTTTTTCTGGTACTATTTTAAACAGTTTTTCAGCTTGCAATCTGATCTCACAAGACTTGATATGAGTATAAATCTTAGTTCCAAATTTCATGGAGATCGTTTCATAATTCACTATAGCTTCCATAAAAACCCCCCTTTCGAAAATCACTTTAGCGTGCATAATTCCCATCAAAATTTTAGTTTATGATTGATATTCAACATAAATAAGTTTTATATAAGCATAAAAAACAGTGCCAAATTTATTTATCATAGCTCCCATATAACGCCCACTTTCGGGAATCAACCAAAAGTGCATAAATTCATACAAATTTTAGTATCAATGTAACATTATGTGTGTGGAGATGATTATGCGAGTTAAATATGTTTTTGCCGAAACAACTCACGTACGTGAAGAAGTAACAACATATTTAAATACGGCATATTTAAATATGACTATTTGGCACTAAAAAAAAAAAATATTACATCAAATTTTGACAAAATTTAATGAAATATTGAAAGCCAATAAATTTATGGCAATATTATAATACAAATTTTAAAATTTCTGTTCTGAGAAAATGTTCCAAAATTCAAGTTTGTGAATGTAGAACCTCTCAGAGGCTTGTCAACGATCTTGGACATTGCAGACCATGAATAATGTAGCCAAGGTTAAATACTATTCTTGAATATTAGCAGAATTCCTGAATTGTATTTGTGATTTTTTTTTTTTTACATTATCAAAATAACAACTTTGTGAATTTATTTCAGATTTGTCAAGGCCCACCGTGATCAAATGGCACGTTGACATGCATTTCACCATATAGAGAATTCCCGAATTGAATTTGTGATTAAAAAAAATCATAAATACAATTCAGGAATTCGACTTATATCCGCGGACATTATTCATCCTTGTCTCCACTCTCCATATGGCTGGAATATATGCCAATGCGCCATTTGGCCATAGTAGGCAAAATCCTTGATAGACTCTATATTCTCAAAGTTGATATTTTGATTTTTTTTTTAATTCGACTTATATCCGCGGACATCTCTCATCCTTGGCTTCATTCTCCATATGGCGGGCGTGCATGCTAACGCGCCGTTTGGTCACAGTGGGCAAAATCCTTGACAAACCTCTGATAGACTCTATATATACAAAGTTGACACTTTAAAAATATTTTAAAAAGTTCATTCATACAATTCAGGCATTTTATTATATTCATGGACAGTATTCATCCTTGGCTCTATTCTCCATATGGCGGGAATTCATGCCTAAGTGGGAAAAATTAGGAAAAAATCATAAAAAGGGCTTAGAATTACTTAACTTTTTTCTATTCTTCTACAGTTTTTGTTCGTACATTTATACTTTTTGATCTCATTCGATCTTATATAAACTAATCGAACTGTGTGGATAAATTCTACACCTTCCTTGTAATTGTGCAGACTTTTAACAGTTAAATAAAGGGTAGTCAAATTTTGAGGACATTTTTTAGTTTTTAGATTTTTATGATTTTTTGGACTGGGTCTATATGGGCCCCTCCACGGAATACAAATTATTGTAGTTATGCGTATTTTGTGCTTTGTTTCGTTGCATGAGACACATTTACAGTTTCTAATGGAATAGAATGGATTACTACGTAAAGTTAGTTTTTTGTTATTTTATACAATAAAAACGAAGGAGCATTAAATATAAAGTTAATAATTTGTTCTAATTATTATTATTCTTTATTATTTCTTATCTATTTAAATGCTATTTTTGAATAGGAAACAATACGTGCAAATTAATAATTCGAAAAGCTTTATTGATTCTGTAGATTATGGAGTTCCGCAAGGAAGAGGATAGGACCATTATTATTTTAAATTTTCTTAAATGATTTAAAAAGTCAGTTAAAAATTTAACTGGTTTACGGATGACGCAAACATAAGAACCATATCCTTTTAAATATGACATGGTGCTGAAAACCTATGTTGAGAGAGATGCAGCTTTAGTATTTGAATTTGCACGCTTAAATCGTTTAATAATTAATTCTGACAAAGCAAAACCTATTCGCTTTAGACCCAATGCTTCCAGTCTTAGTAATGACTTTAACGTGTATATTGATGGAAAATTATTTAATTAAATACACGCAGTGAAATATGTAGGAATCACATTACAAAACAATTTGTGCTGGAATCTACATATAAAGGATGTAAAGAATAAAATAGCTCCAGCAATTGCAAGCTGAAAAACAAATTGAGTGAGAAATCTAAACTGATGATACGAGTATTTCAGTCGTTAGTACAGTCGCATTTAAGTTATATGGGAACCATCTATGCTAATAACAAAAGTAACATTAATTTAAAATCACTCCAATATATATAACTTATCAATAACTTATTCGAATTTTTCATTGTATAGAGTAAAACGATTTTACCAATTTATTGATTACATGCGTGTATGTTTTTTTAAGTGTATTCATAATATCGACCACCATATCATATCATTTTTCAAAATCAATCTAATTTTTACACACGGATTGGAACAAATTTAAGAATTCCAAGGTGTAAATTAAAAAGTACCAAACAACGTATAGATTACGTTGGCAATATAAAATACAATAGTTTGCCTTCAGATTTAAAGTCAATTAGTAGATTACCAACATTTAAATCATCTTGTAAAAATTGTTTGTTTAAAAAAATGAAAACGTTTCTGTTGTAATTTAAATTCAGTTAAATAATTTTTTTTTATTTTTTTGTTAACTTTATATTTAATTATTTTGCATAATGACGAAACTAAACTCCATGCTTCCGTTATTACATCCTTTAAGGATTCTATCGTCTCAAATTGTTTTCCTCCTTCATAAACCATTCTTGCAACCCAACCCCAGACATTTTCCATTGGATACAGGTTTGGTGAATATGGGGGCTAATACAAAAGTTGAACACCTTGTTGATTAATCCATTGTTTTACTGCTCTGGCGGTATGAATCGGAGCGTTGTCGTATTGGTACGTCCAAGGTATGGGTCCAAAGAAATCATTAAATTTTGGAAATGCTTCCTCCAAAATGTTTTTGTGAGTCATTGCAGTCACTTTACTGGATACAACAACCAATTCTATGGTACCATAATACGAAATGACACCCCATACCATTATTCCGCCCTCTCGGCTGTGTCTACGGCTCAAAAATAATTCCTCCTTATTTAGGTCATGGATGTAATGGTTATACCCGTCGGGACCATCAATATCAAACTTTTTTTCATCGGAAAATACAGCTTTAAACCATTTGTCGGACCATTGTCAACTGTAAACGTTCATTAAGTGGTGGTTCCTTTTACAGCTTTCGTCGGACTATGTATGGGCACGACTGCCACTGACTCTACTTTTTTCACGTATTTTTGATACCGACATGGCAGAATTTGATGCAATTCTTTCTTTTGGAGTTGTTGCTATTTTCTTCCGCCCTTTCATGTTTTTTTTGCATATTTTTCCACGTTATTTAAATAATTGTACACAAGTGTCTTTCCTCTATTAATGTTTTTGGCTATTTGGACCGGATCCTGACCCTGAGGTTTCAAAATCAGAATTTTTTCTTTTTCAGAGTTATTAAAAGCCTTACCACGTTCCATTTGGATTAACAGCTATTTAAAAACTATCAGTTAAAAATTCTCTAGCCGTTTATATTGAAGTAAATTCAAATCATAGCTTTAGTGATTAATATTAAAAGAATTGCTTATTCAAGTGACACACGAAAAAGTACCTCAGAAATACATGTCTTTAAATAAATGCATAATTTTAGTATAACAAAATATGTATATTTTTTATTTCTTCAGGAAACTAAAGCCAACACTTTGAAATTTGTTAGCGCTAAAAATTATTTTTTTTTCTGAACTTTAGTTTAGGAGATATAATTAAATAAATTTTAAAAAAATTTGATTCCTTATTTAAGTGGCAGGCAGAAAGATGATAAATAAAATTGATCCGAACCATAAATTTAAGTCAAGTGTAGATGATAGTTGAAAACGGGATACTTTTGTGAAAAAAGATTTTGCTTAGATACCATAATGAGCATAATAATGTAGTTTTGTAATACTTAACAGTGACATGTCGAAAAATTTCAAAGACAAAAACAAAAAAACGTACTTGGGTTAAAAAAGGATCACAATGCAATAAACTCTATTATTATATATTTTCGTATAATATGTAGAGAAATAACTAACATTCGAGCCCCATTTTCGCAAGATTTTTAAAAATCAAAATTTTTAGTGTTTTTTTTTAATGTTACTAGCAAATCCTTAAATATGCTACAGTAATACTAACAGCTAAATAGGTTTTGATATTGTGCGTAATTTTTACCAAAAAACTTATAGTTTGTAAAAATTTGTGTATTTTCAACTTAAAACCACTATCTTTCGCTACCCCTGAATGAAATTTTTAACTCGAACTAATTATATGTGTAGGCGAATCACTTTATATTTATACAAATGGATTTTAATGTACAAAAAAAATATATATATTTTTTTAAGGACTAAAATCGCAATTTTTTGATAATAGCTCATATACACGCTAAAATACTTACGTATGTAGTAAGTTGTTTATATATGTATGTATGTATGTGTGTATGCATATGTTTTTTATATATATTTTACTAACATTATATAGTTTATTAAGTATTATAACTATGACTGCTGCAATAACAATGACATATTATAATAAAAACAAGTAAGAACGATATAGACGGTCAAGCCCGACCATGTGTTACCTTACACCATTGTGTGTGAGCACCAAAATTCGGGGAGGATTCTTTTCTTACACCTGTGGCCAATTATGGACCGATACTATTATTATAATATATTATATTATGTTGAGTATAAAATAAAATATACGAATACAGAATATTACATTGATACAAACATTTGTATGAATTTATGCACTTTTGAGTGATTCCCGAATTTGGGCCTTATATGGGAGCTACGGTAAATAATGTACCGATCTTCATAAAATTTGGCACTATAATTTGTACTTATATAAGACTTATTTGCGTGAATATTAACTTGATACTAATATTTATACGGTTTGTGCACGTTAAAGTGATCTTCATGAAATTTGACACTAATATTTATACTCTTTACTTTAACTTAATTTAATTTAATTTAATTTAATTAATATAATGATATATTTAAAGGATTTTCGAGCGTTAATCTCTATACCAGCAAGATATTTATATTGGGGCTAGATGAAATAATGGAGCAATCATAACCAATTTATATAGGTTTCGTGATTGTGCCAAAATAATTATTCATGGCAAGTTTGATCAAGATATCTTCAAAATTGAGATTTGTACTTTTTTTCAAAAGTTTTACATAGATATCCAACCAGCCAGATGGACAGCATTATATCGACTCAGAAAGTAATTTTGAGTCGATTGGTAGATTTAAAGGTGGGTCCGGGATCAACATTTTTGTGTGTTACAAACATCAGCACAAACTTATAATAACCCAACCACCTATGATGGTGTAGGGTATAATAAAAACATTAAAGAAAAAAAAGCATTATATAGGCCACAAACTACATTGGTCAGCAAGAGACTTAAGTTTTTTTTTAGTTAAATTTTTGTTTATTTTTATTGTACATTTAATAACTTAAGAGGTTATAATTTTAAAACCCGACAGCTTCTAGTTTAGCAAAAAAATAATTATAAAACAATTTAATTAATGGAAGTTTTAATTATTTTATTAAAAAGTTATTGTTTAACAAAAAAAGTATTCATTTTTAAATTTTAATTATGAATTCAGAATAGAGTATTTAAAACTACAAAAAATAACTATATTTACAGTAAGAGTAAACTTTTAGCATGATAACACACCCTTTTCCTCTTTTCCACTTTTGAGTATTTTTAAAAGTATAGAATTTTGTTTTAAACATTTGCAATTAGGTGGCTATTAGGTTTTTTTGTGTATAAATGTTAGTTTAGTTTTCCACTTCATAATGATTTCGACCTTTGATCCAAACAAACTAAAAACTAAATTGTTCTTAACTCTGATATTCGAAAGAAAATAGGTATTTGTTTTATGTTGAATTATCTACATTGATAAACAATGCTAGTAACTAGTTTGCTCCGCTAGCTCTATCGTATTGAAGTAAAAAAGTTTAGTGTAAATAAACTTTGGTATATAATATTTTGCAGAAAAACCAACCCGCTTATTAACAATCTAATAAAAAATATTGGTAGAAACGTTTAGCGAATGTAGCTATTCAAATACTGAACCAATTGTTATCTCTGTAAAGTACATAAGTACCTCGCTAACATTTCTTTTAATATTTTTTACCAATTTAAAAGTGTTATAGATTCTGAGTTTCCTACAAAAAATTCAATACGAATATAATGTAAAAGCGAAATACTTGTGAATTTAAACAATTTAAATCTTGTTTTTTTTTTGATTCATTTATTCACTTTTGTTTAAATTTTGATTATTAAAAGTATTGCCCATTGAAATCTATGACTTCTTCTTAACATCTGAGGCAACAAACGAATCACGACAATTTTGATCGTTTTGTTTCACAAGTCAACTCAGTAAAAATACCATTTCTTTTAGCATCGATTTTCCCAAAAAAATTTAATAAAAAAAAATAAGTAAAAATTTTTAATAAAACTCCTATTCCATGGGAAATACTCACGACTATCAGTTAATACACATAAGACTTAGTGCCGTTATTAGATATTTGTTAACACAATTACTTCTTCGATCGCTTTCGATCACTTATTCCCGAAAAAAATTAAATGAATTTATATAACATTTTCGACCACTTTGCGCATTCCCTGAAACATTACTACGGATCCTTAGAGCTCCGCATATTTCCATTTGGGAACCTCTGTTCTCGAATATAATAATTTGTCATATAAAATATTTTATTTTTATTATTATTTTTTTATTATTATTATTGTCTTTTTTTAAGAAATTCATTAATTTTTTTTATTTTAATAAAAATATATTACTTATCGGAACACTTTTGCTAGTATCTCAAAAACCAATTGGGTTATCATCACAAAATTGAGATATAGTAGGATATTATTGCCAGACAGCAGATCATTTATTATAAATCATTATAAAGCGACATAATGATTCTATCATGTCCGTCCGAATGTCTTTCTAAGAAATTAACTTTCTAAGAAATTAACTTTAATGTTATGGAAAATATTTCTAATTTCCCACAGTGGTATGACTCGGTAGACTAGTTGGCAAGGAGCTAGCCTGACAGTCACGGCATTTCGAATATGATTTTGAAAAAGAACACTGATCTGATCGGGTTTATAGTGTTCGTTATTCTGCTCGGTTTATTACAAATAATAAAGTAAAAAAATAAAAAATAAAATAAAGTAACATAACATAACATATTTCGCAAAGGTTGCTGTGCTGTATATATTTCGTTTAATTTTTAAATGTAAACTAAAATAGATTTTTGATGAATTATTTGATGATTATACCTAAAAGATGATAGTGATTAAACTTTTTACTATAGTGTTTCAATAAGACAGAGACTCTCTTAGCGGATACCGTAGTCTGGTTAAAAATTTTAAAATGTCTACTAACACCTAACCATACTTTTGTTTACCAGCTACTCTAATATTAGTTTTTACTTTATGTTTCCTTAAACAAAACAATTTTTAGTTAAAAATTTAAAGAAAAAACTATTTTTTAAATAAATCTAATGCTAAAGTTTGTGATCAAAGCAACTATTAATTAAAACATTCACTTCTATTCACTTAATAACTTAATTACATTTATTTTATATTTCATCAAAATATTTTTATAATTTAAAACATTATAATTAAACTTCTTTTGAAGCAAATTCCTTTATTCTGGCATATTTTTTTAAAATAAAACTTTCTTTAAATCTCATTATCTAAACAATTACAAGTTAATATTCTTTTGCTAATTTTAATTAAATGTAAATAACTAAATATTTATATTTATTCTGTAGAGTTTTAATGAGTTAAACTCAATTTAAAACAATAGTATTATTTTAAAATCTATTTAATATGTTGCCTAAAGGTTATAAAACGTTTGTGTCTTTTTTTTTTTTTGGTAACTTATTAGAGAGAAGAGAATTTAATAATTAAAAGACAAAAGACTTAAAAGTAATAATGTAAATTTTATATTTTCTAAGAAGATTTTAAAATCAACAAGTAAGACTACTATATTTGGCTGTGCCGAATTTTCACCTGAGCTGAAATGTGTTATTTGAAAATGAAATATATTATATTGGATGTAATAACAAATATATTTATATATATTTTATATTATATCTCTATCAGCACTAAAAACTTTAAATAATTTGTATTCTCATATAAAATTGATACAGAATAGCGTTATCAATTTCATAGCATAGTATTCCTACGCTCTTTCATTCATTCGTTGCTGAGAGTATGAAGAGAAAAAATACACTGTAAAAAATTTATGGAAATAAGCTGTTTGGTAATTAATAAAAATCAATTCCTTTAATATTAATATTCTGAGATAAAGTTGAAGGAATGTGAATTATATTTTTTTGTGACAATTTAAATTAATGTAAGGAACTCAAAAATGCATTCGAAACTAACTAAAGTTTTTTTTTATTAACTATTCCCAATTTTTTTTTTTTTTTTTTTTTTTTGAGTGCATTTTTTTCACACTCACTAACATAACTACATTTTTGGTCATTAACATCCATAAAACAGAATCAAGATTTTATAAATCCTTATATCCTTATATATATTATATAAATGAGGTACTTGTATATTTGTGTATTAATCACGTCGAAATGGCTGAACCGATTTTCACCAAATTTGACACACAAATAGTACAAGTACCAGAGTTGGTTATAGGCCTTGTTAGATCTCGATTGGACAGCAAACCTACATTTTATGCTTATCTTTAAAAAAAATATATTTTTTTAATTTTACACGTTATTAATGAAGCTATTTATATAAAATTTGACGCACAGGTGGTACTTGCATTGTAGAATGTAAAATGTTATAGGTTATGTTGGAGTTTGATCGGATGCCACGCCCATATTTTACGCCTACCTTTTTAACTCTCAAATGAATGAACTGATTAGTTTAACATAAATCGGAGCCATCATATACATAAAATATTCATTATGACATATCCAAGGAACTATAACAGCGATAGCCCTAAAATTTCATGGGCATCTTTATTATATCACAACACATTGATGAAAAGACAACAGATAGGTTCAAGTGGACAGGTAATATCCTCTCAAAGCAAATATAAATTTTCTCATCTTAAGGACTATTACAATGAAAGTCTTAAGAAATGTAAAAGTAATTTTAATATCAAATTTCGAATTGGATGAATAGATCCAGGGGGAGTAGTAGCTCCCAAATAAACTAAATATTAGTTGTGACATCATATACTGAAGCGAATCACACCGGAAAAAGCTAATAAATAACAAATTTAATACTTTGGAATTTTAAAAAAGTTCGCACATATTTAAGGAAGATATAATCACTTTGGTGCAGGACAAATATTTTGTAAATGTAAGACGATATTAAATTAAAAAACGGTATGGAAAAAATTTATAGACCAATTTGACTGAACTAAAAAAACAAAATTCTTAAAAAAATTATTTGTGATAGATTTATGTAAGAGTGAGGCCCATAGCTTTTATAGGAGCTTGCAAAAATCTAATAACTTATTTTGGCTTATAACTGGGTTAATACGGGATCTACTTAGTGTATTGTTATTGTTTTTCAGTATCTAATGAAAGCAACAACTATAAGGGAAGCAGACATTAAATAGAAAAAACAGATTTGGCAAAGACGTGGTTGTTTACAAAACGATGTGGTTGATTAATAAAAAAAGAAAAATTCAAGAAAAATATCCGTGATCGATCTATCTTATTTATGACTTGAATATCGGTCAAAAATGCGTTTTGGACGATATCTCTGTAACTAGTACACTGACTGAGGTCATTTCTTCAGCATATAAACGGTTTCTTACCGATGAATTTCAACAGCAAAATTCTCCAAAGGATTTCCGATCATTTGATATATATGTTATGTATGAAAGTTATCGGTGGACTTCATAAACTCCACTTCAATCTACGCACGGACGGACGGACGGAGGGACAGACCGACGAACAGACGAATGTCGTCCTATAAGGATCCAGAAAATATAAATATAAACTGAAAATTGTAAAAATTACAAATGGAATGACAAACTTTTGTCTACTCTTTAGATCTGAGTGGTGAAGGATATAAAAGGTACATCAGAAATTATATATCAAAAGTTGAAATAATATAGACTTAAGTAACAAAATCAAGTTTGAGTAAATATTCCTGTTTCTTTTTTCTCCTTTATTTTTACTTTAAGAAAATTGCCGTTTAATCGTTTTGCCATTAAAATAAATTTATACTTTTCTCTTTGTTTTTATTTATTCAGTTTTTTTTTTATAAATTTGCTGGTGTTTGGTTATTTCTTTTTACATTATTGTTATTTTTCCTGGGAATATATGAATTTTATACTTAAAAAAATCACACAAAAAATATAAAAGAAAACAACATATGAAATCACCCGCAGACATTTACTGTTCATAAATGATGATCTGTTGGTTGATGGTTGGTTGGTTGGTTTGGTGGTGCTAGTAGTAAAAATGTTGCTGCTGATGGTGTCTTAGGGTGCTTGTGGAAAGTATTGGTTTCTGTTTGTGGTTGTTTGATTTTTTTTTTTTTTTTTTAAGGCCAGAATAGTGGATTTGATGAGGTTGTTCTTGTGCAGTATTTTATATTGAAAATATTTTTTTATTATTTTTTCAATTCTTTTATTCTCTTAAGCATAAAATTTGCATGAAAACATTAACGATTGACAATGTAAAAATCCAGCTGTTGGCTACAACAGCACATGATGTTCTGGCAAGATTTGTTGGCGAAAATTAAAAATATAAAAAGTATTTGTGTCAAATCTGTAAATAGTAAAATGTTCAGACAAGATTTTTAATAAAGAATATTATCTTTTAAAGGGAACAAGTAATTGAAAAAGGAAATATGAAGAGAAGAGGGAAAGGAGGAGCAAGACTAACTTGCTATTAGATTATATCTGGATAAAGGAGCGGACTTTTTTAGAAAACTGCAAACATTTTAGCTACTTTTTGAAATAGCTTTACTTATCTTTAAATAAAATCAACAGTAACTTGTCCATTTTAATGAAATATACCTGGTTTCATTTTTAACGTAATTAACTTTACTATAAAAGGAGAAGAAGGAGCAGTTTTCGTCGCTTTTTATTTTTAAAGATCTTTTGAAAATCACAATTTATTTAATATTTTAAGAAATTTTTTTTAAACAAGTTTTTTAATACCTTCAAAACTATTATTCCAAATAAAAAATACTATAGGTTTAGGTTACAGATAATTTGAATTAGAATTTTTTGGAATTATATTAAACAAAATCACAGAAGTTGTTCTCGAGATATGCTACAATATGTGGTACAATTTCATTATTTTTCTAGAAATACATTCATTAAAAAAAAGTGTTTTATGAGCTTAGAACCCCATGATCACGTTTGTGTAAATTGACTGAGATCATGTGCGGATCCACAGGGAGGGAAGAAGGAAATTTATCTCCCCAAGACTGAAATTTACAATATAAAAATTGTAGTATATAATAAAGTGTTAGGAAACAGTAAAGGAATTCACTTCCTTTTCCTCTCTCGAATGCCTGAGCTGGATCCACGCCTGACTGAGATATACCATACCACAAAGTCAATGTTGCCCTGTGTAATTTATATTTTTTAAATTTGTACCCTTGTTAAAAATTACAACTGTTAATTGGAGATTTTTTTTTTTTTTTTGACATTGGTACCTTTTTAGAATACTTGATCTTTGATTAGAAATTTGTACTTTTTATACCCTACACCACCATAGGTAGTTGGGGTATTATGAGTTTGTGCTGATGTTTGTAACGCACAGAAAAAATCATCCAATACCCACCTAAAAATATAACAATCGACTCTGAATTATTTTTTGAGTCGATCTAACGATGTCCGTCCGTCCGTCTGGATAGATGGCTGGCTGGCTGTACATGTAAACATTTGCACAAAGTACAGGTCGCAATTTTTAAGATAATTCAATGAAATTTGGCACGTAGGACTCTCATAGCACAAGGACGAAGCCTATTGAAATTGGTTATAATCGGTCCATTATTTCACCTAGCCCCCATACAAATGTCCTCCCGGAATAGGGGCTTAACGAACACAAATGCCTTAAATATAGCAATATTTTAATTAAATTCGGAAGTTTTTATATAAGTATCAATCTTTATGCCAAATTTCATGAAGATCGATCCATAATTAGTCGTAGCTTCCATACAAAAACTTTTTTGGTATCAAGTTTATTTTCAACACAAAATAAGTTTTATATAAGTAGAAATCACAGCGACAAATTTTATTAGGATCGCTCCATTATTTGTTATAGCTCCCATATAAGCCCACTTTCGGGAGTCACCCTAAAATGCATAAATTCATATAAATGTTAGTATTAACGTAATGTTCTGTATCTGCATGTTTTATTTTACACTTAGTAAAAGTATCGGTACACAATTGTCCACATGTCTAATATAAGACCCATCCACAAATTTTGATGGACATGCACAATGGTGTGGGGTATCATATGATCGAGATTGACTGACTATATCTTTCTTACTTGTTTGAAAAAATTAACTTTTTATAAATTGGTACTTGTTTTTACTTGCACGTGTATATTGTTTTTTCCGTTATTTATGACTTTTAAAAAAATTCATAGGCTCTACAATTCTCATCTGATTTCGTCAAGCTATAGCTCATTATATTCCTGATAAAGTATAGTATTAAGAAGTGTTATGAAAAAAAACATGTTTTTAATAAAGCGTGGGTCAAAAATGGCTATAAAATCTAAATAATAGGAACAAAAATTAAAAAACTGTATTTGTGTCTTTAATACTCAACATAGTTTTGTTATTAATATAAATATGTATATACTTTCTAATACAGTTGAAAAACTTTAAATTGGTTAGCTGATATTTTAGATAAAAAAAATTTAAAGCTGCGAATTCCGAAAAAATCAGTTTTTTATATTTACACTATCGGAAAAAATAAATTACAGTTTCCTACTCTTGCTATTTACTTCACAATTGTCTTTTAGGTGCACTATGGCCTACTTTTTTGGGAGTCCAGACATTTTTCGTTTCACATTGTTTAATTTAATAAACAGAAGACATTTTTTAATTATTTAAAGTATTAAAAATTAATATGACACTTTACTAAATTTTTTAATTTGGCTTCTAATTATTTCCAATCTACTATTGCAGAATAGACAGTGGATACTTAAAAAAATGCTAAATTTTAATATTCTACTCATTAAATTCTATTTGAATTATTATCTAATTTGAAAAATAGGGACAATTCCGCTCATATTATAGTAAAGTCTTCGACCAGAGTCCAAGAAGATTATTTGATTCTAGAATAGGATAATGAAGTAAAATTAATGTATTTGTCTTTAAAATGCAAAATATCTGTATCTAAGACTTAAAGAACCATTTAGTTATGTAAAATAACAAACTTAGATGAAAATTAAAAGAAACTGAGTGTCAGAAATCGTATTTCCATGAAGTAAAATGGTAACGATATCGCGGTTCTTGCCAAAAGAGAATTAGTTTCATCACCCAAAGAGACAAATAGAGAAGTAATTATGGCTATTTTTAATATTACTGTTAAGAGAAAGCTCAAACATACAAGTTTTAGAAGCATCTACTTTAAGCAAAAGTCACTTCTACATGCTGCTAATATAATAAAACGACTGGTAATGGAAAAATAATCATTATAGTCCCAGAATCATTCCAAAATAAAGTTATTTGGATGAATCAATCAAAATTTTATTAAAGAATTTTAAAAACAAAAATAGTTAGGAAATAGACATGGAAAAGCCTAAGATTTTAACAATCTATAAAAGCAGCTCGTATATTGAACATTTTGTATATTTGAAATCCATTTGTTTGAACCTTGTCTAGATAGTTAGGATAGTAGTAATTAAAATTACTTCTTACTTTATCTCTTTGCTTACGTTAATTTGTTTTTCTTTTAGCGAGAATTGCGATATTATTAGGATTTTCTTAAGGTTTCCGCCCCCTATGTTTCTTCTAATTTTCATTCTAATTTGTTATTTTGCATAACTAAATGGTTCTTTAGCCTCAGATTCAGGTATTTTACATTCTATTCAGGTATTTTACAATTCTATTTCATTAGCACAATTTGGAATCAAAAAATCTAACTGATTTATTGTCGAAGACTTTACATTAATATGGGCCGATCTCTCCCTATTTTTTCATATGTAATAATAATTTCAATAAAAGAATATAACGAATAGAATATTAAAATTGAACATTTTTAAGCATCTACCTTCCATTTTGTAACAGTAGATAGAAAAATTGTAAGCTAAATTAAAGAATTTAGTAAAGTGTCACTTTATTTTGTCGCACAACGTCTACAACCAAAACAACACTTTTACCCCAAACTCTAAATGCAAATAATTCAAAAACTTCTTTCGTTTATTAATTTAAACAAAATAAAACGACAAATACCTGGTCGCCAAAAAGGTAGCCCATGATGCAACTAGAAGACAATTATTTTGAAGCAAATAGCAAGAGTAGAAAACCGCACTTTATTTTGTCCGACAGTTCGATTTTGAGGGCATATCGGAAATTTTAAAAATGGTATAATCAGTTATTGACTCATTCCCTAAAATGCAAACTTGAGTACATGCGAGTTGTTTTCGTTTTATTATTTTTTTCTCAGAACTTGTAGTTTTTAGTTTTGAATTATATATTAAACATAAAATAAAAAAATGGATTTACTTTATTATTTTTATTTTTATGAAATAAATTGAGCAAAATGTACAAACATATACTCATTTGTGCTCATTGTACATCCTAAGCCCTTGTGAAAATCAAAAACGATCTAGCAATAACTTTCCGTCTGTGTTTCTGTTGAACAATGGATAGGGCTCAGGACGGACCACATGGCGGAACGAAATTTGTTTCAATTATTTGTCTTATAAAAGGTATATTTGATATTAAAAATGGGCAAAATCTACTCTCGAGCAAAAAAGTTATGGGCCAAAAATTAAAAAAACTAGAAGTCCATCATAACTCTGATTTATACTTTTCCGTTGATATCTCATATCGAAAAGCATGCACGTCAACTAAATTTTGTACAAATATTTCAAAGATTAATTTAAACTCAGAAATCAAAAATGGGCGTGATTCACCCACTTGACCTCTCTTCATATAAGGTGAAATTATTAAAAACAAAACAAACAAACAAAAAGTTGCAAATGGTGGCTATATATGCTCGGCCAAGTCGAATATAACATTTCCACTCGTTAATTTTTTTGAAAACTAAAAAAAGTGATCTAATTTTTAAGCGTTTTCTTAGTTTTTTTTTAATTTGGAAAATTTTTCTTTTTTGCAAATTCAAAATTAGAAATTTTTTATATTATTAAAGAATTAATATGATGTATTTTTTAATGGTACCTTATTGTAAGTCTCTATTTAAAGGAAATATGTACCTCTTTTTTGAAAAATAGTTAGTATATAAAAAAATTCTAATATTTTAAAAATAAAATGTGAAATTTTTAAGAAAAAAAACGGTTCTTAAAAAAATAGAACTTCTTGAAAATTATTTGCATTTATTTAGTATATTTCTATTTATTTATTTATTTTTTAAAACTTTTTTACAAGAAGTTGGTTAATTTTTTTACAACTTCTATTTTCTAAACTGGTACGTTTCTTGAACAGTATGTGTTTTTTTAGAATTCGTAGATTTTTAAAAAATGTTCAGTTTTTTTTCTTTTTGGAAATTTAAAATTGGAAAATTTTTACTTTATAAAATTTTCGATATGATTTTTTTTTTAATTGCTACTTTTTTCGAAAACTGAAAATACTTAGTGCTTTAAAAAAAGTTACTTTTTGAAAATTACGATCATTTATATATTTATTTAGTGTTGTATTTTGTATTTTATTTATTTTATGTTTTTTTAATTCAAAATTAAAACATTTACATTTTTTAAAAAATTTTTTAAATCGGCACTTTTTTCGAAAACTATTACTCCTTTGAAAGTTGCTACTTTAAAAGAATAGTACTTAAAAGGTGGTACTTTTAGCAAAACTATTACCTTTTAGAAAATTTACATTTTATTTGCGATTTGACACAATTTGGTATTAGTAAGATTTTTGAATTTTGGTAATTTAATGGAAAATTGGTATTTTTAAGAAAAATATATACTGGAGATAAATACATAAATAGTACTTTTTTAGATGTTGATACTTTATTTCTTTTACTTTTTTGAAAAAAATACGTGTTTACTTTTTTCTTGAAAATTTATACATTTATAAAAAATTGATAAAATATTAAAAATTCATTATTTATTTATTTATTCATTATTATTATTATTATTATTATTATTATTATTATTATTTCAATTTTCTATATATATATATATATATATATATATATATATATATATATATATATTAATATATATTTATATATATATATATATATATATATATATATATATATATATATATATATATATATATATTAAATTAAATTCATATTTTACAATATATTTCAATAATTTTCCAAACTATTTTATTAAGTCTTCCATTTAACTTTTCCTTTTTCCCCTTTAACCTTGACAAACTAAAGTTAATAAAAAATCCACAAAACACATTAACTTTATTAACTTTGATTGATTAAAGAAGCAAAAAACAAATTTAACACACCACTTCACACATTCACCAACCAAACCATTATGAACATCAGCATCAATAAATGGAAGTAAAATAAATTTTAATTAAAATAAAAATAAAACAACAAATCTTTATGAAAGTTGTTCTCTATAAACCAACAAACAGCAATAACAACTAAACAATTTTAATTGTTATGTGAAACAACAATAAAACAACAAAAAAAGAAATGAAATTAAAAATAAATCATTTTTATATAAAAACAATGTGTATGACTGTGTGTGGAATTGTTTGCTTGAAAGTGTAGTTAATCAAGTGCACTCTAGCGTATGAGTGTTACAATCAAAATTTAATATTAATCATACGTATATAAACATTCACTCACTCACTCACTCCCTCGTTCATTTATTTATTTATTTATTTATTTACACACGTGTTTGAGTGTTTTTAGTATTCTTACAAATGATTACCATGAGAGTGCGAGTACATGACAACAACAACAATAAAAATAGCAACAATAAACACAAACAAAACAACTATTCACAATTTAATTTTCAAAGGGGCAACCTGAAAAAGAATTATTTGTTTGTAGTAAACAAAACACATAAAAATACGTATATAATTGTAAAATGAATGCTGGTAGTTTTTTTTTTTTTTTTTTTCTTTTCGTATTATTTTATTTTAATAATAAATATTGTTCAAAGAATCTTATAAAATAAAATGAATAATAGGACGGAATTTGATAAGTTGTTTGATGATTGACATAAAAGGCAGTGAAAAACTTTTTAATAGTAATTGACAGATAAACTGTTAAAGCATCAAAAAAAATGTTCATTTTGTTTTAAAAATAAACTTTTTCCTTTTCAATAAATTTCACAGTGTAACAGTGAAAATATGCTTTCGAAATCGCCCCGTGTACATTGTAGACCACATAGAGTAGATAATTGTGTCATTTTTAAAATAGTCGATATACCCTCAAAATCTGATTTTATCGATAAAAGACGATTTTTTACGTTTTGACGGAATAAAAAAATGTGACAAAATATTTTTTCACCACTTTTCTGTTTTTTTAACGGATTTTGGATAGAAGAAAAAACAGGCATTGCAAATATATGCAAATAAATATTTTTGCTGAAATATTATTATTAACTAATGTAGGAGCAACAAAATTAAAAATATTCAAATTTCTCCAAAAATTAACATAAATCTTTTATAATTCTTTCAAAAGATAGTTTACTATATTGTTTTTACATGTCCAATATTTAGATCCTTTCTGTATATTTTTGGATCACTTCTTTATCATGAGTTTAAAAACTCGATGTTCGAATTTTCTGAACATGGTATTCGCTTGTTATATCCTAGTTTACCTTTAAATTTCACCAAAAGGAGTCTATGAACTCTCTTCCATTTATATTGGTTGAAAACTTATTCATCGATTTTAATTTTAATTTTAATTTTACTTATCATTATTATAATTTTAATTTTACTTATCATTATTCTGTCATTCTGTCGTTATATTCAGATACTGAC
This sequence comes from Protocalliphora azurea, assembly GCA_932274085.1. NCBI lineage: Eukaryota > Metazoa > Arthropoda > Insecta > Diptera > Calliphoridae > Protocalliphora > Protocalliphora azurea. The sequence goes on along the minus strand of OW026523.1, from coordinate 135,605,428 downwards.
ATAGTTTAGAAGACATAACTTTATTGGATAATATTCTTTTCATAAAAGCGACCACATCTGCGTCACACGGATTAATATATTAATCAAAAAATGCAGTCAAATCAAAATTTTTAAAAGATAAAAATTCACTACAAATTGATTTTAATACACAAAAATTTGTATGTTTGTACTTTTCCTATCAATCGATTTATATCTAAAAAAAAGTAAAAAATAAAATAAATAAATTTCTTTGACACTCATTGTCATCTGAGTTAAAATATAAATCATTTTATGTGAGGTAAATATAAAAACAATCTAAAAAATATACAAATTTTTTGTTCAGTGTAGTAACGTTTTTTTACTAACATTTTAAATAAATTATAACTCCGATTTCCATGCAAATTTACACGTTCTAATGAGAAAATATGTAGACATCCAAAACGAATAATAAAATGTCGTATCATAAGTACACTTTTAAAAAATTAAAGTCAAATTATAATTAAAATTGTTCCAAAACAAAAATGTTCGCTTCCAATTGAAATTGATATTTTTTTCTTCGAAAAACTTTTGGCCGTAATTTTTCTATTAATGGGTCTATGTGTACCAAAAAAAGTTTTCCTGACTCCTGTTGTCATCTGAGTTAATATGTACATAATTTTGTAGTGGTATGTATATAGAAATAATTCAAAAAATTATTATTATTATTATTTTCTAAGTATTTCGGCTTTTATTAACATTTTGAGAAAACTAGTAGTTCGATTTCCATAAAATAATATGACAAAACATGCGGTCATCCAAAATTGGTGATAAAATTTTTTTATCATTAGTATACTGTTTTTAACCAGCGCCGAAAATTTTGCTGCAATTTTATTTCGCATTCCGTTATATGAAATTTCCATTTTTAAAATTTTTTTTTTTCAAATTCCGCTCTATTTTTTTTTTTTATATATATATGAAACCCTATTTTTCTTTTTTTTTTGTAAATTTGTCTTGAATCTGCAATACTTAGCGAGTAGTATAAGCCCTCATTTGTTAAAATCTATTCAGAATTGATAGAAAAAACATGGTTACAGCATGATCACTACAACAATATTATGTTCTCATTGTTAATTTTATTGAACTTTAATAACTCTGTGTTCACGATAACAATAATTTTGATTCAAATTTGTCATTAAATGCCTACAATCAATAAAATTAACTGCAAGAATTATATGATTTTAAATATTTTTACCAGAAACAAAATTTTGTTAACATTAAACATATTATTACTTCTACAACCATTATATTATTATATATTATATATTATATATTATATATTATATATTATATATTATATATTATATATTATATATTATATATTATATATTATATATTATATATTATATATTATATATTATATATTATATATTATATATTATATATTATATATTATATATTATAAATATATATTATTCTTCAATAAAAGTTCTATAACAATAATAATCATTTTTATTAATATATAATAATATGGAATAATAATATGTCAAAATGAAATAATAATATGATAAAATTGGATAACTATGTGATAACATGAGGTAATAATATGATAAAGTGGAATCTGAATATGACAATGTGACATAATAATATAATAAGATTCTTCAATTATATGTAAAACTATAATCATAGCATAAAAAAACAAACCATAAAACCGGATACAATATGACAAATCATAATAATTATTACTTATAATCATTTCTATTTCTATTATATAAAAAAAGATGCCTCGGAAGTTGAAAAAATTGACATAAAAATAAAAATCCAAAATATTTTTAACAACATTTCAGCAACAGTTCATAAAATGTAAACAAATGTGGATATATTTAGAAAGATTGATTTCTTTTCTATCCACAGACCTACAGCACATACTAGGTCATTACAAAGGTATATTCAACCGATTTCATTTTGTCATATTTTAGGTCTTTTCGTTTGCATGATATTTTTACTAGTTTTACTATTTCTGCAAGTATTTTAATCGAAAATCGTTTCTGTGCACATATATACAGTAAAAGTAGTAATCATTTTAAGAGAAAATAATTTTCACTTCTGCTATATTTTACTTGAATATTTTTTATGAGAAGAACTAGCAAAAAAATTTATTTTCAAATTCCTATTGAATTTCATTTTGAAAAAAAAAAAAATTAGAAAATATATTTAATTTTCTCAAAATTTTCTTTTGGAAATTTAGGGTCAATTTTGAATTCACCAATTATAAATTTTGGATTTATGATTTATACTTTTATGTGACAAACTTGTATTATGACAATAATTTATGCACATTTAAGTGATTTTCGGAAAAAGACTTTTTATGGAATTAGTGGTCAATTATGGACTGATACCGTTGAAATCAATTATAGATCAATACTTTAAAAAATTTATTTGATGGTTTAAGGTTGAAAAAAATTTTACTGGTGTTGAATTCCACCACATTTAAAGGATTTATAGGAGTCAAATCCTATTCTGTAAAGATATTAAAATGAAATGACTGGCAGATTCTAATGTTCTATGTACCAAATTGCATTAAATTATCTTCCAAATGTACCTGTGGTTTACATGAACGGACAAAGTACAAACGTACAGAGTCAAATCGATTCAGCTGTTGACTCAAGTTTATTGGTATATTTTAAGTTAGTTTTTATCAGCACCAGAAGGATAAAAAACGAACTGTAAGATAATGCATACAATTCAAATGAAGCGTCAAGTTGTGAAGATTAAAAAAAAATAATACTTATATTATTTCTTTAAAATATTCACAATAGGATGCTTACAAGCTGAACTATTGATGATATTCAACAAGACTAAAAGCCGTTAATATTTATTTTTTTTTCACTACTTGTAATCATACATATCCTAATATAGAAGAAATTCTATAAGGTAAAAATTATCTGCCGATATTTTTGAGATGTTTCCAAGTTTGCACTTAATATAAATATAAAATTAAATAAGACATTAATTTTTTTATAGACACTAATATTTATTTTACTATTTTCCGCTTTCTTACATTTTCAGGTAGAAGCTTATTTTTGAGAATTTTTTTATTTTCTCTTCTTTTACTAGTTTTGCTAGAATTTAAAACAAACAAACCTAATATTATTTTTCGTTTTTAAAAACGGTAACAAAATATTTTTAATATTATTTAGAGCATAATAAATTTTCCTATGTATTGCCACTTGGTCATAAAAACTAATTTAACTTTACAAAAGTTAATCAAAAAATTATCATAAAAATAAAACAAATTATATTTACTTTTAAGAGCAGCCATTAACTAAATTATTATTAAAAAAATTTTAAAATAAAAATATTTGTTTAAAAAACACAACATCATATCAACTTTCTATTAAAAATAATTTGAAAATATTAAATGAATAATAATACAAAAATAAAATTTAGTTAAAAGCCGCCAAATTATAAAACAAAATTTAATAATCAAATCACAAAAGAAAATCAAAATAATTTATAATTAAATTACAGCTTTAGATTTGTAATAAAATATTTTGATTCATGGTTAATTATGTTTATAAAACGATTTATTCTTTTTTATATTTATTATTAATTGTATATTTATTTGCAGATAATTGCGTTAATTTAAGCGACAACAGAATTATTTTGAAATTTAAAAACACTGTTCTCTGTCTGTCTGTCTGTATTAAAGTCTACATATATCTTGTTTTTATATGAATGTAGGCATGTCTCATACTGTGGCGTAGAATTGTTTTAAATAATTAATTGAAAAATTAATTCACAATTCAAAATGATAAATAAATGTGTAAACAAAATTAATAAATTAATGGTATAAAGTTTAGTGTGAGTTATTGTTGGGAATATTTGTAAATAAATTAATTTAAGAAAGTAAACATCTGAAAAAACAAACTAAATTTAAAATCAATTTACTATGAATGGTAAACAATATAAAACAAATATAAGCAAAAATAAACAATAACAAAACAAATACTTTAATTTGAATAATTTAATTTATTTATCAAATAAATAACAGATAAATAAATAACACGCTGACACAAAATGTCACTTTTTATTTTCACTCGTAAAATCATTTAATGTGAAGACATCAAAAAACAATTTTAGAAAATTTCCTAACACCCCTTAAATTTCGAGATATTGTGAAAAAAAAACATTTTTATAGTAGTTCCTGCACTCTAGATCTCGTAGCTTCATAAATTTTAAGTCAATTTAAGAATTTAAGAAAATTTAAATTTAAGAAAAATTGACTTTGAAAGAGGAAGGACGTGGTTTTTAATCATATTACTGTCTCAAATTAAATAATGAGTTATTCACTATTTTAAAATTTATTTCTTTTCTTTTTCGAAATTTTGATTTTGATGTAAATTTCTCTGATTTTTTTTTTCTAAAAAATTACAAGATTTCTTTATATAATATTTCCTAAATACTCAAAAATTTACTAAGCATTTTCTTATTAATTATAATTAATAAAGTAGTAAAAAAAATAAACATAATTTTATTAAATTTAATTTTGCAAAATAACAACAAATGGTAATGAAAGCCCTGTATCTTAGCTTTAATATTCCATTAGAAACTTTAAAATAGTGTAACACTTATTAAATTTACGAGCAATTTTCCAACATAGTATCCAAGCTAATATCTATTAATAATAATCATACGTCTAGTATGACAAAAATATTTTAAATCAATTTTTAGTAGTTCGGTTAGAATTTTCACATGGCAGTCATAGACTAGAAATGGAATAACATTTTGTACAAAAAGCAGTATTTGCGTAAAAATCGAATTAAAGAAAAGTGGCAAATGATTACATTCAAAGTCAATATTTAATAGAAATAAATTAAAATAAAAAGCAACTAAAAAATACACATTTTTGTATGGAAAAGAAGTATGAAAACTAATAATAGATTGATTTTTTAAAGAAAATTAGGAATTTTGTGATTTTTGTGAAAGTATGAACTATTTGAGAATAAATAGATTTATTTGTAAAACTGTGGATTCTTTGTAAAATTTGAAGCTTTAGCGATAAAATGCATTTTTTAATAGATGTTTGGATGAAAGTAATCTTTTGGAATTCATAGAAAAAAGTTTCACTTTGTTGTTATATATAATTTCGATAAAAAATTTTGAACAAATGGTCTTCTAAAATAAAAATTAATAATTAGTATTCACGATTTATGTAACGCTCTTACTTTCCAGATTTTTTTTTTTTAAGAAAATTGTTTTATTTTTAAATAAAAAAGGTAGTTAATTTTTTAAATTTATTTATTTTCTTTTAATAACGACTTTTTAGCTAATAAGATCGATAAAAAAAATCTCCAAAGGCAATTTCTAAAGCTATTTGAGATTTTTTATTATATAATTATTATAATAATATCTTTAGACTGGTAAATTGGCAGAGTACTATACATTCTTCTCAGTTCCAAAGTGTTCTTAATTATTTCCTTAATAACTACTACCAAATAAAATGATAAAGTCATGTTGATCAGAGTTTTTTTAGTTTTTTTACTAATTCAAATTAATTAATAAAAATCAGCACTTTAACCGCTAAGTATAACGAAAATTGAATTTAAAATGCATTTTGATATTAATTTCGACTAAAACATTCCTTTAACATTATAAAGGCTCATTCAAGTAGAGATAATTTTTTCAATAGCCTTTTTTGACAGATCACGTGCGAGTCATGTCATGCTATCATGTTATTTTTGTTTAGTATTGTTTGGCACTTCATAATGAAAAGACTTACGCCTGAACAACGTTTACAAATCGTTCAACTTTATTACGAAAATTCACGTTCTGTGTGGAATGTGTTTCGTGCACTTCGCTCAACTTATGGTCAACATAATCGGCCTACTGAGAGTACTATTCGCAACACCATCACCCATTTTGAAACCCAGCATTCATTATTGGATAATATTCGACCGAACAGACCACGTCCAGCACGCTGTGAAGAAAATATAGCGACCGTAGCTGAGAGTGTACACGAAGACCATGGAGAGTCGATTTGGCGCCATTCGCAGTACTCGTACTGACGTCTGGAATAACTTGGCACATTTTACGTCGAGATCTTAAATTGAAAGCGTACAAAAAACAGCTTGTGTAAAAACTGAAGCCACTCGACCTTCCCCAGCGACATCACTTCGCTCTTGAAAAGTTCCAAGAAGATTCGACGTTTTCGAGGCAAATTTTGTTCAGCGAAGAGGCCCATTTCTGGCTCAATGGGTATGTAAACAAACAAAATTGCTGCATTTGGGACGAAGAGCAACCTGAAGAGATTCAAGAACTGCCACTTCATCCAGAAAAAACAACGGTTTGGTGTGGTTTGTGGGCCGGTGGAATCATCGGTCCATATTTCTTTAAAAATACCATTATCGTGCCATGATAGCCGACTATTTAATATCTGAAATTGAAGCTTGTGATCTCGGCGACATTTGGTTTCAGCAAGACGGCGCCACTTTCCAAACATCGCATCAATCAATGGATTTATTGAGAGAACACTTCGATGAGCACATAATTTCAAGTTTTGGGGCGGTCAATTGGCCACCAAGATCGTGTGATGCCACACCGTTAGACTTTTTCCTGTGGGGATATGTAAAGTCTAAAGTTTATGCGCTTCGATTCAAGCCTTGGAAGAAAACATCACGCGTGTCATTCGCCAGTTACCAGTCGAAATGCTCGAACGAGTCGTCGAAAATTGGACTCAACGGATGGACTATTTGCAATGGCAACATTTGATAGACATAATCTTCAAAAAATAAATGTCAAAGAATGTTCTTTCAAATGACAATAAACATTCCCCATGAAATTTGAATTTTCTGTGTTTTTTCTGTAAAAAAAGTAAGGAACCTCGAAATGGATCACGCTTTACTTAGCGAATAAAATGTTTAAAAATTATAATTTTTGTGCAAAAAATATGCAATATATAGCTTTTTTTTCAACAAAAACCGACATGGTGACTAATATACTAATGATTTTTGGAAAAAATAATGAAAAATATAAACAAACGTTAAAAAAAACATTAAATTCAAAACTTCAAAGCGTTTTATGCGGAAACCTTTTTAACGATGTCCCATAACGCTATGCCCTGTGAATTTCGGTATTCCCAAAAATTGCAAAAACTTATGCCCCTAATGTACATACTTTTCAGGGTAAAATTTTGATCTATATTCAATAAAATACCCAACAATTATATTTTGAAATCTTTAATGAATCTGTTATATAGAATGGTTTATTGTCTTACGTTTTGCTCAAAACCCATAAGATGCACTTTTGGTATTGTTTTTCGGCGTTTTTTTTTTCAAATCAAATATTTTTGGGTAAAATGAAAAATGTTGAGTTAAAGTGTGACATAGCAAAAATGGCAAGTTTTAGTTTATTTAGTGTCTATTAAATATTTTTATATGATATGTTATAAAAAGAGATCACAATATTTATATAAATAGGTAGTTATTTCTCGTATTTTCTCGAATATCCTAATTGAAAGTTGTAATGAATTGCTATGATTTTCTCGCACAGACCATTTACATGAGTTTCATCATACCAAGTGTGTATTTTTACAGAATTTTTAAATCCAGGTTTTTTCCTTTAATAAACTAATGTAATGGTATATGTTCCTTCCAGGTACTTTTAGCCATATCGCTAAGGAGTTTACTGAGTTATTTCCCATTTTCATATGTTCTATCGCTTTTACTAAGGCATCGCACTTGTAAAATTATATATTCCACTTTAGCCCAAAATATTTTTACAACATTATCTCAATTCCACAATTTTTATATTAAGTAGAGATCTGAAAAAGCTATAAGTTTTTGGGACAAAACCTATTAACAATTTAGATATGTGAAAAATAATGTTTTATTTCCTTGCTCTTGAAGAGCAATAATATCAGAGGTTTCATGAGTGAAATATAATTTAAAAATTAATTGAAATATAAGTATAAAATTATATAAAAGAAATATAATATGAAAGAAATAAAAATATAAAATTTGTATGCTTTTTGCAACCAAATATAGAAATTCTTCCCACGATATTTATACTTAAAAGTCTTTCTATTGGCCAACATTCTTTAAAAAGAAAAATGATTAAAGTTTTTGTCATAATAAGCTCAAAAGTTTTATTTTTATATTAAACCCATTTTGATTTAAAAAAAAATGTGCTAAGCTCGTGTTTTTTAATCGCTGATAGGAAAAGTATTTCCTGAATTCAGCTCATCAGTATATATAGTTCTTCCTAAAATTTTCTTTTAAAATGACAATCTAATTAAAAGGATATTATATTGTTCTTTATGAACACTAATTTTAAATAGAACAGGTGTAATTTTTTTCTTAAAAAATCTGTACTTTTGGTAATTCCCGTGAACACAAATTTTGATGCACCATAATTTGTATGAAAAAAAACTTATTTTTTGTCAAAGTACTTAAACAAATCCAATTAGAGTAAAAATTAAAAGGAAATTAATTTTCTTTTTAACACTTTTTTGATCAAAGAATATTAAATAACAAAAATATACTTAAATATTTTATTTCGTTTTATTTAATTTATATTCTACAGTTGAAATATAACACAAATTTCACTATTTGTAATTTTAATAAAAATTTTAGCAAACCAATTTTTCTTTTATAGAAATAAGTATATTAAATAAGAAAAAAAAGAGGTAAAATTGCTAAGAAAGTTGCAAAAAAGAAAAAAAGAAATCATAAATCAAATATCAAAAAACATAAAATAATTCTTAAGAGAATACTGCACTTGTTTTTACATCTAAAAGCTTTTATTTTATTTATTTATTTTTTTGGCTTTAGTTAAACAAATTCCTAACTCTTCAAAATTTGGTTTTATTATTAAACTTTGTTTAAAAGGTCGATGTTTTTTTTTAATACACAAAAATTAAAAGCAACTTTTATAATTTAAACTCCCAACAAAAAACTTTTACAAAAATTAGTTCCTTCTAACCCTTAAAAACCTAATAATAAACCAATAAATAACAAATTAATTTACTTCATAAACTTTGACCAAATATCCACTTATATAGTTTGCCTGCAATATGTCGCCATCATTATTTAATGTTATTGACCAAACAAAAAAACAAAAGATTTAAAACTCTATGTCAACCCAAATAAAAAGGAAGAGTGATTATAAAATAAATCTTAGGAACTTGAATTTAAAATACAAGTGAATACATGCAAACACACAAGAAGAGTTTCAGCTACCAAAAACAAAATTTTAAAATTATTTATTTTAATTTTTGTGGGCCTAAAGACAAAAAGCAAAATAATGTAAATAGAATATAACAACATCAATAATAGATTTTTAAATAAACGCATAATTAAAACGAAGCTAAAGAAAATTAATATAACTTGAAAAGAGTGCAAAAGAAGGCGATATAAAAATATTTCTCGAAAGGCGAGAAATTTTCTTCTTTCTTTTCTCTAATATTATTTCATTTCTAATTTTATTTTTTTATATTTTTTTTAAGAGAATCACAATGAACCGTTGTTGGTCTCCGGTTACAGGTATAGTATCTCTAAATACTATTACTATAGATATATAGATAGATAGATATTATCCAGCTAGATAGATAGATAAATAGATAGATAGTATCTAGCTAAATAGATAGATAAATAGATAGATAGATATACAGATAGATAAATAGATAGATAAATAAATACAAAGGTAGATAGATAGATAGATAGATAGACAGATAAATAGATAGATAGATAAATAAATAGATAGATAGATGAATACATAGGTAGATAGATAGATATATAGATAGATAGATAGATAGATAGATAGATAGATAGATAGATAGATAGATAGATAAATACATAGGTAGATAGATAGATAGATAGATAAGTAGATAGATAGATAGATAGATAGATAGAACTCCTCGAAGAAAGAGATGTCTTCAGTATTTAGAAGAAGCTGCTTAAGAGTCTGTTGCGAATACAGAACTATATCAGCGGAAGCGGCAAGTGTTGTATCGGGAATGGTTCCAATAGACATCTTAGTCAAAGAACTAGCAAACGTCTACAGACAATTTACCCAAAATGACAATGCGAACAGAAATGATATTCGAAAAATTGAAAGGGAAAAGACGCTAGAAAACTGGCAAAGACGATGGGAAAATTCTCCTAGAGGTCGGTGGACCTACAGACTAATCCCACGTATAGAGACATGGATAAACCGTCGTCATGGTTAGATAAACTATAACCTGACACAATTTATCACAGGACACGGAGGATATAGGAGTTATCTCCACAGATTCGGACACGACAACTCTCCTATGTGTCCGGAATGTCCGCGGGAAATCGAAAATGCAGAACATGTAATATTTAACTGCCCCCGGTTTGAAAGTATAAGAGTAAGACTTTTGATACACCTCGGCGGAAACTTAACGGTAGATAATGTCATTAGTATAATGCTGAAATCCCAAGAAAAATGGGATGCATTTAACGCGTTTCTCACAGAAGTCCACTTGAAACTTAGTGAAGCTGAAAAACTCCGCAAGGCCTCTCACACTAGTGGGCAGCCGAGTGATACGGAGATAGTGAATGGAGTATAGGCCATAAGTGGCTGTCGAGCCCTGCGAAGTAATACCAATTGGCAGTGCCGCGGGGTTCTGGGGGGATAGGGGGTGTGGTTTAGTACGTAAGAGTCGTGCATGTTTTCCAATACGGGTTGGATACATCTTTTGAAGATTCCACACCTCCAACGCAAAAAAAAAAAAAAAAGATAGATAGATAGATAGATGAATACATAGGTAGATAGATAGATAGATAGATAGATAGATAGATAAATAGATATATAGATATATATATATATATATATATATATATATATATATATAGATAGATAGGTAGATAGATAGGTAGATAGATATACAGATATATAGATATATAGACATATAGATATATAGGTATCTAGATATATAGATATATAGATAGGTAAATATATAGATAGATAGATAGATAGTATCTAATACTAATTCCGAATTTTAGGTAAAAATTTGATTTAATTTCGCCACCAAAACTTGGTATGTTTTAGTGGATAAAAACAATGTTAAAAAAGAGTTTTATTTATTTAGATTGAATAAACCATTCCAGAGTTATACTAATATGACCGCCTAATAAGGGAGTTATGTTAGTCATGCCCATTAAAGAAAAGTCAGTACGTGGTACCGAAAAGATTTCCAATGAAAAGTTCAGAAATCCTTTCTAGAATTTTTTCAATTGGAATTCAGCAAGATCACTTGACAAATGGCAGAGATATGTGTAAAAACCGGTTTTTCTGGGGTATTAAAAACGGTTTATATGGCGTTTTTAAAGCCTCCCGATAACATACATATATGACATATATCAAAACATCAGACATTTTCTACCAAAATGCGGAAAAACCCGGTTTAAAAATAGCGGAGATATTTAAAAAAAAACCCCCGAATTTTTATACCGATTTGCGATCTTCTGAAGATCCGACACAAGCTAGGGACTTCGTTTTTGCAAAATGAAATTGAAAAAATTCTTCTAAATTTTTCTGCTGAAGAAATTTAGTTACGGAGATAATGGCCAAGACACATTTTTGAACGATATCCAAGTTCTATATAAACTACGGATTTGGTTCTTATATACATCGATCGCAAAAATTTTTCTTGAATTTTGGTTTTTTAAATCAACCAAATCGGTTCATAAACAACCGAGTTATTGGCAAATCTGTTTTTTATTTCGTGTCTACTTCCCTTATAGTTGTTGTTTTCAGCATTAACCGAGTTATAGTCCAAAACAAGTTATTAGATTTCTTGAAGCTCGTATATGTGCCTCATTCATGCATAAATCTATTGCAATTATTTTTTAGAATTTCGGATTTTTAGTTAGCTTTTTCCAGTGCTCCTCGTTACCCTATTTGATGTGATAACTAATATTTACTTTATATGGGAGCCACTACTTGCCCTGGACCTATTTACCCTATTCGAACTTTGATATGCAAATTTCTCTTAAATTTTTTTAAGACTTTCACTGTATTAAGCTTTTAGATGAGAAAATTTATATTTTCTTTATATGCAGGCTACCTATTTTCACTTTGAAAATGCGATATGATAGAATAAAAGTTTCCACGAAATTTGATGGTCCTCACTGTAATACTTCTTTATATATGCTATAATGAATATGATATATGATATAATGAATATATGCTTTTTATGGGAGGTACTACACACACTGCTCCGAACTATTTTAAGTTAGTGGATTAATCCTTTTGAGTTTTAAAAAAATGGGCGTAAAATATGGGCGTGGCATTCGTTCAACATCCAACATAACCTATAAGATTCTACAGTGCAAGCACTATCTGTGCATCAAATTTCATATAAATAGCTTCATTAATAACGTGTAAAAATAGATGTTTTCAAAATAGAGGTAAAATGTGTGTATGACGACCAATTGAAGTCTAACAGAGCCTATAACTACCTGCTTCACACTGTTAATATCTGTGTGTCAATTTTCTTGAAAATCGGTTCAGCCGTTTAGAGGTGATTCATACACAAACAAAAAAATATACAAACAAATTTACAGTTCATTTTATAATATAAGTGCATAAGGATATAAGGATTTATAAAATTTTGATTCTATTTCAACTTTATATGAAAATAAAAATTATTTAAAGTTTTCAGTGTTTATATAGACATAGTATAGGTAAGTACATTTGTGTAGGTTACATAAGATTCGGCATAGCCGAATGCAACACTCTAACTTGTTTTCTTTCATTTTGTTTCCACTTTTTAATGGCAAATTAACGCGGTAATTACATTTATTTTTATTAAATGTTTGTTTAAGTTGTTCTTAATTTTAATTTGAATTTTAACATTCATGAGTCATTAATTTACTTGAGTTTGAGTTTAAGGGTTAGTGTGTGTTAGAAAAGTTTACCTAAACGTATGATTAATATTTGTCAACTGAAATTTATAATCATCATACGCTTTAGTGGCTGCACGTTCACCTTCAAAGTACAACAAACAGGAAATGAGAGTGATAGAGAGAGAGAGAGGAAGAAGGAGAGAGAGGTGGGAAAGTGTGCAACATAATATTTTAGTGTGTGCGTAAAGTAGCAAATGAAAGAAAATGTTCTTACTTTCTTACATTTCGTTAAATTTACCACAATTTAAATGTAGTAAATAGGATTTCCACTTTGATTAATATGATCTCATAATTAATGGTTGATATGAAAAGGTGCCTAACTGTGCATTCATATCAAATGTTAAGATTGTTTCTTAAAATTTGTTTACTTTACGCCAAATTTAGTTTTCTGTGAAGAAATATTATATAAAGAAAAAGTTAGTACTCGTACCTATAATATAAAAGAAAAGAGAGGAAAAATTAGTTTTGTAAAATTCTATTATTTGAAATTTTATCTTTTGAAAGTAATTTTCATGAAGAGCAACATCTAAGGATTTAGTTAATCAATGTAATAGCTGTTGGTTATATTTCTATCTGAATTGCTAGACTACTTTTGCAATAAAAAAATATTGATTTTTATTACCGAAATTTGGAGAGAATTCGTTGAAAAATTGAAGAGGTATAGTTTTTCAGATAATTGACTTTTTTATTTTAATTTCATAGGAAATTTAAATAGGGTAAGTGTACCTAAGTTCGTCATGTGTCACTAATAAATAAATAAATAAATAAGTATAGCGACTATCTAATATTAACACAAGATAAATTTTGTATTCAAAACATATTCTTCTTTCTAGTTATAATGATTAAGTTAAAATGCTGTGATGAATACTTTTGCAGCACTTTTCATCATTCTGTAGCAACACGTTTTGGAAAGTTTTTTTTTTTTTTTTGGAAAAAAAATTGTGTACAGAACAATTTTAAAACAGCAATTAACCATAATAATTTATGTTATATCTTAATAATAGAATATCCTGAGGATAGATATCTCTTCATTATATGTTTTCAATGTGAAAAAATATAGTGAAATATAGAGAACTTCTTATTTTAGTGGCTGCCTTCTTATTTAGTGGATGTCGGCTGAAAATGTCAATGTGAAAAAATATAGTGAAATATAGAGAACTTCTTATTTTAGTGGCTGCCTTCTTATTTAGTGGATGTCGACATAGACTGCCGACTACATACAAACAGTGCTCAAATCAATTAAAATTTTTAAGAACTCTAAAATAAGTATATTTAACCGAATCGTTCTTTTGAAACAATTTTCTCAATAATTCGATTTAGGCATAAATCCTCTCTTACTGATTGATGGTGGTAATCATTAATAAATAATTTATGTGGGAGAAAAAAAAACCTGATTCAATTGTCACAAACCTAATTTATGCAACAACAAAATAGATACAGTGACATATATTTTGTTCTTTGTTTTTTGAAAAAATGAGTTTTTTTTTGGAAAATTTAGTGCGAAATTCCTCCTACATAAACTTCTAGTTGTATTCTATGGCTAGCAGTATTTTTGACAAACGTACATAAATATATACAGAAGCTTAATATTGATTATCAAATGTCCAATTGAATACAAAATGGGGCAAAATTGGAGTTTTTCTTTCATAAAGAATTTCCAATAAAACATTTAAAATTTGTTCAATCTATTTTTTTTTTTTTTTCTTTTTATATTTACACAATTATTTTAATTTTATTTTTTTATAATAAAAATATAATTTGTCAATATTTTACAGTTTTCATTTCACACATAAAAAAAATGTTTTTACATTGAATTTTTCTACCATTTTACACACATCCTAAAAGCCAAAATATTTAGAATAAATTTATTTGTGTGTTTGAAATAAAAAAAACTCATATGTATATCTTTATAAGAAATGTTTACATGGAATTTATTATCATCAAAAGGATTCTAGGACTTTATGTGGGAGCTATGGTCAATTACAAAACAATTAATTTCAATAAAATATATTCAAAATTGCTACTTGTGTTTCGTCCATAAAGTTTACATAAGCAGACAGATAGTGGACAGACGTGCTTAAATACTACATATGAATGCATATTCTGAGTCTAACACTTTATTGTGGGGGTCTTAAAAAAGTTTATATGTATACGCAGAGCCCCTCAAATGTTGCTAGAGACCTCCATTTGGGAACTGCAGCTACATTTAAATAGATTCGATTAATAAAATAATAAATATACCATAATAGTGCAATGAATGCAAGCAATCAATTAAATCAATTTCGTTCCGATAGGTCCACTCGTTAGCAATAAGAGTGATATTCAGGAATCTTTATATAATTAAGTTCAGAAGTGTTCAGAAATTATTTGTGCCAAATTACATCACCAGGTATTAAACTTACTGGAGATATATGAACATTATTTTTGAGATTGGAACAAATATGGAAGATATGCTCAAATATGGATCAATTTTTTAAATATAAATTGCTGTAACGAATTCTATATAAATGTGGCATATGTAAGACATTTAAAAACCAAATCCAAGAGCACATTTTTATGGTGATCATCTAAAAATGTTTTACCAATTTTTTTACCAAAATGTGCCATTTCAAAAAGATTTTTTGACCCGAACTTTGATCTCAAGGTTAACATAAGATTTATCCTACTGTCCTTTTAATGAATATCTAGAACCATGTAAACGATTGTTTGAGATTGCACATATGTTTTTTTTTTTTATTTTTGTATAAACTAAAAGTTAAAAAAATAATTTGAAAAATTTTTTTCGATTAAATTTAATTTAAAGTTAGTGATAACTAAAACTTTGTGTTAATAAATTTATTTTAACCTTTTGCTTAAACTGAATGTTAGTATTTAACTTCCAATTATTATTTTATTGTTAGCGAACCTAAATTGGATAAAAACTGTAGAACTTATTCGATTTTATCTGTTATATCTTACTAAACCTTTCCATACATTTTTAATTTTAACCTCAAAAAATATAACTCAAGTAAAAAATATTAAAAAAAAAATTCTCAAAATATATGAAGAATTTTTTAATAAAGTTTAGAAAATGCTTAGCAACTTTTTCAGTTTTCAAGCAATTTTATATAGGGATATCACACACATGGCATTTCAAACTTTGTGAATAAATATTTGTAACCTTTAAGAAAAAAAAATTCGAAAAAAAGGGAAATAAACTTAAAAATAGTGAATAATTCATTATTTAATTTGAGTGTGTATAAGAAAAATGGTAATATACTTATAAAGAAACGAACTTTTGCTTTCAAAATCAATTTAGAAACTTTAAATTGGCTTAAAGTTTATGAAGTCATGAGTTCTGTAGTGTGAAAATTATATTAAAAAAAGTCTTTTCGCAATATCTCGAAATTTAGGGAGCGTTTCGAAATTTTTTAAAATTATTTTGTAATGTCCTCAAGAAGGTCTACGTCATACATTAAATAGTCTTCTGAGTGAAAATAAAAAGTGCCATTTTCTAGCAGCATGTAATAAAAAAATAAAAATTCTCAACACATTATTTATATGAAATTACATTAAAGTTCAAAAAAATTTAATCCTTATAGTTTACAAAAATTTGTGCTGCTCTTAAATGACTGCATATTTAATAGAAAAATAAATTATTATTAAAAAAAAAATACAATTTTCAAAATGTTTTTATTACTGATACAAATTTAAAAATTTCTTGTATTACGAGAGAGTTATAATAATTTTAAAAATAATTCCCAAAAAAATTGCAATGTAAATATTTTTCCTTAGGTTTAGCATTAAAAATCTTTATGTAAATAACAAAAATAATTTCAGTATTTTAAGCCTTTTAAGGGTTAATCATACAAACACAATTACAAACTCTCACACACAATACACATACAACTGAGGTCGTGCCACAAACTTTATGGACAAATTGCAATCAAAAAGTTTTGCAACACTTTCGTTTTTCATTATGTTCTGCTTGTTGTTTTTGCTGTTGTTGTTGGGTTTGGTTTCTATCTTTTCAATTCTCTATGTTTTTACAGTTTTCATTCTAGGTTTTAATTGCCAACACACATTCACATATACTAGCAAAAAAATAAAAAATATACAACATATTGGTAGTTTAATACATGAAAAAATTAAAAAAAAAATCGAGCAAAACATTTTTTTTTTTTCTTTTTTTAAGCTTAAAGTAAAAATAAATTCATTCATTTAAAATTAAGGAGAGAGTGAGAACATTTCTTTTTTTTTACAAAAGTTAGTGTGAAAACATTTTAGTTTATTCAATTTTAAATAAAAATTCAAATTGTTTGTTTCCCTGAGTAGGAGGTAAGTTACACTTAAACTCCTATTTACTAAGACAAATAACAAAATTACGAATATTTGTTATTTATTATATTATTTATTTTTTTAGAAAAACGAAAAGTTTTTCTTTTTTTATTGAAACTTTTTCTCAGTTGCTTTTTTTGAAAAAAAAAGAATAAAAAATAAAAAAGAGTTAGATATGGGAACAATTTTTAGAAGTGCAAAGGAAAAAGTTTTCTTCTCTGCAATTTTTGCAAAATCTTGATAAAAAAAAAATAATAATAATAACAAAAAACATTGAAAAAATTCTCTATGCAATGATTACAAGCGATGTCGTTGTTGTTATGTTTTGTTGTTATTACTTTTCTACTGCTTTAGAACCATTATTATTCGTGTTATTTTTTGTTGCTGTTGTTGTTATTGCTATTTTCGAAGAAGCAGCATTTCATTTACAAAAATGCTTTGAGATAAAAGAATAGCAAACAATAACAAAAAATAATAGCAACAATAACAATAAAACTAAAAAGAAACTAAACTAGAGAAAAAAAATAACGCAATTTTCCATTTTTAGTCTTACATAAGCAGATATTTCGTTGTCGTTTTCGCATAGACAAATAATTTCCACTCCAAACAAGAAACAAAATAAAAAAAATCGACACACACATACACTCCCATAAAAACTAAAAACACTCACACACTCTCATACGTTTAAACAGGCATAGAAAAGTAAAATTAGGTTGATTTTTAGATGTTGATAATAAAAGTCGAGGCTCCTTATAAACAGCTGAAGAGGTTAAATTTCAAAAAAAAAAAACACACGCACACACTCACTCAAATTTTAATGCATAGAGACCAATAAATTGTTTGGTAATTTTCACATTTCAAAACAGATTTTCTATTTAATACCTTTTTAAAAATTTAACAGCTTAAATCAGCAATTTTTGTTATTTAAAGGTTTTACAAAATTTCACTTATTTTTCTTTAAACTTTTTAAAAAAACATTTCGTAATATTAAATTTTTTTATTGCTTTAAATAAATATTTGCAAAATTTTGTTTTGAATAAATTTTATTTCTTTAAAAAATTACTTTTTTCTTATTTCGTTTCCATTTCCTTTTATTTCTATTTCATATTTTTAAATTATTTAATTTTATATTATTTTTCATTTTTTTAATATTTTTATTATTTTCTTAGATTTAAATTTCTTTTTAAATTCTTTTATTTAGATTTAAACATTTTTCATTTCTTGCCAACTTTCATCATATAATTTTCTTATAAAATTTATTTTCTTTTTAATTTTGCATTTCAATGTAATAGTTAGAAGAGGATGCGCACGTGTTTGTGTAGTTTAGTTAACACCTTTTCGTACCGTCTTTAAATGAGTCCTATTTCATACTAAAATCATGCAATGCAGCATCTTGTATGTTACACCAGCAAAGACGAGATGAGTAGCACAACAACTTAACACTAGCAAAAACAATAACAACAAAAAACAACCAACAGCAAAACAAAAACAATACTAACAAAAATAAAATAAAAAACAAAAAAAAAACTTAAAAATGAATTGAAAATGTGAATGTTACTAAATATGCTCCCAATCTTTAAAATTCTCTTTCTTTCATACTCTCCAAAACTTTTAAAAGCTCTCATACTTTTTTTCAAAATTCTTTTGAAAAATCTCTCATTAATACTCTTATTGTGTTATGTTAACTATATATGTATGTGTATGTATAAGCTAGGTAGTGTGTAAATTTGTTACTCGTGCATTATGCACGAATGTTGTTTAACACTTTTATACAAACTCACAATCCCTAATACAATCTCCCTACTCAATCACATGACTTTCAAGGATAAATAATCATTAGTAGAGTGAAAAGAGCTTAAATAAAATATAAAATACACACACATATATAAATATATAAATGTTTTTACATACATATACAGACTTGCAGAAAATAACACAGACACTCTAGCGCTAAAGAGTATTCAGTCTAAACTAAAATACATTGCGTTAAGAACAGTGGGTCAAAATAAAGGGTAGAGAATATTTTAAAAACGTTTGGATATTTTTTTTAAATTTTTATTGTAAATAATATAAAAATTTGACAACTTAAAAATCGCACCCTTATACAAATTTAGACAATGATGGACGACGATGCACGCAAAAGAATAGAAATAATAAAGCAAACGCTACAAATTTTGAAGACCAACCATATTCCGGCTATGATATCAATACATACAGAGGTGCAGCTGTAGGAAGGAAATGTAATACACGTTGGCTATAAAAGGTTTTTCTGCATTTTAGGCAGCGATGGATATAGAATTGGTATATTATTCAACGCATACGTAACTCCTAACAAAACAAACCTGGTAAGGTAAGTTACGCTATGTGAAAAGCTGTTCGACCAATTAGTCTAACTTCTTTCTTGCTCACTTAAACGTTCGCATTCTTTGATGCATTAATATAGGAGGTGCTTTCAGCAACATACATACATACCGATAAAAGAATCCAAAACTTACGCTGGTTTCAGGTTGACCGAGCTTTAATTCACTGAATCGATTTTATGCTAAGGAATATGTATACATACAATTTTCAAAAAGAAAATATACCATTAGGGAGGTACGTATTTTCACACAAATGTGCAAAATATAAATTTTATTAAAAGCCGTTCAGAAATTTAGATCTTATAAGAGCAATTGCTACTAACCCATATATAAAACTCACGTATAAGCCTCAAACAAAGCATCTACACAAATTATTAAACTCTCTTATATTTTTTTCTCATGCCTATCGTATAACTCTCTCAATTAAAATCAGTGTCATTCCATCTATTTCTTTGCAAAAACAAACAGTTGTTTTTAATAAATATAAATTTTCGTTTTTGTGTTCACAACAAAGTGAAAGAAAAATTAAATTCTTTTAAATAAATGAAACTTTTGTTTTCTTTTAAATCATACATTAGAGTCAGAAAATATTATCTGACATTATAATAGAAATAAAGTATTTTTACTATTTACGAAATTTTGTTAAGAAGTTGTGTAAAAATGTTTACACAAAATTCAGTCGCAACGTGGTCAAATTGACAATTTATTAATGTAGTATAATTACCCGCTTGAAAAATAAGCTTTTGCATATTTCATAAGTATTTCGCAAAAAAGCTTATTTTTTAAATCTTTGCATATAGTAAATACCAAAATTAGATTTCTTTAGAAAAACGCTATTTTTTAATGATTTTTTGAAATTCAATCAACTGATTTGTATAAATCTGTTTGTTAGTTTTTTGAATACTTCACACAAATTGTAAAGAAAAAAAATCTATACGTATCAAATATGACTTTAAAAATCTACTTAGGCATATTTTTATTATCTTTATAAAAAATCGAAAACTATCAAAGTTTTAAAGTTAGAAAAATTAATATTTATACATACCTAAATAAAAAATCACATATTATTAGTCTTCTTTTCTATACATAATCATGCTCATTTCTTCAAGCTTTTCTCGTGCATATTTAATCTTGCCTTGAAAATTACTATTATTTTATATTTTAAGTTTTAAAGTTTTTAAAAGCAAAAAGGTAACATTAAACTTGATTATTTTATTTATTCGAATAAATTTAAAAATTTTTTCTCCGATTGGTCGAATAATTTCTGTTTGAATGACAATCATTCTCATAGTTCTCTCCGTGACTATATTAAATAATGATATTAAATAGGCAAAGTATCATCCTGACTGAAACCTATTTTCGATTCAAATGGTTTAATATATTTCTTATCAACATTTACTAAGGATTTGGTATTCTTTAAGGAATCCCAAAGTTAGACTTGGCTACATAAAACATTTACTAACAGTCTTATTCATAATAGTTTTGAACAATTTATAAAATGGAATGTTAATAAGAAATTCTGAAAACTTGTTATTCTTAATAACATTTTTTTTTGATAAGGATTTAATAAAATTGTATTAAATTTAAAAATTTCATTGTTGGTGAGAATCTACTTTAACAGTTTAATAAAACAAATTTTGAGAAAACTCTTAGGCTTTTTTGAAGTACAAATGTAATTTTAAAGTAATTTTGCAGTTTTGGATAAAGTATTTTATAAATATATTTTATTTTTAGAAAAATGGATTTACAGCTCACGTGAATATATTTCACACAGACTAGGACAAATTTGAATAATAAAGGTTTTTTGCAAAAAAAAAAAAAATAATAAAAGATTATTTTAAGACCAAGCTAATTTCCGTTAAAGCGGGAAAAATTATGTTGGATCTAATAAAAATACATGTGCTACAAAATTTGTTTATAGTGAAAATGCCTAATGGACTGCTTTGTTCATTCGTAAAATATTCAAATTGATAAAATTAATTTTTAAGGTTTTCTTTATTTTCTATTTATGAACAAGTGCTTCGGATTTACTCCTATAAAGTGGAGTTTTTAAATGTTAGTTTTGATTGAATGTTGCTATTTGGCAATTTTTTCTTTATTAATAATAGTTCATGTTACTTGAAATAAGTTTATTGAAATATAGATCCATTAGTAACGCGATTTATTTATTATTATGTTTTTTTTTTCCTTTTCCTTTCAATTTAGTTACATCCGATGGCATAGTTGGTCTGCAAGGAAAGACTTTTCAAAATAATCCGTAAAAGTTAAAAAAAAAAAACAATTAATTAAAAAATAAAATAGGAAATTTGTGATGTATATAAAATCAAAACAATTCTATCATTCGAGTATTTTAAATATTCTAAAAATGAATTTACCAAAAATGTTTATGTTTTCTTTCACCTTCACGAGCTATTTAAAAATGATTTTTTTTTTTTTTTTTTTTGATAAAAATCATTAAATAAAAAATAATAATAAATCTTCAATATTTTGTTTATCACTAATAGAAAATTGAGAGAAAATAAACAAAGCATTGCCAAAAGAAAACAAAAACTGTTTAATATCTATTTTGTATATTAAGCCCAAAATAGGAATTTATTATGAACAAGACCGTAAAACTTTAAATTTAATAAAATATATGTTTTTTTTTAAGTAAAAGTTTACTAAAACACTGTATCACTATTATCACTCTATGTTAATCTACCTGTATGTGTGTTTGTCTTTTTTGCAATGTTGTATTATTTTTATTTTTTTAGTTTTATGTAAACGTAACAAAAGGATGCTCTGTTAAATATTTGTATGTGTTTGACTAGAGAAAGAGTAGGTGTGTCTTGCAATGTTAGCCCACGCACAATGAAAAAAAAACTTATATACAAAAACAACAACAGAAAAACATTATAAGCTTAATACATTAATAATCATCACATGTTCTTAAAATGTAAAAAAGAAAAAAATACAACAATAAACTGCGCATATAACATTGAAAGAGAAAATGAGATAATAAAGGTAAAGAAAAAATAAATAACAGCAATAGAGTAAATAGTATGAGATATTTCTCACTGAGAGTCAAATTGAGAATTAAAAAGCTTTTAAGGAAAATTCATTAAAAAGCTTTTATCTCCAAGTTACACATATCCTTTTTCAAAGAAATGTTATTAAAAAGGAAAAACAGCTGTTTTCCCGTATTAATTTTCTTATGTTTGTTTACATTTTGTTAGAAATTGTTATTATTATCGGTTTGTGTTAGTAGTTGTTGTTTGCTTTTCTTTTTTATTTTGGAAGTTCATATTACAATAACAAACAAAAGGCAATGAAGTAGCAACAACATATTTATAACTAACCTTAATTTGTTTTGGGTGAAATATAACGCACTTTCCTTTATACAAAATTTTAGATTTGTCTGTAATAAAGGTTATAACAAAAACTAATTAAAAAAAAAAACAAATTCATTTAAAAAAATTAATGTTGATAGAATTGGGAGTATTAGTAAATTATTGAGTTTGTTTATTTGTTTTTTTCTTTTATGAGTTTCTCTGTTTTTATTTTATTTACTCCCTGTTGTACTAGTATATGTTTGTGTGTTTTAAACTTCTTGTTTTTGTTTGTGCATTTGCAACAATAAAAATGAAAAACAAATACACACAACAAACAAAACATAACATTTAAAAGAGAGAGCAGGTCAAGTTAGTTTTTGTTGTGGTTTGTTGGTAGTTTTATTGTTTTTTATTCGTTTATTTCATTTCGTTTTTTTTTTTTATAATTGTTACGCCCTATTGACATAGTGAACTAAATATTTATATGTATGTAAGTTAGTATGCGTCTGAGTGTATTTGTTGTTGTCTTTCTTCTGTATGAAATATCTTAAATTTGTTGTTTTATATTTTAGTTTTCATAGCATTTTTTTAGTGGTTTGCTATTTCAAGGAATTATTTGTTTGTATTTTAAAAATTCAATGTTTTTTTTTATTTTTTCATGTTGTGGATAAATTTCACAGTAAAACAAAGTCAGCTTTTTATTGTTGTTTCGTTTTTTATTTACTAGTGTATGACCACAGGCAATTTGCAGTTCTTTTCTTTTCGATTTCCCTTTTTTTCATTTTAGCCTAAAAAGCTGCCACATCTTAATCGCCTTAAGTCATAAAAATAAAACTGAACATAAAACTGCAGCGATTTGTAAAGCTTTCATGAATTTTAACGAATATGCTTTGTGAAAGAGATCTAAAAGAATAAAAAGAAATTATTAATTTGCCTACTAATGAAATGGTGGTAAGAGAGGTTTTCTACATATAAAAAATTGAGTAAAATATTTAAATTTGTGTTTTTATCATATTTTTATTTTCGTGTTACAATAAATAAAATGTCCTGTTTACAAACTGAAAACATATGAATAATAACTACTTTACATATGGTTAATATTTTTATTATTTAATACCTGAATGTTCCTGAGTTGAATGGAAACTAAAAGGTTAATAAAAATTAAAGTAAAAGTATACTGCTGTGTCCAGCTATTTTCAAATGTTGATATTTTATTTTATATCCTATAGTTCCTTCCACCTTAGAATTTATCTATATTTAAAATTTCATTGAAATCGGTTCAGTGGTTTGGGCATGATTGTCTCATAAATAGGTTTTGGAATTTCCTGTGATATTTCTTTTCCCGAGAAACTGGAATGAAAAATTAAATTCGACGGAAATTCCCGGAATATTGAATTTTTCATTTTAAAACTTAAATTACAAAAAAAGCACTAATTTTATAACAAAGAATATTAAACAATATCATAAATCATAATTATTTAAAAAATAAAATAATATTAAAGTATGATGTATCAATTCAAGATTTAAACAATTCTATAAGTTATACTAAAAACTGTATATTTCGGATAAAAAAGAAAATAATAAGTCCTAATCTGTAGTACTATATAAGTTTCAATACAAAAAGCTTTTCTTGTTGTTTTATTTCCATTTATCTTAATATTACATTATTCATTAATTCTTTGTAATTTAGAGATGTACAACACAATTCTGGAAAATATTTAAAATTGGTTCTATTAATCGTTTTAAAATCCTCAGTTGAGTTTTGAGGCTTTAACATTTATATATTTCTTTACATTCATGTATTTCAAAAGAGCTGAAACATTTTGTGTTCTTAGCGGAAAAACTCTCAACTTAGTAATTTTTTTTATAATAATGAATATTTTCGAAGCGCAACTTATTTAATATTCATTTCCATAAACCAATAATAAATTCTCAAGCCATACTATGACGAGAAGTATTAATACTTTTAAAAAATAAAATACTTCGTAATTTATCAGTGTATCAAAGGATTCGATAGGGAATACTTTAAACGGTAATACAATTATTTTATATTTATTTTTTATTTTTCTTTCAATATTTTTATTATTTAATTTTTTTAAAAAACTTTTGAATAGTTTGATTTTGAAATTTGGGCTCTTAAAGTGATTTTCTGGAATGAATCTTATATGGGAACTATGTTCAATTATGGACTGAACCTCTTGAAATTTGGCCAAATTTTATTTTGATACTAATATTTTTATGGCATTTACATATGTTGAAATAATTTTCGAGAAAGGCCTCATATGAAAATTATGGTCAACTATGTAACCAAACTCTTTAAATTTGTTACTAGGTGTAATACCAATACGTACCTCGAATATCATATGAATATTTGCATATTCAAGACAATTCTAATCACTTATTTTACTTTCGGAGAACATTTTTAAGGGAACTGGATAAAAAAAAAATTCGAATGATTTCAATCAATTTCTATAAGCTTTGTATTTAAGTCTAAGAAATACTGACAGGGCATTTTTAAAAATTTATAAAATTTGAACTGTTCAGGCGAAAGGAATTAAATGTGGAATACAAAAATTTAATTATGATGTCTTTAAAATTAATTTAATTTCAGAATAATTTGTTAGAAAATTTAAGGATATTTACGACCAAAATATTTGAAAGACATTTTTGACATTATAAGGGCCCGAAGAGTTAAAACAAAAAATATTGCTGGAATTTCAAAATCATATTCTATCATTTCATAACTATATTGGCATTGTTGTTGAGCGGCGTTATCATTGAGAATTTTTAAAAAGTGTTCAATACCTAAAAGATTCTGTAAAATTTGTTTATTTGGTAAAAACAAAAATGTTTTATTTTAGGAAAAACAATTTTTATTATTGCAAAATTGTTAAAACTTTCTATGAGGATTTTTCAAGGATTGTGCGCTGCATTATTTAGATGAATATTATTTATATTGAAAGGACTCTTAACTTTTATTTAACACCTATCGACATCATTATATTGTGAAATAGTCTTAAAATAAATTTTTTCATTGACATTAATATAAAATAGGTTGAGATATTTCAATCAACTTAGCTGCTCGTCATTTAGCACATATTCTTAAAAAATTATCATTTAGTTCCATTTTAAAAAAGGGGCCAAAACAGGGGACAGGTGCCTGAAAAAGGGGAATTGGCGACTTAAGTCGCTTTTCTTGAGCAACTAACAGATTTTAAAATAATTACAAAAAAAATATTCATTATGAAATGTCAAAGTCCTTTTAAAAGGATATTCGAAAACTGAGTACGCAGTTTTATCATAAAATTTCTCTACTTTCATTTGTATATGATTTGCAGTGTTGCCAGGTAAATGAGAAAAAATGGACGAAATTGAACTTTAAAAAAAATCAAAAAATGTTAAATGCCCCAAAAAATAAGATCAGAAAAAAACTATAATTAAAAAAAAAATGGAAGCTTGTTTTTTTCTCATTCTCATTAGTTTTTGATATTTTTCTAAAGAGATTTTAATAAATTTATAAATAACACCCAGTAAAATAATTTAATGAAAAATCGCCAA
The DNA here is from genome assembly GCA_932274085.1 of Protocalliphora azurea. Classification (NCBI taxonomy): domain Eukaryota; kingdom Metazoa; phylum Arthropoda; class Insecta; order Diptera; family Calliphoridae; genus Protocalliphora; species Protocalliphora azurea. The sequence continues at coordinate 135,578,995 of OW026523.1, read as the reverse complement.
GAAAAATCCTATAAAAATTTGGGTTATATTTCATGTGTTATATTACATAATGTTTTGAAGTGATTTTTCGTTACTTTTGAACTATATTTCCTTTTTGACTAAGCATTTCCAAATTTTTGGGTGATTTTTCGGCTTAATATTTTTTTTTGTCAATTATTTTCATAAATAGTTTCTAGTGTTAATGAAGTATACTAAAAAATAATTTTATAATCGACTAGTAATTCTACAAAATTTGTTAACGTACTTTTAATTTGGAGAATGAAGCGCTGTAGATGAATTTTTTTTATTAAATATAAATAACATCGATTTTTTGTGCAAATAAATAAACAAAAATGCATAAATGTATGATTATGTAAAAATATAATTAAGCAATTATTTTCTTCTTTATTGAAATAATAACATTTTAGACTTTTTAAGGCAGTTTTAAGAAACAGGAAAGGCTAGAAAAAAACTGGAAACTAAAACGAAAATCTTGAGGCTTAAAAGCAAAATAAAAGTGCTAAATTTAGCCTTAAGAAGGCCAAACTGGCAACTCTGATGGTTTGGTTCATGTGTGAAAAATGCTGTCGTACGGTATTATAAGGCAAAGTAAAAAATTATTGCAAAAAATACAAATTATTAACAATAGAAAAAATATATTTTAATAATAACTGTTATCAAGCAACGTAAAAAATAATTTTGAAAAATAAAAATTCTTAAACAATAGAAAACAATTTTTTTCGATGATAACTGTCATTAGTTATCAAATAACATAAAAAATATTTCTTATTTTTTACGCAACTTTTTCAATTTGAAAAAAAAAATATTCCTTCTAGTCTCTAATTTATTTATTAATTAATTTAGAAATTTTTTAAGACACACTTGGTTACCACCATTGACTAATCACTATTGTGAATCATAATTATTTTTCTTTTCATCATTATCCGTTCTTGGTATTTCTTTTATTTTGTGTCATATGTTTATATACATCCTAATACTAATTAAGACAAATTTACAGCTTCCACGTGGTTTAATATAATAAACAATTTAGTCAATTTCTTGTCAAATTCATGTGTTTAATTGTTAACCTATCTCTGTTCTGTTAAAAAGTTAGCTCGGTTTCCAAAGCAAAAAAGTATGTATTTTGTATAAAATTTTTGTAATATTGAATAATTCTTTGTATATGCAATTTTAATTAAATAAGTCAATATTTTAGGAATTAAAACGCACATTATATAAATCAATAAAATAAAAGCATATTATAAAACCTAATCCATTTGCACTTGGTGTCCACAATCTTTTGAAAATATCGGGCTTGAAAAACTCCATTCAAAGGACTTCATATTTTCGATACAATTGCTTTATAATCCCCCAAACTACTAAACAATTTAAATTAAATTAAAAAAAATATATTTATTTTTTATATTACTAATTATTATTATTTTTTTTTTTCTTTTATTTAATTGAACATTTTTCTTATTTTTCGCAAAAATTGTACTTAAAATTTAATTACGATTCGTAACGAGTTGTACTTAAAACAAGTATAAAACTGGATTGATTCAAAATTAAGAATGATATACTTACTTTAAGTATCAAAATTATAATAGTAAGTACAAATTGTATTTAAATCGAGTAATTAATTCTTGAAAATCTTATATTTATTTGTAAGAGAATATGAGCGAAATGAAATTTACTCTCACTGCTCTCTCACAATTTATTTGTATAACGGATGCTTTCAAATTTCGTTGTTATTCTGTTATTGTGCGTCGTTTAAATACTTTGGCATTTGTTTTGAATTTTTTAAACGGTGTTTTTTTTAAGGGTGTGAAGATAAATTCGTCAGTTAAATACGTCCCACACAAATGTTAAATACGCTCCACACGCTGTGAATCGATTTGTTAAAATGAACAAAATTACTTTTTAATAAAAAAACAATATCAAAATTAAATTTTAAATAAAAAAAGCAAAATATATTTATAAAACACATTAAAATATAAAATTGTAAAAAAAAATTTTCAAATATATCACTCTATACATAAAATTTCTTTGAACAAAAATCGAAAATTTTAAGTGGTCCTAATGGCCATAAGGAGCAGACATGAATCGGGTAAGCGGAAGAGTGGAAGTAGCCTAGGACTAGTAGATTCCAGAAATGTATGTTCTACGTCCAGATTCCATCTGTGATCAGAGATATATAATTTTGAAAAATGTGTTTTTTCACTATGGTCATATGAAAAAATGTGGAATTTTCAAGTGGCTCCAGTGGACATAAGGAGCAGACATGAATCGGGTAAGCGGAAGAGTGGAAGTAGCCTAGGACTAGTAGATTCCAGAAATGTATGTTCTACGTCCAGATTCCATCTGTGATCAGAGATATATAATTTTGAAAAATGTGTTTTTTCACTATGGTCATATGAAAAAATGTGGAATTTTCAAGTGGCTCCAGTGGACATAAGGAGCAGACATGAATCGGGTAAGCGGAAGAGTGGAAGTAGCCCAGGACTAGTAGATTCCAGAAATGTATGTTCCACGTCCAGATTCCATCTGTGATCAGAGATATATAATTTTGAAAAATGTGTTTTTTCACTATGGTCATATGGAAAAACGTGGAATTTTCAAGTGGCTCCAGTGGACATAAGGAGCAGACATGAATCGGGTAAGCGGAAGAGTGGAAGTAGCCTAGGACTAGTAGATTCCAGAAATGTATGTTCTACGTCCAGATTCCATCTGTGATCAGAGATATATAATTTTAAAAAATGTGTTTTTTCACTATGGTCATATGAAAAAATGTGGAATTTTCAAGTGGCTCCAGTGGACATAAGGAGCAGACATGAATCGGGTAAGCGGAAGAGTGAAAGTAGCCTAGGACTAGAAGATTCCAGAAATGTATGTTCTACGTCCAGATTCCATCTGTGATCAGAGATATATAATTTTGAAAAATGTGTTTTTTCACTATGGTCATATGGAAAAATGTGGAATTTTCAAGTGGCTCCAGTGGACATAAGGAGCAGACATGAATCGGGTAAGCGGAAGAGTGGAAGTAGCCTAGGACTAGTAGATTCCAGAAATGTATGTTCTACGTCCAGATTCCATCTGTGATTTGAGATATATAATTTTGAAAAATGTGTTTTTTCACTATGGTCATATGGAAAAATGTGGAATTTTCAAGTGGCTCCAGTGGACATAAGGAGCAGATATGAATCGGGTAAGCGGAAGAGTGGAAGTAGCCTAGGACTAGTAGATTCCAGAAATGTATGTTCTACGTCCAGATTCCATCTGTGATCAGAGATATATAATTTTGAAAAATTTGTTTTTTCACTATGGTCATATGAAAAAATGTGGAATTTTCAAGTGGCTCCAGTGGACATAAGGAGCAGACATGAATCGGGTAAGCGGAAGAGTGGAAGTAGCCTAGGACTAGTAGATTCCAGAAATGTATGTTCTACGTCCAGATTCCATCTGTGATTTGAGATATATAATTTTGAAAAATGTGTTTTTTCACTATGGTCATATGGAAAAATGTGGAATTTTCAAGTGGCTCCAGTGGACATAAGGAGCAGACATGAATCGGGTAAGCGGAAGAGTGGAAGTAGCCTAGGACTAGTAGATTCCAGAAATGTATGTTCTACGTCCAGATTCCATCTGTGATTTGAGATATATAATTTTGAAAAATGTGTTTTTTCACTATGGTCATATGGAAAAATGTGGAATTTTCAAGTGGCTCCAGTGGACATAAGGAGCAGACATGAATCGGGTAAGCGGAAGAGTGGAAGTAGCCTAGGACTAGTAGATTCCAGAAATGTATGTTCTACGTCCAGATTCCATCTGTGATCAGAGATATATAATTTTGAAAAATGTGTTTTTTCACTATGGTCATATGAAAAAATGTGGAATTTTCAAGTGGCTCCAGTGGACATAAGGAGCAGACATGAATCGGGTAAGCGGAAGAGTGGAAGTAGCCTAGGACTAATAGATTCCAGAAATATATGTTCTACGTCCAGATTCCATCTGTGATCGGAGATATATAATTTTGAAAAATGTGTTTTTTCACTATGGTCATATGGAAAAATGTGGAATTTTCAAGTGGCTCCAGTGGACATAAGGAGCAGACATGAATCGGGTAAGCGGAAGAGTGGAAGTAGCCTAGGACTAGTAGATTCCAGAAATGTATGTTCTATTTCCAGATTCCATCTTTGATCAGAGATATATAATTTAGAATTTTTTTTTTTTTTTGAAAAATTCGAAATTATGTATTGAAGTTGATAAGTGGCAATAAAATTTTATACGATATTTTTATAAATAACTTTTGAATTATATATTTCGTTTTTCACCAAAAAAGTAGAAATTGTTCTTCATTATTCCTTTTTAGTTTTAGAAATACAAAAAAAAAAAAAATATATGAATCTTTGGTTCGTAAATTTCTGGGAATATTGAACAGATAATAATTTTAGGTGTGTTTTTATTTAACTTTTATCCTCTAAAGCATTTCAAACAAATAAATGCATTTCAATGAAATTAATTGAAATGCATGATCTGAAAAACACCGAAGGTTGAGCTGTGTAGGTTTTGATACTTAGAATATCAATTTTACTTAAATAGATCAAATTATATCCCTTTATATCATGAACTTACTGATACAAAAATTTAGTACTAATCTGACAAAGGGAACAGTACCGAAAATCTATATTTTTTTACAAAAATAAAATAAATATTTTTTAATTCGATTTCACTAATAATGACTTTGCCCCCTTACTTTTCATTACTTCTAAAAAGTAAGAAATTGTAAGAAAAACAAAAAAAATCGTTTTAATAATAATTAGTGCACTAAAGATCTCTTTGCTGCCTGAATTTTAAGTCAATTTTGAATTTAGTTGAATGAAAAAAGCAAAAGAATTTAGCTTTTAAACTCTATTTAAATTTATATTTACTATAAAAAAGAAATAATTTATGATATTTTTTTTTAATTAAATTTGTTTTCTATTTCAAAATAATAGTAAAGATATAAAATTTTAAGCGCTATTTCATTTACAATAAAATGAGACGTCAATCTTTCAAATCGTTTAAATACTCAAACAATTATTTAAAAATTTCAAAACATTGTCAAATTATTTTTAATATATTTTTAAGCAAATCACTATACTTGGAGAAAAATAATAACGTCTAAAAATTTAAGTAATAATAAAAATAAGTAAAAATCGAATAAGTTCTAGAATTTTTTTCGAATTTAAAAGATAATAAATCTTGTTATGCATACAAAGAGTCTTTAAAAAATAGAACTTAAAACTTGAAAATTTTCATTTTTGTTAAATGTTGTTTAAAAATTTTCTTTCAATATTTCACCAAAACATATACATACATACATACAATGTATTTGTGTAATAAGCTTGATTTTTCTACTTTCTAAAAAATCTTAAAAAGAAGAAATTAACAAAACCATAACAGAATTTATCTAGGAAGTTACCAAAAAACTGTATTTTTTTTTTTTTTTTTGAGCATAATTCAAAATTTTTAATGATTTTCAGTTACAAAATTACCTTTTTTTAAATTTTGTTTGAAAAATTATAATTTTTAAAAATTTGTCGTTGACAATTTTAAATGTAAATAATATTTTTATTTAGCTTCCAAATAAAATTGTCTCAAAATGGGCAAAATTTTCTATATCTATAATTTAATAACATTGTGTATGCAAAAATTTGCAGAAAACCTTTTCTGTGTTGCTACTTAAGCGCTTTTTGTAAAAAGTTTTTGATAACTTTTGATTTATAAAATATTTTTAATTAACTTAAGCCCAATTTTAACCAAATTAGAAAATTTAGAATTTCGGAAACCCAGGAAAAATAAATGAAATTACAAAATTATTTATTATTAGAAGTATTTAATATTTTACTAAAATTAATATATATATTATGTAGTTATTTAAATAAAAATACTTAAAAATGTGCATTTCCTAAATTTTTTTTTTTTTTTATCAAATAAATGCCAATTTTTAAAACCTACTGATTTACTTTAAAATTTTCGAAAGAGGATTCAAATTTTTGGATCGACAATATTAAAGATAAATTCATTATTCTTGTTTATACTTATGACAAACAAATTTTTTCCAAAATAATTTTTATATTTTTTTTTTCATCTCCTGTTACAAATTTTTATTCGTGTTTAAATTTCCAGGAACTTACAAAAAAAAACCTGTGTTCTTGAGTATAATTCAAAATTTTTATTGATTTGTACATACAAAATTATGCATATTTTCAATTAACTTTTTTTAAGATTTTACTTGAAAAATTACAATTTTCAGACCTTTATAGTTGATAATTTATATGTAAATAATATTTTTATTTAGCTTCCCAATAAAATTGTCTTAAAATACACAAAATTTTCTTTATGTATAATTGAATAATATCTAGAATAAATATAATATTTTGTATTAAAAAATTTGCGGAAAAATTCTTCTGTGTTGTTACTTAAGCGCTTTTTGTAAAAAGTTTTGGACAGATTTTAATTTATAAAATAAAAAAAATATTTTTCACTAACTGATAAAACCAGTACTTAGACAAATAATTTTTTATTGAAAAATGCATTTTTACTCATATGGTCAGTAGAAATTAAGCTTAAATTTAACGAAATTTTGAAATTCAGATTTCAGAAACCTATGAAAAATAAATGAAATTACAAATTATTTGCTATTAGAAAACTTAACAATTTAAAAAAAAAATCATAATTATGTTAATTTCCCTTTCACCTCCCCCCTTCCTCCCCCTCTGCTCATTATGTCCATTGACTTGAAAATTCAACATTTTTCCATATGACCATAGTTTTTCAAAATTATATATCTCTGATCACAGATGGAATCTGGACGTAGAACATACATTTCTGGAATCTACTAGTCCTAGGCTACTTCCACTCTTCCGCTTACCCGATTCATGTCTGCTCCTTATGTCCACTGGAGCCACTTGAAAATTCCACATTTTTCCATACGACCATAGTGAAAAAACACATTTTTCAAAATTATATATCTCTGATCACAGATGGAATCTGGACGTAGAACATACATTTCTGGAATCTACTAGTCCTAGGCTACTTCCACTCTTCCGCTTACCCGATTCATGTCTGCTCCTTATGTCCACTGGAGCCACTTGAAAATTCCACATTTTTCCATATGACCATAGTGAAAAAACACATTTTTCAAAATTATATATCTCTGATCACAGATGGAATCTGGACGTAGAACATACATTTCTGGATTCTACTAGTCCTAGGCTACTTCCACTCTTCCGCTTACCCGATTCATGTCTGCTCCTTATGTCCACTGGAGCCACTTGAAAATTCCACATTTTTCCATATGACCATAGTGAAAAAACACATTTTTCAAAATTATATATCTCCGATCACAGATGGAATCTGGACGTAGAACATATATTTCTGGAATCTATTAGTCCTAGGCTACTTCCACTCTTCCGCTTACCCGATTCATGTCTGCTCCTTATGTCCACTGGAGCCACTTGAAAATTCCACATTTTTTCATATGACCATAGTGAAAAAACACATTTTTCAAAATTATATATCTCTGATCACAGATGGAATCTGGACGTAGAACATACATTTCTGGAATCTACTAGTCCTAGGCTACTTCCACTCTTCCGCTTACCCGATTCATGTCTGCTCCTTATGTCCACTGGAGCCACTTGAAAATTCCACATTTTTCCATATGACCATAGTGAAAAAACACATTTTTCAAAATTATATATCTCCGATCACAGATGGAATCTGGACGTAGAACATATATTTCTGGAATCTATTAGTCCTAGGCTACTTCCACTCTTCCGCTTACCCGATTCATGTCTGCTCCTTATGTCCACTGGAGCCACTTGAAAATTCCACATTTTTCCATATGACCATAGTGAAAAAACACATTTTTCAAAATTATATATCTCCGATCACAGATGGAATCTGGACGTAGAACATACATTTCTGGAATCTACTAGTCCTAGGCTACTTCCACTCTTCCGCTTACCCGATTCATGTCTGCTCCTTATGTCCACTGGAGCCACTTGAAAATTCCACATTTTTCCATATGACCATAGTGAAAAAACACATTTTTCAAAATTATATATCTCCGATCACAGATGGAATCTGGACGTAGAACATATATTTCTGGAATCTATTAGTCCTAGGCTACTTCCACTCTTCCGCTTACCCGATTCATGTCTGCTCCTTATGTCCACTGGAGCCACTTGAAAATTCCACATTTTTTCATATGACCATAGTGAAAAAACACATTTTTCAAAATTATATATCTCTGATCACAGATGGAATCTGGACGTAGAACATACATTTCTGGAATCTACTAGTCCTAGGCTACTTCCACTCTTCCGCTTACCCGATTCATGTCTGCTCCTTATGTCCACTGGAGCCACTTGAAAATTCCACATTTTTACATATGACCATAGTGAAAAAACACATTTTTCAAAATTATATATCTCCGATCACAGATGGAATCTGGACGTAGAACATATATTTCTGGAATCTATTAGTCCTAGGCTACTTCCACTCTTCCGCTTACCCGATTCATGTCTGCTCCTTATGTCCACTGGAGCCACTTGAAAATTCCACATTTTTCCATATGACCATAGTGAAAAAACACATTTTTCAAAATTATATATCTCCGATCACAGATGGAATCTGGACGTAGAACATATATTTCTGGAATCTATTAGTCCTAGGCTACTTCCACTCTTCCGCTTACCCGATTCATGTCTGCTCCTTATGTCCACTGGAGCCACTTGAAAATTCCACATTTTTTCATATGACCATAGTGAAAAAACACATTTTTCAAAATTATATATCTCTGATCACAGATGGAATCTGGACGTAGAACATACATTTCTGGAATCTACTAGTCCTAGGCTACTTCCACTCTTCCGCTTACCCGATTCATGTCTGCTCCTTATGTCCACTGGAGCCACTTGAAAATTCCACATTTTTCCATATCACCATAGTGAAAAAATACATTTTTCAAAATTATATATCTCTGATCACAGATGGAATCTGGACGTAGAACATACATTTCTGGAATCTACTAGTCCTAGGCTACTTCCACTCTTCCGCTTACCCGATTCATGTCTGCTCCTTATGTCCACTGGAGCCACTTGAAAATTCCACATTTTTCCATATGACCATAGTGAAAAAACACATTTTTCAAAATTATATATCTCCGATCACAGATGGAATCTGGACGTAGAACATATATTTCTGGAATCTATTAGTCCTAGGCTACTTCCGCTCTTCCGCTTACCCGATTCATGTCTGCTCCTTATGTCCACTGGAGCCACTTGAAAATTCCACATTTTTTCATATGACCATAGTGAAAAAACACATTTTTCAAAATTATATATCTCTGATCACAGATGGAATCTGGACGTAGAACATACATTTCTGGAATCTACTAGTCCTAGGCTACTTCCACTCTTCCGCTTACCCGATTCATGTCTGCTCCTTATGTCCACTGGAGCCACTTGAAAATTCCACATTTTTCCATATCACCATAGTGAAAAAATACATTTTTCAAAATTATATATCTCTGATCACAGATGGAATCTGGACGTAGAACATACATTTCTGGAATCTACTAGTTCTAGGCTACTTCCACTCTTCCGCTTACCCGATTCATGTCTGCTCCTTATGTCCACTGGAGCCACTTGAAAATTCCACATTTTTCCATACGACCATAGTGAAAAAACACATTTTTCAAAATTATATATCTCTGATCACAGATGGAATCTGGACGTAGAACATACATTTCTGGAATCTACTAGTCCTAGGCTACTTCCACTCTTCCGCTTACCCGATTCATGTCTGCTCCTTATGTCCACTGGAGCCACTTGAAAATTCCACATTTTTCCATATGACCATAGTGAAAAAACACATTTTTCAAAATTATATATTTCTGATCACAGATGGAATCTGAACGTAGAACATACATTTCTGGAATCTACTAGTCCTAGGCTACTTCCACTCTTCCGCTTACCCGATTCATGTCTGCTCCTTATGGCCATTTGGACCACTTAAAATTTTCGATTTTTGTTCAAAGAAATTTTATGTATAGAGTGATATATTTGAAAATTTTTTTTTACAATTTTATATTTTAATGTGTTTTATAAATATATTTTGCTTTTTTTATTTAAAATTTAATTTTGATATTGTTTTTTTATTAAAAAGTAATTTTGTTCATTTTAACAAATCGATTCACAGCGTGTGGAGCGTATTTAACATTTGTGTGGGACGTATTTAACTGACGAATTTATCTTCACACCCTTGTTTTTTTTTATAAATGTGTGACGAAAATATGAAATTAACTTCTATTGAATAACGACCTACGCCTGCTCCAGCTCTTTAATGTTTTTAGTTTAGAAATTAATTATAATTGTTAAAAAAAAAATGGGACATCCCACATAATATGAAGTATTTTGAAAAACTAAATTCTAAGTACAATTAATTATTTATTAACATAATTTTAATTAAATAAATTAACAACAAATAACAACAAACTGTATTTAGTATGTAAACTTATTTCCAAAAATAATTTATGTACATCCATACAGAAATCATGCTAATTTTTTTTTTCAAAATACGCAGAAAAAGAAAAAATTCTCCCCTAGAAATAAATGATTTTCTTTGTGTTTTTTAAGAGAGCCACGTCATTGATTAAGAAATTATTTCTTAATTTAAGTACAAATTCTTCTTACATATTTATAGATGTATATTTACAAAGACTTTGGGAAGAGTAAAGCAAATTAAATACTGCTAAATTTGAGATTTTTATCGCATTGCATATTTTGTCATGTATTTGTAAATATGTATAAATATGTAAGCAGGAATCGTACTTAAACCAAAAAAAGTTCACTTATTTGAAAAATTAACAGAAAACTAGTAAAATTTAGGAAAATACTAGAGTTAAATTATATTATGCAAAAATTGCTCTATCATAGCAGCAAACATTATAGATAAATCCATGCTGCTTGTACTTGCACGGGTAGAAACTTCCATTTCTTCTTTATACTCGAATACGTAAGCTCCGATGTCAATATCACGCCGCTTGAATTAATCTATCAGCCTGTTTCGTAATTCTGTTTTATTACCAGTTGTAGGTAACTCCAACTTATTCAATTCCCTCTTGATGTTGAAGTTGTTTCACTTTTAGCTCGTCAAACTTCATGACTGCTTATATTTGTTTCAATTTCTTAATTTCACAATATATTTTGGCATCGATGAGGACATCATTTATGTCGACTTCTAAGTTGAAAATTGATTGAAGGGCAAATTTAGACCAAAACATGTTTTGAATAATGTGAATATTCAATATAATTTTTTTATATTAAATGCACAAAATAATACATTTATAATTTTTTATATATTACTGTTTTCAGGATTACTATTTCACTTCGAGAGGCAACAAGGGAAACCGAAGTGGTACAAAAATTACTTAAAGCTGCCGTTTTAATGAGGTTTTAATAATGAATATTTAACAAAAAAAAATAATAAATAATAAATTTGAAAAAAATGTATATTTCAAATTAGGTTTATAAACATATAAAGTCAGTGTAAAAATTCTAAGAACAAGTGTTCCATGGATCAATTTAATTAAGATTTCATCGGAATTAAGATTGATATATATTTCTTAAATAAAGTGCATTTTGGGAGTAACTGGGATCCAATTATTCTGAAACTAATCCTATTTATACTCACTTTAAATATGGACTTAGACTAAAAACAAGCCAAGATGTCTAAAAACAAGAAAAATTTTATATTAGTTCAAACCAAAATATTCTTAAATAGAGCTAAAGTTAAGAATTTTTCGCCATTCTTGATGTAAATAATTCACACTTGGTGCAAGAAAATCCGTACACTGCTCTGGATTGATTTAAATATGGATCACTTAATTTATTTTTTGAGTGTATTTTTATTTATTTATTTTTTTTTTTTTTTTTTGTCTTTTTTTCTAATGATATTTTTCTCCAATTTTTTTATTAACCTTTTAGAGTATTCATATTTTTTTAATTTCCCTCTTTAGAATTATTAAACAAACTGTATGCTAAATTCCCTTTACTAAATCGAATACATACAAAAAAATTCTTATACTAAAAACATCCACATATCGAATATACATAAATATTTCCTTATTCAATACTGACCATCAAACAATAATTCTCTATATTCTACCATTGCCACCAAAAATAAAAATTATTTATTTATGCTAAGCAAAACAACAAAAATAACCCCGAATAAAGAAGAATTTTTACAAAAGCAAACAACAATAACAATAACTACTTTGTAATTAACTTTTTTATCTAGATGATTTATTAGTAGAAGAACAGGAGAAACATAAAAAAAAGAAATAATATTGGACAAAAATATCGAAATATAACAAATAGAGAAAATTAATAATAAGCTAATAAATTTAGCTTAAAATTAACAAGATTTTATGCTTTGACATACTCAGTCACATGTAACATATAGAGATAAATTAAAGGAGTAACAGACCAGTGAACAAAAGTAACATATTATAACTTTTAATATTTTTTCTAAATTTTGAATAAGAACCAAAAAGATGGATGGCAAAGTTGGCGGATTTCGCCCATTTTAGTTTACTAATCTTTAATTTACAATCGAAAGAAAAAGGATTGAAATTTAAGTTAAGTTGCGGACTGTGGCATACTTTTTTATGCCACCATAGTATTGATAAAGGTTTGAAGATTTAGATGCACTAATTTTGTAAAGGAAGGAAAACCCCTCTCTTATGTGGTTAATTAATGTATTTAATATCAATTTATATACACAGAGTAAAAAACATGTTTACGGCATTGTCACTACAACAATATTATGTTCTCAATGTTAGTTTTTAATAATTTTAATAACACTGTGTTTACCATAACAATGTCTTTGTTTAAGTCTTATCATTTAATTTTTATATTCAATAAAAATTTTAATATAGTTGCCTACATAAATCTTATGTTTTTGAATATTTTTACCAGAAACAAAATTTTATTAATATGAAAAAATATCATTAATAATTACCATTTTTTTTTTCTTGGTCTTAAACGAATTTAATATTATTATTCCCATAATTATAATACGTATACTTGGTTATTTTTGAATATATTTTATTTTTAATGTTTGTTTTTCAACTTGGTTATAATTCTCATTAGGTTATAACTGAATTAATATAAGTAGACAAGACTTTGTTATATTTGTTGTGTTTAATGGAATATAAGATATTGATTAACTAATATTGAAGGGTTTAGTAAATAAAAAAAATATTTTGTATTTTCTTGCGCAACATATTATAAATTAAATTAATTAATGAACAAATAATATGCAAATAATTTTTATCCAATGTGACCAGTTGTCAAGAAAATATTCAGTTAAATCGCATTTAAAGTAAAGCTAAAAAATGCTAAACATTATTTAAAAACGCTAAAAAGTAACGCTAAGTTAACAAATCAATCCTATTTATACTCACTTTAAGTATGGACTTAGACTAGAAACAAGCCAAGATGTCTAAAAACAAGAAAAATTTTATATTAGTTCAAACCAAAATGGGCTTAAATAGAGCTAAAGTTAAGAATTTTTCGCCAATCTTGATTTAAATAATTCACACTTGGTTCAAGAAAATCCGTACACTGCTCTGGATTTATTTAAATACGGATCACTCAATTTATTTTTTGAGTGTATTTATTTTTTTATTTTCTCTTTTTTAATAATATTTTTATTTCGTATTTAATTTTTATAATGTCCACCTTATGTAATTATAAAAACAGAACATATTATATAAACAGAAGTATATAAGTAGAAGAAGAAGAATAAAGCCTACAATATTCTTCAGTTTATACCTAGTTGCATCATACAGTTCTTTTAATTCAATGATGCTGCAAAAGTGGATAGTGGCAAATTATGTGTTCTACCGCTAACAGTTCCTTAAAACCTCGCATAACCTAAAAAAAATCCTATGTGCCGTTGTCCCATCTACTTAACCTCAATATGATCGGACAGTGTCCCATTATAATTCTTAAACTTCGGTTCTGTTCAAAATCCACTTCAAGTTCATTACAAAATAGCAGTTGTTTGTAAACAACAATATTTGCTTAAAAACTAAATACTTCATGAAGTAAATATACCTCCAAAAAGTCTTTTTTTAATTTTTAAAATTTAATTAATTAATATGATTTCTAATTTTCGTTTTTATTAAAACCTCAAAACGGACTAAATAATCTTTTTACAAATTAATGTAATAATTGTCCCTTTTTAAATTTGACTTTTTATTGATAAATAATTGCTGCTACCTCCTTATTTTAAAAATGCTAAATATATTATTAAAAACTCTTAAATAACATGCTAAATGAAAAATTTGCCGCTAAAACGGATAAAAAAATTTAGTTGCAAAAATGCTAAAATGGTCACACTGCTTTTATCTATTATTTGGAAACAAACGTAACAGAATCAATAAACAATTTCTAAAAATAATAATTTTGAATTAATGTGTTTTATTCGAATACATATTATGATGGAATAATATGACAAAATAGAATCATAATATAATAAGTTGAGTTAATAATATGATAATATGCAATCATAATATGATAAGTTGGGATAATAATATGATAAAATGGGATAATAATATGATAAAAGGGAATAATAATATAACAAAATGAAACCATAATGTAATAGAATTGGATAATAATGTAGTAAGATGGTATAACAATATGAAAAACTCGAGCCATAAAATTGGATACAATTTAATGGCTCAAGAAAATGAAGAAATGACGAGAAAGATTAGAGAAAATCACCTAGGTTGACAAGTTAGGGATTGACTTTTAGTGGGTTGGGTTTAGGACGAACAGAACATGACGGAATCGGGAGAGGGATGTAAAAGACCGATATTACGGACAAAGGAGAGGAAGTGTCTTACAATTTATTGAAGCGAACGTTTAACATCTAATAAATAATTTGTTATTTTCATCATGTTGGTGTTAAGTTATGAAATGTGTAAATATTGTAAATAGTTACTTAGTATATAAATAAATATTATAATGAATTGACAGTGAATCTGTGTTTTAAATTGAAGAAAAAAGCAACAAAAAATCAAAGGTAGCTAAAATGTGAGCTAAAATACTTCAAAACTACATTTATAATAATATATATCTTTAGCTATGACCATATATTCCAATCATAATATGTTGCTCTTAGATTATGGTCACTACAACTATATATTTTCTTTGTGTATAAGAAAAAAAATATTTTGAAAAAAATAACCAGATTTTGAAAAAAAAATCGTGGCAAATATTCTGATTATATTTTATATACATAGCTTTTTGAAATCGAAGCAAGGACAATTGTACCTGATATACATCCTTGTATGTTATAAAACGGTCAAAATTCATTCAGGTTATGTAGTTATATGGTTATATTATAAATAGCAAAATTCATAAAAAAACAACCAACTTTTCTAAACCCATACCCTTCTTTATCTGTCATTTGTAGTGATTATCTGTTTATTTTTAATGTTGGAAAGTAATAAACAGTGTTGCCAGTTTAGCCTTTTTAAGGCTAAATCTAGCCTTTTTATTTTGATTTTATCCTCAAAATTCCTGTTTTGGCTTCTAGTTTTATTTCTAGCCTTTTCTGATACTTCAAATTGCCTTAAAAATCTAAAATATCACCAACGAAGAAAATAATTTCTTATTTGCTAACTTTATTTTACAGAATTATTCATTTATTCGTACAATAAATCAAGATTATTTAATAAAATAATAAATTAATAAAAATTTTCACCTGCAGCGCTTCATTCTCCAAATCGAAAATAGAAATAGAAACTATGTATGAATATAAATTTGAAAATATTCTTATAAAAGTGAAAAATCATCTAAAAATTTTGGAAATTCTTAATCAAATTACAAAAAATCAAAACAATTGCAAATAATCGTTTCTCATATGAAATATAATCCAAATTTATATGGACATTTTTTGGGCGATTTTTTATTAGTGCATTTGTTTGGGAACCGTCCTATGTTTTATTTATAAATTTATTACAATAGAGTAATTCCATTTTAAATTAAAAAAAAAATTGAAACTTAGTTACCGATTTGGATAAAATTTTATGCATGTGTAGAGGAGAATGCACAAACATGTAAAATAAATTTTATTCATTTTTATTTTGAAAACTGTGGCAACTCTTTAGCTTTGAAAGTGATTAATATATTATTTTAAAGGTATAATGGTATAAGTTATATCGAAATAATTTTATTTTTATTTCATTTGTTTTTTATTATGTATTTATTTATTTTTTTTTTTTTTTGCAGTGCATTTGTCAGAGATGTTTTTTTCTAAAAATTGTCTCTAGAGACCTATATTTAAAAAACTCCACCTTAATTTTATATACTTACAGCAGAGAAAATTTCTTATTGGTCAATTATTTTTTATTTATAATAATATCTCAATATCTTTAAAAGTTATCAAAAACTAATGAGAACGGGAAAAATAAGTTTTTAAATTAAAAACAAAATTTAGATTTTTTGGTCTTAGTTTTTGGGTCATTTAGTCTTTTCTGACAATTTTTAAAGTTCAATTTAGCCTCTTTTTTTCTCACCTCCTGGCAACACTGCTAATAAAGGTTTAAATGTATTTTGTTGTTTGTAATATAACTACATATATATTCACATAACCTATCGTGAACACCATATTAAAAATGGTTTGGTGCAGATTTATTGGTTTTAGTGTCGTGAATATTTACACTAATGTTTTTAATTGGCTTAGCAAATCAAATATTATAAAAAAACAAACGGGAAAGAAAGATATAGTCGGTCAAGACTGCCTATATGATATCCTACACCATTGTGTACGAGCATAAAAATTCGAGAAGGGGACCAATTTTACTAAATGTAAAATAAAATATACAAATGCAGAATAATGCGTTGATACTAACATCTAGATGATTTTATGCACTTTAGGGCGATTCCTAGAAGTGGGTTTATATGGGAGCTATGGTAAATTATGGACCGATTCTCATAAATTTTGAAAATGTTATTTCTGCTTACATAAAATTTATTTGTGTCGAATATTAACTTGATACTAACATTAGTATGGAATTTATGCACGTTAAAGTGATTTTCGGAAGAGGGGTTTATATAGGAGCTAAAGTCAATTGTGGACTGATCTTTATAAAATTTGGTACACAGAACTTTTTTGCACCGAATTTCATTAAAATATTCTTTTTTTAAGGCATTTTTAAGTATTTAAACTCTATTGCGGGGTGACATTTGTATGGGGGCTAGGTGAAATAATGAGCCGATCACAACCAATCTCAATAGGCTTCGTCCTTGTCTCAAGAAAATCCTACGTTCCAAATTTCATTGAATTATCTTCAATATTGCGACCTGTACTTTGTGCAAAATGTTTACATGGACAACCAACCAGCCAGCCAGATGGACGGAAGGACGGACATCGTTAGGTCAACTCAAAAAGTGATTTTGAGTCAATTGGTGGACCTTAAGATGGGTGTTGGATGATTTTTTCTGTTATAAACATCAGTACAAACTCATAATAGCCCAACCACCTATGGTGGTGTAGATTATAATAACGCACAGAGTTAATAATAATAATAATAATAATAGCGTGTGTTTATTAAAATTTGATAGTATATATTATGCTAAATACGCTTACAGTACGAGTTTTCTTTTTTGTCAATAAATTAATAGACTGTTAGAGTAATAAAATAATTATTTTATTTATTTATTTATTTATTTATTTAAATACATGTATTTTAAATGTCATAAATTCCTAAATTAAAACATTTTCAAAGTATTTTGCTACTCATATATGTATTTTGTAATTGTCTCAGTATTTAATCAACAAAAAACTAAACATTAACTTAATCACAAAAACACATTTTATTTTAATATCGTAAAAATCACAACCTTTTCTAATTTAACTTCCATCTGCCCGTTATTAACGTTATTGTTTCGTTTCTTTTCAATTGCCATTAAACGGGGTAGAATTTGATTAAAACTTGTTTTATCCCACAATTGTTGTTTGTTGCACCCCTTTAAATCCTCTATTCTTTTTCTGGCTGCCCATTGTTTACTCGTCTAAGGTCTCTGTGTTGTATCGATTTGTTGGTTTTGTAATTGTTGTTACTCGGTACTCGTATTTTTGTTGTTGTTGTTGTTGTTGTTGTTGATGTTACTGTTTAGCTGTTGGCTTTGAGCTCGTGCCAAAGCGTGAGTGAGTGCAAGTTTGTTATATATGTGTGAATGTGTGCGTGTATGTGTGAAGCTATATGAGTTTATGTTGACTATGTGTATTATTTTGTTGCATATCGTGTGTACTGAAATTTGACCTTCTTGTGGAGCTACTTAAACATTTAGTTCAGATTACACATGCATACAGGCCAAAAACGTTTTATTGCCATGAAAATCAACTGTATAGCAACTGGTTCTTCTTAACCAGCTAAAACCACAATAAGAACAAGAGAATTACACAGAGAGAAATTTAAAGTTTATAATAAAAAATATATCTATATTAATTAAAGGGAAAATAATAAAATCTTCAAATTATCATATACATATTGTATATTTCTTAGGAGGAACTAAATTTATTTATTAAAATATTTAATTTCTTTTTTGATTAATTTATTATTTCCTTGTTTTTTTAGTGTATCAATTTGTATTTTGCTTTTAATTCCTCTATGTACCACTCGGTCTGTAGTTGTGTCCAACATTTATACGAGTAATACAAAATTGTAATGTAAAACTCATTTGCATTTATTTAACTTCAAAATGCATTATAATTTCTGTACACATTTTATTTGATGTATGAGTGTTTTTTGTTTTTTTTTTCTCTCTATATGTATGTGCGTTGAAATCCCTTCATTTGTATTTGTGTGCGTATATATTTTTATACATTATTTGTTCTGTAAACTGTTTTCTAGTAAATTTACATTTCAAAAGCAAATGTAACATTTATTCGTACTCTGGTTCATTCATTTTTCGTTTAAAGTTACAAAAACACACAAAGCACTTATACAAATACATTTACATACAACTACATATGTATGTACATTTATAGTTATTCACTTATTCTTGTATATGTCCTACAATGAATTTTTGTTCGGTCATAATTTGCTTGTGAATATTCATTCATTCATTTATTCATTCATTCACTCATTCCATTCGTTCACAATATAATTGAAACTTAAAGAATACTAATGACTCTCTGTAGTAAATTAGTTAGTTAAAGTTAAATTAACATTATATTACATTATTTTATACAAAATAATATATTGTTATTGTATATTGTTTTAGGTCTTGTATGTGTATTGAAACCCCTGAAGGAATTATTCTCAAGACAAAAAAAAATATTATAAATGCCTTAAGAGAATGCTCGAATCATCAAATATTTTTCGCCAAATGCATTTCTATTTGTTTAGACAAATTTTAAATTCAAAAACATTAATCATACACGCAGAGAAAAAAAATATGGTTACAGCATTGTCACTACAACAATATTATGTTCTCATTGTTAACTTTAATAACTCTTTGTTCATCATTACAATGATTTCAATTCAATTTCGTTATTTAATCTTTACACTCAATAAGAATTTTAATATGATTGACTGCAAAATTATATATTTTTAAAAACTTTTACCAGAAGCAAAATTTTGCTAATATAAAACATATCATTACTTCTACAACCATTAAATATTTGCAGTCTTTTTCATTGTTTCGAAACCATATTTTGTTTTGAAACCATTTTAATGTTGTTATTTCTATAACAATAAAATGTTGCAAATAAATACTTGTTTTGAAATATATATTTAATATTTGTTTTCTAACTTCAATATAATTCTCACTCACTTTATATATGAATAAATATAAATAGACAAGGTTTCGTTATACTCGGTGTGATTGAAGCAATATAAGATATCTCGATATATATAATTTTTATTCATATATGATAAGATGCAATAATAATATGACAAAATGAAATAATAATATGATAATATGGAATCATAATATAACAATGTGGTATAATAATATAATAAAATTGTTCAATTATATGTAAAACTATAATCATAACATAAAAAAACAAAACCATAAAATCGGATACAATATGACAAATTGTAGTCATAATAATTATTACTTATAATCATTTATATTTTTCGCTGTGATTATATGTTCCAATCACAATATGTTGATCTTAGATTCTGGTCACTACAACTATATTTTTTCTCTGCCCGCCAACATATTACCAAAATAGAAGAAATGCCCTTATTCAAATGTTTTCTCGTCAGTACTTGATGGTGTGAAGCTAGTTTTGGCACATAGCTCGTTTTTGCCTCTTATACATGCAGTTCAAAGTCAGTCAGTAATGACGCATACACCACGCGAGTTATACGCCCTTAAAAGTAACAAAGAACAGTATTTTGCATATATTGCACTTATCATGTATTACAAGAGTTTCGGAGTCATTACAATATTTTTACACCACAGAATTTTCCACAATTTTGCTAAAGTACATTTTTATACAGCATCGTTGATGATGCTGATGGAATTATAGCGCATGTTTTTCTTTAATTTTGCAATCAGAATATATTGATGATCATTTCAGGGGAAATGGGGAATATTCCTATAAACGCTATCAAGAAAATTTTGTCTAGAAAGTTGTTGCAAAAAACATTTAACAGTGTTAGTTGTTTGTTTCACTTAATGTAAGTTTCTGATGACAACATCTCTATTTACTGGAAATGTTTTTCTTTTAATAGCGAAAGGAAAAAATTCAAATTAAATTTTTTCGTGATCAAGGATGTTCTAACAGAGAAATTGGACAAAAAAATAACCATTCGAAAGGAGCTATTCGAGGCTTTCTTAAGAATGGACAGAAATACAAAGTGCTGGCAACCAATAAAATGTAAAATGTAATCAAAAATTAACAAAAAAACAAATTAATAAAATAAAACAGGAAGCCACCAGCAATAAATTAAATGCTACACGAATAAAAATTAAACTTGAACTTCCTGTCACTTCCAAACATGTTGCACACATTTTTCGAACAGATGGTAACATAAAATGAAAAAAACCAAAATGTAAGCCAATGTTAAAACAGCATCATGAGGAAAACCGTTTAAAATTTGCACGCAAATACATGAAATGGGCAGATGAGTAAAATAAAATAATCTTTTCTGATGAAAAAAAAATCAATTTGGTCGGTTCCAATTCATATTCTTGCTATTGGCATGATTTGAGGTCGAACGAAATTTTTTACGTCGAAATGTAATTTCGGTGGAGGCAGTATTATTTGCTGCAGAAAAATCAAAAATATGTTTTGTTTCCACTAAACTGAATAGTGCAATTTATAATAAACTGTTGAAAGATGCTCTTCTCTCATTTATGGATGAAAAAATAAATGAAGATTCTATATTCCAATAGGGCAATGCTGCAATCCGTGTCTCGAACCAATCTAAATTGTGGTATAATGAACATAGTATTCCACTATGGGACTGGCAAGCTTGCAGTCCGGATTTAAATCCAATGGAGAATCCATGCAGCTACATGGCCTGTAAAGTTTAGGCAAGAAATGAACAGAATTAAACCATAATGACAATAACGAATTTAAAACTAAAAACTAAGCAAGCCTGAGAAGAAATTGACAGTGATTTTCTTCAAAAATTAGTCGAATCCTTGTTAGACGAAGTTTTTGAAGTTATCCAAAACAAAGGTTCATCAACACATTTTTGGCAAGTTGATTTAAACAATTGATGTGCGTTTATGAGAATATGCACCAATGTATCTGTATTTAAGAATATCTTTTAAATATGTCGAAATACTATATTTAAGAAGTGTAAAAAGTATTAAAATATAATATAAACATGTTGTTAATGCAGTTGGAATATTTCTAGTAAATATTTTTATTTATTATTAAGCTAAATTCTTACCTTATAACTAAATAGCTTTACATTAAATATGAAATATTTAGAAACAAAAATCACCTATTAAAATTAGTTTACATTAACACATTTTTTTATTCAACACTATAAACAACAACATTAATAACTTTAAAAGTTACACATTTACTGAGCGATTGTATCATGCTGTTCTTTTTCTTTGCCTTGTAATGTAAGCAATCGCCTAAGTAAAGTGATCGAAGAGCAAAATATTATGATTGGATTATATGGTTGCTTTAAAAATTTGTGTGGTTATAAATAATAAATATGAACTTTATAATCATAAAATAATCTAACTTTTAATATTATTATCTGAGTTATTGCACTTCGTATCTAAGTATTTTATCATGTTATGATCCGATTTTGTAATATTATGATCAAATTTTGTCTTATTATGACCCGATTTCATCATATTATGATTCGGTTTTATCATATTATTTACATTTTAAAATTTCAAACATGTTGAAAATTACTCATAACATCTTTCATATTTATCTTAAAATGATCAATAATTATTTGTTCATTCATTAATTTTCATAAATTATTTATTTGTATTCTCATATGTTGTGCAGTATAATACTAAGTTATTTTTTTATTAAGTAAATTATTTAATATTAAGTAAACTAGTTAATAAATATCTTATATTGTTTGAATCACCCTGAATATAAACAAACCTTGTCTATTTATATTTATTCATATAGAAAATAAATGAGACGTTGAAAAACAAACATTAAAAACAAAATATATTTAAAAACAAAGAAGTTATGAATTTTTCAACCACATTTGTAAAAAGCATATTTATTTGTAACATTTTATAGTTATGGGAATAAAAATATTATTATGTTTTAAAAACAAAATATGGTTTAAAAACAAGGAAAATATTAATAATAATAACAACAGCTCTAACACACATGAGGAAGAAATAGCAGGTTTTTTAAACTGCCCCCCTACAGATGGATTTTCCTTTCAAGTTTTTTACTCCAAATGAAATGAAGAATAAAATTAAAATTCTTAATAAAAAGAAAAGTTCTGGATATGACCTATTTTAAGACTCAACCACTTCCCATCGCAATGAAAATATGCATAGATTATTATGATCAAAAAAAAAAAAAAAAAAAACGAACAAACCAGAAAATTTTGCAACTTAATTTAGACCCACAAGTCTTCTGGTGATATTTTCTAAAATATTCGAAAAAATTCTTTTATGAAGGCTATTATAGACAAAAATAAAATCATGCCCGAACATATCAGTTCGGTTTTGGACATAGACTCGGTATTCCAAAGCAAATTCACAGAATTGTAAATTTTATTACAGATGCATTTGAAAGGAAACAATACTGTTCTGCGGTATTTATTGATATTCAGCAGGCATTTGACAGAGTGCGTTACACCGGTTTATTCTATAAGATTAAAAAATTCTTGCCAGCTCCTTATTATTTACTCCTCAAAAGCTATTTATCTGAAAGATATTTTTACGTTAAGATCAATGAATCGATTTCAGAACTTTATGAAATACAGGCTGGAGTTTTACAAAGTAGCGGTTTGGGTACCATTTTGTACACAATTTTCATATCAGACATATTCATATACAAAATAAATGAGACATTGAAAAACAAACATTAAAAATAAATCACATTTGTTAAAAGCATATTTATTTATAACATTTTATGGTTATGGGAATAATAATAATATTATTATGGTTTAAAAACAGAATATGGTTGAAAAACAAGGAAAAATATTAATAATAATATTAATGGTTATAGAAATAATAATATTTTTTCATATTAATAAAATTTTGTTTCTGATCAAAATATTCAAAAACATGAAATTTTTGTGGTCAACTTAAAAAAAAATGTTATTGAATATAAACATTAAATGATAAAACTTAACCAGAAATATTGTTATGGTAAACACAGTGTTATTAAAATTAATGAAAATTAGCAATGAGAACATAATATTGTTGTCGCAACAATGCCGTAACCATGTTTCTTCTCTGTGTATTTGGGTTTTTTTTTAGATAGAAATATAAGTATTACAATGACTCAGGGTTGTTGTTGTTTTTTACATAAGCATGTATTTACATACAAAACATATGTATATAAATTTAGTAGTCAGTGTTGCCAGGAGGTGAGAGAAAAATAGGCTAAAATGAACTTTAAAAAAGGAAAAAAATAAAAAAAGAAAATGAAAGAACATTCAATATTTTGAATGGTTTTTCGTCATTTTTGAACAATAATTCTATTTTGCTTTTCGAAATTTTTGGGTGATTTTTCACATTTATAAGATTTTCTTTTAAATTATGTTCGTAAATAATTTCTATGGTTAATGATGTATATTAGAAAATAATTATAATAATCTATATACACTGCCTGCCACTTGAATAAGGAATCACATTTTTTTTAACTTTAATTAAGTATATCTCCTAAACTAAAGTTCAGAAAAAAATAATTTTTTGCGCAACCAAATTTAAAAGTGTTGGTGATTTCTTTGGACCCATATCTTGGACGTACCAACACGACAACGCTCCGATTCATACCGCCAGAGCAGTAAAACAATAGATTAATCAACAAGGTGTTCAACTTTTGGATTGGCCCCCATATTCACCAGACCTGAATCCAATGGAAAATGTCTGGGGTTAACTTGCAAGAAAAGTTTATGAAGTAGGAAAACAATTTGAGACGATAGAATCCTTAAAGGATGCAATAACGGAAGCATGGAGTTCAATTTCGCTAAATTACTTAGAATCATTATACAAGTCGATGTCAAATCGCATTTTTGAGGTTATTTCTAAAAATGGTGGCAGTACTCATTACTAATTGAATGCTAGAAGATAATAACTATCATTTTTATAACCTAAACTTTAAAAATAAATTACAGTTTGATTAAAAGTTTTAAAATATTCCTTATTCAAGTGACACACGAAATGTACCACAGAAATACATGTCTTTAAAAAAGGCATAATTTTAGTAAAACAAAATATCTATATTTTTTTATTTCTTCAGGAAACTAAAGCCAACACTTTGAAATTTAGTTGCGCAAAAAATTTTTTTTTCTGAACTTTAGTTTAGGAGATATACTTAATTAAAGTTAAAAAAATGTGATTCCTTATTCAAGTGGCAGGCAGTGTATAGTAAGTCCATAAAATTAGTTGTTATTTTTGATTTGAAGAATAAATACACAAAAATTATTAAATGAATGTTTCTGTAAAAATAAAATTAGTATTAAAAATAAGAAATTATTTTTTTCGTTGTTAAAATACTAACATTTTAGCTTTTTTAAGGCAATTTTGAGAATCAAATAAGGATAGAAGAAAAACTAGAAAATTTTGAGGCTAAAAGCAAAATAAAAAGGCTAGATTCAGCAGGTTAAACTGGCAGCACTGTTAACTGTTATCAGCAGTTAAAAAAAAATTGTCGATTTTTTTTTTAAGTATAAATATGCATACTTTAAGCCATAAATTTTATTATTTATCGGTAAGGTGGTGAAGTGTATAAAAGATTCGACACAGCCGAATATAGCGCACCAACTTATTATTAATCAAATTTGTTTGGAAATTTTTTCTATTGTGCTTTGAAAAATTTTATTTTTTTTTTTTTTTTTTTTTTTTGTGAGTAGTAAGTTGGTAAAATGTTTGCAGAGTGGCTTAATTTATTCGCAGTATTTCTTCCATTATTCTTGTTTAGCACATCAAGTTCTTTCTATTAAGTTAACAAATTTTTTTCAAAAAAAAGTAGTTTTTATTTCAATATTTAGTTTTTATTTTTTATATATTTTTTAATCTTCTTTTTTACTTGTAAAAAATCTTGTTTTCATTCATTATTCTTTTATAGAATTAATCCGCAAGATCAGTCTACCAATGAACCATTTACCACCCATTAAACGATCTCTATCTTTATCTCTCTCGTTTAAAAAAATATTAAGTTCTTATCAACTGTTTATATTTTTCTCTGTTTTGTTTCTGTTTTTAATTTTAGGACTTATTATTTTACTTTTTTATTTTACTTTTCTTTACGTTTATTTTAATTTTATGTATTTGTTTGATTGCGATTTTTTTAATTTGTTTTATTAATAGTGCGTTCACATTGAAGTTTTATTATTATTATTTTTTTTCTTTTGTTTATATGATAACAAATGGAAAGAAATTTGCTTAAGGCGTCAAAATATATGATTTAATATTTGGTCAAACTAAACAAATATTTGACGAAAATATTGTGACCACTAAATAAAATCTAAATTTTTATTAATAACACATGTGATATTTAGCACAATTCATATCTGAAATTGTATTTAATTTTATATTGTTATTCTTACAAAAAAATTTACAAGATAAAACAACGAAAAATTAATTTTTCTAAAATAAGTGATTACGAATTTTTTATCAAATATTTGGCAAGCGTGACCACAGCTTTAGTTTTAAAAGAATATGAATTTGTAAGAAAAATTCAGCTATCTATTGATGCTGTTTTTTCATAGTTTTTTTATATTAAAATTGTAAATATGATTATTTTCACAAAAATTTCCTACTGGCTCTGCTTGAGATTGCATTTATTTAATACGCATAAGTATGTGTATAAATAAAACAATATCTTCTGTTTATTTATGTATGTATGTAAGTATGTATTTACTTGTAAGTTATACTTAAAATATATTATCAAACCGTAATGAAATGATAATATAATTCACATACATAATGATTACAAATCGCAAGGAGAATTACAAGAAAAACAATAACTGCAACAATAACAACAAAAAACTATTATTGATGATAAATGTTTTGTATGTTAAAAATTCATGGCAGCCAGATATAATGGAGCAAAGTGAGAAATTGTTTTAACAAGACTTGCTGTTTTAAAGCAACCAACAAACAATAAAGAATTTATGGCAAAATAATTACAAAATGAAAAGCAATTGCTTAAAGAAAAAGAAAAGTATTTTATGGATAAAAATTTTATACTAAACGTTAGTTTAATTTTTTTAAGTAAATTACAAGCATATTTAATAATTGAGATCTGATTATTAAATTAACTGATGATTTATTTTCTATAAAATTTAACCTTTCAATAACAAAAAAAAAAAAAAATTATAAAATTTAACACTTTAAGATTCCAGATTATTCCCTTATCATGCCACACACAAATCCTCTATCTGTCCAGTTCATCCATAAGGAGTTTTACAAAGAAAGTGTCTTTTTGCATAAAATTCATTGACTACATTTGCAATTATTTTTAATCTTGGCCAAGTCTTAAACCCAAAAGACTAACTATAACTTTATTATTATACACATATGAGCGAGTTGCGAAACACCAGTATTTCTGTTCAAACTCTAACACTTAACACATTTACACACATCCTAGTACATCCTTATTTATAGACTAAAGAGAAAGCATAGAGAAATAGAATTTACTTTAAGAAAATTAATGGTTGTTTCTTAAGAAAACGCATTTTGCTCAAGAAGAAAATCTCGTGTGTAATGATGAAGAGATGATGTTGCTATTGCTGCTATTGATGCAGTATGTCTGTCCGTCCGTCCGTCCGTCCATCTATTCTATACAAAAGATATAAAGTGAAAGCTATATGAAATATTTGAACATTTAAACACACACACACATAACAACAACAATATAATAAAATACAAACTCAAACACTCTATCTCATAAATATAATTGTATAGAATAGAAACTGTTTGTATGCAGCTATTATTTTATATTTATATATAAAAGTTTATGTGTGTGTGTGTGTGTGTGTGAACGTTTTAGGGAAATAGTAATATAATCTGTGCCATACAAGTCTATGGGGCTCATTCATCAAATATCTTTAGCTACATACATGTTTTTGTAAGCATGTATATGTATATAAGAGTAAAATATTGTTTTACATACTTATAAACATTATTATAAATATAATAAAATACTTTAGCAAAGAAACTTCGTCTTCTTTTCATTCTTCATCTCTATTTTCTTAGTAATATTTACACAACTTTTATTGAAGTTTAATTTTGTAAAATGCAAAACAAAAAGTTGTTTCTTGGTAAAAAGTAAATGTGTTTTGTAACTTTTTTTGTACACACAGAGAAAAAACATGATTACGACATTGTCACTACCACAATATTATGTTCTCGTTGTTAATTTTCCTTAATTTTAATAATACTATATTCAGGATTACAATACTTTTGTTACATTCAATATTTACATTCAATAAAAATTTTTGTATATTTTATGTTCTTTTAATATTTTTACCAAAAACAAAACTTTATTAATATAAAAAATAATATGGTTGAAAAATTCATAACCTGTTTGTTTTTGAATATACTTCGTTTTTGTTTTACATCTTCATTATAAGTCTCATTAAGTTTGTGCATGAGTTAATATAAGTATACAAGGTTTTGATATATTTGGTGTCATTCAAGCAATATAAGATATTGATTAACTGCTATTAAAGGGTTTAGTTAATAAAAAATGTCGTGTACAAGATATGATGGTAGAATTAAATAAAATTAATTAATAAACTAATAATATGTAAATAAGTTTTTATGATTAATAAACACTTTTATATATTATTTTGAAACAAATGTATTGGACTCAGTAAAGAATTTATAAAAATAATAATTTTGAGATAATGTTTTTATTCTAATACACGATAAGATGGAATAATAATATGATCAGAATGGAATAACAATATGATACAGTGGGATAATAATATGATAGAATGGGATAATTCTATTATAAGATAATATAATTAGATGTAAAAATACTATTATAAGATGCGATAATAATATGATATGATGTAATAATATAATAAAATTAAATCATAATCTGATTAAATGGGATAACGATGTAGTAAGATGGTTTAATAATATGAAAAACTCGAATCATAACATGAAAAAAATAACCATAAAATCGGGCACAACATTATTAATTAAAATCATAAAAATTACTATTTATAATCATATCTATTTCTAACTGTAACCATATATTCCAATCATAATATGTTGCTCTTAGATTATGGTCACTACAGATTTTGAAAAAAAGAGCGGCGGCACGAAGTGTACTCTTTGGAGGGGATGAGTGATCAATAAACCAATAACTTTTGTACGGGTTAACATTTTTGTCCGCGACTTTTTTATGTTATTTTGCACAAAATTGGCAGTAATCATTACATATATCCATATTTTGTTTTATAAAGTTACAACACAAGTAATGTAATAAGCATGTTACGGAAAAATTCATTTAAGTCTGAAATTTAAAAGGTATGTGCCGGCATATTGTACCACTTATAGACGTTAAATTTCAACCAATGCGGACAATGCCAATGGAACGCGTATAGAGGTCAAAAATCTAATCTTGAGATAGAAGTAATTGTATATTTCATATGTCCATATATCTTCATAATATTTTCATATTTTGTTCCTAAAATATAAACAAAAGTGTTCTGCCAAATAATAGATCCTCATACAATTTTCACATTTTTATCCAAATTAAGTTAAAAGTTTCATTTAAATAAAAACTATCTCTGCCATCATGTTCACATGTAGTTTTTCGTTAGAATTTTCATATTAGTTGCAATTCAAATACATAGACTAATTGGTGTTTTGGTTATTTTTGATTTTATGTACTTTTTTATGGTATGTTAAGCGGTTCTTTTCCTTTTTTCTTAACAAATTTATATTCTTATTTTGATTTAGAAAGTAGAAAACAACACGATTTTTTAATTAAAAGCAAATAAATAAAATTGTTTGCTGGTTTTAGCAATAGTTAAAAAGTTAAAAAGTCTAGGTAAAAGTAAAAAATACAGCAAAGTAAAAAGAATATGTTGAAATTATCGGAAATTTAAAATAGAATTTGCACTAGACTAGAGACATAAACATACCAATTAAATAAAATAATAAAAAAATTAAATGTGACTAAGCGTGCCGAAATATTAAGAATTTTCCTAACAGAAATTATTTTTTTATTCTTAATAAATTTAGTCGATTTTAAAACTAACTAAAACTAAACTAAAAGAAATATAATAAAAACAAAAACAGATTCCTCAGGTTCAAAACCCTCACACCCCCGCAGTGTAATTAGGTTTTTAAGTTTAAATAAAGAAAAAAATTTAACAAAAGAAAGACTTTGCTGAAATTTAGACAATATAAATCATAACATAGATAAATGATTTTATTGGGAAGAAATAAAATATTTACCTTTAAAAAGATATAAAGGTGGAGGGTATATTGGGTTTGTTATTTCATTTATAACATATCGAATTATTCACTAAGATGTCATAAAGTATATCTGTGGACTTTTAACAATACATATCTACAACTTATTTCCAATTTTCAAATTTTTCTGAACTAAAAAAACTGTTTCAAAAATCAATATTGTCGTGAAGGAGTAAATTTTTGATATCTTTCAAGCTATGAATAATGATTAGTGTAAACCATGCGTCTTTAAAATATATGATTACAAAACCTTATCTCGACTTAAGATGTTTTTACAAAAATTAAATTTCGTATTCTATTACTAAATTCTTAAACTCAATTATAGTTTTTTTATACTAAAATCGGACCTATCACTGAATTAGTAAAATCAAAGACTCAAATTCGTAAATGGCTTATTGAAAAAATTTTAATTTTCTTCTTATTAAAATATTTTCACTATTTATAAATTTAAATATTTGAAAATCTTCATAAGATGCAATAATTTTTTTAAGTAAACAATTGAAATAATATTTAGTTTTTAGCAGATATTCAAACAATATTTATTGTTGAATCAATAAAATGTTTAATAAAAATTATTTTGACTAATATTACAAAATTTTATAAAAATTTTTTCTTAACAATACATTGTCCCACATAATCTAACATTGCAGACTGACGGTTAATGTTATGTTCAGTGTTGCCAGTTGGTGAGAAAAAAGAGGATAAATTGGACTTTAAAAAAAGGTTAGAAAAAGCTAAATGTCCTAAAAAATAAAGCCAAGAAAAAGATATTATTTTCTATTCTCATTAGTTTTTGATATGTTTTAAAGATATTGATTGATAATGATCCAACAAAAGTTTGCTCCAAAATTCCCAAAAAATTTGGGTTATACTTCATATACTTCATATGAAAAATTACCCAATGTATTGGCGTAATTTTTTTAATTATAACTCCATAAAGTAATCCCTATTACCAAGGAAAGTAAAGCAACAACAGTGGAACAATATCGTCCTATTTCGATACTTCCTATTATTGATCAAGTCTTTGAACGAATATTGCTCAAACAAATTTTCACTTATTTTATGGAAAACAATTTATTAAATGAGTTTCAATTTGGCTTTCGAAAGGGTTGTGGCACTGAGGAGGCTATTGTAAATGTGCAAAATTATATTTGTAAGGGATTAGATGAAGGTCATAGTGCTGTTGCTGGAATATTTTATGATCTAACGAAGGGGTTTGATCTTATCGATCATGAAATATTACTGCAGAAGCTTAAATACTATGGTATTCATGGAAATGAATATTTGCTTTTAGATAGCTACTTAACAAATAGAAGACAATTTGTTCTTGTTAAGGAAAATAAGAGTAATCTGCGGAATGTTGTACATGGAGTTTCTCAGGGAAGTGTTCTAGGCCCTTTGTTGTTTTCAATATACATCAATGATTTAAAAAATTTAAACTTGACATTAAAGGTTTTTATATTTTCTGATGATATTAGTATATTTTATCATTATAAACATGAAACTGCATTAAAGCCGTTTATGGAAAGAGATGCTTCATTAGTTTCGGAATATCTTCGTATTATTAAGCTTCTTTTAAATCCTGCAAAGCCGAAACTTATAAGGTTTAAACCACACTTTGGTTTTAGTAATGATTTTAGTATTTTTGTTGATGGAAACGAAGTTCGGGAGGTTTCATCTGTTGAATATTTGGGTATATGTTTGCAGGGAAATCTTATGTGGGATCAGCATATTAGGAATCTTAAGGTAAAACTTTCTCCTGCCTTAGGCTTAATATATAAGTTTAGAAAAAAAAAATTTAATTTATCAAGCTTTGGTTCAAAGTCATTGTAATTACCTTGCATTAATATATGAATTCAAAAAAAAAAAAAAACTACAGAATTTAAATCACTTCAGAGAATGCAGAACAAAGCACTAAAAAGTGTAGCTAACTTGCCCAGCTGGTTTCCAACTGTTATTTTATTCAAGGACGTTTTTCCCACGGTTTTGGTTTTTTAAGGTTAGATTTAACCTTAAAAAGACTAAATTGGCAATACTGGTCATGTTGTAACATATATGTATAAATTCGATGCAAAATCTATGAAAAGAAAGGAGATGTTGGTGTAAAAAAAGAATAATTATAGGCTAATATTTAGTGTACATAGTTGAAGTGTATTATTGTTTCGTACAGTTAGTCAAAATGATTCTTTGATGATATTGTTTTTAAATATAGAATCTGTGTAATAAAAAAATTGGTAATACATTGTTACTTCTTTCATGTTAAATAAATAAACAAATGGACCCGAAAAATTAAAAAGAAAAGTTTTTATTGAACACTACTTACTTATCATTTACAGATTAGCTATATAGGGATATTTCAGAAGCAAAATTTAATATGACTTTAAAATGTTGAATACTTATCATAGATCTGTAATTTCGAATCCAAAATTGCAATTTCAAGATGTGAATAATTCTATTATATACTTTTTAAGTTATCTATAAGATACGAAAGCAGTATCCTAATTTGAAACTCCTAAAATATTTGTCTGATCTGCCTTCAAAATTTAAACTCAAATAGCTCTCTGTTGCATTATAAACGACTTAATAATACAATACAATATATATATATATATATATATATATATATATACATATATATATATATATATATATATATATATATTGTATAATATATATATTTATATATATATATATATTATACAGTTTTATATATTATATAGTTTAGGAAAGACATCATATTATTGAGAGAAGTTTGGACCAGTCGAGACAACTTTTCATGAGCGGTATAGATGATTTGCATGTCTGAAAGCCTGCTTCAACGGTTTCTTTTTTGCATGATACTGTTAAGAGCGACAAAAAGTGAATATATTATGACAATCCGTAGATTAAAATATCTTATAACACAAAAGCCAAATATCCATTCAAATATTTATCTATATATGTATCCATCTATCTATCTATCTATCCATCTGTTTATCTTCCTATCAATCTATCCAACCATCCATCCATCTATCTATCTATTTATCTACATATCTGTCTATCTATTCTACTCGTTCAAAAAGTAACCAACTTTGTCTTCCATCATATATAAATTTTTAAATCTTTATTACCCTAATATACTATACATATGTCAAACATATTATTGCTTACATTTGTACAAGATGTAAATGACTAACAAACTACCAAACTTCATATTCATCATGACAAAATGTATCTGGTAAATATTTGACAAAAATAACAAAAATAACAACATTAAAAATTAAAAAAAAAAAAACTGCAACAATATTCAGTAACAATTTACATACATAGAACTCACATTAAGCAAGAGTGCAAAACCCAGCAAACAATAAATAATGAACTTAAATTAAAAAACTTCAAAAATAAACCTACATTAGGATTTTAAAATGAATATTAATTTTCTTTTGGGTGCGATTTTCTTAAATTTGAGTTAAAGTACAAATAACCATTTCAAATGTTTTCTAATCAAATATCTGCAATTTTAAATATTTCCTTCTGAAAATATTTACTGGGTAATAGTGTGTTTATGCGAAAGTGTTGGTGTATGCATAAGTTTTTTGTCACTTAAAAAATAAAATAAATAAATTTCCGAAAATTTAGTTTTCTGAAAAATAAAAAGACAACAAACTGCTGTTGCAGATCTTTTACTGTTTTGATGTGAAATGATTTTTGTCGTTTTTTATATAAATATATATATAATATTAAATACAGTTTATTTAAAACAGCAAATAATAAAAGAAGTTTTAAATTTTGATATAATATACACACACAAACACACTTTTAAAAAACTATAGAAAACATTTGTTTATTGGTTAAACAAATGCATGAACAGTTATGTAATTTTAATTTACAACAAAAACAACAAAACAAAACTATATATATTTTTGAAAATTGCAATAATCTCTGCAAAATAAATAAATAAATATAAAGAAAATAAAAAAAAATAAAATAAATAAATAAAAAGTTTTGGTGCAATAAAATTTATTTTGTTTTTTTTTTTTTTTTTAATTGATTAGATTTTCAAAAGAGATTGTTTTTGTTTTTAAATTATGCAAAAAAGGAGTTATCTAAAAATAAACTATTTATTTAAAATTATTATTTAAAATTAATTATAGCAAAAGGTCAGCAAATTACAAATATATAAGTAAATTTGTAAAATCTTCTTATTATAAATAAATAATATAAAAATAATGCATTACTTTGTAGCCTGTTAACACATTCACTTTCTAAAAATTTTCACTGAAAATAAAAGTTGTATGCCCTTTGGTATATTTAAAACTGAAAAACACAAATTAAGTAAAAACAAATTACTAGCTGGACTCTACTTCGTACTAAGACCCCCTCGTTAAGTGGGGAATACGAACTCATGTATAAATTTTAATTTGTCACACAAAAAAATAAAAGAACAAACATTAAAATAGCCATGGTTTATTAGTAATTATGTTGCTATTATATACTTTTTGTAGCTGTTGTTAATAATGTTGCTGATTTCCTGCAAAAAACCAAACGTACATACAGAAAAACACTTACAAAGCAGCCACATATACACACTCTGGAAGCAAACGAAATGCATCCCTTAGGCAAATTGTCCTTAAACAAAATATGGAAAATAAAAAATGTTAAAATTTTATAACAAAAAGGCAAAATTTTATACGAGTATAAAATAAATATTATTTGCTGAAGGCGATTAACTGTAACACAACACTAACACAATGAAGGAATTATGCATGTGTAACTGTGTATGCAAGTGAAAAAATTCTTTTAGCTTATTGAGAAAATACACTCAAGGAAATATATATATATATATATATATATATATATGGTCGAGACTATAGAAGAATCTATAGTCAAGTCTATAGTCGAGACTACAGTCGACCTTATAGTCTGAATAATAATCGAGTTATAATCGAGTCTATTTTCAAGTCTACAGTCAAATCTATAACCGAGTCAATAGTCAAAGCTATAGTCTATAATCGAGATTACTGTCGATTATATAGTCGAGTCAATAGTCAAAGCTATAGTCGACTTTATACTCGAAGCTATAGTTGTGTCTACAGTCGCGTCTGTAGTCGAGTCTATAGTCGAGTTTATAGTCGAATTTAAAGTCGAGTCTATAGTCGCGTTTATAGTCAAGGCAATAGTCGCGTCTATAGTCGAGGCTATATTCGAGTCTATAGTCGACTCTACGGTCAAGACTATAATCGAGGCTATAGTCGACCCTATAGTCTGAACAATAATCGAGCTATAATCGAATCTATTTTCGAGTCTACATTCAAGTTTATAACCGAGACAATAGGCGAGGCTATAGTCTATAGTCGAGATTACTGTCGATTATATAGTCGAGTCAGTAGCTAAAGCTATAGTCGTGTTTATAGTCGAGTCTAAAGTCGAAGTAATAGTCGATTCTATAGTCGAGATTTAGCTAAAGTACTTTTAACTGAACCTAGCAATTTATCTCGTTTTTATGTCATAATGCTTAGTTTTAACCAAACAATTCGCCATAACAAAAAGTTAACAACCAAATTTTTGTCTTTTTTTATTTTTAAAATAACATTAAACATTTCAAACTTAAACTCTCACTAACTTTTCACTTCCGGTGTTTAAATTATTAAGCAATTTTTAAAAATATAGATATTTTTTCTTTATTTTATAACTATTTTATGCCAAAAAAACAAAACTAAATCTTTAGGGAAAATATTATAAAAATTTTCTAGTTAAAACTCTAGTTGCATATACGAGCACCAAAATAGGAAGTCATAAATGTTTTAATGTAAACGCGAAACTATATTCCCAGGCAATCACATTCACATACATGCATTTATACACTTTAAAACTAATTTTATATTGTGTGTTTTAGGTTGTTTTTTTTTTTTGTTTCAACAGTTCCTACACTAAAATCTATAATAATGTAGAACAACAAAATATATTTAGAGAAAAAAATAAAAGCTAAAACTAAATGTAGAAAAAAAATGTGTACTAGTTAACCGGAAACAGTAGAAATTAAAAATAGAGAAAAGGAAGGGAGGCAGGAAGAAAGGGTAAACACACACATGTTGTGTTATATGTAACAAAATTTTGTTTAGTTTTACAGTTCGCGTTAAAACAGGAAACCTAAATGACTGAACATGAGTAGAAGAAGGTAAGCCATAGTTTAAAAAAGTTACAATTAGAAGCTTGTTTTAGCAAACTATAGACTAGACTAGACTAGAGTATAGTCGATATTCAAGACCATAGTCGAGACTATAGTCTAGTCTACAGTTCAAAATATAGTATAGTTTATAGTTAAGAATATAGTTTGGTTTATAGTCGAGACTATGGTGTAGTCTATAATCAAGATTATAGTCTTATTTATAGTAAATACTACAGTCTAGTCGATTGTCGAGACTATAGTTTGGTATATTTAGGAGACTATAGTTTATTCGATAGTCGTAGCATAGCCTAGTCCATATCCAAGACTATAGTCTAGTCTATAGCCAAGACTGTAGTGCAGCCTATAGTCAAGACTATAGTTTACTCTATAGCCAAGACTATAGTCTAGTCTAAGTCCAGTCTATAGCCAACACTATAGTCTAGTCTATAGCCAAGATTATAATTTAGTCTATAGCCAAGACTATAGTCTAGTCTATAGCCAAGACTATAGCCTAGTCTACAGCCAAAGCTATAGTCTAGTCTACAGCCGAGACTGTAGTCTAGTCTATAGCCAAGACTATAGTCTAGTCTATAGCCAAGACTATAGTCTAGTCTATAGCCAAGACTATAGTCTAGTCTATAGCCAAGACTATAGTCTAGTCTATAGCCAAGACTATAGTCTAGTCTATAGCCAAGGCTATAATCTAGCCTATAGCCAAGACTATAGTCTAGTCTATAGCCAAGACTATAGTCTAGTCTATAGCCAAGGCTATAATCTAGTCTATAGCCAAGACTATAGTCTAGTCTATAGCCAAGACTATAGTCTAGTCTATAGCCAAGACTATAGTCTAATCTATTGCCAAGACTATAGTCTAGTCTATAGCTAAGATTGTAGTCTAGTCTATAGCCAAGACTATAGTCTAGTCTATAGCCAAGACTATAGTCTAGTCTATAGCCAAGACTATAGTCTAGTCTATAGCCAAGACTATAGTCTAGTCTATAGCCAAGACTATAGTCTAGTCTATAGCCAAGACTATAGTCTAGTCTATAGCCAAGACTATAGTCTAGTCTATAGCCAAGACTATAGTCTAGTCTATAGCCAAGACTATAGTCTAGTCTATAGCCAAGACTATAGTCTAGTCTATAGCCAAGACTATAGTCTAGTCTATAGCCAAGACTATAGTCTAGTCTATAGCCAAGACTATAGTCTAGTCTATAGCCAAGACTATAGTCTAGTCTATAGCCAAGACTATAGTCTAGTCTATAGCCAAGACTATAGTCTAGTCTATAGCCAAGACTATAGTCTAGTCTATAGCCAAGACTATAGTCTAGTCTATAGCCAAGACTATAGTCTAGTCTATAGCCAAGACTATAGTCTAGTCTATAGCCAAGACTATAGTCTAGTCTATAGCCAAGACTATAGTCTAGTCTATAGCCAAGACTATAGTCTAGTCTATAGCCAAGACTATAGTCTAGTCTATAGCCAAGACTATAGTCTAGTCTATAGCCAAGACTATAGTCTAGTCTATAGCCAAGACTATAGTCTAGTCTATAGCCAAGACTATAGTCTAGTCTATAGCCAAGACTATAGTCTAGTCTATAGCCAAGACTATAGTCTAGTCTATAGCCAAGACTATAGTCTAGTCTATAGCCAAGACTATAGTCTAGTCAATAGCCAAGACTATAGTCTAGTCTATAGCCAAGACTGTAGCCTAGTCTATAGCCAAGACTATAGTTCAGTCTACAGCCAAGACTATAGTCTAGTCTATAGCCAAGACTATAGTCTAGTCTATAGCCAAGACTATAGTCTAGTCTATAGCCAAGACTATAGTCTAGTCTATAGCCGCTTAAGTATAGTCTATAGTCGCTTAAGGCAAAAGGTGCTTGTCAAAAAATGCTTCAGATGCCTGGAATTTGGACATATTTCCTCATCGTGTACAAATTCTCACGACAGGTCGAAACTTTGTAGAAGGTGTGGAGAAGGTGGACATATTGCGAGAGACTGTACCAAGGATCCAAATTGTATGTTCTGTAAAGAAGTAGAAAACGCGGATACAAAACACGTAGCTGGAAGCGGAAGATGTCCTGTTTTTAGGCGGGCTCTTAGTAAATTGCGTAAATGAGATTTTTACAATTGAATCTCAATCATTGTCAGGCGGCGCAGGACTTGCTTTCACAAACTATCTGCGAAACTAGAGTTGATGTCGCCATTCTTTGTGAACAATATAGAGACATGAGCAATACTGTATGGGTTGAAGATTCAACAGGTAAAGCTGCAGTTTGGGCATGCGGAAATAAAGGAATAGAAGAAATATCCGAGCACACAGAAGACGGATTTGTAAGAGCCAAAGTTGGAGGTATTCATATATACAGTTGCTATGCCCCTCCTAGTGCAACAATTGAAGAGTTTGGGAAGATGTTAGATAATCTGCTAAGAGACTCAGATAATCATAATCCAAAAATTATAGCAGGAGACTTTAATGCATGGGCTGTTGATTGGGGTAGCCGAAAAACAAATACCAGAGGACGTATTTTACTCGAAGCGATTTCTAGGCATAACCTAGTGCTAGCAAATAGTGGAAATACACCAACATTCTCTACTGGAGGAAGAAGCTCTGTCGTGGATCTAACATTCATGAGTAGTTCCTTGGCAAGGGATATGAATTGGAGAGTCAGCGAACAATACACTCACAGTGACCATCAAGCTATTATATTTTCAGTCCATAGCTTGCGTAGTAGACATCCTTCTCGTGAAGGAGATGCACCGGAATATATTGGTTGGGCCTCTAAAAGACTTAACGAAGAAGTATTTACCCAGGAATTTGGAAACAACTTTGAGCTGAATGGTACAGCACTGGAGAAAGTGAAACAAATGGAATCAAGAATCAAAAGCGCATGTGACGTCGCTATGCCAAAACGAAGAATGACGAGGAACTGTCCCCCAAATTACTGGTGGAACTCGGAAATCAATAACCTCCGCGCGCTGTGCATAAGAGCTAGAAGACGAACCAAACGTCTTATGGGACGACCAGAGTTCGAAGAAGCGTGTCGCGAATTTCGAACCGCAAGGCGAGAGTTTCAACATGCTATTTCAAGAAGCAAGAAAAATAGCTTCAGAAATATATGCTTAGAGGCAGATAATGATCCTTGGGGGAAGGCATACAGGGTGGTAACCTCGCGCCTTAAGGGCAGAAAGTCCCCACAGCCAAGTTGTCCCATTTTACTAGGGAAGATAATCAGAACTCTGTTCCCGGAACATAGACGCAATATAAGTACGGCGACAAGAATGAACCCAATAGAATCCATACCGTTGGTGACAGAAGAGGAGCTGCTTCAGATAGCAAAGAAAATCGGAGACAACAAAGCTCCAGGACCTGATGGAATTCCAAACAATGCGCTTAAGTTGGCAGTTAGAACAGCAACGAAACCGTTCGTGGATGTATTTAATGAATGTCTAAAGGAAGGAGTGTTTCCAAACTGTTGGAAAAAACAAAATTTGGTGCTAATTCCTAAGCCTAATAAACCACAAGGCGATCCCTCTGCCTATAGACCAATATGTCTACTCGACACACAAGGGAAAATTCTGGAGAAAATCATACAAAATCGATTGCTACCCATTGTAGAGGAAAGAAATGGTCTGTCGAACCACCAATTTGGGTTTCGAAAAGCTAGATCGACCATCGATGCAATCCGTATGGTAGTAGATACAGCACGAATGGCGATAGAAGGCAAGGGAGCAAGTAGGAAGTACTGTGCTATCATAACGCTTGATGTAAAGAACGCGTTTAACTCTGCGAACTGGGGAATAATAATTCAAAAGCTAAACGGAATCGGCATACCGGCGTATTTAATAAGATTGATAGTAAGCTATTTCACAGACAGAAAGCTCTGTTACCAAACCGACGAAGGAGTCGTAACATACAATGTCACTGCAGGAGTTCCACAAGGCTCTGTGCTTGGTCCACTATTGTGGAATATAATGTACAACGATGTTCTAGAGCTTAACATTCCGGAAGAGGCGAACATTATAGGTTTTGCAGATGACATAGCAGTTACGGTTTCAGCAAGATATATGGACGAAGTGGAGCTAATCTCGAATGAAGTAGTATGGACTATTAGAAACTGGATGAAAAGTGTGGGGTTGGAACTTGCCGAACATAAAACGGAGATTGTATTAGTTACAAGCAGGCGTAAAAAAGAGACCATGAGAATAACGGTTGGAGAACACCAGGTGACATCAAAATCCCATCTCAAATATTTGGGAGTTCTCATAGATGCCAGACTTAACTTTAGGACACATATAGAATATACTACTAACAAGGCAGTAAATATTAGAGCCGCTCTTGAAAGAATGATGCCGAATGTAGGAGGACCAAGGCAATCCAAAAGGAAGATAATATCGACGGTGGTCAGCTCAGTTATACTTTACGCTGCTCCCATATGGTCAGTAGCTCTGAAAGTAAAGACCGCAGCGAAGAAGCTAAAATCTGTATACAGGTTATCGGTCCTACGAGTATGCTGCTCTTTTCGAACAACATCCGACGAAGCGGCCCACGTCATAGCGGGAATGATTCCTATAGATATCTTGGCTGACGAAGCCAAACGCTTGGATGAAAACAGAAGAGACCCAAATCAACTGGACACTCGTGTACGTAAAATTGAAAGAGAAGCTTCTATAAGGCAATGGCAGAGCAGATGGGAAGACAGCCGCAAAGGAAGGTGGACCTTTAAACTAATCCCGAAAATAGATGTATGGCTAAACAGACGACATGGAGAAGATAATTACCACTTAACGCAGTTTCTCTCAGGCCACGGAGGATACCGAAGTTACCTGTACAGATTCGGGTTGGATAACTCCCCATATTGCCCTAACTGTCCAAACCAAGAGGAAGACCCAGAACACGTCGTGTTCTACTGCGCACGCTTTCGCCACGATCGACAGAAAACTGAAGAAGTCCTTGGATGCCAACTTAATCCGCAAAATATTGTTGACATCATCCTAAATAGGAAGGAAAATTGGGATGCAATATCCTCAATGATTAAAAGTATTCATGATAAACTTGGAACGGAAGAGAACACAGGAAATCCCAGACACCAGAAGTAGCCTAGATAGGGCTCTCCTGCCCTGCGATGCAATATCTTTGTAGACAGTTCCGCAGGGTTGCTGAATGACGAAGGAGGTGGTTTTAGTCGGTAGGAAAACGACATAACCCGTTGGGCCTCAAGTGGCATCGGGTATCATATGAAAGATTTCCACCTGCCTAATAGAAAAAAAAAAAAAAAAAAAGTCTATAGCCAAGACTATAGTCTAGTCTATAGCCAAGACTATAGTCTAGTCTATAGCCAAGACTATAGTCTAGTCTATAGCCAAGACTATAGTCTAGTCTATAGCCAAGACTATAGTCTAGTCTATAGCCAAGACTATAGTCTAGTCTATAGCCAAGACTATAGTCTAGTCTATAGCCAAGACTATAGTCTAGTCTATAGCCAAGACTATAGTCTAGTCTATAGCCAAGACTATAGTCTAGTCTATAGCCAAGACTATAGTCTAGTCTATAGCCAAGACTATAGTCTAGTCTATAGCCAAGACTATAGTCTAGTCTATAGCCAAGACTATAGTCTAGTCTATAGTCAAGACTATAGTCTAGTCTATAGCCAAGACTATAGTCTAGTCTACAGCCAAAACTATA
Source organism: Protocalliphora azurea (assembly GCA_932274085.1). Lineage (NCBI taxonomy): Eukaryota > Metazoa > Arthropoda > Insecta > Diptera > Calliphoridae > Protocalliphora > Protocalliphora azurea. Next base: position 135,536,988 of record OW026523.1, on the reverse strand, counting down.
GTCTAGTCTACAGCCAAGACTATAGTCTAGTCTACAGCCAAGACTATAGTCTAGTCTACAGCCAAGACTATAGTCTAGTCTACAGCCAAGACTATAGTCTAGTCTACAGCCAAGACTATAGTCTAGTCTACAGCCAAGACTATAGTCTAGTCTACAGCCAAGACTATAGTCTAGTCTACAGCCAAGACTATAGTCTAGTCTACAGCCAAGACTATAGTCTAGTCTACAGCCAAGACTATAGTCTAGTCTACAGCCAAGACTATAGTCTAGTCTACAGCCAAGACTATAGTCTAGTCTACAGCCAAGACTATAGTCTAGTCTACAGACAAGACTATAGTCTAGTCTACAGCCAAGACTATAGTCTAGTCTACAGCCAAGACTATAGTCTAGTCTACAGACAAGACTATAGTCTAGTCTACAGCCAAGACTATAGTCTAGTCTACAGCCAAGACTATAGTCTAGTCTATAAAAAAGACTATAGTCTAGTCTATAACCAAGACTATAGCATGGTCTATAACCAAGACTATAGTCTAGTCTATAACCAAGACTATAGTCTAGTCTATAACCAAGACTATAGTCTAGTCTATAACCAAGACTATAGTCTAGTCTATAACCAAGACTATAGTCTAATCTATAAACAAGACTATAGTCTAGTCTATAACCAAGACTATAGTCTAGTCTATAAACAAGACTATAGTCTAGTCTATAACCAAGACTATAGTCTAGTCTATAACCAAGACTATAGTCTAGTCTATAACCAAGACTATAATATAGTCTATAACCAAGACTATAACCAAGACTTTGGTCTAGTCTATAGTCGAAATGTAGTCGTGACTATTATTGTGATTATAGTCGTGACTATGGTCGTGTCTATAGTCGGGTATATTATTCTTTTCTATAGTCTAATTTACAGCCTAGTTTATATTTTAGTAAAATAAACTTTTAAAGAATCATATTATTTAATGCTTAACTAATTCGTCCAAGCTTTTGTAGTTCCTTATACTGTTGGTATTATAATAATTGCATTGCCCGTATGTGTGATTTTGTTAGAGGCTGAGTACATTTTTAAGTGAAGGTATCTCTTTGTAGTGTTGGTTGGCATGTGTAGATAGGTAGACTTTGTTGTTCTTTTTTTTTTTTTTTTGTTTTGGGGCGTAGGATTAAATTTAATATGTGTTTTTTAATTAAATTATAACTCTGTTACATAAAGGTCTATTAAAAAGCTGACCATAAGTACAGATTTCCTCATGGCTGTTATAAACCTTATATATTGTTGTTGCTATTGATGTTTCGACATCATGTGCAATTAGCAGATTTTTATTAAATTTTTAACATCATGTTTTTATACCTCAACGATCAATCAATGAAATTACAAATACTTTTGCCATGTGGCTGGTTCAATGAATCGATAAAAAAGTTAATTATTTATCAAAATATAGGGGAAACATAATTTAAATATGTATATGTACATAAATGAATCAAAAAATGTGGTGGAAGGGTCTTAAAAGAACTAAAAATTCTATTAATTGCAAACATGTTTTGATAGTTTGGGCAGAAATTAGAAAGACAGGCATTAAAAAAGTTAATTTAAATTTTATTTATAGTAATATAATTCTTTAAATATTTGACCCATATATTTTTTCTTTTATAAGAAAATATACATATGTTTGTAGATTTTTGTTTTATTTATTATTTTTAACTTTTATTAATAATTTTAATAAAAAACATCTTATCTTATCATAAAAGTAATAGGTACTTTAACTGTTATCACAATATGTTTTCCTGTTCAAATTTTTTTTTATGCACTTTCATAAACTCTTGTTTGCAAAACCCCAAAAACAGGAAAAAGAACAACAACAGCAACATGCAAAACATTAAAACATTTTTTGAAATTAAAATTTAACACAACACACCAAAACAAGACAACATCATGTATGAACGAACTTCACATTTCACATCTTCAACTTTTGACATTTATTTTGTACATCATCTAATCAAATATTATCGTATTTGTAAATATGTATGCATGTATGTGGATGAATAAATATTATAAAGATAAGTAGAAGCATGTAAGTATGTGAGAGCATGTTTATAAAACTTCCGTTTCCTGTAGGAAAATTAAAAGAAAAAAGTCGAAATGAAAAAGTAAAAAACAAACAAATATATTCATATGTAAGATATGTCTTACATTAACAGTTTATAACTATGAAAAAGTGTGAATGTGTTTTAAGTGTAAAAGATAATGTATTTGTTGCTGTTCTTGTTACTGATGTGTTGTAATGTAACACCAACAATATTAACACAAGCTTTCTTATGCTTGTGTTAACAAGTTTAACTGAAAAACCATTAGACGTTGTTATTACAACAAGAGCTAAGAGCAACAAAAAACCACAAATCTCTTATCAGCATTTTGCTTAGAACAGCAAGCGAAAAAAATAAATATGAAAAACCAAGAGAAAAAAATAAATAAAGTTAAAAAGGAAAATCTTAGCGAAGATAACTTAATATTATTGTCAATACCACTAAGTACACTAAGGGAAAAATTTCGGTTCAAAATCCATCATAGTTGTAGCTACATTGGTAAATTATGGTATCGGCTTTCTGATACTATTCATTTACAAATTTTTAATACACAAAATATAAAACGTAATTCGGTACTGAACAGGTGTCAACTTGATAACAATTGGTATCAATTTTCATTAAAGATTTGAACACGCATTGTTGAATTTGAACACATAGGGGGCAGATTGATTATTGACGCTGCATGGTATCGTTGTCTATACGTATGCAGAGTTGTCAGAATTTTTGAACCTCTGTCGCCAAATTTATTTGTTTTTTTAAAGAAAAAATAAAAAGTTAGTGAAAAAGTTTTAGTATCGTATAATATGTAGTGATTTCCTATAATTTATACGTATGTATGTAAATTCAGCTTCATCAAAGCCAATGATAATTGCAGTATCTAATAATAATTTTAATTTTAAAAATAATTTTAAATAATTTTAATTTTAAAAATAATTCGAATTTGTCAAAATTTCTGCTAGCCTTATAAGACAGTAAAATTTTGCTCAGCTTATAGCTGTCTACAATTTACTAAAAATAATAATTTTCTACAGTTCCATACAGACCCTAAGATACTGTTTTTTATTAGTTAATAGGGTTGCAAAAACGTGTTTCTAATCAAAATATCACTAAAGTAAAACGCGTCACTTTAGCGCCTTTTTTCAAAAAAGCTCTAACAAAAAAACATACAACTTTTGGTTTGTTAAAAAGCGCTAAATCGGCAACTCTGCTTTCAAATCTGTGGAGACACAGTACAGTGCAAGTTCAATTTTCGCGACTAATTAAAAACCAGACCTGTCGCGAACACTGAATTTTTGCGATAACATAACCGAAAATTTTATAGGAAAATTTTATGTAATTTTTAAAATTAGAATTGTTTTTATTGATATATTTACATTTTAAACATTTCTAAAGAAATTGTAGATTTTGAATTGCTTTTTTAGGCAAATTATTTTTTAAAATAACAGCTGAATCACATAGTTCATATAGTGCTGTTGTCGGCTTATCATTTTCCAAAGCCCATTGTATGCATATGTTTATCGATGTTATACAATCGTTCACTTTAATTTCATTTTCTTCATGACCACTATCGTATAAATCCTCCGATTCTGTATCTGATAATTCCATTTCCTACTCATTGCTTTCCACATGAAATTACACTTGAATCCAGTTTTTTATATCAGCATTCGTTAAAAGATGTTCCATACCAATTTGAGCTACAAGTTTACCAATAGTTAAAAGATCTTCGTTTTATTGCTTCCTAATGAGGTACACCGCATTATGAATGGAATTTCCACTTTAAAATTTTTTTAAATATCTCATTTTTGAGAAATCTTTGGCTTTAAAATATGTTAAACTTTTCCCATATTAAGAGATGTATTTAGACAACAAATGACACGAATAAACTGACAAAATTGAAGATCAAAATCATCCAAAAAGAATAATATACCAAAAGCCGGGATTTCCATTTTTTCGTTAGACATTAAAAAACAGATAAATGTCGTGAAAATAAACCCGCTTTTCGTACACTTTCGCGATTATAGAACCTGAAATTTCAAAAATTAAGCCGTCGCGATAACAGGGCCGTCGCGATAACCGGGCCGTCGCGATAATGGGTAGTCGCGAATACCAAGCTTGCACTGTACTATCTTTCCACAGAATTGAAAGCAGAGTTGCCGATTTAGCGCTTTTCGCGCTAATTTAGCGCTTTTTAACAACCCAAAAGTTGCATTTTTTTATTTTTTAGCGCTTTTTTCACAAAAAGGTGCTAAATTGACGCGTTTTACTTTAGTGATATGTTGATTAGGAACATGTTTTTGCATCTCTATTAACTAATAAAAAAATAGTATCTTAGGGCCTTTGTGCAGCGGTAGAAAATTATTATTTTTAGTAAATTATAGACAGCTATAAATTGAGCAAAATTTTACTAGCTTATAAGGCTAGTAGAATTTATAAGGCTAGTAGAATTTTTTTTAAAAAAAATTCAATGTCAAATATCTACATAGAACATTAAATTTTATATGTCTTGCGATTTCGTCACATTACATTTTTATATTCGTTATTAAATATCCATTCCCAAACTAGAGTGTGACTTTCAGAATGAAATTAAAATGTAGTCAAAACATTTAAAATTTGTTTTTTAATAATAAGATTTTAATATGTGAATATTTTATAAAGTTTTTATTTCACACAACAGAAATAAGAATCCTTCTCACCAAAAAAAAAAAACATTTTCTACCACAGAACATTTTTTATTTTTATTAAATTTCAAGTTCACCAAAAACTAATTTAATAAAGGATTTATTAGTAATTTGCCAAACACGGTCCTAATATATTTTAGGAATTGCTTTTTTTTTGGAATAAAAGGTTTTGCACTAAAATTCAAAAAAAAAAACAAATTAACCGAAGACAGTAGATTTATGAATTCAGGAATTTTAAACGTAGATAAGATTTTACCGCTTTCTTGTGTAATAAAAACACCAATTTTAAATTTGATTCCAAATATAATTCACAATTTCTGCTGAAGTTAAAATATTTATAAAGGAAAACAAAAAATATGGAATGTTTAAGTTTTTACTAATAATAAAAATCTTATTTTAATTTAAAAAATACCCTAAAATGAGCGCTACATTAAACCAATCATCAATTTAGCGCTTTTTAGCGCGTTTTGGATTTTTTCCTGCGAGTTTTAATTACAAATAGTTGACAACACTGGTTGAAAGCAATCAGTTTTGAGCAAAGCATCTAAAAGTGTTTCCACTGTTTTGACTTCTTTTTGCATTGTCGCAATTTTTGAACAAAATCCTGACATTTCTCTATCTAAGTTGGAGTTGAATTTATAAATTAAGGCCCTTCGTTTTGTAATATAGTAAGAATACGTAATCGTATTTCTGCACAAATACCTATTTCGTAAAATTTTTAAAATTAACCAAATAAATCGGCACCACTTTAAAAATCACCAAAAAAAAAATTCGCCATGTGTTTAAAAGCAATTAAAGAGCGCCACATTTGGCGAAAAATCGCCACATCTGACAGCCCTGTATGTATGTGGTAAATTTTTCTCTGGGTGTAACATGAACAAATGCAACCGTTTATGTTTAAGAGATTGAGAATAATTGCTACTTATAACCATTAGTTGAGGCAACTAATTCTCTGTTGATGACTTCATTAGCAGCCAAGATTTATCAATATTTTTTTATGCCGCTTTATATTTGAGATCTTTTGGTCTGGCAAATGAGTCCTAACATTATACATATTAAGGGGTTTAATTCCAATTTATCTACTAGCATTCGCCATTTATTTCAATAGTATTAATAATAAAAATTTTTAAATATTTCTTTGACATATTAAAATCAAACACCCGAAAACTTTTTATTTTATATTTTTTAATTATAATAAATAACTTTAATGTTTAAAATATTTGTTTATTTGTACAAAAGAAAATATGTGAGGTATTTTTTTAATTTCTCATAGATTAATAAGTAGATAGATATGTGAGAGAGAAAAACCGAATTCTATTGTCAGAAACCTAATTAATATAAAGGTATCTGTAGCATATAACTGAATACCTGATCATTGAGCTGCATATATGTTCTTACAAGCATTGGTTATTCCGGCTCTGGCTCGTCGGCTATTGGGCTGAGTATGTATATGAACTTAACGCGAGATGTAATAAATGTCTGCAACATTTTCCCTCCCAGCCTTGATCATCTACCTTAGTACATCTTAATTTTTAGATGATGCCTAACATTTCATATCACCACATAACTATACCTTGCCTACAGAATCAAAACGATAAGATTTACAATTTCATTATAATCTATTTATTTCAAACGAATAAAAAAAAAAATATGCAAAGTTACTATGCTTTTAATATTTAAACAATTCATTCAATAGGATTGCAATCCTTAATAATAATCACAAATACAATTTTAGAGTAATTTTTCATTTCACTAATAAATATATTAGATTTATTTATGAATATGCAATATTTTTTTTTCTGATTAATTAATATTAATATAGAAAAATATTCTAATTTTAATTAACGTAAAATTCTCTTCACACCCTTTAAAAAAACAGTATGAACGAAAATACATAACAAAAGAAAACCGAAAATAGGTCAGATTGATGAAGGTCAGTTTTAAAGAATATAAATATGTAACAAAATATAAAAAAATAACAGACGAACAGAGCGGGGTTTAATAATTCGGGAAAAAGGGACTTATTTTTATTTTTAATAAAATAATATTTTATAATCAAAAATATTTAACAAATAAAATCAGTTTTAGAGATTACCTTATATAATATATTGATTTTATCCATAAATTTATATATATTAACATTTTCCACTATAAAAATAATAATTTCTTTGAATTCTGTTGCTTTATACTTTTAATTGATTTCTTATTATTTTTTTTTTCTTTTTTATATTTTATTGCATGCTTTTTCTCAAAGAAATTTTATTTTTCACTAATTCTTTTCTGTTTCTCTCAATTCAAAAATAATTCTTTTATAATTTATATCGTTATATGTATTTTTGCACTTTAGTTATTTTTCAACACTTTTAAAATTATGATTTAAACATTTATTTCAAATTAATTTCATATATTGACTTCTATATCACAAATTCTTGTTCTTCTTGTGAAATAGTGAAAAATAACTAAAAGCATATAAAGGGAATAATACAAAAAGTGTTTGTAACTTACATTTGTCACAGTTAATCCATCGTTGAATGATCATTCAGCAATGCTATCTATATTCGCTGGAGAGAGACAATTATAAAATTCATTTTTGAAGAGATCGATGGCAGGGTTTGTATTTTATCTGTTCTTCTTTACCAAATAACATACCAACATCAGCAACAGTATTCAGAGATGTTAACATTATTTAAAAAAAATATTCTATAAATTATTTTTTTTTTTTTCTTTTTCTTTTTTACTTTTAAACATAAAAGATATTCTATACTTATTTGATAAAGGTGATCATATTCGATTTCAATTTTTACAAAAGATGTTGGTGGATAGAGTTTTTCCTTAAAAATATATTGATAACCAAATTAAGAACAAAAAAAAACAAAAAAAAAAGATACTACCAAAAACTCATCCTCATGTTTATTTTTAACCAAATTGAGATTTAGAGTTATCCGCGTTTGTAGATTTAGACAAAAATTTAATTTTGGTGCCAAATCTGTGAGAATAAATTATAGCACAATAAAAGAGTGATGAAATTTTATAATATTAAAAGAATTACCCCTTTTGTGAACTGGCACCAATAAATAAATCGATGATAAAGAAATGATATTTATATGTAGACACTAAGTGTTAAGTTTAGTTAAGTTTAGGAATTCGATTTTTACTATATTCCACAAAAAGTTGAATAAATTTTACACTTTAAAATGCAAAACTTTATTTTTACATGTGCAATTGGAAAAAAAAATACGGTGATACTTTTTCACTGAGTTTTCTTTATGGAGATTTAGGTTAAAATGAAAGACCACATTTTTAGGAAAATCCACTTATATACCCTTGCTGTAGCATTTATTAAATAGCTTAATAAAATTAACCGCCAAAAAAAAAAAAAATTCACTCAAATGTAACTAGTAAATATCATATGTTTCAATCTAAACATATGCCCCTAGTGGAGAGATTATTTTGATATACTGTAGAACATAGTTGAAGCAGATATATGTATATATAAATAAAATTAATATAAACGTAATTAAGATATACATGCGTTTAGTAAAATTTTGTGAAATTTTAAGTTCCAACTTTATTAGTGAAATTTAGGTATATATTGTATAATTATTATAAATTTTTAAATTATAGTAATAGATTTAAAAATAGCAAAAATATATAAAAGATTGCAAAAATGTTCAATATTATTGTTAAATTTGTTTCCTTAATATACACTGTCAATCTAGTCTTGCCAGGACTTTACATATCTGTGTAAAATTGTAATAGTGTTTGTAAAAAATTATAAATTTTCACCACTTTACTAAAGTATTACTAAAGTGCATGATTATAAAAATGTACAAAATAAAAGTTATAAATTTTTTTGTTTATAATTATTTACGACTAATTAACTAATTAAAAGAGTGTGCATTTGTTTATACTAAAAATGTATTGAAAATACAAATCTGTATAGTTCCCATGGTGTATTTTCATTTACAAATAAATACAATACATCTGATAAATATTCACCAATGACAATTCAAAATTTTAAAAATAAACAAAAATATTAAATTTTATCTGTGGCAAAGAATAATATGAATGAATAATATATAATAAAAATTAGAAATAAAAATTGTGGAAAAGAAACATTTTTTTGATGAAAAATTTTAGTTGAAAAAAGTGGGTGAAAATGCTATGCCAGTGGATTGAAATTATGATTGTGAATTAATTCGCGAATCATTCATGCACTGAATTAGCAAATTTGGAATTAATTTTTTTCACACAAAAAAATGAATTGAATGAAATTTGAGTCAATTCAAATGAATTTGGTAAGAATTGCATTGCAATTCGTTTCCAATTCAAAATAATTTGTAGAATGAATGGCAATTCGTTTCTAATTCAAATGAATTTGTCAGGGTGAATTGCAATTCATTTCCAATTCATTTGAATTGAATTGATTTTGAATTAATTCAAATGAATTTGAAAAAAGAATTAGCAATTCATTTCCAACTCATTTGAATTGAATTGATTGAAATTTGAATTGATTTTGTAAGTGAATCTAATCTATTCAACTAATTTTTTTATATAAAAGGTAGTAAGCATTACTCTCGTTTTGTATATCACCTAGTATAGCCCAAAGAAAAAAATCTTAGATTTGAAGTTCCCATTATATACTGGAATTGTCAGGTAGCGGCATAATAGGAATTGAATTATTAGGTATCGGCGAAAATCCTATCAAAATGGGAAAATTTTGTTTATTTGCTAAAAGAAACTTAAATTTTTATTTTTATAAAATTTCCATTTTTCATTCCCCCTATATCTTCTCTTGAATTTGATTGATTGCAACTAATTTTTGATTACATTCATTTGAATGAATTCAAAATCAATTCAATTCAAACGAATCGGAAATGAATTGTAATTAATTTTACAGATTCATTTGAATTGAAAACGAATTGCAACACTTTTTGCAAATTCATTGGAATTGGAAAATGAATTTCAATTAATTTATGTCTAATTCGTTTGAATTGATTCAAATTTCATTCAATTCTTTTTTGTTGTGAAAAGAATTAATTCAAAATTTAGCTAATTCGTAACGAATTGAAATCAAAAAAGAATGATTCATTTACAGCTCTGATATGGAACAATTTAATGTTGATCCTACTTCAGCGATTTAAGAATTTAAGAGAAAATTTTTTTTTAATTTTTCAAAATTGACAAAGTATGGATAGGGCTTGTGGGAAGACCTTTGTCCCTAACTCCTCCGAATTTAGATTTATTTTGAAAACATTAAAGAAATAATAAAGCCCAGAACAAAAAAAATCTATAAGGGAATACATATTGCCACCTTTTTGGAAAACAACCCAAAAATAATTAAATTTTTTCAAAATTTCAACTTCAGATTAATAAATAATAAAGCATTTTATCGGATTAATATATTTATATGATTCTTGCAACAATATTATTTAGAATTTTATAAATTAATATTTTAAAACAATTTTAGGGTCAATATTAAGCTCGCCAAGTTAAAAAAAAAACTAAAAAACGAAGTTAAAAAAGAAAGAAAAATTTATTTCAAACTGAATATCTATTAAACTAAAAGAGATAACATATACATGTGAGCATATTTTTTTGTAGAGATTTGCAAGGACCATCTTTATATAAAATTTCTTTTTGTCTTATCATAAATGAATTTTTGGCGATGACATACCCGAGATGGCTTATATCGAAGGGTCACCTACTACCCCCCAGACCCGCTAGGAGTCCCTACTCTTCGAAATCAACTCAAAGACACCTCATCTCTGGCCATGTGAAATTTTATTGAGATATCTCCAAATCTTCATAAGTTACAAAATAATTTCCAAAAAAAGTGTTTTGGAACCATTGTGCTTTGTACATATTTCATAACTGTTACTAAGAATTTCCTCTCTCACTCTCCATTTCTTTACTTTTTATTGAATTTCAAAGATATCTTACAAATTATCGAGAAAATTGTGACACTGAGGATTATTTTACACACATGAAGTCAACAAAACAAAATCACAAGCTAAAAAAAATAAACACCAAAACATAAGTGAAACTAACTATATTTGATATATATATTTTTGCCCAAATGTAAAATATATTTTGTTACGGAACTTAATATACGAGGGTTATTAGAGAACAAAATATTCTCATTATTTATACAAATCAGAATTTATCCCTTAGAAATATTCAAGCGAATCAAAATCAATGTAAAACTTTCTTCTAAAAATAGTCTATATCTAGTTTATTATCAAATAACACAAACATCTGAATCAAGAGATATGAATTTTGAGCCACTACGAAGGTATTTCCTGATATTATACGTATATATTTTGAACTATACCCTACAATCATTTGGAAGATATCTTCGTAGAAGAAATTTATGCAATATCTTCATTGTATTATTTGGACGAAAATCATCAAAGCAATATTTTTATAATATCGTATTTTTATAAGTGTAAAGATTATTAGGCAATAAACAACAAAAAATATATAAAATTTTAATTTTTTTATTAATTTTGTCTTCAAAGGTCATAATCACCTCCGCAATGAAAACCATAATAACGGCTAGCGGAAAGTGAAAAATCTCTCCTTTTCCCGGAATATTTTTCCTACGCTTCCTGGGAACGAAACCCTAATTGCGGCAATATATTTATTTCTAAACAATTCGAATTCCAATCACTTTCTTATTATTTTGCTCGTAGGATAGTAGATAAAAAATCTACTCTAAAAATGACTTTTTAGACTTTGGAACTTTTTGAAAATTAAAATTTTTGTAATAAATAACAAGGTAAATGTGAAAAAATCAAAATAAACTTAAAAAAAAAGAAAAAAAATATTACCCAATTACCATTTTTGGTGGAATTCAAGTTGAAACCAAATATATTTCAAGATTAGATAAGTATATGATAACATGAGGTAATAATATGATAAAATGAAATCATAATATGACAATGCGGTATAATAATACAATGAGATTGTTCAATTATATGTAATAACATGAAAAAATAAACCATAAAATCAGATACAATATGACAAAGTGGAATCATTATAATTATTACTTATAATCATTTCTATTTTTCGCTGTGATCTACAACTATATTTTTTCTCTGCGTGAAAGTAACGATCAGAAGCACCAAACATTATCGCTTTTGTTTTTATCGGTATGACCAAATAGAAAAATGTTGAAGAGTGTTATTAATATCAAATTGAAGACAATCTATTTGACATCGTCTACCACTAAACAGAAGCTGTACAGCGTACAGAAATGACTTATAACAGGAATTGTCGATATGATATGGTAGATCATTTATATATAGAACAAATACAATTGGACCAAAAACTGAGCCCTGATGAACACCAGCAGAAAAACGAAGCGAATTAGAATATACATTATTGATATCAAGAAACTGATAACGTTAACATAAGTACGAAAAAAATCACACGCAGATCTAGAAAAACTAAAATGCTCTTTTAACTTTCTAAGACTTTCTAAGAATTATTGACAGAATTAAAAGCCTTTTTTAAATCAAGTGATATCATCATTTAAATGACTCCTAACATCATCAGTCATGTCAATTTATAGTGATATAGTGTTATGACCAATGCGAAACGCATATTGAGAAAAAGTAATAAGATCACGAACAATTGAAAGTATATGGTCCTTCATAATATGCTCGAATGCTATAGAAAAAGAGATAAAAACCCTCAAACCTATGTACATTTCTAGATTTGGGTATTGATACAACGCGAAACGTTTTCTATGCTGAAAAAAACATAAAAGACAGAAATATAGTATTAACATGATAGTTTAATATGATAGAAATATATGGGAAAATTGGAAAAATTGGGAAATTGGGAAAATTATTTTTTTATTTCTATATAATTTTTTATACGAGTTTTTTTTATCAAAATGATGTTTTTACCCTTCCTATTAACGCTTTTAAAAAATGTGGGTATATTTATTTTACTTTGGCTATCGTTTGATATATATATATTGGTGATAAATTTTTTTTTAAGATTTGTTCTGGAATCTTCAACATACGAGGGTGGATCAATAAGTCCGTGACTTTTTGAATGAAGCACAGTTTTTCAAAACAAAAATTTATATTTCAACATAATCTCCTTTTAACTCAATACACTTAGTCCAACTTTCTCCAGTTTTTGTATCCCTTCCAAAAAATATGATTTTTCGAGGTCCTTAAAATAGGCATTTGTTTGGTTAATAATTTCATCGTTGGACTAAATCTCTTTCCACCAAGCCATTTCTTTAGGTTTGGAAATAGGAAGTAGTCACTAGGGGCTAAATCAGGAGAATATGACGGATGAGGTACCAATTCGTAGTCCAATTCATAGAGTTTTGCCATTGAAACTGCACACGTGCGTACCCGTGCATTATCTTGATGAAAAAGTACTTTGTTCTTGGCCATATGAGGTCGTTTTCTTTTTAAATCCTCATTAAATCGGTCTAATAAGTTGGCATAATATTCACTGTTTATTGTTTTTCCCTTTTGAAGGTAATCGATATGGATTATCCCACGTGCATCCCAAAGAATTGTTGCCATCACCTTATTGACCGACAAACTTAAATTGGCCTTCTTCGGTTCATCCGGAGAAACCCATTATTTAGACTGCTGCTTGGTCTCCGGAGTTGTTGTCATACGTTTACATTTATGGTCAATTGAGAGCAAACGCGGCACCCATCTTGCAGACAACTTTCTTAAACCCAGCTGATCATTTGAAATCGAAACCACACTGTCATATGAAATGCCTATGGCATTAACAATGTCACGCACTTTTACTCTTCGGTCGGCCAACACCATATCGTGGATTTTTTCGACTTTTTCAGGTGTACTGACCTCAATAGGCCGTCCAGAACGTTCAGCATCATTTGTACTTGTGCGACCACAACGAAAGTCAGTAAACCACTTTTGAAATCGATGGTGCAGAGTCCCCATAGTATTTATCAGGCTTTTTCTTCGAGGGAAGTTTGAAAAGTCACGGATCCGCCCTCGTAAATGGACGTGTAGCATCCTATTCCAATGAGTGTAAGAACTTTAAATTTGGCAAAGATGTTTTAGACAATGTCCCTCTTCATAATTTTATGTACGTTTAAATGTTTCTCGCATTTTCGAATAGAATTATTGATCCAATTAAGATAACATTTTAATCTTCAGGGAAAATTGGGTAAATTGTTTTGGTACTGTTCCAATGAGTGTAGGAACTTGAAATTTGACAAAGATGTTTTAAATAATGTCCCTCTTCATAATTTTATGTACGTTTAAATGTATCTCGCATTTTCGAATAGAATTATTGATCCAATTAAGATAACATTTTAATCTTCTGGGAAATTTGGGTAAATTTTTTTAGTACTTTTTTATACCCATCAACCAAAAGTAAGTTTGTTATTCCCTTTGTAACATAGCGAAATATTCTATTCAGCACCCGTAACATACATATCCCTACATATCGTCAATACTCTGATGAAATTTCATAATATTTTTAAGAAATATTATATATTATTAAAAAAAATTTTTGGCACAAAAAGTATTAAATATCCAAGTCATAAGTAACAATATGGAGTAAAACATTTGTCATCAGCAAGTTCATAATTGCTTCGATTACACATTTTAGCAAGGAAACATGATACTAGGTTTTCAGAATATTGTTGATGTTCTAAGTTTCAACAAATAGATTCTGTAGCTTGGAAGATTCTAATTTTTAATAACAAAAAAAAATCATTTCCTTTGTTAATTAATTTCTTTACGGCACAAATTTGCAACGTCATCAAAATGTGTTGCTTTATAAAATGTTTAAGCTATTTTTTACCATACTAGTTCCAAAAAAAACCTTCACTGGATTTTACTATACTCCATCAAATTTTGCTCTATATTTGATTTTAACATTTATTCTCAAGTAATTGAAAAAGTTCTCCACTAAGTCCAAATTGAACATTTTTCTTACCTCACATCCTTTCAAATTAAATTCATTTTTCTAACTTTCTAACAAAATTCACTTACCAAACCCTCGTAAACTTCTTATTTTTCTAAATTGCTTATCAAAACAATGTCAACGGTAAAAAAATAGTAAAAGTAAAGCAACAAAAAATTCAAACTTCAAGAAGAAAACTAAAGGAAACAAGTTTTTTTCATTTTTCATTTCTTAATTTTTTTGTATGAGAATGTGTTTGAGTATTTTTTAAGTAAATTTTAAATATAAATCACACATACATATATGTGACCATGAAAATCGAAATTACACACAATCACACACGCACTTATACTTAAATACTCATACACTCATTTCTTAAACGAGGTAAGAAATAGGGATGTGTCTCTTATTTATTTTTGTTTTTTTTTTTTTTTTCTTATTCTACCACATTCCTACAAACACTGGGAAGAGTGTTTTATTTTCTACTTTCATTTTCTTGAGTAGAAGAGTGGAATTGCATGCAAGATGTCTACTCTCCCTTAAATACTTAAAAAACAACAGCAACAACGAAAACAATAACCATCCAGCAAGAACAAGAAACAACCTTAACAAAAGATAGATACTTCCAAGGTTATTAGAGTACCTTAAAAATAAACGATAAAACGATGGATGTGTGACTTAGTGAACGCAAAACGCTAAAGTTTTTTCTACTTACACACTCACACACACACACACAAGCACCCAGAAATACTTAAACTCATAAAGTATGAAATTTTTCCCTTTTTCTTATTTTTTTTTTTTTTTTTTTTTTTTTTTTTTTCTTACAACATTAAATGCACATCCTGCTGCTGCACTTAGGAGCCAAAGAAGAGTGCACCAAAAGAATAAAGGAAGGCAAAATAAAAAAATCCTTAAGAAAATAATGTAACAACGAAAAAACCAAAAATGAAAGAAACGAAACATTAGAAAATGCACAACTAAAGGGAACCGGAAAACGGAAGCGCTACGCATCACACCAAACTATAAAGATTTAATGCTACAAAGAAAAACAATATTTTTCGTAGTTTTCTGCACGGTTTTTATTTATTTATTTATTTATTTTTTTTTTTTTTTTTTTTGTTTTGTGTTAAGTAAAAAAATTTGTTTGTTAAAATTATTTATAAATTGTATTCCTTATGCAAAAATAAAGACTTTCGTTTTCCAGCTGAACAATCTTTATCCTCTTATTATTAAATGTGATGCATTTAAGGGATTTCTTTAATTTTTAAGGAATTGTAATCAAAATGATTTTGAAAAAGAAATTGTTGGGATTTCTTTATGATAGATTTGATGATGTTTTTGTTAAAGAATAAATAAGGAATCTGTTAGTACAAAGGCAGTGTGAAAATTGAGTTGAAAACAAGAAATAATTAACTGTGATTTATACAATTGATTAAAGTAAACTAATTTGAATTTGAACCATTTACTGTGCCCGTGATGACCTAGACTCACTTCTTTCAGAGAAAGTAAAGTAAGTTAAAGTAAAGTAAAATCAAAGCCTCCTGATTCTCATATAATGTGGGAAAATATTGATACAAATACTGTTAAGGGAAGTCAGTTAGTTTTAAAACCAGAGAGGAGCACTGAATGTTGCTTAGTCATTAGTTTCTATGATAGATATCATCATGGAATGATCATATGATGCTAGGAATAATGACCATGTGTTTAAGTATTCATTAGATTCATTAGAAGTATGAACTGTTTCCTCTACAGACCTTAGAGAAATTAATAGTTTAATTTATCATTGAACTCATGTTTTCACTGGAGTAAGCCTAAGATTTAAATGAAGTTTGTTTGGCGCAGAAAATCTAAAACGAAGAGAATTGGTCTAACAGAAACAAAGGTCTATTATCTCTCCCCAGTTAAGAGTTATGGTGGTAGGTTCACTTTCAGGTCGTTTGGAATTCATATTACTATTGAAATTTTAGTCAATAGTAGCACCGGAAATGTCATATAGCACCCTTTGTTATTAAAAATCTCGATGTAGATTGATCACTAAATAATTTGTTTCCTTAATTTAACATTATATGTTACGTTTAGCCAATACACTGAAAGAACCCTTTCTTTAGTTTTCAACAAGGCCAAAATGTATAAGACACCAAAAATGCTTATGGCAAATATGTATTCCATTCAGCTAAATAGAGACATCACACAGAGAACCGTTCAGAGTAAAAAATATATGTCAATGGAAAGCCAACATTTCTACTGTTTTACATATTGTAGAAATAGGACTCAACAAAAAATTCCCCACCATTGATAAAATTGTTTAATTTTCGAAAGAGCTGTCATCTCAGTTGGACTTCCCAACAAGGGGCCGATGTAAATTTTATTACCTTAGTGAATGACACATAAATCAAAATCTTGAGCAATATATTGTCTGAAGAAATTAACGAAAACAATATATTATTACCGCTAATTTATAAATTCTTCCAAAGAAACAATATGTACACCGGGTACAAACTCGAGCATTTATGTTATCCTTGGGCGTCAACGACTATAACACACCATGCTGATTAATAATCTCAACCAATTTCAGGAAATTGTATTTACATTATATTTATATATATCTCCAAGGTCATATTTGTCATCTGAATAATTCCACACAATCTGTATTTAACATAGTGTTTTTTTTTTTTTTTTTTTTTTTTTAGACCACAAATTAAAACAAAACAATTGGAAAACGTCATACAAGATTGGCATAAAACTATACGTATTTTGTTTTTCAATTGTTATTTTCTTTTTCTTTGAAATTTTTAATTCTTAGAGAGTTGTCGTTTATTGTCAAAACAACTAAAACAAATTGAAAAATTAATTACATTAATAAATATTTTTTAATTAAATTTCATTTTTAAATTAAATTAATTACCTAAAACATTTTGTGAAATAATATTTTCTGTGTATCATGAACACGTTATTATATAAAATTTATTGAAAATAAACAATGAGAACATAATATTGTTGTAGTGACAATGCCGTAACCACGATTTTCTCTGCGTGAGGAATTTCTGGAAAAACTGTATACTTCTTTGAATCACTTTTAGTAGAAAATTTAACTAATAAACGAAACTCAGATAGAAGTAATAATCTAGAAGCTACAGCAATATCTAGATATTTTAGTCCATTTTCCAAAACAGTGAAGAGAGGCATTAAAATATTTAAATTTTTACATAAAAATTTTATAATATGTAATTTGATGGTTTTATTCTATATTAAAACTTGGTAAGATTTCTGAAGGAATAAAGAAAAAAACTTAAAATAAAACTAAAAAAAGCAGACAAAAATTTAACTATTTTTATGCATTAATCGATTTATATGTTGAAGGGACTTAGGCAACTTTCAAAATAAATGGCTCGTTAGTTGTTAGAAAAATACAACTAAAAATTGATTTGGTTACAGGATATATGTTTCTTTATAAATTATACATAGAAGTTATAATATAGAATAATGCATTTATAGCTCCTATAAATTATATTATCTCACAAATAATTGTCCCAATGCTAAGTGTTAATTTATAAATATTTAACAATGTTTTGTACTTCAGAGAAATAATTAGCAAATTTTATTGCCCTTGAAAATTTGTATTTCACAATCTTCTTTTTATATCGGACATAATACTGATATACATACCTTAAAGTTTTACTAAATTTCTAAATTAAATACATAAAGAATTTTCAATTTAATCATCAAGAGCAGTACATTGACATTTAAAACTAAAAAAAAAAAAAATTATTTTAATTTTTTAACGACACTCGAGGTCTACATTTGTTTGTTAGTTAAAACTCAGTTTTTGCCACAACCTATATATGAATATAAGTAGTTTATAATTATCCTTTTTTTATACAACACACACATACTTATATACATATATACGTACATACAAACAAACATACATACATACACATAAATACATACTTATACACAGATTGACAAAAAAATAAATACACCAGCAAAATTTTTCTTCGAGTACTCATGACAATAAATTGTTTAAATAAAATTCAAAAATTATTATACTTATTTTTTCTTACAAAATATGTAATCAAAAATAGAAGGAATAAACTAAATTAAAAACACGAATATCTTTCGATTTTCATAGAAAACTATACGCAGAGAAAAAATATAGTTTTATTGGCTCTAATCTAAGAGCACCATATTATGATTGAAACATATGATCACAGCGAAAAATGGAAATGATTATAAGTAATAATTATCGTGATTCCATTTTGTCATAATATGGCCATTTTTATGGTTTGTTTTTGCATATTATGATTACAGTTTTACATATAATTTAACAATCTTACTACGTCATTATACCATTCTATCAGATTAAGATTTGTTTTATTTGTTATCTATTATTAATCTATCGTATTATATTATTATACCACATTGTCATATTATGTTTCCATTTTATCATATTATTATCCCATGTTATCATATTATTATCCCATGTTATCATACAGTTATCCAATTTTATCATATTATTATTTCATTTTGTCATATTAAAACGTATTAATAAAAAATTATTATTTTTATAAATTTTTTATTGAAAATAACAGAAAAAATTGTTCATTAGCCAAAAAAAAATATTTACCTATTAGTTTTTCATTGATTATACTCATTTATACGGTCATATGTGGTTCAAATGCAAGATATGTAGTTACTCAATATCTTATATTGCTTAAATCACACCGAGTATAATCAAACCTTGTTTACTTGTATTTATTCATATATGAACTAAATGAGAATTACAATAAAGTTGAAAAACATACATTAAAAACAAAGTGTATTTAAAACAAACTATCATTTAATTTTTCTACTAAGTGTGTGAAAAGGATAAGTATTATATCTACACGAAACATTTTATTGTCATCAGAATAATATTAATATGGTTTAAAAATACAATATGGTTTAAGAACAAGAAAAAATACTGTAAATTTTTAATGGTTGTAGAAGTAATGAGATTTTTCATATTAATAAAATTTTGTTTCTGGTAAAAATATTTCAAAACATAATTTTCGTAGTCAACCATGTTAAAATGTTTATTAAATGTAAATATTAAAAAACAAAATTTAAACAAAAACATTGTTATTAAAATTCAAGAAAATTAGCAGTGAGAACATAATATTGTTGTAGTCATAATATTGTCTTTTCTCTGCGTGCATTAAAGCGGATTCAACTGTTGGACAAAAAAATAAGTACACCCAGTGAAGGTATAAACAGATACGGTCAAATGTCTTCAGATCATGACTTGAAAATTTTTAAATTTAAATCTTAAATATATTTTTTAGAAAAAATTTTAATATTTGGACCTAAATAAAATTTAAACAAGTAGATATATTCAAGTGAAATTTTGACACAATATAGAAAGATTCGAACTAAAATCAGGGAATTAAAAACAAGCACACTGTTTTATACCAAAATACCCAAAATCCAAACCCTGAAAAAGGTGTTTTAAAAATTGACTTTTTCATTCAAATGGTCATACTATTGTCATAAGAGACCACCAAAAACATACTTTTTATGTGCTTACGCAACATATGAAGATATTTCATTAATGTAATTTTTGTTTGATCCCAAGTTTTGTTTGGATAGGGTAGACCGTTGCCCCAAGTGGCTTTGGATTCACTTTACACGCATCTACATTAAGATTCCTTTGAAAAATTATATGGGCCAGAACAAAAAATAAATTTTATGGGTAAAAAAAATATTAAAAAAAAAGATTAAATTGCTTTAAAGTTCCAACTTTAAATAAAACTTTTTATCCAATCTATGTATTATACGATTTCCGCAGCAATATTAGTTTTGTAAAGAATCCGATGAATATTTAAAAAAATTAGGGCAAATATTGAGCTCGACATATTAGAAAGAAACAAAAAAAAAAAAGGAAGCTAAAAAAATAAAAAATTTATTTCAACCTAAATATCTCTTAAACTTAAAGAGACAACATACACATGTAAGTGTATTTTTTGTAGGGATAGTCAAATCATAAATGAATTTTTCACTATTTTTTAAAAAGAATTAATACCAGAAATGAACAACTTTGGAGAGACTGAGTACCCCCTGGCCCACTAGGAATCTTCAAATTAACTCGAAAATACTTCATCTCTAGCCAGGTGAAATTTTATTGCGATATTTCCAACAGAATTATTAAAAAAAAGCGTTACTTACTTGGTCTGTTGAATAAGTCTACACCATTCACTTTAAGCTAATCATAGACCAGATTTGAAGTATGCTTAGGATTATTATTGTCTCGATTTAACCATCTGAGATACATATTTTCTTCAGCATATGATAGCATAGTATTCCCTAAGATGAATCTGTATTGGAATTATATCATAGTATCTATTATTCGATGTATAGGGCCAACATCGTACCACGAAAAACATTCCCAGACCACTTTGTTTCTTTCGCCTTACTTGACAGTCTTTTTTTATAATGATCGATAAAATTCCTTACCCATGGATCGCAGTCATTTCAAAATTTATTTATTTTAGTTTCTTAAAATATTGCAGCATTTTTTGTCAGCCGCCTGTCCCGGTCCAATTTGAATGACTGCTGTCTAAAGTTTGTCCTATCTTTAATTTTTTTATCGGTGCAATGGAATACTTCGAGCTATTTTTCCATGTTAATTGGCACCTGAAAATCTCTAATGGACTGTTCGGGAAAGAATTATATTCGGAAGCTGTATTCGCTCCCGAAGAAGGGTTCTTTTTTGCCAGAAATAGTAATACGATTTTTTTTTCAGAGATCTAAACCAAAATGTTAAGTCTTAAAACAATTTTCCTCTTCTCGCCTGTACAATGCTTAATTCGATATATTTATTAAAACTCTTATAAGTTATTTTAATATAATTAATTAGTTTTTACAATAAATTTAAAAATCTTTTAAAAAACTGACAAAATTTATAAAAGTAGCTAAAATAATAAAGCGTATTTATTTCCTTATCAAAAAAAAGAACCCTAATTTGAAGCAAAACCTATTTGTTTCTTTATATCTTTAAAAAAAAATAACCACATTAATATCTTAAAATTATCATGACGATATCATTTACATTTATAATCATATCAAAAAATATTAGCAAAATAATATTCCCATATAGTGTATTTATTTTTTTGTCCATATGTGTTAACTATATTTATGTAAATAAACATGCGTGTGTTTCTCTATATATATTCCTACATAAAATATAGCAACAATATAACAAAATTTCCAGAGATTAGTAAAGCAAAAATTTGTAAAATCTTGTCGCAAAAAAAATAAATATTTCGACAACACTTCTTTTGTTGTTAACAAACCAAAAATCAAGTTCAAAATAATTAAAATTACAATAAATTCCAATGATTCTCCAGCAGCCAGAGTAGGAATTTTATACACATACATATATATAGATATGTATATTATTACATATTTTCACATATACAAGAAATAAAACAAAAAAAATTTACAAGAGACTGTGAGTACTTGGAAAACATTTCCTTTTGTCCTTCTCAATTGTAGTTGCAGTTGCTGCTGTTTTGCTCTTATTAATGTTTTTGTTATTTTTGTTATAGTAGTTGTATAAAAGTACAAACTTTCATCTAATGCAATTATTATGTATATGTGAAGAAGAATGTTTGTTAGTTTGAACGTATGTATGTATGTGTTAACACATACTAACTTACACAAACACAAACGTACTTGTATAATGAAATAACAATGCGGTAAGCTAAAGTGCATAATTAACACTAAAATCGCACGTTAGCAAAAATAATGGTTGTATAACATACATGCATACATACATACATACATACATACATTCATACATACACCTATAGATTTATAATACGAAATACAAACATATACGCTTATGTATAAATTATGTGTTTGCATGTATGTACGCACATTCATGCCCATCCGGAAAGGGAAGGGCTACAGAGGCAGTCTAAAATGCTTTATTTAGCAGCCACAAGGCGTCTCATTGGAGACAAGGTGTACCCTACTCCCTTCTAAAAAGAAGCGAGAAGATAAGGACTTGCTCTTAAATTAATATGCTATTACAAAAGAGACTGAAATTGAATTTAAAAAAACAATTCATGTGGACTACACTGGTGCATATTCCTATATATACACATAAATTTTTTTAATCAACTTACCAAAAATGGGGCTAAAAGATTAATTATCTTTTGCGAAAAAATTAATTTTTTAAATTATTTATTGACTTCACTTAAAAAATTAATAACAAAAAACTTAAAATGTAGTTTAGTGCCATTTTTATGGCATTTTCCTATACACGCACTTAAACTAATGAACCAATTTAGCATTATTAATAATGTGTTGATGAACCTTTGTTCTGAATAACTTTAAAATTCCGGTTCTCATTCTATGCATTTCTTACGTAAACTATGTACCCCCACAGATTCTCCATTGGATTTAAATTCTAACTGCAAGCCGGCCAGTCCAACAGTGGAATACTATGTTCATTAAACCACGATTTAGATTGGTTCTAGACAAGGGTTTGCAGCGTTATCCTGTTGGAATATGCAATCTTCAGCTATTTTTTCATCCATAAATGAGAGCATCTTCGAACAGTTCATTATAAATTGCACTGTTCATTTTAGTTGGAACAAAACATATTTTTGATTTCCCTGCAGCAGAAAAGGCTGCCCAAACCATAGCACTGTCTTCATCGAAATTGCGTTTCGAGATACGAATTTAGTACCTTCATTAACGATACTTATAGTAAGACTAAATGATTTTGAGCTTTGCAAGTTTCACAATTAAAAATATTTCTTTTTGTAATGAGAAAATTAATAAGTGAGTGATACACCTTCTACTTCGCAACAAGAATTAGTAGCGGATATTTTTTAAAGGAAGGCGATGTTTTCTTTGAGGAATTTTCATAGAAGGCAAAGTGAAATGTAAAATGTTTTCGGAAAGGTGTGGAGGCATTCACAAAAGCCTTCAGGGATGAAGCACTAACATATTTTCCTGTTGGGTATATAGAATTTCCTGTTCATATATAGATCTTTTTTTTTGTACAAGTAAATTTATGTGTATGTAAATATTTAGGAGGCTGGTATAATTAAATACGGGCTATGAGACCTACGGTTCTACTCCAGTACAAATTACCGTTGTAAGAAATTAAGTAAATAAGCAAATAACATTTCAGATCGAACGAAATAAACTTACGATCCTTTCAGACAAAATGACGTTGATTTTTAAATTTAAGAAATATTAGAAGTTAAACAAAACAGCTTTAAAACTTTATTTTTTAATTCTTTGCATTTATTTTACCAAATCTCGATTGCACAGTGGGGCCAAACGCAAACTTTTTAGTAGTAAAATCTGTGTCTCCTAAACTACTGGTCGCATCGAATTTAAATGTATGAGAAAGTTGTAGACGAGGATCCAGCATTTCAGAAAAATAAACTTTTACCCTGTAGTAATACGAGATAAGCTACAGGGTGGCAAAGTTGACCACTTCAAGTCCGATTTTAAAGATTTTTTAAAGTGTTTGGCATGATAAAACTTACTCACCTAAGCTATTTCTTACAATTAAAAAAATATTTACGCTTGAATTTTGAATTTTTGATTTTCGATTCATTATTCGAGAATAACTCCTGAGGTATATGAGGGATTTTTTTAATGTTCTATAATTTCCAATAAATTCTGTAATAATATACTAAAAAATTTTTTTGATTATCTCAATTTGTCTAAATATGAAAAATTTTCAAATTCAACACTGAAGTTGATAATATGAAAAAGGGCTATTTTTTACAAAATTCTTTCACTTCTTTCTCAAAGTTTTGTTAATAAAATTTTTTTTTCTTTACACGTTTCAAAAGACAAGGCTTCATAAAAAGTCATAAAATTGATTTAGATTTGCAAGCTACATCCATCATTGGTCTTAAATGATGAATTTTAGAAAAAAATTCGTTTTTTTTTTCGATTAATATAAAAATGTCATGCGATTTTTTTTAATTTATTGACGTTGTTAAATTATAATATATATTAAAATCGATTTGGCATTAAATAGCTTCCCAGCCGGTCAAAAAGGAATGCATGACTCTAGATTTTATGAAAAAAGGGAACTTAATAGTCAAAATGAGCAAAAGTTCCATTTAGCTTTCCAACTCAAAAGAATTTTAACCATTAATAGAAACAGGGAGAAGCTTAATGAAAAAATGTATAAAAATCAATAAAACATAGATTCAAAAAAAACACTAATAACTATCACACCAGCCTCGTATTCCTGCCATCTGTACTTTGAAGTATGTGAGTAATGTATTATTATTTTTTTTTCACTTCTCCCGAATAAAAATCTGTGTATATACAAGAGTAAATGAAAGTAAATATGTGTTTGAATTGTAGGCCAGTAAGTATTTATGCACAACTGTGTATGCTACGTGTACATATTCACCTTTATAGAATTTTCTACTCTATAATGTAAACAACACACACAATGTCGAACTTTCAACAATGAATTAATGTGAACAGTGAAAACACATCTATTACTATTTGCTATTATTGCAGTTTGATAAAAGAAAACTTTCAAAACAATTATTCTGCTGCTCGGTAACAAAATTTAGATTTTGTTAGAGAATTATAATGGTCATTACAAATTCTCTGTTACTTAAAAATTTTGGTTTAATGGCAAATTCTAATGTTAAATTGATTTAAAACAAATTAAAAGTTTGCTTAAATGTGAACCGCATAAAAAGAGAAGGTAATACAATCAAAACAATTATAGAGAAGAAAATCAATTTGATAGTTTTCTAGAATGTTACAATTCTTTGAAATCTCTGTTTGTTGGTTTTGTGGTATTTGTTGATATGACTAAAATGATCTCTTTCAATTTTCCCCTGAATTGAAGTTCCACTGTATTACTGCTGTTTTCTAATTATACATAAAAACGTGCAAATATTTGCTTCCAAAGAATGTAATTAATTTATTGTTTTTTTTTATATTTTTGCTTTTTCTATGTAACACACTTACTTTATGTATTTTGTATTGTTGTAATGGGATTTTATAATAAATGAACAAATGGCAATCAACAGTTTGTTACACCTGTATATTCAAGAGAATAAAAAAAAACAGTTACAGATACCCATACACCTACCCTGCAAACATTTTCTATTGCGGATGTCACTACGAAGAGTCTTCCAGAAGTTGAAATTCATTGTCAAAACTATTGCCAAAGTAACAACTGTTCCTTTTAGAAGAGTCTTCTAAAAGTCTCGAAGAGAATACTCTTCTGGACGGCACCCAAGCGATGCTCACAGAAGTGTAGTCTTAGTCACTTCAAGAAGATGATTTGGCACTTCTACTATTTTAGTATTTATAAATAAAATTAAAGTTTTTTTTTAATATCTGATAACTATTTTTATTTCACACATTTAACCAGATGATAAAAAATCTTCCTAAAATTACCTTACGGTATCTTACAAGTACAGTTCATGTTTGAATTATCAATATTTTCCAAAAAACCAGGGAAAATACAAAATAGACCTGATAACTGTAGCCCTATGAGTTTATTAGGCAGCTTGGGAAAAATTCTTGAAAATATCATAAATTAGAAGGTTCTGAAATTTCTCTACAATAATCGTATTCTACCTAAAAAACAATTTGGCTTTAGGAAATCATATTCAACCAGGATCTGCAATGATATCAAACTTGAGTTAGTATCAGTCCAATCCATTGCACTTGTTCTGCTTGATGTTGAAAAAGTATTTGACTCGTTGTGGCACAATGACCTAATTTATAATATTATTACGTTTTTACCTTTTAAAACCTGTGGTTTATTTCCTTTTAAATAAACCTGTACTTTGATTGCAAATGAAAGCAGTTTAGTAGTTTAAAAGTTGTAACGACTCTTTATTTTATTTAAAAATGTACAACAATAATAGTTTAAATAGTTACTATCTAATATACACGCACTTAAATACAGCCAAGGCAGTTAATTTGTCTTTTCTGAGCGATGCTTCCAATTAGATTGACTCAATGGTGTTCTCACGGCCAATTTCTATACACTGCATTATCTTCTAGAGGTTTCTTGAAAGCTCTATTTCTTTCTACAATGTTCTTAACGGACAAACTAGAGCTTATCTAATAATTTCTACAGGTATGTTAACTGCTGTTAACCTAAACAAAAAGGTCTAGAAGCATTGAGCAAGGTTGAGAAGTATTATTTAATTTTGAACCAGCCGTTAAATTAATTAATTTCGTAATAATATTTTACATTTTAATATTCCTATGCAACTTTTTAAGTTCATTAAAAGTTTTCTGGTCGACAGGTACGTTTAGTTACTATAGGTAATTGTTTTTCGGATCTTATCAGAATACCAGCTGATGTTCTTGGACCAAGCCTGTTCAATATCTTTTCCACTGATATACCTCCTATTAGTCCAAGTAAATTTACTGCTTATACAGATGACTTGGCAATTTATTACACACATGAACTCAGTCAGAATATTCTGACTGAAATTCAATATTCGTTGTTCATGTTAAAAGATTATTATGCTAAATAGAAAATAAAAATAAATTCGGATAAGACACAAGCGATCTTTTTTAAGAGAAAAAGAAAATCTTGTTATCCACCTAGCAATAACTTAACTCTTTTAGGCAGCAAAAATTTATCGTAAATTTTCTATTAAAAGAAAATTTATCGTAAATTTTCTATTAAAAGAAAATTTATCGTAAATTTTCTATTAAAAGAAAATTTATCGTAAATTTTCTATAAAAAGAAAATTTATCGTAAATTTTCTATAAAAAGAAAATTTATCGTAAATTTTCTATAAAAAGAAAATTTATCGTAAATTTTCTATAAAAAGAAAATTTATCGTAAATTTTCTATAAAAAGAAAATTTATCGTAAATTTTCTATAAAAAAAAAATTTATCATAAATTTTCTATAAAAAGAAAATTTATCATAAATTTTCTATAAAAAGAAAATTTATCATAAATTTTCTATAAAAAGAAAATTTATCATAAATTTTCTATAAAAAGAAAATTTATCATAAATTTTCTATAAAAAGAAAATTTATCATAAATTTTCTATAAAAAGAAAATTTATCATAAATTTTCTATAAAAAGAAAATTTATCGTAAATTTTCTATAAAAAGAAAATTTATCATAAATTTTCTATAAAAAGAAAATTTATCATAAATTTTCTATAAAAAGAAAATTTATCATAAATTTTCTATAAAATTTCTATAAAAAGAAAATTTATCGTAAATTTTCTATAAAAAGAAAATTTATCGTAAATTTTCTATAAAAAGAAAATTTATCGTAAATTTTCTATAAAAAGAAAATTTATCGTAAATTTTCTATAAAAAGAAAATTTATCGTAAATTTTCTATAAAAAGAAAATTTATCGTAAATTTTCTATAAAAAGAAAATTTATCGTCAATTTTCTATAAAAAGAAAATTTATCGTCAATTTTCTATAAAAAGAAAATTTATCGTCAATTTTCTATAAAAAGAAAATTTATCGTAAATTTTCTATAAAAAGAAAATTTATCTTAAATTTTCTATGAAAAGAAAATTTATCTTAAATTTTCTATAAAAAGAAAATTTATAGTAAATTTTCTATAAAAAGAAAATTTATCGTAAATTTTCTATAAAGAGAAAATTTATCGTAAATTTTCTATAAAGAGAAAATTTATCGTAAATTTTCTATAAAGAGAAAATTTATCGTAAATTTTCTATAAAGAGAAAATTTTGTCGTAAATTTACTATAAAGAGAAAATTTATCGTAAATTTCATATAAAAAGAAAATTTATCGTAAATTTCATATAAAAAGAAAATTTATCGTAAATTTCCTATAAAAAGAAAATGTATCCTAAATTTTTTATAAAACAGTAAATTTGTCGAAACCTTCTATAAAAAAATGTATCAATATATCATTTCTAAGAAAAGAAAACATTTAGAAAAATGTATCCAAAATTTTACATAAAAATAGATTTTTTTTAATCTATAAAAAAATATCAAGATTTGCATAAAAAAGAAAAAGGAAATTTATTGAATATTTTGTGCGGGAAGGAAATTTATTGAACTATATTTAGTCTAAAGAAATTATTCATATGTAATTTAAAAAAAAAAAAAAAAAAAAAATGTAGATTTTGTTACTCGTATTCATTTTTAATTTTTATTTTCTTAAAGCTTTTGATGTCTACGCATTTTCTGTCAGTGCGATTTTAAAAATTTTACCATTTTTTATATCTAAGATCATATGTAGGTTATATCCGATACAATTTGTCCTCTACAGATACTCCTTACACGTCATTGTTCCATGGTTTTATGAGGGTTAATTGAGAAATTCTTGATTATTACAACTATAAAGACTTCTAGGCTGGAGGCTTGACTTGTACTACATTTTTATAGCACCATCGAAAATTACATAACCTAAAATCTTCATA
This sequence comes from Protocalliphora azurea, assembly GCA_932274085.1. Lineage (NCBI taxonomy): Eukaryota > Metazoa > Arthropoda > Insecta > Diptera > Calliphoridae > Protocalliphora > Protocalliphora azurea. Next base: position 135,507,877 of record OW026523.1, on the reverse strand, counting down.
AAGATGGATTGTCTTTGGTCATCAATGGGTTAAAATTGTGAAGTGATGGAAAAGTTTCATTAAATTTTCTACAGCATATCAAGCCTAGGGAATAAGAATTTTAAAGAATTATTCGCCATATAAATTTTTTCTGTGATAGACACTAAGAAGTGACGTATAGACGATTAATGCGTAATAACAATGTAAATATTTTGTTTTAAATTTCGAACTATCTTCCGCAAATCATTTAGCAATCACTAAAAAGTGTCGTCTTGACGATTAACAACAAATTTATCTTCCAAATGTTTGAAGGGTATAATGCAATGCAAACACATTTACAAACACATGTTTTCATCCACACAGACACACATTTGGAATTTATGGACAGTTTACAGATCTTTTAGTTTTCCTTCTCCTCCTTTTCAAAAAAAACATTTTAATACGACCAACCAACCATCCAACCATATTGGACACATTATCGTCAGCTTGAGGATGTGTTTTCTTAAAGAAATTTATGGCTTTTATTTTACTGCAGTCAGTAAAAGCTTCTTTCTATTCTTTTTCCTCATTTCATTAATAAATTGTTAAGCCCCTAGTAAAAACAAGCCGATGATACTTTTTTTTACTGTGAGCAAGGAAAAAATCATCATTAACCATTAAATGTTCAGACAACCATTAAGAATTTTGCAGTTTATTGTCAAAAATCTCTTGGGTAGTTGATACAGGCAGGGGGCGATAAAGGTTTGTTGTAACAAACTAATAAATTATGGTATACAATAATATATCAGTTTGTCACAACAAGCCTTTTTCCCCCTGCCTGTAACAATTTGCTTTTATTTATTAGTGAAGCTTGAAGGTAAAAATATAATGGTATAGAAGTGTTTTCCGACTTCCTTCAAAATATATTGGCTTTTTAATTTTTTTTTTTCCAATTTCCGGTGACCTTTTAGCAAAATTTTAAAAAGATAATAATTTTTGAAAATAAAACTTTTTTGAAAAAAAAACTTATAATAAAGTTTTATTATAAATAAATATAATGCCCAACAAGTTACTCCAATTTCGGTTTATTGTTTGCAGCTGAAACAATGCGAATATACATATATATATATATATATATATATATATATATATATATATATATTTTTCTTATTATCCTATAAAGTTCGTATAGAGATTTGAAAAATATAATTTTCAAAGAATAAGAAAAACATAAAATTTTTTGCCCATCAAATTCTTGTTAATTTTATTTTGTCGTTTTAGTGTTTTTTTTTTTATTTTCTGTTTTATCGTTTTAATGATTTTTCTTATTTTAGCATTTTTTTAATCTGACGTTTCTTCGCCTTAGCGTTTTTTCATTTTAGCGATTTTTTTTCATTTTGACATTTTTTTTCTTTTGGCGTTTTTTTTTTAGTTTGGTGACATTTTTATTTTGATTTTTCTATTTTGACTTTATTTTAGGCGCCTTTTTGTTTCGTTTTGACTACTTTTCCTACATTTTCATATTTCGTCGTGTTTTTCGTTTTGGCGACTTTTATTATTTTGCGATTTTTTTAATTTTTACGATTTATTTGTGTTTTACAATACTATCAATAACAATCAGAAACTAGCTTTTAAATTCCTTGGAAACAGCAAAAATCAATAATAACTTTTATTTATGTTTGAAAAGAAAAATCACCAAAGAACAGTTTTTTTTTTTTTTTTTTGCTCAAGAGATATAAAAGTGAAAAAATCCTCTTAATTACACAAAAAATGTTATCAGTTACACACCCTAATTTTAAATATTCAAAAATAAAAGAATAATAAAATAAGCTTATTTTGATAATGCAAATAAAATCAGATATATTTCAGAAAAACTTGATATGTCATTTTTTATTTAGAAACCAATAAGTGATGAAACTTTTTGGCCAAAATTAATCGAAAATTCAAATTTTAAAATCAAAACTGTTTATTTTTGTACTCGAAAAATTAATGAAATTAAATATATGATTAATAATTTGGTCATTTAAGTAAAGAAACAAATTTTAATGAAAATTTCAATACCTTCGAAATACTGAAAAAAAACTGGATCAAAGTATTGCGAAAATTTTAAATTTAGAACTTCATTGCGAATAACTTAAAAATTATAAAAGATAAATAGTAAGTATGTTTTTTAAAGGCCCTAATGACAGCTTTAAGAAGGAAAATATAAATATCTTTTGAAATTGACAAGCGTTTTAAAAGGTGAGGTGAGGTGCCCTACTTTGAGCTCCCATATCTCCGTTCCTGAGAGGAAACGATTATGACAATTTTTATGTAAATCGGATCTCCCTATAAGAAATTACAGACTTATTTCCAAAATATTTTAACTTTGTTTCTCTGTGCTTTCCAAAACAGACATATATTAAGTGATTCACGTAGAGATACTTTTTTCAATAGCCTTTTTTTGACAGATCACGCGTGAGTTGTGTCATGCTGTCATGTTATTTTTGTTTAGTACTGTTTGGCGTTTCATAATGGAAAAACTTACGCCTGAACAACGTTTACAAATCGTTCAACTTTATTACGAAAATTCACGTTCTGTGAGGAATGTGTTTCGTGCACTTCGCTCAACTTATGGTCAACATAATCGGCCTACTGAGAGTACTATTCGCAACACCAACACCCATTTTGAGACCCGGCATTCATTATTGGATAATATTCGACTGAACAGACCACGTCCAGCACGCTGTGAAGAAAATATAGCGGCCGTAGCTGAGAGTGTACACGAAGACCGTGGAGAGTCGATTCGGCGCCATTCGCAGCAACTCGGACTGATGTATGGAACGACTTGGCGCATTTTACGTCGATATCTTAAATTGAAAGCGTAAAAAATACAGCTTGTGCACCAACTGAAGCCTCTCGACCTTCCCAAGAGACATCGCTTCGCTCTATGGGCTCTTGAAAAGTTCCAAGAAGATCCGGCGTTTTCGAGGCAAATTTTGTACAGCGATGAGGCCCATTTCTGGCTCAATGGGTATGTAAACAAACAAAATTGCCGCATTTGTCACGAAGAGCAACCTGAAGAGATTCAAGAACTGCCACTTCATCCAGAAAAAACAAGGGTTTGGTGTGAGAGAACACTTCGGTGAGCACATAATTTCACGTTTTGGGCCGGTCGATTGGCCACCAAGATCGTGTGATATCACACCGTTAGATTTTTTCCTGTGGGGATATGTAAAGTCTAAAGTTCACGCGGACAAACCCGCTTCGATTCAGGCCTTGGAGCAAAACATCACGCGTGTCATTCGCCAGTTACCAGTTAAAATGCTCGAACGAGTCATCGAAAATTGGACTCAACGGATTGACCATCTGCAACGTAGCAACGGGCGACATTTGGTAAACATAATCTTCAAAAAATATATGCCAAAGAATGTTCTTTCAAATGATAATAAACATTCCCATTAAATTTGAATTTTTTGTTTTTTTTTTTTTTAAATAGGGAACCTCGAAATGGATTACCCTTTATATGTATGTATACACCTCTTTTCGACTAGCAAAAAATATCGTGACCAGCACAATCTTAACTTATGACTGTAAAATATAACATTGACAATAAAGCATTGCGAATTTGGCGATGAACTTTCCGTAGAATTTTAGAAACAGTGAAGTATTATTACCAACAACTAAATTGAAAAGCTTAAAGCCTTACCACATAAAAGATGTACGAAATGGGTTAAGCTACCTAATTCTGAACATTTAATGTATTTTGATATTTTTTCTTAATGATTTTGCGAGTTTCAAACATTTTTAAAACTTGGAATTTTATTTGTTTTGTTAGAATTTATTTTTAAATAATTTTTTAATTAAATTACTTTTCAGTTATATAATAAAAAATAAATTAATTACACAGTGTGACAGTGAAAATATACTTTTAAGATGACCTGGTGTCCGTTATATGCCATATTTTTAAAATTTTCGATATACCATCAAAATCTGAAGTTATGGATAAAAAAGATTTTTTAATGACTTCACGAAATAAAAGAAAAATTTTAAAGAAAACTTTATAAATATGTACGATTATTTATATTATATGAACTTTTGTATTGTGAAAAATATCAGCAATTTTTTTTTTTTTTTTGTAAATTTTTTAAAGTAAAATTGCCAGGGAAATTTTTTCTATTATTTTATATGAAACCCTATTTTTTGTAAATTTAGCTGGAATCTGTAATACCTAACCAGTAGTACAAGCTCTCATCTGTTAAAAGCAATGAAGAATTGATGAAGTTAAAATATTTTTAACTTTTTCATTAGAAGTATTTACTCGCACAAAATATAAGATTTAAAAATAATAAAATCACAGAGAAAATTATATCTGGAATTTTTTTCAAAAAAATCAGTTTTTGGTTAAAATTAAAATTTTATAAAAAAAAATTATTTTATTTTATTATTTTGTTTTATTGATTGTAAATAATTTGAAATCCGAATGAAAAAATAAAAAATAAATTACATAATTTTTCCATGGTTTTAAGATATACAGAGGTAAACTATATTGAGTTAGTTGGAGATTTTCCAATTCTATTCTATTATAAACATTTGGTGGCTAAATTGGAATCGAATCAATAAAAAATCAGTCCGAATATCAGCAAAAAATAAAACCTGTCGATGTCAACGCTATCTTATGCTAAAATTTTTACACTCATTGAGAGCACCATTATTTTCACATGGTAAGAAATATTTTTATTTTGATTACACTATATGGAATAATATGTCTTTAGAGAAAAATGCTTGGACTTTTTGATTCAACTTATAATACCCGCCAGTCTGAATAGCTCTTCCTGTAAATATTGTCACAATTTTTATGATACATAATTTAATAAAATTTGCATTTCTGACCTTTTTATAAGTATCATTAAGATATAAACTGTTACCCAATTTTATCAAATTGCAGACGGATCAGAGTGTGCCTTCAACGTCCTTGAACAACTTTTTCTTTGTCTTTGTATATTCTACACGTGGAACCATATCTCTATCTGTTAAAGGTAAGTAAGACTCATTTTAAACATCCTTAAATTGTAATAAAGTTTGGTGTTTCTTATAGAATAATCTGGTCAACTTACATGAAGATAATAAGGTGGAGCTAAAGCTGATTTTAATACTTTTTTATTTCAGTTATAAAACAATTTATCATATTAAAATAATACACAAAATGCTAATTATAATTAGAAATACATCAGCACATAAAATGTCTATTTTTATATGTGAACTTATTATAAAAACTAATTTATTAATATTTTAAAAGATTCAAAAATATATACTGCCTGCCACTTGAATAAGGAATCATATTTTTTTAACTTTAATTAAGTATATCTCCTAAACTGAAGTTCAGAAAAAAATAATTTTTTGCGCAACCAAATTTCAAAGTGTTGGCTTTAGTTTCCTGAAGAAATAAAAAATATACATATTTTGTTATACTAACATTATGCATTTATTTAAAGACATGTATTTCTGTGGTACTATTTCGTGTGTCACTTGAATAAGGAATTCTTTTAATATTAATCAGGAAGGCTATGATTTGAATTTCTTTCAATATAAACGGCTAGAGAATTTTTAATTTGATAGTTTTTAAATAGTTTTTATTCAAAATGGAACGTGGTAAGGCTCTTAATAACTCTGAAAAAGAAAAAATTCTGATTTTGAAATCTCAGGGTCAGAATCCGGTCCAAATAGCCAAAAACATTAATAGAGGAAAGACAGTTGTGTACAATTATTTAAATAACATGAAAAGATATGGAAAAAACGTGAAAGGGCGGAAGAAAATGGTAACAACTTTAAAAGAAAGAAGAAAAATTCTTAGAATTGCATCAAATTCTGCATTTCGGTATCAAAAATATGTGAAAAAGGTGGAGTTAGTGCCAGTCTAAGAACAGTGCACCGTATTTTAAAGTCGTGCCCAACCACCACTTAATGAAAAACGCAAATCACAACGTCTACAGTTTGCCAGAAATAGAATGACTTGGTCCGGCCAATGATTTAAAATTGTATTTTCCGATGAAAAAAATTTAATATTGATGGTCCCGACGGGTATAACTATTACTTCCATGACCTAAATAAGGAGGAGTTATTTTTGGGCCGCAGATACAGCCGAGAGGGCGGAATAATGGTATGGGGTGCCATTTCGTATTATGGTACCATAGAATTGGTTTATGTATCCAACAAAATGACTGCAACGACTTACAAAAACATTCTGGAGGAAGCATTTCCAAAATTTAATGATTCCTTTGGAGCCATACCTTGGACGTACCAACACGACAACGCTCCGATTCATGCCGCCAGAGCAGTAAAACAATGGATTAATCAACAAGGTGTTCAACTTTTGTATTGGCCCCCATATTCACCAAACCTGTATCCAATGAAAAATGCCTGGGGTTGGCTTGCAAGAAAAGTTTATGGAGGAGGAAAACAATTTGAGACGATAGAATACTTAAGGGATGCAATAAAGGAAGCATGGAGTTCAATTTCGCTAAATTACTTAGAGTCATTATACAATTCGATGCCAAATCGCATTTTTGAGGTTATTTCTAAAAATGGTAACAGTACTCATTACTAATTGAATGCTAGAAGATAATAACTATCATTTTTATAACCTAAAATTTAAAAATAAATTATAGTTTGCTTAGTTTTAAAATATTCCTTATTCAAGTGACACACGAAAAAGTACCACAGAAATACATGTCTTTAAAAAAGGCATAATTTTAGTATAATAAAATATGTATATTTTTTATTTCTTCAGGAAACTAAAGCCAACACTTTGAAATTTGGTTGCGCAAAAAATTATTTTTTTCTGAACTTTAGTTTAGGAGATATACTTAATTAAAGTTAAAAAAAATGTGATTCCTTATTCAAGTGGCAGGCAGTGTACATTATTTAAATATTTTATGAAAAACAAATTATTCCGTTATTATTTCCATAAAAAAAAAAATATTTAATTTTATGAAAATTTTAAAGTATTCAGATTTGTATACAGTAAAAATAATTAATAAGAAAAAATATTTTTTCAATAAAACATTTAAAAATTTGAATATTAGATTTTAGAAATGCCATGAGAGAATCGATTTTAGTAAAAAATATAATTGATTTAATAAATTTAGTAATAGAAAATTAAAATTTAACTTTTCATCTCATAGTTTTAAAATTTTTTAAAATCTATCTGTTTTCTTACAATTTCCAATGTTATTTACTTACAAACAAATAATAAGTTCTGGATTCTAACAAAAAATTACTTAAATTGTTCATTATATAAGGCATATTTAAAATAATTTTACAAAGATATAGGATGTCATATAAAATAATAGAAAAAATACCGCGAAAGTTAAACAAATTGAAATAAAAATTAAAATCGCAATTTAACAATTTTTCTGAAAAAGTTTGTGTGATGTGAAAAGGTGTATATATTTAGAAGGCTTGACTTCTCATTTGTAAATAAATTTTTAAAATTTTTTTATGCTATCAAGTCATAAAAAATTGTTTTTTATCGATAACTTCGGTACACCCTCAAAATCTAAAAATTACAAAATTATCCACTCAACTGGACCTACAGCACGCACTAAGTCTATCCAAAAGTATATTCAACTTTTTCCATTTTGTCACGTAGTTTTATTAAGACAAAAGAAAGTAATTGTTTAAAATATTATATTTAGCTATCAGTTGCAAATGTTTTGACCACCACTGTATATGCTTTTTTTCCTCGATTTCATTCCACCTATCTCTTTCAGTAACAAATGTTTTAGCCACCACTGTTTATGCAATAACTGGTAGTTATCTTTTTTTCCATTACCTCTTTCCCTCTCTTTCTATAATAATTGAAGGTGTTGAATTTTATCAATTTAAATATTTGATTGTTTATTCTTTCAACATATTTAAAAAAAAAATAAACATTCATAATTGTTTTATTTATTTAATTTAATTTGCTTTACGAGAATATTTGCAATTTATAAAAAAAATATATTATTTATTTTTCTACAACAACAGTTGTACTGAAATTAATAGCAAGTCTCAGACACGCAATGAAAGTCTAAGAAATTAATAATCGCTCTTAATTTTAATTTGGTGTTGTTTAACTATTATTACTTCCAATACTGTAAATTTCATTTTATTAAATTATGTTTGGCTTGTATATGACATATCTTTTTCTTAAAAAAATAAATATATTCCCCCTTCTCAAAATGATCAAATAAAAAAAAAAAAAATACGCTAAATTAAATAAATACTGATTTTATTAACTAAACAAGTAAATAATTAAAACCCAATAAAATTCAATACAGTTTACTTTAAAACCCGAAACAATAAAGTTATTTTTCAACGCTTAAAATAAACTAAACAAATTCATTTATTATATCAATTTATTAAATTTATTTCTTTAATTTGTAATTTCATATTAATGGATTTATTGCAAAATGATGATGAACTATTACTTATGGAATTGGAACGTAGAGATGGCATTTATTCTTTTATATTTCATGAATTGGAAAACAATAAGCTAACAGAGAATTTAAAACCGGATAATGAAACTAAAATAAAACAAGAATATAAAGAAATTTTAACAACTAAACAAGATTCTATGCAACAGCCTCCAAATAATGACAAAGCATTTTTAACACCAGAAAAATCACCTTTACTTTCAGCCTCCTCCAATTTCCTTGCAACGTGCAAGCCTTATTCCTATCAAGATCCCTTTACTGAAAGTTCTTCAACAAATTCTTACAAATCCTGGCTTTATAAGCAAGAATCAACACATGTAAACTTTAATTTTTCAATTCCTGTATTTCAACAAATTTGTTCATTACGTTCATTAAATGTGCGACGAGCCAAATCACCTTTTTCTCATTTGCAGGCCCCCATGGTACGCAATAGACGTCATAAACTTAAAGAAACTAAGGAATATAAGACTTTTATGGTTGGCATTACTAAAGTAGCAGATTTGAGAGAACTTTTTCCCTTAGATCCAGATGTTCATGCACCATTTCTAGAGCTGAAAGAAAATGCTTAGAAATTAAGGTCGGATTGTTTGAAGGTGAAAACTAATATGTTTTGAAAGTTATTGGTATTGAAATTAAATTTGAAATCTTTGTTTGTATGTGAATTAAAGAAAATTTGAGTAAAGGGTGTAAGAAAAAAGGAATTTACCAATATTTTTACAAGATTCTGTTTTATGTAAGAAAAAAAAAGAAAAATCTGATATAAATAAACTAAGAAAATGTTGGAGAAAATTTAACTTAAAAATGTTGTAAAATTTGTGCAAGAACGTTGTAAAGTGTATAAAAAAAAAATCATCTAAAATTTGGGTAAAGATAGTGTAAAATAAGAACATTATAAGAGTTAGTGTAAAGTCAGTGTAAAATTTGAGTTATATAAAAAAATTGTTTAAAGTTAAAGTATAGCTAGTGTAAATTTAAAAATTTTACTAAATTAATGTAAAAATAGTGGAAAATCAAACTAGAGTCAGAGTATCATTAAAACAAGTGTAGAGTTAGTCTAAAGTCAGCGTAATATTAGTGTAAAGTTCGAGCTAATTTAGTGTAAATTTAAAGTAGACGTCATGTAATGTTAAAGTAGAGTTCTTGCAATGTTCGAGTTGATCAAGTGTAAATAGTGAAAAGCTAACATAAAAATAGTGCAAGTTATAGTAAACATAGTAGAGTTTAAGTTTAATTAGCGTAAATATAAAGAAAACCTTATTAAAAGTTAAAGTAAAGTTAGAGAAATAACAGTGTAAAAATTGTGTATAACCAAAATAGAGTCAGAGTATAATAGAAAGTAGGAGTTTGTTTCGAATAAGAATAAAATTTGAGTTTAGTTAACTTAAATTTAAAGTAGAACAGTGTAAAGAAAATGCCAAGTCAATTAATTGTAAAATTTTTGCAAAGTTTATACAGAGTTAGTATATATTTAGTGTAAAGTGTATAAAATTAGAGTAAAAGCATAATTTATGTAGTGTTGCAGCAAAATAAGTGTACAAATTGAATGTTTTTGAAATAAAACTAGAGTTGGAGTGGCGCTATTGTCAAGTTAATTCAAAGTCAATATAAAGTAAGTACAAAATTAGTACAAAGCTTATGTACACTTAGAGTGGAGATTAAAGTGAAGTTAAATAAAGATAAACGAGTCAAAATATACTTAATGATAGAGTGAAGTTATTGTAAATTTAGTTCAAAATTTATGCAAAGTCAGGGTAAATAATTCTTAGAATTTGAGTAAATTTTGTACAAAATTAATGTAAAATTAAAACAAAGTTAGAGTTGACATTGAATTAGTATAGATTTTCTGTAAAGTTAATGTAAAATTAAAATAAATATAGATTTCAGTCGAAGTAGTAATAGTGGGTTTATTGTAAAATTGATGTAACTTGGAATAAAATTACGCAAATTATGTGTAAAGTTAAAATTAAGCCGTTGTAAAGATAATAAAGTTGAGAATTGATGTAGAGCAGAATTACATGAAAAGAGTAAGAACAGATTTAGTGTAAAATTATTATATTATTAAAATAAAATTGACATAACAGCAACGTAAAATTATATTGGAGTTAGTGTTGAGTAAGAGTGAGTGTGAAATTAAAGATTGATTATACCAAAAGTAATAGAGTTAGAGTAATTTGGTCTAAATTCAATGTAAAATTAATATAAATCAGTGTAAAGTTCGTGTAAAATGATATTGAAATTATTGTAGAACAGAAACAATGCAAAGTTAAACTAGAATATGGGAAGAATTAATCTGTAGCAAGAGTAGCGTTAGTAAAGGGTGGTTAAATTTCAAGGGCCGATGTTGATTTTGAATAAAACACAAACTATTTAGGAAATTATTGTAATTTTATTTTATTATGATATATTGGTATTACTCAATTATGTATGGAACAAAATATCTGCCAAATGGGCGCCGCGACCACGGCGGCACACCTCCATCCGATGGTCCAAATTTTCGATGACCCTGAGGCATAATGGAGGTTCTATGCCGTTAATGTGCCGAATTATCTCATCCTTTAGCTCTTGAATTGTTGCTGGCTTATCGACGTACACCTTTTCTTTCAAATAACCCCAAAGAAAAAAGTCCAACGGTGACAAATCACATGATCTTGACGGCCAATTGACATCGCCATTACGTGAGATAACACGACCATTGAATTTGTTGCGCAAAAGAGCCATTGTTTCGTTAGCTGTGTGGCAAGTGGCACCACATATCGTCCACATCCATATCTTCCAATTCGGGCCATAAAAAGTTCGTTATCATCTCACGATAGCGAACACCATTCACAGTAACTGCCTGACCGGCCTCATTTTGGAAAAAATACGGCCCGATGATGCCGCCAGCCCATAAACCGCACCAAACAGTCACTCTTTGTGGGTGCATTGGTTTTTCGACAATCACTCTTGGATTCTCATTCGCCCAAATGCGGCAATTCTGTTTATTGACGAATCCACTGAGGTGAAAATGTGCCTCATCACTGAAGATGATTTTCTTCGAAAATTGATCATCCACTGTTGCCATTTCTTGCCACCATTCTGCCCATTCACGACGTTTGGAATGGTCAAGAGGCTTTAGTTCTTGAGCCAATTGCACCTTGTAAGCGTGTAAATGCAAGTCTTTATGTATAATGTTCATCAACGACGAGCGTGAGAGGTGCAATTGTTGGGCACGACGACGAGTTGAGGTGGACGGCTCTTCAGCCACACTATCGCGAACAGCAGCAATATTTTCTGCAGTACGAGCTGTACGAGCATGCACTGGTGTTCTCACATCTTCTACAGACCCGGTTTGCTCGAATTTTTCCACGATTTTTGCGATTGTACGCACATTTGGACGATCAAATTGACCAAAAAAATCACGAAGTGCACGATATGATTTTGATTTGAACGCCCATTTTCATAATAAGTCTGGATAACTTTAACACGTTGTTGGATTGTGTATCTCTAAATGGTTCAAATTGAGTAAGTCTGAAATAGAGAAATGTCAAATAAAATTCGGAAAAAAGCTTGGCGTTTAGGTGTGGTTCACATTCAACATCGGCCCTTACAATTTAACCACCCTTTATAAAATTAATATATTATTAGAGAAAAATTTACGTAATATCAGCGTAAAGTTATTGTAAATGTAGAAAACAGTTAATGTTGAGTAAGACTAATGTAAAATTAGTGTAAATTGTATGTATATTTGGTTAAAAGTAGAGTTACAGCTGTTTAGTCTAAATCAATGTAAAATGAGTATAATTTCAATGTGAAGTTCATGTAAAATGATAGTAAGGTTTCTGTAGAGTGGGAACATTGTAAAGTTAAGCTGAAATAAGTTAAAGATAATGTAAAGCTACAGCCGATGTAAAATTAATATATTATTAGAGTAAAATTAATGTAATATCAGCACAAGGTTAGAGTAAAGTTAGTGTTGAGTAGGAGTTTTATATATCCTATGATTTCCCAACTTTTCTGCTATTCTTCATCCTTTTTAAACCCAAATGTGCCTCATTTTCTTTTATTTTTAGTTTAGTTCCTCTAGTTACATAAAGTATATAATCAAAATATATATATTTTTTTCGAATATAATAATGATGATGCTTGACTAATTTCATTCAAATAAATGTTCTAACATCAAAAGTCATAAAAATTATTTAATCATTAATTTTTATAACAATCGTTACCCCAAAAGATTGAATCTCCTGTTTGAAATGATGTTTGTATAAGTTCAATTAGCAAAGTCAGCCTATTTAATGTGCTGCGATAATGATATTTTAAATGTTATATAGGGGGAAATATATATGTTTGTAATAAATCTTTATGCGTGTTTTGTATGTAGATGTAGCTTCTTTATCTAAATTAAGGACTATTTGTTTAAATATTCATCTTAGAAAATTTTACGTGTTTTTTTATGGTTCCTTAAATGCTGCATTATGATGGCGATAAAAACTATTAAAATATTTATAGATTAAAAGGGCAAATGAAAAAGAACACAAAAGATAATCATTTGAAAAGTTAAGGCATGGAAATATTTATTAAAAAAACAGATGTTTAAAGGAAAGTTTTCCAAGATATTAATATAAATGAATTTAAATTATAGCTATGTCGATTTTAAAAATGAGTTATTATTAGAATAACATTAGCGGAATATCAGCATAAAGTTAGTGTAAAATTAAAGTAAAATAATGTTGACTATGAGTCGTGTGAAATTAGTGTGTATTCTATGTAAATAAAAGCAGATTTTAAAACCAGATTTTTAGAAAATTTAGCTACAGAATTAGTGTAAAATGAGAGTAAAATTAAGGTACTATTAAAGTAAAATTAATCTAATATAGTTACAAAGTTAGTAAAAAATATAAAAGTAGAGTTAATGTTAAGTAGAAGTAGTATGAAGTTTGTATAAATTATACAAAAATTTACATAATATCTGCGTAAAGTTAGTGTATAATTAAAGTAAAGTTAGTGTTGAATAGGAGTTTTGTAAAATTAGACTTTAAATCTAGATTTTTATCTATAGAGTTTGTGTAAAATTTTAGTAATATTAATGCATCACTTGAATAAAATTACCGTAATATTAGTGTGAAATTAGTGTAAAATTAAAATAGAGTTAGTGTTAGCGAAATTTGTGTAAATAGTATGCAAATTATACTAAAAGTTATTTTTAATTTTTACCATTTTTCCTTTGCATCACTTAGTGTAGTGTTGCTGTAAAATTGGTGTAAATATATGTATAGTATAATAAGATTACAGCTAAAGTGGTTTAGTTTTAAGTTAATGTAAAATGTGTGTAAAATTAATATAAATTTGGCATGAAATTAGTGTACGTGTATGTATTAAAATCTAGTTTTAGATTTAGATACAGGTAAACCTAGAGCTAGTGTAATATTAGAGTGAAATTAAAGTAATATCAGCCTGAAATTAGTGTAAAATTAAGGTGGAGTTAGTGATGAATAGGAATAATGTGAAATTTGTGTAAATTTTATGTAAATTATACTAAAAGTAAAGTTAGTGTAGTTTAATTTATAGTGAATGTAAAATTTATGTAATATCGGTGTAAAATTAATACATAGACTTTATTATAATCAATTCTATTTTATTTTTTTATAATTTTTATAATTTCATTTTGTTATTATTTATTATTAGTGTAATGCCAGCGTAAAGTTAGAATAGAATAAGTGTTGAATAGGGTTAGTTTAAGAGTAACTTAAAAGTAGTTTTATTTAAAGTTAACGTAAAATGAGTGTAATATTAGTATAAATTTGGTGCAAAATTAGTTTTGAGAAGGCATAGCGTAAAGCCTACGTTCTGCAAGTCTTACAAAGATTTTGTAAACATTTAAATATTTTTTATCTCTGCACACTTTGGTTTAATAAGGTTACCTCTTTTGTTTAGTTTAAGGTTAATGTAAATTAATTTAATGTAAAATTAGAATAAAGTTAAGGTAACATTTGTGTAAAATTAAAATTTAAATATTTTCCAACTCTGCTCGTGTAGGTTTAAATACCTTCATCTTTTTCTACTGCATAGACTAACTAAAAGACTAAATTACATTTTAGTTTCTTTTTTCCACTTTTTTTAATTTTCGACATTCTTCCTTTGTATCGCCTGTAATCTTAAGTACAATATACATATGCAATTTTTTCTTATCATTTACTCTACCATCTATCCAACCATGATGCTCTTTTTCATATTCATTGAATAAACTCAAGCTGAACCCTCAACATCAGAGTCATCATTAATTTATCATTTGCCAAAAGACACCTGTGTTTAAGGTGTTAACATTTAATCAGACACTTGATTTGTAAAGATTATGGACAGCCATGTAAAGCTACAACAACAACGACACGAAAAAATTTTAAAATTTATATCCTGCATTTAAGATAAAACACAAAAAAAAACACGACAAAGTAGGATATACATGCAGTAGAAATAAACAAAATTATTGAGAATGAAAAAAGAAATTCTGCTTCATAAACATGTGATTACAATGACAAAAGAAATGTTAATGTAAATTTAATGAACGTTAAAAGCTCTAAAATAAATTATTATTTTCTTACAAATTTTTATCTATTAAATAGTATAGATAATTAAAAAAGAAAGAAAATAGAAAAATTAAATATTGTTAAATCAAGGACAATAGCACAAAGATTGCTGGCTATCTTATCTCCTTTCTAATATGTGTGTGTATGCATTACATAAATTCATTTAGTTGATGTGTTGATTTACAAGGTGAAATTCTAAAAGGGTTTAGTAGTATTTTATGGATGAAAGGATAGACAGTTTATTAATGTAATTATAAAGAAAAAAGATTATTTGTTGCAGCTGTAGGAAAAGTATTAAGGTTTACTTGGTTGATTGTTATGGAAAATAAAGTAATTTATAAAGTAAATAATGGCATAACCTAGTTTTTCATTATGGTTGTTAAAGAATGTCAGTAAAAAAAAAGAGAGTTAAATAGTGATACAGGAAAGGAGAAAGTACAGAAAATTAAGCTTGATTAGAGATTAACATTATTTTCTACATTAAAGACTTCTTTAAAAAACTACAGCCAATTTTAATTTTCTAACAATTTGTCTTGAAAAATAAATATAACATTCAATTTAATCATTTTTGTATTAAATATCGTAAGAAAATAATAAAAATAAAATATTTAAATAATGTTCGAAAATTCGAAATTCAAAAAAAAAATATAAAAATGATCCATTATTGTTGTATAGTACACTGAAAAAAAAATTCGTTTCAAAATCTACTACGATTGTGGTCACATTGGCAATTCGCTAAGACTTGAACACTCTGCCTTGAATTTGAACACAAACGAGGCAGATTCACTATTGACACTGAATGGTATCGTTTTCAATACGTATGTGATCATTTTTTCTCTAGATGTATAAAAATAACAAAATTGTTATAGTAATATCACAATTTTCTATGGATTTTAATTTTCGAACTTTGAAATTTATGAGTAAATTTTTTTTCTTTTTCATTTCTGTTTTAAATATCGAAAGAAAATAACAAAAACTATATTTTTCACAATGTTCGTAATTTCGAACTTCCAGAAATCATGCGGAAATAACCCATTATTATTGTATAAATTAAAAATAATAAAATTTTTAGTATAATAATATATTTTTCTAGAGATTTTGAGTTTAGAACATGGAAATTTATGCGTAAAAATTTAATTTTATAATTTTTTCATTAAATATTGAAAGAAGATAATAAAAATAAACTTTCGAAAACTCGAAATTACTTCTGAAATTCAAAAAATATCTGAAAACTATTCATTATTGTTCTGTATTGTAAAAATACCAAAATTGTTGAATAAAGTAAAAATTTACTATGGATTTTACTTTTCGAATATTGAAACTTACTAGTAAAACAATTTTTTTATCATTTCTGTTTTAAATTTCGAAAGAAAATAACGAAAACTATACTTTGAACAATGTTAAAAAATTCGAACTTAAATTTTAACTTTCACAAAAATATGTGGAAATAATCCATTATTGTTGTATAGCTCAAAAATATTTGATATGAGATCATATGAGTTTGAGTTTTGAACATAGAAATTTATGAGTAGAAAAATTAATTTCAAATTTTTTTACATTAGATATCAAAAGAAGATAACAAAAAAAGTTAAGCAAAGTTCGAAAATTTTAATTGTTTTTCGAAATTCGAAAAAGATCTAAAAAGGATCCATTTTTGTTCTGTTTAAGCAATGGTCGAAAATTCGAAAAATCATTTAGAAATAAACCATTATTTTTACATAATGTTGGAAAATTCGAACTTAATTTCGAAATTTAAAAAACCCGTGAAAATTCATTCATTGTTGTTGTATAATTCAAAAATTATAACACTTTTGGTGTAAGACAATATTTTGCTAGAGATTTTGATTTTCGAACATTGAGATTTATGAATAAAAAATTAAATTTTATTATTTTTATATTAAATATCGAAATAACATAACAGAAACAGAGTTTTTAATAAATTTTCGGAAATTCGAAAAAACATCAGAAAATTAACACTTAATGTTTTTTAACACGAAAACAAATTTTTGTTGTATTTTTTTGCGACACGAAATTTTTCTGACAATTGGGACACATGTGATCATGTCCGTCCATCTGTTTTCGTTTTTTTTTTTTTCTTATTTTTTGTGTCTGTCTGTCTCTCTTTCTATATTTTTTGCATCCGTCAGCTGTCCGTTCATCTATTTTTCCTTGTTTTATCCATCCCTATGAACAGATTTTTAGTTTTTTTTTTTTTTTTTTTTTTTTTTGTCCACCTATATCTTCTTACCTTCTTACCTTGAAAACTAGAGCCAGTTAAAATTCTAATTTTTAGTTCCAGAACTCCATGACCACTTCTAAATATTCTTTCATCAATTAGAGCCTTTTTTTATTGTTCGTTTTTTTATGAACAAGATGTGATGAGTATAAATAGTATTCTCTTTGACAAATCAATTTCAAATTTATTAAACCAAAAACTACATTTTATTTAATTTAAATTCCGAGTATAAAATAATTTATTAAAACTCTAGTTTATGCACACTTAACCACATTTCTATGATTTTATGGAATATCTGTTTCCTTCTTTCCATCAAAACCATCCCAAAAACCTCACAAACCCTTACACTATCCCACCCAGTAAAGTAAAGTATAGAACATTTTCTAACGTTT
Source organism: Protocalliphora azurea (assembly GCA_932274085.1). Lineage (NCBI taxonomy): Eukaryota > Metazoa > Arthropoda > Insecta > Diptera > Calliphoridae > Protocalliphora > Protocalliphora azurea. The sequence continues at coordinate 135,490,272 of OW026523.1, read as the reverse complement.
ATAATTCATGTATCGTAGTGCAACTGGAAAAACTCGTTAATTGCTACATAGAAAATTTATGAATAAAAATACGAATATTTTTCACACTGGCTTGTTATTGTTGTCGCTATGAGTCTGTAATTATGGCAACATAAAATTGTGTGTTGGTGGTACCGGGGGAAACAACAACAGGAAAAAACCCAAAATAAATAGAAAAAAAAACACAGAAAAACAATGGAAACGGTTATGAGACGACAAATCGTATGAGTACTAGAGATTAATTACAAAACAAAACAAAAATCATCCAACCAAAAATGCCAAAAAATACTACAACAACAAATGAAATAGAGGAAAACAGTAGAAAAAAAGTACCACTCATCATACGTCAACGTACACAACGCCAACAAAAACATTAGTTACTGAAAACAGGAACGACCAAAGGGTGCACTACCTTGAAGGGAATGATGGAGTCATTTTAATTAGAATATCAAGAAATTTAAAATATTTATGAGCGCTAAAGTTCGTTTTTGAGAAGATAGTTTTATATGCAAAATGAATGAGTTCAAGAATCAATTTCAAAAAGGGTTCAGGTTTCCAAATTGACTTATTTTTAACATTGTATTTTGATTGCAATTTTCGAATAGGTAGACCTATGGACAGACAACTCGAGAGGGAACCAAAAATGCATATTTAGTATTGTGGTGGGACATTATCAACGTACGTCTATACATAAATTTATACTAATGTAGGGTATAGAAATCCTAAGCTATATGTCTACAGTGCGATATAAAAACTAATGGACGGAATATGGGAAAAAACCAAAATTATTTTAATTAGATTGAGTATCATTAAAAGATGATGCCGCTGCAAATGATGAAAAGCCATAAGATGAATTATTACATATTTCACTTAAATGAGGTTACAAATGAAAATGATAGCATGTTTATATCATTATAGACATTATAGAAATGAATATAAATAAAAGGAAACAATACAAGTGTATAGTAATATATATAGTATGGTATAGTAATACGTGATGTCAGTAATGATTAAGATTTTGTTAGCAGAATGTTTATATAGAAAAACAAAAGCATTGTTAATAATAATCGGAGTAAGAGAAATTATGAAATTCTTGAAGAATATAAAGTATATTAAACGAGAAAAAATAGATGTAGTCGGTCAAGACCGACTATATGATACCCAACACCATTGTGTACGACGGGGAGGAGACTGTGGTCAATTTTACTAAATGTAAAACAGAATAGAATAATGCGTTGATACTAACATCTAGATGATTTTATGCACTTTAGGACGAATAATGGAAGTGGGTTTATATGGGAGTATGGTAACTTATGGACCAATTCTCATAAAATTAGGCAATGTTGTTTTTACTTACATAAAATTACTTGATACTAACATTCGTATTGGATTTATGCACGTTAAAGTGATTTTTGAAGAGGGGTTTATATGGAAGCTATAGTCAATTGTGGACCGATCTTCATAAAATTTGATAGAAAGATTAATACTTATACAGAATTTCTTTGCACCGAATTTCATTAAAATATTCTTATTTTTAAGGCATTTTTAAGTGTTAAAACTCTATTCCGGGGGGAAATTTGTATGGGGGCTAGGTGAAGCAATGGACTGATCACTAGCAATTTCGTCCTTGTATCATAAAGGTCCCATGTGCCAAATTTTATTGAATTATTTCTAAAATTGCGACCCGTACTTTCTGCACAAAGTTTACATGGACAGCCAGCCGTCTAGCCAGACGGACGGACGGATGGACGTCGTTACATCAATTTAAAAAGTGATTCTGAGTTGATTGATACACTTTAAGTTGAGTATTGGATAACTTTTTCATTGCGTTACACACATCAGCACAAACACATATGTAGGGTATAAAAAGATAAGATAACATACTATGTTAGGCTACAGTGAATCTTAAAACATTTAAATACGGAACTTTTTCAAATATTTTTTGTTACTGCATTATCTTACTTTGTTAACTTTAAAAGTTTAATTGAAAACGTAGAAAAGTCGAGTTATGTTTCCTTTTCAAAAATATATTAAAATCTTAAAAATCGCAAAATAAAAAAATTCATGGCAAACTTTTTAACAAAGAAGCAAAAGGAGTTTCAAAATGAATTTTTTTTTTTAAATATTTGTGAATGAAATTTTATTTTTTTCCAGATTTGCAAACTAATTTTAAATTTAAAATACATTTTGGAGACAAAATCTGTAAGAAAAATTTGTTTTTAAGAGTTCTTTGTGAATACGGGGGTTTATCATTAAATTAATTTTTTCTTAATTAATATTAAAATGAAAAAACTAATTTTTTTCCATAGAAATTCCATAATTTTCAAAACTTTCAAAAATCAAAAAAATTTTATATTTTAGTATTTTTTTTTTTTTTCTTATATTTCCCTTAAACTTATCCTGAAACAAAAATTAATATTATTAAATAATTAAAATTATTCTTATTTTCAGTATATAAAATAAGTTTTTATTTTTTAATTTCAGCTTTGTGGTTGGCAAAGGTTTGTCGTAAAGTTGAAATTTACATAACAAATAAATTTAAATTCAGAAGACTGTGGTCATAGATAAATAACTACATATTTATGTGAGAAAAAAATCTGGTTGAATTGTCAAAAACCTAAGTCACTTACATTTTGTTTTTGCGTTTTGAAAAAATGAGTAATTTTTTTATTGTGTTCGAAGCGCCTCTCACATAAACTTATAGTTGTATTCCATGGCTATGGTTCTCATAACAAAATGCATTTTAAAATGATTGTACTATAAAATTATGTACATTTTTTATTTTTACACGAAAAATTACCTAGTGTGTGTCGTAGATCTTTTTAAGAAGATCACATAAGATTTTTTAAAAATTGCTAAATTCCCACTAAATTTCCCTGCACTAAAAATTTTGTAGGTCGCTTTAAAACTCAAAAAATTATTATCATTAAGTTTATCCAAGAAAGGTCATACATTTTAAAAGTATTTTTATTAATTTTTTTATTTTTATTTGTAGCATACTTTCTGGGGCAAAAATTAAAAATGTACCCAACAAACCAAGAAACAATATAATATCATTAATGATATGTAGTTTTAAAATTATAAAATAAAATATAGAAATTATTTTTTTCTTTAGTAAAAGACTTCAAACGTTTTTAGAAAAATAAAATTAAATTTAAAATTTTCTGGAAAAAAAATATTTTATGTTACGTACTCATATTATATGAAAATTTTATTTTTATAGCATAATTTAGTGAAATTGCAAAAATAATTTAGTGAAATTGCAAAAATCAAAATCGAATTTTACAGGATAGATAAATAGATTAATAGATTGAGAGTTCAGGCAAGTTTACTTAGTTTGATATCGAATAATATTTGTCTATGCCTTTTTACATGTAAAAAATAATACTAAACTTTTGTTAGGCCCTTTTGAGTTTCTTTAATAAAAACGGAATTTTTGACAATAGAAGTGTAAATATTTTTGATATTATGTATGTATTTTAATCCAATAAACCATTATCAGTCAAAAATTTCATTTTGAATTTTTTGGTTGTTTGGTTCTTTTGTATTTTAGGTGGCGATAATAACTATAAGAGACATCACGATGATATTATTGGTAGATATCGACTGACGAATTTCATATACAAATATAATAATATTTCAAATCGTTTCCTATATAAAGAATTTGAGTAATTTCAAGATTTGCATATTATCAAGGTGTCTTATTTTGGAACCATGTGGCTCCATACCCTATATGTTTATATGATCCAAATTCAAGACTCCGTTTATGTTTTCTATCACCTCATGAATTTTTACTCCAACCAGACTTTCTATCTAGAAACTGCAGGCTTATTTCTTTTTTTTTTCAAAATTTTGGCATAGTATGATGTTTATATGTTTCATATCTTAAAGATTGGTTCACATCTCTGTGAATAATTTTATTTTTACTGATCCTAACTGAATTTAACTTTTTATATTTATATTAGCTTTGTAATTCCGGTTATAACATGTCGAAATATTCATCCAAGACCGCATAAAGTATATAAATTCTGAGTCCTCGTAAAAATCTATGACGATCTAGATATGTCTGTCCGTCTGTTGAAATCAGGATAGGGCATAGAGGAATAAAATTTGGCTCAATTATTTCTCTTATACAAGATTTATTTGGTTTCAAAAATGAGCAAAACTGGTCCATAAAAAAAGTTACAGGCCAAACACTAGAAACACAGGGTGTCCATTGTAACTTCAATTTATAGTTTTTCACAGATATCTCTTAAACAAAAGCCTGTACAATATTTCGTACAGATAGTTAGAGTATTGATATAAACTCGGAAACCTAAAATGAAAGTGATTCGCCCACTCTCCATATAAGGTGACATTTTAAATTATAGTAGTACAGAAAGTTGCAAATGGTGTAAAAATGTTATATTCGGACAATCCGAACTATAATTTTGACTATAATTATCAATGACCAAATTTTATTTTATTTTGCTAAATAGTTTTAAAAATTTACAAAAAAAAGTCTTATTTTGTCGGACATTATTCCCGATTTAATTCTATTACTTTTATTCTAGTAAACTTTTTTCTACTAAGAAAACTGCCCAGGAAAATTACAAACAATCTGAATAAACTTCATTAAACTCGATTTATTAGTTTCTTCGTTAGAATGTTTCCTATAGACAAGTGGGCAGACAGAAAAGTCTCAAATCGGTTCAAAATTTAATAGAGATTAAAAAGATTCATTATGGAGTTTTAAATGATTTTTCATGTTTTTACTGATTCGTGATTATTATCGAGATATTGTTTTAAACTCTTGAGTGAACTTCAAATATTCCTTGTAAATTTTTTTGTTTTTCAGGCGTTGCTCCAAATTTGGTTCTATAACTTTCTTTTCGATTTACATGATTTTAAATAGCAAAACGCTGAGGAAAATAAGCAATCTGGGTGAATTTTATTTATCTCAATTGTACATGACATAGACAGACGGAAAGACAGCACAGACTCATGATTTTTATTTTTTATTTTTTTTTTTTTTTTTTTTTTCTTTTTTCTTTTTTGTTAATGTTATTGTTATCCATGGAATGACAAAGTTGTGGCAAGGAGAGATATAAAAAGCTGAACAATCACAAAAAAAAAATATGATATTAGAGAAAAATGTGAGTGATCGCAAATTAAGGCATTTTCTTTAACCACATGATTATTTTTAAAGATTAAGGATTAATATGCCGTTTATACCAAACAAAAATTATTTGGTTTTAGTTAAACTAAATTTCAAAAACCAAATCGTTTTCTCTCCGTGTGGTTTTGGTTGACACATTAATTTTGTAAAATATTTTTATTTAAATACACTGCCTGCCACTTAAATAAGGAATAATAACTTTCATTTTTATAACCTAAAATTTAAAAATAAATTACAGTTTGCTTAGTTTTAAAATAATCCTTATTCAAGTGACACACGAAATATTACCACAGAAATACATGTCTTTAAATAAATGCATAATTTTAGTATAACAAAATATATATTTTTTATTTCTTCAGGAAACTAAAGCCAACACTTTGAAATTTGGTTGCGCCAAAAATTATTTTTTTCTGAACTTCATTTTAGAAGATATACTTAATTAAAGTTAAAAAAATGTGATTCCTTATTCAACTGGCAGGCAGTATATTTTTTGAAATATTTTTTACATTTCAAATCTTTTAAATATTTTAGAATTTATTTAAGAAAAAAATTTTATGAGACAAATCAAAAAAAAAACAAAGATATAATTTTTTTCATTATATAAAAAAACTCACTGTTCTGAAATTAATTGAACAGGCAGTATAATAAACTTACTGAAAATGATTTTTGATTTGTATGGAAAACTAAAGAAATTCTTGTTGTTTTTCAATGAAAAACCAATCAAAATTCGGGTTTGGTTGAAAAGCTACATACATTTCTTTAGTGTTTTCCTACAAATCAAAAATCATTTTCAGTAAGTTTTTATTAAAAACCAAGTAAAAACGACTGAATAACTATTTACGATACAGAACAGTAAGCTTTATATAATGCAAATGAAACTATTTTTGCTTTTCTTCATTTTTTTTTTTTTTTTTTTTTTTTTTGTTATATGCCATTTACATAAAACAAAAACTAACCGTTTTTTATAAAAACCATAAATTAAAATTCACATCGTTTACATACCATACATAACATTTCTTGACAACTTCTAAATTCACTTATATTAGATTTGAATTTTATTTTTAATTGCATTTTAACATAAATTTATTGTAAAAAAAATTATTAACAAATGAAAATGTTTCTTAAAACTTCAAAATTTACAGTTTCATTCGTATATGAAAGTTTTATGTTATGAAATTAGTTGAATAGGCTGTTTCATGAATAATTATTTTAGTAGTTTTTATTGGGTTTTCGAGAAAAACTAATTGAAAATGGTTTTTATTTTTATGGAAATTAATGTATTTTTTCAATCAAAAACCGAATGAAGACAAAAACTATTAGTTTTTGTTTGGTGTACATGGCATATTAAAAAATTTTTATTCATAAATAATTTCTAATAATAATAATTTCTAAAATAAGCCAAATTAGTATTAAATAAAAAGTTATACAAAAATATATGTTTCAACAAAAAGCAAATAGAGAGAAAACCAGGTATGTAAATGATTTGGTTTTTTAAATTTAGTTTTAACAAAAAGAAAGTTTTTGTTTGGTGTAAATAGTATATATTAAATTTTTTAATAGATCTGGTTGGGCTATAAAATCGATTTGTAGATTTTCGTTTCGAAATAAATTTTTGGTATGAAATATGAGTGATCCTTTAGGACTTAATTTAGCTATAAAAAATATTTTTGGTAGGAAATATGAGAGATCACAGATTTTCGATATTTTGGCTCTACCTGCGCGGGTTATCTAAAATCAATTTTTAGATTTTTCAATTAAAGATAGATTTTTGGTAAGCAATATGAGTGATCGCAGATTTTTGTCTATAAAATCGATAATATTTGCATATAAAAATCAATTTTTGTTAGGAAATATGAGTGATCACAGATCTTCGAACGTTTTTCTCTAACTGCTTTTATTTGGCTATAAAATCGATTTTTAATTTTTTCATATAAAGATAGATAAAGTGAGCGATCACAGATTTTAGTTCTTTCAAGTAATTTTGCACTGGTTCAGCTATAAAAAGATTTTTAATTTTTTAATATAAAAATTGGGTTTTGTTAGGAAATATGAGTGAGGAGATATGAGTGAGCATTAGGCTCTATCGGTTTTAATTGAGCTAGCAGCAAGTCCATTTTTACTACTATAATTATTATTTTTTTATAAAAAAAGAAAATCAATTTTGGGTAGAAAATATAAGTGATTACTAATCACAGATGTTTGTACAAAACAATAGACCTTTAGTAAGAAAAGTGATCACATATTAAAGCTCTTGTGGATATGGCAACAAATATGATATCAGGTCTTCTTGGACTAAATAAATACAAATCATCTTCGACTTTCATACCATAATTTGTTCACCACCGTTAGCTTCCTTTTAGCACTTACTATACTTTATAATAAATTAAAATTGTTCATTTCATTTATCTTATTTTGTATTTTTGTTGCTTTTCTCTCCAAATCTAAAATATTATAATGAAATCATTAAAAACTACTTTGTGTTTGGGGAAAAAATCAATTTGGATATTTGGAATAAATACATTAATTTACCCGTTGGTTTTTTTGATTAAAGAAAAATCAAAATTTGATTTAAATAAAAAAATATTCGATTCAAATTTGAAATAAATTTTTAAAATTTTATATTTTTATATAATATTAAACAATTGTGTTTTGCAAATTAAATAGAAAAACACACAACAAAATTTAAAGCAATTTTACTAAGCGGTATAAACTAAAAAGGAAAGAAAAATAAAAACCAACATGACCAGTACAAATATAAATAAATTTGTTAAATCTAATATTAATTTAAAGGTAATATTGAACTAAATATTATATATTAAATATAATTTAATGTTTCCTTGGATAATGTAGCCTTGGATGCTGTCCAAAAATACCACTCAAATTGTTAATACTTATATACAAAAGATCTATAAGCAAATACCGGCAAGTTTTAATAAAGGTGAGATTTTTCTTCTAAAGAAAATAACAAAATTTTAAAATGTATATGTTTTTATTTAAGATACAAAAATAGTTAAAGTGGCATCCCCTAGAACGGAGAATATGGGTCCTTTACGCACGTTCAAAAGCCAAGAACGTCAGGTGCCATTAGCTACTATTACACCCAGAGCAGGATCGATGAAAAGATCCGCCACTAAGCTCAAACAAACTGATAATAATTTACTTAACTCTTTAAAAATCAGCAGCAAAAATAATCAGCAAATGGCAAGTAAACTTTCTGGAGCAAATCTAAGTTCCAGCAAACGTTTGTTAAAATCACCCAACTATAAAATCTATAAATCGAGACGTTTTGGTTCTAGTGCCAGCAGTTCGCGTTCAAGTATTTTTCGACGACATGATGATAAAAGATGTCAAAGACAAACGTATCCTGTACAAACCAATTATCTCATAAGATCTTTCCATACCAGCCAATTTGAACCCACATATGCTCGTTACTTAATGCCTGCACGTAATCAGCAACTGGAAGCTAATTTAGGCTCTATACCAGATGCTATTAAATTTAGTACTAACATACAAAATGATCTTATGACAATTGATAATTTTACAAAAAGTAAAATGATGGGTAATAAGAAAAGCAATCTGAAGTTGATAGAACGTAATCGTTTTGATATTTGGAATCATCCTCCTTCACTAAGCAAATTTAAAATTCAAACTCCCAAGGATTCTTCTATAAAAAATGTTAGTTTAGCTGCAGAACGTAATATGAGAAGGGCAAGACTTTCACCGGAACATAGAGACTACGCACGTATTAATGTCTTACATACAACTCAATTGAAACATCCTAAACCACCAAATGAACTGTTTACAGCTCAACATGATCGTAATAAAACAGAATTACATGAGAAACATAGACGTAATCGTATGAAAAAGTTGGGTTTAATGGAATCACCCACAGCCCCAGAAACTGAAACAAGAGTAACAATTAAACAAAACGAAAAACACAGAGAATCTAGTGAAACTTCTTTTGCAGCAAGAAAGTATTTAAAGCAAATTACAAAAACTACACCTAATCTAAGTGAGCAAACTGAAAAGAAATCGTCTCTAAAGCAAAACTTAAACCTAAATCTTAAACCTACTGCAAGTAAAGATACAAAACCTAATAATCCTAAAAAGGAAAATGCGCCTCCTTCTACTGCTGTTAGCTTAACTTCGAATACACCTATGAATACTTTGTTACCTAACAAGAATGTAAGTTCTACTAGCTCAGTTGCTTTGTCTAAAGTGCAGTCCTTAATTTCTCCCATTGCTGCTGCCAGAGCTCAAATGCCTAATCGTAATAGTTTTCGCACCTATCGTTATAATCGTAACGATTTCTTTGGTTCCAGAAAATATTAAAGACTTCTTTTATCAACTGATGTGAATGGATTGGTCAATTTTTTTCTTTTTTTTCTAACCTCAAAGACCTACATATTTATAGACTTGTGTGTAATAACCTTTTTTTATCTCCTTCAATGATTTAGGCGTAAATTTGTATAATCGTTAAATTTGTAAAAATGTATATAAATAAATATTAAAATTGTTTATACTTTTGGTGTATTTACAGTTCATGATATACTTGAGAGACATTTCTTCAAACATTTTTATAGCAAAATCAGAGTAGATAGAGCAAAAAAAAAAAAAGCAAAAATCTGTGATATGTGTTTCAAAAATAGATTTTAATATCAAAAAAAAATCTGAAAATCGATTTCATAACTAATCCAGAACAGATAGAGCCAAATGAAGAAAAAAATCTGATTACTGAAAACTAAGAATCTATTTTCTAGCTAAACGAGAGCAGTTAAAGCCAAAAGAGCAAATATCGGTGATCACAAAATTTTCCTGCCAAAAACCAGTTTCTATATGAAAAACACAAAAGTCGATTTTATAGCTAGACGAGAGCAGTTAGATCCAAAGGAGAGAAAATCTATGATCACTCAAATTTCCTTTCAGAAATTCATTTTTATATGAACGAGTTAGAGCGCTATATTCGACTGTGCCGTATCTTTCATATTCTTCACCACCTTACCAACAAATAATAAAATTTACTCCTTAAAGTATACTTTCATATCTTCACATATAAACTTACAAAAATAATCTAAATTTTTTTCCAAACCACAAAAATTTAAACACAAAATTAAACTATCATATACTACGTTTATACACACATTTGATTTTTGATCAAAAATGTTAATGATCACAAATAAATACCCTTTTCTCATTTAAACGCATATTTACAAAGTTATGAGTTTTTAAAGATTTTTTAAAAATTTCATATAAAAAATCGATTTTTGATCAAAAATATTATTGATCATAAATAAAGGCCCTTTTCTCTTTTAAACGCATATTTACGCATATATAAATAATCGATTTTTGATCAAAAATACTAGTGATCGCAAATGCAGTCCCTTTTCTCATTTAAACGCTACAACGGAACTACAGCTATAACTGAAGCAGAAATTAGATAAATAAAGAAAAACAGATTTGCCAATTCAAGAAAAATATTTTTGTAAAAAATTTATATAAGAACCAAGTCCATGGAACCAAGTCCGTAGCTTATTTATCACTTGGATAATCGTCAAATATTCGTTTTAGCCGATATCTCTGTAGCTAATGGACCGAGTAAGTTCATTTCTTCAGCAGAAAAAACCAGAAAATTTTCCGATTTTGCTTTGCAGAAGCGAAGTCCCAAACTTATATAAGGGTTTCAAAAAATCAAAAACCGATTGGAAAAACCGTTTTGTTTTTAATATCTCCGCTATTTTTGAACCGGTTTTTTCTGAGTTTCAATAGAAAATTAGGTTTCGAAAAAAGATCTGATCTTTTGATATATATATCATATATCTATGCTACCGGTAGTCTTCACAGACGCCATTTAAACCATGGATTTTGAACGTGTGCCAAACGGTAAACGGCAAAGTTCTGTAAAAAATTTAAATTTTCCTATTGTGAAAAAATTTAATACTTTTGCTGTGCCAAATGAAAAATTCTTTCCATGATAAATTTTGACAAATTAGTTTACAAAAGTTCACAAAACTTATAGGAAATTCAATAAATTTTTAAACAATTATTCGTTTTTATGAAAAAATAACAATTTTATAAAATAGACATTAAAATGCACAAAAAATTTCAAAAAAATATTTTATATTATTATTTATTTTATGATTGTCAAAATTTCTATTCGTTTGTCAGAAATTTATGTAGCCTTATGTAAGAAATTTACTTTCCTATATACTTTGCTACCATTTGGCACACACTTTTTCCAGCTAAATGAGTTCAGTTGGACCCAAAAGAGTGAAAATCTGTGATCACTCAAAGTTCCTGCCAAAAAACCATTTTTTTATGAAAAACATAAAAATCGATTTTATAAGTAAACGAGAGAAGTTAGAGCCTAAAGCGCGAAAATCTGTGATCACTCAAAATTTTTTCAAAAAATCGATTTTTATACGAAAACATAAAAGTCTATTTTATAGTTAAACAAAAGCAGTTAGAACCAAAAGGGTGAAAATCTGTCTCATAACAAAAATTGATTTCCACATGAAAATCATAAAATTAGATTTATAGCTAAGCGAGAGCAGTTAGAGCCAAAAGAGCGAAAATTTCTGATCACTCAAAAGTTTCTACAAAAAATTGAGTTTTATTTAAAAAAAACATAAAAATCGATTTTATAGCTAAACGAGAGCAGTTAGAGAAAAAATAGGGAAAATCTGTGATGACTCAAATTTCGTGCCAAAAATCAGTCTTATAGCTAATGGAGAGCAAAAATCTGTGATCACTCACATTTGCTTTCAAAAATGGAATTTTATTTGAAAAATCTAAAAATAGATTTTATGGATAAACCTGAGCAGATAGAGTCTAAAGAGTGAAAATTTGTGATAACTAATATTTCCTAACAAAAATCAAGTTAATATAAAAAACATAAGAGTAGATAGAGCCTAAAGGACAAATATCTATGATCACTCATATTCCCCACCGAAAATCGATTTTTATTTTATATTAAAAACTAATCGATTTTTATTTTTTTTTTCTCAAAAATCTATATAATCCAGAGCAGATAGAGCTTAAAGGGCGAAAATCTGTGATCACACATATTTCTTACCAAAAATCGATTTTTATATAAAAAAAATTTAAAAATCGATTTTATAACAAAATTTGAAGAGATAAAGCCAAAACGACTAAAATTTGTAATTACTCATATTTCCTACCAAAAATCTTTCCTCTATTCTGTTACTGTTAAATACAACTCTTTTTGTTATTATTTATTTAAATTTTTCAAAAATAACGTCAAAATAAAGAAATTAAAAATTTCTTTTCAAAATTTCAAAACAATTTACATTGAAATTGTGTGGAAATTAATTTGTTTTATGGAAATAAATACATTTTTAAACACCGAAATGACCAGCAGTAATTTAAATAAATTTATGCGAACAAGTATTAAACTAAATGTGAGTTGATCTTGCAAAAACTTCTAATTGCAATTCTAGCATAATATTCTTCTCCTTAACAGTCTAAAATCCTTTCAAAAAATACTTCCGAAATTGTCAACACCTGCATAGGGAAGTTATACAAACAAGTGCCCCTGACATTTAGGAAAGGTCTACAGCAAACGAAAATAGCAGCTGCTAATAAATTTGTTAGTCAAGGACCTTTAGAAAGACTAACAAAACAAGAATGGCAAAGTAAACAGACATCTTTTATTAAAGCCCCTATTTATAAAAATCAAATGCTAAGTAATCTCATGACAATAAACAAGAAATTGGCTAATCTTACACCCAGGAGATTTCTTAGAACTCACAATTATAAAATCTACAATTCAAAACGTTATTATTCTAGTGCCAGTAGCTCGAATGGTAGCAGTTTATATGGCAAAGAAGACAAAAAACATACCGCAAGAAGTTGTTATGTGCAGGCCTCAAATAATCTTGAAAAAGTTGTGCTTAAAAGATCTCCGGTAATGCAACTTAATCAATATATGTGTTCTAATGCCAATACCTTGCAACGGGCCATGAAAGTAAGTGGCAGAATACAAAAAGATTTAATAATTATAGATAAAATATTGAAGGATCGTTTAAGGGTAACAGGGAAGGGACAAAATATGAATTCCGGGAAAAATTTAATGCCAATACTTAAAATAAAACCTCAATTGAATAATAAGGACTTTAAGGAGGATTATAATAAAAAACAAATAGCACCTAAAGAAGTAGAGCTTTCAAACAAACATAAATCTTTAAATTTGGCCTGTGAGAAGATAACTTCCCATGCTAAAAAAAATACTTTAATTATTGGAGATTCGTTAAAGCTTTTGAAGCCACAGAAAGTTTTGGAGAGTAAAGAAGTTCCCGATTTTCTTAGAGATATTCAAGATAAAGAAACTAAATTGAAATCCAATTCAAGGAAAAGTTTTCGTTCTTTTAAAAAACAAGATCCTATAACATATATTGAACTTTTAGCAAAATCTTGTCAAAATCAAGTAGACAATAAGAAAGTGCATAAGGCTTTGAAAATGAATAGTAGAGCAGCTCCTTCAGCTACGTATTGTCTACTTAAATCCGATGGTTTTACGGAGAGACATTGTTGAATTGAATTAATTTCTAAAGTTATCTTTAAACTGAATGAGTTCAAAATACAAAAGAGACCTCAGATTGTTTAAAGATAGCTTTAATGGATAATTTTAAAAGTTGTAGAAATCATAAGAAACAGAGTTTTAGTAAAAAAAAAAATGATTTATATAACTTTTAAAAACTTTCCTAAAAAACGGTCCAAAATAAATTAAGGCAATTCTTAAAAATTAAATAATATCCTTGTATCTCAATTTGAATTGGTCGGATGATTGTGTAAATTTAAATTTGTTTATCATGTGTATTTAATATTTTGTTCATTAAATTATCTTGTAGACAAATTCGTAATAAACTAGCTGAATACCCCTGCCTTGCATGGTATCTAAAAGGTCAATAAAAAATTTAAGGAAACGTAAAAATAGAGCTGCGTTCAGTTATTTTCGAATAATGATATTTCCCGTGACGCTTCTTCTATTAACACTTCCACTTTTATTGAAAAAGTAAAAAATAAAAAAATAAAGTGCAAGAAAAACGCAATATTTTCGCCATTTTCATCAATATGTAAATAGTTTTTGTTTTAATTTGTATCCTATAGTTCCTTCCATATTTCCATATTAAAATTTTAGTTTATATCCTATAATTCCTTCCATCTCGAAATTCATCTGTATTTCAAATTTCTTTAAAATCTATTCAGTGGTTTAAGCGTGGTTGCATCACAAACAAACAAACACACACTTGATTTTATAATATTAATATGAATTTAATAACCTCAGGCAAAGTTCTTGGAGGGTACTTACGGCTTTTGATAGTGATCGAAATTCTAATTTAAATTTTATTGATATTTTGATCAATATTAAATTCCTTAATTACTCCCAAACCTTTTCAAAATGTTTAATTTCCCAAGGATGTTTTTGAGAGCATTATTGCGAACTTTAGTGATCATTTGAATGTAGCTAGCAATGCTGCCAAGAGATGAGAAAAAAAGAGGCTAAATTGAACTTTTAAAAAGGTCAAAAAAAGGCTAAATGCCTTAAAAAAATAAAACCAGAAAAAAGCTGAAATTTCTCATTCTTCTTCTCATTATTTTTTGATTTTTTTTTTTTAAGAAATTGTAATAAATTTAGTAATAAAACTTAGAACGGCTGCCAGCAAAATGACCCAATGAAAAATTTTCCAAAAAAATACCCAAACAAATTGGGGTTATGTTTCATATAAAAAATTATTTAATCATTGAAGTTTAGGTTAGCTTGCTTTTGAGAATTGGGTGTAGGGCTTAATTTTAGGTTTAGTTTACATTGACATTTGTTAGAGTATCAAACATTTTTTATCCCTGCAACCAATTTTAATCACGAATCAATCAGTTCAGTAAAGCAAGAAATGAAAAATGCTACAAATTGCTAAATTAAGTATTAAGAAATGCAAAAATATATGCTAAATGAAAATTTGGCTGTTAATATGAGTAAAATATGCTACATTTAGCTATAAAAATGCTAAAATAGTCACACTGCTCATAATATTGTTTTTACTCTCTCCAACCACTAGTGGTGAAAAACATCATAGAACCGCCTGTCCACTGTGGGACAGAATCGAAAATTTTTGGAAATAAATCTGTAATCAGCTAGTTGGATTTACATAAGATTTCACATAGCCGTAGCAGAGGAGCTTACAATTTTAAGTTTGAAAGTGAGACGCCACATATCCCCCAGGAGTGGAGTTATGGGAGCTCGAATAAGGGTACCTTTGACACAGAAAATTTTTAAACGTTTGCAAATTTTTTGTTTCTTATTCGAATTCAAATATTTTACATCTTCTGAAAGCCCCTGATAAGGATTATATAAAAACATGCTTAATTGTGTTATTACAAATATTTTAAGCATGTTTTTTTATAGGCCTTATCTAGAGCTTAAGAAGATATAAAAATACATTTTTCGAGTTATTTGCATTTGAAGTCTTAACTATCTCAATTTTGCAAATATTTGGTCTAGTTTTTTCATATATATGCCACTACTTCGCACCTATTTTATTAGTTTTTTATAACTAATTAAAGAATAAAATTACCAATTAAATAAAGATGTCGATTCTTAACCGAGTCCAAAAATAAATGATTTTTAAATTGAAAATTGAAAAAATTACCAATTTTTTTGTGTTCCTTTTTCTCTAAAATAAAATTTTCTTTAATGACATATAATAATTTTATACTTCTCTGAAAGGTATCTTCAAAATGATGATTTTAATATATTAAACAATCGCAAGCCCAAATTTTACCTATTTTATATTAAAGTTTTTACTTTAGCTTATATGCATAGATCTGCAAACAGAATGCAGTTTCGGAATTTATAATATGTTCTTAAGAGTTTGCAATCGCTAACTCTGGGACATCATGAAAATGTGAACTTTATGGGCAAAAAAGTAAGAATTCCCATTTTTTGGGAATTTTCGGCGATTTTTAGGAATTTTGGGCTTCGTTTTCAAAAATCTTAAAGTTTTTTACACTTTATCTGTTAGAAATGAAAATATTAAGGTAAAAACTATTTTTTTGATAGAAAATTTAAATTTTATTTTATTTTTATTGATTGACTTCAATAAAAGTTTTTTAAAAAAATTTTTTTGATATTATTTTCAAAGGTTACATTTATATAAATTATTTTTAAAATTTGGATATATCGATTAAATAGAAATTATAAATATAAAGTAAACAAGCTTATAACGTTATCATTTTAAAGTCTACAACCAGCGAAAATTTCGTTAAGATATCTTAACTAACAAATATTTTATTACGTATAAAACATTTATACGTAATAAAATAATTTCTCCAAAAACCAATTTCTTACAAACATTTTATTTAATAACTTTTGTAGAACCGAAATTATGCTACCTTATATTTTATGTAAATCCAACCAGCCTATTAGAAGTTACAGATTTATTTCCAAAAATTTTCGGTTCTGCCACACTGTGCAATATATAAGAAACATTATCAAGGTCAAGTTACAAACCTATTTAAAATTAGCTAAATTTGTTTAGTATAATAAAATGTATAGAAGGAAATTTAAAATGTGATGTTTTTATATAAATAATTTGCAGCGGAATTAAATAAAAAAAATGTCACTTTACCTCTTCCTAAATATTTCTACATCAATTCAGACCAGGACTTCACGTTTTACTCTAACCTTTCCGAAATATTCCTATAATTTGCCAAAAAAGAAAGTCATTTATGTTCAGAAAATTGCGAAAATTTTACTTTTATTTTTTTTTTGGAACAAATTTACATTGTTTCGTAATAAATAAATTCTTGAAATATTAATTTCTTCAATTAATTCCCTTCTCTATTCATAAGAACCTTCAATACCTTAATTTTAATTCCATTACATACTGATTAACCCTTTCACTCTTCCTTTAACTCCAACACCTAAAAACTTTAAAACCTTTAAAAAAAAAAAAAAAGACCTTGTCATATTATGATTTATTTGCAAAATTCTTGTAGTTTCTTTCTTTAGTTTCGTATTTCTTGTAAACCCTACAAATTAACTGATTAGAATGTTAAGAATTCAAATTCAAAGTTCTTCACTAACATAGTTTTGTTTTAGAATTTTAAATCTTGGAAAAAAGAAATCGCAAAAGGAAAAAACTAAAAAAAAATACAAGAATATTCAATAGAGTTTGACGACTGTTGGTGGTAATGGCCAATAAACTTTTACACACGCACTCTTGTAGCTACTTACATATGCATGAAGGAGGCTAAGAAAGCATACACATATATGTGTATGTATGTATACATACTTTTTCTGGTAAACCTAATCTCTGACACATAGATTAGACCAATTCAACAGCAACAACAGGACATAATGGCATCAATAGCAAGTGAGAAAAAAAAGGAGTATTTGAATCTTAAAAACATCTAGACATATAATTTTTGGTTGTTTTGGGAAAATATAATGTTGGAGGATTAAGAGAAAAGTTATACAAATTGAAATTGTAAGAAACCATAAAATCATGCTATTTATGCTGAATTAATTTACGTAAAGAACTATCGTCCTGGAAGCAACACTAGGAGGAGAGGTCCAGTAGGAAGCAATGGCTTTGCATCCAAACCACAAAATAATTAAGGCACGGCGGAAAAACGCACTAGGAGGAAATACAAAACTGGATATCTGAGATGGATATTGACAATCCTGTTTAAATGGATCCCAAAGGATGAAAAAAATCTTCTGTGATGACCCAAATAAGTACAAAACAAGAAGCAATCTAAGTAAAACGATAAGCATCCTGCCGACATACTCAAATTTCAGGCGTATTTCCATCGTATTGATACATCAAGAAGTAACGTATACAAAGCCTGTAGGGAGGACAACGTATCGATATAACTTTTTCATATCACTGCCCAGTTCTTGCACAATTATGATCCCAAATTTTCGCGGATGGCACGCTGCCAGGCATAAACCTTTTCCAAGATGTGAAGTAGAAAAAGTTGAGGAAATTCATGAATGATACAGATATCCTATGATATCTATATGGGTGATTTATTTCCTTAATTAATCATTTAGTTTGCTATGTTACCGTCTATTAAATTTAAGATTAAATTTAAGATTTGAACGGTCTTAAATAATTCAATTTGAAAACATGTAAGATACCAATACTGCGGTATACAATACTGATTTGCTGACCAGAAAACGAAATACTTATAATTTTTTGAAAGGACAGTGTATCATCTCTTGAATATTCCGTATCGATAAGACTTTTGTCAAAAAGATCTGACTGTATTACTCCTACAATTCACAGAATCCCTCATTTATATTTATTTAGTTATAGAAATCACAAATCTGGGCCATAAGTTGAAATATCAATAATGGAAATATTTCAATATTTTAATTTTAAAACGAAATCGCAAGAATGGGGTAAAATTTTACAGTATCAAAATAAAATGTAAAGTCCCTTGAATTAAGCACATTTTTCAAATGGCAAAAGAAGATGAACTCCAGCTAGATGAAGATTTCGAATCTTCTTTTTATTTATACTAGACAAAAAAAATTTAATTTGGAGCTTCTGGAAGGCTCAAAAAAGATGGTGAAGGAACTTCATCATATCGTTCATTTATTGGAATATCACGTGTTGTATTTCAAAGTGCTAGCGTTACTTAATTCTCTTAATTCTCCTTCCTAAAATTTGTTTTCCTAATACTAACAAAACATACTTGAGAAGGAGCCATCCCACAGATTTTATTAAGGCCGAGATAAACACTGATTTTCATCACAGCTATATACACCTTTCTATTTCTTAATTACTACAAATATCTAATTTATTTTAAGTTACATGGGCAACTGGAAAATATGACCAGCTCATTTGGGTCCATTATTAGTACCATGAAGTTCCGACATAGCATCCACAAACCGGCAGCCTCATACTGTAAAGAGCTGAACAATAGCATAAATTGTATTTCATAATTTCCTTCACTTTCTCATTACAACAAATTACACAGTAGTCGTAAAAAAGAATCCCTAATATACCTACGATCCAATACCTAGTATTCATAGTCATTGACACAAAGAATTTTCTGTCCAGAAGTGGTACAGGCATACAATAATCAATATTATTAGGGATGTTTTCCATATTCCTTAAAACGCTAGTCTTTCAACGCCAGTTTTTAACTCATTGACTTAGTTTTACTCCCAAATACGAAAAATAGTGTATCAAAAGCTTTTGTTATATTTCGAGGAACGAAAAAACACTATCTTCACAAACACTAACTTCACTCCGTGAAATGACTGCTTCAGGCATCCTTGTTTATCAACATGAATATTATCTTTAAGAATCATTTGTATGGAAGTGGAATTACGTTTATTGGTTTTCTTATATTTTGGGCCAAAAAGTAAACGTATTCTACTACAGCTTCATTAGGGTAATTTCAACCCCAATGCGTTACAAAGATTATAAAATTTTACATGTTCGAAATTTTTAGTTGGTCTTCTTCCCATCTATATCGTGAATAGGATGACGTAAAACAACAAAAAAAGGCATTGTTTCACAAGACCAAGTTGCACAACTTTAGAATTTCTCTGGCTACCTTGTAATCCAAGTGATGGAGAGCTGTGATACTTGTAAGCACCAAAGCTAAAATGTGAATAATGGCGACACATTCCACACTAATTAAGCAGCTAAGATTTGTCAGACGAAGTCCCGATCTTCACCTTATAGCAAAATAATTAAATATTATTATTTAAGAAAACACGCTTAGTTATTAAATTTATTCATTACAAAATTCCGAACAAATTTAATTCTTACACATCATATATTTCGCTTGCTTTACTGGCATCTGACCAATTTTATCTATTTTTATGAGAACATTTTCCTAAGATAAATCAAAGAATCTGAAAGCTGGACACTTTTATTTCACTTTAACGACAACCTACGCATTTTATGGCCTAACAAAAGTGTAGAGTATAAAATTGGCCACACAACAAAAGAAGAAAAAAAAGGAAAAAAGAAATTGTAAATGAAAATAGTAGATGAAGATGAAGGAGATGATGGCTACAACCGAAAAAATGACACAAGAAATAAAACAGAAAGAGATACTAACTTAATACGGTGATGTGCATAATTTATCATGTGGCATTATTGGTAACATTGGTAATAAAACAAATAAACGTTGTACAATTTTGTTTTAAGACAAAGGCTCAACTAAAACCAAAAAGACAAGAAAGGAAAAAGTATAAGGAGCCTATACACACCAACGCACATTAAGAAGAAAAAAACCAAACAACTCTTCTTCAATAACATAGACTTAATAGACAATAGTTAATGATGATAAAGAAAAAAAAACACAAAATGAAATTGAGGGAAGAAAGAAATGTAAGTAACTTACACATGCATAACACACACACATGGAAATTAATGTATGCATACATTAATATATGTGTAGATAGATACAGATTCTTCTCCTAGATATATTTAGAAAGTAGAAAAAAACAAATAAATGTAAAATGTTACATTTAGTATTTTTGTGTGCCAATGATAAATGATGGTAAAACCAGATTTGTCATATTGAGAAGTCACATATAACCAAGATACAAATACAATTAGGGAGGCCTTTGGTTTTTGGATTCTTTATTTGTATAATTTAGGTGCAAAAGATGTTGGATATTTTGTTAACAAATTGTAAATATGTGCTCATCTTATAAACACTAAAACAATGAATATTGAATATATTATGATGAAATAAATTGACCTAATAAGTATATAAAAGGAAGTTAGGAATGAACATGTTCGAAACACGTGTATTGGTGAACTATACATTTGTTAAAGGTTTTTAATTTTTGAGGGTAAATTTTTATAATTGGTACAGAAGGAACTAAAATTGAAGACATATGTAATTGGAAGTGATTACAATGAATATTATAGAACTGAATTAGAACTAAACTAGAATTGAACTATAATTGAACTAGAACTAAACTAGAACTGAACTATAATTGAACTAGAACTGAAATGAACTAGAACTGTGCTAAAACTGCACTAGAATTGAAATAGAACTGAACTAGAACTGAATTAGAACTGAATTAGAGCTGATTTAGAACTGAACTAGAACTGAACTAGAACTAAATTAGAGCTGAACTAGAACTGAACTAGAACTGAACTAGATCTAAACTAGAGCTGAACTAGAATTGAACTAAAACTAATATAGAACTGAACTATAACTGAACTAAAACTGAATTAAAACTAAACTAGGACTGAATTAGTAATATGAAATGTAAAATATTATATTCAATAAAATGAAATTTGAAAAAAAGAATTGAACTAGAACTAAACTAAGACTAAACTAGAACTGAATTAGAATTGAACTAGAACTGATCTAGAACTGAACTAGAACTGAAATAGAACTGAACTAGAACTGATCTAGAACTGAACTAGAACTGAACTAGATCTAAACTAGAGCTGAACTAAAATTGAACTAGAACTGATCTAGAACTAATATAGAACTGAACTATAACTGAACTAGAACTGAATTAAAACTAAACTAGGACTGAACTAGTAATATGAAATGTAAAATATTATATTCAATAAAATGAAATTTGAAAAAAGAATTGAACTAAAACTAAACTAGAACTGAATTAGAATTGAACTAGAATTGATCTAGAACTGAACTAGAACTGAACTAGAAGTGAACTAGAACTGAACTAGAACTGAACTATAACTGAACTAGAATTGATCTAGAACTGTATTAAAACTAAACTAGGACTGAACTAGTAATATGAAATGTAAAATATTATATTCAATAGAATGAAATTTGAAAAAAAGAACTGAACTAGCACTTAACTAGAACTGAACTAGAACTGAACTAGAACTAATCTAGAACTGAACTAGAACTAAAATAGAGCTGAACTATAATTGGACTAGAACTGAACTAAAACTGATTTAGAACTGAACTAGAACGTAATTAGAAGTGAACTATAAGCTATCTAGTGCTAAATTATTTTCCGACACACTGTACTTATTCATATATTTCTTAATACACAGATGCTTATAGCTAAAAAAGAAAGGAACTAACAAAGATGACATTATTAAGTGTTGTAAATGTATTGAAAAGAAAAGCATATACAAGCATAATATTTCTTTTGTATATTTGTATACATAGCATAAGATATAGTCACATTTAAACATGCTAATGACATCACATTCTCAATCTCAGACGACAGGATATACCTTAAAGGAAAATACTCCAATTTAAACACACATAAATACTCACAACAATTGTCACATATTGCAAGCAAAGAAGAACAAAAAAATGAAAAACAGAAATGAAAATGTAATAAAGAGACATCTTAAAGGTTAATTTAACAAGTTACTGACAATGGACTTATTATTAAATATTTTACGAAATACATACATACACGCTATAACACACTATTCCAACACACTCATAAATATGTTTGTATTGAAGGTCATAAGTATCTGTAACCTAAATAAAATCGTTTATTGTCGTTATAATCAAAAGCAATAATATGAATTAGTAACAATCTAGCATACTATGTGCATTTGTGTGTAAAATATAATGTCTTGCAGCCTTTCCTTGCAACATTTTGAATGTATTCACTAGACCAGCGTTATTAGATTTTATACTAAATGTCATTTTCCTTACTTGCAGGTACAAATTGTCATGCCACTAAGCGAAATATAAAAGTAATTGTAAATGTTTGTATTTAGGTATCTGTGTTTATAGAGTAGAGAGTTGAAAGATGAAAGCAAAATTCTTGTTGTTTTTTTTTTAACCAGTTCAAAAAGGAAAAAACAAACCATTTATCAGTTTACAAGAAAAATCCTTGTAAATCAATGCAATGGCAAATGCAAAAACAACAACAAAAAGAAATGAAAACAACCCAAATCGAGAGAATGAGAGTGAAAAAAATGTTAGAGACAAATTTATAAAAAATGAATAAAAATATTATAGTTGGCAAGGACGAATATTATGGATGTGTGTATGTAGGTATGTATGTGAGTAGTTAGGTATTTAAGCTCCTCTGGAGCATGAATCTCTTGAAGCTTATATTATTAAAGAGGAACATGATGATGATGTTGGTTGATGATTTAAAATTGCCTTTAAATCATTAAGAGAAGTTAGTTTTTAAAGGAAATTGTTAGATTTTGAGCAAATAATTCAAAAAAAATTGAATTGATTTATTCCTGGTGCTAATTTTTTATATCTTTTGCTAGGATCTTTAAAATATTTTTTAATTCATTTAAAACTAAAATTTTTCTGCCAACAAATTTCCTAAGATTTGTATCATAAACAAACTGGTGAAAGTGGAATAATAAAAATCTAATTCGAATGTAAAGGAGCAGTTTGCTTCCTTTACGGAATTAGACCTTGAACGCTGTGCGAAAAACGCAAAACAAAGCTCAAAAAAATTCAAAGACAATCAAGACTGACAGAAAACCCATTCAATATTTTAAGAGGGCAAATAAACGATAAATTTACATGATATGCATTATGGTAGTATAAGTGAAAGAAAGTAAATTTTTTTGATTTTTCGTTTGCATGACATGTCATGCATTTATTAATTTTCGATGTGACTTCATAGTGTAAGGTTTTATGGTGATGTCCGATAATAAACAAAAACATAAACTGAAATTAATGAAATACAAATAATTCAGTGAATAAATTTTCATGAATAAACTCATTATATTTATTTTTTAGTACACATTTCACAAAGACAATTCTTCTGGTTTCTTTTTTTTTGTTAACTTTTTAAGCAAACTTTCTAAATTACAAAAAGTGTATGGTGTTTACAGTACAAAATCAAACGAAAAATGAAATGCTGATGTACACAAGATTGATATCATGCAATTTTATCGTGTATTTGCCCCTTAAAATAATTTGACTAACGGGTAGTCGAATATCTGACAATCTAAAAATGTCTGTAAAGATCATACCCAATCATATGCAGAAAATAAGTCGAGTGATTCTGCTCTTGACACTCGGTAAAAATGTGAATCAAAAGCAATTTTATATGTTCTTATCTGGCAGTGGAAACAATCAAATCCAATGCTAAATAGAAATTAGATGCATCTTTTTTGAAGGTACTGTGAATTTCTCTATGTACTTTGACCTATAACATCCAATATCAGGCCTTTCATGTTCAGATATTTCATGAAGAATTAAGCAAAATCTATATATATTCTGATTTTTTCACCATTCTTTAAGATGTGTTGATGGTATCTATGACCACAATGTCCGGTAAATAATCCCGTTAGTATTCTGATAGCCACTTCTGGGATCTTCCCCGGCATAATGAAAGAAACCTCTTATCCTGCCTCATAACAGAGAATGTATCTTTTCTCCAGAATATGCATATGGTCACGGTGCGGTAAAAAAGGACATCATCTCGGGCAGGTTTGGAATCTGAAAAGGCTTTGGTAATTTCAATAGCTATGTTAGACATTATAGATCCCTGAAACATTCGTCTCTTCAACTCCTAAAGGAAATAATCCTAATCCAAGTTATATTCCGAAATATGTAGTGGATATTCACAATCGTCAGTAAAAAGAAGGACGAGCAATCGATATTCTAAAACCAGGAATAGATACTAATCAAGAGAGTTATTAAAAAGTCAAATGCCTGACCAGGTTCGCCAGGCAGAGTTAATAAAATGGTTCGAGTACTTTCATCATAAAGAGCCATGAATGATTCTAATCTGGGAGCACGATATGGAATCTTCTTCTTTTGAAATTTCAAACGCCGTGCTTCAAAGAAGGAACTATTGACCATCAAACGCTTGAATTTACAAAACTCTTCCGAACTATTCTACTGATACGAAGAAAGAATTGTGAATTAGCCCCCACCTGTCTTCAGAAACAACCGCTTAAACTCTAAGAATAAAACAAGTTGACTCTACAACGTTTTGGCAACCAAATTTCTTTAAAATAGCCAACACTCCTACGTCAAAGAACCGCCAGATCAACCGAGAACTTCCTTAAAAATGTGTTAAAGAACCAAAAGCGTTCGATATCTTACCAAACACAATAACTTTTACTCTCACTTTCGAACTTCAACTTGACGAATTTCGTATTGGAACCGTGGAATAAATTTGGTTATAGTAAAATGGCTCTATGTGTCACGTAGGAAACGCCACAAGGGATATTCTACATAAACGATTGGATTATATCTCACGTATGTGGCAAAGAAAGGTCGTGTGACTTGAACTCACTCAATTTGTTTTCTGTGGCATTTTCTGAATTCGGCTGATTTGCTCAAATTCTTCACAAGTAATTGCTCAAATTTAGATGAATCTTTGCATCAGAGTCATTGATTTGCAACTTACGGACCGCTGACACCACGAGAAGTCAGTGATACCAGCAGGATAAAGCTACATACTGCATAAATGATTTGAGGTCATCGTAATATCATTCGGAGGTGATGGAATTTTTGCTGTTGGATTTTCTAAAGTCGCAGCAGTCCTTGAAAAACATACTTTTCAGGTCTGCACCACCAAGCTAATCTGTCGCCTACAAAAAATTTTGGCGTACCAACAGCACAAGGTCCCTCAAGAAACTTTATTCTTACCATACTGACTGAGATCACAGACAGGAATGCCAATTGTTTTTGTGACACTATATAGATTTGGATAAGAAAGAACTCATTCTTTTTGGTAAAATATAAGAAGTACATCACAGTTTCATACTTCATTAAATTAAAAAGGTTTCAATCTGAATAAATTTCTAAAGAACTCTAAAATTTAATTTTATAACTTTTGCCTTTTAAAACATCTTAAAAATTAAGCCAAATACCCCCCAAGACAAATCAAATTTACTCCTCATCTTCTTAATAATTTTCAAAACACCAACTACCTCACCTACCTTAACTACGTTTTCAAAATACATACTTATGCCTCCATTTCTGATTCTCCTCCTTCTCCACCTCTTCTAACCTGCCTAATAATAAACAAAACAAGAAAAAGTCCTCCGCTGTCATTTTGCCAAATTCATACATTCAAAACATCATTTATTGTTTGAAATACTACAACAATAATATTCAAAAAAAAAATTATAAATACTAATATATATTTACAAATGTCTACATCGTGTAGAATATAAACGAATAGTCATATCTTTTTTTCTTATATTACGTGAAAAAAATTGGAGAATTTTTCGTTTTATGCTTCATTGATGTTGTTGTTCTTTGTCCTGTATAGTGCAATAAATTTCAGACCATTAAGGTAAACACTCTAGCTGAATACAACAACGACTACAATTTGAATAGAGAATAGAATCGTG
Source organism: Protocalliphora azurea (assembly GCA_932274085.1). Lineage (NCBI taxonomy): Eukaryota > Metazoa > Arthropoda > Insecta > Diptera > Calliphoridae > Protocalliphora > Protocalliphora azurea. The sequence continues at coordinate 135,463,806 of OW026523.1, read as the reverse complement.
AGCCACAAGCCCGACGACTTGGCAGCCAAGTTGGAAAAAATACCAAAAACAAACACAAATGGTTATTTTTAGGAGACTTCATTACTTTATTTTCATCTTTCAATATAGTTTTAGTGTTTTTTGTTTCTCTAGACGTTGGAGTTTAATTTTCAGTCTGTGTCATACTTAGCAGCCATCCAGTATTTTTGTTGTTTTTTGCAACACAGTTATCGAGACAAAGTTGGCATTAGGTAAAGAAAGTTTTACTTTTCTTTTTTGGAATTTTTTATGTTTTAAGAAAATTAAAAAATAAATACACATGAACAAAGATGGAGAAAATTTATAAAAATAATAATAATAATAATCACACACCGAGGAAACTAACAGTAGTTTAGTCCAAATATGACCCAGCAAACAATTCAAAATGTATATAAGATTATTTTTTAACAGCAACTCCAACTGAATAGAAAATATCCATTATATCCGTATAGTTTTCCTGCAAAAATTATAACTGCTGAGATTAAAATTATTTAAATTTATTAGAAACAATGGTTACAAGAGCTTCGGGATATATAGATGCGATTGGGTATAAACTGGTCTAAACAGCTTTTATTAAACTCTTAAGCATTCTCATAAAGCAAATGTTATGAAAACTGGTAAATATATAGAAACAAGGAATTGACTTTCAACCCGATTTCTACTGTCTATTTTTTACATAAACTTTCACACATTATATAAATTTTTCTTTTATATTATTTTAATTAAAGAGTGGTCTGAAGTGTTTTTTGTCATTTTTTAATGACTAATTTTTGCACTATGGAAAAACTAATGACACCCAATTAAAGATAATTATCTATACTCTTGACCCAAGTAAAAATAAATATTGAGTTTTTATCCACTTTGGAATATATAGGAGTATATTTGGTTTTTAGTTAAATTCAAAATGTTTCTACAATATTTTTAAGTATCGGAGATCTATTAAACCCTGATCTATTTGGACCATAAAATATCTTTTAATGGTTTTGTTATAGCGTAATTATATATCTCATCATCTATAGTATAAAAACTACACTAATTGAAATTTGGGAACGTATAATCCATTGATTACAATGACTGATCGCCAGACATAGCAAAATATATGAAATACTTGACAATTCTTATACTTATATAATTTAAGTTAGTTCTTGCTATATTAATTGGTACAAATTGAGGGTGATATACAACCGAAAGAATATTAGCTTTAATTACAAAAAATTGTGTCTAAATATATTTGGAGACTTGGGATGCACAGAATAATTTCTGTGCATCAGGTTTAAAAATACTTTATAATTTATTGATCAATTATGTTTCATATTTAGAAGGCATTCAGATGATCACAAATGTATATAGATTTTGAGATAATTTACTTTCATTTGTGTTACAGTGATCTCGTGATTATGTTTTAGTTCAATTTTGTGCAAAAATATTCCGCAACTCTTTATTTTCTTACAATATCACTGAAAAATATAAGAAACTCTATAAACTAGTGTAATCAATTAGTCAAATATACAATTAGTTCGGTCTAACCACTTGCAAATTTAAAATATATAACTCTTACTCCCAAATGCACACGTAAGAATTATAAATGGCTCCATTTTAAAATAAACCGTAATTTGTACCCAAACTTTCCTACATTTTTTTCCCCCTTTCTTCCTATTTTTGTTATAACTTCCCAGCAAAAACTTTTTGTACTCAGTAATGGCAGCTACTTATTAAAGTAGTTTCCTGGTAATAAGGCGTCATTATTATTTTCCTACTCTATATTACATAAATAAGTACTCAATACTATAATATCATTGGCTAGAGCGCTGGAATAGCAACTCGAAGGCTCTTAGTTTTTTTTTTTAACAAAATATCTAAAAAGATATTTTACACTAAAAAAAGTTTTTGTCACTTAGAAAACTAAGTGCGAGATGATGTACTGAGTTAAACGTTAGTCATTAAAAACGAATGGTTAATTTGTGCCCAAGTTCAGTTTTTTTTTATTTTCGTTTTGGGTACATATTTTTGAGTACCCCTAGAGTCTAAAAATAACAACATGAATTTGTGAACAACTCGAACAAAAATCACTACCCAGCAAAATCTTTTTGGTTTTCGGTAATGACAACTACTTATTAAAGTAGTTTCTTGGTAATGAGGCGTCATTATTATTTACCTGCTCTATATTACATTAATAAGTACTCAATAGTATAATAGCACAGTAATACTGCAATCACGTTGGCTAGAGCGATGGATTAACAACCAGAAGGTTGTTGGTTCAACCCCATTCTGATGCTGTTAGTTTTTTATAACAAAATGTCTAAAAAGATATTTTAAACTAAAAAGGCTTTTTGTCACTTAGAAAACTAAGTGCGAGATGGTGTACTGAGTAAGACGTTAGTCATTAAAAACGAATGGTTAGTTTGTATCCAAGTTCGAGTCTCACTGGTGGCAAAATTTTTTGTTTTCGTTTAGGTACATATTTTTGAGTACCCCTAGAGTCAAAAAATAACTACATGAATTTGTGGACAACTCGAGCAAAAATAACTAGTTATTCAGGCAAAAAATAAATAGTTTATTTTTGTTTCCAATTATACCTGCTAGCCAATGTTGCCAGATAATTATAGCATGAAATTGTCAAAATTCGGTCAAGAATTTGTCAAAGTCGGCATATTTTTGAAATCGTCAAAAAATCGGAAAAATTAAAATGCGTATCCTTTGAGCTATTTATATTCATATTTATATTAAAAAAAATAATATTAAGTTTTAAAACTCTTTGTTTATTAAATAAACCTTCAGCATTGTTTTATATTATACAAAACTAGCGGACCCGGCTAACTTCGCCTCGCCCCAATTTTAAGCCTTCAGACAAACTTTAGAGTAATAATACAACACAAATATTTAAATTTTAAATGTGATTTATTTGAATGGAATCAGTAGAGAGCGATTTGATGAACAATGTTTTTCGATTTGTTTTCCGGCGCAAAAACAAATAACGAAGACGGTTTCCCAACACGCGAACATTCGAGATTAATCACACAGACTTCTAGTTTACTGTAGAAAATTACAATGCCAAAATGACACCTGTCCAATTGCGCAAAGTCTAAGTCAACTTATGACGCCATCTATCGGATTTTGGCTGAGAACTTTCTATTTTTTCATTTGGAAAGGCATTAAGGAATAATTTCACACAAAATTTCGTGCAAAAAAACCAATTTTCGATTTTTCCAATTTTCCGACTTTTTCGGAGAGATTTTCCAACTTTCCGCATTTCGCATTTTCCGCAATTTTCCATGATTTACACTAAGAACTTTCTATTGTTTGATTTGGAAAGCCATTAAGGAATAATTTCACACAAAATTTCATACAAAAACTCGATTTTCGATTTTTCCAATTTTCCGGAGGGATTTTCCAAAAATTTTTTCCGTAAAAACTTTCTCCACGAAAATACAAACAACTGACAAAATTTTACACAAATCGGCCCAGCCGTTCTCATTTTATGAATCACTATACATTTTTTACACCATTTTTTATTATACAAAATTTTAAAAATAGGAACAAATTAAGATTACCGGCCCAATTAAAATAAAAATATTGGAAATGAATTGCAATTGATTTTACAGATTCATTTGAATTGAAAACGAATTGCAACTCATTCTATAAATTTATTTGAATTAGAAACGAATTGAAATTCATTTCTGCTTAATTCGTTTCAATTGATTCAAAATTTCATTCAATTCTTTTTTGTTGTGAAAAGAATTAATTCAAAATTTAGCTAATTCGTAACGAATTAAAATCAAAAAAGAATGATTCATTTACAGCTCTGGTATATTTATGAAGAGTTTATGTAGAGTTGGTTACTTATATCGTTACAAAATTTTAAGCACAAATTTTAATGGACCAGACATTTTTTCGATAGGTTTTAGAGGTCGAGTCTAAACAGGATAGTATACTCCTAAGTGTCATGAGTTAGTATCAATAAAATTCAGTTGCTACTACCAGTTACCCTTCTTACCACAGCATTTTTAGTAACCACTTAAGATGAGTATTTTTTTCATATTCAACATTTTGAAAATATGAATTATGTAATATTAATGATGATATAATTAGTAAAACGATCGGCCATAAAAATATATCTTAAGTGTTTTTATAATTTTAGAGTAGATTCTTGGAAATTTTGAAAATTCATAAAATAAAATTTTAATACCAATAATAATTTAACTTTTCCTCAAATTTCGGTCGTTATAACTACTTGGACAACTCATTTATCAATTTCGCGTAATTTTTTATGTAAAATTATATAATTAATTTAATTTATCTCAATAATTTAAGCTAAAAGCGTTTTTGTAAGTATTTTATCTAATAATAGTGGGAAATAAACAACCATACAGTGGTTGGCTACATTAGAGAGAATAACAGTGGACAATGCAAAATCGACAATTTGCCACTAAATTAACTATATCCTTAAATTTTTAGGATTAAATATTATTATGTTTTCGAAAATTTCTCAACAGTACAAAATATTTCGATTGGATGCGTTATAATAAATTAAATCGGCTATATCTCTTCTTCTACTTAAGAGATTTTTACGAAACATATATCGGTGGAAAGCTTATAGATATATCTTACACGGTAACTAGTTAAATTATTTGGCTATTTATCAAATATGAATTTTTATCATCATTTATCCGGCCATGCCCTTTTGATATCCTTAAAAAATTTGGTTTTGTGAATAAAGCAGAGTTATTGATTTTTTGCCGGAATTTATCACCGTGCACTGTGCATCGTTCGATTACAACTTTTAAACACACAGACCACGCTGTGCACAATTTGATACACTTTTGACACTGAATGGTGTTATTTTTTAATATTGGAAGTATAGTTAGTATTGATATTAAGTTTCCATAAATAAAAACAACATGTTCAATATTAAAAAAAAAGAAATATTGATCGTTAAAGGGATAAAAGTTATAAACACAATAATAACTATGAACTCATTATTAAGATCGTGTATAAATATTATACATAATTTAATTCATTCTACGTATATACTTTACAGTCATAACACCACTTGTTTATATTTTCCAAAATATTCAGAAAAATCTTTATTCCGCTTATTCGCCGAATAAACTTTTTTTCGAAAAAACAAATTTTTGTAAATTCAGGTATATCAATAAAAAAAAAGAAAATTGCATAAATCCTCTCAAGGATTTATTGAATATGATCATATTATATATCATTCAAAAGGTATTTGTACTTTTAAGCAGTATTAATATAATTTAAATCGCATTTGTATTAATAAAGATATTCCGAAAAATATATCAAAACTCTAGACTCATAAACTCGTAAACTAAGATCGAGAGGCTAAAATTTTTTGATTTCTTTAATAATAATTAAAAGTACTACTACATCATTATAAAAATTGTTTAAAAATTATATGGGCCGGTGATCCTAATTTACGGCAAAACAAACTCAGTTGAAAAAAAATACTCAAAAAATTATATGTATTGTTTTATTTTTAATTAAATTTTTTACTATTTAACACATTCTTAAACTTTTTTATTTATAATCAAAACTATATCACTTACATATGTATATAAAATTATATGTTTCTTTTCAAACAAAACTTATATTTTACCAATACTTGTTAAATTGCAAAAGAATTTCTTGCAAACGAATTTCGAAGTAAAAGTTTAAACTTCTTACAACCCTTTTCTATCTCTCTCGCTATCTACTACAATACAAAATCAGATTTAAACAAGAAAAATTTGACGGGTGTGAACATTTCATAAAATCGTCATTTTTTGAACAGAAATCGTCAAATTGCACTTTGAAATTTTTACAATAAAAAATCGTTAAAATGTAGATAAATCGGCAAATGTGGCAACAGTGCTGCTAGCTTGCCAAGAATACAAAGATTTTGCTAGGTTATTAAATACGACTTCGACTAGTATAATACCTTACACACATATTATTTGGAGTTATATCAGTTAGGTTGTGAAAGAATTATGAAAATATATTTATTAGCTTCTGAGTTATTGCATTTTAAAAATGACAAAAAGCAATTCCGAGCACCCTTTATTTTCTAGATATTTCGTTACAATACTATTCTTTTAATAATAATCACTTTTTTCTTATCTCTCCCAATATTGTTCATTGGTATATTCCAAATCCTTGCTTCACACATATGTATATGTATGTAGACTCGCATACACACCAATAAACAATCAATTGTGTAGAAAAAAAAACCAAAAAAAAGAATAAGAAATTTCAAGAAAAAAAAACGAAGAAACTGAATATAACGTTTATGTTCGAGTATGATGCGTATTTGTGAAGGTCAATTTAGATGACCTCTTCTTGATTGTTCCAAAAAATAATAATAAAATAGAAAAGAATTTGCGAATCCTGTCGTGTATGCGAATACGATGCAATCGTAACAAATAAATAGTAAAAAGTTAATCATGTACTTGGACATGACAAACAAATTTTTGGCCAAAGGAAATCCAAAAAGTAAATTAAAAAAAAATACAAACTAGAAAAATTTATTAAAAAATAATTTTATAAAGAAATAAACAAATAAATGAAGCATGAACGCGTATAAGGGCGTATAAACCATAAATAAAATTTTAAAAAATTTTATAAAAACTTCATAAGATCATAAAACATCTATCTGAATGCAAAGTGTCGCTAAAATATTTGGATTAGAACTCTTCAACGTTTGGAAGCTAAGTTCTAGACGACCGCTTTGATGAGCAATCAAACAATAGTCGTACGTCAAAGGAATGTCAGATTGACAAAGAACATTACCGCTGTCCGTTAAAGAGTGCAAGTGAATACAAGACAGCCATTCAAAGTATTAACGAATTTCGAATATTACAATTTTATGAATTTTGAGTTGGGATTTGAGCTTGATGACAATATTTGGTTCTAATAGAATGGCGCTACGTGTCACACAGCAAACGCTTAAGGGACTATTCGGTAAATTATCAAATTGACCATCAAGATCGTGCGACTTGACGCCGCTAGTTTTTTTCTTGTGAGGTTGATGCCAGTAAGATGCAATTGACTGATGTTCCCAAATTTAACATAACACAAGCCATGAACTATTTGATTATCCATCGCGGACGTGACTTTAATTGGCTACCAATTGTAGGGTTTTCTGAAATCATAAGTCTCAAATTCAAAACAACCCAGGTCATTAATTAAACTCAACCCGATGAAATCGTGCAAAGTCGCTTTTGACATTTGAACGATGCCATATTTCATGCAAAATGGCCTATATGACAAATCTTTTAAAACCTCACACATAGCTTGTTTTATTCCATTTCACTTAGTAAATCACGACTCAAAAACCCATAAGGTCATCGTTTTTTAGAAGGAGCAAAAATGTTAAATATTATATTCGAGCCATGTAAAAGTTGCATAAACATGTAGATTGTAAATTGTATCCCTGAAATTGCATTGGATTACCTAGAACAATGGTTTCCAAATGGGAGTACGTAGTAAAGTCTCAGGGCGTCCGCGAAGAGTTCAAAGGTAATATATAAATTTATATGTTTTATTTTGTTCACATGGTAGCTAGATGTATACTGGAAATTATGTTGAATTGGATGCTTTGCTTTGTAGATAAAGCAGGAATTTCAAGGTATTTAAAAGTAATTGGATTCAACCAAACGCAAGATAATTGGGTGCCACGCAAACTAAAGAATACTTGGTGGTCCGCGGGAAAATACAATATTCTTGAAAGTGTGCGCGAAGTGATTTTTATGGGAACACCTGTCCTAGGATAAGTAACAAATTCGAGACAAATCACAAAGTACGTAACTTTAAATATCTCTTTACCATGTAGATGAATCTTAATGATTCAAGGCTCTAATAAAGGCCAACTGATACCTCTTTAAAGGCAATAATAAAAATGCACTCATAATGCAATTGTAATCATTTTTACTAAATTTCTACCCCTTCGATTTTAGTTTTCTTTTAGTCTATTTAAAAACAATATCATTACTATAAAGTGCAATAATAATTGTTTTGGGAAAATGTCATCTACTATTTTTAATATTTTTTTAGAAAACTTACCATCAGTTTTTTCATAATTTCTTATTTTTTGATTTTTGATTATTATGAACATTTAAATGTTCATAATTCTTTAACTGTACGTCGGATTTTATTGATTTAAAAAACAGTATAAAGTTTATTACAATAAATATTGTAATAGGGCATTCAGACCGACGCGAAATTACGTACTTAGATTTCGGCCGAAATCAAGTTGAAATTACGTTATTTCCCATACATTTTGACACTTGCGGGATTACATACTTTTGGGTAATTTCGGTGAAATTACACAAATGTACATTGTTGGAAAAAATACTTTTTTTTAACTATGTACTGCATGTTTCAATCGTGAGAAGAAAAAAAAACAATTGACAGCTGATAACAATTTAAAACGTAAAAAATAAGTATCAGCTCTTCAAGAAATTACATCAAATGTCATCTTGCCAGTATGAACACTCTAGATTTCATTCGTAATTTCGGCATGAAATTACGTAATTTCGCGCCGGTCTGAGCAAGGCTTTAAGGATATTACACAATTCAAATATAACGTTTTTGATAACGATGCACTCACAACAAGAATGCAATTTACAGATTAATTTTTAAAAAATTGTTTACAATTTTTATTTTAAATATTTTTGATTAACATTGAATATAAATATATTTATTGCACAGTGCATTAGCAATTATTCTGCAGCAAAATAAAAAAAAAAAAGATATAACACAAAATACGAATTATGAAATATTGTGACTAAAATTAATTTTAAATTAAACTCAAAAAAAATAAAAAAAAAAAAATATAAAAAAATTATTATTATTTTGAAACGAGGTTTTTAGTGTATTCAAAAAAACCGACATTTTCAGAAAACCTTTTTTCGAGTTATTCAAAAACCGAGTTTCGAATACGGTTTTACGTAAAAAAATCGGGTAACCTGTTTTTATTAAAAATACAAATATTTAAAAAATTATTATTATTTTTACTAAAGAAAGTACACTTAACATACAAATTATTTGTAATGACAAGTAATATAAAAATAAAAAGTCATATCACTTTTCTGCAGCTAAAGGATAATGCTTAAATTTTGTATTTTTTGAATTGAATTCTGATAATGCTTCTTCTGATCCAACTCAAGCTATGAACCTATTTATTGAAATTCACTTCATTCTTGTGACAAACGATAAAACTAAAATTTATTTCTTATCTAGATTCTCTTAATAAAAATTAGTTTAAATCTATTAATAAAATATACAAACCTCAGTTCTTAACACATTTGGTGCTCTCAATTATGAATTAAAAAAAAAACGAAACTAGCCTTAAAGCTTTATTAGTTCATAATGAAAATGAGAAATACTTTCAAATAATTAAGCGCCTGTGGCCTGATTTTGTAACCAGAAACGAACATTCGTTTCGACAATTTGTATTGAATACAACAAATTAATTTACAAAATCAGGCCCCTGATTCAATACAATAAGCGAATTGTTTAAAAATAAAATTTGTATGTAAACTACTCAAAAAAAATTTAATTTTCATACAAATTTTATTTTTCACTTAGCAAACATAAAAAATGAGAAGTATAGGTTAATTCAGTAAAGAAAAATAAAAGAAGGAACATTTCATTAAAAAAACCAATTAACCGACAGAAAAAAAATCGCCCCGTCGAATTCGAAAACAAAAATTATTCGAAACCGATCGGTTTTTTAAAAAGTAAAAACCGGTTAATCGGTTTCCGGTTCTGGTTTCAGTTTTTGAATACACTAGAGGAAATTTCAATATAAATTGAAAGGCTAGAAATTTTTCAAAAATGCATCTTAAAATTGCATTTGCATTATGAAGGCATTTTAAGTGATAATAATATTTTTGAATAACTGCATTTAAAGAGGACACATTCTTCTTCATTCAATTCCGTTTACAGCTTATAGAGATATTGATTATTTAAAATTACACACTTTTTCGATTTTTTTTTTTTTTTACTTTTCTAAAAATGAAAATTGTGAATAAATTTGCGTATTTTTCAAAATTCAAAAAAAAAAAAAAATAAAAAAGGAGGTATTAAAATGGCTCCATAAAGTTTGCGTATGCCGAATATTAATAAAATAAGAAAACCTAAGGAAATTTAAACAATATTTTTAATTTTTTACAAAATATTTGAAATTGAATTAAAATGAAATCAACTCGCTTATAGAATTCTAAATAAAACTGTTGTAATACTCTTTGGAATTCTACAAATTTAATTTCCAAGTTAATACAATTTTCTTCCATTAGCATATTCTATCTCCTCCTTCCACTAACAATTTCTTGCTACATTTTATTCTCATTCTCATTTTCTGTTTTTATTTTTTTTAATATTCACAAAACCTAATGTCACTTAATTTAACTAAATAGTTTTTTAGTTTAATTTTGCATACGAGTGCAATAAAGAGAAAACTTGTATGTATTTACAATATGACAGTTGCTAGCAACAACTACAATAAAAAAAAAACATACAAAAAGTGTATAAAAAATAAACATACATACAAGTGTAAAACTACATCCATATGAGTATTAAAAAATAAATAAAACAAGCTTAAAAAATAATATAAATAAAAAAAGGCATATTGTTTTTGAAACGAGGTCTCCATATATAATAAAACTAAAACTAAATAAGCAAAAACAACAACAACAACAACGACAACATAAGCACATATGTATAAACTGAGGACAAGATTTAAAAAAGTAAATTTTTGTTGAAATAGGTCAGTTGTTACATGCAGCAAAGAGCAGTAGCAGCACTAGACATGACAAACATTAAATAGTCATTAAGTACTCAACTCTACGTATAACACATATACACACATGTAAGAGTATGTAAATGATTCTTAAGCTAGCTACTACTGCCACCAAACAATCAACCAACTAAATATCATCATCTAACAACTATCAAACATAAAAATTCAATGCTGAACTTAACTTTTTGTGTTTGCACTAAAATGAATAGCAGAAAGAATGATTATGTATATTTACGAGTGAATATGTTGCAATTTTATGTATGCAAGCAATAACAAAAAAAAAAAAACAGCAACATCTCAAATTACATACAAAATCAGTTGAAATGCAACATTTTTCTTTTTTTATTATTTTTCAAACATTAATTTTTTCTTGTATTTATGACAAAAAATGTTGAATCCTTGTTTGCAGGGCAAAAGATTTTTGAAAAAAAAGTTTATGTTGAACATTATTTACTAGTTGAAAGGAAACATTGTTTAGGATTTTATTTGGCAGAAACAGAATAAAGTTTGTAAGAGTCTTTGTGGCAAATCATTTTATTCTTAGAAAATTAAGAGATTTTTATAACTTTAAGTTTTATTGAGTTATATGTATATAAATATATAAAAATGAATCTGTGTTTGTTTGTTTTGGGCTTTATTGAAAGCTAAACCGTTGGACCGATTTTCTTGAACTTTTCACAGTACCATTCCGTGATACCCAAAAGTAAAAATAGCCCCCATACGAAGCAGATATCAAGAACTATAACATCGTAATTTTTAAGATTTTGTAAAAGTCATTTTCTTATGAAGTTTCATAGTTGAGATGAAAATGGGGCTGGTAGGACAAGGGGGAGTGATAGCCCCCATACAAAGCAAATCTTAATAATTGCATATCCTATTGCAGAGGAATTCTTAAGATTTTGTGAGAATAATTTTCTCATTAAGTTTCCCAATGAAGATCAAGATATGGCGGACAAGTCTAGAGGGAGTGGTAGCTCCCATACGAAGCAAATATCAAGAACTATAACATCGAAAGTTGAGATGAAAATGGTGCTGATAGGCCAAGGGAGAGTGATATCCCCCATACAAAGCAAATTTTAATAATTGTATATCTATAGAACTATTGCAGAAAAAATCTTAAAAGTTGGTGAGAATAATTTTATCGTTAGGATTAAAACAATGAAAGGGCGTATAGGTCTTTGGAATGTAGTAGCCCCCATACGAAACAAATATTAATCATCGCATATCTCGTGAAATATAACAGCGAAAGTCTTAAAATTTTATGGGAATAGTTTTGTTATAATGTTCCAAAGGTGAGATGAAAGTGTGGTGGATAGTTCAAGAGGGAGTGATATCCCCCATACAAAGCAAATCTCAATTATTGCATATCTAAAGAACTACACGCAGAGAAAAAAATATGGTTACATTGTTAATTTTCTTGAATTTTAATAACTCTGTGTTCAAGATAACAATGTTTATGTTTAAATTTTTACATTTAATGTTTACACTCAATAAAAATTTTAATATGATTGACCGCAAAAATTATATATTTTTAGATATTTTTACCAAAAAAAAAAAAAAATATTAATATGAAAAATATCATTACTTCTACAAACATTAAATATTTGCACTCTTTTTCCTTGTGCCTAAACCATATTATGTTTTTATTGCCATGACAATAAAATATTTCAAATAAATATAATACTTATCATTTTCACAAACTAAGTGGAAAAATTCATAATGTAAAAAAATATTAAATAAAAAATAAAAATTGTTTGAAAATCTGCAAAAAATTTAATATTATTTTTATTGATTTTAATAAACCATATTATTGAATTTCTTAAGAATTTTCAAATATTCAAATTTATAAATAGCAAAAATATTTTAATAAAAAAAATTAAAATTTTTTCAATAAAATATTTACGAATTTGAATATTTGATTTTACTAATTCAGTGATAGGTCCGATTTCAGTAAAAAAATATGATTGGTTTTATGAATTTAGTAACAGAATACGAAAAGATAAGGCTAATGATTTCTTATTATTTTGCTGGGATTAACAGAGAATTATTTAGGAAAAACTGTATCGTCTTCTAGGTTATATTGGTTAACTCATATGCATCCTGTATGCTGCAACGTTCCAACGTCCCACTTCTGTACGATACGTATAAGTATTTATAATGTTAAATTTAATACAACGCACATATTACAAAATAATTAGTTACCTTTTTAATGTTTTAGTCAATTTTGGACAAAATTTCAATAATAAGTTTAATTTATTTGATTAAAGAAATTTATTAAAATTAATACATACACAGAAAATGGTTTGTACATAAGTATAAAAGTTTATTTTAAATAACTTCACTTCACAATATTTAAGAATAGTTTTTTAACATTTAAGAAATTAAGTTAAAATTTAAGAAATTATTCTTATATATTATAAAGTGAAGTTAATTAAAATAAATTTATATAAAGCGTGATCCATTTCGAGGTTCCCTACTTTTTTAAAGAAAAAAACACAGAAAATTCAAATTTAATGGGGAATGTTTATTATCATTTGAAAGAACATTCTCTGGCATTTATTTTATTATGTCTATTAAATGTTGGCCGTTGCTACGTCGCAGATGGTCCATCCGTTGAGTCCAATTTTCGATGACTCGTTGGAGCATTTCGACTGGTAAGTGACGAATGACACCAAAGTGTTCTCTCAATAAATCCATTGATTGATGCGATGTGTGGGAAGTGGCGTCGTCTTGCTGAAACCAAATGTCGCCGAGATCACAAGTTTCAATTTCAGGCATAAAATAGTCGGTTATCATGGCACGATAACGGTCGCCATTGACGGTTACGTTCGCACCGGCATCATTTTTAAAGTAATATGGACCGATGATTCCACCGGCCCACAAACCACACCAAACCGTTGTTTTTTCTGGATGAAGTGGCAGTTCTTAAATCTCTTCAGGTTGCTCTTCGTCCCAAATGCGACAATTTTATTTGTTTACATACCCATTGAGCCAGAAATGGGCCTCATCGCTGAACAAAATTTGCCTCGAAAACGTCGGATCTTCTTGGAACTTTGCAAGAGCCCATAGAGCGAAGCGATGTCGCTTGGGAAGATCGAGCGGCTTCAGTTGTTGCACAAGCTGTATTTTGTACGCTTTCAATTTAAGATCTCGACGTAAAATGTGTCAAGTCGTTCCATACGTCAGTCCGAGTTACTGCGAGCGGTGCCGAATCGACTCTCCATGGTCTTCGTGTACACTCTCAGCTACGGCCGCTATATTTTCTTGACAGCTTGCTGGACGTGGTCTATTCTGTCGAATATTATCCAATAATGAATTCTGGGTCTCAAAATGGGTGATGGTGTTGCGAATAGTAGGCCGACTATGTTGACCATAAGTTGAGCGAAGTGCGCGAAGCACATTCCTCACAGAACGTGAAGTCTTTCCATTATGAAATGCCATGACACGACTCACGCGTGATCTGTCAAAAAAAGGCTATTGAAAAAAGTATCTCCACTTGAATCAGCCATTATATATATATATATATATATATATATATATATATATATATATATATATATATATATATATATATATATGAAATAAATTTAAGAAGGCATAAAAAAATTGTTAAATTATCATTAATATTTTAATTTGTTAAAAAAAATCTTTGAAATTTTCTTTTGAACATTATTAGTTTTTAATGATTTTAAACCGTACAATGGAAACAAAATAATGATTATTTAGCGCTTTTTGTGAAAATTATGTACGTCCTCCAGAATGGCTGTAAAATTATAAAAATGTTTAATGGCTATATTTTACAAATTTTTCTTGAAAAATTGTAAATTTAAGACATTTATTGCTAATATTCACAAACATAACTATTTAGCATTTGAAATGGAATATAATAAAACTAAATCAAAATTTTCACAAAAATTTTTACAAAATACCTAAAATTATAATTATGTACAATTTAATAACAGCTATGCAAAAAGTTTTATTTTTATGAAAAAAGTTTGGAGAAAAAAGTCATGTTCGATTCATAATATTTATGAAATTTATGAAATTTTTTTCTCTATGTTCAAAAAATCAAATAATTTCACTTATCATTTATGATTAGAAACAATATTTTAATTGATATATATAATCAATTCCGTAATTGAAATCCATTTTTAATTTTTCCATGAATGTGAAAGTTAAATTCTGTTTTATGATTATCAAAATAAAACTTTAATATTAACACATTTCACTACTTCACGCACCACTGTCTCCCATCAAAGAAACTTCTAAAGTAAAACACAAAAAAATGAAATGTATGCATTAAAGAGTTTAACACAAGAAGGTAAGTGTTGTAAAAATTGTTAATAGAACACGCACTCAGATGATTCATATTAACACTAGAAACTAACAGGAAAAAAATATTACTTAAATGGAAAAAACTCATGGACCACACACAAAAAGTAGTCAATTTTGTGACATTGTCATTATTTACTTAACATGAAAGATATACTAGCACAAAATTGTTACACACATACGGACAAGACAGGATAATTTATAAAAAAAAAATATCAAAATATGTACTAACTCCAATAAAAACATATAGGACACTGCTGTATGTGTGTTTGTAAATAAAAGAGATTTGCCTTTGGGTCATTCGAATCATTCAGTCATTCTCACTCATTCAATGAAAACCATCAAATGATTTTTTTGAAACTTGTTTCTATGTTTAGTTCAATGTATGTTTGTATTTGTGTTACTCTGTATAAGTATGCATTTGTAACTATGTACATGATTTTTTTACAAACTTTTTCTTTTTTTTTTTTTTACTTGTTTAAGTATGTTTGTATGTGTTACTAAACTCATACAACAACACTTAGTCAATCACTAACACACACAACATTATGTATAGTAGATGCTAATGTGAATGCTTAAATACGAAGTCAAACTGAAAACATATTTGAAAGACGATGATGATGATCCAACTGCGAATGACATCCCTTATCAAAATATATAGACTTTAATTAGCAATGTTTCAGATATACTTATTTAGTATATGAAGCTTAGGACTATCTAAGTTTAGCTTACATCATTTTTGTATATTTTTGATTCCATTGCGATACTACTCGTATTGTACAAACTGCACATCACCATGAATTTATTCCTGCGGCTTCAGTTTAAATTCTTTAGTTCCTGTTAAGAATATAGTGGCCTCAATTTAATCTCCTCATACTAAACATACCAAACCGGAGAGGTAGATTCATTATTTCCATCCTGACGAATACCTCAGTGCGCTCTCATTGGATCTCTAGTTAACATTTCGTTGCATAGGATTGCAAGTTTAATCATTGAAGGTCTGCTATCAATAAAAATTAAAAAGTCTTTGGGCAAGGCATGAATAGTAAGCCCCAATTTCATTAAAAATAAAACATTTCACTAAAAACCCAAAATCTCACTAGAAACCCAAAATTTCACCTAAAATTATAAATTTCACAATAATTTATGAATTCCACCAAAATTTGAAATCTAATCAATAACTTAAAACTTCACCATAAATTAGAAATTTCACCAAAATCCAAAATTTCACCAAAAAATTAAAATTTCAATAAAAACTCAAAAATGCACCAAAAACTAAAATTTTCACCAAAAGCTTTAAACTTGGTTTATAGTTTTTTTGTTGAACCTTTTTTATAGTTTTTTAGAATTTTTGTATTTTCGTCTTAAATTCAATGAATAATTGTAAAAGTTTTATTGGGCAATCGGCAGAATGGAATGCATTTTCCAGTCCGCCGCGACCGTCATCAGCACTCTTCAACGTCCAATCGTGGTGTTCTGTGTAAACATCATCTATTTAACTTACAACTTTTCGGCAAATGTAATCCGTAACTATATAATAATTATAATAAAACTTTATCGTAAACCATTCGTCTTATTTAATAACATATAGGGAAAAATAAGTTACGGATTCCATTTCCCGAAAATTTATAAGTTAAATAGATGATGTGGGTTTCGAATTAATTTCAGCATTAATAAATTCATCCATTGTTATTATTTTATAAGGAGTTATTTTAGGGCAGAATACACACACATTAAGGTTGTGGAAACTACTTCACCTCTCCCAACTTATGTTGTTTATTATAATAAATATTATTAATTTGTTACATTTTTTACGAAAAGTCTTTTAAATCTTTCTTCATATTTATCTGTGTATGTTGGAATATCCTTATGTGTATCTATAAGTATATGAATGGATTATACAAATGGTAGCAACTACAATAACAATATGAATATGACGAAAAATTGAAGTCAACTTGAACGGATTTTGTTGCTGCCAGAAGCCCCAAAGGACTTGATAATGTTGCTTTAATTTTTTAGTTTTACCATCTATTATTATTTTTTCTGATCTTTGTCTGTACATGATAATTCCCTACATACACAGAAAAAAGTCACCAATCACTAAATTAATTCATTCAATTAAAATTTTTTTAAATTTGCACCTCTCACCTAAATTATTATATTAATTACTAATAACTGTAAAGAAAATTCAAAACAGAAATAATTTTCAAATTAAAAAATTTATTAATTCAATCAAATAGATGAATGAATGAATTAAAAATTTAAATGAGAAAAAAATCTTGAATTTTATTTTTATTATTTTTTTTTATTTTTGCTTGAATACATTAATTAATTCAATTTTGATGTAAAATGAAACAACTATGTTAATTGAAAAATATAAGATAATAATTTTTTCTGTGTAAGTCCACATATGTATATGCCTAGAATTTTATAGTTTGTACATACATTGTTGCTTGTGTCTTTGGGATTTTCGAAATATAATAAGAACTGTTACAAACATAATAAACTTATGAAGAATTGTATACACAGAAAAAATTATTACCTTATATTTTTCAATTAACATAGTTGTTTAATTTTACATCAAAATTTAATTAATATATTTAAGCAAAAATAAAATAAAAGAAATAGTAAAAATAAAATTCATGAAAGATTTTTTTCTCATTTAAATTTTTAATTCGTTCAATAATCTATTTGACTGATTTAATAAATTTTTTTCAATTGGAAAATTTTTTTCTGTTTTACATTATTTACAGTTATTAGTAATTGATATTGATAATTTTGGTGAGAGGTGTAAATTTAAACAATTCGTAATTGAATGAATTATTTTGGTGATTGGTGAGTTTTCCTGTTTTAAAAACTATGTAACATAAAAATATATCTACAAAAAAAACAAGGTTTTATGTATTGATAATCTCAAGGCGGTTTAATAATTATACTCTTTAAAATTTACTAGATGAAACTCAAAATTCCTTTAAGTTGCAAACGCTATGCTAAAAGAATTATATCCTATATTTTCTTAAGGTTAGATATAGGCGAAAAGAGAAAATGGCAAAAGACTTTAGGAGCAGACAGACTATTCATATCATGTGTTTGTGTCTTTTTTTTCTGCTGTAGCTATTTGTTAAACATGAAAAACTATTATCTAGAAGATACCAATGATGTAGTAAATAATCACCTCAATTCTTTATTTAATTTATTGTCAGTATAAATTAATTTCACAGTGCTTAAATTAATTTAAGTAAAATAAAAACTAGTCGAAATGAAATGGAGCATTTTTTAATTTTGTCGCAATTTTTCTTGCTACAATTTTGAGTTGGTAGAGAGAGAGAAGAAGGGCATACTAAGCTTTTGCATTTACAGCAAGAAAAATTGTTGTGTGTAAACCATAGAAAATAACTAGAAGTCCAACTTGCTCTCAAAAAACCTAACT
The DNA here is from genome assembly GCA_932274085.1 of Protocalliphora azurea. NCBI lineage: Eukaryota > Metazoa > Arthropoda > Insecta > Diptera > Calliphoridae > Protocalliphora > Protocalliphora azurea. The sequence continues at coordinate 135,445,228 of OW026523.1, read as the reverse complement.
CAGCTGCCAAAAAAAAAAAACCGAACTCTTTGAATGTGTTAGTAGAATTTTTTACAGAACTAATTTATACATGTGAAGAGAATATATATTTTTTTCGCTAAGCGAATTAAAAGAGTGAGACTTCTATTTGTTTTCTATGGTGTGAATCCCGACTAGGGTTTTTAATTTCCTGACCGTTTCCAATTTCCCGTAATAGGGATTTTATTTCAAACATTCCCGGAAATTCCCGGATATTCGGGAAAAATACATTATTCTTAAAGAAGTATCAAAATTAAATACAAAGCTATATTTTTCATCTAATTTGCAATTTATGAATCTGTTTTGTAAATTCCTGAGTTAAAACTATATATTTGAAGATCACTTTTTTGTTATAATATTGTACTAAAGAAAAATACAATAGGCACAGAAAATAGTTTTCAATAAATATTTCTGTTGGATAAAATATATGTATATACATTTACAGTCTTATTCATAAAAAATTCCTTTTTTGGGATTAATGTACAAAATAGATATTAAACTGTTTTATCCTTATTATCATAATATATTAAAAATAGTTCAACAAATATAAAACAGTTTTTGTTTTCTACTGGTAATACTTTGTTTATTTTCTTTTAATTTTCTATTAGTGATAAACAAAATATTGAAAATTTATTCGGTAATTTAAAAAAAAAATCAGTTTTACTTTTATTTTATGCCTTTTTACAAAAAGAACAAAAACAAAAAAATATTTTTAATACTTAAATTAAAATTAAACAGCTCAAGAAGGCGAAGGAAAATATAAACATTTTTGTAGATTGATTTTGAGAATATTTCAAATACTTGAGTAATAGAATTGTTTTGATTTTATGTACATCACTAATTTCTTATTTTGTTTTTTAATTATTATTATTATTATTATTATTATTATTATTATTTAAATTGAAAAGAAAATGGAAGAAAATCAAATCCTAAACTTAATAGAACTCATAAAAAGACACGTTTTCAAAAAAATAACGTAATTTACACCAGTTTAAAAAATGTGCATATTTTAATGGATAACTCGCATTATATATTTTGCTATACTATTTTTCAATAACGTGGACTGTAATTGCAATTAAGATAATATTGCTAAATTGCTACATTCTATCAAAAACAACATTCAAAAACTCCACTTTATAGAAGTAAATCAGTGGCACTTGTTCGGAAGTAGAAAATAAATAACACCTTAAAAATTGAATAAAGCGTTTTGAGTAGTTTACCAATAAATAAGGCTAATATTTTTCTCAAAATTTGTTTATTAAACTGTTAAAGTAGTTTCTCACCAACAATAAAATTTTTAAATTTTATACAATTGTATTAAATGTTTATAAAACAAAAATGTTATTATGAATAAAAATTTTTCAAAATTTTTTATTAACCTTCAATAAAACCTTTTATAAATTATTTAAAACTATTATTATATTAAAAATATTTCGATTACTCGTATTTGTAACAGATTTTGTGTACATTATTTTTTATTGCTTACGATTTGGTTTACTTGTATAGAAAAATAATGATTTGAATTCACAAAAAAAGTACATTTTTTTAAATTGTATGTTAATCTACACAATATCTGACACATGCAACAAGAAATGCATAAAATTATTTGTTGATTTTTGTAATTTATCTCTTGTTTTTTTCTTGTTTTCTTTGTTTTTATTTTTAGAATTTATAAATAAAATTTTAAACATAGTATTTGTATAATTACTCTTTTTAATTAATGGACTTATCTGTTAACTCCCTTAATTCTTTATTATATTCACACATTTTTCAAAATTAAAAAAAAAAATTATATATGAAAATATTTGCTTGATGATGATAAAGATATAGAATTTATGATTTTTAAAAATGGTAAAATTTCAAATTTTTTAGTGGTTTTTAATCCCGGGAGTCAGGGAGTGAAAAATTGTCAAAATTCCTGGGAAATTCGTCCCAGAAATTGTCGGGATAAAAACCCTAAACCCGACTTACCAAATTTGATAAATTGAAAAGTTCTTAATTGAAAGAATATTCAAATACTATGTAATCATGTTAAAAATTACATTTAGAATAAGTTACATAGAGTTGCAAACAGAAACATCTGTTCGATATTCCCGCATGAAGAATGATAACTACAAGTACGGGTTGTGAACCATCGCAGAAATTAAACGAAGTTGTACAAACGTGGGATCAGCCTTATATTTGTTTAAGCTTCAACGACAGCCAAGTGGAAATGACACCAAAATAAAAAAAAAATATATTCAAATTGTTGTATATAATTATAAGCAGGGTGTTCATACCAAAAGGCCTCAACTGACATGGGTCGATAAGTCAATTAATGTTCTGTTTTTTCCCCTTACTTGATGGTCGTATACAACAGCTAAAGGCTACAAATATATTGCTGTCTTCCTTCCACATAACGCCTACAAAATATATGGCAAGTTAGTAAAACGTCAAAAACGCAGCTTTCGTTTTGAGGCACTGATTTGTATCTAATTGTTGTTCCTAACACGATCCAAAAAAGGTAATCCTAATAGCTTCCTAATAAAGTTTTCTATTTCCTATAGGAAAAAATTAAATTACGTATTCTATTACCAAATTCATAAAACCAATTATATTTTTTACTGAAATCGGACCTATCACTGAATTAGTAAAATCAAATATTTAAATTCGTAAATATTTTATTGAAAAAATTTTAATTTTTTTCTTATTAAAATATTTTTACTATTTATAAATTTGATTATTTGAAAATTCTTAAGAAAATCAATAATATTGTTTATTAAAATCAATAAAAATAATATAAAATTTTTTGCAGATTTTCAAACAATTTTTATTTTTTATTTAATGTTTTTTTTTACATTTTCTATAATATATACAATAATTCGGATCGAATGTTAGTATTATATTTTATCATGTAAATGCAAGTATGAAAATTTGGTGTAGAGAAGCGAAACTTTTATATAATACTAACTAACTCTGCTTGGTACCATCAAAACCGTACAACAGGAAAATTTACGATTGCAAAAATGTATCATTTTGTTAAGGACCACTTTCGCTAAAGACCATTTCCACAAAATACTTTTAAATGATTTGAAATACAAAAATTAAAACACATAAAATTATCTTCAAGAAGTCCAGTTACTTTCGCATAATTATATCACGAGAGGGAGCTACATGTTCAGGCATACAATTGAAAGTACATAGTTTAATCGACTTGTGGATTATACAGCAATATACAATAGACCCCATCATTTATGCGATATATTGCTACATACATGCATATTTCATATGCTTTTGATTCATCTAGAAGATGCACAAAAATAAATCATTAAAAGTAAGGTAACTTACCTCTGGAATCCTGCAAATGATGGATTTTATATTTTTTGTGTCAACATTATTATAATTTTATTTATTTTTATATTTTTAATTGTCAAAAAAACAAGAAATTCTTATTGTTTTTCGTATTAGTTTAGAATGAATTTACAAGCAATAAAATAATATATTATAATCAAACAATTTTTTTTATAAAATTTTATTTAAAGTTAAATAATGATTTATTTAAAAAATTCTAGTCATAGTTTTTTCTGTGCAATAAAATAGAATATTAAAACCAAATATTATTTTTTATTAAATTTAATTTAAGTCCGAATAATGTTTTATTTAGAAAAATTTTAGCCATAATTTTTTCTGTGTAACAAATTCTAATTCCCTGCATTTTCTTTACTTTCCTAAAATTGTTCATTGGGTTTATTCATTAATAAAACGAAATAAAAAATTAATTTTATTTTCGTTTTATTTCCTTGGCTCTGTAAAGAATTGTATGCGCTTAAAAAATGCTCTTAAAATATTATTATTTCTGGCTAAATTTTAAACTATCTATGTTCATGCTAAAAATAATTGGATTTTTATTAGCAATTGCAAAAAAAATCGTTTTGTACTTAAAAATATTCGAAGCCATTGTATTAGCAAATTACAAAATTTCCATAAATTTTGGAAAATCAAATATGAAAAACGTATGTGAAAGTAAAAATTTATTTTCACTATTGGCAAATTATGCAAAAAATTCTATTGGGTGCAAAATATGCAAAATTTTCTCTTAAGCATAAAATATGCAAAACTATGCTCTTTAGTTTAATATAATGCAAATTATGTTCTTAAGCATAAAATATGCAAAAATATGTCATTTAAGTTGCTAAAATAGACTCTAAACTGAAAATTGTCTATGAAAATATAACAAACTCTTCTGCTAAATACAAAATATGCTCCTAGAACCAAAATATGCAAAAAAGTGCTGTAAGAAATCGATGCCGAAATTCTTATACTCATTTAGAATGGTTAAATAACAAACAGTTTGATTCTTTTGAAATCCAAGGAAAAATATTATTTTGTATATCATAGATTGCTCTGATTATAAGCAACTCATTTATACTTCTTCTAACCAGATGCCTGTTTACATCACTTCAACCTATTTAAGAGCTCACAGTTGCCGCTTCGAGAGAGTGGCATGTTTAAGTCAAACCAAACCCAAATGGTTAATTCAGGCTGTAACGGCCATTGGATCAAAGTCCAAGTTCACTTAGGCCAACAAATGGACCATTTGTGGTACCGTAAGTACAGAGATATAGAAAATCCACATGCCACGGACCATCTTGATTTTTTAATAAAATTCAAGATTCGCCTAATATCCAAACCCAGATAACATCCAGACTACTCCTAGAAAACGTCTCTTTCTCTCCATCATAGCCGGATATGCTTTAAAAAGGTGAGTAACAGGCTCTTACTCGTTATCGTAGCAGCTCCTGCAGAAATCGTTAGGAATGACTTCAAGTCTTAGAGTATGCCTAGCAATAAGGCAGTCAGCCAATAGAGTAACTGTAGAAGGAGCTTATTTCGAGAGAGAGAGAGAGATTGGCTTGAACACATCTTTGCCAACTTGGCAATCGTCGAAAGGTGAGTGACAGACTCCTCCTTGTCGTAACAGCTTCTGCAGAAATCTGTAAGCATCGAGTGTGAGAACATGCCCAGCAGAAAGGCAGTAACCTGAGAGAATAATCATTAATAGAGGAAATTTATTTCTCGAGGGGGACGATAAAATTCTAGGTCGTCTTAAACTAAGTTAATTAATCTGTGTTCCTGATTTCATCGCACGTCCGGTTTCGCAACAGAAGCAATAGGAGTATTTATCAAAGTCTCTCAACCAGTCTCCTAATAATAGTTTGCCGTAAAAATGTCCACCAGGCTAGGACTGACTATATTCGTGAAGAGCCTTCTCATCAACCCAGGGCTCAATGCCCAAAGTATGCCGATTGCGTTTTTGCACGTACAGAGTACAGGATATCATGTAGATAAATGGAAATCCACAAACTCTGCTTTATTACCGCAAAAGGGAGACAGCAAGGGCAATTATTTACACTTGCTTACTATTAGTCGGAGCTCTTTTAAGGCCGTATTAATTCCTGAAAATAAGAAGCAAACCTAGGTCATCGTTCGGTTTATACAGCACAATTTTAAAGCTGATAAACTTGTTACAGTTCGTACAAGTCCCACCAAACCTAGAATTTATTGGAGTGTCGCTGCTCCCTTGCGAACATAGATTTTGGTGAACAATTAAAAACCAACTGCGAAAGACCATAAGGAACATAATTACGGTCACATATCTTTGTGATCTTCTGTATCCGTTTGACCTAACCGATAATGAGTTAAAGTGGGAAAATTCTTTGTATTTCGTACATTTAATTAATTGCTATGTGTTGGACTTTATTCAAAGCTAAACATAAACCTATCTATTTCAATTCCACATCCTACAAAGTTTAAATAATATGAATTTTAAACTTTATTCCAAACCTTACCATTTTCTTCATTGCAATATCTTTGATTTAGCAATTCTAAGTTTCTTCATTTTCCAGAATTCTCTGTATTAGGTTGGAAGTTTTAGCGAGATTTTATACATGTCTGGGCAAATACGGACTATTTATTCTAATGATTTTAAAACAAGTGACCAGAAAAGCATATTTTTCATTTTCTCTTTACAAAATACTTCATGCAGCCTCTCATTAATTTAATAATCTTTCACATATTTCTCTTTGCTTTAGTTTAGTTCCTCTTTTGAAATATTCTCTAGTATCTTATAATTCTTATTAGATTTTACAATATAGTAAAAAAATAAATATATTTTGTTTAAAGTCATCCCTGATCATCCTTTTTCTATACTTTGAACAAATTAAAAAATTCAACAATTTACTCCTTTACTATCAACTACTTACATACTTAGATACTCTCTACAACCACTTAGTTACATTTTAATTAAAGTTCTTGAGTTTCTTTTTTTTTTTTTTTTTTTTTTTTTGAAACTACTTAATAATAAAAAAACGAAAACAAAATATTCTTATTTCAAATTTGAAATATATAGTATAAAGTTCATTCATTGCCACTTAAAAATAAGTACAAATTCATCTTATCATTCAGTGTGTACGCTTCCATTGAATAGATACACCAAAGAAAATAAACTTGTCTCGATTTGTAGTGTTTAAATTCATCATTTGATGTTGAAAAAAAAGAGAATATTTTAATACACTCATATTCTTTAGTTACAATCTTCGTCCCTTTCCACGCATTTTAAATACGAGTACATATACACACTTAATCATTCTATAGTTTTGCTTATACAGTTGTGCCTGCTGACTGCCTACCGGTGTTGCAAGTAGTGAGCATAATAAGGAGAAATAGTAGTTGCTGTATCTACCACATTTGTATTTGTTCAAACAAAGTCTTATTCCAAGTTAATGGCTAAGAAATCCTTTAATCCTTTTGAATGTGAATCGTGACGGGAATGTACAATCGTTTCATCTTTAATCTTGTATCTTCTTCATCTTTATCTTTTGGTTTCAGTTTTTGTTGTTATTTTGTATTTTATTCTATGATATGAAACATATTGTTGTTGCTTGCTGGTTGGTTGGTATCGTACGTGCATATGTGTGTAAATTGTGTGTGTATTTTCGTATTTTAACTGCATCAGTTAAAGTGACTGTCAGTCACTTAACTTTATGTTGTCTTTTTTTGTTGCGTTCAAAGTAGAGTTTTCATTTACTTACTTTTTAGAACATATTTTAAATAGAGGTTTTTTCTCCGATTAAAAGTCTTATGATCCAAAAATATTCTAAAACTAAATAGGCCAGTACTTAAAAGACTAATTAGTTAGTGTAATAATCGACCATACAGAGTTGAGAACTCATTTGGGCTACGTGAAACTATCTAAACAGACAACTTGCAGAGCATGTAAGGAAACAATTCAATTTAAACGCAGAAGATATCGATACACTACTAACACTTAATGGTGTCGTTTTGTACACATATGTGGTCGATATTTCTCGGGACATAGAACATTATCTGCGCCAATATCCTTATATTTTTCGTATAATCGCATCAGACTAGAAAGCTTTTAAAGGAATAATATAGCAAATTTGAAATATCCTAGCATTTTAAACCAGAAATTCTTAAAAAAAATAGCATTGAGGTAACTAACAGCTTGTCGATATGATTGGCTCAAAAAAAGAATACAATTGACACTTTCCCTTTAGCAGCACAAAATATCGAAATAGACATACATAAATGCCTGCTTTTCGACCTAACATAAACATTGTTAACATCTGTATTGCCGAATGTGACTCCTCCTCTGAGGACTATGTTCGCCAAAGAAAATATAACCTTTTAGTCACCTCACTTTCATTCAATAACCTAGACAATTTCTGTAGCCAAAGACGTGTGGATTCTAAACACTTAAATACTTAAGGATGGCTTGTGTTTTGATGTACGAATAAAATAATCTAAGGGCGCAAAAATATGGGATTACCCATTTAAAAGGTCTTAATTTTGAACAGATCTGGATGTGCTGACAGAGGAGCTGTGATACCGTTTCATCTTACTCGTTGCGACAAGATTTTCAGAAATCACTTTTTATTTTCTATAACGCATTTTTATCAATAAGAGTTTAGTCCTGATGGACAATAAATGGAGTGTTTAAAAATTAAACCATTGCTACTGATCATCATAAGTCATAACTTAGCCACTTGAATCTCGTACTTTAGAAAATAACCTCTTTAGTTCATTCAGTCTGAGTCTCGTAAAGCTTCTTCTAAAGTAACTACTCAAGCAGAGATCTGTATATCCGGAAAGATAGGACGTTAGGCATACATTCAAACGGTTAAATTTTGAATCCAAAATTGAACCATAATAACATATTAATAAATATTTGATAAAGTGGTAAAATCAATATATTTAAAATTAATCTAAAATTCTTCATCGGATAACTTAATTAAGAAAGTAAAAAAAAGCCATTGATATACTTGTTGTTAGTAAAAATAGAAGCTGCTTTCTATCTTTTCCAAACTGAAAGAAACAAGTGTGCTAAGATTGAAATGGGTACCTAACCTCATGACGCACTCTTATCAGATTATGTTGCCGTGCATTATCACATCGGCAGAAGAATTCCCTTCCCGAAATTTAAAAGTTGAGAACACATTCAGCGAAGAGCCTTACCAGCATAATACGATAGCACTGAGTTCCTGACTCCCGTGGTACCAGATTTAGAAAGTAAAAGTTTAGAGGTTTAGGAAAATCCAAGTACTGATAAACCTACTTGTATCTGCCGAACTATTACAAACAGTTAGACCGAATATAACAAGTAACAGAGTAGCATGACATGTTTTAATATAGCACATCACTTTCCAATAATTTTCACAAAAAAATTGAAATTATGAGAAAGAAATTTGAATTAAATTGGTTACCATTAAATCAACTTAATATATTAGGTGAATGGCCACACGCAAACCCTTGCACAATTGTAAATACATGTCTAACCAATGGGTACTACAAGAAGAGATGGAAAATTTAGGTTAACAATGGTTGATGAAAAATGTTAACGAGTCAAAATTTTCTAACTCATTTAATGACCTTTATAAAAATGGACTTACTTAAGATTCTTTCTATCTACGTGAAAATAAAAAATCTTGCTGGATTTATTAAATGTTTGTCGGCCACGGAATCAACATAGGAAGAAATAGGAAAGAATTGCCAAAAAGCGGATTATCATTAAATTTCATGCAAATCCAAATTGTGATCTAAGTCGTACAAATTCTAATTCAATCATCATAAGTAAGACTTGAGTTTTGGGGTTTCAGTGGGAATTATACATTAATATTTTTAATGGATTTTCCAATAACACCGTATGACAGTAATTTTCACACATGAAAAAATCAATATATACATGAAACAAGAGACCATACGTAGTAAAACTACACACTTAGTTTTTCTGTAGGACTTCATATTTCCTCTTAATAGGACTTGAAAGTTTCGAAGGATACACATTTAAAAAAATTTATAAAATATTTACAAATATCAATATATATCAACCCAGTATGGGTGTCAAATGAAAGCTAGGAATCCCTTCAATATAATATTTTTTATTTAAATGTTACAGCATAAAAAAATATCCTTTTATGTCCATATATACATATATATATATATATATATATATATATATATATATATATATATATATATGAGCCAACAACAATCATTCTTACACGTGGAAAAATCGTTATATGGATAAAACTAGAGACCATCCATGGTAAAACTGTGTACTCAGTTTTTCCCCAGGATATCAAATGAAAGCTACGAATAACTGCAATATAATATTTTTTATTTAAATGTTGCAGTACGAAAAGTTAAGAAAATATCTTTTTGAAAATTTAAAGCTTTAATATTATATTTATTATTTAATTCTTAACATTTTATGCTGCAACATTTAAATAAAAAGTTTTGTTATATTGCATGAATTATGAGCTTTCATTTTACATCCATATTGGGTTGATATAATTTGAATTTAATTTATTAATGGACTCTAGTTTGATGCATGGATTTTTTTCATGAGTTCAGAAAACCTTGCAGAAAAAGTCTAACAAAATCTTGGTATCTAATTGACATCATCTCCGCGAGTGATAATAAAACCCTTACATCGTTCTTATAGAATGACAAACGTCATTGTCTACTGTCTTTGATATTCTGGAAGAGTTTAACCTTGTACGGTTACGGCTTCAAGTTCCGAAGCAAAATTCGTCAAGATAAAGTCCGGTGAGGAATCGACTGCTTCGGGTTCTTGTTCATAGTTTTATGGATAGTACTTATGTGCTCTGCTGATTGTTTATCGAACTGGTCATCTCGAATTTGACCTTCTTGTGTTAGTGACTGTTCAAATCTACGGAGAAAACACACATCTCCTCTCCAAATACCCTTTCTATTATTTAAACTTTTCTATTTATATATGGAATATGAAACATGTAGTTGTTTGTTTTTCTTTTTTTACTCTTGATAGTGTGCTTTAACTGTATATGTATTTCTGTTTCTGCCACCGGTGTGTAAGTGTTAAAGATTTCACTGGCATAAGGGAAAATAATGCAATATACTGATTGTGGTAGTAATACCGACGAGTATTACAAGAAATACATATATAGTAAGTGTATATGTGCAAATAAAAAGTGTATATTTTTCTCATATTTTATCATGTTTTAAAGTAGATTTTAAATAGAAAAAAAGGTGTGCATATATGAGTTTTTCTTACAGATCTCTTTTTCCCCACATCGCATATAAAATGATGTCATTGCAATTTGTTTACTTTCTTGTTTTGCCTTAAAGTAGGTAAAGAAAGTTTCTTTAATGTAATTTTACTAAAAACGTTTTACATTAAAATATCGGTAAAAAAAAATGTAAGAAAAACAAAATAACAACAACTAGAAAAAGAAGACATGTCTGCGTAAACAAAAAGAATTTATTATAGGCAAAATTAAAGGCAGCAATTTTTCTATGTAAATAGAAAAACTAGTATGACTAAAAGGAGTGTCACATACACACACACATATATGTAAGACGAGAAAGGAGAAAAGAAATAGAAAGGCTTTAAATCTTATGATGGAAAAAATGGGCAGACATTTTTGAAAGTATAGAATTTATTATGAGTGCTCATGATACAACTAAACTATGATTTAGTGAATTAGAGAAAATTTCAATCAACATATGTTTTATATTTGAAAAAATCTATAATCCTTTATACAATTTAATCACTAATTTATAATTGTCCAGGCTAAATTGATTTTTTATAAATACTTTTAAATATTAAATTAGGCAAGGGATTATGATGTCATAACGTTTGAGGTTTTACAATATTTATCAAGGACCCCTTAAAGCACGGTTTCCCACCTCGTCATGCTCCACATACCCTTTTAGAAATTTTGATGTTTTGTATAGTGGGAATGAAAAATAATAAAAACTCAAAGGTATTTATTTTAAATAAAAATTTTGTTTAATAAATTATTAAATATAAAAGCTATGAACCCTTTAAAGCTCATAAACAATTAACAAATATTAAATGTAAAATATCTTTGTTTTTACTAACTTTTTAACATTGGGAGAAATTTCTGACAAAGTAGATCTTACTTCATTTTCCACATCCTAACGTGATCTAAATTTGTATGTTATGAACCGCAGGACAGGAAAACTTGTTTTGCATAAACATTCTTATTCAACGTGTAAACTTCAAAGTCAGTTTTGGCACATCAAAAGTTCACCAATTGTATATGGTTTCTTTGCTTTTGCTATTAGCATTGATATATTGTACAAAGCTTCAATAGATTTTTCACAATCCAAATAACAGGCACCTGTAGAATCCAGCTCTGGCATAATTATTTATGACAAAGAGTAAAAAAAAATTATATACAGTAATTCCATACACATTTTCGGTATCTCTCGCGGACCACCTGGAATGTTACTACAGACCCCAATTAGGAAAACTTGCCTTAAAGTATATAAATAAACTATGTATGTATATATGAACTTCATGGGTCCTTATGGTTATCGGAGTCAAAATCACTTTATCTGTCCGTCTACCTGTCTACACGTAATATTCATCATTCCAAAAGACTCCTGAATTTCGCTATTTCAAAAAAATCAAATTTCGTTAAAAAAATGAAATTTTGAAAACAAAAGGATTAACTGAACTGAAGAATTGAATTTTAGTTAAAAAATCTGGAGTTCTTAAATAAAACAAATTGTTACGAAAAATCCGGTTTTCACCTAAAACCTGAATTCTTATCTAAAAAACAAAATTACAACAAAAAAACCGATATCTTACCAAAAATTCGAATTTTTACCAAACTTTGAATTTTTGCTAAAAACTTGGATTAAAAAATATATTTTTACAAAAATCTAGAAGTTTAACCGAATTTTTACTTAAAAACTGTTTAAAAAAAAACGTTTTTATAAAAACCCGGGTTTTCAGCAAAAAAAAAAAAACAGTTGTTACAATTATTTTTAACTTTTACCATAAGACTGAATTTTCTAAAAAAAATGATTTCATAAATACAAAATGTTTACCAAAAATTAAAATTTATACAAAAAACAACCGGATTTTTACCACAAAAACAACTTTTCATAAATCTCGAATTTTCACTAAAAAAGAATAGTTTTCTAACAAAATCAAATGTTCTCCAAAATCAAGAACTTTCAACTAAAAGCCGACTTTTACTTAAAAAAAAAAAAAAAGATTATATGCAAAAAGATTAAAAGTCTAATCTTCTCAAAGTCCCGTGTTAAAAACTGAATTTATACAAAAAAAAAAAAAACGAAATTTCACTGAAGAACGAGTTTATACCAGAAAACCGAATTTTTACTTAAAACTTAATTTTCACCAAAATCGCGAATTTTCACTAAAAACATAACTCTTAATTAAAAAATAAAACAAATTTTATTCAGAAAACTGAACTTGCTTTAAATCGGTTTTCAAAAAAAAAGATCTTTCACCAAAAATTAAAAGTTCCTAAAAAAAATTACTAGTTTTTTAGTTCTAAATTTACTAAAAAAATCTGCAAAAAATTCATAAATTTAATAAGAACATTAAATTTTCATCAATAAATTTTAATTCAAAATTCGAAAAAAAGTCAAATTTTCATGAGTTTTCACCATAAATACGAATTTTTCTAAAAAAAATAACTAAAACCCAAATTTTTACTAAAAAAAAAATTAAACTTCATTGAAAAAAGCAACTTTCACCATAAAATAAAATTTTCATAAAATGCCGGATTTTGAACCAAAAACCAAATATTCACAAAGATAATATATATATATATAAAATTTTAAATTTCTCAAAAACATTAATAATAATTATTTATCTGAAATAAAAAGGTTTTTGTACCAAATCCAGCATTTTTATTTTTACACAAAAGATCCCAATTTTTTTTTATCCGCTTTAACCCCAAAATTTTGATAAAACGACTATTATTTTTTAGACATAAATAAGATTAATCTATAATCAGTAATTATTTTTGCTCTTACCTCCTATAATTAAAACTCAAAATATTCTGCATTATCCTACAACAATGTTGACAAAACACATCATAGCAGCAACAACACACCACTAGCATCCATTTCAAACACACAACAAACACAATTAAATTGCAAACTCACCATTTTTATTTATTATTTATTATATTGTAATTTCTTTACAATATTTAACAAAACATAATATATTTTCTTTAAATGTAAAACCGCGTACTAATAATACAATTTTAAGACTATTAAAACCGACCGCGGCTGTCTCATCAGTGAAACCATTTTAACACACAAATATCTTTTGAAATTAATTTTCTAAACAAAAAAACAATTGACACACACTTACTTTAACATATTTTTAAAGCATAATTATAGATTCTATTTAATTAACTATTGAAAACCATTTAACTTTATTAATTTCTTTACTTCATCAAACAACAGCACAATTTTACTTTAATAAGCAAGCAAAAATAGCGGTAAACTAAAAGAAACAGAGATGGTTAAAGTAAAGCGGAGTTGATTATTTGTTTACATTTATTTGAATGTTGGTGGGGCAACTCTTACAGTGTAGACTTTTTAACAATATAATTAACAGTAGCAATACTGTCAAAAAAGCGATTCATATTATATGAACGTTAAATTAAAAATTATTTTAAATAAGAGTTTTTAGTGTGATTAAAAAACGGAATATAATTTTACTTTTCTATTTTAATTAAAAATTTTAATAATTTTTACTGTAATCATTGGAAAGAATTCAAATATACCATTCTGTGAAATGAACAAAAGGTGTGACTATAAATTGGTTTTAAATAATATTTTATTTTATCCATAATATTCTTTAAGATTTCAACCATCTTATACAAAAATAAGAAAAAAAAGATGAAACCATCATAAATATCACGTATATTTTCGGGGATAGCTTCTATACAGTCCATAGAGCCTCAATTGGAAATAATTTAAATTTTAAAATGATGCATATGTTTTACTGGTTACTCTTACGTTTACAGGCATTTTTTGACGGTGTGAATTATTTTGCATTCCTTTTCGTATTTGAATACAATTTTTCAAATTATATTTCTATACAACTCTAAATAATTTTTAAATTTATTTATGAAAAAATCTAAATTTTATACAAGTGTGATAGTATTATTTTAGCAAACTGTCATAATCCTTAAGCATATCAAAGTGATTTTAAATTAATACAAACAGAATAAAACTACATTCTTCTTTACATCATGGATTTTTCTATCATAACAAGTAACAAAACGTCGGCAGACCTACTGCAATTTTTTTATTTATATCAACATATATGAAAACATCTATGTAGATAAAATTTTATTATAATAGATCACTTTTTTCACTTAATTAATTGAGAATGCTATGAAGAATTGTGTTTCTTCTTAAAAAAGATAAACTAAACGTAAAAAAAAACAACAACAAAATGATGTTTGACAGCAAAACGAATTTATTTTCTCTTGAGCTCTAACAATTATACCATAACGTTGCAATAATATAAATAAATTCGGTCTACTCGTGATAAATTCTTCTCATGATAAGAATTTGACGTTTGTCATGATAGAAAAATCTCTCGCGTAGACCCCACGTAAATAATGGTAGGAATACGATTGCGTCGTAGAAACCTAATACGATTGTATTTGCATTGTATGTACGTTCATTTAACCACAACTGGGACGTATACGTACCTTTTTGTTTGAAATAAATATTGGAAAAACTAAACAAGCTAAAAAGCTTTATTTTATTTATTTGTATTATTTTATATATTATATATATATATATATATATATATCTACATTTACTACACTTTCTTTAATGGACGAGATAATTGTCTTACTTCAATACCAAAAATCAACAACAAATTTTTATCACAAAAAATCAACAAAACGCTTGAAATTTAATTTAATTTAAAGTCAAATTAAGCGTTTCAATAATTTAAATCTACAATACGCTTGAAACTCTCTTCAATAAAACATAAATGACTTTAAATTTATGGGCAACACTGTTTAGTTAGTGTAGACTTTTAATGACAACTGACGTTTACCAAGAAAATACTGACGACGACAATTGAAGGAAAAAGTGAATAGTTTTTAATGATTTTAAACGAAAAACAATAAAAAATTCCGACAAATTTTTATTTTGATATAAAAACAAACACACACACACAACTGTGTAAATAAAATACGTGGTATTTGAAACAATTTGATATTATTTTTGTAAAAGAGAATAATACACAAAAGAAGAAAAATAAAAATCAAATTAGGGCAATTTATTAGAGGGAATAAACATTTTGTACCAAAAAAAAACAAAAAATATAATAGATAAAACTTAAGAAAAAAAATGTCCGGTGCCTGTGATGACGATAAGAAAGAAGCTCAACAAAATGAAATTGCTGCTTCAAGCGTAATTAAAATTGTTTTTAAAGTAATTTAGTTGAAAAAAATTAAAGTAAATTTATATCTTTAGATACGTTCCGGTTTGGCTGAACTAGAATTAAAAACTTCACAAGTCTTGCAACGTTTAGAAAATGTTAAAACAGCCCCGCCCCCCGCTGATGCACCCCAACGATCGATTGACTTTAATGCCAATACATCAGATGCGACAGACAAATCTGAAGGAGTGTCGTCATCAGCCGGAGCCAATAACTCAGTCAATGTAGTAGCTCTTTTACATGGCAATCGTAAGCCTCCGTCGGAAATTTTAAAATCATTAGAACAACTTATTTCTTATGCCGATTCCGATGATGAACCAGAATTTCCTCTACCAGCTTTAGATGATGTTTCACATTTGGCTTTAATTTCACACAGTATAGTGGCCTATCTGTCTCATTTGGATCGCAAACAGTTGGTGCGAGTGACTGGTAATATAGCTGGTGATACCACCCACTGGTTGGGTACTTTATTTAGATTTATGGATCCAGCTAGTAGTTTTCACAATGATAATGCCGATGCTATATTGCGAGTAGTACGTCTAGCTATAGTGTCCCGTTGTCCGGGCTATTTAGAAGGTGGTATACCAGCTTTAGCCCATCCATGTTTATATATATCGGAGAATACGACTCCCATGCGTTTGCAATATGCTTGTCGTCAACTGGGTATACCTTTAGATGCTATACGACTAATACCGGCCAATACCACATTTGGTACGATGGATTTGTCTTTGTTGCAGAGGCAAATACAGATAGATTTGGCTTCGCAAAGGACTCCTCTATTAGTGGTTGCTGATATAGGTGCTTCTCTATGTGGCTATGTAGATAATTTACTAAGAATGCATGACATTTGCAAAACGCACAATTTATGGCTACATGCTACTGGTCATGGTTTGGCCGCTTTAGTTTGTTCTCAAGGACCAGGAGTGGTGTGTTTAATTGCAATTTTATATTGAGAATTTGTATTATTATTATTATTATTTTTTTTTTTTTAGATAAGTTCTTATGTCGATTCTATAGTCTTAAGTTTGGGCAGTTGGTTGGGTGTTCCCAGTCTGCCTATTGTGGTTAGTATGATTTTAATTAATTTTATAAAATTTTATTTAAAATTTTATTACATTTTAGCTTCTCCATCGTCAACTTCTGAATGCCGCCTTAAATTCTTTTGAATCTGATCCCATTTTATCTCGTCGTCTCAACGCTTTAGCTTTATGGACGAGTTTACAAGCTTTAGGCCGTGACGCCATCTCAGAACGTATACATGTAGCTTTTCAAACATGCAGTATATTATTTGAAATCGCTTCAGAGTGTGAAGGCATCAAAGTAGTGGTATGTAATTTAATTTTTAAATCAAAGATGACTTATTACTATACTATCGATTAAATAAAAAGAATTAAAAAATTATAAAGAGAAAGTCTTTAGAAAATTGAGTTAATTTTGTCAATAAATTTTCTAAAGTACATTCTGTCCTCAATTTTTCTATAGAAAATTTTGTTCTCATTTATTTTGTAGATATTTTTTTTTTTTCAATTTTTCTATAGAAATTTTTTTCACAATTTTTCTATAGAAAATTTTGTGCTCAATTTTTCAATAAAAAAAAATTTGTTCTAATTTTTTCTGTAGAAAATCTTGTTCTTAATTTTTATATAGAAATTTTTATTCTTAATTTTTCTATAGAAATTCTTAATTTTTCTGTAGAAATTCTTAATTTTTCTATACAAAATTTTCCTCTCAATTTTTATACAAAAAATTTTCCTCTCAATTTTGCTATAGAAAATTTTCCATTAAATTTTTCTATTGTCATAAAGATTTTTATAGAATTTTTTTCAAAAGAAATTTTTGTACTCAGTTTTTCTATAGAAATTTGATCATCAGCATTTTCTACAGAAAATTTGATACTTTTGTTCTCAATTTGTTCAATTAGTCCAAAATTTTTTGTAGAAAATTTGATATTTAAACTTTGCAGAAATTTTGATCCTCAATTTATTTCAGAGAAATTTGAATCTTCATTTATTTTTTAATTTTTTTTTTTTTTTTTTTTTTTTTTTTTTTCTTTGAGAAAATTTGAACCTTAATTTTTTGTGATGAAAATGAATAATAATGATCCTCAATCCCTATTCTTCATCTCTTCTTGTGTTAAAGGTTTTGACATTAAGATTTTCTATACAACTTTTTAATGTCATTTTAGAGTCGTGCTCCTGGTGCTCAGTCCGGCAAATCTTTAGTAGACGTTATCAATAAACCTCTTGATGTTAATGTAAGTTTTCTTAATTTTAAATAAATATACAAATAACTAATTCATACTTACCATATCTCTCAGTTACTTTTTGAGACTGCTGCCTCGGTAGTGGTATTTCAATTTGATGGCAGCACAACTGTTACAACTACAAACGATAGTGATACCAGTTCCCTAGAAGGTATTAAATCTTTGGAAAAGCTTCACAATGCCTCATATTTTGATCGATTAAATTCTTGGTTGGGTCAAATCTTACAAAGAGATTGTCCTAATGTAAGTAATTTTTTTTTCTTTTTACACACCTTTTACAAATTTAATTTTGATTCCGATTGCAGTTCGATTTCGAAATCATAGAACATGTTACTCACGGTACTTGCATACGTTATTGTCCCTTGGAATTAAGTCTGGGTGAACAGCCCCCCACAGCTGAAAATCTAGAGAATTTCGCCCAAAGTTTAGAAACACATGTGGACATTTTAAGAGCCACCATTAAACATAAAGCCACTTTTATGCATCTAGTAGAGAAAAGTGATGTTTTACGTTTAGTTAATCTTCCCGAATGGGCGGGTATGGGAGGTGTACGCTTTGTACCCGAAGGCTGGGAGACGCTGCTAACTGATCAAGCAAAGACGGAACTTAATAAGTTAAATGTTGATTTGGTGGAAAGTTTAAAAGCCACTGACAATGCTTTTTCACTGGGCGAGGGCCCAGATGGTTTGATATGTGTTCGCTTTGGTATGGTAACACATGAAACGGATGTAGAAGAATTATTGGATTTAGTTGTTTCAGTGGGTAAAAATGTGCAAGAGAATTCGAGAGTTTTGGATACCATGTCGGAAATTGTTAAAAGAGTAAGTAATTATATTGAGGGATGAAAGTTTTTATTTATTAATTTTTCAATGTTGCAGGGCATACAAGCAGCTACAGCTGATTTGCAACGTGAAACTGAGGAGAAACTTTGGCAGGAAGGTATTTTAAGGCATGTTCCTGTGGTGGGCAGAGTTTTCAATTGGTGGTCACCACCAGCCAAAGAGGCTGGTATTAAGGGTAGAAGTTTGAATTTAACACAGGGTGTAGTTGAATCTACAGAGAATATTTACAAGTAAGTGAAATTAGTTATTTTAGTTAAATTAGTAATTAAAATTAATTTTCTGAAGGATTGGAAGTTGGTGCAATATATATATATATATATATATATATATATATATATATATTTTTTTTTTTTTGAAAATTTTGTCCCAAATTTTTTAAATTCAAAAAATTTTCCACTAAAAATTTTTTTGGTCAATTTTTGTATAGAAAAATTGGTATCAATTATTTTTCACAATTCAAAATCAAAAGAATTTTCAATGAAAATTTTATCTCAAAAAATTTTTCCTAAAATTATTGCCTTCTTAGATTTGCTTATGAAATTTGTGTCCCATTTTTTTTATACAATTTTTGTCTCAAGTTATCTCTACATGTGGAATATATTATCTCAAGTTTTTTTTACAAATTTTATCATTTCGGATTTTCCAAAATTTGTCCCAAATTTAAAAATTTTTTTCAAATGTTTTTGCACCAAAATATTCTATAGATACAAAATTTGCAAATTATGTCACAAAAATTTTTATTGAAAATTGTGTCCTCAAAATTGTATCTCAGAAAATGATTTTAAAGAAATATTGTACACCAAAATTATAAAAAAATTTGTACAAAAGAGAATTTCCCGAAATTTAAAAAAGTGTGTCCCAAAATTTTTCTATTATAAAATTGTGTTCTTTAAATATATTCTTAAAGAAATTGTTTTTTTTTTAATTTAATTTGTGTCTCAAATTTTTTCTCAATAAACTGTATATCAAAAAAATTTTGAAAAATTTTGTAACAAAAAAAAATTTTATAGAAAATTGTATCTCAAAAAAAATGTTTATGGAAAAAATTGTATTCCAAAATTTCAAAAATATGCACTTTTCTGAAAAATTTTTTTTCTTAAAAATATTTTCAAAAAAAAAAAACGATTTTCAGGACCTTTACAACAAAAAAAATTTATAGAAAAAATGTTTTTATGGAATAAAGTGTATTCAAAATTTTTCAAAAAAATATTTCCCAAAACTTAAGAAAGTGTGTCCCAAAAATAATACTATTAATATGGGGATGGGCGGTATTTTTTTTTCCGAGTTTACATCGATATTTGAACGATTTGTGCGAAACTTCGATGGAGTACATGCTTTTGTTTAATAAATATCACTGGAAAGTATGAACTGGAGTTACAACACCACATAACTTGTTTTTCTGAATCGATTTTGCACGTTTTTAGTACCAAACAAACCTTATATAAAAGAATTATTTTAGCCAAATTTCGCCCCCCGAGCCTTATCCTGCTTTCAACAGACCGACGGATATCGTCTTAGCTAAATCGACTTAGAATCTCACCAGGATTCTGAATATATATACTTTATGGGGTCTTTGGTGAATAATTTGATATGTTATAAACGGAATGATAAACTCAATATATCCCTATTTTTTTTTTGATGATTCGTATAAAATTTTACCAAATTTTTCTATGAAACGTAGTGTGTCACAAAAATTTTTTTTGAATAAATAGTGTACCAAAAATTGTCTATGCAAATTTTTTCCCCCAAATGATTTGTTGTTGTAACAGCTTTGCAGCAGTCGAAAGTACCTGCATGGGAAAAAACTTCCGACTGAGTTGAAAATTTTTGGTCGAGTTGAACTCCGGTCGTTCCGGAGCGTAGATCCAATTATCGTGGGGATGCCAAATGATTTGTAAAATATTCTACTTCAACCTTTTTCAATTAAAAATTTGTTTCCCATTTATTCTCTAATACATTAAATGAATATTTTCCTTTCCAGATATCACATGCAAATTTCCGGAACACATGGCCAATTGCCAGCTAATAAATCTCCACCCACACCCATGGTGCAAACCCCCATTATAACAGCAGCCAATGAAATACCGCCTGTATTTCCCAACAGCAATCCTCGGACCACAAATAATTCGCCGGCAACAGCAAATGAAGCAATAAAAGATGTTAATGCGCCAACTGCTACAGCATCTACAACATTACCATCACAAAATGGACCGGCTAATGGTTCGACCACATTGGATGGACACAATCGTACAGTTAGCCAAAGTAGTGGTGCTTCAGCACCAGAATTAGTGGCAATAAATAATAGTGCAATTATTAGTGATAAAACAGAAAATCCCAATTTAAATACACAAAATGCTAATTCAACTGCTAATACTAGTAGTTCATAAAGTTTATAGAGAAGTTTTTATTACTAAATTAACTCTATAGTATTTTCCAAAACCTTTTTTTAATTTAACTTGATTTCTATTTTTATTAAAATTTAATTTTTTTATTTCACAATTTCGCATACCTAAATTATGCATCATTTGCTATTTGAAAATGTAAGTAGTAGTGGTTAGACTTACAGTGTATATTTTTTCATTTATTTATTTATTTTATTTTTTTTTTTCTTATTTATAATTTTTAAGGCAATTTTTTAAATTAGAAAAAAATTTGTTTTTTTCCTTTGACTCTTTTATTTTGGAAATCAATTTACTTATTTTTTTATTTATAAAAAAAAGCTTTTTCAAAACTAATAAGATTAAAAATTAAAAACGTTAGCAATTTTCATAAAATAAACCACTATGAAAGCATTTTATTACTTCAAACAAAAAAAAAAAAAAAATAATGAAATATTTATATAAACAAATTAATAATAATTGGAATAATTACTTACACACACTTGTATTATGTTTAGAAAGTTTACGCGCTTTCTTCAAAAAACGTTCCATTTAAATGTATGAATAAGAAAAAAAAAACAAATATTTTAATCTTAAAGATTAATTGCAAAAAAAAAAAAAATTATATATAAATATATATAAAAATAATAAACCTTGCTACTGCAATAAATTAAAATTTATAAGCATTTTTTATTTAAAAATATGTTTCACATAAGTTTCTAATTATTTTTCTTTATTTTACCATTTTTATTACAGTGAGAATTTAATTTTTTTCATGCAAACAAGCTCAAAAAATTACAATTGGCATCTTTAAGCTCAAAAATTCATAGACTCCTACATTAACATTAAAAATTAAAGAACTGATTATAATTCCAGAACTTTAAAGCACCTACTCACTTTATTTTAACAACAGTTTCAAAACGATGCAGATAAATGGATCAACAAAGATAAGCAATGTTTAGTCAGTTTTAAGGTATGTATTTTAAAAATTTTACCTGTAAGAATTTTATTATCACAATAGATAATTGTGTAGTTTATTTCAAAGTTTTGCTAGATGTGATGTAAAAACAAAACACTATAAAATATTTATTAGAAGTGATAAGGTACATATTATCTATTAGATAATAATTTTAACAGTAGCTAAAATTTAATTAAAAAAAAATGTTGCAGACGTGCAGAAAAATGTAAACAATTTGCTACTGCAAAAATAACTAATGAACCAACAAAATGTTTACATAGCTACACAAATATTTCCTCGATAATAAAAATATAAAGCAATTAGGAGCTATTAAAAATAATTCTCACTTAAATTCTATTGAAAATTGGTTCGTAATCGAATGCCATAATTTGGCCCCAGAAATCTTAAATCTGTGAAACCGTGTTAATGTTTCAGTTATTTCGAATATGGTTTTGTTTTTGGCAAAATTTCTAATAACATCTCATTAAGAAATGGAGCTTCGAAATAAGCAAAAAATTAAAATAGCGCTTCCATTTTCCCTTACGAATGGCATCAATTAAGCATGGCGAGTTTCAGGTTGGAAGCAATACACTTTTGACATTAAATGCATTCTTTTCAACGCTAAAAAAGCGAATATTTTAATTAAAGTAAGAACGTATGTTAGCTTCACGTTCACTTTAGACATACAAACTATTTTCTCCTTTACAATTGCGAGTTTATTCGCTTATGCTAGTGCATCACAGTAACACTTATTTCAGAGTGCATAAGAGTGTGATTTCTTTGCAAAATTTCACTTTTGACGACTTTTTTATTTTGGCGATTTTTGTGGATTTTTTTATTTTGGTGTTTTTTTTTGTCATTTTGGCGACGTTCTTATTTGTTCGTTTTTGTTTGTTTTTTATTTTAGGTTTTTTTAGATTTTTTTTTTGTCGATTTCTTTTATTTTGTGCGATAACATAACAAGAATAAAATACCTCTCAAAGAAACACAAATTATTTACTTTTTCTACACATTCTACATTAACTTTTTCTTATAAAAAGCAAATTTTGCATAACACTCAGACAAAAATAAATAAATAATAATAAATTCAAAGTATTAAACTCTTTTCTATTTTGTTTATCACTTCTCCATTACAAATCTCTCAACTAGAAGTGAAAAAAAATTTAATTCCCCGTTATTATATCTTTGTAACTTGTCCAGTTTGTTTTTGTAAAGAAATAACAACAATGACCCTGCTTTAAATTGAGAGAATTGTCTGAGAGACATAAGAAATAAAATAGAGAATAGTTTAAAAATTTGAGACGCTCTTTCGTTTGAGGCTTATACATATATATATATATATATATATATATATATATATATATATATATGTGAGTTTTTTATATGTATTACTAGCAAAATTTACCGTTTATAACATCAAAAATACTGAACGGGTTTTATATAAAATTTATCTATGAAGAAATACCTTTCTAATGGTATATTTAATTATTATTAAAATCGGATGTATAGTGTTAGCGTAAAAGGGATTACAAAAAATGTGTTTGCTTTTTAATTATGTAGATTCTACATTTTGGTCACTGTATGTGCGCCGTTCCGTGAAGATGCAATTTGATGCCATACATTTGTAAACGAAGAAATTCTGCATCTTTTGTGACGTGTCCTATTAATGAACTCTCGTGAATAACTTGCTGCAGTTCATTTCAAAATAAATCAGTTTTGACGGAAAACGAGATACTTTTGCCGTATTTATTTTACTAAAAATATTTGAAAAAATGTTCAATATAAATTAAGGGCTTGCATGATTTAAATTGCTGTAACTTTTGAACCATTAATGACATAAATTAATTTTTTCAGTATTAAATAAAGAATCTTGAAATTAACAATATATATATATATATACATATTGTATACTTCTGCGTATAACTCATAACTCAACTCAGTAAAATAATATTGTTAGTGGATTTTCAGGATTTATGAGTGTGTGCAATTATAATGTAAATAATAAAAACTTTTAATTTAATTTTTCAGATTTTTTATTGCTTTTTGTTCGTTCAAAGCGCTGCCAATATGCCAAAAAAAAAGCTCGACCTTTTTTTTTAGAAAAATTTTTGGGAAATTATAAAGGGAATATTGTAATTTTTTTAGTTAAGCTTATTTCTTTTCTATTACCAGATTTCCCCTATTCTGAACCCCAAATAGTAAAACATTTTCCCAAATAAATTACCATCAAAGTATAATTTTCATGTCCTTTAGATTTGTTTTTCTTTTATTGAAATTTGATTTTTTGTTTTATTTTTATTTTTTTATATATATATTTTTTATTATTTATCATTTATTTTCCTTCTTTACTGTTATTTTTCATTTAACATTTTCATAATATATACTAAACTATACATATTATGTCCTTTTATTTATTAATAAATATTTTGTTGTATGTTTGTTTGTTGAATGTGTTTCTGTGAGTGTATTGTATTGATTAATTGTATGTTTTTCATTGCTTTTTTTAATAAATTATCCTTCCTTTTTGTCGTCTTTTTTTAAAACACAAGAAGAGTACAGAGTGTGTGTGAGTGATTGATTGTAAAGAGAATGAAATTTATTGATGCTGTTGGCATAATATATGTTTATGTTACTTTTTTCATCAATTTTATAAATATATTTTTTTTTGTTTTTATTATTTGTTTTTGTTATGTTATGCTCTAAATGAAATGAAAAGTTTTTAAGCTTTTCTTTTTTTTTCTTTTCTTTTTGAAATATTTCTTAAAATGTTTTGTGGGTTGTTTTTAAAAGAAAAAATGCAACAACAATACATTTTATGAATTATTTGTACTTAAATAACTATTTTTTATTTATTTATGAAATTATTATATTAATATAATTCTATTTTTTTCTTAATAATTACAATATGATACGATGTTATAACATTTAATTAACAAAATTAGGAGTAAGACAAAAAAAAATTTGTTGTAAATAAATAAATAGTTTGAAAACAGGGAACTGTTTTTTTTTAGTTTGAAAATATTTATATGAAGATTTGTCTAAATTTAGTTTAAGGAAATTGGTGGTTAATGTTAAAATATAAAAGAGAAATTGGCAAAGTAATTGGAGACTATATTGACCTATTTGAAAGAGGTTTTTAGGGTTCCATATAAACTGTTTTTATTTAAGTTATGAAGCTACCAGTTTTTTTCAGTGAGAAAATTCACTGTCTTAATATTTTTGTTCATTAAAAAATTTAAAAATTAATGAAGCCATCAATAAAATATTTATCCGTTTCATAACAAATAAAACATTTTGCATTGATTTGTAGGTGTATATTTTTGCATATTTTTCACTTCACTTTTTGCATTTTTATTTTTAGAGCATATTTAATTCTTTTAATGCATAGTTTGACATTTTTAGGATATTTTTTTTTATTACTCCTGGAATATTTTTCATTTTTTTTTTTTTATAAAACAAGATTGAAGATTTAAAAAGAGATTAATTGATTTTATTTAAGTCATTTTTATTGATCTTTGAAATGTAATGTAGAGGACGTATTACCTTTTAAACTTATAGTACGTTAATGTTGTAAAAATAATGTTTATTATTATTATTATTTTAATGAAAACATATGATAATTTTGATCATTTCTGTACTAATCATAAAGATAATAAATCATAAAGATCAATAACTTTTTTATGTGATATTATAAAATAATGGGGAATCAAATATCGACATAGGTGATAATTTTCAGTTTTTCCTTATTTTATAACATTAAAATAAGAAGTGTTTTATTAAAATATTAATAAAACACTTATTTTAATGAAAATCAAAATTTTTCTAAAAAATTAATTTTTTATTTTTATTTTTAAGTGCATATTTCTGCATTTTTAGAGCATATTTTTAGTTTTTTTACTGCATATTTAATGAGCATAAAACCATTTTTTAGAGCATATTTGTGGTTGCCTGATCATAACAAAGAGTGTCATAAAAAGACATTGATGACACTCGTGACAAGCAACAGTGTTTTTAACATTTTCCTGCCAGATTTAGAATTTTATCGTTACAGTAGAAGCACCCAGAAACAATAATGTTATTTTAGTCCCACAGAGTATTAGTTATTTAAACTACCCAGAATTGTGGCAATTGTATAGCAATTGGATCTAAGTTAAAAGTGAATTGAAGAAGGCCCCAGCTGTGTTTAATTCTGATTATAAATTTCAAATTCTTATAGAGAGATATCGCCAAAAATTTCGTAAAAGTATTTAAAAAAACAAATTTAGTAAGAAAATAATTTTTATTTAAAATGAAAAATTTTAGAAGAAAAATTTTGAGAAGAAATGCTACAAGTAGTTGATTTAGTTTTAGTCCTAGCTTATTCTGTTCATATTTTATTAAAAAAAAACACTTTTATTCTTTAATAACATCCTTAGAACTAGTGATGTCGCAACCAATTCTGGCAGTCATGGTGTAGAACCGTATTATGAATTTAAATTGGTTTTAAGGAATGTTTTTGGAAAACAGTGCTTAAAAACTAGTTTTGTATTATTTCTATATCAATTCTATGAATATATTACTGATTCCTAAATAACTTTCTAGAACTGTTTAAAAAACTTAAAGAAAAAAATGTGACTTTGGGAAATGGCTTATTAGAATGAAAAAGAAACTGTTCCCTAATGCTTCTATAAAACTAGTTCTGCATGTGGCAATTTCGAACAATAATCATTGATTAAAGGACTAGTTCTAGAACCGTTCCATATAATGGGTACTGGCTAGGTAACACTTCCACAGAACTAGATCTGGTGGTGACGATTTCAAACAAAAATCATTGGTCGTATCGACAAAATAGAATAGGAATAATTGTAAATTTTTAATCAAACAAAAAGAAGAAGAATAATTAAATTGTGATTTTTGTGATATTGCTCATAATCGTTTCGGTCCTTATCTTAAACATTTAAAAAGTGTTGACATTTCCTAGCCATAATAAACATAAGTTAGCCTACTATTCCAACAGGATGGGAACCATTAATTATTTGTATAGTATATCTCCTCCATTAACCAACATTTTCTATTAATTTCTTAAACTAACTATAGTTAGATCTTTTATCTTTTTACTTAATAACTGTTTTGTTTATTTAATCTGTGTTCGTTTTAATATAAATTCAATAAAATCGTTATTTAATTAATAAATAAAATATAATTTCTCAAAAGAAAAATTCTCAAATAAATGCAATACATTTCATTTCAAATTCTAAACTGTTTCTTTTGGTATTTATATATAATATATATACTATATAATTTATATATTAGTTGCTTCTTAATATAAATACAAGTATTCTTAATTAATTACATTTATCTAAAGTTAATGAATTTATTTATTTTTCTTTTATTATTATTATTATTTTGTCTCTATTATTTTTTGGTAGATCTTTTTAATTATATTTTTTTATGTTCAAAGTCAGTGTGTTTTAGCTAATTAATTTTTTTGTATTTAGTATTTTGTGTTTCTAGTTACTGCAAGAAATCAGGCAGATTGTTGTAATTGGGTTTTAATACGATTTAATCAACGAGAATTGGAAAATAGTAGAGTCTCATTTTTTAAATTAACAAACTTTACTTTGAAAACTTTAGAAATTGATTTTAGGAAACCTTTAATTAAAAATATTTGTTTAATTTAAATTTTTAAAGAAAATTTTCTACTCTCTTCTTTATCGTTTTATCTTAACCCAACTATCTTTTTGTATTTAGTTCTTTTTTTTATGAACTTAACGTCCTTAATAAGCTGAAAATAACGAGTTAATGCTATTTAATATTTAATATAAAAAAATCTACAATATTATGACAACATTTAACACGGAAATATATAATATTTTTGATATACACCAAAAAACAACTCTTAAAATCATTATTGAAATAAAATTATTCAAAAACTACTCTGTTTTTTTTATTTTTTTTATTTTAAACCAGAGTTGCATTTCTTGTAATCTTTTGAAAATTTTGTTTTAAGAGTTCTTTTTTTTTGGAGTTTAACATCTTAGTTTTAATGCTATACTATATATGCATATAATTACTAATAGATACATATAATTAATCGTAATATATATTTTTATTAAGTTAAAAAAATATCACCGTTATAAAAGATGTTAGATTTGAGGCAAAAATTTTGGGAACTATACAATATTGTTTTTTTTTTTCGTTATATTTTTTATACCCTTCACCACAGGTATAAATTTTGTCATTTCGAAGCTACAACTTCGTTTTGACAAAAAAAAAATGGAAATTTTTTCCTGAATTTTTGTGAACTAAATCCGCCAAAACGCATTTTTGACTTTTTGAAGCCCGTAGTTTAAAGGATATCGAATTTTTTATAGATCGGTAATAAATATTTTTATAAAATTTCGTTTTTTTTTTTTTAATCAACAAACTTGGTCCATAAACAGCCCAGTTATAGGCCAATAACTGAAAAAATCTATTAGAAATATACATATGCAAACATTTATGCTCAAACATTGCAATGACTGCACTGGTCGGCAAAAGAAATCCATCCCTAAAAACGAACAGTTAGACTATATGGATTTTGATGTGTTAAACATGAATCGGCTTTCATTTTTTTCCATCAGGTCTGGATTTTTTACACGAGTATATTTCACCATAACTTAAGAATGGTATGTAATATTTATATAAATGGTACAGCAAAAGATGCGGACTAAAATTGCCTTCAAGCCATCCTAACATCATTTTTTAAATGCTCAATATTTTTCGAGTTATTTAGAAATTAGTGTCCGAAAAATTTTTTCCTTGTAAAATTGAAGATTTTTTTCTTAAAAGTACTTTTAAAAAGTTAAAACTCCAAAAATGTTTCCATTTTTTATCTTTAGCATAAAGCTGGCAGTGCCAAGAATAAAATGAGCTATGTATCATCAAAGTTGATACACAAATCTTGATTTTATGGATGGAATTTAACTAGGTTAAAAAAAATCTGCTTTTACTTTTTTTATATCACGTACTGATTCTTTTTTATTGGCATGACTAATGTGACCACAATAGGTTTGTCAAATTTAGATAGATAAAACCCCTATAGATGCCGATAAAAATTATCTTATCCGCTCAATATTTTCGGAGTTAATGAATAAAATTCTTTAAATTTTTCATCAAAAGTTTATTTTTTTAGCCACTAATAACTCCGAAAATATTGAGCGGATAAAAAAATAATGCTAATACGACTTGCATCTTTTGGTGTTTAAATTATCTATATCGGACAACCCGTTCTCGAGTTTTGTAAAATATACATCCGTAATTGCTTTATTAAAGGGGAAATATTAGACATGCCCATAAAAAATTAAGACCTGATAGAAGAAAACTGTAGGCAGATTCGTGTTCAACACGTCAAATTCCCCTATTTTTGTTTAAAGATGATACATATCTTTTTGTTTTTTTTTTTTATTTATATATAATACCAACTTTATGATAATGGATTAAAAATTATACATTTTCGCCCGTTTCATGTCTTAAAAGAAAATTTCAAGAAAAAAAATTATTCAATTTTACATGAAAAATTACTTTATTCCGACACTAATTTCTGAGATATTAGACATACCCATAAAAAAATCACGACCTGATGGAAAAAAACTGTTTAGCAAGTCAAATTCCATCTAGTCCACTTTTAGTTTAGTTGACAACAGCAGTATTAGAATGGTTATCAATGTTGTTTTTGCGTATGCAGTCAGTTAGTTCGTATTTACATATGTATGTATGTAAGTTGTTGTTGTTGTGGAACAAATGTGTGTATGTATATATGTATGTATGCATTATCATTATTATTATTATTATTATTATTATTATTATTATTATTTAAGTATAGCGGTGAAGGGTTTAAAATGTTCGGCACAGCCGAATATAGCTTTCTAACTTGTTAAAAATTGTTTAGATTTCTTAAAGTCTATCCTATGAGGACTAGTAATGATTAAAAATTTTACCTTATATCAAGTTGGTGTTATAGGAAAATTCGTTTGTAATAGTAGTAAGAAATACATATAAAAGAAATATTTAATAGTAAAATCTTTAAATTGTTTTATAGAAAATATAAAATGCAAAAACAATTAATAATGGTGTGAAAAAATGTGCTTTAAATGTTTTAAAATATAATTTTCAAAAAATATTTTTAACATCTGTCTTGATGTACTGCTATTAATCGGAGAGCTTACTTATAGAGTTATAGATCAAATTTAGAAGTTTCAAAAGTTTGAAAAGGTATTGTTTGGATCTAGAATCATTAAGTTGGTTTTACATAGGTCACCGAAGACCATAAGGTGTCCTCTCTTGAAGAACTTGGTCATCTATAAACTATTCAACAAAATTGTACTGAGGTTCCGTGTATATTATTATGTCAATGAATGTCATAATAATGTCATAGTAATAGGGCCTTGATATTACCATTTGTTTTCATATGTTTTTGTTGTAAAATGTTTAAATCCAATAATAATAGAATCTTACTTTAATATGGTGGACGAAAACATAACAGGTCACTTCAAGTACATTGTTACTAGCACCATTAAGACCTGTTCCCGTTTGTTTGATACCAATATTTTCTACATTCCCCCGTAACATACTTTTGATAATGAAACGTTTATAGCCAAATGTTTGGTAGTATATCCAACTTTTTGAAAACTGAGTGTTGCTTTCTATAATGTTACATGTTTTATTATCATATACCTGCCAAAGGTCAGATCAGAGGAAATGTTTATCGAACAGAAAAAGTCGATTTAACGATATCTTTACGTCCATCTGGCTCATAAATATGCCAAGTTTTATAAAAGTATATGCATATTTGAACATAGCTTCAAGTGCCAAGCTTTATCAAAGTATATATTTGACCTATAAAATCCTCTTCTGAAAATCACTTTAAGATTATATTTCACATAAACAAGTTTTGCATAATTAGAAAACAAAGTGCCTATTTTCATGAGGATCGGTTCATAATTTACCATAGCTCCCATATAAGATCCACTTCCACCAATCACCTTATAAATCCCATATATCTGTTAGTATCAATAAAATATTATGTTTTTAGAATTATAGATCACACTTATTACAACAATATTTCCACAATTGACCATAGCTCCTTTATAAGACCTCTACCGGAATTTTGATACTTATATACAATAGTGTAAGGTATCAAATCGGTCGGGCTTCACCGACTATATCTTTCTTACTTCTTTTTAAGTTGAGACAGAATTCGCTCATCAATGGATAACTTTACCGGACTCAAACTCTTTAAAAAACAATAACAGCGATCTTAAAAGTTACGTGATTCTTTTCTAGACATTGAGGTCTTAGATGTCATCAATAAATATATTTGTAGAAATCTTAATTCCCAATAGCGGAAATTTTAATTTGATTAAATGGCGTCTTTGGATTCCACACGGCGAAATTTCACGGTGAAGTTATAAGGCTCTAAATACATTTTTTATACTTTCATCAATTAAAATAATTGTCTACACTCATATTCTAAACGCTTCACAAAAGATCCTTTAGGTCGCGGAGATTCGAGTCCCTTTAATCTAATTTAAAATCCGAGAGATGGAGCAAGAAACCTAGAAATTTGTGTTACTTTTATCGGTAATGACACCTCTAAAAATATTGTTTATATTTATGTTTACAAACAGTGATCAATTAAATTCTTGCATATATCTCTTTTTCGACTTGTCTCAGAGGCCTCTCCGGTTTTGAGTTTTTGAAATTTAAAATATCATCCAAAATAAAATCCAGCTTCATCATCACTTTGCTATCCTCAATTATTAGCATTTTCCTTTTATCATTTAGATGGTATTTCAAAGTGATTTTTAGGTGATCTTTAGGTTGTTTTTTCTTTCTCATTTTTATTTTTATGCAAAATTGAATTTTAATATAAACATATGCTCTGTGATTGCCCCACCTTGGGACTCAATTATTCAGTAGTCAGTGGCAGCGTTGTAAATTTCACATAGCGTAGAAGAGCACCTTGTTTCTACTTAACAGTTTATAATGAGAAGGTAAAACTGAACAACAGATTTGGTCCCAAGAAATAGATCTTGGTTAAATAATTTCTTTAAAGTTTGTCATTATTCCCTCATATAAATAAAGTTTATTGTATAATTGAACAGTAATGTGCTGAAGATTTAATACTCAAACGCTAGGAAAAATGTTTAATAGTCGCATCTCTTAGTTATAAAAATGTTTACTTTTTTTATTATTTAATATATCTTTTTGTTTCATCTCCGTTCTAACAATATATTTTAAATTCACGTTCTTCTTTTTACAAGTCTTTTTTTACAGGAGAATGCCAAACGAACTATCTGTTACGTTACATTTACGAATAGTAATTCTAATTTACTGACTATAAATATTTTGAGCATGAAAGATTTTTTATACAATTTTAAATGTATTTCTAAAATTGTTGACATAAAATCTTTTTGACAAAAAATATAATTTTGTGCAAATTTTTTATTTAAAGTTTTGAATTTAAAAGCAATTCCGAAAATATTCCAAAATAAATTCACATTTTTTAAACTTGATTTTCTAGCTATACTTTTTAAAGTCATGAAATAAATTTTGCTAATATTAAGTTTAAAAATACCTAATTCAGAATAATTGAACTAACTACAGATTTTAAATCAATGACTAATAGCGGTCCTATAGGATAGGATTTACCGATCTTAATTATCTAAAAAGTATACAAGTCAAAAGTTAAAAACTTAGTAGGTTTTTAAAACTAGATATGATTTTTAAAATTTTGCCCCAAAAAAGCGAAAGCGTTCCTAATTATAATTACTTTTAATTTTGATCATTTAAATACTAATAATAAATTAGATTTTAAACATTAAATTATAAAAATTTGTACATTATTATTATTAAAAATAAATTAAAAAATATCTACAAACATATTACAAAATTTAATATTCGTTAAATATACAATATAATTTCATAAAAATTATTACAAATTATTGTTGATTCTTTTATAATAATTTTTGTTTATATTATACATAATAGCTTGGTTTTTATTTTTTTTTTTTTTTTACATCAGCCTGTAACTTACAGAGTTGGTGGCAAGACTATACCTAGTTCCCCACTTTTTTTTCAACAACCCGTTTTAAACCCAAAAATTGTCAATTATTTGCTATTTTTTTTTTTTATTTTTCATTTTTATGTATTTTAACACAACTTTCTACATATTTACATACACTGGAGAACAAAAAACTAGCATTTGAATGTAGTTTTCTTAATAAATATTTATATTTTTTTTAATAATGTCCCTTAGTATACCATAATAATTATTTCAACTGAAAAAGAGTATTATTTATTCTCTTTTTTGCTTTAATTGCTATGTTGTTTAACAGTTTCAACAAGTGTCATTATTAAATTGTCATTTTAGAAACGTATGTACTTATGTAACACTACTACATAAGTTGTAGGGAGTAGCTAGCTAGAGGTGATCTTTAAAGTTCTGTAACCGCATAATTGGAATCATCATTCATAGCGGGAGGTGGTGGAGGAGGTGGTAGATCATCGTCTTCGTTTATATGTTGTTGTTGCTGCTGTTGTTGTGCTTTCGATGTTGTAGTATTGTTGTTGTGCATTATATTATTCGTTTTCGGCGGTGAACCTACTGTTGTTTCAATCGGTGGTGGTGGTGGCAGTGATGTATCGTTGTTCATCTGTCGATTTGTATCAGATCCATTTGAATTGCTAGTCGTTATAGTATTGCCGGTATTTGTAGTGGTTTCTGAAGCTACCATGTGTAGATTATTGCCACCATTTTGATGGCTATAGGGTTTACCTCCGCCGCCTCCTCCACCGCTTCCGTTATTATCGCTGTTGTCGGGAGGAGGAGGTGGGGAATTGGGTGTTCCCACACGAGGTGGAGGTATGGCTTTCATTTGTGGTGGCAACTTCATAGGTGGTCTTTGGAGAGTTCTATGAAAGAAAGACAGGAGAGATATTTGGTAATTGGAAGACATGTTTGAAATAATTAATTCTTAGCTGAAAATTAAAGATATTAAGTAAAATAATAGAAATTTAATTTAAATTTTCAGTACTAGTTCATTTCTAGTTCAGTTCTAATTCCGTTCTAGTTCAGCACTTGATCAATTCTAGTTCTAGTTCAGTTTTAGTTCTAGTTCTAATTCAGTACTGGTTCAACTATAGCTCAATTATAATTATATTCTAGTTCAGTTCTAGTTTAGTCCTAGTTCAGTTTTAGTTAAATTCTAGTTCAGTTCTAATTTAGTTCTAGTTCAGTTCCAGTTCAGTTCTTATTCAGTTTTGGTTCAGTTCTAGTTCAGTCCTGTTCTAGTTCAGCTCGAGTTCAGTTCTAGTTCTGTTCTAGTTCAGTTCCACTTCAGTTCTAGTTTAGTTTTATTTCAGTTCTAGTATAGTTATGAATCAGTTTTACTTCATTTTTTTTAGGACATTGGACCAATGACGACTCTCTAAGATGCATCTGAACCGAAATCTGAACAGATATTTTTGTCACTGTTAAGGTGACAAGCCGAATCTGGGATCTTTGAAGTCATTAAAATGATTTAGATAGTTCTTAAATAATACTCCTATATCAAAACTCCAAGCAGAGACTTCAGGGCCACCAAACTTCGGTATCCAGAAAAACAATAATCTCAAGGTTTGAAAATATTTTACGAGGCTCGGAATCTCACTTTGACATTACAACTACTCGAACTGCGTACCGTATTACAAGCAGATATTAAATAATTTATAAAGAGAAAAAGCGAATTTGGAAACTGAATATAAATTTTCCTAAAATTATTTACTCTGCAACGGACAGAATATATTCTCAATATTATTCAGATGGCTGAGAAGATGCGGTTGTATCTGACTCATGTTTTCTAAAAACGTATCTAGGAGTTATAGAAAATGTTTACTCGAGTGTATTTATCTAGGAGTTATAGAAAATGTTTACTCGAGTGTATTTATCCTGAGGCTCGTATATGGTTATCAACGGAACGGACTGACTGAAGAATTTGTAACAAAAATTATTTTAATTATTTTTTCTCTACTACTCACTTCGAATAATGCTGTTGTTGCTGATGTTGTTTCTGCTGCTGATATATTGACTCGACACTGGGTGGTTCAGCATCTTTGGGTATCTCCGGCAGGGGACAATTTAAAATTGAAGGTTTATACTTGGGATCAAATTTACCACCCTGTCTCAGGGTTGAACATTTATAAATGCCTTTGTCACGATCGTATATAGCCGAATCCATAGATTCGGTACGTGAGACATTCAAAACATCTTGTGGTGATTTCATTTGTTGTTGCTGCTGTTGTTGTTGATGGTGTGACGAAGGTGGCATACGTCCTCCCGATCCTTGTTGTTGCTGTTGCTGCTGTTGAGGATGATGTCCTGGTATTTGAGGATTTACACTATTCTGTTGGGAATTTTGACGTCTCATAGTAGCCAAATTGGAAACATAAATGGATCCTTGGCTAACAGCAACCAAAGGTTGATATATGGAGTGAGGATTATTGACCTGACCACCATTTTGAGCCAAAGCAGCCATATGACTGGGGATTTGTTGATAGATTTGATTAGGCTGTCCGTGTTGAGCGACCAGATGATGTTGTTGGGGATGTTGATGGGCCGCCGTGGAATATGTGCCATATTGTTGCTGTTGTTGGTGGTAAATCGCATGTTGATGTTGAGCGGCTGCCACCGCTGCGACTGCTTCGTGTGAATGGGGATGAGGATGTGGATGATGACAATAGATTGGTTGGGGAGCCATCTGTTGCTGCTGTTGTTGTTGGGAGGCCACCGTTGTTTGCCGATTGGGTTCGCTACAGACTGATGACGATTTTCAGTAAAAATCATTTGCTTCCAATGTTTTGCATTGTTTGCTTAAAGTTGCATATTTACCGTTATTGGGGCCTAAAAATTAAAATCGTTTACATGAGTTTCAATGGCATCATATAATGGAAAAGTATTTAACAAATACAATTAGAAAAGGAATCTGTAAACTACCAGTTTAAGAGAAAAAGATAGATAGAAAAATCTACATAACGCTAATAGAGTTTTGCTACTCAAACAGGGATGTTATTTCTTAAGCGTTAGTTATAACAATTCTTACCGCTTAGGTGTGTGGGGCTATGATTGTGCGACGGCAAACGACCAAGCGTATGCGTGCCCATAGCCCTCATGTTCTGCTGCATGTGCACATGTGCCATCATCTCATGCTGTGCATGTCGCTTCGAGGGATGCTGCAATGTATGCGAGCCACTAATCACCGGTGGACTAAAGTGTCTGAAAATAAGATTTGAACGAGAATTTAAATAAAATCTTTCACGTTTTAAACTCTCACCCATTGTGATTCCTTGGCAAAGTTCTTGAAGCATTCAGCATTTGTTGATGATTCTGCGGAGCTGGATGTGATATATATGAAGGTTCATCTACTTGAGCATAATCATTGCGTTTTCTTATATAGATCCAGGTATGAGAATCAACCCATACCATAATGGTGAGCAAAATGGCAGCTATAAAACTGGCAATAAGCATGAGCACTAAACCTAGCAAACCGCCTTCGCATAGGCCCCGACTAGCGGCCAGAAAATTATGATGCACTGTCTTGCAATCTACCAAAGCGGTGAGTTGGGTTAATAAACGTTCGCTACTGTTTAAATCAGCATTAACGGCTCCTAGTTTGGGCTGTAAACCGGAAGACTTGAAAAGTACCAAAGAAATTTTCATTACCGTAGCCATGGCACTGCGGGCATTATTCAAGGAATTCTGTGATTCTCTTAGACGCTGGGTAAAGGGATTAGTATGACCTGGTTCACATTGGGCGTAGTGTAACAGGACATTGGTTGGTAGATCTCGAGGAGCTACCGATACTAAAAAATCGGCAGGATTTATGCAAAGATCTCCCACAGCCACAGATGAAGATAAATATAGACCCGACATTAGCCATGAACCAGTGACAGCCAATAAACCACAAACACTAAACAAAATTAAAGCACAGCGAGAATGCCGTGCCACACCCACCAAAAGCACAGCACAAAGTACCAGAAGTAAAGCCAATGTAGCCACTGTACCAGGCCAACGTATCAATTCCATTCTATCGCCGTCCTATAGTTAGAAAAAAATACAAATTAAATAAGATTTTTTTAAGTTTTTGTGTCTTTTTACCGATAAGAACTTGGTCATAGTAACACTTGTCAAAGGTCTTCGTATATCACTGGCAGCATTTGTGGCCAATGTTACATTACCCTGTACAATATTAAGCGAAACGAAGAGTATGGAAAGAGCAGATTGATTTGATACTGGCTGATCGAATATATCAGCCAATTCTACTAGTTGTGGTCTAATACGATTCTTAAGTGTATTCTCTAAAATATGGGTCTGATTGCGCACTGTGGTTACCAATGTATCAACTTTGCGGCCTGCTGTTAAAACCTCCAAAAGACCATTATGTAAATCATCATTACCATATAATCCTAAAAATTAAAATATTTAATACCAACATTTTGGTTTATGTTTGATGTTTACTTACCCAAACCTATGGCAGCACAACACATAACCGTTACTATGGATAGAGCCACTTTTAAACTCGTTATCGAATGTGCTGGTCGGGGCTTACGATCACAGCATCGTGTCATTAAATAAAGCAGCAACCCCAATAATGATACAATTAGCAAAGCAGCTGGCACCGAACCCAAAATGCCCAAACTCTGGACAATTTTTAAATTGAGTTAAAAATGAAATTAGAACTTTATATACTAGAAATTACATTTTTTATATTAGAAATTACCTCCAAATATATTTCATCATTGGGCCGAAAAGTACTATTTATCTTATGGAACGTTATATTGTAGTGTGGCAGAGCATGTAGTAATTTGGCTATAACTGGAACTTTATATTGATCCGTATATTCGTGATATTCTGCCATTATTATGATGTTTTTATCTTCACTAGATGTTCTAATGCCGAAGATATAATTGCATTTAGTTAACTATCGTTGTTGAATTAAGAATCCACAATTGTTGGCTGTAATTAAAGGGGAATGAAGAATTATTAAGTTTTATTATTTTGGAAATATGACTTTAATAAGAGTGAGTTGGAATTACAGAAATTTAAATAAAATTATTATATCAAATGTCGATTTTACCGGTTTAAATAGCAGCACTTTTCCTTAAATTATTTGGGTCCTTGTAAATTAATTTTTAACATTCTTTCAACTTCTAACCCAAACAAATCAATAAAACAACAGTAGACTTAAACGTCAAAAGATATCACCAAAAATAATCAGCTGGGCTAAAAATGCCACCTTATAAATAATTACGCCAGCCCTAAAAGTAAAACCATTAAAGGGATTTAATCTACAGAATACCAAAAAATATGATTATATTAAAAAGATTACTCGAATTCTATTCAAATTCTTTTAAAGACATTAATTTTGTTGAAGTTAATTTAACACGGAGATATTTGGTAATTTTGGAAGTTGTTAGGACAATACTCTTTTACATTTCCACGAATATATTCGCTAAATGAAACTCCTGCTTTATAAAACAGTACAATTTCGTACTATACAGTATTAGCATCTAGAACATTCTATATATTTAACATTTTTGGGAGTACTCTCCACAACGGTTAAGCAATAAAGTTAACGATTCAGAGTTCGCTTCTTAGACCTTCGATCAAATCTGCGAACCATTACGACGGTATCAAATGTAGCAGAACGCGGTAAAAGCAGTAACATATATACCCGTCCAGTTTACATTGCCTATGCTTTTCGTATTGTACTGTCTGTATGTATTGACCAAAATAAAAAAAGAATTCTAATAACCTCTTTGACAGATCAGTGTGCGGGTATAGGAAAGTTAACACAAGTCCACTCTACTGTACGTTTTCGAGGCGGAGAACGTTGCCCTAGTGATATGCAGAAGATCTAGGTGTTCGTGAATCGTATGTAATAAATCGTATTTAAGAAGGACATTAAACGACATCAAATTAAATTCCATGGACTGAAACTCGCAAAGCTACCGAAAAAGAGGACTTGCAACTGAATCGTGGAGAAGACAGATTAATGTAGAAATAGCAAACATCTAGAAAAGCTAGATCGAAGTGATAACGCTGGCATAAGATAGGAATATATTCAACCAATTGATTGAGGGCCCATGCTTCTTATATACTGTCTGCCACTTGAATAAGGAATCACATTTTTTAACTTTAATTAAATATATCTCCTAAACTAAAGTTCAGAAAAAAATACCTTTTGCACAACCAATTCCAAAGTATTGGCTATAGTTTCCTGAAGAAATAAAATATATACATATTTTGTTATACTAAAATTATGCCTTTTTTTTAAAGACATGTATTTCTGTGATACTATTTCGTGTGTCACTTGAATAAGGAATTCTTTTAATATTAATCAGGAAGGCTATGATTTGAATTTCTTTCAATATAAACGGCTAGAGAATTTTTAATTTGATAGTTTTTATTCAAAACGGGACGTGGTAAGGCTATTAATAACTCTGAAAAAGAAAAAATTCTGATTTTGAAATCTCAGGGTCAGAATCCGTTCCAAATAGCCAAAAACATTAATAGAGGAAAGACAGTTGTTTAAAATTATTTAAATAACGTGGAAAGATATGTAAAAAAATGAAAGGGCGGAAGAAAATGGCAACAACTTCAAAAGAAAGACTAAAAAGTCTTAGAATTGCATCAAATTCTGTCATGTCGGTATCAAAAATACGTGGCAAAAGTGGAGTCAGTGCCAGTCTAAGTACAATACACCGTATTTTAAGTCGTGCCCATACGCAGTCTGACGAAAACTGCAAAAGAACACCACTTAATGAAAAACGCAAATCACAACGTCTACAGTTTGCCAAAAATACAATGACATGGTCCGACAAATGGTTTAAAGTTGTATTTTCCGATGACGGGTATAACTATTACTTCCATGACCTAAATAAGGAGGAATTATTTTTGAGCCGCAGACACAGCCGAGAGGGCGGAATAATGGTATGGGGTACCATTTCGTATTATGGTACCATAGAATTGGTTTAATGATTTCTTTGGAACCATACCTTGGACGTACCAACATGACAACGCTCCGATTCATACCGCCAGAGCAGTAAAACAATGGATTAATCAACAAGGTGTTCAACTTTTGGATTGGGCCCCATATTCACCAGACCTGAATCCAATGGAAAATGTTTGGGGTTGGCTTGCAAGAAAAGTTTATGAAGGAGGAAAACAATTTGAGACGATAGAATCCTTAAAGGATTCAATAACTCAAACATGGAGTTCAATTTCGCTAAATTACATAGAGTCATTATACAAGTCGATGCCAAATCGCCAAACTACAGCAGTGTATGATCGATGGGAACTTATATATACATAAATAGGACTCTGAACATTGCACCCGTGGAGCCACTTTCCATAAAAAATTTCAAAGATAATTTAAAAATATGTTCACTTTTACTATTTTTGATATAACAGATTTGGAAATATGTTGTCCATTCATAGATCCAATTTTGATAGTCGTCTTTACATGTCTAATGCAAAGTTGAAAAATTAAATATGTATGTATGTATAAAGTCCTTATTTATATTAACTACATTGGAGACTGTTAAGTGTGTCCATAAACTAACAATTCGCTAAAATAATAGTGTTGACTAAATACTAAACTTCTGCACAAGACCATTTGAAAAAGCAAATACTACTTGCTGTTTAAATGTACTGGTTTCAAATACTGAAATGAACACCATTTGTTCGAAACAAATGATTTGAAGCATAATTCATATGTAGTGTTACATACAAAAAACGTACAAAATGTCTAATATGTCTAGAATCTTTTAGCGACTGTACTCTAATGTCTTATTAGCTCACTACTACTTGAAGTACAGTTAAACACTTCAAACAGTATTTGAATGGTTTCAAGTACCTGCTTTACAGTATTTGTTCTCTGAATATACACAACCGTAGAGCATTTAAAAAATACCAACATATTTGGCAAATATTCTCAAAATTAAATATTCAAGAATTAAGATAAAAACTTTTAAGAAAATTTGGTAATTTTAATGGTACTTTCAAAGTTTCTACGTCAACGAATCTGAATTCCTTTCTACGTCAACGAATCTGAACTCCTTGAATTCCCCAGATTAGGTTCATTTTCTTCCGTTTAGAAATCAGAAATATAGAAACGATTATTTTTAAGGATATATAAAATATTATAAATAACACTATGCGACAAATTTTGGGCTAACAAATATTGCCTCAATGATTCCAACAACATCAAATTTATAAAATATCCAAAGGGTTTTGCAAAGTTAGTAAACTTTGGATATTATGTGTGAAAATAAAAAACATTTAAATCAGTAAATTTCTATGTATTTATGTGTACTTATTGTTTTATAGAATGTAGCTTCTCTTAGATATGACGTAAGATTATTATTAAATGACTCACTCCTTTTACGCCTACTTTTCATAATAAGATTGTTTGCAGTATATGGGCAGTCACATTATTCAATTGACATAACTAATATTTTGCACATCTATGTATCTTTCATCCTCCGAAAGGAAATATAAATTTATATAATAATTACCATAATACCACGCCCACATTTTGCCCACTTTTATTATACTGTGATTTTTTAACACTATCATGAACATTTTAATGAATTTTGAAATATGCTTACTAAGAAGCAAAGCAGACTTTAAAAAAGTAGGCATGGCATCCAATCAATACTTCGTTCAAGGACATACCTAAGTATGTGCCAGGTTTACCTTTAATCGGTTCAGTAATTTAAAGTTCAAGTAAAAATGGACGTAAGGAAAGTGTAGCACATAGTAAAAAATCTAGTATAATAATGCTACTAGTCTATAAAACAACAACATATAAAAATATTAGGATTAAATTATTTAAATACTTTTTTATTTATAATCATATTGAAAAAAGTGTTCCAAAATTTGGAACTTCAAGAGTCCATAAAACCTGCGTTGGAATTAATGAAACAATTTTTTCTTGTTGCACTGAGTAATTCAAGATTGATAAAAATTGGAATTGGATTAAGTAAACAGCAGAAATTGAAATCGTTTTAAAATTTAGCTACCTTGAACTAGTATATTTTGAATGCCCCATATTCAGTTCTAACAATAAAAAAAGAAATGCTCTTAACATAGTGCCTACACTAGACAATTTTTTATCAAAAAGTCAAAATGAACGCGAATTTAGGGAACGCGAAGTGATTAATGTTTTTATATATGCAGTTTGACAGCTGTAACAACCAAAAATAATAATCGGTTGTTTAACTGAGGCCCTGATTTTGATATTTGTTTTGATAAAAATTTGTCTAGTATAGACACGACGTTTAACTCTTACGACACTAGTTTTTTTTAGTATTTTTCTTTTAATGATGGAACAGTGCAAATATACTTTAATTAGGGAATGCATCCCGCAGGACATGAAATTTACAATTTTTCATGTCCTGCTTTCCCTAGAATTTCGTCCGGAATTCCTGGAAATTTGAAAAGCACTTAAATGGAAAAATAAAAAACTTAAATATTTTAGTAATTTTTAAAAGAAAATTAAGTTAAAAATTTAGATGGGCACTATATCTTAAAAACATTTTATCAGTAAATTTGTATTTACAATTTATTGGACGATTTATATCGGATGAATCTATGGCATGAATTCAAATAAACATCTTTATGAAATGTCAAACCAGCAAGTGGAAAAGTACAACTAATTTTAAGAATCTTGTAGCCATTTTAAATATATGTTATTAATTTCTCAGTGATATAGACAACATTAAAGACAAAATTCTTGGCTTCCGATTTTATAAAAATTTTTTATTTCGTTTATTTTATTTATTTAGTTAAAATAAAAGTTATAAAAAAGGAGCACTAGCATATAAGGCCTTATACTTAAATGTCATAAAAATATCAACAGTTATCGTAGGAAGTTGAAATTTACCAAGATATATACATACATATATATATATATATATATATATATATATATATATATATTTGGTTATATACCTTTGGTTATTTTCGTAAAATATAAGGGTTTCGAAAAAGGCGATCATCAGCTAATGCTTTTGGAATTATTAAATTTTACATTTTTTAGTAAATTTTTAATAAATTTAATTTTTGAAGATATTTACGAAACTTTCTTAAAAATTTTTTAAATATTATCAATGTTTGAGTATATATTTGTTTTTCTGTCGCAAACAATATTGCTTAATATTATGTCGATATCAAAAAAACTCTTTCACGCCTATAATATTTCATAATTTATTCGAGTTTATTGATCAGTAATTTAAGCAATTGATTAAATTCCCTGCCTCAATACAATTACAATCCTGTTTTAAATCTGCTAATGCAAAGACTCGTATCCTATTTGGGTCTGAGTTGTTCAAATAATGAGTGTAATTATATTTATAGTTTTTAATCCGGGATTCCGGGAAGTCGAAATTGCTATTCTTAACTATAATATAAAAATTTTCTAAGTGTAAGGAGTACAACTATATTAAA
This sequence comes from Protocalliphora azurea, assembly GCA_932274085.1. NCBI lineage: Eukaryota > Metazoa > Arthropoda > Insecta > Diptera > Calliphoridae > Protocalliphora > Protocalliphora azurea. Next base: position 135,401,459 of record OW026523.1, on the reverse strand, counting down.
AACAATCCAAAGATGACAAATTATTTATCAAAGGTATTGATAAATAAGTTGTTGAGATTAATTCTTAAAAGTGTACCGGTTCATAGATGATATCTGCGATTTTAAGCAGATTTTATTTGGTTTCAGCGCTTTGTTTCATGGAAATAAAGTGGACAACATTGTAGGTTTATTTATTTTGTATTGTTTTTCTCTATTTGTTTTTTTATCATTCGATGTCTCATTCTTTCAATTCAATATCAGCAAAATAAAAAAAGCTTTGGTTATAAGATCCTTAGATAACACTGGTCGGCAAAGAAATCGTACTTTAAACAAAATATTAGTCACCTATTAGATGGAATTTGAAGGGCTAGACAAGAATCTGCTTTCATTATTTTATGGACACTAGTCACACTAGTATAACTCGAAAAAGATTTGTCCAAGATATACTACGAATAAAATAATTATCAAATTTTAACAAATAATGATTTTATTGAATTAAAAATTCCATGCAAATTGTGAACGTGTACGTAACATATATAATATTTATTACACGTAATATTAAGTGTACGTAACATTTTATTTATACGTTACATTTTGATGACACATGGCTAATTTTATTCGTAGCATTTTAATTAATGTGCCATTTAGTTTTTGACCTCATTCAGTTTTTGATTTAAACATAAACTACATAAATTTCTTTTTAGTTTTTATTAAAAACCAAATAAAAATTGCTGAAATAACTATTTATGATGCAGCCTGTTGAATTGATTTCAGGACAGTAAGCTTTTATATATAATGCAAATGAAATATTTTTGCTTTTCTTGACTTTTTCTATTTGTTATACAGTTTTTTTTTCATTTTATTTCTAAAATGTTGTTTTAAACATTTAAAAAGGAAAAATAAACCAAACTAGTTTTAGATAAAAAATTACACAAAAATTTAAATTTAATTTTAACAAAAACCGAATAGTTTTTGTTTGCTGTAAATGGTATATAAGTATACATAACTGAAATTTTTCACACCGTTTTCATTTAACGTAAAAAATTCTTCAAATTTGCATGAAAAAAAAATTGAATTAATCCGCAGAACAGGTAAAAAAAATAATTTTAAGAATTTTAAGATTGAGGCAATTTTGGTGCGAATCTTTCGGTGTTTCATTCATCTAAATAGGACAAACCATTCTCGGTAAGGAAATTTTCATACAAGTTTGTATGAAAAATGCGCATTGCGACTCGGTTAAAAAATTAATTATATTTTAAACTCTTTCCGGATTTTATTTTCTTACAAAAAATATTAACATACTTTTTAAAAATTTATATTAATTTCGTAAACAAAATTGAGATAAGTTTGAAAAAAAAAAGAAATCAAAAGAAAATAAATAAAATAGTTGTTTATTTTCCATTGCCGTCTAAGTTTCCGGACTTGTGCTTATATATTTATAACAACTATTGATAAAACTATTGAGTAATTTTAAAAACTTTGTAGTTCTAAATCTATTTTTAATTTTTTATCAAAATTTTACTGTAACCATTTTTTGTTTACAAATTTAGCTTTGATTAAAGAGGACTGAATGTAAAGCATTATATTTGACATACAGACATACATGTCAACATGACATAATAGAATTATGACAAGAAATACTTCACACTGTTCAAGTATGAAACAAGATGAAAGGACAAAGAACAAAGCAGCCTTTATGAAATGAATTAGAATATTAACATTCATAAGAAGAAAAAACACACAGACACGCTTACTTAAGTAGCCTATTAAATACATAATATATATGTATAAAAGCAAAGACATACATCTACTTATATATGTAACATACACATAGCTTTATAAGAAATATATATGTAATTATAAAATAGTTTTATTATGCTTATAATAGCTATTAATTAGAAAATCATGTGCAAACATAATCACATGCTGGTAACCCTTACATTTAAAGACACTTGCCAACCAACCAATCCAACCAACAGTCAGCCATCTAGCCAAAACAACAAACAAAGTTAGTTAAGAGTCAATGCTCCCAAAAAAGAAAAAAAAAACTATAATATTGTGAATAAATTTTATATATAGGAATAAACAGCTATATTATTTTTATTATTTGACCGCATGTTAAGCCTACAGACTTAAACACTTATACGAATACATAAATATACTCAAACAAACACACACATATATCCCAAAACAAACAACATACTACAAAAATAAAACGTTGTGAGAGTGTTGTGAGTTGATTCTGTGTAGAGTTTGTTTATCTCAGTTAAAACCATAAAAAACAGGCCAACTGAAGATAGACAGACAAATAGACAAACAGGCTGGATAACCAACCAACTTACAAATACACACACTCTCTCATACATACTTAAACACTTAAGTCTAACAAATAGGCTGACAGACAGTGAAAAACCAAATAAATTTAAGTACACATACGTATACATTAGGGTAGACCAATATTGTATGAAGAAAACCAAAGTGTATCGCACATCATTTAAAACATCATGGTCAAATTTTAACTTTCTACGATGATTGGAACAGGATGCTCCAACAACAACCATTTAAGTTGATCGCTCCATAAAAATCTTCAAACAATTTTTCTCACCAAAATTATGATATATACATCAAACGATCAAACGATAGCAAATAAAGAATTGTTATGCCCATAATTTATAATTTTTCAGAAAAAAATTTAATATGAACGAAAAAAGAACATTTCATATAAAATTTGTTAGTAAAGTTTCACGTTTTATTTCTACGTAATTTTTGTATATGAGTTAATTTTATTAAAAGGACAATTTTATTCTTCCTATTAGCTATTTTTGAAAAATTAAAAAATATGGGTATATTTATTTTTCTTTAGCTATCGTTTGATGTATATCATAAACATGCCATTAGAATAATTCTAATGGCCTGTTTATACAAGATATGTGAAGATTCAGACAAACGAGTGGTACCCAGACGAGTACGTAAGAAAATGAGTTTTTTTAAAGTACTCGTCTATCTTACGTTTTTTTACGTTGTGTTTTTGCTATTGTAAATGTTTTTCACACAAATCATGCTTTTTGAACACAAAAATGGCAACCCTTAAATATAAACAAAAAAATATACAAGTAAGAAAGATATAGTGGGCCAAGCCCGTCCATATGATACCCCACACCATTGTGCATGTCCATCAAAATTCCTGTAGGACCGATACTTTTACTAAGTGTAAAATAAAATATACGAATACGGAATTTATGCACTTTAGGGCTTATATGGGAGCTATGATAAATTATGGACCGATGTTCATGAAATTTGCCACAAAGATTGAAACTTATACAGAACTTCCTTACACCGAATTTAATTAAAATATTGCTTATTTATTTAAGGCATTTATGATCGTTAAATCCCTATTCCGGGAGGACATTTATATGGGCGATAGGTGAAATAATGGACCGATCATAAAAAATTTCAATAGGCTTCGTCCTTGCGTCATGAAGGTCCTTCGTGCCGTCAGTCGTCCAGCCAGACAGACGGACGGACATCGTTAGATCGACTCCAAAAGTGATTCTGAGTCGATTGGTATACTGTGTAGTGTTGTGTGGTGGTAGGTGTTGGATAATATTTTCTGTGCGTTACAAACATCAGTACAAACGAATAATACCTATGGTGGTGTGGTATAATTTACATATTGCAAAAACTAAATTGTGAGCATTTTTTTTAAATTAACAATAATGTTTCCATAAGTGGCATATTATTTTAGCAAATCGAGTGATTCTAGTGATAATGGTGTTGGCGACCCACGTATATGTTGAAGAAATTTTCTTATATTTATAGTTTTGTCAACGCATTTCGCTTCACGATTACATTTTACCGATTGTCCGTATTTGACATTAATGACATTTGTAAATGCATTAAAAAAAAAAAACATTTGTAAATGCGTCACAAAAACCCGACACATGTCTTACAAAAACGAAAAATAATTTTTTGCACTCATTTCAATAAAAATTTTGAGTGACATGGGTTATATAAACACGCCAAAAGATTTGTTCTAGGATCATCGACATAAATGGCCTTGTAGCATTTTATTCTAATCATCGTAAAAAGTTAAAATTAGGTCGAGTTGTTCGAAATGACATCCTCTTTCATAATTTCTGGGTACGCTTAAATGTAGCTCGCAATAATTAATTTTGGACCACCCTAATATACATATATATCTGTATATAAATGCGAATGTTTATGTGTGGAAAGTCAGGTTGATTATTTATACTCATGTATGTATGTAGAAATGTTATAAAAATTACAGATATTTCTTGACTATTTTATCGTGTCCTTATTTTTCTCAACTTTAATAACAATTACTTATTTCTCTTGTACTGTTTCTGTTCGCTTTTTTATTATTCCCTTTTATTGCAAACGAAATCATTATAATAAAGGCTTATTTCTTCAGTTACTGTTTGACTGCCTAAGTTGGCTAACAATGATGCCAACGCCTTTAAATTTGTAAAAATCTTAGGGATTTTTTCAATATTAAATATTTTCATCATTTAACCTTTTAATAGATAGTTTTCAATTTTCATTATGAATGGAAATGTTTTTAATTACCTAAAAGTATGCAATATAACTCAAAATAAACTATTTCAGAAAAAAAATATAGTAATCTGCACACGGGTCCACAATACCTCACTTTTGACCATAATTAGAATATTTAGTTTACGTAAAAAAATAAATATAAGTTTTTTGGGGACGCTGATAGCGATTCCATAATAAAAAATCAGCATTCGAATTGACGGATCCGATAAGGCGGCCAACATTTTTTTCTTATTGTTTCACAAAATTTTAAATAATCACATTTGATAAATTTGTGGTCCCTGAATACGAATATGGTTTTTAATTTTCCGAATTCGGAAAAGCAAAAGTAATATGGATAATCAAAATGGTCTATTAAAAATTTAAAATTCAAAATGGCGCATTCAATATGGCGGCCAAAAATTTTAAATAAATAATCACATTTGAGAAATTTGTGGTCCTAGAACACGAATTTGTTTTTGACTTTTCCGAATTCGGAAAGGCAGAACTAATATGGCGGATTAAATTGAGCCACTATTCCCCAATTTTGGCCTTAGTTAGAATACTTGGTATACAAAAATATATATATTAAGATTCTGCAATAAAAAATAAGAAATTCAAAACGCGGTCAACAAATTTATTTTATAGCTTGAGTAAATTTTATATAATCGCATTTGACAGATTTGCGATCATTGCATACGAAATTGTTTTTTTTTTTTTTTTGATTTTTTATAATCTTTTGCAATTAATTAGATGTTTATTTAATGTTTTTAAATTCACGTGTGTGAATAGTTTTATAAAATTTAAAAGCATTTTTATTTAAATCAAAAAATTTATATTTAGATTAACTTCATATTTGTTTCGTTCTTTTGTTTTTTGACAGTACATAGTGGGGACTTTTGCAAAATAATAATAAATCTGTATCTTTCAAACATCAATAGAGGAAGTATTAAGCTTTCAGGATATTGTTGGCTAGAGTATGCAAATGAAGCACGGGCAGCGCTGCAGTGGGCAAAATTTGACAACCGCGAAAGTAAAAAAAAAAACATATTGGAGCTTGAAACTTTTACAAATATGAACCAATTTTAATATTTTTACATTTCTGAATTCATTTACTACGGAATCAAATATATTGATTAGTTAAAAGACAATCTTTGTAATGAAAGTTAGATGATATAGTTCAAATAAAAACTTCTAAGAAACTATTATTGTTAAATAAAATCAAAAAATGTGATTTTTTCCAACTATTTCCAACTTTTTAACTATTTTCGATTTTTCGCCGCTTTGCGACTTTTTTTGACTATCTTCAACTTTTTGCGGCTTTTCGACTATCTGGCAACAAGAAAATCGATTTCTCGACAATTTTCAAACCAAAAAGTTGACTTCGACTTTTTTCAGAAAAAAGTCGATTATTCGAAAGTCGATTTGATGAACCTAATGGGGTTTGAAGGGTCTTTTATAATTGACTATAGCTTACGAATTTATGAACGGTCACAGACGGTCGCAAAAACTTACATGATAGAAAATATCTCAGGGAATCCACCAGAATTATTACTATGGAAATATGTCTTGGCACTAGGCTTTGAAAATTCTTTATTTTGGTGAAAAATCATAATTCTAACAAAAAATTTTACTATTTTATATGAAATTCCCTTATTATGTCACGATTTTTTATTTTATTTAGATATTTATTTTCATCTCTTTTTATTTAGATATTTATTTTCATCTCTTTAATTTGAGACCATTTCCGAACTTCCTTTTGTGTATTTATAAATTAATAATAAATAAAAAATTTCAGCAAAAATATGATATTTTGTCTTTGACCTCTTACTATTAATAAACGGTAAGCCGCATCAACATAAAATTATATAGGCATAAAATTTTAAGCCTCTAGATTACAAATCTGTATAGATTTTTTCCCTGTATAGACTTTTTTTCTCTGTATAGACTTTTTGCCAAAAAATCGAAATTATGGCCCAGTGTGTTCTGTAAGAAAAATTCTCACGTTTAAGCTATTAACTCGGATTAAATAAAATTCATCTTGATTGTCCCAGCAAAAACTTTGGTTTCTATGTAATGAGTTAAGAAGCTAATATAATGACTCTTCACTACTTACAAATTAGCTGAATAACCCATTATTTTAACACGGTGATAACATTAGAGGCAACTCATAATATTACAAGTAAGCATTTTAGAATATCGTTTCTTATATGTATTCACAAAAACTAATTACTTCCAAGCTGTTCAATAACTCACTGATTCTAAAGTATTACTGTTACATTTTAGGTTACAAATAACTAATTAAATGTCGAAATATAAGAAGCAGTTTTTTAACAACAAAATAGTTTTTTTCTAAATTTTAATACCAACAATAACCAACGTATTATTTTAAAAACTATTTTAGATTAAGAATTAATTCATATTTTTCATATTTTAGGATAAATATTTTATCGGGGAATTCATTCATGCACAGGAAAAAATAAGTTAAAAACTTTATTATTAAACATTTTCTAAAGTTTATCAGTAAGTTATTCATGTATTTTTAGCCAATATATATTAATTTATATTTTATATGCACCATACTTTCCGAGGCATAATTAAATTAAAAAATGTATTTAAAAATTATTACAGCGTTGTATAGGTTTTCTTTTAGAAAATTTATAGTAAATTAAAGTTAAACTCGAAAATTTTTGGTTTTTTAAATATTGTTAAAAAAGAAGGGCTTTTACTCCATATCACAGTATTATTAAAATCGCTAAATTGACTCTACTATTTTTAAGTGTGATCTGCCACCAACTTTTCATATTACATACATATTTCCAGCCATAAATAACTTTATGGCCCATGCAAATACAGGAGAGGAGGTAGAATGAGCGCGTATAGTGAACATTTTTAACATAAATAATAATGTTTGCTTATGCTGCGCTTACATTCTTTGGCTGATAAAAAAATAATAAAAAATAAAACAAAACCAGGACGAGAGTTTGTGCGTGTATTTTGTGTAACGAATTTTGTAGTGTTGCCTGCCATTAGCTTCATTTGTTCTTATACTCAAAGAGGTCATAAAAAAAATACAAAGTAATTGCGAGCAGTGAAATAAATAAAATTTAAATAAAAAACAAACTGTTAATTAATTAAAAAATTTTTTTTTCATAAAGTTAAGGCAAAAAATGCAAGAAAGGAAGTCATAGCTAAAGTTTGAGATATTATAAAAAAATATAGTCGAAATTTATTTTTAATGCTGGATCTTAATAATAAAAAATACTAGTTCCAACTTTGCTTCATTCGTAGATCTTTATAAGTATTATTCCAAATTTGTTTTGACGTTAATTAAAAAATTATTAAATCGAACATGTTTTCCAAAGATAATTTTAATAAAAAAAATCTAATTCGACGAAAAATGTTTGGTCAAAGGTAGTTGCATTTTCCCATTTTTGTTATACAAAAAATAATGCTCTGTTTAGTTCAACCTAAGTTAGGAAATAATAACAAATAATTAAATCCCATCATTTAAATAAATTAAATGTTGTTCAAAAAACACCCAAAAAATTAAAATAATTAATAAAAAAAAACTCCCCAAAATCTAAAATCTAAATAATCAAAAATAGAATTGGCAACCACTACCCCCCATAAAGTATGTAAATGTTATTGTATGTGTATGTAAATACACATTCATATATGTGTTTATGTATTAAACGGAACTCTTTTTTTGTTTCCTCCAAACGAAATATTAACGGAAACAATTTTTCTTAACATAATTGCATTAAATAGTTTATGCGCATTTCTCTCTCTTTATCTTTCTTTCCTTCTCTCATGCTCTATTTAATAAAAAAAAAAAGAAAACAAGAGAAAATATAAACATTGCTTTTGTTTCTCTCACTTAAATAGCGGAAGTTAGTTGAAGTAGTGTTACCAAATTGTTGACTTTAGTAATGTTTGTGAAATATAGGTTTTATTGATAATTTGATAAACGTAGGTTATTATTTTGTTTTCTTCATATTTTAGTTATGAATAGAGGTCGGATTTTTATGCATTTATTTTTTGAAAATATCCGTCTAAAAAATACATTTAAAAATAAAAAATTTATCCTATATATTTATTAAATAAAATAAAAAAAAAAAATATTCTATAAAAAAACAAAAATACAAAATCAGTCCATGGTAAGCTAATTAATGCAATACGTTTTCTATTTTTTAAAGTTAAAGTTATGTTTTAAAAGATCAGTACTAATTCTTTGTACTTTTTTCAATTTGTGCTTTTTCAAATTAATTTATTCATTTATTTTAAACTTATTTTCGTGACATTGAGTTTAATACAATCTTAGTTAAATAGGCTTTTCTTTATATAAACCAACATATTTTTTACTATGTCGTCAAACGTAAACGATTGTCTATTTTGGCGTAAAAAATGTTTCAACATTGAAAATGATCCTTCCAGGTCAACAGATGTGAGAGGAGCGTATTTGTATAATTGTAGTTCAGAAGAAGAGTATTCTTCTAAACACGAGATATCATCTGAAATCTAAAATCCTTTATTTTTTTTATTTTATTTATTTATTTATTTTTTTAATAGCAGCTTGCAACTTTAATTTTATTTTTTAAGCAACACGCCCTTCTGCAGCTTCGAATATCTCAATAGCACTATCAATTGAACTTATTTCAATATTTAATGACTTGGGATAATTGTCGTTTAATTTTGCAATGCATGTAGGTACTTTCAAATATAATTATTTTCCATATAAAATCAGCAAATCTTCTGATCAAAATTATTACGCACCTCCTCCGCTACTCGGTGTAATGTGTGCGTTAATCAACTTACATGCATTTTTACATTATATTTTTAGATAAAAAAAATCTTAATGGATTTTGCTGATTTTAACATATATGGAGCCGCATCAGATAAATATAAGAGAATTTGATTTTTGTTAAAATTCTTCTCCAATAATATGCCTCAAAATGAAGAATATGCTCTAAAATGTTTCTATTAAATAACAGAAAGTTCAATATTCCTTAATATCAATTGCGCCACTTCAATCCACTGTACATAAACACCGCTAAAACCAATTTTGCTAAAGGTAAACCATTAAGAAAGCTATGCTGCGATTATAATAATCTTTATAATAGAATTGATTATTCAATAAGTAAAGAACTAATTAAATTAACAATAATTAATTTTCTAAATTCGTAGTATGTTAGTATTTGTAATAAATAATTAATGTAATATTATAAAAGTCTGTAAGGATAAATTCCATTGACTTAAATTAATAAATAAAAAAATAAAAAAATAACATTACATAACATAAAAAATAACAAAAATAACAAATAACATTGTCAATGTTTGTATCTTCTCAAATAAAGGAACGGTCAGATTAGGCAAATATTTGTTTCGAATTTGTTTTCCCGAACGTACATAAAATTCTTCCAAATACGTAGTTTAGTTTTTGGTCACATTAAACACATTTATTTTCCCATTTTTTGTTTGTTCAAACAGGCATCAAATATATTGAAATAGTAAAATAGAGAAACATGTTTTCTCATCGGTCGCATTTGAAAAGATATTTGTCCTCGAAAATTATTTCATCAAACTGTCGAAAACAATGAATTTATTTTTACTAAAAATATAATGAACAAAGAGTATAACAATTTTTTGGTATAATGATATGGAGCAGGTTGATAGCTCTTTTTAGAAGAATAAGAAAAAAATGGGAAGAAAAGAAAAAGACAATGGGTTCGGAAGTGGGTTTAAAGACGAAATGAGAACGAGTGTTGTGCGAAATTAAAAAAAAAGAAATGTGGTTAAAAGTTCATTCTTTATATGATTATTGCGTATTTTATATTACATTAAAGTTATTCAATATCCGTTATGTTTCAAGACGATATAGTAAAATTTTAAGGATGAAAATTTTAAGAAGATGGTTGGTATAATTATCCTTACAATTTGATTATATCGTCCTGTAATATAGCGGATACTAAAAAGCATTAAGTCTAACATAAAATGCACTTCATTAAAGTTGTTAGAAATTTTATATTCTGTAAATGTTGAAATAGCATCAAAGCACGTATGATCCAAAATAAGCGAGATATAAGTAAAAACTGATGTTGGCACCTTTAACCGCGAATAAGTCGCGCAAACACGTGATTACCGATGACTTCTAGTAGTATGCATAAGACATCCAGACGATGTTATCTATCAATTAAAATGTTAAACCATCTTTTCGTATAATTTTCCTGGAGTACCAACTTAGGATATAAAATATATTTACATTTCCTGGTTTCTTATATTATTTACTTTTACTTGCTTAAGCAAGTAAGTTAATGAAATTATTAAAATGATCTCCAATATTGTGTTATCAGAATTTATTGCTTAAACTTCTTATTTATTTATAATTTTTACATTTTAATGATTTAGATTTAATATAACTGTTTTTTGATATTGTTTTCTCTTACAAAAATTTTGTAAGATCAAATAATTGTGATCATATCAAAAACTTTTTTATTTACTTATTTGTTTAATTATATAATAATGTTATTTGCCCAAAATCAGCTGATTTGCTATTTGCCACACAAAAATGTTTTATGTTCACATTACGGCAAAGAAATATTTGTCAGTTTCTGTCAAATATTTTCCTAGTCTGATCGTACATTAACATATTACATAAATATTTACAAAAGATGTTAAAACGCCTACTGTTAATTTATATTATGCATGTATGTATGTATGTATGTATGTTAAGTTTGATTTTAACCCTTTAATGAATTTCAAATTTTAATATAAAATTTAATAACATACTTTTAATTGTATATTAAATATACATTAGAACATTTTCCTCAAAAATATTGTAACACACTCCGAAATGATTTAAAGTATAAATTTCAACCAGAAAACCCTTGAGACTTTAAGAAAGAAAAAACGTCTCGTCCTAATATTAATTTTAATTAAAAATTTAAAATTTTTATGACACATTATTATTACTCGAAAAAAGATTCTAATGTAAGCTTTTTGCATCACATAAAAATTTTTAAAAATTTGGAATCACTGTATAAATTTTCAGATATCCTGAAAAAAGCGTTATGAGAGTAGTACTTGAATTAAAGATTCTTTGAAATTTTGATTTTATTGAAGGCTGTTATATTCAAGTTTAAAATTTAAAAGGAGTTATTTTTTTTATTCGCTTTTAATAAAATATTTAATACTATCTGAAATACCTGCCATAAGAGTTTTATTATGTTTTCGGTTACATTTTTTTTTTTTTTTTTGTTGGAATGGGTCCACTTCTTTTAATCTTTATTTTATTTTTGAGTCAGCTTTAAGTATTCTTTAAATATTTTTGTACTATGACCCAATACACTTAAAATGGGCAGAGTTCTGGACAGTCTAGTGGATTGACCTCCCTTGGCACACAGCAGCACCATTTGTTTGATACCACTCAGTTACTTTTTTGTTGTAATAATGAGAAGATACATAGACCAAACAAATTAGAATTCTTTTTTTTTTTCTTGTGATAGAAAATAATATTTTCTAACGACTTTCATTTCTGTATATTTCTCTTTTAAAAGTGTTATTTGTTATGAATGCGACAATTTAGATTTTTTTTACACGATATTTTATGATACATTTCCTACAACATCTGTAATATGGAATTTATGATCAGGATATTAGAAAATGTCTGCCAGTATATAATTTTTTTTAACCCTTTAGGCAGTATTCGTATTTTTGAAAACAAAAATAATCTTAGTAATTTTCGTAATTTTGTCTTTGAATTTTATATATATATATATATATATATATATATACATATATATATGTATGTATTCAATTTGCTTTTAATAAAAAAGCAATGTATACGATTTTAAAGCCAATTCTTCTACTTCCCAAGAAAGTTTTAGAAAGTTTTAAGACAAAAAAATAATAAAGAATAACAGAATTAGGGACTCTGAACTTTATGGTAGAATTTTATTTATTTATTTACTCCTCTAAGGAGCACAGGACTTCTACAAGATTAATTCATCTATTTCTAGCGTTAAAATATGTTTTTATTTCTTAATAGAATTACTTTCAGCATTTCAAATTTTAATTATAATAAGAATAAACAATTTGGTTTTCAACTTTTTAATTATATTTAATTTTTTATTACATAGGTCAACAAGAGCTTAGAAAATTATATCGCAAATAATTCTGCGAAATTCTTATTCCTTAGACTAGATGTAAAATTAAATGAACCACCATGTCACACGTTTAACCCATTAAAAATATGGAAGCAATAAGCGATAAACACCGTTTCACCTAGATATAGCTGTTATTAAGAAACTATATCAAAAGAAATGGAATCATAAAAAAATAACAATAATAAATAAATAAAATATTAGCTCTGTTCCAGTTCTTGCCAAGTTTTACTCAGAATTTGTCAGAACTTGTCAGAAAAACAACAAAATATATGGGAATTTTAATTACGGGAACACTTTCCTGTAAATTTTGACTAAAACCTGCCAGTTTTTCAAGTACTAGAACAAAACAAATATACAAAAATTTGTGTATGAAGTTGAAAATAAAAACATGATCTCCTAAAATTGTGATGAAAATGTTTTATTTCTTTTTTTAAATTTATCTAGTCCTAGGAATAAGAATAACCTGGAATTATTCGACATAATTCTTTTACTCTTTTATTGACTTTGTTATTCAAATTTGGATTTTTTTTCCAAGCTTTTGATGTCCAGACATTTTCTGGAGAAAAAACAAAATGTTTCTGCTGATTGGAATAACTATACCTACAATATCTGAAATGAACTGGGCGAAATAGTGTGATTGGACCAACATTACACTCGTTGTCACCACTTAAAATTATCGAACTAATAGGCCTTTTATAAATGTTTCCTTGATATCTCACAGGCAATTTCCTTTATTTATTGTTAACATCCAACTCGATGATATGCCAATATCTATGACAAAGAATATGAACCAAGTTGTTTTTTAGTCACAATCAAAAGGAAAGAAAGTTAAGAGGGAGAACATTTTAATATTTAACATTCGACAAACCTGTACGAATATTATCATGGAAAGTTAGGATAAATCATTAAAATTTATTTAAATTAGACTTAAATATTAGAAAATTGCAAATTTTTTTCTAGAGTAGTAAAAAATTTATAACACTAATAAGAATTGTAAAGAAAGTTGCATCAAGTTTAAAAATAACGAGAAATTTAAAAGGAATAACATTTTCACAACTTTAAAAGAAGAATATTTTTTTATTACAAATTATTTTCTATCTAATCAAACGGAGTAACAATGACCGTATTCCCGTTGTAGTAAAAACAGTCCAGAGTCTAGTCTAACTAGCCTAGCGAGCAACCTCCAAATCCCGAAAAAATATTTTAGCTCATTAGACCTTTAGTAAAAGGCAAATTTATTCAACAAGGAAATAATAAATAAAAATACATAAAGGCTATAAAATTGTATTCACTTCATAAAAAATAATATAAAAAATTACTGTAAAAGCACAACTTCAAAAGCAATGAACAGGAATCATAAAGAAAAATATCCTTCTAATGATAACACTGTATTAAATTGATTGCTTTGAAACCCCCTTTTTATTGTTAAAAAGCGTTCAGTGTACAAAAAATAATAAAAATAAAAAAAAAATAGACATTTGATATTAAACAATAGAAACAATAAAATTTCAAAATTTAATTTGTTTGACATACACAAATTAAATTTTGAAATTTCAATACCCAAACAAAAAAGAGGTTTATACACGCAGAGATAAAATATTGTTGAGTATGATCACATATAAATGAATGTGATAAACACATTTTATATTTGCTTCAAATATAATTTGGCTACATTAACACGTTATTGATCATTGTAACTATAGGGTGATCCATTTAGATATTTTTAAATAAAATACTTAAAACAGAATTGGATATCGAAATTTTTATTATGATCCAAAAAAAAAAAACATTCTCTGACATTTAAAATATTTTCATTCAAATGTTTTTTGCGACTACGCTGTAGGTGGTCAATTCGGTTTACAGAATTGCTACAGTGTGCATCATTGAACTTCATTGTAAATACCATACAAAAATGTTAGTCTTAATGTGCGTTATTGGATGAATATACCACATCCATCCCGTAGTGAGGTGAATATTGCGGCTATAGCGGAGTGGGTGAGTGAAGACCGTGACCAATCGATTCGACACCGTGCGCAGCATCTTGACGTCTCATATGGATTAACTTGACGAATTTTTCGCCAGAATCTTGGTGTAAAGACTTACAAAATCCAAATCGTTTACACATACAGCGCGCAAAACAATGGCTTTACTGTGAATTCATTTTGATGAGTAGCGAATTTCCTGCTCCGAACCTGTCACCTAACCTCCTAATTCGTGGGATACCGTGCCTCTGGATTTTTTTTTATTAGGGTTATGTGAAGACAAAAACTTTCGCCAATAAGCTAGCTACGATTCATGACTTGGAAGCCAACATTACTCTCGTAATTCGCGAGATATCGCTAGCAATGCTGGAAAGTGTGAATTGACCACCTACAGCGTAGTTGCAGCCGCTATTTGAATGAAATTATTTTTAAAAAGTAAATGTCAGAGAATGTTCTTTCGAGTCATAAAAAAGATTCCGATATCCAATTCAATTTTAAGTGTTTTATTTGATATTAAAAAAAACTCTACATCATCTTTGGTGGGGAGGGTACGACGGATTAGCGATTTCCGCCCATCTCACAGAGGAGTGATATTGAGAAATATGGCGATTAATTGAAAATTAGAAATTAATATTATGAAAAAGTTATTGATTCTAGATAAATATAGATAAAATGAAGCATCATTATCAGTTAAAAAATATTCTTTAGTTATTTTTACTAAGTCACATTGCAAGACAAAATCACACATTGCAATTTTTAATCATACACAGTGGTAAAAATTGAAAATTTTCAAGTTTATATTTTTGTGTTTTATTTATTTTTTTTTTTTTTTTTTTTTTTTTTATAAGTAGTTTTTTACAATGACGTTGTTAGGTATAGGTATTTGATACATATTTACGTATTTTTTTGTTAAAGTTAATATTGTAGATATATTTTTAATATATATATATTTTTTTAATTTATCTAAAAAGGGTTTTTTTTTGTAATTTTATATAGAAATTCAAAAAGCTTTTAGACGAACTTGGTTGGAAATCAAAAAACAAACATTATGCGGATTTTTTTGCGATTTGGAAAAAAAAATATTTTCAAAAGAATTTTCAAGGTAAATATGCTTGTTTTCATAACAAAAACCAAATAAAATTAAAATAATAAAAATTTAAAATAAATATTTTAATAGCTTAATTATTTAAATTATTTAAGAAGAGAACTATATATAAAATACTTAAAACATATAGAAAAGTAACAGTAAAGCAAGTTCATTTTAAGTCATTTTAACGTAATTTAACGTAATTGTGAATTTGCGTTAAAATTACACGGTCTAATATGGAAGCTATGGTTATTTATGAACCGGTCTTTCTGAAATTTGACTGTAAGATTTATAATTAAATGAGATCTATATTTATTAAATTTTTTATTTTTACGATCATTTATATAGGAATTATGAATGAAAAATTAATTCCGGAAGGGATTCCTGTATTGGAGGTACGGTCAATATACCATCGATCCTCATGAAATTTGGTAGCATGATTTTTACTTAGACAAAACTTATCTATAATGAATTTTATTTAAATGCGGATATATTTAAGATATTTATGAATATTTGACCTTTTTTCTGGAAAATTTTAATATGAGAGCTGAGTGAAATAATTATTACATTATAACCATAGGCTCAAGTATCAAAATTCATAAAGTTACATTTAAACTGCGATTTACAGATTAGCATAAATTATGGTTTCTGATGAATGGACAGCCGGACGGACAGAAGTTTATGCTTAAAAAAATTTGATTTTAAAAAGTATTTTTTCCATGTATTAATGAGCTAATTGTTGCAAAATTATAACAAAAATTATAAACAAAGCGCTATATACCTTCTCTGAATTAAGCGGCATTTTTTTTTTAGAATTTTAAATTATTCTTTGTACAATTTGAACACTTCACTTTTGAGTAATTTATATTCCAGATTAATTGATTTAATATTAATAATAATTCTACATTAATCGATTAAAGAAAATTTTTTTTAAATTATTTTCTATAGTTACAGTCATAATAAATTTTTTGCCAATATTTTTATATTTTTGCCCCTTATTAAAGTTTAATTTGTATCACAACATTTTAAACTATCTTAAAGATAAGATTTTGAACTATCTTTAGCAATGTTAAGCGTAAATAATTGTTTTTTGAAGCTGTGTAATTAATTTTGAAATATAATAAATGTGTATAATTGTATTTGAAATGAAAAATTCATAAGAACTTTTCTTTTAATGTCAGAAATAAATACCGCTACTTTTTCAGACATTACCACAATCTAGTCTACACATCTCAGGCATTATAACAACAAAACAATAATTTCAAAATATATTATAACAACAACAATATTTGAATTCTTTTTCAAATTTTCAAAAAATTTAAGAAAGTGTAAATATATTTGACTATGACTTATAGTACTTGAAAAAGTTAAACATTTTTGGGTGGGGAAATCAAAATAAATTTTTAATTAATTCCCTGAAAATTATTTTCTAAAAATTTTTAAATAAAGTCGATTATATTACTCTCTAAAAAAAAGTATTCGTAATTGATTTCCAACTAAAATTCAATAAATCGTAAATAAACTTTGTGGTGTCATAAGGAATTTCTAATAGGAAATTCCAATTTTTTTTAAGACAGCTCTCTTACTCTCTTGTTCTCATTTCAGAGAATTGTGCTTAATCTTTTTTTAATTTTTTGTTTTTTTCAAAACATTGTTTATATGGCAGCTCTGAGTATTAGTTACTGTTACAAAATATCATACAACAAAAACAATAACATTAAGAACAACAACAAAGAGCCTTAAAAAATAAGTCCAGATGTACTCGTATTATATTGGATCTCGCAAAAATAGTGCAACTTAAGAAGAACTGCACAATGACAATAATAATAATGCATGGGCGGTGTGATGATTAATACTGTTCCTTTTGTTTGTGTGTGGGTAAAATGAGATTTGTTTTCGTTGTGTTGTGTGTCAAAAGAAGAAGAGAAGAGCCAGAGGAAATAATGATAGTGATGAGAAGGAAGCAAAAATACAATTGAAAAGGAACAAAATGAAATAAAGAAAAAAAAATTTTAAATAATACAAGTAATACAAACAAAAAATTGGCAGACAGGGAGTGACTTAAAAATATTTTAATTAGATAAAACATAAAACATACACATTTGTTATTACATATACATATAGTAGTATATTCTTGGCGTATCCACTTGTATCTTTTACTGGTTGACACGAATTTTGGTTGTAAAGATTTTTCTTAGGTTTTTTTCTTTTGCTTTTATTTTAGCTACTTGACATCAAATTAAGCATAAATACATATTTAAGTATGTATTTACATATGTATTTTTCTTTTATTGAATTAACATTTAAGAAATTTGTATTTAGTTTTTTTTTCTTTTTTACATAGGAAAAGAAAACTATTTTATTTAATTTATGTCATATCTTTTTTCTTACTAAACTTTTTAAAATTTTTCTCATTATTTATGTATGTATAAGGATTTTCCGTTTCTTTTTTTCTTTTTTAAAACAAATTTTTTTCTATATGTATATTTCTTTTACTTTTTTTGGTTTTAACTTATATTTTAAATTGAATTTAACTATATTTTATTAATTACTATAGTTTTATTTAGGGTTGGGTTAATTTAATAACATTTAGTTTGTTATTTATTTAATAATAAACATTTATAAAATATATAAATTAAATTTTCCTTTTGTCTGCGGTTTTTCAAACACACAATTTTACACACACTCTACTACGACAACGACGACGACCGTAAAAAGGACTTTACATTTTGAGTACCGAACAAAGTATGAAAATTTTTCGTATTTAACCCGGTCACACCCTCAATATACAGGATAAAAATACAGGATTCGATTATGCGTACGAATACACTAAAATATGCGAGTAAAAAATTTAATCGAAAAAAATATACGTAAAAAGAGCATAAACTGTTCGAACAGTTATTTTCTTCTATGTTTTTTTTCCTATGGATATGTTATATGTATTTTCAGGACTATTTAGTGCAAGAGAGTGAGTATTTATTTGTATGTGTGTTCGTAATATGATTCTCTTCCTTGTTATTGTTCCTTGTCAATAAAATTATAGTAAGCATCCATGTGTTGTGTTAATATTTTTCTTGTTGGTGGTTGGTTGGTGTGGTGAAGTAAGATAATGGTGGTGAATTTATGTTGTGCAAACTATTTGCATACAGTGTGGCTAATTAAACGTTTTTTATTCTTTAATTTTCACCAAAGGTAGCAAGTTATCATTCTGAATGTAATTTCTAAATTACAGAATTAGCATCGCAATTGTTTCAAATATTATAATCAGAGAAACTGCGAAATGCAATTGCATTTTTTTCATATACGTGAAATGAAGACAAATAAAGAATTTTGGTATCGATTTGTATGGGCATATTTTTGCATATTTCACCCATAACAGTATATTTTCGCGTACAATTCATTAAAAGTTTCGGAAACATTTATCTGAAAATTTAAAAAAAACTGGCATTATGACCCACAAATCACAAAAAGTTCTTAATAGAAACTCTAGAAAAGAAGAGGAGGCTCAAAATTATTATATTAATTTCTTTTAAAATTGTGAATGCTGCCTAAAGGACAATAAAACTAACGTACTGGTGCAATTTTTTTTTTTTTTTTGGCTAATTTTTATAATTTGATTAAATAGGCAATTGTGGAGAAAAACTATTAAATTTTCTTACTAGAAATAGACTATTTTTATTATTTGCCTATCTAGCAAAATAAAGAGACTTAATTTGTAAATAGCTTCAACTTAGTTTACGAAATGTTATCCCCAAAAAATATATTTTACAATACTTATGTATTAAATGTTTGATAATTTGTTTTCTATCATCTTTCAAATATATTAAGGATATTATTGATTTCGGTCACAATGAAATAAACGTTCAAGAATAAATTAATTCTTTGTAAAAATTGATAAGTTTAATAGGACCAATGTTGTTATATAATGTTAGAATTATTCTTTTTAAAAATATAATAAAGCCCAATAAATTTTAAAAGTTGATTATCCAAAAGGGCCTATATGTCAGAAAAGTGTATTTTAAGTTGTATTTTTTTTTTATTCAATTACACTGTGCTCGAAAATGAAACTAATTTTTTCACAATGTGAGCATCCATTGGTGGTGTTAACCATTTTTAAAAGTGATTTTTCGAGATATTTCATTTTGAAAGGCTAAGAAAAGAATTTAGAAAAACTGAGTTTTTTAACTTAAATTTAATAACACCCCCGTATTCACAAAGAACTTTTAAAATTGTTCATATAAATTTTGTGTTTAAAATGTATTTTAAATTTAAAATAAACAATTAAGATTAAATTGAAGTGTATAGTAATGAATTCTTATTATCAAATATATTTTAAACGCTAATAAACAAAACTTTAAACTGGCAAAAAATATTACTATAATTCTGTAAGCAAGCTAATTAGTATTACCAATGAGAAACTTTTTAAACAAAAATATAAAAACATTTAAAATCAAGCTAAAACTGATTTAATTTATGATTAGATTTATTGTTAAATATACATAAATAATGTTCCTTTTATTTATAATTTTCAATAATTCGGTACTTCCATAATTAAGTTTAAAACCAAATATTACGAATACGAGCGCTAACTTCGAAAAACGGCTGTCACCGTTGAATTTAGCGTACTCAAATTAGCTTTTCCAGTAGGGTGCCCGGTTTGTTAAAATTTGCAACTAGTGCAGTATTATTAGCTATTGCAATTATCATTGGCTTTGTTAAAGCTATTTATAAATTATACGAAATTTTAAGTACAAAAAATTGATTGACACTTAACACATTAGTTAATTTTTCAGTATTTCTTTACAAAAAAAAAAAAAAAAACAAATAAAATTTTAATTTGGCGATTTCTGATTAACAATTTGGCGACAGAGGCTCAAAAAAATCTGACAAGCCTGGTCAGGAATTGTATAACAGGTATTTAAAAAAATAAAATAAATAAATAAATTTTCTAATAAAAAATAATAAAAAAATATATTTTTTCTTTGAATTTTAAAACTTGAATATTACTAAAACAAAATTTCAAAATTTCATTCTTTAATTTTATTTTTATGAGCAGAATTGTATGCACTAATTTTGATCGATATGACTGCCAATAATAGTGCTCTTTTAATCTTTTAGTTGTCATGGTTGTTTGTATGCGCTCCATAAAAGAGAACCCAAATTAAGAGAATAAAGTGACCGTGCGAAAATTTAGTATTTAAGATTTAATAATAAATCAACTCATTGCACAGTGGGAAAATTTTGTAATTTTTTTTTTTTTCATAAATCTGTAACCTTCTAATTTTCAATAATAAATGGAAAATGCACCAATAATCTTGAAAATATTTTTCATAATATCAGTTAAAATGAGCTTATTTGATGAACCATAGCTTATTTGATAAACCATAGAAAACTGCTAGAAGCCCAACTCTTTTAATTCGCTCAGTAAAAAAATACTCTCTTCACACGTATAAATTAGTTCTGAAGAAAATTCACATACAAAGAGTTCAGTTTTTTTAACATCTGAGTAAAGTTTTTTTTTTTGAGCAAGTTAGACTTCTAGTTTTCTATGTAGTAAACTCTCTTTGAATTTAAAATATATTGTTATTTGATTACATAAGTTTAAATTATAATAAATAAATTTACGACAATTAGAGGAATGAGGGTAGGAACATTAAAGGCCTTGGTGTAAAGAATTAGTGTAAATATTTTAATTAATTAATTAAACGATGATAAGACAACCGGACGGACGTAATATGGTCACTGTATAATTTTATAATGATCTGTGGTAAATGTTATATTATTTAGAATTATTTCCTCTGACTCTGTATAGATTTTTGTTGTAATGTATTAGTTGGATTCTGATATATTAATGAAGACGTTGTGATAAGTAATACATTTTAATGTAAAAAAGTTTTTTTTAATCCATTTGAATAAAAAAACAAAATATTTAGTACAAAAAATGTGTAGATACCAAGACATTTTTATTAATAGCTCAGTAATCAATTGAATAGTCATGAAATGTATAGAGTTATTACGGTTAGAATAGATAATATCGAACCAAAAATACCCAAACTCTAGATTGGTTTTTATTATGTAGAAATAAAATTAAAATATTTCTTTTAGATTTATTAAATTTACCACTAAATATTTTTTTATCATATGACCGAAAAGTATTATTTATCTTATGGAACCTTATAATGGGGCAGAGCATGTAATAATTCAGCTGTAACTGGAACTTTATAATCATTCGTATATTCTTGGTATTCTGCCATTATTAAGTTGGTTTATACCTTTGTTTTAAAGATAATATCGAGAATTTAATTAATTTAGTTGATTGTTGATATGTCGTTATTTTAATAAAGTGTACTTATATTATTTTTTGAAGTAATTCCATTTTAATAAAAAAAAAACAAAATATTTAGTACAAAAATGCGTATATACTAAAACATTTTTATTAATAACTCAGAAATTAATTGAGTAATCATGATGGAAATTTACATTGCTATTACGATTATAATACAGAATCACATTTTAATTTATTTAGAGACACTGTTTAGTTTTCCTCTGGCTACATCCGCATATATCCGCTAATAAAATTTAAAAAATCCAACAAGATATCAGTCATTTGTATTATATCGATTGAAGGCAGAGGGAGCAACAAATACACATTCCATTTAAAATTATTTTTCACACAAAATATTTGAATGAAATCTGTACAAAAATTTTAACCACGGTTTAATTGCTTTTGAAATTTATGACTAGAAAGAAAATATATGCAAAGTTTGCCATATAAAATGATATAAATTATATTCCACAAAGATTAAGAAGAGAAAATAATAATTTAAAATGTGCAAGATTTTTTTATTTATTTCAAATATACCAGATTTAGCGAATATTTTCACAATAATTCGTGATATGATAGCTTTACAGTAAATTAAATATTGTATAAAATTTCAACAATTTTCAATACTAGTGATCAGCTCGTATTCTAGTATTTCCCACATTGCATGATCAACATTATCCTGATCTTGATCGTAAATAATCGTAAAATCCACGATATGGTGTTGGCTTACCGAAGAGTAAAAGTGCGTTAGATTGTTGATGCCATAGGCATTTCATATGGCAGTGTGGTTTCGATTTTAAATGATCAGTTGGATTTAAAAAAGTTGTCTGCAAGATGGGTACCGCCATAAACGTAAACGTGTGACAACTTCAAAGGATTGTTTGGAGTGGTTTAACCGCAATCCGAATGAGTTTTTGCTGCGTTTTGTAACTGTGGATGAAACATGGATCCATTACTGTACCCCGGAGACCAAGCAGCAGTCTAAGCAAGGGGTTTCTCCGGGTGAACCTGCTCCGAAGAAGGCCAAGGTAAGTTTGTCGGCCAATAAGGTGATGGCAACAGTTTTTTGGGATGCACGCGGGATAATCCACATCGATTATCTTCAAATGGGAAAAACAATAAGTGGCGAATATTATGACAACCTAATAGACCGATTTAGTGAGGATTTAAAAAGAAAACGACCCCATATGTCCAAGAAAAAAGTTCTTTTTCATCAAGATAATACACGGGTGCAGTGTCAATGGCAAAACTCTATGAATTGGACTACGAATCCATCCGCCATATTCTCCGGTTCCTATTTCCAAACCTAAGGAAATAGTTCGGTGGATAGAGATTCAGCTCCAGCGATGAAATTATTGACCAAACAAATGCCTATTTTAACCTCGAAAAATCCTATTTTTACGCAAAGTAAATGACGAATGAATAGTGTTGCATTTCATATATAACTACGAGGGAAGTTCGAAAAGTCACGGACTTATCGATCCACCTTCGTACAATATTTCGAACTAATTTAAATTACTTTTGTAAATGAAGGAGTCAGACATCAAATTTTTAGGATATATCGATTTTTTATATAAAATAAAATTTTTTTATATAAAATTATAAATATTTATAGCAAATAAATTCAAGTAGTGTTATTCCATATCAAAATGGACAGGAAGCAGCCTTTTTCGGACTTAGCATCTCCGATTTCAATGAAATTCACTACAGATATTTCCTATTGGAAGTGTTTCTTAAATCATAAACTTTTAGACACACTGCCCCTTCTGAAGTTTAGAAACAGTTTCATTATCAGATGCTTAATTTTTTTTTCTCCTCCATACAATCTTGTAATAGTTTAACGTTGACCGTATCTTGCTGATGTACATTTGATATCTTCTCATGCTCTTTATGACTCTTAGGAGGCCTAAAGTATCTAAAAAAAAATTAAAAATAAATAAAATCTTTATCTTTATAAACTCTCACCCATTACTATCCCTTGACAAAGTCTTTAAAGCAATCAATATTTGTTGTTGTGTCTGTAAGGCATCAACTTGAGCATATTCTTTATGTTTCTTTATATAGATCCAGGTGTGAAAAGCAAGCCAAACCATTATGGTGAACAATATAGCAGCTATAAAGCTGACCATAAACATTAAAGTCAAACTCAATAAACTTTCTTTACATATGCTTCTCCTAGCAGCTAGAAAATTGTAATACACCATCTTGCAATCTAGTAAATCTGTAAGTTGGTTCAACAAATGTTCACTGCTATTAAAATCGTCGATAATTGCCTCCAGTTTGTGTTGTAAACCAAAGGATCTAAAAAGCTCCATAGAACTTTGAACTAATGAAGCCAAAGCAATGTGCGCATTTTTAAAATAATTTTTAGATTCCTTTAAATGCTGGTCAAAGGTATTAGTGAGGCCTGGTTCACATTTGGTATATTCTAACAAAACATTAGTTGGAAGATTATGTGGTGCTGCGGATGCTAAAAAGTCTTCGGGATTAATACAAAGATCACTCACAGCCACAGATGAAGGTAAATAAAGGCTTGACATTAGCCACAAAGCAATAACAGCTAACGGGCCATAAATACTAAATAATATTAAAATACACCGATAATTCGTTGCCACGCCCATTAAAAGAACAACACAAAGCAATAATAAGAAAGACAATATAAGCACAGTAACTGGCCAACGTATCAGTTCAATTTTTTCGCCATCCTATGTAAACAATACATATATACATAAATATTAATAATTTAATTATATTATATTCTATTGCATGTTTTTACCATTAAGAATTTTGTCATATTAACGCCAATTAAAGGTACACGTATATCGTTGACGGCATTTTTAACCATTGTAACATTAGCTTGAACCATATGTAGCGATAGAAAATGTATTGAAAGGGCAGATTGATTTGACACTGGTTCATCAAATATATCTGTCAATTCAACTAAATCCGGTTCAATGTGATTCTTAAGTGTCTTCTCTAAAATATGGGTCTGATTACGTACTGTTGCTACTAGAGTATTAACTTTGTGACCGGCAGTAAAAACCTCCAAAAGGCCACGGTGTAAAACGTCATTACCATATAAATCTAAATTAAAAAATAAAATTATTTAATGATTAAAATTGGATAAATAATTTAAAATTACTCACTCAAACAAATGATAAAACAACAAATGCACGTAATTATTGATAAGGTCATTTTTAAACTTGTAATAGAGTATGCAGTGCGGGATTTTCGATGGCAACATTGTTGTATTAAATAAATCAGCAATCCCAGCAGTGAGATAATTAGCAAAGCCACTGGAATCGAACCCAAAATACCCAAACTCTAGATTGGTTTTTATTATGTAAAAATTAAGGTTTTTTTAATTTATTAAATTTACCTCTAAATATTTTTCATCATATGGCCGAAAAGTATTATTTATCTTATGGAACCTTATATTATAATGGGGCAGAGCATGTAATAATTTAGCTGTGGCTAGAACTTTATACTCATCCATATATTCTTGGTATTCTGTCATTATTAAGTGGGTTTATTCCTTTGTTTTAGAGATAACGTCGAGGATTTAATTGCATTAAGTTGACTATTGATGTATCGTTATTTTAATAAAATTTACTTTTATTATTTTACTTTTTTACCGGAAAAAATTATAATTTGAAATTATTCACTTTACAAATGTTTACATATTTTAGATATGAATTCTAAAGCAACAAGTTATGAACTGAACAATAAATATGTCAAATTTACGTTTACTATTTTACTTACTTAAAATTAAAAAAAAATAAAATAAAACGTGCTTAGAATTTTGATTTAATTAATTTTAAATACTCTTGCTTTTTAAAATGTTATTAAAGCTATTTGATTGTTATTTAGAAAAATATTTTTATATGTGCTGAGATAATCGAAATTTATAATATTGGTACAAAAAAAGTGGTACCTTTTAAATTGATTCAATTTGAAAATTTTTTACTTTTTTGAAAATTTACGTCCTTCCGACTGTTTGTTGAAAGCAGAAAAGGTCTCGGGACTGCTTACCTAGGTTTATTTGCTACGAGGGCGGATCAATAAGTCCGTGACTTTTCGAACTTCCCTCGTAGGTATATGAAATTCAACACTATTCCCATCAAGTACCACCTGTTAGTAGTCTACTGTAAAATTTTGAACAAGTGTTGTCATTTACTTTGCGTAAAAAATAGGTCCTTAAAATAGGCATTTGTTTGGTCAATAATTTCATCGTTGGAGCTGAATCTCTTTCCAACGAGCCATTTCTTTAGGTTTGGAAATAGGAAGTAGTCACTAGGGGCTAAATCCGAAGAATATAGCGAATGAGGTACCAATTCGTAGCCCAATTCATAGAGTTTGCCATTTATGGTCAATTGAGAGCAAACGCGGCACCCATCTTGCAGACAACTTTCTTAAACCCAGCTGATCATTTAAAATCGAAACCACACTGCCATATGCAATGCCTATGGCATCAACAATCTCACTAACTTTTATTCTTTGGTCGGCCAACACCATATCGTGGATTTTTTCGACATTTTCGGGTGTACTGACCTCAATGAGCCCTCGAAATTCACTTTTTTCCATTTTTAGAAAAATACACGAGGTTGTATGTTTTGAACAGCTGTTAAACACAAAAACGAAAAGTCATGGACTTATTGATCCGCCCTCGTATTGAAAATAGGCAATATCGATTAATAAAATAAGAAAAATTTAGGGGATTATTTTGTAAATCACTTTCCCTCACATTAAAAATTTTTCTATATAAATTGTTTTTAAAAAATTTGTATAGAAAAATGTTCAAAGTAAACTGAAGTCTTTTATAAATTAAGGGAGTTAGTAGTGTCTGCCTTAACTCGAGTTTATAAATTTCCTTCGATATATCTAAAATAACAGCATGTATGGCAACGAAATTCGCCCACTTTACGGCCACCTCCGACAAAAGGTGAAATTTTAATTTAGGGTGGCACAAAAAGTTGCAGGTGGTGGGTATAATAGATTCTTACTTGTTAATTTTTAAACAAATTTAAAAATTATATTTTGGATTTTTTTATTTTTTTTTTTTTTTTTTTTTTTTTTTTTGTAAATTGCAAGTTTTTAAATATGATTTTTGTTGAAAATCATATGTATTTGAAATTTGGTAAGCACATTGCTTTTTAAGTTTTTACTTTTATTAATTAAAAATTATTATTACATGTAAACCTTTAAAAAAAAAGTTGGTCTGTCAAGCACTTCTTTCAAAACTAATCGCTCCATTAACACAAATATATGCTTTCGGAAACGATTTCTTTCTATCATTAGAAAACGCAAAGTATACTAATTTTTCTAGACTGATCGCGATTCTTGTCATTGGAGCAAAAAAGCAATTCAAAGGCATCAAAAAAATTCTGTTGGTATGTGCCAAAGTAACTAGTCCACCAAACTATCCAGAACTATGTAAATTTGAATAGTAATAGGCCTTAGTGAAAACATTTAAAAAACTGTAAAGGCTCCACAAAAAGTACCAATTTCAACAAAAAAGTAACCGATAAATAAACAATAAGTGCTCTTATGACAGATGCTCCAAAAAATATTATGTAAATTTTTTATTAAAATCTAATAAAAAAAAAAATTCTTCTAAATTAAAACCTTGAAAATTTGTTTGTAATAAAAACAAAATATCAAAAAGATTCACCCTTTGATTTGATTTTTATAAGCAGAATTGTATGAGAAATTTTTCCGTGCGCTCATTTGAACGATATGATTGTCAGTAAGAGCGCTCTTTTAATCTTTAATATTTTACTAGGGTGATTGAGTCGATTTTCCAACCGATTTTAAAACCGTTTTTTTCTGTTTAAATACTGTTGGTTTTTTCAAAATGTTTACTTTTCTAATGCCAAATAAACCAAAAAACTAGATTTTAAAAATAACATTTTATTTCAAAAAAAAAAAAAAACATACACTGAATATTAATATTTTAATCAAAATTTAGGAAAAATTTTTTAACTCATTAATTTTTATAAAGTTAATTTCTTGTTATGTTTTATAAATATAGTTTAAGGTTAAATTGTAATTAATTCTATAAGTTTAAACAAATATTAAATTAATAATTATGTTGAATGAAATACGCATATCAATGGAATTAGTTTTTATACCCTACACCACCATAGGTGGTTGGGGAATTATGCGTTTGTGCTGATGTTTGTAACGCACAGAAAAAAAATCCTCCAATACCCAACTTAAAGTATACCAATCGACTCAAAGTCATCTTTTGAGTCGATCTAACGATATCCGTCCGTCTGGCTGTTCATGTAAATCTTGTGCACAACTTCATTTTGAAAATAATTCAATGAAATTTGGCAGGTAGGACTAACATGACACAAGGACGAAGCCTAATGAAATTGGATATAATCGGTGCATTATTTCACCTAGCCCCCATACAAATGTCTTCCAGGAATAGATGTTTATAAATGCCTTAAACAATATTTTAATGAAATTCGGTGTAAGGAAGTTTTGTGTAAGTATCAATCTTGTGCCAAATTTCAAGAAGATTGGTCCATAATTGACTATAGCTTCCATAAAAAACCCTCTTCCTAAAATCACTTTAACGTACATAAATTACATACACATATTAGTATCAAGTTTATATTAGTCACAAATAAGTTTTATATAAGTAGAAATCACAGTGACAAATTTTATGAGAATCACTCCATAATTTACCATAGCTCCCATATAAGCCCACTTTCGGGAATCACCCTAAAGTGCATAAATTCATATATTAACATAATATTCTGTATTGGTATATTTTATTTTACACTTAGTAAAAGTATCGGTCCACAATTGTCCACATGTCTAATATAAGACCCCTAAACGAATTTTGATGGACTTACACAATTGTGTGGGGTATCACCGGCTTTATCTTTCTTACTTGTTTCTTATAAACAATTTAAATATTTTAGGGTTCACAATTTTTTTAGTAATCAGGGCAACCAAAAATATACTCTAAAAAAGGTGTTTTATGCGCATAACAATGGGAAAATATGATTTTAAAATTAAATAAATATGATCTTAAAATATTATTTATTCTGACTAAATTTTATAGTATCAACCAAAAATAACTTTGTTTTTATTGGCAATTACTAAAAAATATTGCATCAGGAAACTACGAAATTTCTATCAATTTATGGGATAAAAATTGTTAGGGAATCAAATTTGAAAAACATATTTGACAATAAAACTAAAATTTCACCAAAAAGCAAATTATGTAAAGAATTATTTTGGGTGGAAAATATATAAAATTATTGTTTTAAGTACAAAACTATGCTCTTTAGTGCGATATATAAAATATAAAATAATGTTCTTAAGTATAAAATATGCAAAAATATGTCATTTAAATTGCTAACATATACTCTAAAATAAAGAATTAGATATAAAATTTTAGGATATATCGAATTTTTTTTCTTTTTATTAAAATATAACAAAACTTTATGAAATAATTCTAACATTTATAGGAAATAAATTCCAGTTAAATTCATTTAGAAGCTTAAACTATTTTCTGCCCCCCTCAATCATGAAGTAGTTTAGTGTCGACCATATCTTGTGGATGAACATTTAATATCTTCTCATACTCTTTACGACTCTTCGGGGGCTTTAAGTATCTAAAAAATATATTTGAAATATAAATAAAATCTTTATCATTTTAAACTCTCACCCATTACTATCGCTTGGCAAAGTCTTTAAAGCAATCAAGATTTCTTGTTGTGTCTGTAAAGCATCAACTTCAGCATACTCTTTATGTTTCTTTATATCATCTCACAATCTAATATATCAGTAAGTTGCATCAACAAACGTTCACTGCTATTAAAATCCTCAATAACGGCCTCCGATTTGCGTTGTAAACTGAAAGTTTTAAAAAGCTTCTTAGAAATCTGTACTATTGAGGTCATGGAAGCACGGGCAATATTTAAAGAATTTAAAGATTTTCTTCAATATCGATCAAAGGTATTAGTAAGACTAGGATCACATTTGGTATATTCTAACAACACACTAGTGGGTAGATTATGTGGTGTCACGGATACTAAAAACTCTTTGGGATTAATGCAAAGGTCTCTCACAGCCATAGATGAAGATAAATAGAGGCTTGACATTAGCCACGAAGTAATAATGGCCAATAACCCATAAATACTAAAAAATATTAAAGCACATCGATAATACTTTGCCACGCCCACCAAAAGTACAACACAAAGCAATAAAAAGAGAGAGAATGTAAGCACAGTAAGAGGCCACCGTATCAGTTCCATTCCTTCGCCAACCTATATAAACAATAAAATATAAAAATTATAATTGTATAAAATTTTATTAGACGTATTTACCGTTAAAAAGTTAGTTATATTAACGCCAATTAAAGGTATACGTGTATCATTGATGCCATTTACGGCGATTATAACATTAGCTTGAACCATATTGAGCGAAAGAAAAAGTATTGAAAGAGCCAAGTAATTTGATACTGGGTAATCGAATGTATCAGCCAATCAACTAAGTTCGGTTTAATACGATTTTTAATTGTCTTCTCTAAAATATGGGTCTGATTGTGCACTGTTGCTACAATAGTATTCACTTTGTGAACGACTGTAAAAGCCTCTAAAATGCC
Source organism: Protocalliphora azurea (assembly GCA_932274085.1). NCBI lineage: Eukaryota > Metazoa > Arthropoda > Insecta > Diptera > Calliphoridae > Protocalliphora > Protocalliphora azurea. The sequence continues at coordinate 135,370,744 of OW026523.1, read as the reverse complement.
ATGGTGTATATAATGCCGCAATTATTCATGATTACTTGCATAAATCAATGATAATGCAACAAATGCAGGTAATTATAGCTAGGGCCACTTTTAAACCCGTAATAGAGTATGCTGTGCGAGATTATCGTTGGCAGCATTGTTGTATTAAATAAATCAGCAAAACCAGCAGTGAGATAATTTGCAAAGTCACTAGTATCGAACCCAAAATACCAAAACTCTAGAGAGGTTTTTATTATGTAAAAAATCAAATTAAAATATTTTTCTTTATTTAAGATTAAATTTATCTCTAAATATTTTTCATCATATGACCAAAAAGTATTATTTATCTTATAGAATCTTATATTATAATGGGGCAGAGCATGTAATAATTTAGCTGTAACTGAAACTTTATAATCATCCATATATTCTTGGCATTCTGCCATTATTATGTTGGTATATAGCTTTGTTTTAGAGTTTTAAACGTGGACGATTTATCGCTATTTTAATTAAAAAATGTAAAAAAATAAAATAAAAAATTATAATTATAAAAATATTAAACCTAGTTGAAATCCACTTTACAAATGTTTATATATTTTAGATATGAACCCTAAAGTAACAATTGGATTCGTTTGTTTACTTTTAGTATTTTGCTTAATAACCATTAACCAATTAAAGCTATATAAGCATATGTTATGAGACATATTAATGAAATTATACTTATGATCATATTTGATCGTTATGACAATATGCTTTTTTTAATTCATTTTTATATGTGCTGTGGTAATCAAAATTCACAATATTGGTACCTTAAAAAATAGTACTTTTTAAATTAATAATACTATTTAAAAATTTGTTCATTTTATGAAAATTATTATTTATTTTATTTTTAATTTTTTTATTTTTTATTATTATTATTATTATTTTTTTTTTTTTTTTTTGTTACTACTATGAACATTTTTATATTTTTTTAATTCTTTTTCAAATGCATATTTTTGATAGAAATAAATTTAATCGCAAATAATTTGTAATGTATAAATTTAAATAATTTATTATTTATTTATTTTTTGCCCATATATTTTTTGGCAATTTTTATTTTTTTGTAATTTTCGTAATTCATGATAGTAAATAATTTCGTCATATGCAAATTCTTCCTAGCACTCTCTCTTTGTCTCTCATTTTCCAACGGTTGTATATGGGATGAAAAGCTCTTACCAAGACAAAACTCCAGGGGAAACATATATTCTTTTGTCGCCAATGGGTTAAATTTAAAACTTGATGAAATGAAATTAATCTTAGAAAATGCACCACATATTTTCCACAATACTTTATGTGTTGACTATTAAACCTTGACTATTTAAACCTTTTCGGAATCGAAAAGACCTTTAAAAAAAAAGTTTTTTTGATATATTTGCATATCATTAATTAATTAATCATTTTGTTGAAAAACTTGTACTTTGTACAGAAATTAGGACTTTCTTTCAAATTAATAAAATTAGTATCTACATGTTAACAAGTTATACTATTCTAAACTTTTACTTTTTGAACGTTATAAAGTTCTAATTTTTTAAATACTTAATTTTTTTGCACTTATTCTATAAAAGTTATATTTTTTATTTAATTTTTATAACTATTTTTCGATTTCTTCAAAAATTAGAAAAAAATAAAGTTTCTTTTCTTAGAGCGTTTAAAAAAAGTTTAATAAAACTCCGATTAGAAAATAATTGACAAAAGAAAGACGATAGCTGCCACAACGTTTATTACACTGGCAACTCTATTCCACACACAGCTGTTTCGCATTTGACAGTTCTTCTCAGAGAAAGGAATTGTGTAAAGCTGTGTTTGATTAATTTTGTATAAATAATTACAATTTATCCATAAAAATTCTATTAAATGAAAATAAAATCATATAAAACTTATTTAAAATATCAGTAGAAACATAAAAAGAAAACAAATGTTAAAATAAAGTGTAGAAATTAACTGCCAAAACGCCATGTATAATAACAAAAACATTGGACTTACAGTTTCGTCTGGTGGATCATTTGATGAGGATGAGGATGGCTTTAGTGGCAATAAGCAAGATAGAGAACATAAACACAAAACAAGAACAGAACCGCAATATAGGGATAAGGGCAAACAATATGGTCTGTCCACAAAAATGGCGCTGGGACGGCTGCATGATGAAATTGAGAAGATGTTAAAGGGCTATGAACAGAAATGGAAGGAAGAAAGGTAAATTTTGTTTAAAACAATGATTTTTCAATAGAACTTTAAATTTTGGTTATCATTTTTAGTTGCTACCGTCAGGTACGCTCAGCCTTTGTAAAACGTTATGACAGTCCATTGGGTTGGTCATCGATTGCCACCTCATTGCTGACAACAATAGCTTTGCTTATCTCTTGCTCATATCTTGCCGCATTATGTTTAGCAGCTATCTTATCGTTGGATTTATTTATCGTTATACGCGAAAATAACTTAAGACGCACAGAAATCTATCGCAAATGTCGGGCGGCTTTAAATGATATACGTTTAGCAGAAGTGGAATTGTGTTCTGAATGGCAACCGCATAATTATCCCCACATCTGCTGCCCCTTATCACCATGCGTTTCATTGCAATGGACATATCGTGATGGTGTTATTGTGAATTTACCTTGGGCTTTGTTGGTCAAGGGGGATTATATTGTTTTGCGGCCGGGTCATATAACGCCGGGACCTTGTGCGGAAGTAAATGGCAAAAAGACATTTAATGCGCATGAAATTTATGGTGTGGCACAAGTCACAGAGCCACCTGTGAAGCCAGTCGCACGTAGTCCATTGCCGGATTTGGTGTGTTGTTTGGAAAATACGCCGTATTTGACAAATTTGAAATTAATATTGGAAAATTCATTAAAACGACCACCAACCATATACAATCAGCAGAGATATTTGGTAAGTTGTATATTGCATTAAAAAAATTTAGGAAAACGAAAATTTTTGAAAAATTTCTGAAAAATTAAAATTTTGTAAAATGAAATTTATTTTATCTTAAAAATTTCCTTTAAAAATATATCGCTTCCCAGAAAATTTTCTTAAAAGAGAATTTAATATTTGTTATTTTATTTATAGTTGGTCACCAAATATATACAGCAATGGGGTTTCATTTGTGCCCTTATCCTTACACTATTCGCTGGCATTTTAAGATTACATGGTTTCGGCTTATCCACTACATCGGATGGTCATTACGAATGGATGGATATGCTTATAGAATCCCCTGCTTCGGCCGTAATTCCATTATTACCCTTAGTATTTCCCCTCATGTGGATTTCTATGAATCTTTGGGGCATCTCTCGCCTGCAATGTTTCCTACGTACTCCTCAAATTGCCTTGGGCAAGGATTCAGAGAAATCATTTGAAGAGGATCTCGATACACCATCGTTTGATTATGAAAATGTTGTTTTACATCGTTCGAAGGTGTTTCGTAATTGGCTACAATTGTGGCAGGGTAACAGTGAATTATTGCCACGCTCAGCTAATGTAGTGCAAGTTTTGGGTTCTATAACTGCCTTATGTTGTGTAGACAAAAAGGGTATACTATCGTGGCCGAATCCTACCGCGGAAAAGGTATTCTTTTTACATGATACCGATAACAAAAATTTCGAAGAGAAAAGTTGTCAAACTTCTATGAATTCGGAAAGTGATATACCCGATCATACGGTACAAAAAGGTAATGGTATAGTAGCAGAAGTTTTGGATTTAACACACGATCAACATTGCCCCTTTCGTTTGGAGTTCGATGATCAGGAATGGAAGAATCATATTAAGTCTTTAAAGCCTTTAGGTAAGTTTTATTTTTCGAGTTAATAAAAAAATGGGTGATTAATCTTTCTTCTTTTGATTTAAGGTCTTGCCATACTTTTAAACACTTGCTCTCCTTTGACACATGAACATTATTCTCAGTTTTGTGGCCATGTTACTGCTGTTGCTATGCTGGATAAGGATTTGGTACCTGTTACAAATCGGTATGCGATCGTAGAGTCCAGTATGAAAAGCTTTTTGCATGGGTACGTTGTTTTATTTTCTTTTTGAGTTCATTATTTTCCAAATTCTCTTTTCCTATTGTTTATTTTTCATTTTTCAACCAATCCTGAAGTCAGATTTATTAAATTTCCATTTTTTTTTTTTTTTTTTTTTTTTGGTAATTACAGTCCTTGTTTGAGAAAATTTTAAATATGAAAAAAACATTTTAGCGAAATTTTAAATTTTATTTTTCAGATTTATATACTTTTGCTAATTCGTTAGAGAATATTTTTATTAGTTTGAGTTCACACAATACAATTTTTCTTGCTGAGATTCTGATTTCGTGTGAAATTCATTTTGATTTTCATTTTCGTACTTGAAAACAAAAACAAATTAAGATAATTAAAGCAAAAAAATCTTAATTGCACTTACGTTTGTGAGTGAACGTAAATACAAGTTAAAAAAAGAAAAATTGTTGTGTGTAAACTCAGACTTAAATTAATATACATATTGTTTTCTAAAACCTTTGCTTTTTAAATTTTCACCTAATATTTGTTATTAGTATTCTAGTCATGCTAAAATGCTAAAATCCTTTAATTTTGATTCTATATATCGTTTCCAAGTGACTGTAATTTTCCAATTTTTAATTATTATTTCTAAATTTAAAAACTACAAATCTAAATCTATTTTACAGCTAAGCATCGAAAATAAAACACAATTATGCTCTTAATTATATCTTATATTTGAAATACGTATTTCGAAAATTTTCTTTTTCAAGAAAATTTTCGCAGCATTTGGTTTTTCTAGAAAATTTCTCAAAATTTCCTTTTCCTAAAAAAATATTTGCAAATTTACTTTTTTCTCAAATTTTGATTTTATAAGAAATTTATAACAAATTTTATTTTATAGGAAATTTTATTAAATTTACGTTTTATACAAAAATTCGAAAATTAGAAAATTTTGTCAAAATTTCTTTTTTATAGAAAATTTTCTCAATATTTACTTTTTATATGAAAATTTCTCAAAATTTACTTTTTACAGGTATTTTTCTCAAAATTTACTTTACAGAAATTTTTCTCAAAATTTACTTTATAAGAAATTTTCTCAAAATTCACTTTATAGGAAATTTATTCAAAATTTACTTTATAAGAAATTTTCTCAAAATTTACTTTATAGGAAATTTTCTCAAAATTTACTTTATAGGAAATTTTCTCAAAATTTACTTTATATGAAATTTTCTCAAAATTTACTTTATAGGAAATTTTCTCAAAATTTACTTTATAGGAAATTTTCTCAAAATTTACTTTATAGGAAATTTTCTCAAAATTTACTTTATAGGAAATTTTCTCAAAATTTACTTTATAGGAAATTTTCTCAAAATTTACTTTAAAGGAAATTTTCTCAAAATTTAGTTTTTATAGGAAATTTTCTCAAAATTTACATTTTATAGGAAATTTTCTCAAAATTTACTTTTTATAGGAAATTTTCTCAAAATTTACTTTTTATAGGAAATTTTCTCAAAATTTACTTTTTATAGGAAATTTTCTCAAAATTTACTTTTTATAGGAAATTTTCTCAAAATTTACTTTTTATAGGAAATTTTTTAAAATTTTACTTTTTATAGGAAATTTTTTAAAATTTTACTTTTTATAGAAGATTTTTAAAAATTTTACTTTTTATAGGAAATTTTTAAAAATTTTACTTTTTATAGGAAATTTTTAAAAATTTTACTTTTTATAGGAAATTTTTAAAAATTTTACTTTTTATAGGAAATTTTTAAAAATTTTACTTTTTATAGGAAATTTTTTAAAATTTTACTTTTTATAGGAAATTTTTTAAAATTTTACTTTTTATAGGAAATTTTTTAAAATTTTACTTTTTATAGGAAATTTTTTAAAATTTTACTTTTTATAGGAAATTTTTTAAAATTTTACTTTTTATAGGAAATTTTTTAAAATTTTACTTTTTATAGGAAAATTTTCAAATAGGGTGGAAGGGGGAGTATTCGTCATAAAAGCACAAACGCCTTTGCCAATTATCTTGAAAATGAAGTCATAATTTTTATAATATAATAGATTTTATTTTCCTTTATAGAAGATTTTCATCCAACAAATTTTAATATTTTCAATTTATATTTCGGAGGTACATTTTTGGAATTTTTTCCGTGTTATAAACTTGATAGTAATGAACAAGAATTGGTAAACGGTGTTTTATTAAATTCGTTTAAAGTGTGAAAAAAATTATCGCTTGTGCGTAAGAGGAGTCTGCCAGACTACTGTTAGGCGGATCCAACTTATCCTCCAGGAACGTCGTAATCAGTTACGAAGCACTTACTAGCTGCAGATCTTTCACTATACATGTAGACTTTCAGTGTTAAGAAAATTTAAACAAAAATCATTTACTGATTTTCGCATGCACTGATTTTAGTGTTGCATTGTTAATTGAATTTTTATTTATTTTACATAAAGTTCAATTAAACATTAATTTTTGTTTGTTTTTTCAATTGCTGATTTAAAATAAATAAAAAACCATCATATATAAGAAAGCGATTCTGTCCTCATCACTAGGCGATTTACCCCATGGGTTGAGGTAGTTTCGCAGGTTTTTGTCCCTTAAAAAATTTAAAGTAACGGAGAATTAATCAGGATCAAAAGGACTTGAATTAAAGCCAACATATATAAGTTTTTATTACTAAAGAAAATTTACAGATATTGTTTACTGTTATGAGCACTTAAAAAAAGTGTCGAATGCTCCCCCTTCTACACTATTACTTTTTCTGGGAATTTTTTCTAAATTTTATTTTTATAGGAAATTTTCTCAAAATTTACTTTTAATGGGAAATTTTTTTGTTTGAAATTTTTTCGAAATTTCCTTTTTGTGGGAAATGTTTTTTTAAGGTAATTTTTCAATTTTATTTAAAGTTTTTTTTTTTTTTTTTTTTGAGAAATATGCCTTTTTTAGGAATTTTTTTCAAATTTACTTTTTACAGGAATTTTAAATTTACTTAAGGCAATTTTTTCAAAATTAATTTTTTATAGGAAATTTTCTCAAAATTTACTTTTTACTTTGAAAACTACTTTAAATAGAACATTTTTTTAAAATTTACCTTTTTGAAAACTTTTCGAAGTTTAACGTGTGGAAAATGTTCTAGAGATTTACATTTTCCTTTTTATGGGAATTTTTTTTCTTCCTTTTTATTTCTTAATATTTTTTTATAGGAAATTTTTACAAAATTTCTTTTATCGGAAAATTTTACAAAAATTTTAAAGTAAAGTAAATTTTTAAAAGTTTACATCTACATTTTTTTAATTTTTGCATAATTTTCTTTTTTTTTCTTAGTTTTGTAACTTTGTATTTTAAAATAAAAAAATTGACAAATTAGTGACAAATATTTACTAAAAATCTTAATCACATAATTTAAAAATATATTTCCTTGTAGAAATTTCATTTAAAATTCTCTTAAATAAATAATTTGTAAGAACATTTATATAATTTGTTAAGTAGTTTCTCCACACAACCAAAGCTTTTTAATACCATAAATAACAACTCACAACTCAATTGGCATTTAACTTAAATTTATTTTTTAGAATTTATTTACATATTTTGAAAATTTGTGTTGATTTTAATTTTTTACGTTACTATATTTTCTTTGTTGCTAATTAGTGTAGAGTGGAACCATGTCATTTCTTATAGTAAATGATTTAAATGGGATTTTTCCGAAAAAAATACTGAACTTCCTAAATCGAAACTTATTTCATATCAATACATTTTAAGTATACTCTTTGGCAAAATTTCCTTTAAATCATTGCTATTAGTCTGACTTGATCTCTCACTTTATATCACAAACTCTGTCTGTGTACATTTAGTCTTTAGCCTCTTTTGTGTTTTGTTCTTTACTTTTTATATTATTTAAATTAACTTTTTTAATTCACACTAGCCTCTAAGTTTTTTTGAGTTAATTTCTTTATGTTTCTCATAAAAATCTAATTTCTGTAATACTATTTTCTTTATAATTTTTGTAAAAAAAACCCTATTGCATTTTGCTTTTCTTTAATGATGAATTTTGAATATGATACATATATGTTTTTAAGCATAAAAACGAATATTTGAAATTAATAATTTTTTTAATACAAATCATAAATATTAAATAGACGCTGTCTATGTGAGTTGGCCAAACAGATTGGTTTTACAGATCATGCCACCGATCGTTTTACACTAGAGGGTCAGTTGGCTACTTACAGACATTTGGTAAGAGAATTCTATAAACAATACAATTTTTAAATGCCTACAATACAACTTGCTTTATCTTCAAACTTTTAAGGTTTGAGTAGGTTTAAAACTTCATGTTAACTTTTGTTGAAACCTTTTAGCAACCCGATGTTGTACGTAGGGATATACGTTTCGCTCGCCAGCTGCAGTTGTCATCTAAAGTTAAAGTTCCTTTTCCACACTCATTGTCGGTGGTAATGCGTGAAAATCCCGGAGGTTATCTGTCGCTATTTACCCAAGGTACGGCGGACATTATTTTAGATTGTTGTGATGATTTCTGGGATGGTGAGGATTTAAGGCCATTGTCACCACAAGATCGTAAAAGAGCTTTGGATTTCTATCAACGCAGTGCTTTGACAGCATATTGTACCGCTTTTGCTTATCGACCCCTTAGACATGGCATAAATGGCGCCTTGAGTGGCGGACCCACTAAGAATGCCGGCAATATAGCCTACTTAGAATTGCCACCAGAATCGAAAATGCGCATGCAACATGTTGATAAAATGCATTGTGACTTTGAGTGTGGCCATGGTAAATTGAGTCACAGTATTAGTACGGACTCTTTGCTATTTTCCGAGAGCAAAGAGGACGACATTACCGATGTAGAGGGATGTTTTGAGATGCAATGTCATCAGGTGTTTATCGGTATGGTGACAATGCAGTATCAGGCTCAGACAGACATAGTACAGCTTGTGGAACGTCTTGAAAGGGCCTGTATACGTTTTGTCCATTTCAGCAAAGAAAACGAATTGCGGTCCCGTGTTTTCTCTGAGAAAATGGGTCTGGAATCCGGTTGGAATTGTCACATTTCCCTGTTAAGTGAATCGGATGAAAAGAACGCTAATGCAGGCGTTTTACAATCGCCAAAAACTACTGGTAAACTTGATTACTCTAACAACGTAAATAATATGACTACTACCACTATCAACACGACCACCACCACCACTACTACTACCTCCACCAATCCCCCTACCATAACCTCGACTTCTCATGCTAATAAAACCATAATCACCGCCATTAATTGTACTACTACTACCACAACTAGTACTGCTACTACTACTTCTACTACCATTAACAAACGCTCATCTTCAGTAATAAATCATGATGTGATTGAATTCATACCACCACCAACGTGTTCCACTAAAACCACTGCCATTATAACTACCACAACAACTTCAGCTACATCAGACACTCATGATAATGATAATTCCCTTGAAATCCAAATTTTAGGTAATGTAGCCAATGATGATGATTCCTCCGATTTGAATTATCTATTGCCACCACTTACTAATCTAGAGTCTTCCAAGACATTGAGTTCTTCTGCTCCCGGAGCCATCTCTAATCATTTAATGCAAGTGGCTGACAGCAATGAAACCTGTTCTAATGCCAGTTTGGCGGGTTCCAGAAAATCGCTTAATGAATCATTAAAAGCCAATCGTAGACGTCAATCTCAAGATTCAGCTTTGGATGAAAACTGTCGTTCGATTAGCATTTTAACGGAAAGTACTGAGCAGAGTGCTCCGGTTCATTTTGATATGTCAAATAGAGCTAAACTACCACGCGGTATAGAGAATATAAGACCCCATTTAGAAAAGGTTGACAATGTACCTTTACAAGTTTCTTTGTTTACCGATTGCTCGGCTGAGGCTACTCGACAAATGTTGGAAATCATGCAATCTTATGGTGAAATTGTAGTATGTTTGGGCTCATCTGCCAGTAATTCAAATTCAGAAATATTTTTACAGGCCGATTGTGGCATAGCTGTAGAACCTTTATATCCTCAAGTTTGTCAGGATATAGAGGCCTACACCGAAGCCAATATAGCCAACAATAAATTAAGAATGAAACGCAAAGCTGGTGTTGCTCCTAACAATGATATGCAAGAAGAATTTGCTGCTGAAGAACTGTTAGAAATGGGACAATATGGTGCCACTAGTGGCAACGCTAGACCTATGCAATGTCCCGGCAATACGATATCCCCCATTTATTTAAGTCGCATACTAAACTCTCTGCCCTGTTCAATATCAGTGAAACGTGAAGATCCTCTATCACTGGTGGCCATAATTGAATTATCAAGACGTTTTTCCTCGGGTCTCTGGAATTGTATACAATTTTGGGCTTGCTGTGCCGGAACTTTATCTCTGATAAATATTTTGAGTGCCTGTTTATCACTAAAACCTTTACTTACACCCCTAATGGTCATTTATATAATGTGCATACCAGTGCCTTTGATATCACTTGCTTTGGCCCATATCGATTTGGATCCGAAAATAATGAATCGTGCTACAGGCAAAAAACAGACTGAATATGATACTAGGGTTTTTGGTTTTGTACTATGGTGTTACGGTTGCAAATTTCTAACACCCATCTTGGTAATGGTTAGTTTTTTTGTAAAAGGGGGAATTTTTTAGGGTGAGAGTTATTTTTTAATTTATCTTTTGCAGATCTTATCCTATTGTGCATTTATGAATCATCCTATAAAAATAATGGATGTTGAAGATGATGAAAAACATATCAATTTACAGATAGCACGCATTTTTTCTTCATTTGGCATTTTATTGCATTTTGGTAAGTCAGATTTTTCTTGAAACAAATAAGAGATAAAAAATATCATCTTCCTGTTTTTATTTTTGAAATTTTCGATACGAAAATGAAATTGTTTATGAAAAATAAGTACTAAAAAAAATACTAACAATTACTTCAAAATGTTTGAATTCTATTCACAGTAACCGTTTCCGCTTCATTTGTTCATCGAGATCATTCTCTGTGGCAAAAGAATCCTTTTCGTAATCGCATTTGGGCTTTTAGCTGTTTCTGCATTTTATTCTTTCATTCGCTCATATGTACTGCAGAAATTTTACTTAATGATAATGTACATGATCAATTGGATGATGCCTGGCCAGCAATTGTGTTCCTTTTTGTAGGCTGTTTAATAAGTTTGGTAGTTTCCGAAACATGTAAATGGCAAGAAATAAAGTAAGTTATCTCAGCACTTTATAATTTTTATTTGAAGATAAACAAAATATTTATTTACTCTTAACAGGGTTAATGCACGCTATCAACGACGTGCCCGCTTAGATTTTGGTACAAAATTGGGCATGAATTCACCTTTTTAGTTGAATAAACAAAAAGAATATTGTAGTATGTAGTTATTTTATTAATTTTCTTTATATACAAACAACAAAAGACTTTTTATGTTTGCGGAGGAATGTTTTTTTTTTTCTGGCAAACAATTTATTTTTTAAAAATATTTAAAAGTCGGCCGGTTACTTTTTAGTTTTTCATTGTTTATCTTAAACGAAGTTCAAACAAATTTTCCCGTTTTTTATGCAAACAACCACGTTTATATTTAATGTTTTTAAAAATTTTATTTTTATAATGTTAACACACATTTCATTTTAATTTAAGCTTATTAATACATACCTCTAAGGGTAAATTAAGTTTAAAAGATTATTTCTTTTTGTTAAAAAAAAAAAAAAAATCGAAAAATATTTTACTTTTCATCCTCTGCCAAATTATATTTATATACATACATTTAGTAGTAGATAACTTCAATTTTAGCCGTGATATCCTACTTCTTTAATTAATTTTCTTTATTGATTATTTTTTTTTTGTTTTTAAGATTTTTAGTTAAATATCTTTTAAAAATCTGTACATAATGTTTAACAGGGCATATGTATATTTATTTCAAATATTTTTTAAATAGAAAACAAAACAAGAAAAATAAATGTTGTATTTATGTAACATATAAGTTTCAAAGAGTTATTTTAATTAAATTTATTAATAGAAATGTAAGTTCTGTTTTGGACTATGTGTAACAGAAAAAAATATTTTGTATACCCACCATCACTACTATTGATTCCTGTCAAATTATAATCGATGAGCGTTTGTCTGTAGGAAACCTTTTTCATGTCCAATGTACTAAGTTAGGTTCAGTGGCCTGCTGTCTAATAAATAGGTCATAGCTCTCTTGGGTTCAATTCGGTCACGTTGTTAAACCCTCAGGGATCATGTGATCATGCCCAATGTACTAACACGAACTTTAATGAAATTCCTAAGCAGTTTGCTTTTTAAAAATAGCAAGTTTGCTATTTAAAAATATCCATCATAAAAGGGATTATATATATGTTTTCTTTTACCTTAAAATTCAATATTATAAATGTTGCAAGTATTTAAACAAATGTAACATTCTTGTTTTCAAAAAAAAAAATAATAATAATAATAATAATAATAATAATATATTCTGTTTCCAAAAAAAAAAAAAAAAAATACTGTAACACAGGAGAAATGCAACAACTTCTTCCAAAATCAATAGTTTATAAATGGTGTATTCAGAACCAATTCATCTTTAGAACTAGTAGTTTCGTAACTAAATGCAATCGTATTGTAATTCTAAATATGTTTTAAGAAATGTTTTTGAGAACTAGAGCTTAGGAAATAGTTATGTATTTCTTCTACTTCTTTGAACGAATTAGATACTGGTTCCCAATGAATAATTAAAGATTTAGTTCTAGAAAAAATGTTTTTGATCCTCACACAATGAATTTTATTTTATACTAGCTTAACCCGGTGTACTTCGCTATCCCCATTGATGTTTTAACTAATAATTTAATTTTATGGGGGCCCCTGCTCAACTACGAAATATAACAGAAAGGTACAAACAAACTAACAAACAGATTCATTTTTATATGTTTAGGACGATTTATAAGATTTTAACCTCTTGATTTTATGATATGATCATATTTGCCAGATAAATCGTAAAATTTTGAGAAAAAATCGTTATAATTGTCAAATCGGATATTTGAAATCGCCAATAAATCGTTCGCATAAAAATGTAGGTTTACTAAATGTTAATAAACATTTTTTATGCGTTTTATGATGAAAATTTTGTTTTATTTATGATTAATCCCTGTATCATGGAATACAACTATACAAACTATAACAAAATAAATTTAAAATAACGATTTTCATGTAAAAATGTCAAAATTTTAAATTTTGTATAATTTTGTCATTGTGACAAAATTCGGAATATGTGTTTAAATTTTAAATTAAAAAATAATAATAATAAAAATTACATTAATTTTATATTGTCGGCCTAGTATGAAAGTCAAGTAGTACCTATTAAAACTGAAGATATGTGTATAAAAAGGATGCGTATCGTCGGTGCGCTGATAAAATTATATGCTAAATCGTTATTATAACTTCGGAGTTAATCCAAATATTTGATAAGAGATTAAAATTGAAAATGGACGATAAATAAAGCTTTCGGATGGTTCAATAAAAAATTTTTGGAAAATTTCTCATAGGACTTTTTGTTAGCGCACAACCATATATAATTTAGTATGACTTTCAAACAGTAAACAAATTTTTTACCATGAATTGAAAAGTTGTAAAAGTTGTAAAAAAAAACACACAAGACTCAATAGTATAATCAAATTCATCCCTAATGGCTTTTTAAATTATTCGTTATTATAGAAGTGAATAATTTAACTGTGATCTAAAGGTTTTTATATTTTACTTTTTTCACATTTTTTTTTTTATCAAATAAATAATAAATATAACTTTTATTTAAATAAGAAATTAGTTTTTTAGCTTTTTAATTACAATTTTTTATTTATACTTGGAAATCATTTAAATGAGCTCTAAAAAAATATTGCTTTCACCAATGGAAAATCGTTTTCATATCATGAAACATGCATGTGTTGAAAAGCCATTTCATTGAATTTTATCATTGACACATGAACTACAATAACACGCTAATGTCAAAATCATGCATAAAATTAAACCAGATCATCATCATCTGATTTAACTCTATCTTTATCATGTTTTTTTTTTTTTTTGTCTGAGTAGGTATGAATAATTTTAATTAATTTTAAGAAGAAATATAAAAAAATGCTGAAAATAGTTAGAAATCTTCATTTAGAAAAAATCATAAATCTTAGGGTAAAAGTTGTCAAATAGTCGACAGGCATTTCTTAACACGATAAATCGTCAAATCTGTCCATTGAATGTTTATGAGGAAATATTTAAAAATAAATAAAAGAGTAGATAGAACCATGTACTCGTTTTAGTTTGGAGTTGAGTATATCCCATTAGCTGTGAATAGGGTTTTTAATTTCCCGATATTTTCCAACTCCCGGGAATCGGGTTTTTATTTAAGACATTCCTTCGTATTCGGGAAAAATGCAATATTACTTAAAAAGCGCGTAAACTAAACACGCACGCAAATGCTTATTTGGAAATTAATTGTTATATTAAAAATTAATATAACAACATTAAAACATTAAATATAATATATAAAAACATTAAAACATTTTTTTTAATAATTATGTTAAAAAAAATGTTTTACCGTAGAATATTTTTTTAAGAAATCATAAATAAACATGTCTTCGATAATAAACACTTGGACCCCGATCGATTTCTCCAAAATATAAAAATTATAATTTTTTTAGTCTTAAATACAGAAAATTAATAAAAAAAAATCTTACAAAACTGTGTCGTGCATTTATCTAACATTTTCTAAATTTTGTGTACTAATAGCAGTGGTTTCAATAATAGAGAATTTTTTAAATATATAAGTAGTTTTGTCATTTCATTATTTATTAGTTCGGAAGTTATTTTTCTGGTATTTTAATAAATTCTCTAGATTTAATTACATCGAAATGGGCGCAAAGCGATGTAGTCATCTAAACATATATTTGCTTGGTTAATCAATGTTTTTTTTATAGAATTTTTAATTTTTAAAAATGGTAAGAATGCACAATTTTGATAGTTTTAATTCCCGGGATTCCCGACAAAAAATTCTGAGAATCGGGAAGTGAAAAATTCCTGGGAAATTCGTCCGGGAATTATCGATATAAAAATTCTAGCTGAAAATGAAATATTCAAAAATGGAATCCATTTCTGTTAACTATGTTACAACGTTAACCAAACTTTAATGAAATATAATAAACACACTTTTGGTTATGATGTCATAGATAATAGTAAACCAAAAAATTAAAATATTTGAATATTATTTAATCCATTTCATATATGGCGTCATAAATTTTTTATGAGCACATCACTAATGTATCTTTGGATTAATAAAGAAAAGGGGTACCTCAGGTATTATTATTTTTTTTTTTTTTTTCAAAATTGATTTTTGTGGTAGACAATTTGATAATATTTATTTATCACTTAATATTTTTACAAATTGTCATATTAAATTGCTTAATTAAATATTTTTTTCGAATGATTACCGTCTTGTTGTTCTTTGTTGTTTCGACTTTCTAATATTAATTAAAACTTAGACTAGCATCAAGTTCATTAGCTATTTCTGCGTTAACACTATTACCTCTTTATGCGGTTGAATATTTTCTTAATTAATATAATTAATGAATATAAATTACATATAATGATACTCTGAATTGGGCAAACTATTACTCCACATCTACACGAAGACATTTTTATTTATTAACATTAGAAATAATGTCGGCAGAATAACGGGAAAACAATTTTATTTCCAACTTTGTGTTAAGGGATGGAAAAAACGTTCAAAAGAAATTAATATGTTAAATTGTTTTTTTTTTTTATCGAAAATTTGACTTTATTTCGCATTTTTATTCTTTATTTGTCTTTTCAAAACAATTCATTATTTTCCGCTTATCTTTTTGTTAAAAAGGGGGCAAAATTTTAAAATAGAACAATAAATTTGATAGCTTATGTTAAACATTATTGCTCAGCTTTGTGTTTAAACATTTATTGCGAAATAGATTGCACAACAGATTTCTTATTGGTTCACACGTAACACTTTAAAGTGGGAGATAAAATTTGACAATTCCAAACATAAAACTGTCTATGTGTAGACTAGGGGTTAAAATGGTGCTATTGAAAACCTGCTTGGAAATTTTCAAAATTGATACTTTTTTTGAAGATTTTTTTAATATCGTCACTTTTTATCGCAAATAATAATATATAATAATATAGTGTATAAAGTTAAACAAAAAATGTTGATCAATTTTAATTTTAACTTTTAGTTTTGACCTTTTACAACAATTTTTGCGAACAAATTTTTCCTATATTAAATATCTTATGATAAGTTTACAATAATTTATCATAATTTGGAGAATTATGCTTTATTTAAAAGTTTTCTGTGACTGGTACTTCTTTTACAACATCATTTATTTATTATAACTTTAAGCGTTCATAATTCATTAACTATACGTCGGATTTTATTGATTTAAAAACCAGTATATACAAACTTTATGTAATAAATATTGTAAATTATATTGTAAAATTTAAAAATAATGATTTTCCAAAGATGCATTCACAACAAGAATACGATTTTCAGGTGCATTTTTAAGAAATTTCTATCTTTTTGATTTTAAATATTTTTACTTAATGTTGAAGACATATATGTTTATAAAACAGTCAATTAGTAATTATTTTGGTACAAAAAATATACCACAAATAACAAATTATGGAATTTTATGACTAAAATTAACCCTTCAGTTCTTAACCTAGTGTCTACATTAGGAAAATTTTTATTAAAACAAACGTAAAATCAGTGCTAATATATACAATGTAACCTTAGTTAAACAGCTGATTATTATTTTGGTTGTTACAGTTGTCAAACTGCATATATAAAAAACAATAATGAATACGCCACATGGTTGTTTTTGTGCAACTGCTGCCACCTTCCACAAATTCGCGTTAAGTTTAACGTTTGTCTTGATAAAAAATTCTCTAATGTAGACACTATGTAAAATATTGATGTCACTATTTTTGTGACAGTTAATTGATTAGTTTATGAACATATATTAATCATTAAATTATTTATTATATATCGAAAAAAATTTGTTTCGCTCAAAAATAAAAAATTGCGCATTGAAGGGTTAATTTTAAAATATACTCACAAAAAATAAACACAAAAATTATAAAACAAAATTTGTTTTTGTATGAAAAAATCTATAGGAATATTTTTTAAAATTTTTTTGTTTTAATAGCGGACCATTTTGTCCCAGAATAATTGTATTGCAATTTTTAGTAAACATTATAATTTTTGTAATATCAGAGGAAGACAAAAATTGAAAGAGTATAAAATTTTTTAAAATTGCATTTGCGTTATGAATGCATTTTTATATGGTAGCACAGAGAAAAAAAATGCTTATATTTAAAATTTTTTTTTCATAAATATTATGAATCGGACATGACTTTTTTCCCAAACTTTTTTCATAAAAAATTAAATTTTGTTCATAGATATTATTAAATTGTTCATAATAAAAATTTTAGGAATTTTGTAAAATTAAATCTTTGATTTAGTGTGATTTTAGATTTGATTGCAAATGGCAAATTAAAATAGTTATACATGAAAATTATAACAACAAATGCCTTAAAATGGCAAAATTCCAAAGAAAATCTGTTAAAAAATAATGTTTAGAAATTTTCATAATCCTGCTCGCATTCTGCAGCACATCTTTTTGATAAAAAGCGCTTCTGTTCTGTTCCCAAAATGTAGCTAAAAAGCATTAAAACTTAAAATTTTCCGAAGAAAATTTCAAACATTATTTTACAAATTGAAAACATAAATGAAAATTTAAACAATTTTTTTAGTCTTCTTAACTTTTGATTTATTTGAAAAAAAAAAATAAAAAAAAAAGGTTTTAATGCTTAAGAAATTATGTTTAAATATTATAAACTGAAATCAATGAAGGAAAATTTTTATATTTATATACAAACTTTTCTGTGAATATTATTTTTAAATTCTTATGTTTAAACTGGACATACATATACATACATCTTCCATATGTAACTTAAATAATTAAAATCCGTTTACAGCTTATAGAGATATTGGTGTTTAAAGTTGCACACTTTTTCGATTTTTTTTTTAACTTTTCAAAAAATTAAAATCGTGAATAAATTCGCGGTTTTTCCAAAATTCAAAAAAAATAAATAAATAAAAATAAATAAATAGGCGTATGACGAATATTAGCAAAATCCGAAGACCTAAGGATTATTTTTGGGCGTCCTTTCATTGAATGTTTGAGATATATATATTTTTAAGAATATTTTCTTTTTTTTTTCTCAAACTTTTGGTGTCCACACATTTTTTGTAATTTGGATTGTTTTGTAATTTTCGTAATCTACGATCAAGCATTAGTAATATACTATACAAATTTTACCTCTACATCCTCTATTTGAATCTCATTTTTTTATGGTTGTTAGCGGATTAAAAGGTAAATTTGAATACTTCCCAACTTTAGGGGCTAAATGGGGCAAATTAGATACCTAATTGGTACTACATACGTATATTGTTACATAGAGCACCGAAAAAAGCTGGTGAAGTATATTATATTACTAATCGCAAACAAATTTTTAGAGTGTATATCCCTCATATTCAGTAATGTTAATATTATTTTCTTCTATACTCTGAATCAAATAGTACATGTTTATTCGGATTTTCATATTAATCAGCATATTTATTTTCTATGTGAGAAGGATTTTTTTTATCAGAACCATCAAAATAGTAGTGTTTTTGTATACATTTTTTACATGAAAATTAATTACATTAAAATAAAATTTAAAGTTATTTTACTCGAAACTATGATTTTAAAGAAATGATTTCTATATCCACGAATATTTTAATCTTACTATTCATGTCGCATTGTATTAAACAGACATTCTAAAAAAGATGTAGATGACGTTTTAAATGTAATCGACCAAAATTAATCGGATAACCGATTGACGTTTCATCGATTTGATACCCTCCCTATATGTTAGCCATAAATACTATATGTTAGCCATAAATACTATATGTTAGCCATAAATACTTAATTTTTATAAGTCATGTAGTTAAATATGAAGAATATTTGGGCACAGTATTTTTTAAGTTTTAGAGTGCTCAATTATTATTAGATACTAAAGTAGAAGTAAACCTAAAATAAGTCATTGAATGAAGTCTGGCAAAGTTAAAATAGCTAAGATGAAGACTTTCAGAGTGCTCAGATTGTGAGTGTAATTATTTCATTATATTAAATATAAGAATAAACTAAAAATGTGTTATTTGGTGCTTAAGGATGTTACAAACTTTTAGTTTATTGCGGTAACTATTTTCAGTGTCAATTAAGGCCGTTAAGATTGTATATTGAATTTATTACCAATAAGTCGGACTTTTCAGGTAATCAGATGTAAATCAATCTCTTCAGTTTATTTATACAGAGAGAAAAACACATTTTTTTCTTGTTAATGAAATTTGAAATCGATTTAGTTATATTTATTTAATTTATATCGAGTAACTATTGATAAATAATCCAAATAACCAGCACTTTTAATTGTTAATATATGTATTTGTTTTATTTTTTAATATTTTTTGTTAATGATTTTAAAAAATATTAAATTTATTTTTTTATTCTTTTTTTTTTTTTTTTTTTGTTAACATCAAACATTTTTTTATTGAATATCTTATACAAAAAGCAATTACACAAATAAATTCGCACTTAATTTAACAGAAAAGAAAACATTTAATGTATTCAACCATCGGTTAGCATCGCTGTTTACACAGGCAAAACATATAGACTTTTAAGAACTTTCTTCCACAACATCATCTAAAGGATGTTGATGAACTTTGAAAATATTTGAAAGTTCATCGAGTAGAGTTTCAGAACGATAGGCGACACGAATATCGGGTACATTGGTACGTGTTATATCGTTGCCAGCAACACCTTCACGTGTATAATTTGGTCCGAGCCAATGTTGTTTCATCTGATAAGAAAAAGTATAAATTAAGGTAAATTATAATTAGAGATAATCTAATATTGTTAAAATTATTTTACCTTGTGTGGAAAACCACTCATTAAGACACTATTACGAGCCAATTCACACATATCGCAAGAACTCAATTTCCACACTTGCGCCGCAATACTGTATTCTTCCATCAGAGGTTCCTTGGTAAAGTGAAATTGTAGAGGATCATCAGTGGATAAAGAAACAATAAGACCACGAGCCAAATACTCAGGCAAAGGATTACGATGATAGTTAAGAAACAGTGAGTTATTGGAAAGTGGTGACATTGCAATACCAATTTGTGATAAATAATATAAATACTGGAGAACTGGTACTTTACGCAACAACAAACCATGAGAAATGTTTTCAGCCATTAAATAACCACAAACTAAATGTTGTACAGGGCCTGCCTCACCACAGTGGGGTCGTAAAACAAAAGTATTTAAACCGCGTTCTCTGCAGATGCAAAGAAAAATTATTAAAATTGATTTTTTTATTATTATAAATTGTACTTACTTTCTAAATTGATTCAACACCGTCATATTTGCATACATATAATAGATATAGTAAGCATAGGGTGGATTTTCATCATCAGTCCACTTGGGTGGTGTTATAATATCACCATCAAATAAAGGATTTTCTGGTTTTGATTCATCATCTACCGAATCGAAACCGATAACATAGTGTAGGAAACGATGTAATTCAGGATGTTTACTAGGCTCTTTGGTGGCCTCAAATAAAGGCAAAAATATATTGTCTAATATGTCTTGGAATGAGGTCAATAATTTGTTCGATTTGAAAATATCACTATAAAGAGAAATAATTCACATTTTAAAAATTGTTTTTAATTTAATTTATTTTCCAAATACTTACTAAAGTCTAGGTATTTGTATAAGCCAACGTATATTGGTCGAATAAACATTATAATCAATAGCCCACTTAGCCAATTTCTTCCATTCATCTCTAGACTTACCATAGATAGATAAACGTAATTCGGCATTTTGATATTTAGATTCTTCCAAATCAAAGGCAACTTCCTGGAATACAAAAAAGAAAAAAGAAACATATATTTGTTTTACTAATACATTTATTTCTAGATAATTACCATGCTTACCTTGATAATTTGTGCAAAATATTTTCCATTCAAATAGTTATCCGTTTTAAGGAAAACCTCTCTTAGGCGAGATTCACCAATGGGATTATACTTAGCATTGAATTTATCAAAACGATGGAACGTATTACGATCAGCATGTACGTCCAGCATATCCACTGTCAGATCGTAAGTAGTTAGATTCATCGATTGAAAAACTTGAGATAAGGTCATTTCTTGACCTTTGGTAACGGTGACCACTTCGTTGGCACTATTTTTAAGGGTTTTCTTAATAAAGCGTAATAGGTGTTTTTGATTCATGCACGAGGCGGCATGAATGTGGGTATCGACTTTTCTGTGAATAGAGGAAAAGAGAAGAAAGGATTTGGGAAAGTTTAAAAATATTTAAAAAATAAGGAAAAAGAAAATTTAATATAATAGACAATGAAATTAAAATTGGCAGAAAATCTTATAATCTCTTTGATTTTTAATAATAATATCATATTAAATAGCAAATTAAATGAGATATTTGGAGACATCTAGTTTTCGCGACTTTTGACCTTTAATAGTAAAAAAAACTGTTGGGTTATGTTAATTAGATATCTTGTTTATAACCTTCATTTTATAAAGAGCTTAAACACAAATTCCCCTATTTAAGGTTAAAGGTCATGAAAATTTGTTATTTATCAAAAAATTCTATTAATGGAATATATTTTCAGTTTGTTTTTCATTTTGGGATTTAAAATTTTTGTATTATTTTGACATTTTTCTTTTTAAATTACTTACCTTATATTATAAAAATCTCGATGTGGAACAGCCTTTTGTGAAGCCAATTCTCGCAATTCATTAAGTAGAACATGCAATTGGAATTTTGAAGACAAATAACATAAACGACGATAACAAAACGACTTTCTACAAAAAAGTTAAAAATAAAAAAAGGTTAGAGAGTTGTATTCATCAGTGTTGAATCCTATATACGCTTGACCTAATCGTCTTTAGGAAAAACAAATTTTTGAGAAGAAATCTTTTTTTTAACTTAAAAATTATATTTTTTCTAAAAAAAATTATAATTTTTTTAAAACTAATTAAAAAATTGTTACTTATACTTTTTAATTTGTGTTATATTGTTTTATTTAGTACTTTTTTTCAAAAAATTTTAATTTTGTTATTTAATTTTTGTAAATTTGTACTTTTTTTACTACTTTTTGACTTTTTGTTTTAATTAGTACTTTTTTGAAAATGTTTATTTTACTTTTCAATTTGTTACTATATTTTTTGAAAATTAATTAAAATATTGGTACATTTTTCGATAAATTTTTACTTTTTTAATTTTTTTAAATAATACTTTTTTGAAAATTAGTACTATTTTGGAAGGGGCTCTTTTTCGAAAATTAAAACACTTTAAAAATTGGTATTTTTCAATATTGGAATTATTATTTTTATTATTATTTTTTATTTATTTATTTATTATTTTTATTTTGTTTTCTTTTTTTTTTTTTTTGAAAATTTTTATTTCATTTTTTTATTTTGATACCTTTTAATTAATTAAAAAATGGTATTTGTTTTGAAAAATTTATACTTTAAATTTTTCCTTTTTTTCTAGTACTTTTTGAAAATTTGTACCTTTTTTAATTAGCACTTTTAAAAAAATTTATAAAAAATTATATCTAAATAAAATATATACTTTTTTATAAAAATTAGTATCTTAAGAAAATTAGTACTATTTTGAAATAGACTTCTTAAATTAATTTTTTTTTTTTTATTTTTTGGAAAATTTGTTTTTTGATTTTTGTTTTTTTTTATTTTTAAAATTTTGACTTTTTTCAAATTTAAGCTTTGTTTTCGGTAAATTTAAATATTTATTTTTTGACTTTCTTTCGAAAATTTTGACATAAAAAAATTCCATCACGTCACAGTTTTATAAGATAATGACTTTTAATTTTGACCCTTTTCAAAAATTTTTCCAAAAAAAAGAAACTATTAGCAATTGTCTGGCAAGTTTAATTTGGCTTGATATCATCTCCCAATTACTGCGATATATTGGGTTAATTGCGCTAAATTCTGACTGGTCATTGGTGCCATATATTTTAATAAAAAGTCTGTAATATCAAAGACATATGGTATTTCATGTTATGATAAGCTTGCAACAATTTATCATATTGTGGAGACTTATGGTTTGCAAAATTTGTATTACTTTTAGAATTTACTATCATACGATAGTTGATCCAAAAAATAATTGGCACACGAATTCTCAACTCTCCTTTATAAATTTTTATTTTTTAAGGAACACATTTTTTCTCAAACTCTTGATGTCCTATTTTGTTTTCAGTGTAATTTGGAATGATTTGTAATTTTCGTGACCTATAATCATGCATTTATCCATAGGTTAAAATTATGTGTTTCTTCAAATTTAAGAACTCCTACAAGATAAACGGAGAAAATTAGGGACAAATTTTTACTACATTTTTATAGCACTATTTCTCTTCTACAAAACTTAATTGACATATTTTCTCTAGCTCTTACTTAGACAATTATATAACCTAAAAACTCCTTGGGGAAGCATATTTTCTTTGGTAGTCAATGGGTTAAATTTGTTGGAATGGTTTTATCGGTGATTGGAATAAGTATTCCTCCGAAATTCATTACATTTTCTACGATTTCTTTTTTAGTTTTGGCCTGTGTAATTGTCTTATTTTAAAAATTTTTACTTTTGAAATCGTTTTAAATTGTTACATTTTGAAAATTTATACATTAAAAGAAAAAAACAATTCTTTTTTATAAATAATGTTTTTTTTAATAAGTTTCGTTTTGAAAATTATCACATTTATTTAGTTATTACCTTTCTGTTATTTATGAACTGAATTTAATAATTGCGACAATAAAAAAAGTATATACAACATTTCTGACAAATCTGTAAAGTCCGTAGATCGTAAAGGGATTTAATTTTCTTTTAAAGAAATATGAGTTTCAACATATAACTCTTTGCTGAAAGGTAAAAAAAATATTTCTTTCGAAATTTATAAATGTAATTTCTACTTACAATGGTCCATCGGCAATCATATTGCACATGATTTGCATATCATTACAGAAATCCTTAAGTTTTGGATAATTTTCAATTAGTGGCTCTTCAGATTGCTAAATTCGATAATAAAAATAATAAAAAAAAAAAAAAAAATCAAATTCATTTTAATAATTTTTATTGGTAAATAAAAAGAATATTTGAATTATGTATATTCAATATACGAAGGATCGACAGTCTTATTTTAACAGTAGTGTTTACAGCGATTAATCCACCATAAAAACTATGTCGGCAAGTAGACGTAAACCTGAGTTACTTATAATCCAGGCAAATTTCTTATTAAGGAATAAATACCGACCTTTTTGGATTATTATATACATGAGATCTGTTTCCTTAGAAGTCAGATTTTTGTTTATTTTTTCAATGAATTCAAACTTAAAAATCTGACTAGTACTGAAACAAAGATTTATAAATTTAAATTTAATTAATAAAATTTTCCCACTTACCTCATCTTGGAATACATTAAAAACACCATCCACAGCCCTAATGCAATACGTTTTATCGGCAGGAAATTCAATATCCCAAGGATCACTAGTTTCCGTTGGTGGATGTATAGGATGATCTAAGTACGATCATGAATATGATCGTTTTAAACAACATTACGGTGTGTTTTGTGTTTTTTTTTTTTTTTCAAAATTAATCGTTCATATTGCATTTGTGTTTTTTGAGTTGTTGTCAAATTAAGATGATAGGGCGAAAATATTTGTTAATAGTGTTTTATGTGTTAAAAAATATTAATGGTGACGTGGTTTTCGTTGGTGCAAAATAAAGTGCAACCAAATAGAATTAATTTTTGTTTAAAACATATTTTTTTTTTTTTGTTGATGGTTGGTTGATTTTGTATTTTGTCAGATTTTAAAATATTTATTTGTTTTGCAAAGAGTCATCGCATGTGAAAAACAGAAAAAAAATATAAATAATTTATAATTTGAGTTAAAAATAGAAAAATTACTTAACATAATAATTTGAACAATACATTATTTTAGTACAAATCATATAATAAATAAAGAATAATAAAAACAATAAAAGACATTTTCAAGTATATAGATTTTTTTTTTTTTTTTGATATGTGTAAAAGTAGTTGTGGAAAATTTGTTTTTAAAGTTTCGTGAAATAGGTGAAAATAAGATAGATGTGGACATAGATTAGATACGCTTATATATTTCATTAATAATAATATAGTGATCTATTAAGAGCATATTTCGTTAATATAACATAAAGAAACGTCAATTTAAGGACATCCAACTAGATTTTTTCTTTTTTTGAAAATACAGCCATGATCTCTACAAATCCCTATATTCTTATTTGTTTTTCACATATCTTTTTAATAAGTTGAGTTAACTAAATAACTAATACTGGTTTCCATTTGAAATGACACAGAACAAAATATTCTGCAGTTCTTCATAAGAATAGTTGTAAACTGCAAGAACGTGTATATCAAGTTATCTCCAAAAGAGCGATGTAGATTTAAAAATTATTTTTTTTTTTTTTTTGTAATTTAAATTACATCGAAATATTTGTTTATATATTCTGGGTTCTCGAGAAAATCTAAGACGATTTAGTTATGTCCGTCTATATGTTTAAAGTGCGGTAGAGCTCTTGGCAGATCACTTTGTTCCGTCGATATCTTATGAGCGCATAATTTTAGAAAGATGAAAAATTGGAGAAATATTTTTTTATTAATCGGAAATATAATCTACCAAAAATGAAAAAAAAAATCCGTTAATTCGAAACAAAAGTTTTGGATAAAGCTGTGTGCTTTCGGTTTGGACCGGTGCAATTTTCGAGTATACTACAAGCTATAAAAATGAAACAAAAGCATGAAATTTCGTTCAAATGATTCATACATGTCCAACATATGATGAAATATTGAATAAGCATAACTGTTATATAAATTTATAATTTTAACTAAAAGTAATAATATTTATACATAAAAGACGCCTCCCGTAGAGGCGGCATCATTTGAACATCATACTTTAAGGTCTCTAGAAGACAACAGAAGAACTTGAAGTCTCTCGGGTACAGCCAAAGTAGGCACTGTTTCTAACTTATGTTTAGAGTTATTTTTTAATCGATTTCAAGGGGACTATGGCCGATTATAGACCTAAGATTTTCAATATGAATATTATTTTTACGAGTGTTACACATTTATAAAAAATTGAACAATGTGAAAATAATTTTAAATACAGTTTATATGACAGGTACAATCTTTTATAAATCGCTTTTTTAATCAAATCCTTATATTCTTTCTGTCGATCTTTAAATTGTTAATGCTTAAAAGATCTTGAAAATTACATTTTAAAAAATCGTTCAAATTTTAAATAAAACTAATATTTATGGGAAAAACTTTTTAAATAAACCCTAAACTGATGGATATTATTTATTTTTCAATTAAAAATAATTCAAATAATCTTAGCATTTTTAAAACTGTTACCAAGTCGTTAGTCATCATGCTGCGTAAACATTATGTAGATGATTTCTATTAGTTAATTTTACTATGTCCATATCTTTTGTATATATGAAAATTATACAATAGAGGGCAAAAAAATAGCATCATAAGATTAAAGTCAAATAAATTTAGTTTATTATAATTTTGAGAATAACATTTTTTTGTTATTAGTTTGATATTCACTTTTATAACATGAAACAGCTACTATTTTTTTACTCTCAGTTGTAGTTTAAGTGTATGCGTGATTAAACCTTTTGTGTAAGGTGTTTTATTTTTATAAATACAATAAAAAAAAGTTTATACTAATAACAACAGCAGCCTAAAAACATTTTAACAAACAAAATTTTTTTTAAAATTGCAAAAATTTTCCTAAATGTTCTGTATTTTTTTAATGCATAAATAATAGAGAAATAATTTTTCGAGTTCTCACTAGCATGCTAAAACTATGTTATGGAACCTATGTCTTTTGAGTGGAAATATATCAGGAACAAATTTTTAGAAACAAAATAAAATATTTTCTAAAAATTAATAGCTAACACAGCAAATACTGATAAACATTTAAATTAAATTGTTACGATCATTAAAAGAAAAAAAGCCTAGAATTGTTGAAAATATATTTGCATTATAAAGTTGAAAAAAATCTGAAACAAACTAAAACTATTCTATTAAACTGATAGACCCGATCACCTACCAGATCGGGGTTTTGCTGATAAGATTGTGAGGTAGATAGTGTGCAATATTTTATATAACATACTAATTCATCTTAAACTTTGAATTTGTATTAATTTAGTAAAATTATACAAATTCAGAAATTTAAATTCAGAAATTTAAAATTAAATTTAATATAAAATTTCATTTTAAAATTATCTTTTCCAAAAACTTCCTGCTTCTTTTTTTTCAAATTAAAATACAGAACATATCACTTAGCGTGCTAGAATATAAAAAATAGGCCACAAATTTTCTATAAACTAGAGACATTTTCAAAACTAAAGAAACAACTTCAGCAATAAATGGATGTTCTGTTTTATGTTTATTTTTTTAGGTTTCAAATCACAAAACAAGAAATAAGAAAATTAACAAAATAAAACAGTCAATCAAACGAAAGCAAGCAAAGAAAAAACATAAAAAATAAACGAAATTTAAAAGAAAATTAAATTCAAACTTAAGCAATTTTAATCTAAAGAGATTAAATTTAAATAAACGAAAAAAAACAATTTGAAAGGAAATAAAATTATAATAGTACGTTCACATTGTCAACGAAAAAAAAAACAAGCAAACTGGACAATTGACAGACAATGTTATAAAAATGTTGTCAATTGTTGAATTTTTTTGGGTCATTTAAAGGGTGTTTTCGAGGTATAGAATTTTAAGTAAACGTGCACTCACAAAAGATAATTTTTTGTGCTAAAATTTTAAGTTCGTAGAAAATAAAGAAAAATAAAATAGTGTGTAGTAAAAACTTGTCTAGCGTGCGTTCACACTATGTCATTTTATTTGCAAAAATTCTAAGTGATAAAAACTTGTTTTTTTTTTTATATTCTATATTCTCAGCAAAAGCAAATTAGTGTTCGGAAAATTAGAATTTTTAAAACAAATATTTTAAAAGAGAAAACTAAAATTGTCTAGTCTGAACGCATGTTAAGGTAACTAGTTTTCTTTATATGGAACGATAACGTTTTTTTAAACAAGCCTATTTTTGAGAAATTTACATGAAAACTATACACATTCAAACTTATTGATAACTTTCCAAAAATAAAACTTTTAAATAATTTAATTTACCTATTTTCAAAATATTATATTTTTAAAACATGATATAATAAACAAGGTAAAACCATTAGAAATTGAGCTGTCAGACAATGAAACATGTTTTTTTACATTAAAACGAAATATTATAAAGTTAAAAAAAAACTTATATATATAGAAAATATATATATTGCTATTGGACCAGCTGCTACAGCTACTTGCAGTACCAGCAAACGATCTTTTGCGACAGCTATATGGCATTGCTTAACATGGCTTTTGCTTAGGCCTAAACTTTGGAAAGTGCATTAAATGTAAGCAATGCTTCTAGCCATTTAAGATGTTTTGTATTTTGTTAGGTATGAAAACATTCTGGCAAACGGAGTGGCAACATATAGCCTCCAGGGAAATTGTTGGTGTTTAGGTGGTGGCCAGTGGTATTTTATTACAGTTTAATAGTCGTTTTGCAAATAAATCGCACAAAAATATATGTTTTTCAATAAAATAAAAGTTATTAAAAAATAAATAAAAATATTATTATGATTTTAATTGTTATTAATTATTTTTTTGTTTTTTTTTATTTTTCACATAGAAATTTTATTTTCCACATTCGTATTTTTAACTTTTTTTTATTATTTTTATACTATTTGACATAACAAGAATTAAAATTTATAACTCTCCCTAGTGATTCTACCTTCTGTTATTCTGCTATGTTTTAAAACTAAAGCTGTGGTCACGCTTGTCAAATATTTGAACAAAAATTCGTAATCACTTATTTTATAAAAATGAATTTGTTGTTGTTTTATCTTTTTTATTTTTTGTAAGAATAAACAATATAAAATTAAATACAATTTCAAATATGAATTATGCTAAATATCATATGTGTTACTAATAAAAATTAAGATTTTATTTAATGGTTACAATATTTTCGTCAAATATTTGTTTAGTTTGACCAAATCTTAAATCATATATTTTGTCGTCTTAAGCAAATTTCTTTCCATTTGTTATCATATAAACAGAAATAATAATTGTAACGAACTTCAATGTGAACGCACTATTAACATAACAAATTTAAAAAATCGCAATCAAACAAATGCATAAAATTAAAACAAACGTAAAGAAAAGTAAAATAAAAAAGTAAAATAATAAGTCATAAAATTAAAAACAGAAACAAAACAGAGAAAAATATAAACAATTGATAAGAACTTAATTTTTTTTTAAACGAGAGAGATAAAGATAGAGATCGTTTAATACCTCTGGGTGGTAAATGGATCATTGGTAGACTGATCTTGCGGATTAATTCTATAAAAGAATAATGAATGAAAACAAGATTTTTTACAAGTAAAAAAGAAGATTAAAAAATATATATAAAAAATAAAAACTAAATAATGAAACAAAAACTACTATTAAAATACTAGCAATATAAAATAGAAAAATTATTATTATTACATATATATGTAAATATATATATATATATAATATATATATATATATATAATATATATATATATATATATATATATATATATATGAAATGAAAAAAAAAATATATTTTCACAACATTAAATTTGCTGTACAATAAAACCATTAAAATAAAACCATTAAAGATTTTGAAAGGTGTTTAAGAAATATTAAAGAAATTATAAATTTACCGAAAATTTATATAAAAAATAATATTAAAAAAATTAAACAAAAAAATTTATTTTGCCAAAATCTTACCCGCTATAGATTTACGATCTTCATATTGAATTTTATTAAATCGATCACTTTCATGTACGGTTTTCAAAAAACGTAATGTTGTGGTGGGAAACGATTGTTCCGAAATTGACATATAACGTGAACGCATTTCCAAAGCCTGAATCAATAGAGTAGAAGCCCGTTCCAAATCCTCTAAGGGTACACCGCTAGTATCTTCTCCTGAAATGGAGACACGTTGAAAATTTGGTACTAATTCATTTTCCACCAAATTTATAGCGGGATCATCAGTAACATCCCCCTGTACAGAATGTTTATCGGTCATGGCACTGAAAAAAAAAAAAATTAAATTAAAAAACTATGGATATTTGGCATCAAAAATTATCGGAATTGGGACTAAAAATCAGGGATTTTTTTCGGAGAGATTTCTTTTCGAATTTTAGGATCTTTTTTTTTGTAAAGAAAAAGTCTCAATATTTTTAAATAAAAAGTCTTAGGTTTTTATAAACAAATTTGTAGACTTTTTCTGCTATAGAAAATGTTTCAGATTTTTTCCAATAACAAAGTTCTAGGACCTTTTTTGTAAAGATAAAGTGTCGGTAATTTTTTTCGTATAGAAAATATGTTGAAAAGTCTTGGACTTTTTCAATGAAAAACTTTCGTATATTTTTAATAATAAAAAAAGTTCTATGAAAAAAAAAACATTCAGACTTTTTTCAATCAAAATCTCTGACTTTTTTATGAAAAAAGTTTTGGGTTGGGTTTTTTTTTTATAAAAAATGTATAATTAAGAGTCTCAGGTTTTTATAGAACAATTTTTAAACTTTTTTGCTATAGAAAATATTTCAAATGTTTTCGAATATAAAAAGTCTCCGACCTTTATTTTTAAAGATCAAGTTTCGATAGTTTTTTTTTTCGTATAGAAAACTTTTCTCCTATTTTTTCCTATATAAGTCTCGGATTTTTTTCCATAAAAGTGAAAAATTTTAAAAATTTCGACTTTTTTTTCTACAAAAAAAGGACTTTTTTTTCTACAAAAAAAGGACTTTTTTCTTTGAAAAAAAGTTTAGTTTTATAAAAAGTGTCTCGGACCTTTTCTTATAAAAAGATTGTTCAAAAATTTTCCAAAAATTTTTTTCCATAAAAATTAAACTTTTTTTTCTATAAAAAAGGTCTCAAATTTTTTCTATGAAAAAATCCCAGACTTTTTTCTATATAAAAGGTGATGGCTTCTTTCTATTAAAAAAGTCTAGAACCTTTTTCCGACAGAAAAAGTCTAAGAAAAAAGTCTCGGAATTTTTTTCTTTGAAAAAAGTTTTGAACATTTTTACTATGAAAAAAGTTTTGGACTTTTTTATTATAAAAAAAACCTCTCGAACTTTTTTTATACAGGAAAATGTTTCGAATTTTTTTCTGATACCTTTTTCCCATGAAAAATTTCCTATGAAAAATGTTCTCCATGGAAAAATTCTCGCACTTTTGTCTATAGAAAGTCTCCAACTTTTTTTCCCATGAAAAAAGTTCCGTATACAAAATTTCTCAAACTTTTTTTTAGTATAATTTTGGAATATTTGTAAAATTCGTAAATTTATTTTCAATGAAAATGATCTCAAACTTTTTTTATGAAAAATATCTCGAAGATTCTTTCGACGAAAAACGTTCCGTATAGAAAATTTCTTACATATTTTTGGAAAAAGTCTCAAGAATTTTTCATATTTTGTATATAGAAAGTTTGAGAAATTTTTTTATTTAGGATATTTTTTTTTTTTATAGAAATGTCTTACGACTGTTTTTGGTTTAGAAAAAGTCTAAGGACTTTTTTCATATACAAAAGTAAAATGTGAAAATTTTTGCGATTTTTTCCCGTATTGAAAAGATTTATATAGAACATTTCTTACGAATTTATTTTCATTTTGAAAAGACGACTTTTTTCCGAATCTCTTTACCATTATAAAATTATGTAACAAAACTCGTTTTGTTATTATTATTATTATTATTATTATTATTACTTATAATTATTTATTTACCACTTCACTTCTTTTAATATTTAGTATTTATCTTAAAAACTTGTTTTTCAAATCGTTTTTATTTTTATCAAAAAATGTTCTTTTATTCTTACCTTTTATCAATACTGCTTTTAAAAAAATGATACAAATCGTTTGCGAATGACATTTCACCTTTGGCGTTTACACTTTAAATACGCAAGTGTATGAAAAATACTATTTTCAATTCGAAATAAAATATATTAGCTGTCACTTTTCTTCAACAAAATTTACATTTATACTCAACGGTATCGTATGAAAATTCAGGTGAAT
Organism: Protocalliphora azurea; assembly: GCA_932274085.1. Taxonomy (NCBI): domain Eukaryota; kingdom Metazoa; phylum Arthropoda; class Insecta; order Diptera; family Calliphoridae; genus Protocalliphora; species Protocalliphora azurea. The sequence goes on along the minus strand of OW026523.1, from coordinate 135,338,375 downwards.
ATTTAATTGCGGACAGTATCAAGGAAAACAATATTAAATCTATATTTATGTATTTCATTATTAATTGACCTTCAAATTCAAATGATAACAAAGAAAATAAGAAAACAAAAGAATCAACGAAATTACAAAACAAATGCTTCTTTCCAAATTGCACGCAATTTTCAATTTTATCACAATAAAAAAAGAAACATTTAAAAAAATACAATGACGATTTGTGTCCGCCCACAGTCCTTTTAGTAATTTCATAATTGGTATTAGTGTGAAGGAGTGCAAATAACAGTTTTATAATAAAGTTAGCGGTGTATTCAAATGGGGGGTGAATAAATGATAGAAAAAATTCACCACTTAGCAGGAGATGAGTTTGAACAAAAACATTTCAATTTTTTTTTTTTTTTTTTTTTAATTCTTAAATTGACTTAAGAATGTATTTAATACCATAGATTAATAAGTAGGTATTTATGTGAGAGAAAAAAAAAACAGATTAAATTGTCAAAAACCTAATTCAAGCAACAACAAAATACATGTAGTCACATATATTTTTTGTGTTTTGGAAAATTTGATAATTTTTTAGAAAATTTAGTTCGAAGTGCCTCTCACATAAACTTCTAGTTGTATTCTATGTTTAATACTGTTCTTTAAAAATTTGTTTCTCTTTATAAACCTCTAATATATTAGCTGTGTAAATATAAACTAAATATGTATTAAAAAATATTATTATTAATTTTTTTACATTTATCATCATTGATTGAAAATTTGCATGAATTTCCAAAAAAGAAAAAACAAAATCGATTTTAAATAAATAAATTTTATGATGTATGGCAAGTTGTTTTAAAAAAATATTTAATCCAATTAGTAGGTATTTATTTGTCGTATCCATCCCTACAATAGAACGTCGTTAACAAATATTGTATATGATAAAAAGAGTACATGAGTGTAATACGGACAAGACAACAAGTCGTTATTATTTCTTAAGGATTTTTTCCTATTGTGTGTAAAGTGATAGGCCATTAAAATTTCTCTAAGGAATGATTACTTATTTACAATAAATTTTAATGTTTAAGTATGAATCCAACACAAAATTTCGCAAGCAAATTGAAGAGATAAACGAATGAAGCTATATTGTTAATAAAACAAGCTTCAAATAATAGTAATATCAATGTAGAATATCATTATTATATTTTTTGACATTATTTGCTCTAAAATCCAATACACCCAGTAGTAGAAAACAATACCATTCAGTGTCAAATTCAACACTGCGCGTTCAAATCCTTAATGCAAATTTATACCGCAGTGGGATCAATTTGACACTAGTTCAGTATCGAATTATTAAACTACATTATATTTTAATTTTTGTTTATTTAAAATTTGTAAACGAACGGTATCACGGTGTATTTTGAATCGAATTTTTTCCCTTAGTGTGACGCTTAATAAAGATTGGCTTCGCTTATTTCGTCAAATATTTGAATAATATCAAATAACCTTTACCCTAATTTGTATGAAATAAAATAATTGCTTCAAATATTGAGAGTTGATAGGTGTATGCATTAATTCCGACCATTTTACACTATATTTTAATATTCTTTTTCCAAGTGTTCCCTTTTTTTCAACAATGTCACGAAAGTGCTGTCATTAGGCATTTTTATTCAGCATGTATCATTTTGTTAAAACCTAAACAACACAGATCTTGGAAGATTTAATTATTGATAATTTCATAACAAAAAAGTTTTATTTCATTTTTATTTTTGAAAAAAAAAAAAATTTGCGGAAAGCCATCAATCATATTTTGGAAGAAGTTCATAGAAATGAGGCTTTAGCTGAGTAGATTAAACGATTTCGGTGTGCATGAAGAATTGAAGGCTTCGCTCGATCAAGACTCATAGAGAATTATTGGGAGTAAATCAAGAAACAATATCCAAATGTTTAAAAGAACTTGAATTCATATAAAATGAAAATGAAATGAAGCTAAGACCCTTTTACATGTCTGAAATGCTGCTTCAGCACCACAAAACGAAGTCATTTCTGTATAAAATTGTTACGGACGTTGAAAAGTAGATTCAAATTGAGTGCCATATGAAATCTAGCTAAGACTATTTTACATATCTGAAATGCTGCTTCAGCACCACAAAACGAAGTCGTTTCTATAACACCAAAGCCGAATATCTATGGCGCTAAGATAATGTTCTGTATTTGGTGGGATCAGACAAATGTAATCTATCATGAGCTGTTAAAACCATGTGAAACAATCACTGGAGGTCTCTACCGAAGACAACTGATTCGTTTGAAGAGGGCATTGAACGACAACGATCGGAATATACAACCAGACACGAGTCAATTAATTTTCCTCATGTTGCAGTATTTGGAAGATAGTGGGTACAAAGTTTCGTACAAACATTGTAATTTTCTATTTACTATTTATTCCTTTCAATTCATAACGCCCTAGCTGAATTACGAATCACTTCAGAACAAGGTATCCAAAATTTAGCTTAATTCGTTTCTGACCTCATAAGGTGAGAAGAAGGTTTGGGACAAAGTCTATAAATTATCAGAAAGATGAGAAAAAGTCGTAGTTTCCGATTGAAAATGCTTTTAATAAAAAGCATTGAAATAAAAATTAATTTTTTATTAAAATAAAATACAAGCGAACCATTAAATGTCATGCCGAGGTCGCCACCATACTCTCACCAAATCCAACAAATGTTAAAGAACACCTAAATGGGTCATTTTCTAGATCATTCGATCAGCCCACTGCTGCAAAGCAATTCTCGAAAGTACTAATGGAAAAATTAAACTTTTCGCAAGGTTTCACCATAAACGCAATACGGATGCGATTTTTTTTTTAGCAAGAATCGAAACAATGAGCTTCCTTGAGAAGTTTCTCGCGAAAAGAGAATGTGAAATCATTGAACAGATAAATGTCTGTTTTGAGGATATTGAAAAATATTATTATTTCCAATAAACTGAAAAAACATATAGAAGTTACTCACTCTAAAGATTATATTGAGAAAAATTTTTTAAACTGTTCTAAGATTATTAGTTTTACAACAGGTGCATTCAGAGGCACTTTAGATTCTTTAAATACATCCTTAGAACTAGTGATGTCGCTACCAATTGTGACACTCATGGAGCAGAACCATATTGTGATTCTAAATAGGTTTTAAAGAATGTTTTTGAGAACTACTGCTCAAGAACTAGTTTTATATTACGTTTTCATCACTTCTCTGAACAAATTATTAGTTCCCAAAATGACTTCCTAGCTCAGTTTAAAAAAAAACTTTAAATCCAAAACAAAATTGATTAGAATGAAAAACAAAATCATACAAAAATTAGTTTCAATAACTGCTTCTTGAACCTTTTCCTAAAACTTCTATAGAACTAGTAATTGATTAAAGAACTAGTACTGCCTGGGTAACACTTCCACAAAACTAGTTCTGGGGGTGATAATTTTGAAAATCATTGGACGTAAGGGCAAACTAGAATGAATAAAGGCTATTTTCATGCATTCTGGAATAAGTTGTATAACTAATACAATAATTTACCCATCTAATGCAAAAGTAGCCTCTGTCATATTTCATAATTTTACAGCCATGAATTTGGAGAGATAGGATTAAGGGCTACGCTTCTAACGAAAGAGTTTATAATACTAGATACCAGATAATATAATACTAGAGGCATAAGCTAATATCTAAACCATTCCATACATTTTGACGTAAAAAATATATAAAGTCCCTTAAATATCCATGAAGTATATGAGTCAATCCATTATATCGATATATTATTGACTGCTTTTTAGTTGACTTTCGAAGTGAAAGTAACCATCCACGTTCTTAGCTTTCATGTGTTTATAATAAACTCAGACGCAAATACAAAATATCCTCAACATTAGCAAAGCTATGAGTGTAGATTAGCGAAAGATCATCTGTATATAAAAAAAGTTTTATTTTAGATTTGATTAATATCGATTTTACTTGCTTTCAACTTCTTAACATTTTGTTTATATGAAAAGACAACTTGAATACTCATAGATAAAGTATTTTGAAGTATAGAAAATACTTATTCAATTCTGCTAAAGTCCAATTGTCTAATTATAGTTCAAAAACTTTAGTTCGATACCGCCGTCGTCAGAAGCAACGAAACCAATTTTTTTATCTTATTCATGGTTCTTTGAACCGGATGCTTTTCAAAATTGCACCATACAGTAGTTTTTGGTGGCCTTCTCGAACTAGTTATTTTACCGAGTACTTTTGAGAGTAAACAAAGTAAATATAAACTACCATAAGGCGGCTAAAAGCCGCCTCCAAATGTACAAAATAAAAAAAATGTATACAAATTTTAATTACATATTATTTTTTAAAAACTATTTCCGAAAGGGAATTTAATCCTTTCTTTTAAATTAAGTGATCTCAATTAATGTAGACATGTTTTTGATGTTTTCAACAATTTTTATATTTTAACAGACACAGAAAAATTGATTTATTCTTTGACAAATATTGAAAAAACAGCAAAATGTTCAGGTATAATTTATTTGAATAACTCGAGTAACTTAAAAAAAGTCGATTAAAATGAATACCCTAAACATTATGTATACGATTCCATGTATTTAAAAGTTGTAAACGAAATGACCACAAGCATTGTGGCTCTTGAATGGAAATTTTTTTCTTTAAAATCATAAATATTGCATCATTTTTGGTTCCAATTACATTGACTTTTGTTCGAGAGTCAAAGCGAATGCCAAAATAGGTGGTCCTTTGAACCGGAAAAGTATTTTTTATTTTATTCTTTCTCTAATATATTTTAAAAGAGCAAAATAAATTTTATTAAATTGAAAGAAAATGATAATCTTTTTAAAACCATGATGATTTTAAAAGGAAGTGGATGATATTTCCATTATCATTTTGTTCGATTAGTTATAATTTAGTTGTCTTTTTATTTAACACTCATATTTTATTTATTTATTTTTTTTATATTTTTATTTTTTGACAATAAAAATTAGATGGAAAATTACTGATTAAAGAAGTTTAAATAAGTTTACTTAAGCTGTGTAATTAAATTACAACTTAAGAACTTTTTGTAAAAGTTTTAAAACTTCTATCAAGAATCATTAAACTTTTTCTATTGAAATAAAATAATAGAAATGCAATAAATAATGTTTTCAAATCAGCTGTTAATTGTCATGTAAGTTGTATGTCATTTTGACAACATTATCAACAATTTGACAGCACTAAAAGTGTAAATGCTTTGTTTTCTTTTTTTTTTCTTCTTCTTCTTTTTTTAAAAACCTTAAAAATAATTAAATCATATCGTCAAAGGCATTTACTCGTAATTTCACGACTTATTTTTCCAAACATCCATGAATAATTTTCAATGTCAATGTTAATTTAACAAAGGCACGTTTTTTTACAACTTCCGCTGTTTTCCAATCGATTTAAGAAACGTTTTCAATATTCTATAACAATTATAAAACTTTTAAATTGAATTTCATTTTTAAACTGATTTTTAAATTAAAAATCATTTAATTATATTAAAGATTTTTTTTAATAGAAACCATATTTAAGTTTTACCAAAATAAAAGAAATAAATTAATTTGAATAATTGGTTTTGTCACAGCATGTGTTAGAAATTCAAAACACCTTGAAATTAGTTCTATTTGCATTAATAATTATTCACAAATTATGCTCATTAATAAATTTTAATTTATAGATATTAGAAAAACCGAAGAAAACAGCAAATTATGATTTTATTTTATTTATTTATTTTTTTTTTTTAACAGTTGGCAATCGATAAAGCATTTTAAGAGCACCTTTAAAATAAAAATATTAAAATTAAAAGGCGCTAAATTTGTTTATCATTAGAAATTTATTTTAAATGTATTTTTTCTTTTTTTTTTTTTTCTTTTTCTTTATAAATATATTGTGTGAGTTGTAGCACGTAAAATACAAGTTAAATAAACAAATGTAACTAACAAACCGCTTGAATGCAAAATTTATACTGAGCAGAATAACTAATTGTATTAAAAAGGGTGTTTGGTAGCAAAATCGAAACAACCAATCAACCGAACAGCCAACTTTTAAAGAACATAGATAAATAAGTACGACACATTTTGCCATGTCGCAGCACAGTGTTGCGTATAATTGATGTAAGGATGATGTTGATGAGGTGAGGAGCCCACATAAAAATTGAATACGATGGACTTAAATAACACACGTAGTAATATTTGAAATAAATTGTTGTATTTCTAATTTTGGCTATAAATTTGTTTTTGGGAAATGTGCTAAACAAATTATGCTTAAATAGTTTTCCATTGTTCAACAAACATTTGTGCGATTGTTTGAGACAAATCACCTTAAGTGGCAAAGGCGAGGAATAAAGTGGAAAATTTAGAAGGGGAGGGATTACAAATTAAGCTCATTTACACAAAAAGGAAAAAACAGTTTAAGGACTGCGCGCAAAAAAAATACATGCAGACTTTAAGGCTTATAACTTTTATTATACGTGAAAAAAATTAGTACCGTTGACTTGTTTACATTTTTTTTTATTATAATTCATAATCAAAACACATGTCGATCATGTAAAACAATTGCTACGAATGCGGGTGAGTGGGGAAATTCAGTTTTTTTTTCTTTTTTTTTTTTGAAACATAAAAAATACACAGAGTTCATGATCACCGAAAGGAATCCTGATAACCGAAGAAAAAGTTGATTTACAAACTATAGGATCGCAAAGTAATCTCTAGATTTTTGGATGGAATGTGACTCATTCTTTATATTGTTCTGTATCTTTTATCAGAAATGTTAAAAAAATCTGAAGATCCACAAAGTAAAAAAGTTCCTATTTGGTACACTAGAAAAAAAGGGGAAGGCAAAAGAGAGGACAAAAATTACTAAGCCTAATTATTTTCAAAAATATAAATGCTGCCTAAAGTGGGAAAAAATTACTTACTGGAGGACTTTTAGAACATTCTGGTCTATACCATAGATGTTATAGGAAATGAATCCTGTGAAAAAATCGAAATTGTTGAATAAACTTTTGGTCTGGCAAGAAATATGTACATGTGAGGAAAAAAGAATTTCATTCATATCAAATGACACTTTTAATAGAGAAATGTACGCAAACGCGTGTCGTCGGGAAATATTCCTTTCTATCATTAAAAAACACAACCAATTATAATTTCTCTGGCCTGAACTGAGTCGTATCAAACAAATGGTGCTGCTATGTACAAAGGAGGTCAATCCACTAAACTGTCAATGTTTTACCATGACCCGATACGAAGTGGGTTATGGTAAAACAAGTAAGAAAGGTGTAGTCGGTCAAGACCGAGAACACGATACCCTACATTAATGCGTTTGTGCCTTAAAATGATGTTCGAGATTCTCGGAAATGAACCTAATAATGGGTCTACGGCCCATTATGGACCGATCCTTATTAAAATTAATACTATGCTTATATTAAACATATTTGTGTCAAATATTATATTGATATTTTCATTTATGAACGATTAATGCGACTTAAAGTGGTTTTCGAAAGTGGGCCTTATATGGGAGTTATGCCTAATTATAGTCCTATCTTCCTGAAATTTTTCATTCCGGTATAAAAACTTATTCGTACTAAATTATATTGGAATAGTGACATAAATAAGGTATTTGTACGTGTTAAAACTCTATTCCGAAAAGTATTTGTATAGAGGCTAGGTGAAATAATGGACCGATCATAACTAATTTCAGTAAGCTTCGTCCTTATGCCAAAATAAATATATGTGCCAAATTTCATCAAATTATCTTTAAAATTACGACCTGTACTTTGTGCACAAGGTTTACATGGACAGACAATCAGCCACCCAGCATGCCATTCATCCATACGGACGGACATCGTTAAATCGACTTAGAAAATGATTCTGAGTCGATTGGTATACTTTAAGGTGGGTGTAGCAATTTTTTTTCTATGCGTGATAAACACAGCACAAACGCATAATACCCCAACCACCTATTGTCGTGTAGGTCATAGATTAATAAGTAGATATTTATGTGAGAGAAAAAACCTGATTCAATTGTCAAAAACTTAATTCATGCAACAACAAAATACATGAAGCCACATATATTTTGTTTTTGTGTTTTGAAAAAGAATAGTAATTTTTTTGAAAATTAATTCGAAGTACCTCCCACATAAACTTCTAGTTGTATACTATGGTATAGACTAAAAAAATATTTAAAGAATACTTAAAGCTGAATAAAAAATAAAATAGTGTTTAAAAATTCCAACAAAAAAAATAACTTAAAACACAATAAAACTCTTATGGAGGGTATTCCAGAATATATTGAATATTTTATTAAAAATTAATAAAAAATAATTTTTCTTTTATTTTTAAAACTAGAATATAACAGCCTTTAACAAAATTAAAATTTCAAAGGGATAGGCACATTGGTTCCATTTTTATAAGCTGAATTGTTTGCCCTTATAAGGCCTTCATATAAACTCTGATTATTTCCAATTTCAGGTCTTTATATAGACTTTGATTAATTATTAATTTTTTTAGAAACATTGATTCGATTCAATCTTAAGTTTTTATAGAGAATTTAATTTGCTTCAATTTCTATAGAGACTTTGTTTACCTTCAATATTAGGACTTTATAAAGAAATTTGATTTGCTTCAATCGTAAATTTTTATAAGGATTTTGATTAGTTTCAATCTTATTTCCTAATAGAGACTTTGAATAGTTATAATTCTATATATTTATGGAATCTTTAATTACAGCCGATCTTAAGTCTTTATAAAGACTTTAATTGTCTTAAATCTTAAGGACTTTGATTGGCTTAGGTCTATGTAAATCTTAGGTCTATATAAAGTCTTTGATTATCTTTAACATTAACGATTATTATCAGAATACATTTAAAAATAATCAACAACAAAAACTCTTCACTCACCGTACATTGAGCTGCCTTTGAATTTGCAATTTCTTCTCGATCTGTTCAATTGGAAATTGAGGCACTTCATAGGGTGCCGATATTTCATTAGGCAACACATCATCCGAAGAATTTTCATCTATAGCTCCAGGAGTTTTGGGATGTTGCCCAGGCACGTTAGCCAAAGGCGATTCACTTCCTATTAAATGAAAATGAAAAGAAAAACGATTAATTGAAACCCAAAATTATAACTAAAATTTTTGGAAAATTTTTAAATACCACTACTACAACTGCTCATAACTGATAAGGAGCCAAATTTTCGTTTAAATAATTTCTGTTCCTGCTGTTTCTCTAATTTATTAAATTCCATTTGATGTGTTTTATTTATTATTATTAGCTTTAGATTTACTATTACTAATCAATCCGTGTTCAAAGCTGCGTATCAAAAATGCTACTAGAATTTTTATTTTTGCTATTCAATGAATATTTTTTATTGCAGACAGAAAATCAAAAAAAAAAAAAAAAACATAAATATATTTATTATAATTTCGAAAAATAATTGTGTCTGTACGAAATGCCTGATCAGCAAAAAATAGAAATTAAATAAATTATCAATAAATAATTGTTTTGTTTGTAGGTTATCGAAGGTGTTGTCTTGTAATGAGTCTCTAAGGGTGGAGGAAAGGGGACTTTATTATTAAAAAAAAAAACAAAAAAAACTGAATGCATACGATGAATGATTTTAAATAATCCAGAGAGAGAGGAAAAAGATTTCTTACAAACATATCGCAAATCATTTAAAAAGGAATTAATTTTAAATGGGAATATGAATTACTTTTCTTACCATTAATCAAATCCAAATGTAAAGGTGGTGTTTTCGGTGATCTTGGATTAAAAGCCTCTACTATTTGAATATCCATAGATTCTATGGAATCATTGGCAATTAAAAAGCCACGCGCACTCATAATGATAACTTTATATCTTAATAAATATCACACAATTTTTTTTAATATTTTATTTATTTTATTAGCTATAATGATTTATTTTCTCCTTTTATCAAAAAAAAAAAAAAAAAAATAAATAAATTTCAAATAAAAATATTGAACATTTTGCCAAAAATTTATTTATAATTTACGTCACAAAAATGCGTTCTACAGAAGATTTATATTAAAATTTTTTAAGTATCATCAATTTTATTTACTCGACCTAAATAGCATTTCAGACCGATCTGACAGATCTGAAGTAGATAATACGTTTTGAGTGGGTTTTGTTTTTCTTTATGAAATATAATTTAAATATTGCAATTTATTTATTTGGAATTAGTGGAAAATTTTGCATTTTTAAGAAGAAAAGACCAAATAGATGACTAATGGTTGGCAGCTGAATATACATACATAAATATTATTTGTTGAATAATCTAATAATAAAAATGATATCGATAACATCATTCTTATCAGTTATTTTTTATAATTTTTAGATTATTAAGTAACAATGTTACGAAATTTTGCTCGAATATAAAAACGCATTTGTAAATAAAATTTTGTAAAATAAAATCTAAATGTTTCGATATAAAGCATCAGATGATAAAATTTTTGATAAATTTTCTTTTTATAGAAAAATATTGACAAATTTTCTTATTATAGGAATTTTCCGATAAATTTTCTTTCTATTGAAAATGTGCATCCGTCTACGGTAGACATACTTTTAGAAAATTCATGTCTCCTATTTTTGGAACCTTAAGACACATCCAAATGTTTTACAGTCGAACCATGTACCAATAACTTATGTTATTTCTGGTCATATTCAGTTCCCTTGTATTATCGTGCAGATTGATTAGCAATAAAAAACTGGGTGGAAAATTAAATTATTAGTGAGAACATTAATCAACCTGTTTATAATTCAGGCAATCTAGATTTTTATTTTAATAAATTAATATTTAAGAAAATATCTGTCGGTCGTAAAAATTCATGGCATCGAGAAATCTCTGATGTTAGTAAAATGTTAATTAGTCGGAGAAATAAATACAAACGTAAATTTCAAAGATCTAGGAATTTGAAGCTATTAAATAAACTTATTGATTTCCACCTTAATAAAGATCGAAATGAATCCTGATCAAAATTTATCTCAAATATGCCTCCGGGCTCTAAAAAATTTGGCAAATTAACAAAAGTCCTTAAAAACAGCAATAAGTCATTTACTGATCTTCATGTAAATAGTGAAGTTTTAAAAACTGCAACTGAAAAGGCTAATTCAATAGTAAATGTATTTGGTAATTCACACACCATTACTTTAAATAATTATTCACCTATAGACACAGCTGCCTCAAGATTCATTCATGATCTTAACGATACAATTCTTGACAGATTTAACGTAGAGCTTAAAAATTTAGGTAAAGTTAAATCGTTTGCACTTTTATTAAAAAATAATAAAGCCCCCGGTTTAGATAGCATTAATTGTATTATCCTTAAAAATACCATTTGAAACTCTAAGCAAACTTTTCAACTCTTGTTTAATAGAAGGCTAGTTTCCAATGATTTTTAAGGAGGCAAAAGTTATCCCAATTCCTAAGCTAGGAAAGGATAATAAATTACCGTCTGGCTATAGACCAATCAGCATCCTAAGCCTATTGGATAAAGTATTTGAAAAAATAATTAATAAGAGAGTTTGGCTTCCGCAAGGAGCACTCTACAGTATATCAACCAAAAAGAATCGTTAATTTTATTGAAAAAAAAACAAAAGCAATCGTAAGAGCAATGGAGTTATTTTTCTTGACATTGAAAAAGCCTTCGATGCAATATGGCATGAAGGCCTGGTTTTTAAACTAAATTCCTTCAATTATCGTACGTACCTGCAAAAGATAATAATAAGTTTTATAAATCAACGCTCATTTGCTGTAGCTATAGATAATAAAACGAATCGGTATTATCACCTACTCTTTATTCAATATATATCTCCGATTTTACTGTTCGCAAGAATCAAGAAGAAGCTTTTCACGCTGACAACAGTGTTTTTATTTGTTGCAGTAAGATGTTAAACGCAATAGTCAAAAAAATAGAAGATAGTTTAAAATCTACCAATAAATACTTTGATAAGTGGAAGATAAAAGTTAATGTTAGTAAAACACAAGCTATTGTATTTCCATATAATAGATCACAGAAACGTATTCCTACAAAACATTTATATTTTAGGGGAGTTCTTATTCCTGTGCAGGATAGTATCAAATATCAACGAATTATCTTAGATAAAAAAATGTCATTTAAACAACACATACATTATATTTGTGATACATAAAGCAATCAAATGCGAAAGTGCATTTTACCCCTTACTCAACAAAAGATCTAAACTTAATTTAAAAAACAAGATCCCTATTTACAAAATATGTATTCGACTAATTTTGACCTACGGATGCCAAATCTGGTTTAATAAACTTACGCAAGAAAATTACAGATAATACAAAATAAAAATTTGAAAATAATACATTTGCAAGGGAACTGACTCTGTCATTTAATGAAAAATTAAATAATATGAAATAATAAGAAATTTGCTAAATAATCACTGACTCTTTTTTTACTTAAAGAATAATAATTGATGGTTCTTTTTAATATTTCTTATAACGTTTAAGAATGTACAAGGTTTTTTTCGACAAAATTTCCTTAATAATGTGATATTAGCAATTTCAGTATTTAATTATTTAGATCTTAATTGTTGTAATACTTTTAAGTAAATCCTCATAACAATGTAATTAATTCATTATTTTATAAGTCAATAATAATAATAATAATAATAATAATAATAATAATAATAATAATGATAATAAGAATAATAATAATAATGATAATAAGAATAATAATAAAAATATTTTTTTAGAGAAAATTTTGGATAATTTTATAGAAAATTTTCATTAAATTTCTTTTTATAGAAAGTTTTCTTTAAACTTTCTTTTTATACAGAATTTTGATTAAAATTCCTTTTTAAAGAAAATTTTAGAACTTATAAAAAAAAACTTATTTCACAAAATCTAAAAACTTACGTTTTAATACATAGTTCCTTAGATATGCGATAATTAAGATTTTTTTCATATGGGGGCTACAATTGCTTCTAGATGTAAGCGTCCTATTTTTTTTCTCCATTGTGGAACTTGATAAGAAAATTATTCCCACAAAATCATAAGACTTATTTTTTTTAATTTACTATAATATTTGGTTAGTATGGGGGTTACCAATCGCCCAGTTCTGATCGGAAAATAAAGTAGTCAATATGAATTTCGGGGCTTACATGATAATTTTAATAAAATTTCGGTGTAGCGGTTTCAAAGTCTATAAAATACAAACAAACGTTTATTTTTGTATTCATTTTCTTTCAATTATCTTTTTAAAGAAAATATTTAAAAAATTTTAATTTTATCTATAATTTTCTTTTAATTTCCTATTAAAAGATTTTTGATTTTTTTAATATAAAAAATTTCATTATCATGGGAAGTAGATAAAGCTTATTTTCTTAATTGGATTCGAAAGCAATTGTCGATTAAAATATCTTAAATTCTTTCTTTAATTCTTACAAATTATTTCTAAATACATAACAACTAATTTTTTTTCATAATAAATATATTAAGTAGATACTAATTCAACAACTTAAATCATTTATAATTGCAAGTATATCACAATTTGTATTCACAATACTCTGCCAACCATTTGACGACGTCACAAAAGCACAACAAATTTCTAACGTAAACAAACTCATAAATACTTATATACTTCTACTGTTTCTTTGTCTGTCTTTTTGCCTTCTTGAATAGTATGTCTCGTATATGAATCATTTTAAGTATTTTTTTTACCTATAATCTATACAACGCATTTTATTTTTGATGAAATTATTGTTATTATAAATTATTAGCATTTTTGTTGATGTTTTTCTTTTAATTTGCACAATATTAATAAATTGGCAAAGAAAATAGACTTCAAAATATATAATATGTGTAAATATAAATTTAAAAATAAATAGGCTTTTAAAAAATTTAAATAGAAAAATGCTTACACTTCATTTTAAAAATGAGAAAAAAAGCAAACAGAAGGACAGACAGTCGGCTACAATGAAACAAAATTAAATATGAGAAAAGAAAAAAAACACACATCAGCTATCATCATCATTATCATCATGTAGTTTTACTGCAATTTGTGTATAAATTATTGTCTTTGCTATTAACCCAGCAAACATAAAAGTTTGATATCAAATTGAGAGTGATTTGAAATCAAGTCCTTTCTCAAACGTCAAACGTTTGAAAATTATTTGAAAATAACTTGAAAATAATAGCTTTCTCAACAAAAAGGAGAATTAATTGTTAAATTGAGAAATTCTATTATTATCATATCATTGTTAGGTGCAATTCTTAAACTTTTTTCAAATGTGAATTGTGGAACATAAATAAAAGTAATTTTCATTCTCAATTTTTTTTCTAGTTTTCTTTTGTATAGACTTTTAATTTTGTTCTATCAATATATGTATTTATTAATTGGAAAATATTTCTTTAAATAATTTTATTTATTAATTCATTTAATTGTATATATTTAAAATATTTTTTTAATATATTTTCAAATATTTGTTAACTTCTCTCTTAAAATTCAAACTTCTATCTACATTTGAAACAAGTTTGAGAAACACGTTTGATATCAAACGTTAAAGTCATCATATTTCAAACGTTTGCTGGGAATTCACTGTAGCACTAACAACAAACTACACATTTTTTTTTTTTTTATTCGCATATTTTTTGCTTGTAATCAAGATTGCATAATAAACAAAAAAAAGAATCATTTTTTTAAAAAAGAAATTTTTTGTAACATTGCACTTTTTTTTTGTTTTATTCATACTTAATTGTGAATATTTGTTTTTAGATTTTATATAATTTTTAAACAAACTTTTGTTTTAATTTGTAGCACTTTTTTTTTTTTTTAAAAAATAAATAATTAGGAACTTTGTTAAATGCAATTGCAATTCTTTTTTGAAATAAATTGTTTTCAATTTGTTAAATTCTTTTGATTATTTTGTTGTTTTTAAAATTTTTAAATAATTTTTATCGTTGTCAATCTTATTTATCTGCTCACGAAGTAGAACTGAATTGTAGTACAAAATTTAAAATAATGCTGCCAATGAGAATAATGAACTTGATTTTTGTTTAGCTTAACTGTACTAAAAACAAAAACAAATAGTACAAAAGAGTTGAACTTTTGGTAGCAACGAATTTAGGAGTACCCTAAGGTGAAAATGCAGATTGTCTATTAAAGGCCATGATTCATTATCCTATTTAGTAGTTAGATCTGTTAAAAAACGTATGTATATTCAAAAAGTATGATAGAGTGCATTTGAAATAAATATGTTGACAGATTTTTGACAAATCTGTCCTACTTGCTTTTGTTTTTTGAAAAATTTAATAAAACAGCTTTTGCTATGCGATCAGAGTTGTGTTTTGTGGAACGGCTAATAAGAAAACAACAATGTATGGTTTATTTGTGTGATAGTGTGGCGCCGACAATTGAGTGGGATAGAATTCTGTCAGATTTCTCACTGACAGAATAGGATGATTATGATGGATAGTGAATCATGGAATTAAAGGATTATTTTTAGTATTTGTACAATATTTACCAAATATATATATATATATATATATATATATATATATATATATATATATATCTTAGCCATTCACTGAACGATTTGTTTACTTAATACTCCAACCTTAATAAGCATTTCCAATATATTCATGTATTACACATCTGCCAAAGTTATCTAGGTCTTCAGAAGATCAGTTGTGGAGAGATTTGCGCGAAGACGATGCTAAAATTAGCTTTAATGTTTATCGTCCAAAACATTTTTAATTAAATGTGTAAATCCTCAGCGATAATCATGAGTTTGTGTACCGACGAAAGCCACAAAATATATATTTTGGAATAAAGAATTTAAATCTTTACAGTGGAGTTATTCCATTTTAGATTTAAAAATTTTTACCAAAAAAAATATATATATAAAAAAAATTAAAGATGGACTTTTTTAGATACACGTCACTAAAGAAAAAAATATGTTAATAAAAATAATTTCAAAATTTTTATATGGCATCTTAAAAAACAAGCTTTGACAAATTAATTGCAAAAAAATATTTTGATATCTTTTATGTAACAAAAGTTTGTGTAACAAAAGTTTTATGTAACGAAAGTTCAAAGCTACTGAGGTGCCACAGTTCTCAAAATAGAAATGAGAAAAATTAACTGTACATGCCTCTGTATCCTCCTCTACCAAATTTTATCTAAATCAGTAACCAAGAATCAAAATTTTTTAAATTTTAAATGGAATTACTCAGTGGTAAAAACTGGCACAGTTATATTTTTTGTAAGGTTAACTCAAAAAAAGACAAAAAAAAAAAATAAAGATCGTCTGGATCGTCGATTGAACGAAATCAATATAGTAGTAAGTAGAAATGGAACTCATGATAACATAATGCGACTTTAATCGTTAAATCCAAATGGAGCTATACATGAAAAATAATATGGATATCAATATTCGCTTAATCGAACTACCGATGAATAAGCGCTTAAAGGGACAAACCACCGAAGAGACAAAAAAACTGATTTAAATATTCTATTAAGAATATTGTTATTTTATTAATCGTACTTCTGGTAGGTAGATATCGAAGCGTTGGGAACCAAATTTGTAAACAATGATCCCAATAACATGTTTCTTTGATTAATTTATTTGGAAATGAATTATATATTGTTGGATAGAGTAAATCAAGAGCTTTCAATTGAGCTATAAAAGTGGTACAGTAGTAGTAATGTTATCGAAAAGCGTTCCCGTACTCGAAAATTGGGCAAATTAGAGCTATTTTGAGATATATAATAATGTTTTTCTTAATCTTGCACGAAACAGCCCAGAATATTTTTTTTGGGTAGATTGTGTAAATTGTCAAATAAATAAAAAATATAAAGATACAATAAAAAATTTTAATGAAAATGAATAAAAAATTATTTGTTTTAATTATTTGTTTGAAATTAAAAACATTCAAATATGCTGAGAAATAAAATTACATTCATATACGAATTTTGAAAACATTTTGATGTTTTATTTCAAGGAAAACAATTTGAATTTGTGTGTTCCCGTACTTTTGTGCGTTCTTGTATTTTTGTGGGAGAAAAATGAAATTTGCACTTTACCCAAAAAGTACGGAAACAAACCTAGTATGTGTTTGTCTGAAAAGGAATATGAGTTTTCAATTTCACTATGTAACTATCCGAATTTACTTATTAAATCCATGGATTTTGGAACTTCATAGGATAACTATTTTCATTTACACTCTTTCTTTAGTTAACAAAAAAAATTTTGACAAAGTATAGTGAAGAATTTTTTTATTGTTTTTTAATATTGAAATTCCTATAACAGCACAGTTATCGTGATATTTTCTTTACACTAATTCTTAAGAATACGTATGCAAAATATTTTGTTAAAATCTTTACCCATTCTCATTCTGAAGGGAGAAATGCAATTTGGTACAAGAATTTGTAACGGCATAATTATTTTGACATTCTATAATTTCATCTCATTTTGTTTTTTGTGTTAAGCTTTAATACAAAGCGGTCGTTGTTGAGTATTAAGTATTAACATTCGATGAAAAATAAATAAAAAAATTCTATTACTATTGTATAAATATGGGAAAAATATCGGAATTAACTAACACCGTCAGGAGTGAAATTATATCTGTAACAAATAGGAGTACAATATACCTAGACAAACCGTTTATTATCAAATAAATAAATGTAAATAAACAGAATCTGTCATTAATTTGCGACGAACAGGAAGAAAACGTAAAACAACGGCAGTGGAAGATCGACAAATTATCGAAAAATATAAATCTAATCCAGGTTTGACACCCAAAGCCGCTGCGTTGGAATGGAATTCGCACTCTGATAGTCATTTAAGCGAAAGAACAATTCGACGACGTCTAAAAGAAGCCAACATATGTAGCAAGATCAATTCCATGTATAGCCCCAAGGAACCAAATTAAAAGGTTAGAATTCGCAAACAGATACGTGGACAAGCCCCTATCATTCTGGCAAAGCGTCTTATGGACCGACTTTACTTTCGAGTATCACTCGTCAAAGAAAAAAGTTTTTGTTAGACTAGACAAAAAAAAACTCGAAAAAATCGCACCTGTTGTCGAAAAAGTTAGTCATGGAGGTGGCACAGTCATGTTTTGGGGCTGTATAGCATATAAAGGATTTTTGACAGAAAATTGCATTGAAACTTTGGATTGGCCACCCCAAAGTCCGGATTTGAATGCGACTGAGAATGTTTGGTCATATATAAAGCGTCAAAGAACCGCAAATCTGAAAAGAACCAGGGAAGGAACAATTTCAGAGGTTAAATCTTTGTGGGAGGACATACCAACAAAATACATTCAAAACTTGATCGATTCAGTTCCTAAAAGACTCCGGAAAGTCATTATCGCTAAAGGAGGATACACGTTTTATTAATATTAAAAATATCTAAAAGTATTATAAAAGTTGGAATAACATATTTTCGTTTAAAGAGTTAAAATACTATATGTCAAAATACTTATGCCACCCCCTAAATTTTTAAATTAGTTGCATAGAATGCAAATTTAATTTAAGAAGTTATGATTTTATGTTTTTTAGTTATTAAATAAATGCTACTTTCATTTAAAAAAATTGGAATTTTTAATTTTTTGGAAATCTGAAAAAATTCAAAATGGTAAAATTTCTCAGGTGCCAGAATAAATATGCCGACCACTGTATATCAAACGATTACACACAAAATAGATCGGCAAGATACGAAGATACGATATCCGTAGTTTTTTGGAAGTATTGTTGAATGTAATCGGGGACTAAGAGCTTGAGGAGGGAACGGAAAGTAGATTCATACAGATACTTAATTGCACTTTAATTGATAGATGCTTTGGATAACTTCTATTACAATTACTATGGAACAGAAGCTTGTCATGATAATCTATGCGACTGTGCTATTTGTTTATCGGATTCTAGGTTTTTGGAACTTAATAGAGGAAAAGGGTTGATGATTTTTATTTCCTTTTGAAGTACCTATTTGTCACTAGTTGAAAAAACTAACTTAAACTAATTAATTAAAACTACACAGGTCGCTAGATCATATTACATTTTTGTCGATTATAACGCAAAACGGATCGATCGGCTTTGAGTAAAATTTAAAACCGATATCCATATTCCTTTGGGCTTACTGTCAAATGTAAAAGAACAGGTTGTCAGATGATCTATGCAGCTGTGCGAATTAGCTTATCTAATTGTTAGATTTTGGTAAAAATCAAGGAGTATTTTCTATTGCATTGGATTTTCTATTCAATTGGAACATTCAATGCATCATTTTTACTTATTGGATCTTTGGATCTAGGAAATTCATTAAAGGAAAGGGCAGAAAGTCTACATTTCTATTTAAAGTATTTACCTCTAGCATAGAATTTTTCAAACGATTTGAAAAATTGTACATGAACAAAATCTATTTAACAAAAACTCATACTTAGGCACAAATTTTCGAATTCTTTTGGGATTTGTATTGTCTCACAGATTCGTTTCGAGTGATCTTGTAAGGTTTATGAAAAAATTGGTTGTTTATATTTATCTCAATTCCAGTTATAAAAAAGAAGAAGCAGTGAAAAAATTATCATATAAATATTGAAAATGAGAATATGCAATTGAAAGTTTCTTTCTATGCATTATTTAAAACTTTTAAACTTTTTTAAACTTTTTTTTAGGCATTGATTTATTAACTATTTTTAAGGAAATAAAAGCACCTTAAAAAGTTTATTTTAAAATTAGTATCCCAATTTTGAGGTGCATTTAAAGCTGCTTTTAAATTACAGAACATTACCTGCGACAAAGAAAGTCTTCATCATTGTATTATTATCAATCCATCCATATTAATATAAAATCAAGTGTGTGTTTGTTATACCCTACACCACCATAGGTGGTTGGGTATTATGCGTTTGTGCTAATGTTTGTAACGCACAGAAAAAATTATCTAACACCCACCTTAAAGTATACCAATCGACTTAGAATCACTTTTTGAGTCGATCTAACGATATCCGTCCGTCCGTTCGTCTGGCTGGCTGTCCACGTAAACCTTGCGCACAAAGTGAAATTGGTTATGATCGGTCCATTATTTCACCTAGGCTCCATACAAATGTCCTCCCGGAAAAGGGGTTTAACGATCATAAATGCTTTAAATATACCAATATTTTAATGAAATTCGGTGTAAGAAAGTTTTGTATAAGTATCAATATATGTGCGAAATTTCATGAAGATCGGTCCATACTTCACCATACCTCCCATATAGAACCCTCTTTCGAAAATCACTTTAACGTGCATAAATCACATATATGTACATGTTAGTATGAAGTTTATATTCGACACAAATAAGTTTTATATAAGTATAAATCATAATTTACCATAGCTCCCATATAATCCCACCTTCGAAAATCACCCTAAAATGCATAAATTCATATAAATGTTAGTATTAACGTAATATTCTGTATTCGTATACTTTATTTTACACTTAATAAAATTATCGGTCCACAATTGCCGCATATCTAATATAAGGCCATGAATTTTGATGAACATACACAATGGTGTGGGGTATCATATGATCGGACTTGACTGACTATATCTTTCCTACTTGTTTATTTATTTGTTTGTGACGAAATCACGTCTAAACTACTGAACCGATCTTAATGAAATTTTAAAGATAGACGAATTTTAAGGTGGAAGCAACTATAGGATATAAACTAATTGGTTATTGATGAAAATGACGAAAATAGTTCAGTTTTTCGCACTTAAAATTTTTTCTTAATTTTTGGATAAAAAGAAAAAAAAAGAAGTATTACGAGAAATCTTGTATATTCCACGCAACGCAGGGCTATTCATCTAGTTTAAAGTAAAATAAAGTTTATATTTTAAATAATTATACAGTATAATGTTATAATGCGTGCTTTTTTCAAGCATATTTTTTTTAATTACACTAACGTCATCGACAAATAATATCGAAATTTATGACATTTAATGTTTTATGATTGCTTTAATTTCATCGAACTCTGGATGTGTTACCAACCCCATTAAGGAATCAATAACACCAACCGTTATCTTTGAGGTTAACGTAAGAGAAAATAATCGCAAATTCAAATAACAAAAACAAATTTTATATACACAAATATAAAATATCGTACTCTTGTTTTTCTTATTATTCTTTACATACACTCACATACATAATGACAATAAAAATAAAATATGCTATAAAAATGTTAGAACACAAATAATAACAATAAAAAAAATTGAAAATTTTCATTGCTCGATTTTTTTTAATAAAACAAAAAAAAATGTCTATTTAAAGAGAATAAGCTTTCATCAATACGGTAAGTTTAATAATACATACATATAAAAATTAGAAAATAACTAAAGAAAACTTTTTTAACAACAATTTAACCCATTTTCGATGAAGCTTATCAATCAAAAATATTTATATGTGTAAGTAAAATACTATTTTTAACACAATATTTATTTATGATATAAAAAAGCGGGTGGTGAGTAAAAATAAAAAAAAATAAATAAATTTAACCGGCAAATTTTGTGCGACACATGAAGTAAATAAACAACAGGGTTGGATATTTAGTATTCTTATAAATGAATACTATTGCGTACTTGCAAATGTAAACAAAAAACATTGAACAAAATATAAAAGGTGTTGTTTTATTATTTCTTCTTATTCTAGAAATAATCAGTTTAATTAATTATTTTTGGGTTTTAACAAAGAGACACAAATTTAAAAAAAAAAATAATATTAAATTGCGTTGTTTGTTGAAATTATTTATGAATCATTTTCACATAGATAATATCTGCTAACAACAAATACAAAAAAGTGAATGAGAACAATATTTAGTACCTATATATGAAGATGTCAACAGAAGTGGTCAATAAATATTTATTGTTTTTTATATACATATATATATTTTCCTTTTTTGAACATTTATCGCAAAATGTCATAATTTCACATATTTGCTCTATTGATAAAAATACCGATGATTACTGATCTATCTTTAAGTTATATAGTGTATTCAATGTGTTATTAAATTTTTATAATTATATATGTAAGTATGTTTTTTTTCTAATATTTTAATAAGTACTTTAAGAAAATATCAAAAATATCAAAGTTATAATATTTCGAGAAACAATCATTTGACAAGCGGTTAAACATTTTTCATGTCAGAGGTACCCCATGGAAAATAAATCAAAAATTTTCTTTAAATGAAAAATTTATCAATAAATATTAAATTTCTATTCAACTTTTGAAATTAATGTTCAACAAAGATTATATTAATTTGATATAATTTCGTTGTTTCCAAATATACCTGTAGATTTAGCTCCAAAAATAATTGAGGAAAATATGACGATATATCTAAACTTATAGATATAGACAAGAATTTATTTTTGAGGATTGTGTAATTTTGTATTATAGATAATTGACGTAAAAAAAAACGAAAATTTATCGAAATTTTTTTATAAAAGAAAAACTCTATCGAAAATTTTCTATAAAAGGAAATTTATCAAAGCAGCCAAGCAGATTTATGTATTTCTAAAAAAAATAATAAATAAAATAATAATTCTTCCCTTCTAGAACCTATGGACGTTTTCAATCACCGAAAAGAAGCCTGATAATCCAAGCAAAAGTTGATTTACAGACTATAAGATTGCAAACAAAATAATACGAATTGTAAGAGAAAATCTACATATCTGGATGGTAGGTGACTCATTCTTTAAATTTCTCTGTATCTTATCAGAAAGGTTAAAAATAAAGCTGGCCTGAAGACCACGAAGTAAAAAAAGTAGAAACGCTAGAAATAATATGAAGGCATAAGAGTTTAAGAAAATTATTGAGAATATTTTTTTTTTTTTTCAAAAATATGAATGCCGCCTAAAAGGTGATAAAAAGTACGTACTGGCGCACTTTTTAAAACATTCTGATCATGAATTCCGTATCACATATTTTATGGGAAATGTATCAGATAAATATTGTGTAAAAAATCTTAATTGTGGAAAAAACTTTTGGTCTGGCAAGACATTTGTACATGTGGGGAAAAAAGCACTTCATTCATAACAAAAGATACTCTTATAATTTTTCTTTAATAAATCAAAATTTCAAATAGATTGACCCATTGGTTTAATTTTTATAAGCAGAATTGTATGCACAAAATTTTTTGTACGCAGTCCTTATTTTCATCTTCGATATGATTTTAATTTTCTAGGTATGTCATTGGCAATTAGTTTCAACAATCTTTCACAATATCTGAGGTCACCCTTCAAAGTGAAATATATATCACAATTTATTGTAACTCTTTTATAACTTCACAGGTCCTGTCCAGACAAAGGAGATATGAAGATGAATAAAATTCCCTTGGAAGCTATAAAAATTTTAATTTTTAACCATTTTTCTATTCCTTTATTCATATTATTTAAAAAATAAAAAGAAATAAAACAAGATCCAAAAATGTCTGGCCAAGAATCCATTTAAGAACTAGTTATACTACTTGGCACAAAAAAATCTCTAGTCAAATCAATTGTCATTTTAATGTAATCTACGTAAACTAAGGTTTATAACTTGAAACTAAATGGAGCTTTCGAATCACTTTGAGTTTCAGATAATTATCAAATAAAAGGAAAACACATATGTTTTCTATATTAAAAAATTGAATAGTAGATATCATAGAACAAACGAAACTTTTAAGTTAGCTGGTACCATGGACAAAAAAAAAGTTTTTTGTTGCATATAAATTAAGGTTGGTCTAATGCACGTATGAAGTTTTACAGTATTCTAAAAAAGTAAACATACACATTTTATTTCTTTAAATTTATACAACTTTAAGCTTAATTTTCAGAATTAATTCTTTATAATAAAATAAATGATATTATATTATATAAACACAGTTGATTACCCCCAAATATGCTACTGTACGAATGATAATAATTTATACTGTATGTACACAAATTTCTTCTCTTTATAAAAAATAACCATAAAAAACTAATTCTATAAAAAGGATAGAAAAGCTACACAACATGAATAAAGTAATAAGAAAAAAATGAAAAA
This sequence comes from Protocalliphora azurea, assembly GCA_932274085.1. NCBI lineage: Eukaryota > Metazoa > Arthropoda > Insecta > Diptera > Calliphoridae > Protocalliphora > Protocalliphora azurea. The sequence continues at coordinate 135,314,315 of OW026523.1, read as the reverse complement.
AAAGAATCTAATATTTGGCAACATTCAGAGGCGAACGAAAAATGTGTAAATAATCGATAACAATTAGAATTTAGAACGCAGACGTGAATAATCATACTACTGCAGGATTGGGGAAACAAAAGTACATACTTTGGAACAAAATATTTAATTTAGTTGCGAATGTGTGTCTTTAAGTTTTATGTTGCCAAAATATACTATACATACTTACGAATTTATGAATGTAAAATATATTACAAAGGTTTTTAAATTTAAAATTGACATACATGCATACATAATGAATAAAAGACTTTATAATCATAAACAGAAGCATAGTGATCTATTGTGGAAAATGGTGGTAATGCAGAAAGTTCCCATTTTTATAAATAAAAAATTTGGGTTTGTCATGTCTAAAAAATCATTTAGGACCCTATAAAGTATATATATTCTGGGTTCTAGTAATATTTATGTTGCATAAGGTTTGTTTGGTATTTAAAATGGGCAAAATCGGTTCTTAAACAAAAAAAGTTATGAGCAAAATACTAGAAACACAGCGTTGTAACTCAAGTTGATACTTGTTCTCTGATATCTCTTAAATAAAAAAATGTAGGATAACAAAATTTAGTATAGATAGTTCGACGATCGATGTAAACTGGGACACCAAAAACGGGGTTACACATCTCATATAAAATGAAATTTTAAATTAGGGAGGGTGTCGCAGAAAGTTGCAGGTGGCGTGTATAAGAGATTCGGCTAAGTCGAATATAACATTCTTACATGTTGGACATGATTATGCACTTTATTTTAAAATATAATGACATAATGGTAGGTAGGTATGTTGAGGGGAGGAGACCTAAAGCAGACCATATCGACATACACCTAAGCTAGTACATCGGCTTGTTGTGCGCTTTCCAATTAATGCAATAGAATGCAAACCATATACTTACTATATATTTATAGAAAATCTGTATCATATATTTCCTTAACTTTTTTTAAATTCCACAGATAAGTTATGTTTGGTAATATGTCATCCGCGAGAAGTTAGGATCTTGATCATACGAAGACTGTGCATGTCTCTCCACATGCTCTACATTTATCGCTGTTTACACATCAATGGGGTTTAAATGCACCTGTATGTTTAAGTGCCCCGTTAGTACGCTCAACATCTTATTTAGATTCGTTTCATTCAGTCTTAAAAGACTCATAGTTTTATCCGCATCTGGCTCTATCCAGAGTAGTTTGGTTATTCTGCCCACTGTAACTCGGTTAGCCACCTCCAACCACTTCTTGGTGAATAGGTATCCAAATAATGTGTACTGTACTAGAGAAATCATTAATCGTTTCCCTGTAGTCTAAAACAGACCTAGATTTAGTGCTCTCGGATGTTAACGTTCTTATTACCATTTGGCTATCCTTAAAAATGTTTATATTCACTTCACCTAAATTTTCACTGGCCCAGTTTTTGAAAAACCGTATTGTGGTTATGCAGTTGGAAGCATTATCTGGTTTATAGTTCTTTTATATAAAATCTGACTCTATTCCCTAATTTAGAGCCATCTATGTAGCAACTAGTCCCCACCGGCATTTGAGTTAGGGTTACGTTAGACCAGGATTGAAGATCTGGTATCAGTGTAATATAATTGCCAGCTATAGTTACATTAGGCATCCTATCCGATATTTCCGAATTATGCATATCGATTATGTACTGGTGATTTGGAGATGACTTGCCGTAAGGACAGCTTCATATCGTATACGAATCTCTTTCGGTTGGACAAATAGAATTGTTTTTAAAGCTCTTGTAGGTATTGTTCTGACCGCACCACTTATTCCTAGGCAGCTATTCGGTTGAAGCTTTTTTAAGATTTTTACATTGCATTTCCATGAATGTCCATCATAATACTGACGCATTCCAGAGGCAATAATGAGTGTTAATACTTGTCAAATTATTATATATTATAACACAATTTCTCGCCTAAACAGAAATCCAAAACTTCAAGTCTAGATCCTTTATTTTACATTTTACAAATGATTTTATACATATTAGGATTTCTGAAATCGCATTCCATTTGTTTATTCTAGCTTTGAAATTCGAAAGTATTTATAACAAAATTGGACCTGCCTTTAGTACCTTTACATATTATTAAAGAAATTTTTGATTTGATTTGAAAATATATTAAAATTAAAAATTGACGATCAGTAAAACTCGAATGGTTCAATAAAACAATTTCGGAAAATTACACATAGAACCTTTTAACAGCACACCGATGAAATAAATGACACTGTGGTGAATTGCAATTGTTTTTCTTCCTTTTTTTTAGAAATAAAATTTAAAAAATAATAAAATATTGTATACAGACAGAAAAAAATATTTTCGAAAAAATTCAATTAAACTATTAATTAGAATTTTAAAATGATTTCAAATATTTTTATAATTAAATAAATTACTCAAAATCGAAGCACTTTAATAAATTAAATTCAAAGTTTACACAGAAAAATCTAAAATCCAATTCAATTACTTTATTAATTGAAATTAAGGACCGGTCCCCTTATTATATGCTTAAGTGTATTGAACGGTATGAAAAGTTAATAACCGATTTTCGATTTTTCAATCAACCATTTTAAATTCGATTTTTATAGTAGATTAATCAAACTCCATAATCAATTTTTTAATCGTTTATTATTAGTAAAATTAGTAAAAAATTAATTAAAATTAATTATATTTTAAAGGATCCTTAAAGGACGTTGAAATATGTATATATTGTATGTCGATATGTTTAACAACTAAATCAGAGAGTATACTCTTTGAACCAAACACTTTGAGGGGTGTAATGCATTGAATATAATAGTTATATGACTGTTCGAAGAAGATCAAAAGATAATACAAATAATAGATATATTTATTATTCAACTACTTTCGCAGATCACTCTAATAACATAACTAAATATCTTAAATTTAGCACTATATAATTCAAATACATGTATTTTGTAAAAACATAGGAAGTAAATTATTAATTTCACCAAATATGCAGTGGTATAAAATATTACATATAGAACTGATACTGGAACCTAGTCTGAAATATTTTCTGCAAGAGGGAGCACTTGTTTCGGAAGATGTAGACTATCGACTTTAATTTGAATGGTAACGCTGGGATTAAGTCATGGAATTCACAAGTTCTGAAGTCGTAATGTCTGCTCAACTGTACTCAATCACTATCTACACTTCTCAGCCTAGTCTTGGTAACAAGGTATTCATGAATCTGGATCGAAATGGGAAATGAATGCTAAAGAAATTGTTCGCCTACGGATATAACAGAAACACAGATGGATAATCATATTCCTCTGGTCGAATTGTCAAAAAGGCGGCTTGAGAAAAGGATGAGTTGTTTTATTGAGGATTAGGAACATTCTTTATATGAATGTCCGGTACTGCGGGAAGGAATGTAGATTTTATATAACTAGTACTCAAAGTTCTTCCATTATAATTAACAATTATTTCTTGCATTGTATTTTTAGTAATTTTTTGTATCTTTTAAAAAAATTCTCCCAACATTTATTTTTTAGAAAGTTTAAAATTTTCCTTTACAATTCTTTTAATTTATTTTTTCAAAAAAGCACTTCACTGTGCAGGGTTAATTTTTCGATTAGTCGAAGCCTAAAAGTCGATTTCAGAATAAAGTTGGCTGGTAAGAATCGACTACAAAATAATCGTTTTTTGACAAAGAGAACCGATTTTCGACCATAATTGAAATCGATTTACCAGTCACTACTTATATGCAAACTTAGTTAAGACACATTTAAGTTAAAGCTCACACTTAAGTAATCTTTCATTTTACAAGCTTTTATGTCCCAACTTTCCAAATATTTTTCTTTAACTAAAAATTATATATATATTTTATTTATACTAAAATGTTTTATATTAGTTATGTTAATTCTTTATTGAATATCCTCTAGTTTAGATTACTATTTGCTTATGTTATGCCAAAAATCATTATAAATATGAAACTACCTTTTTTAGACAAAACATTTTTAATGAAACCCTAATGCGGTACCAAAAATAAATTTAAAAAACCAACAATTAAAAAAAAATTTAAATAACTTTAAAGATGTAAAGAAATCTTAAGCAAAATATATAACCACAAATAAAATATAAATTTAGATTTTGTATTTTTATTTATTTTCAATAAATATTTTTTAAGACGTCAAACAATTAGGAAAAACTTAGGGGATGGAATAAGAATACTTAAGTTTTTAATCGCAAAACAATTTTAAAAACTTAAATACGATTTTTAGCAGTATAATACTGAGCCTCAACCTATTAAAATAATTATATATTCAATTATTCAAATTATCACTTATTTTTATTTAGGTTTGATTAATTTATTAATTGATACAATAAGAAAAATAGTTAAAGCCTATAAATTATTTTATTTTTAGTAAAAAATATTAGAAAATTTTAATTACGAAAACTTGAATAATTGATACAATTAAAAAGTGATTGGAATAGTTTTTATATTTGATAAATCGTTTAATAGACCATATTTTATAAATCGTTTTAAAAAACGCTAAAACATTTTTCAGCTTTCACAATTTTAAGAAACATAAATAAAATTATACTTTCATTCTTATCACTGAGTTGTTTTCAAAATAAATTTTATTATTTTAATGAAAAGGTGAATTAAACTTTGGAATCATTAAAAAAATAATCTTAATATTTTGTTTATAAATGTTCTAAATCCATATTGAAACAGATTATACTTAACCCCATATAAACCTTACCTTACTCTCAAATTAACCACCTACCGCCCAACACCACCCATCAAGGTAACTGTAACATTATCCCTCTTTATTTTTATTTTTTATTTTTTTTTTTATCTAATCCCTAACATCTGGCAGCATTTCCTTGCGTACACAGATAAAAAACAAAAAAAAAAAAACAAAGAACGCAACAACAGCAGCAGTAACAATATGAAAAGCAAAAACAAATTATTCCATATAAATGAATTAAATGGAACATTGTAGAAACTTACTTGATTTGGATTTGACAGCAGCAACATTTTGTGAATCTGTCTCTGGATCTATTTCCATGTCGTTGTCAAAGCCATAGCTTCGGAAGCGTGCATCAGCATAACTTTGCATTTTAATTTATTTTATTAACACACTCAGTCGCACTTAATTTTCTATTATTTTCTCTTGATTTGTACTTTAATAGACTTTTATTTTAATGTATTTAATCACTTACTCTCTTTGGAACACTTCACAATAAAAATAAAGTAATATTTATTTTATTTTCTTTTTTCTATTTTGTATATCTTTGTTTAAGAAAAAATTCCAATTAAATGACTACTCGTGGATATACTCACTCACTCACTGTAGCATTAACAATTTTGCCGATTAAATAGACTTATGTTGCAAAACGTGTGTGTGTTTTTTAATATACCTATGTATATATGTGTTTGATTGTTTGTTTTTGTTAGGTTTTGTCGGTATGTTTGCAAAAACAAACAATTAATGAAAATATTTTAAACGAAACACGACACAACATTAATAGTAGTGATGACGTAGTACAAAATAATTGTTTGTTGGTCTTTCGGTCAGTCGATTGGTTAGTTAGTCAAATATTTTGAAACAAATGTATGTTTGTACCAAATACTAGGTGTAAAAAATAACAACAACAATAATAAAACAAATGCTTTGTTTTTGTGCGTTTACTTATTTTTTAATTCTTTTTACTTCTTTTCTTTTTACCTTTTCTGGTTTTTATGTTTTTTTCTTCTTTTTTTTTTTTTTTTTTGCAGTAATAAAAATTTTGCTTTGTTCTAATTTATTAAAAAGTTTTGCATATATTTTTATTATACACACATATGAGAATGTTTATTTTTAAAAAAATTTTTATTTTATCTTTATTGGTATTCAAATATGTATAAATATTTCAACTTTAAATAATAAATTGAAATTGTTTTTTCAGTACAAAAATAACAACAACGGCTACACAAAATAAACGCTACTTTCTATCCGCACAAATTGTGAAATTGTCAAATGCTGAGAAAATACTGAATGATTTTAGCTAAAGTTTGCATAGATATATGTAAGTATATGTGAGAGCACCACCAACAGCAGCAATAGCAACAAAGTAGTGTTGGTTGGGCTGACTGACTGGTTAGTTGGTTTGTTTTTTCGGTTTCGCTTTGACTTGCAATTAAAATCAGATGTGGGTTGATTAAAAACCAAAACTGGTCAATTGTTTTCTCCCTCTCTTATCTTATAAACTAACACAAATATTTTTATTCTCCTAATGTTAACAATTGCTCCCATTAGTATTCTTTGTATAAAAAGCAAATATTGTTGCACATTTTTAGGCAGCTTTACTGAACGGAAAACGGAAGTCAATAGTTTTTTTGTTTTTCCTACAAACGGATGAGCCAACATTGTTGTTGACATTATTATAAAAATGAAAAACGGGTAAATTATTGTACAATGTGTTCATGTAAGTACAACACTAGATGCCAGTCATTGATAAGAGAGTGAGAGAGATAGAGTTTTTTATGGTGGTGCCAGATTTTGTAAGATGTTTAATTGGGTGTTTTGGGAATAAGTTTTTAAAGGAATTTTAAAGAGAAATACAATTTATGCAGCAAAAAGGAGAAATTTGAAAATTTTAAATTAAACACTAAAATATCTAATTTAAAGAACTTTAAAAATATGTATACATATAAGTGTAGTTTACAAGAAAACAACACATATTTTTAGAAGAAAATTCTATTATCTATTTTGAGTTAAACTATTTAAATTTTCCAGAGTCAAAATATCCGCCATTGGTAGTAGTTAATAAGTAGGTAGATAAGTAAGAAAAAAAAATCTAATTCAATTCATGCAACAGCAAAATATATGTAGTCATATATATATATGTAGTCATATATATATATATATATATATATATATATATATATATATATAGAAAATTCCTGTTAGATAACCTTCTAGTCTATATTCTATGATTTTTGCTTTGTACATTTCGTTTATGCCAAAAATAAAAATCAATGATTAGGAAATAAAAAATTGTAACAAGTTATATTTGTATGTCTTACTTAAAAGAGATTTTTTTTATTTTATTTTGAAATTAATATTTAATGAAAATTAATACTTTTTTAGTTGCGACTTTTGAAAAAATATGTTTTTTTAGAAATTTGGAGTTAAGTTTTTAAATACTTAAAAAAAACACTTTAAAAAAAAAGAACAAATTACACTTAAAATTTTTTTCGAAAATTGATTTACTTTTTATTTTTAATTTAACAGTCTAGAAAACTGCTAATTTTATTTAATTAAAATTGATACTCTTTTGAAATTAATCAATTAAAAAATCATTAAATTAAAATCAATTAAAAAAATCATTAAATTAAATTAAATTAAATTAAAACTTAAATTGATAGTTATTTTAAAAAACTTTGGCGATAAAACGGCAATTTCTAATCGACCAGTCCTGTTTATATAAACAGCCTAGGATTATATTATAGAGTTCAAGTTAAATTATTTAACATTTGAAGTCAGATCCAACACATCCTTTAAAAGTGCAAATATGGGGTCTCAAAGCAGGACATATGTGACATGCAAATATATTTAGACTTTGCTCAACCAATTTCAAAGAATCTCTCTCTATAATTTATAATTCAAATTTTACAAAACCTTAGTGATTTTTTTCAAAATATCGTCCGATTTTTTCTATAGTTTCTATAGAGCAAAAAATATATAAATTACATAACAAACGGGTTTCTACTCTGAATCCAGTGGCAAATAATTTTCAATTTATAATTCACAATAATTAAGTTTTTGACATATTGATGCATAAAACACGAACCCAAATTATTGGGGGACTTTCGAATTTTGATTTAAACAGACGGAAGAACAGATATTGATATTTCGCCTATCATAACTATAAGGAGCCACAATATAGTTTATGGGTTCCCAGACACTTTCCTTAGTAATATGAAAATTCCTTAGCAAATAATTGTTAATAAAAATTTGCTTTTTTTTTGAAAACGTCAATAAAACGTCAAAAATACCGCTTATCATTTTATAATAAGTTAAGAATGAAATAATAAAAAATTAAAAATAAAAAAATAGTACGAAACGAACAGGTGTTCCATTTTTATCAATAAAAATTTTACCAACAATAAAAAAAAAATGGTCTAAGATTGTAACTCGAAACAACACCTGTTGGATATAAGTTATAGATCAACACAAATTTTATGATATTACAGGAACTAAACATTTTTTGGTTATAAAAGTCTGGAAGATAAATATCTCTTTACAAAATTATTAAATTTTTCCTAAATTATGTATGTAAGTATGTATTTTATTTATTGCCAAACTTACTAAATATTTTCATATTTTAATAAAATTATTACTTTGTAATTAATAATACAAAGTAATACTTTGTTGTGCAGGTGTTTTTTTAGTTACTTATCTATCATTCGTATAAATACAAGCAATTGAACAAATCTTATCAAAAATCCACTAAACAAAATTAACATTAAACCAGATATCTGTAGAGGTGCCAAACTACTGGCAATAAGTTTCACAATATTCGAATTTGAAATTCAGTTTCAAACGGACTTTCGTTTAATTCGCTAATCTCGTTTCTCCCTTTTAAAAAGAAAAAAAAAGTGTTATAAATTCGAATAAATTGATATTTTAAGTGCCCTATCAGCACTTAATGTATTAAAAAATTATTAAATGTTAAATATTAGTGATTGGAAACACCTGAAATTTAACAATAATTATATAAAAATGAATGGTATGAAATTAAAAATAATAATAATATTTAAAAAGTGTTAAAAATACTTTAAGAAATAAAAATAAAAATTATATATTAATATTAACAAATGATCAAAATTATAACTACACAGAGAAAAAAAGTACATATATTAAATTTTTTTTTTTTCAAAAATAATATGAATCGAACATGATTTTTTCCCCAAACTTTTTTCATGAAAAATAACATTTTGTTCATAGATATTATTAAATTGTTCATAATGAAAATTTTTGGAATTTTGCAAAAATTTTGTTAAACCTTTGATTTAGTATTATTTGATTTGATTGCAAATGGTAAATGAAAATAGTTATACATGAAAATAATAACAACAAACGTCTTAAAATGGCAAAATTCCAAGGAAATATAGCTAAATAAAAATCATTAAAAACTTAAAATTTTCTAAAGAAAATTTCAAACATTTTTTTACAAATTGAAAACATAAATGAAAATTAAAAAAAAAATTCAGTCTTCTTGACTTTTTTCATTTGAAAAAATATAAAAAATTAATGCTTAAATATTATGAACTGAAATCAATGAAAGTAAATTTGTATATTTATGTACAAACTTTTTTCTCTGTATAAACATTTTATATCAACCACAAAAAAATTAAAAAAAAAAATAAAATAACAATTTCTTGAAGAAAGAAAGAACATGGTGGTATTTTTAGATTTGCTACGTTATAAAATACCTTGTATAAGTTATAAAATTTAAAAGGACTTTATAACCCTTTTAAATAAATATAAGTGATAGTGAATTAAGTAAAAAATCACTGATAAATAACCTTTGATATTTTCTACAATACGTTATATAAATAAGTTTGCAATCGTAAATTGCCTTGTTGTCTCTATTTGGCAATACCAAAGCAGAGTTTGTGGACCTTAATTAGACACCAGCAGAATGGAATACGTATTTTCTGTGCAGCTACACACTTCATCAGCATTCGTGATGTCCTGCCCATTTTGGTTTCGTAAATACAGCATATATATATATTTTTTTTATTGAAAGGATATTATTATCTTTCAAAGTAATAAGAATATTTACTAATGATTAATAAGTGGATATGATTAAAAAATATTCCAAAAAATTTGAAATATGAGATAAAGAAAATTATTAAAAAAAAAAAAAAAAATATTTTCATTATCATAATTTTGGAACTATGAAAGCTGTCAATATCAAATGCTAAAAGAATTGTTTAATCTGATTAATTTTGTGTCATTTGGAAATTAAATAAAACTTTAAATATTTTTTTTAATTATAAGGAGCGCGAACGAAAAAGTTTGTGCACACTTTAAGGCATATAGTTTTTACTCTATTATATAGCGCATATATTTTTTATATATGATATACAAATTTTTATATATGATATAAAAAATTTATTGCTTACCCATCTGATTATAAATATTATTTAGTATCAGTTCAGAAATTACAGCATTAACTATTCGGGCAGGTTTAAAAGCTAATTCCTCTTCTATATCATACTTCAGTTTCAAAATCTTCATGAATTGTTGCTAAAAAACAAGCTCCTCATTACAACTAATTTTAAATACTAAATATTTTTTTTTTTATCTTTTATTATTATTATTATTTTTTTTTTTTTCTTTGTCATCACAAATCAAATTTTAAAAACATTTCATAAGATTTAAAAGAAATATCTTCAAAATATCAAAATATGCACTAAAATGGTTAATTATGAGCTAAAAATAATATTTTCTAAAAATCAATGTATGCAAAAATATGTCATTAAGGGTAAAATATGCACTTACAAATCAATGTCAAAATACTTTATTTGTTCTGAAATGGATAAATATTTTATCGATTAAATGTGTGCTTAATTATAGATTGAACAAAACTCATGCAAACCTGTAATTAAAATTAATAATAAAACACATGTCAACCACATAAAACAATTGCTAAAAATACAGGTGTACTGTCGATATTTCTTTTGTTTGACAAAATATTAATTAGAATTACGACAGATACTAATTTTTTCCAGCATTTAGGCCATTACTTTTTTGTTTGTAAACCGATTTTAACCATTTTCAATAATGCCCCCCGTACACTACCTTGCTTTCAACAGACCGATGGACATAGCTAAATCTTCATAGAATTTCATTTCAAAGACCCAGAATATATATATTTTATGGGGTCTTGGAGGAATTAGAAAAAGTAGACTCACTTAAAATTTAATTTAAAAAAACAATTTTTCTTTTAAATTTAAATCTTGAACATAACAGTCTTTAATAGAAATAAAATTTTAGAAAGATTCATCAATTTTTTTTTTTTTTTTCTTTTTTCAAAAACACTCTCGAAGTTCCAAATACTGAAATTTTGTTCAATCTTTTTTTTTATTACAGTAAAATATTTATTTCTTTAAAGAAAGTTTTAGAAATATTACCCACATGCTTATACAAAAAACAACAACACTGAGAAATTTAGGGAAAACTAAAATAATGTATTTGTACGAATTTTTAAAAGTTTTCATACATTCAAATATTTTATATTTCTGATTTGTCTATTAAAAATTTAACTGGTGTTCTTAAAACTTAACTGTTCAACTAGAGCATTAAACTCTTGTCTTGTGTTGCATTTGAGGGCCTTGTCACTCAAAGCTTTAGCCAATTCTAAAAATATAAAAACCACTATCTTTTTGAAACCTCCACAAATTTTGTCCCAAACACGAACCAAGCTTTAATTAAAAATATAAGTAACATTTTAATTTTTATACACTTCACCACAGATGTAAAGGGTATATATAAGTTTGCCATTCCATTTGTAATTTCCACAGTTTCCATCGGAGAGCAAAAAAGTTTATATTTTCTGAATCCTTGTAAGAAATGATATCTATAGGACGATGTCCGTCCGTTCGTTTGTCGGTTGAAATGGCGTTTATGAAGCTCACCGATAACTGCCATATACAATATATATCATACGGTCGGAAATCCTATCGAGAATTTAAATTCAACAAGATCGGTTCATAAATGGCTGGGATATGTCAAAAAACCGGTCTTTTAAACCGGTTGTCGAATTCCTGAAGCCTGTATATAAGCTAGGGACTTTGTTTTTGCAGATTTGAAAATTTTTTAAGAATTTTTATGCTGAAGAAATGAACTATATCGATTCAATAATAACTGAGATATCGGTCAAAACACATTTTTGGCTTTTTGGAGCTCTTATTTAAGCTAAGGATTATGTTTTTATATAGTCATTTACAAATATTTTTCTAAAATTTCGGTTTTTTGAACTAACGATATCGATCCATAAACAACCGAGTTATAGCCAAAAATCTGAAAATTCATTAAAAATATACACACACATATATAAAAACTTTACAATGACTTTCAGTGTTGTTGTTGTTTTTGTATAAACACCCGCTTGACCTAAGATAAGACATTCAGTAATGTTCACAAAAACGAGTAACATTCGAAACAGATATGTTCGAGAAATTATCAAAAATTAAATAAAATGTGAATGTTCTTAATACCGCAACTTGCTCGATAATTTCTTGATAGTAAAGATTCGAGTAATTATCGAGAATTCTTAAAATATGGATTATCGCCATATTAAATGTTTTCGATAAAATATCCAAAAGTATCTATTCTTTTTAAAAAGCAACATATTTTATTGTTTATGCATGTTATTCTTGAGTTGAAAATTATGGTTCTTTTAAGTTCATGATGTTAATTTCAAGATTTTTTTTTTCTACTTTTCTAATGATATTTCCAAAATATAATATTTATTTAAATGATTAATTTATTTTCTTGCAGATTAATTTAGTAAATTTTGAACTAAAAAATTTGGATTTGAACAACGGACAAACTAATATTATTGAAAGGAAATATTTTTGACGACTTTCTCCGGGACCATCAGAATATAGCGTTATGTTCTGAATTTGAAGTTTTTAATTGTTTATATTTTAAAATATAATTAAGTTTATTTTATTTTTTTAATATTTGGTATATAGTTAAGTTCAAAATAAAACATAACTTTAAAAATGAAAACAGCTATTAATTTTAAATTGAGAACAAAATGAAAATGAAACAAAGTGGAATACTATCGATTTCGAATTATTGCCAACGATCGAACAGCTATCGATCTTTCTCGATATCGAAAACGAATCTCTAAAGAAAATTTTCTCGTTTCGCTATCGATATTGCAAATGATTCGATATAAATATCATAAACGAACCTTTGATATCGATCGATTTGCTGTCACAAACTGAACGGCAGGTGAACTACGAGTTCATTTTCGAAACACTTTCGATAGCCATTCTCGAAGGTTTTGTTAGAGAAAATTTCACGGTCAAGAGGGCAAGCAATAGTTAGTTGTTGATTGTATGTACATTAACACAATAATTTTTTATGTATGTTTGAACGTTTTTCTAGTTAGAAATAGAATCATTGTAATGACTCAGTGTTGTTGTTTTTTGTATAAGCATGTAGCTACATACAAACATATGTGTATAAATTTAGTAATCATCAGAAGTTATCAGTGTTATTGTTGTTTTTTTTTTTTTTTTAAGAAAGCAACGCTTGCTATGATAGTTTAATTTTGTGTTTACATTTTTATAGTTTGGAAAAAAAATACTGATTATTTTTGTAAATATAAATGTGAAAATATGAAAGAATACTTTAAGGCGTAAATTTTATTATTTGTCGGTAAGATGGTGAAGAGTATAAAATATTTGGTATGGCCGAATATAGCGTTCTAAGTTGTTTAAATTTAATTTACTCTTTCCACAAAATGAGGTTTGCCGTAGAAATAGATTTTCTGGTTACTCCCGCTAACTAAGAGACATGTGTGATATATTGGGTAAATCTTGAAAATTTTGCTATTGAAAATCATCAATCATCTACCAAAACAGTAATATTTTCGGAAAATTTTTTACAAGCTTAGAAGATGAATTGCCTTGAAAAAATATGATTTTTAACATTCTCAAGTTAATTTATAAAAATATTCCAGGATCAAATGTTCTATAATTGTCAATTATATTGAATAAAAATATTGAACTAGTAACTTAGTATTTTTTATCGGTAACTCCATAAACAAAATATTTAGAACAGAAGTTTTTTTTTAACCTTTGGTTATCATTGGTAGGATGTTCTTTTTTTATGATTCTTGATAATAAAACTTTTTAATAAGAATACTTTTTTGGCTTTGTTAATATCTAATAAAAATACTTTTACATTTGTGAATTTTTTTTCCTGCTAAAAAAAAACATTTAACTTTTAAAGAAAACTTTGAAACTCAACAAATGAAAAACAAAAAAGATCCTTTTTCTCTTTTAGTATTATTTACTAATTAATACATTTAATCAACTTCTATTATTATTCCTTATGAATTTTACTACAGCTTTAAATATAAAATTTAAGACAAAAGTTCTAAAATTAGCTTGACCTAAATATAATTTTAAACTAATAACCTAACAGAACTATTTTTCTCCTCTCCTTGTAGAATTAGCAAGTAAAAAAACTGTGATATTATTAATAAGTTTAACGGCTTTGCTATTATGTCACATACCCCAAACTGAAGCCGAATGTATTTGGTATAGTCACTCACATCGAGAAGGACCACATTGGAAAAATAAGGCATATAAAGGGGAGGCTTTGCCCCTAAATAATGAAGAAGCCGAGGCAATATTTAAAAAAAGATGCCCCACTTTGTACAAAGAATATAAAGGAGAAGATGGACAAGGTATGGACTCCATATATATATATATATATACATGTATACTTACATATATAGAAATAAATACAATTTTCAAAATCCCTTATAGCCCCCTTGGAATTATGTTGTGATGCTGCCCAAATATTTTCCATGGATCAGGGTATCTCCCAAGCGGATGGTGTCTACGCACGTTGTCCCACATGTGTTCTAAATATGGGCTTAACTATTTGCTCTATGAATTGTGCTAAAAATCACAGTCTCTTCCTAACACCCTACCTTAATACCAATGCCGAAAATGTGGAATATGTCGAAAGTATTGACTATAGAATAGAAGATTCATTTGCGGAGAAAATCTATGATACTTGTGCGGGTATACAACACTCTCAAACGGGTAGACCAGCCATGGATTTAGCTTGTGGTCCCTATAATGCTCGTTCATGTGATTATCGTAAATGGTTTAATTTTATGGGTGATGTAGAGATAAATGAATATGTACCATTTCCTATACATTATGTCTTTCTAAATGAAACTTCGGATGAAGAAAGGCTTTCGCTATTTCCTTTGAATTGTTCTCAGGCTTATGAGAACTCATATTCCTGCGCTTGTATAGATTGTGCAGATTCTTGTCCCTTAACTGAAGTACCCATAGCCTATGAAGATATTTTTAATTTAATGGGTTTGTATGGCATAGCTGTGTTTGTAGCCATTGTGGTGACTATAATGGTATTTGAAAAGTGCCGCTCTAAGTTGAATATCCCACGCTGTTTTGCTGGCTTTGGCTGTGCTGATCGTTTGCTCTATAAAAGTTTTCGCAGTTGGGGTAAATTTTGTGCCAAAAATCCTGTTTTGGTATTAGCAATTTGTTCTTGGGTTATTGGAGGTTTAGGCTATGGTATCACAAAAATGCAAGTAACCACTGATCCCGTGCAGCTATGGGCTGGAGAGGAAAGTCAAACACGTTTGGAAAAGGAATATTTTGATATACACTTTGGTCCCTTCTATAGGACCAATCAGCTATTTATAAAACCCATCAACAAGTCTATGGTGAGTAAATTTTTTCTTGATTAATATTGTTTTTTTGAAATGTAAAATTTTAAATTTTATGTTTAGTTTACTCACAATACCACCGATGGTATTGCAACCTTTGGTCCTGCCTATGAAAAAAGTTTTTTATTGGAAGTTTTTAAACTCCAGGAGGCCATTGAAGCTATAGGAATGGAAGATGGTTTTGGTCTTGACAAATTATGTTATGCTCCTGTTCTTTATCCTGGTGAGGTGGGCACCATTAAAAACTGTGTGGTACAGTCAATTTATGGCTTTTTCCAAAATGATATGGAGTTTTTTGAAACTGAATATGAAATTGATGGTTATACTATAAACTATTTAAATCATTTGGAAGATTGTTTGAGGTAAGTATGCATATTCATTAAAATATGTTTAAAGAAAATTTTACATTTAAATTAAAAATGTTAAGATTTTCTGTACAAAATGTGAAAACTCTGGCGATTATTAATGATTTTTAATAGAAAATTTTGCTGATGTTAGATTCTATAGATTTCTATAGAAAATCTGGTGGATCTTAAGTCTTTCTTTAGAAAGCCTGGCAGATTTTAAGGTTTTCTTTAGAAAATCATGAGGATGTTTAGGTTTCCAATGAATAATTTTACGAGTATTAAAATTTCCAACCGAAGGTCTTGCAGATATTAAAATTCGAAGCTATTTTCTCTTTAAGTAAATATTCTAAACCTTGCTGATGTTAAGGTTTTCTTTAGAAAATCTGGCGGATGTTAAGTTTTTATATAGAAAATCTTCTTTAGAAAAAACTGGCGGATATTAAGGTTTTCTATAGAAAATCAAAATCATTAGATTTCCAATAGACAATCTTACGAGTGTTCAAAATTTGAAACCATTTTCACTTCAAGTAAATACTTTAAATCCCTTTCTTTTATTTTCCCCTCTTTCCAGTGTACCCATGGCGGAAAGTTGCTTTGGTACCTATGGTGGACCCATTGAACCAGCTATAGCCGTCGGTGGCATGCCTAAAGTCAAGCCGGGCGAAGAACCCAATTATTTATTAGCCACAGGTTTGGTCATAACATTTTTGGGTAAAAATCAAATTGATGAAAACCTCTTGGAGCCAAATTTGGCATGGGAAAAACGTTTTGTAGATTTTATGAAAAACTATACAAACGATAAACTAGATATTGCCTATTCTGCTGAACGTTCTATACAGGATGCCATAGTAGAGTTATCAGAAGGAGAATTCTCTACTGTACTGATCAGTTATCTAGTGATGTTTGTGTATGTGGCTATAGCTTTAGGTAAAGTGCGCAGTTGTATGAGTTTCTTGCGTGAATCGAAAATTATGTTGGCCGTGGGTGGCATTATCATAGTATTGGCTTCGGTGGCTTGCAGTTTGGGCTTCTGGGGTTATTTAGATGTGGTCACTACCATGTTAGCCATAGAAGTTATACCCTTCTTGGTATTAGCTGTGGGAGTAGATAATATTTTCATAATGGTTCATACTTATCATCGTTTGGAACGTCAAAAGTTTGTGAGTGTGGCAGAGGCTATAGGTGAAGCTATAGGTCAAGTAGGTCCTTCAATCTTACAAACTGCAGCTTCGGAAATTGCTTGCTTTGCCATAGGCGCCATTTCCGATATGCCGGCTGTTAAGACTTTTGCCATGTATGCTGCTGTAGCCATATTCTTTGATTTCCTATTCCAAATAACTGCCTTTGTGGCTTTGATGGCTTTAGATGAACGTCGTTATGAATCGGGACGTTTGGATTTATTCTGTTGCTGCAAAGTGGGAAAAAAGCCAGAATCGAATAATTCTGTTGGCTTATTACAGAAATTGTTTACGAATTTCTATTCTCCTTTCCTGTTGTCCAAGTAAGTTTTTTAGGAGATAAAAAAGTAATTTTTATAAAATTAGTTAATTTTTCTTTTTACTTTTAGAGCCATGAAAATTATAACCTGCCTGGTTTTCTTTGTGGTTACCTCTTTGTCTTTAACGGTTACACCAAATCTGGAATTGGGTTTGGATCAGGAAATGTCTCTGCCCAAGGACTCTCATGTTATTAAATATTTCCATTATATGAATGATTTATTGTCTATGGGTGCTCCGATTTATTGGGTCCTCAAGCCTGGTCTTGACTATACAAATCAATCACATCAAAATTTAATTTGCGGTGGTGTTGAGTGTAATAATAACTCTTTAGCAGTGCAGTTATATACACAGTCTCGTTATCCAGAAATGTAAGTAGGATTTTATGTTGAAAAGAAAGTTCGAAATGAGAAAATATGCAAAAGATTCCTCTCGAAGATTTGCTCATGATCATTTATTTATTATTCTTTTAACTTTACAGCACCTATCTGGCCCGTCCAGCTTCATCGTGGATTGATGATTATATTGATTGGTTACGTATTAGCGATTGCTGTAAGATGAATAACACAGATGGCACCTTCTGTCCCAGCAGTAAGTTTTTATATAAAAACAAATCGGTGAAAATAACAAATTTTAAACTTTTCTTTAAGATTCCAAAAAAGAAGAATGTATACCTTGTCAAAGAGAATTTATGGAAGGTGGTCTAAGGCCTACTGAATATACCTTTAGAAAGTATTTACCCTATTTCATATCCGATTTGCCAGATGGAGAATGTGCTAAAGCTGGTCGGGCTTCATATGCTGATGTAACTTTTTAATTCTCTTTTTAAAAACAGATTTTACTTTTTTCCTCTCCTCCCTTGCAGGCTGTTGTCTATACTTTAGACAGTAATGGCACTAGTCACATAATGGATTCCTATTTCATGCAATATTCCACCACCACCACCACTTCCGTACAATTCTATTCAGCCCTAAGAGAAGCCCGTCGGGTAGCCAAAGAAATTAATGAAATGTTTAAAGAAAACAATGTAGATGCCACCATATTTCCCTATTGTGTTTTCTTCATTTTTTACGAGCAGTATCTAACTATTTGGGATGATGCGGTATATTCTTTAGGAATATCTTTACTAGCCATTTTCCTGGTAACTTTCATTATAACGGGTCTGGATATCATTTCTGCCTTATTCGTATTATTTATGGTATTGATTATATTGATCAATATGTGTGGCATGATGTGGGCTTGGGGTATAACTTTAAATGCCATTTCTTTGGTTAACCTGGTAGTATCAGTGGGTATTGGTGTAGAATTTGTCTCGCATATAATACGTTCATATAAAAATGCTTCAGGTACATCAGATGAACGTGCCCATCACGCCTTATCGGTGACGGGTAGCAGTGTATTGTCTGGTATTACTTTGACGAAATTTGCTGGCATAATAGTGTTGGGATTTTCTAATTCACAAGTTTTCGAGGTATTCTATTTCCGTATGTATTTGGGTATAGTTTTGATAGGAGCAGCTCATGGTTTAATGTTATTGCCGGTACTGTTGAGTTTCTTTGGTCCTCGGGGACGTAAGAAGGATGTTGAAAATTATGATTTAAGTTAAGGGAGGGACTTAAGAAGTAATTTTAAGTACAAGTAATTAAGAAATTAATTTTAAGTGATAGTTTAGAGAATGTGTTAAATATTTCATAAGCAATAACAGATTTTAGCAATTTTTTTATACATACTATTTAATCAAATTGGAAATAAATTTTAATAAAATTATTTGTTAATCCGTTTAAAATTACAAATATATTTATCATCGTTGGTCTAAACTTTCAAAGTTGAAATGTATCGGGTAAGGTCCTCAGAATCTTTTCAAAAATGCCTGAGTTATGAGCAAAAAATCGTTGTTATTATTACTTCTTTTTTTAATAAAATTAGTTTTTTTTTTAATTAGTTTTTTACCAAAAAAAAATAAATAAATAAATAAATAAAATAATAAAAACAAAATAATCTACATGAAATAAGTTGTTTATCATTTAATCTGTTTTTCACTACAAATTCGAATTTTCACCACAAAATTTATATATCACCATGAAATCTATTATTCAATGCATCACTGAATTTGAAATAAATTATTCATCCTTAAATCTACTTTTCATCTTTAAAGCTATTTTTTAAAGACAACATCTTTATTCATCACAAAATCGATTTTTTTTTATCACAAATACCTTTTTTTGAATCAATTTTTCTCCAAAAAAATAAAATTTTTACCAAAAAATAGATTTTGTTGTGACAAAATCAATTTTTCAATATAAAATTAAATTTTTAACGCAAGATGGAAATTTTCACCATAAATTAAATTTTTTACCATAAAATCTATTTTTCCACACAAAATTGACTTTTCACCATGACATAATTGTTTCATCACGAAATTATTTTTCACAACATACCTAATCTATTTTTCACCACGAAAACAATTTTTCACTACAAAATTAATTTTTCACCACAAAATTTTATTATTTTTTTTTTTATCAGAGTGCTAAATTTATGTCTTATTGCAAAAAGAATCTCAAACCATTAAACGCTGGCCTTGCATTAGCTTTATCACTTTCTAATTTCTCACCAAAAACTGTTAAACAGCATCTTTGTTTAGGAGCATTAATGAAATTTAATTCCTTTAGGACATCCGATCTATTAACAATTTTCGGCATCCAACCATAAACATTAGCTTCAGTATCATGTTTATATGACGTTCCATGTACAAAGGGAATGTATGTGGCATGATTTTCGGGTTTAAACTGCTCATGTTTAGCATGCAATTTTGGGGTTAAGTAATGAGCTGTAAAATTAAATTTTTAACAATTGTTAAAAGATTTTTGTAAACAACTCATTTCTAAAAAAGGACGCGAGAAGATAATAAAAGTCAAGATGTAATTTATATATTAAATAATTATTGAAATTTTGAAATATTTTGACTAAATACTTTTAATGAATAATGGATAAATACAAAATAAAAAATGGTTTAAGTCTGTAATGCTCACTTTCTAATTTGTTGTCATTTTTGAAATTTTATATATTTATATAAATGAAACAATTTCGAATGATTTTCGAATCGAAAAACAAATTAATAGAACTTTTTCTAATTCAATCTCTTTAAAATACTCACTATTCCTTGAGGGTCCAAATCTATCCATTATGTGTATATGTTGATTTTGTTTGTTAATTAATTCCTTTTCAAAAAGATAATCCAAGACTTTAGGCAATTCCTCCGGTTCATCATCCTTTTGCTTATTTTTGCCTTTATTCATTTTGACTTTAGTAACACTAGAGCTAGTAGTATTTGAATTGGAATTCATTATCTTTATTATAATACTTTGTTGAAACTAGTTCCATTTGCTTGAAACATGAAATGGCAACTAACTGAAAAAACCACTGCAATGTAAATAAATAACTTGTAGTTGCAGGAAGACGACAACACGACCGCGATGACTTTTAGTTATGACTTAAAAGTTTTGCTAATATTAGCAAATTATATGTACAGTATTCTCTTTAAAATCATAAAATCGATTAGAAAGTTTTAAAAGTATCAAATTTAGAAAAACCAATTGAAATTCTTGGGAAAATTATGAATTAAATGTTTTACTAATTAATTTCAAATCCGACAGATTCTTAAAGTCATAAATAAAGACTTATCTCTGAAAATTACTTATTTATTAGTTAATGTTAAATGACATTACTAAAACTCCTTTTAATTTCCTTCATTGTAAATCCTTTCTTAAATTTATAAAAAAAAGAAAATCCTGCAACATTTTCTACAAATAAAAAGAGCCAACTGTAATTTTAAATTCATGATGCTAATAAATATTTATACCTTACACCACCATGGGTGGTTGAGGTATTATGCGTTTGTGCTGATGTTTGTAACGCATAGATAAAGTTATCCAACACCCACCTTAAAGTATACCAATCGCCTCAAAATCACTTTTTAAATCGATCAAACGATGTCCGTCCGTCTAGCTGGACGGCTAGCTGTCCGTCCATGTAAACCTTGTGCACAAAGTACGGGAAGCTATTTTAAAGATAATTCAATGAAATTTGGCACGTGGAACTTTTATAATGCAAGGACTAAGCCTAATGAAATAGGTTGCGATCGTTTCCCATAAAAATGTCCCCGCGGAATAGGTTTAAAAAAAAATAAAAATAAGAACGAAATATAACGAAATTCGGTGCAAAGAAGTTTTGTACAAGTATCAATCTTTGTACTAGATTTTATGAAGATCGGTCCACAATTGAAATCCTCTTCCGAAAATCACTTTAACGTGCATAAATCAAATACGAATGTTAGTGTCAAGTTAATATTCAACACGAATAAGTTTCATGTAAGTAGAAATAACATTAACAAATTTTATGAGAATCTGTCCCTAATTTACCATAGCTCCCATAGAAGCCCACTTCCAGGAATCGCCCTAAAATTAGATGTTAGTATCAACGCATTATTCTGTATTTTTATATTTTATTTTACATTTAGTAAAATTGGCCACAGGTGTAATATAAGTCCCCTTCCCGAATTTTTATACTCGTACACAATGGTGTAGGATATCATATAGTCGGTCTTGACCGAATATATCTTTCTTTCTCTCTTTTTCATTTACTTGCTTCTAGACACAATTTGTACAGGTGCCCTGTCACAGGCTGCAGCATGGGTTATGAAGTCAATGGGTGGTATTGGGTTTTCATATTTATTGTTCATTAATTGTCGCTACCAATATAAGTTTTCCTTAAATCACGCATTAAAATACTTTTTTCCTAATGGTATGCTTGTTGGTAAACTGTTGAAAATAGTTTTTAGGTAAAATTTATTATTACGATGAACTCAATTTTCTAACACCCACTCCATTCCATTCCGTGATTATTATAAAAATTTTCGTTGCGTTTGAGCCCGCTAAAAGTTAAATTTGTACTTTTATTATATTGTCAAAAGGGTTTGGGTAGCAAAAGATGATTAAGTTGTATTAAGTTTGGCGTTGTATTTGTAACTACATATATATATATATATATATATATATATATATATATATATATATATATATGTATGTATGTATGTATATATATATATATATATATATATATTTATTTATTTATATTTACATATATTTTGCAATTTAAGAAATATTAAGAATAGAAATAATATATAAATAATTTTAGTCCACATAACCCAGACTTCGATTTTTTGTGACCCGATTTATTTGAACAAAGTACATTTTATTGAAATTGATTCTAGAAAACTATAACATAAATTCTTAAAACTTAACACAAGTTTCTCTTTTTTTAATCAAAATGTTTAAAATGATTTGGAGTAGTGAGTGTGTATCTTATATGGACAACTTTGCTATTACATGCTTATGAGTAGAAAACTATCAGATTTCAATATGTTTTAGACAAATAAGTATAAGTATATAAGTATATTCGAAAGTACTTTTTTTCAAGAAACTCTCTATTTCAATATGATGGTATTATCGAGGCGATTGAGCTAGTTTTTATATAATTCAAGAAATAGTTATCTATTTTTTTAAAATTTTGTTTAAAATTCATAATTTTTTCTTTTACTACTCATGTCCGTTAACACAAAGTACGATTTAGTTAAATTTAACAACGAGTTACCTAACTTCTGGTAAATATTAAACTGAAAGTTAATTTTTTTATTAACAATATTGAAAAGTTAGTTAACTTTCAGTTAATATTATTGTGAATTTGTTTTGTATCTAAAAGTCAAAATATTTAAATCAAATTTAAATCAATTTATATTTATGTATATCTTTATAAGAAATGTTTTCATGGAATTTATTATCTTCAAAATAATTTTTGGATTTTATGTGGGTGCTATGGTCAATTAAAAACCAGTTAATTTTCACAAAATATATTTAAAGTTGTGACTTGTATTTCGTTCATAAAGTTTACATGTCTGCTCATGTAAACTTTATGAACGACAGTGTATGTACATTAGACTGCACCAAAATTTACCGGCTTTTCAATTTTGACTGTAACTCCCCCTAGAATAGTTCATTGCGTTATAAAAATACATTGTGTGAAATATTAGTGAAATGGGATATCGTTAGCACGTGCTGCATTTGACCTGAGTTTTGTATAAGGAAAATATGTCTTTTTTACTGTTTTTAGAAAAATTTAGCTATTAAATATTTTGAATTGTAACAAAATGTTAAAAATCGTAATATACACATAATTAGCTATCAAACAAGTTATAAAAAGAAAAAAATCGGTTAAAAAATGCTAGTTATTACAAATTTCCCAGACCAATAATGTGTTTTAGACCACTTGTGTAAGGAGTGTACAAAAAAATGTTTAAGTTTTTGAAAAATGTTTACCTAAAGTGCTATTTTTAGTTAGACTTGAAACATAATTACCAAAAATACGTTTTTGTCCCTCCAGGATAATTCAAACAAACGCCTTTCCATGCTTGACTAAAAAAATTGAATTTTTTAAAAACTTTTTCAAAACTCCAATTTTTAACAATTTTGTTAAACAAATTTCAAAAAAGTTGAAATAGAACTAAGGAGGTTTATACATAACTCTACAGCAAATAAAATTAAGAAAGAATTACGTCAATACCTTTTATTACTATGAAGTACCTGTGGTTTGAATTTTGCGGATTTCGGAAAAAGGCATTTTTTGTAGTGTTTTAGTTATAAAGTCATTTTTTTTAATATTTAAAATTTTTAAGAAAAGCATAGCGAAATAAATATTATTTTTATCTGGATTTGGATGCAATGATTTCTGTAAGGATTTCTGATGGTTTAGCACGACTTTACTTGTCAGAATGAGGTATTAACTAATAAAAAAGGTGCGTTTAAAAAAATGCTGGCCCCAAACTCACTTGAGAACTAAATTTGCCTTTTTTACTACTATTATCAACGAAGGTCTTTCAGTTATATTTCCATATAATTTTATCAAAATCAAGATAAAAATAAATAAGTTTTCATTATCTATTCCTTAAAACTTTCAAATTTTGAGATTTGACCTTCAATTTTTAAATATTATCCTTGTCCAATAATACTAAAAACTTTAGAATATATTATTGAAGCATGTTTTATCTTATTCTGTAATAATTTGTTTAGTCTGAATATTAGTACTAAAAAAATTTTACTTTATAACTAAAAAAAAATGCAAAAAATGCCTTTTTGCCGAAATCCGCAAAATACATATTGCAGTAACGGGTTTGTCATACAAGGTATTGAACTAATTCACTTTTTATTTTATTTTCTATGGTGTTGCCTGTATTTATATTATTATGTATATTATTCCAACTCTTGAAATTTGTTTAACAACATATTTAAAAGTTTGAAATTGTAGTTCTGAAACAGTCTTAAAAAAAATCAATTTGAATTATCCTGAATTTAATTGAAAATAGCATTTCGTTTAAACATTTCTTAAAAACTTAAAAATTTGTTTATAAACTTCTTACACAATTGGTCTAAAACACATTAATAGTCTGGTGAATTCGTAATAACTTAAACATTTTTTAACCGATTTTTTTCTTTTTATGCCTTGTTTAATAGACAATTATGTGTAGATTACGACTTTTTAACATTTTGTTACAAAGCAAAGTATTTAATAGCTAAATTGTTCTAAAAACTTTAGGTCCGATGCGGCACAGGTTAACGTTATCTGAATTCAGTAATATATCACACAATATATTTTTGCAACCCAATGAACGATTCTAGGGGGAGCTACGGTCAAAATTCAATAATAAAACAATAAGTAAAGGGTGGTTAAATTTCAAGGGCCGATGTTGATTTTGAATAAAACACAAACTATTTAGGAAATTATTGTAATTTTATTTTATTATGATATATTGGTATTACTCAATTATGTATGGAACAAAATATCGGCCAAATGGGCGCCGCGACCACGGCGGCACACCTCCATCCGATGGTCCGGCATAATGGAGGTTCTATGCCGTTAATGTGCCGAATTATCTCATCCTTTAGCTCTTGAATTGTTGCTGGCTTATCGACGTACACCTTTTCTTTCAAATAACCCCAAAGAAAAAAGTCCAACGGTGTCAAATCACATGATCTTGGCGGCCAATTGACATCGCCATTACGTGAGATAACACGGCCATTGAATTTGTTGCGCAAGAGAGCCATTGTTTCGTTAGCTGTGTGGCAAGTGGCACCGTCCTGCTGAAACCACATATCGTCCACATCCATATCTTCCAATTCGGGCCATAAAAAGTTCGTTATCATCTCACGATAGCGAACACCATTCACAGTAACTGCCTGACCGGCCTCATTTTGGAAAAAATACGGCCCGATGATGCCGCCAGCCCATAAACCGCACCAAACAGTCACTCTTTGTGGGTGCATTGGTTTTTCGACAATCACTCTTGGATTCTCATTCGCCCAAATGCGGCAATTCTGTTTATTGACGAATCCACTGAGGTGAAAATGTGCCTCATCACTGAAGATGATTTTCTTCGAAAATTGATCATCCACTGTTGCCATTTCTTGCCACCATTCTGCCCATTCACGACGTTTGGAATGGTCAAGAGGCTTTAGTTCTTGAGCCAATTGCACCTTGTAAGCGTGTAAATGCAAGTCTTTATGTATAATGTTCATCAACGACGAGCGTGAGAGGTGCAATTGTTGGGCACGACGACGAGTTGAGGTGGACGGCTCTGCAGCCACACTATCGCGAACAGCAGCAATATTTTCTGCAGTACGAGCATGCACTGGTGTTCTCACATCTTCTACAGACCCGGTTTGCTCGAATTTTTCCACGATTTTTGCGATTGTACGCACATTTGGACGATCAAATTGACCAAAAAAATCACGAAGTGCACGATATGATTTTGATTTGAACGCCCATTTTCATAATAAGTCTGGATAACTTTAACACGTTGTTGGATTGTGTATCTCTAAATGGTTCAAATTGAGTAAGTCTGAAATAGAGAAATGTCAAATAAAATTCGGAAAAAAGCTTGGCGTTTAGGTGTGGTTCACATTCAACATCGGCCCTTACAATTTAACCACCCTTTATAACGTAATAGTTCAATGAATACAAACAATCAATTTCGTTCTGATGGGTCCACTCGTTAGGAATAAGAGTTATGCTCAGAAATCTGGGTATAATTGAGTTCAGAACTGGTAAGTCGAAACTTATTTGTACCAAATTTCATCACCAGTTATTAAATTATTTTTGAGAGTGAAACAAATATAGGATATACGGTCAAATATGGATCAATCGTCGCAAGAGAACATTTTTATGGTGGTTGTTTAAAAAAAGTTTAACCAATTTTTTTTTTACAAAATGTACCACCATTTCAAAAAGAAGTTTTGATCCGAACTTTGATCTCAAGGTTAACATAGAAATTTCGTATTGTCCTTTTAATAAATATTTGGAACCATGTAAACGATTGTTTCAGATTGCATATTTTTTATTTTATTTTATTTTTGTATAAATTTAAAGTTAAATAAATAACTCGAAGAATTTTTTCGATTAAATTTAACTTAAAGTTAGTGCTAACTAAAACCTTGTGTTAATGAGTTTATTTTAACTTTTTAATTTAAACTTAAAGTTTTAACTTCCAGTTATTATTTTATTGTGAACGGAACTTTAAATATATCATAATTGGGTACTATATTGTCGTTGTTGGCCGTTTAGTATCTATTAATGGTTTATTGTTTTATTTCTTAATCATATTGTACCAAGCGTGCTGCTTCGATTCGTACATTAAATTGCTTTAAATGTGGTAAATTTTACGTCACAATACAGTGTGACAAAAAAGTTTTTATTGATGAACTTATAATAGGAGTAATAATAGTGAAATGACCTTATTGTTTAACAAATTTTGTTGCAGAAAATATTCATAGTTAAAAAAAAGGCTGAAACCAACTTTATAAATGAGACAAAGAAACCCTGCACAATAGGAAAAATTGGATTTTTGGGTGACAATTTTTTTACTAAAGATCTGTTTTTTAGTGAAATCTCCTCCCTTTTTGGTGAAAAATCTAAATAATTTTTTTGTTTCAAATCGATCTTGTTTTCATGGTGAAAAAATTATTTCTTTGGTGAAAAATTAATTGTATGCTGAAAAATCATTTATGGTGAAGTCAATATTGAAAAATCGTTTTATAGTAATATATATATATATATATATATATATATATATATATATATATATATATATATATATAATTTTGAGGTGAAAACTCGTTTCCATGGTGAAAAATTTAAATCTAAAATTTTTATGATGAAAAATAGTTTTTATGGTAAAAAAATCGATTTTTTGTAAAAATGTAATTTTGTGGTGAAAAATTTATTTTGCGATTCAAAACTTAGTTTTTTGGTGAAAATTTTATGAAGAAAAATAGTTTTTATGGTAAAAATTGCTGAAAAATTTATTTTGTAGTGCGAAACTTGATTTTGTAGTGAAAAATCTATTTTATGTCAAAAATTTTAAAAGAAAACGCGTTTCTATGACAAAAACCTTAAGAAATTGATTTTGTGGTGCTAAATGAAATTTTGTGTGGTGAAAAATATATTTTTTGCGAAAAACTTAATTTTGTGGAGAAAAAACGATTTTATGAGGAAAAACTTGATTTTGTGGTAAAAAATTGATTTCGTGGTGAACTCATTTTCCTTTGTGGTTAGAAATTGATTTGTAGTGACAAATTAATTTTGTGGTGAAAACAAGTTTTCGTGGTGAAAAAAGGATTTTGTGTTAAAAACTCGCTTTTGTGGTGAAAAATCGATTTTGTGATGAGAAATTAATTTTGCGACTTTTCGTTTTGATTTTGAGGTAAAAAGTCGCTTTTTGGTTATTTAAAGATTTTAATTTTTAAATATAGATAGAATTCATATTTATAAAAATTTTTCTGTCATTACAAATTTTTTATATCGTTTAACTTTAAACTCGGAAATACTTGAAACTTTTCTGAACAAAAAATCAATGTTAATAAATCGCAAATTCCAAAAAAAAAAAAAAAAAAATTGAACTAAGGTTTTGAGAAATTTTGAAATTAGAATTATGTGATGATGACAAATCGGTAAATATAAAAAATAGCACGTTGTGATATGTTGGAATAATTATTTTTATATTACTTCAACAAGGGCAATAAAACTCTAAGTTGGTTTACAGTTTGTTGCTGTATTTTTGATATAGATACAATACCTAATCCATTTCCTATAAAATAATACATTGCCAGAAAATATAACAGAAAAAACATTTACCTTAAACTAACGAAAAAGCACAATTTTATTAGGAATTGCATTACCTAATGAAGTTTATGAATTCATTATTTGTTTTTAATTTTAGACACTTAATTTTTCGCATGTAATATGACCTTTTTAAGCAATAAAATCACCATGTTATTTTTTTCTGTTGTAATTTAATATTATATACAAATATATATATTTTTGATTTCGTTGTAAGTATTGTTCTTGTTTAATTCTTACAAATTTTAAGGATAATAATAACGATAAGCAAAACGTTCAATAAATTTAGGGCGAGGACATGTGAGCACATTATAATGAACTGGAATGTCAGCAGTTAATTTTTGTAAAGATTTGCGAGTTTTCTGTAACAGATTATTGACATCAAATTCAATTTTTTGAGGGGTTGTTTTACGTAATATTGTATGGACGAGTTGAGACCATACCGAGTCATATGAATTATTATTCTCCTGCGCTTGAAGAGATGAATTTAATTGACTATCAGCTGTAAGATTAGAGAGCGACTGATTAAAGAAATCTTTGTTGGCCTTGTAGCTAGGTGAGGTTTTATTGGCCGAAGGTTTAGCTACAATTAAATCATCATTCTCACTGGGATTTTTACTTTCAGTATGCGAAGAGGTGGAGGAGAAAGATTTTTCTTGTTGTTTACCACTTTCCACCATTAGAGTTTGTAATTTATCAAATGTATCTATCATGCGTTTTTTAAATTCAACTACCCGTCTAGCTTGGGCAAATAATTTCAATTGCTGGGGTTTACTGTGTATTTCCAAAGGAAGAGCTAAAATTTCATTATTTTCCAAGAAAGGCTTAAAACTTCTTTGCTTTTCATTGGTGCCATTGATGAGTATATTTAGCAGAAATGTTTGCATTTCTGTGACGTTCACTAATGCCAGAGCATATTCTTGATGTAGTTCATTCACTTTTTGCCATATAAATTCATTGGAAGCATCACTTTCATCGCCATTAAGTACTAATAGAGTTTTATGCAAGATTTGACGATTATTTTCATCGAAACTGTGTAGGTTTAAACCTATTAGGAGTTTAACATTTACACGATATTCCTGTTGTAAACAGTAAAGATTCCACAAAGTTTTAGTGGAACCCTCAAATTCCTTTTGTGTAGCAGAACCCAGCAAATTACTGATATTTTTCTCAAATATTTGTAAACCTGCTATAAAGGCGGGATCTAAAGTAAAGTTTTTCAAAAAACTTACAACGTATTCCATTGCTTCGATGGGACTTTTAAAGTTTTCTCTTTTTTGAGCAAAGAACTCTTGTAAATCGGTAACAGTTAATTGATTACGATTCTCGCGAGCTTTTTTATGTTCTTTTATCGTTGGCGGTATATTATTTTTAATACGTTCAAAGTTTTCTACTAAAATATCTCCAGCTGGTTTATTATCATCATCAAACACTTCTATATCGACTGCTATACTGGGACTTGCTGCCGCTTTAGCTGGAGGAACTATTCTTTTAGCTTGATCTTTTTGTGTGGTAGAGGGTTTGACTTGACACTCTTCTAAAGCTTCATTTTGTTGTAGAATAATTAATTCACGTTCTTGTTTAAGCAAACTAGAATCACTATATACTAAAAGATCTAAGCCCTCAAATAAATTAAGTTTATGATCGTGACAACAATGTAAGGCAGACATATCAATGGGATGTGCTTCTGTATTAAAAATATAGGGACCAGCATCTATAATACATTCACCACCATCAGAGGTTTTAATAATATTTCCTTTGGCGGCATCATTATGCAAAAAATTGTCATCATCAAAGAGTAAATACAAATATTTAGTAGTTTCCGCCAAGAAAAATGATTCCATGCGATTTTCCTTTTCATGGGTAACTACATTGCGTATCTAAAGTAAAATTAATATAATTTTCTTAAAATATAGAGGACAAATTTTATAAAATGAACTTACCGTAGCATAACCACATCTAGTTTTAGCACTGTGTTCTATAGTCTTCAACATACTTTCACCCACTTCAAGTAAAAATTCATTGCGTGTAGCTCGGTAAAGATACATGGCCGATTCTACCAATTCTGGTCTTAAAGGATAACTTTCACGATTTGCTGAGGCCTCTCCTGTGGGTATATTATAAAATTCTGGCAAGAATCCATATTTACGCCAAACACTAGCATAATTAGCTATAGTTTTAATGGCTGCCTTTTTGTCTCCTATTAAACTTAAAACTCCCGGCCAAAAAGCCTCCAAAGATTGAAAAACCGGTAAAGTTACTTGACCTTTATTCATGCCAGCCCACACATACCAATCATCATGCCGTAGGTACTTGTCAATTGAACTACGAGCTGAATGAAACATTTCCAATAATTCAGGACGCTGCAACAGAATAGCTGCTTTAACCATATATTCAAATAGGGAATCAACGCCAGCACCTATACCCGAGTCTAAAGCTGTCCAGCGGCCACTTTGTACATCAATATGATTGCCAAACAAACCTATAGGAGAACGTCGCTGCCATAAAGAATGTATGGCATTTAAAGCCACCTCTTCATACACCGGATTACCGGTTAACCTTGAAAGAGTACCAAATTCCACCAGCAATGTTCCCACACCGGCTGTACAAGTTATAGAAGTTTCACCTTTGGGTACACCATAACGTAAATTCACCGTGCCATAAGGCATTCCAGTGGCGGTATCAAAGGCGGGCAATAAACGTTTAGCCACATCCTCCGCCATACGTAAAAGGGGACCCTGCATGTAATAATGCACAAATCATTAAAACAACAAATTATATTATTTTAAAACCCCACCTGACAAGGCCATCCTTCCTCTATCTCCAGATTTGCCTTTTTGGATAACAAATGGGCCGATAGCAAGCCTCCTACTATACGTATATTGGTCTCAAAAACTGACACATTAATATCTTTATCAAAATCCATTTTCTTTTCTAACAACTTGACTACACGACGAAATTCACTAAAATTACCCATGGTAGCTAAAGTATCTAAGGCGTCAATCATGGTCAAAGAATAACTCCCCCAGGTATCCACGCCATCACAGGTCAAAGGCCTGAGTTCATCGTAGTCAGAGGCATAACGTAAATAGCCTTCATAGGCATGTTGAAACATGCTACGTACCTGTTCCCTGAAAAAACAGAAAATTTAGAAAATGTTTATTCTTATCTTCGTCTTCTTGGCCAACTTACCTTAATTCTAATTTTCTTTCTTTGGTATAGTGCTTTAAGGCGTATACATTGTTGTAGCTTAAGGATATTACAACTAATATTGCTGGGCATATAAAAATTAAAGTTCCAATATATTGAAACAATTGGTATAACATTGTTGGCACAACAATCTAATTAAAATGTGTTTACATTGAGGAATCTAAACTAAAATAAAAACAACAATATATAATTATAAAAAATACAATAATATTTAAATGGAGTATGTTTAGTGAGTAAGAGCCGGTTTTGTAATATAGAGATGCCACATGATTTTTGTTAGAAATTCTAATAAGAATAGTACATTTTGTTGTAAAAAAAATCAGAACAAGAGAAAATTGATCTGATATGATTTAATAATAATAAAAATAATAAAAATTGTATTAAATAACAATATTGAAACAAATTTTTGTGTTATTTCTACATTATTTACCATAAAGTATAACGTTTGGGATCTAACTCTTTCGGAAAAAGTTTGCTGTTTATGAAACATGTCTCAAATTTGTTGAAATAATTTTTTAGCATAATTTACAAAATTTCAGAGCATATATATTTTAAAAAATTCTTGGTAGAATTCAGAAACGCAAAATAATTAAAATCTGCTCGTATTTGTAACCCCGGGTCTACAACTAAGATTAACGTTGATATAATATGTAAGATAACGACGATAGAAGGGAGAACTTTTTTAGAACAAATTTTATAAAAAATGTAAAATAAACATTAAAATAAAACAATTTTACAAAAAAAAAAATGTTTTTGAAGTAATTTCCAAAATACACATACACAAACGAACTTTCGTATAGGTGTATTTTTTTGACAGCTGATCTTATACGATAGTTGTGTAGAGAAATTTCATCACTACAGTCTCATAATATTTCTTATAAAACAAATATTTGAATCTAAACGGGAGATAATTCCCTCAAAGAGCATCGTTATTCATTCAGATTGGTCCAGTAGTTTAAAAGGTCCAGACATATTACCATTTGTTTTGAGAAAACTCCCACTGTGCAATCTAAAAATAGTATCAGATAAGGAAATGTGGCAATTGCTAAGAACGTAAACATTTAAAAAAAAAGTTTCGGTAATCTAGATTATCATATTTTCAAAAAAAAAGGAAATAATAATAATAAATAAATAAAAGAAAAAATAAAATTTATTTAATTAATTTTGTAAAAAATACTTTTTCTTCAAAAACGATGCAAATTTTGTAAAAAAAACATTTTCTTTAAAAAAGGAGATAACAAAAAAACTGTTTATATTTTATTATTATCGATTTTTTGAAAAAGTATATAATTTTAGCGAATCAATTAAAAAAACATGAATTTGTAGCGATGCTGATATAATTACAAATTATAATTACAAAAACCATTTAGTTTTTTTAAATTTTCAGTAATTGTCATATCATTTTTGAATTATAGGCGTATTTCTCACACCTTCTCATCACTGTTACTACTTCTGAATGCAACTCTGTATTGAAATTGTCATGTTTTTAAAAATTCACCTACACTGAACATACCTACATTGTAAAAATATAAAAAAGTCGCTTTTTGTTCAAAAAATCTTACAAAAATTTTATTAAAACGTTGTAAAAAATTAATTATTGTGGTTTCATCCAAATAAAAGTGTACACAATCAACTAAAAACTTTGCTTTAAAGGTGAGTTAATAAAAATATTTAGCTTTTTTACAAAATTGTGCATGGAAAACCATCGAACGAATAATTAAGCATCTGTGGTGGTTACGGGGCCAACCCTATATTCTTTAATAGGGATTTTCATAAATATGGAGAATGCTTCTTAAAGGCTTTTCAAATAATTTAAATAATTATAAAGAGTGTATAGTTAAAGTTTTTACAATTATTTTAACTTTAAACAAATAAGCTTTACAATTCCTTAGTGGTTGGTCATATTGAGCCACCAACCAATGCTGTTTGTTGAAGGATTGTAAAGAAAATTATTGAATTTGTTGAAATCTATGTTATTTATTGTCAACTTGAAGTTTGTGCTGTGAGAAAATTTAATAATTTTTATAAATTGATATTTATTTTTTAACGCAAATTTTCCTAATTTCGTTACGTTTTTTTTTTTGACATTTGTTGTGTATCTTTAATCAGAGTTGTTATATTTGGGAGTCAGGTGAATCAAGGAATTTTTGAGTAGAATAATTAAAACGCAATATAGAGGAAACATTTAATTGTTGCCTGTTATACAAATTTGTTTTTCCTTATTTAGTATTACCAAATTGCAGGCAAATTATAATCTATGTATAACTTTCAGTTTTTGGTGACTATCCCGAACTAATAACTTTTCAGATTACTTTATAGAGAAGTCAATTCCCTACTTACAAGGAGGCACGACTTTGTGCAAACAATCCTTCCCTGCAATAAAGAACTGCAAAAATAATGACTAATATACTTAGTATTGTTATTTGATATAAGATATTGTATTGACGAACATTTGAGATATTTACATTCTTCTTGGGGGAATGTAAAGTTATAATCGACTCCACACTCAATTACATGGGGGTCAGTAAATTGATAATTGCCACGATGCCCGTTTATCAAATTACTAAAGGCAATTAGCTTATAAGATGTATAAGAGTAAAAAAAAAAAATATGTATACATTGTAATGAAACTTGATGTCTAAAGGGATCAACTGCATTTAAAAAACTGCTGGATTTAAATTAGATAAGTTAACATTTCAATGGCTCAATATAACTAAATTATGTTGGATCAATATTATGGATATGCTTTTGAACATTTTGATATGAACAGTTTTAATTGTTGCAAATATTAAAAAAATCTGCAAAATCAGACCAAACTAGTGCCGGAAAATAAATTTTGTTTTTCATGACATTCCCTCAAAATTCAATGTAATATAAAATCAAATTTTGATCTTTTTTTATTAATACTTATTCCAAAATTTTTTTTTATTTTATGTTTTGACTTGTTTTTTGAAAAACACAATGAGTTTAGACATATGTTCATAAACAGTGGTTCACATATCATTTTATTGTGTTTTTCCTTTTGGCCTGTTTTTCGTTTGCCAAAATATTTTCATAAATTTTTGATTTATTTATTATTTGTGTTGCTATACTCAATAAATAAATAAAAAAGTAAATATATAACTATTTCACACGCAAATACTTTTTAATTCAAAAAAATATAATTTTTAAACATATATAATTTATGAACAAATATAAATTTTACTCATAATTTTTCATTTTTTGTTTTTAAAATGTGACAATTTTTACAAATTCTTTTTCCAACAAATTTCTATGTACTAAAAATACTTAAAATTTCTTCACTGTAAGGAAATTTGGTATGTAGGATTATACTAAAATTTTGTAGTTTTCATTTTGATATTAAAAATTTCAAATTTTCATTCTAGTATTAAACATTTTTAATTTATTGCAAATTTTAATTTTGGTATAAACAATTTAAAATGTTAATTTTAGTACAAAAAGTGTGAAATTTTCGATGAAGCACCAAAAATTTAATTAAAATATTTTATATTTGGAAATTAAAATTAATGTTTTAGTTTAGTACCAAATTTCTTACTTAAAATAATTTTTTGTTTAATTCAATAAATTAAATAAAATTAATTCAATAAAAATTTTAACTTTTGGTACTAAAGTTAAAATTTTTCATCTTATACCATGTTCATACACATTAGTTTTTTACTTATTTTTTGAAAAACACAATAAGTTTAAACATCACTGTTCGCATATTATTTTAATGTGTTTTTTCTTTCGGCCTGTTTTTCGTTTGCTAAAATATTTTCACAAATTTTTTATTTAAATAAAAATGTCACACACAAACACTTTCTAATTTAAAAAATATAATTTTTAAACAAATAAAATTTATGAATATAAATTTCATTCATAATTTTTATTTTTCTTTTCCTTTAAACTGTTTGACAATTTTTAGAAATTCTTTTTTCAACAAATTTCTATGTACTAAAAATACTAAAAATTTTTTCCCTGTATGGAAATTTAGAATGGTTTTTGTGTTTTAAATAATTAAACTATTCGAATCGAGATGTTTTTGGCTTTGAAATATATGAAAAAACAAATCAATTTGTGTTTTTAGAGAAAATGACTCGTTTTTGAAAAAATTCTATACTAATGCTAGTATTAAAAATCCAAATTCCTGTTTTTGTAGTAAAAATTAATAAAAAAGATTGAAAAATTCTGTAACTGGACATAATTTTATACTTTGGTGCTAAAAATTTTAGTTGTATTATGTTAACACACATTAGTTTCGGAGTTGTTTTTTGTAAAACACAATGAGTTTAAGCATCACTGCTCACATTTCATTTTATTGTGTTTTTTTTTTGTTTTTGGCCTGGTTTTCGTTTGCCAAAATATTTTCACAAATTTTTTATTTAAACAAAAATTTTACAGACACTTTATTTAAAAAAATAATACAAGTTTTAACATATAAAATTTACACAGAAAAGTTTTTACATAAATATATAAAATTTACTTTCATTGATTTCAGTTCATAATATTTAAGCATAATTTCTTAATAAGGATTAAAACTTTTTATATTTATTCGAATGAATCAAAAGTAAAGAAGACTGAAAAAAATTGTTTAAATTTTCATTTATTTATTTATTTATTTTTTTTTTTTCAAAAACGCATATGAATATTTTAAAAGTAATTGAGTACAATTTATTAATTTCAAAAAATTAATGGAACATATTATTAGCACGACATATACATTTTAATTATAGATGAGGTCTATTTCGTTTTTTACCTTTGTAATTTAATAATAAATCAACATTATCTTGAAATAAAGCTATTTTTATATATAATTTAAAAATATATAACGTAAAATTGTTTTAAACTTCAAATAATCTTTAATTTCAACCTAAACAATTGAATTTATAAAGAATTTTTAGTTTTAAAATAAAAAAAAGATAAACATTCTCAAAAACTAAATATAATAAGAACGGCAGTGGGACGGCAAAGTGATTGCCAAAGTTTTATGTAAAATATAAATTATCTTATTTTTTATTATTTTTAATATATGATTATTACATTTCATTTGTTTAATATATATTTTTTAAATAATTTATATTTCCTCCCTTTGTTTAGCTTTCTTTACT
Source organism: Protocalliphora azurea (assembly GCA_932274085.1). Lineage (NCBI taxonomy): Eukaryota > Metazoa > Arthropoda > Insecta > Diptera > Calliphoridae > Protocalliphora > Protocalliphora azurea. Next base: position 135,277,435 of record OW026523.1, on the reverse strand, counting down.
TTTTTATTATATATTTTATTCATAATTGATGGCAATCTTCTTGAAAAAAAAACGTAGAATAGCAATGAAATTTCAAATTCGTATAGAACTTCCATTGCCGTCGTTGGTTATGTTTCTACACTTATAAAACTTCTACTTTTTTTTTTCTCTTTTTTTTTTCTTTTTTGAAAAACACATATGAATAACTAATGGAATATATTATTAGCACGATATATACATTTTAGTTATAGATGGGGGTCTCTTTTATATTATACCTTCGTAATTTAAGGATAATAAATAAACATAATTTAAAAATTGCAACATAAAATTATTTTGAACTCCAAATAATTTTTAATTTCAATTTAAAAATCGATAAATTTCCCCATTCAACCTAACAATCGATAAATCCCCTCATCATTTATCTGGCAACATCATTATCTTGTTTTTGTATAACATTACGTGACATTTAACAACGTAATTTTCATTTCTGTTACGTTCTCAATTTGACAGACGCGAGACAATCGATATTATATTTTTTATAACTCGGTCGATATTTTCGTTTTTCTTGCTGAAAAGTTACAAAAAAGTATAAAAATATTGCAAAAAATACAAATATTTCATAAGAAAACATAAGTTATTGAACACAAATAGATTCATAACAATGTTGGAAATGTGAAAAATAATAAGAGAAACAAATTAAAATAGAGAAAATTAAATAAAAATAATTACAGTTAAAACGACGTCGTCTACGTCTTAAATAAAAAATTTTCACAATATTTTGTTCATTGTGTGTGGTGGTGAAGTGCACGACATTGAAGTTCCATAACTGCTGCTGTCTGCAGTTGTCTACTACTACAACTGCTGCTGCTTCTGCTGTACGTCGTCTCCCTGGTGTTTAAAAAGAAAACATTTGTCACTTATTGTACAAACTATTGTTGCTGTCATTTGTTATTCTTTGTGTTTTTATGTTTTTTGTTGCTTGCAAAAACACAAAAAATCATCGAACCCTTGTTGGAGACTAAAAGACTGAAGTTCCAATTTTTATTTGTTTTGTTGGCTATCGAATGAGAAATTGTCTTCAAAAAAATAAAAACCGAAAGCAAAATAAAATAACAAATTCTAAGCCAACAATTAATAAAGGTATTGATCATTTCTGTATTTGAAAACGAGTAGTAAAGTAAAAATATATAAATTGTGTTTGGACTAAAGAAGGAGGGAGCGTGTGCTGTAGCAATTAAAAAAATAAATCCAGAAAAAGGAGAAGGTGGTGGTGGAAGAGTAAGTTTGCTGCTTCGGCGGCTGCTGTATTGTGCTGTCACATAATTAAAAACACACAAATGTTAGTTTAAGTAAAAAAAAGTAATTTTTCGCTTTATTTGTTTATTTAATTATTTATTCTTCATTACGCCACAAGTATTATTTACTTTTTCTATTTTTTTATTCATTCTTTATTTGTTTGTGGTCTCGTGTTTGTTTGGAAACTGTCGTTGATCGCTCTAATTGCTCAATGATCTGTTTTTTTTTTTCTGCCTTTACTACGTACATCTTCCTCTATTTTATTTTACTTCAACTGTTTTATTTGTTAGATCTGATAAATAATTAATTTATAGAAATTGTATTTTAATTGACTAGTGGTTTCTCGTTTTTATATGCATACTCGTATGGAAACCACTTGATTCGTTTAGGGTAACAGTTGAGGAGAAAAATATAGTTTTGTTTTTTTTTATTGAAAGTATAAAATGTTTACAATCATTTTACTCTATATATATCTAAGGGTACATGAAGGTCTCAACAGTCGATGTTACCGTGAGAAGTTCCCCTCATAACTGTTTTACAATGAAATATGTTATGTAACTTAATAATTGCTTTTGATGATGACAAATCTTTCAATATAAAATGAATAACAATTTATATATAACAGTATGTATTTGTCTGGATTTGAAAATGTAAATGTAAAATTCTTTAGAATTCTTATGACATAGTGGCCACTGGAACATTAATTCTGGCAGATTTTGCTTTACCTTCCAATATTTAGGCTTCTGCGAAACATAATTAAAAACCTTTTTAGGTATTTAGGTCTAGAGTTTTTAACACTTCAAATTGAAACATATTTCTAATAGAATTATTAAGAAAATATTCAGGAATATATGAGTTTGTCATTAAACCCTTTCACTATAATCGTGTTTTCTTTTCAACAACAACAAGGGGATTTTTGTTTTTTCCACTGCTTGTGCAGCTAGCAGAGAGCCGAATAAAAAACAAATGTCAGAAAATTCATTAATATAAAAAATTGCGTATCTACAAAAGTAGCCAATTTAAAAAAATAGCAATTTTCAACAAAATTAGCTAATTTGCAAAAAGCGCAATTTTTTTAATGTACAAAATTTAAAAAAAAATTATACATTTTTTAAAAAGGTACAATTTTTCGAAGAAGTACCAATTAATTTTTTAAAGTACTAATTAAAAAAATCATAAAGTTGCGAAAAAGTTCACTTTTTTAAAGTTCCATATTTCAAAAAAGTACATTTTTAAAAAGTACCAAATTTTAAAAAAGTTTAAATTTTCAACCAAAATTGCTAATATGCCAAAAGTACAAATTTTTAAAAAAGAACCGAATATCAACAAATTTAAAACAAATTAAAATTTTCAAAAAATGTGCCGAATTAAAAAAAAATATAAATTTTTAGAAAAAAAATACCAAATTTTAAATAAGTAATTTCCCAAAAAATTACTAATTAAATAGCAATTTCCAAAAATATTAATCTTCGAAAAGTTCTAATATAAAATTTAAAAAAAAAAAATTCAAGTTTCCAAAAAACAGCAAATTTTGCAAAAAAGTAAAATTTTTTAAAAAAGTACCAAATTTCAAAAAGAATAAATTTTTAAAAAAGAACCAAATTTTAAAAAGGGTAAAATGTAACAACTTTTTTTTTGCAAATTAGCTTTCTTTAGAAAAAGCACCAATTTCAAAAAAGTAAAAATTTTTAAAAATGTACTTAATTTCCAAAAAATATATATACATTGAAAAAAGCTACCAAATAAAAAAATACCAATTAAAGAAATAAATTTTTCATAAATTATAATTTTTCAAAATTATGGAACCCTTCGATTTTAATTTAATTTTGATAAATATTAAAATAAAAGTACTAAAATTGTGCTGTTGTGAAAGATCGAAAGTTCAGCTGGGTAAATAATCTTTGACAGACTTGAACTTGGGTCGTTCCAAAGCGAAGCTGCAATTGTCGAAGCAAATTATGTTCATCAAAGTTGCTTAAATTGCCTGTCGTCTACCTCTTTAACACAACCATGTTAATAAAAGTCACACCTAACCAAAATCAAATCGGTCCCCTTGAAATTATTTTTTTATTTTATTCTATTTAGTTTTTCTTTTCCATCTAATCTTTTTTTACCCTTTTAATCTTTTGCAAATAAAAAAAATTATATATATATATATATATATATATATATATACTTTATATATTTTAATTTATTAAAAAGTAAATAAATACTTTTCTTCATCATTCAGCCTAATCAAACAATTTTTTTTATTTTTTATCAGACGTTTATAAAAACGATTAAAATCTATGTGTTGTACTCTTTTTATTCAGCATGTTTCCAAAAACAAACACACACTCAACAATAAAGTTACACCACAAAACAAATAACTTTTAGCTTTTGTGGTAAATTATTAAAGTAAAACTCATAATCGTTAATTATTTATTTATTATTTATTTATCTTAATTTCTTAGCAAATTTAATGCAAAATGCAATAACAAACGGCGTAATACAAATTTTGCTCTAGTTTAAACAGAGAATTTGTGTGTTTTCCAAGTTAGTTGAATTGTTTTTTTTATAGTATACGATTTTTTCTCTTCTCCTTTTTTTCCCCTAAATCCAATTGATTGCTTTTAAACATAATGATGTGGATTATCAACTACAATAACAACTCAATTGTTTAAAAATCATGTCAACTAACAGTTTTGAGGCCTACTTTATACAGCAGCAGTCCATAGTAAGTGGTGAAAGTGTTTATTTGCTTTATTGTTGAGCGCTGAGTGTTAAGAGCGATGGTGAGCACCAATCTAGTGGTGCCGGTTGTGTTGTGGGGGCCCACTGCTCCCACACACTGCGTTTCAAGTGTTTTCCTATCCGATGATCAAACAACTTTAGCAACAGGTTGCTACGATGGTCAAATTTGCCTGTGGCATGTTGAACCTACTACATTGAAGATGTCACCACGCTGCCTGTTGGTGGGTCATACAGCACCAGTTTTGTGTTTGGTAAAAGCTTCCATACTGGCCGATAATAATTTCCTTGTCAGTTCTTCGGAAAATGGTGAAATGTGCACATGGGATTTGATAGATGGCAAATGTACAGAGTCTGTGAAATTGCCTCAAGTTCACACACAAATCCAAAGTTATCACACAGCAAATAGTAACGATATAAGACTATTTTGTATTGGTTACTATCCAGAGATCATGGTAATGGATCCATTTAGTTTGGAAGTCATATATATGCTGAGTTCCAAGGTAAAACCTGATTGGATATCAGCTCTACACGTCTTAAGACCCATGCGTCGTAAAGACGATGTTGTATTGGCCATAACCACTACGGGTACCGTAAAAGTATGGACCTTGATCGGTAATGAGAACAAACATGCCGAGCCCATCTATGAGAATGAGTCCAAGGAGATACGTTGCCTCAATGCCATAACCATGAATTGTTGTTCTCAAAATCAGAGGACCGTCTTAATAGTTTGTACAAAATATTGGCAAATTTATGATGCCGGTGACTTTACAGTGTTGTGTTCGGTAATAGCTCCCACAAGAGAACGTTGGCAGGGTGGTGATTTCATAAGTTCCGATCGTGTTATGCTGTGGACGGATGAAGGAAAGGGTTATCTGTATAAATTACCCGCTAACTGTATACCCGATAATAAAGAATTTCATTCGAAGAGTGTAGTACGTGACTCTCCCTATCTTTATTATGTTCTACAACATCCTGGTGACAAAGTGTTATCATGTCCTCCAGCTATGAAACTTTTACGCACTGATGTAGAGGGCAAACCAGCCACCTATTATCTCTTGAGAGGCGATTCGGAAGGTTTTATATCTGTGTGGACTGTTCCTGATGTTCCTTTGGACAATATAAGTATATTGCAAGCAAAACAAATGCCACCGCGTGTGCTTAAACCCTCCGTTTGTACATCACTGGTGGAGGCGTGGTCCATGATGGATCCTCCTCCCGTGGGTATATTGGATCAATTGGCCCGCATAACCGATCACCCCGTAAAATTAACTTCCAGCATTTATTTACCCCAACAAAGTCGTTTAGTCATTGGCAGGGAAGATGGTTCCATTGTTATAGTTCCTGCTACGCAAACCGTCATGATGCAGCTGCTTGTAGGTATTAAGCAAAACTTTAGCGACTGGCCTTCACATCAAATCCTGTATGGTCACCGAGGTCGTGTTAATTGTTTGTTGTGTCCCTCTTTGGTACATCCACGTTACGAAAAATCACATTTATTGTCTGGCGGTGTAGATTTTGCAGTATGTCTGTGGGATTTATACAGTGGTAGTTTGTTGCATCGTTTCTGTGTGCATGCCGGAGAGATAACACAACTCTTAGTGCCACCAGAAACCTGCAGTCCACGTATTTTAAAGTGCATTTGTTCGGTAGCCTCGGATCATTCGGTAACCTTACTCAGTTTGCAAGAACGTAAATGTGTGACGTTGGCCAGTCGTCACTTGTTTCCGGTGGTAACCATTAAATGGCGTCCTTTGGATGATTTCCTTATAGTGGGTTGCTCGGATGGTTCAGTGTATGTGTGGCAAATGGAAACGGGACACTTGGATCGTGTTTTGCATGGTATGCTGGCTGAGGAAGTATTAATAGTGTGCGATGAACAAGTAGCCGATGATACTTCGTGCGGTGCAGCTTCTTCGAATTCTGAAATGGGCATGGCCAATCCTGCGGTCCACTTCTTTCGAGGTCTTAAATCGCGTAATATGAATGCAATACGTCACGCTACCCAACGTGGCATAACTCAATGGCAACAACTACATGGCCATAATCAAGGCAACTTTGATTTTCTCATGAAGCATCGCAGCAATCCTTTGATAATACAAGGCTTACGCACCAATCCCAAAGATGCTGAAAGTCATATTCTTTTCTTTGACATAGAGGGTTTGATATTTGAACTGCACAGTGAAGAGTACGCACAAATGACTCCCAGTGAGTTGGAAGCCTTGGGAGTAGTGCTTAACAACCAGAAAGATAAAACTCTTCACTTGGAGGCATCTAAAAAGATTAGCGATTTCTTTGGTAAGGTGAAAAACAAAGCCGGTGATATGGAAAAGATACTAAAGGATAAAGATAAACATGGTTTCGTACAGAAGTTTAAAGAAAAAACTGAAATTGTGGAGAAAAAGGTCCAGGCCAAGGTACAGGAAAGTTTGCAGAAGGTGGTTGTAGAACCTCAGGAGCAGGACAGCGAAAATACTGATTTGAGAAGTAAAATTGCTTCCAAAATGGAAGTCACCAAAGTCATGGAGGTGGCTCAATTATTACTATCTTTGCTTCATTCCTGGGGTTTAGATCCTCATCTAGACAAAGTATGTGAATCGCAATTGGGTCTTTTAAGACCCATGGTGCCCGTTTCATTTGGTATACTATCCAAAGGAGGCTATATGTCCCTATTGCTGCCCACTTGGCAGAATAACTTTGAAATACCTGAGGGTATGAAAGTGGTGGCTCCCAGTAGCTCAAAGAAACGTGACATTCCAGCCGAATTACTAAGACAAGAAGAACTAACAGCTGTATTTACATCACGCTTGCATTGGGAATTGAGCACCACCCTAACATCTAATCATATATTGGCTTTGGTGGCCATGTCAAACACTTTATTGTCTATGAATTCGGCCTCATTTTTGCCCGATAGTGAAAGAAGCAAAAAACTTATGCGTCTGGCTCAACGTAGTGATTCTACACTGACAACCGAAGAAGAACGCGAAGAGTTATTGGCACATCATACATCGCAAATTAAACAAGGCTGGAGTCTTTTATCCACCCATCATTGTTTCCTATTGCCCGATAAAATTGAAGCCTTAGAACCAAAGAAATTCAAACGACCTCAGGTGGAAATGATGGCAAAACGTTGGCAACATCATTGTATAGAAATACGCGAAGCAGCCCAACAAATCCTATTAGGTGAACTGAGACGTATGGGCAAACGAGGACGCAAACAGTTGGTAGAGAGCTGGGCTCAATATCTACCAATGTATACGCACACTGAACCAATCGCTCAACAACATGTGCAAAACACAAATGGATCCAACGGCCACAACACATCAAGTGGTTCGACTGCAGGTTCTATCAGTGAGGTTGACAACGGCGGGGAAGACTATGAAGAGGAAGAAGAAGAAATCATACGCAAACCGTCCAGTTTATCCGAACTGAAACGTAAACAAACCACGGCAGTTATATTATTGGGCGTAATAGGTGCTGAATTTGGCCAAGATATAAATCAAGATTCACCCAGTCGTACTACTTCCGGTGGTGGCATTGTCTCAGATCGGCGCAAATCTTCTGTTGTAGAAGGTTTTGGCATAGCCAACAATTTGGCACGCCTAACATCAATGGCCTTGGCCCATCTACTCTATGCCCCACCATCACCAAAGTTGCCTCAATATACCCCACTTCGTCGAGCTGCTATAGATTTATTGGGACGTGGTTTCACCGTTTGGGAACCCTATTTGGATGTCAGCAAAGTGCTGTTGGGCCTGTTGGAACTAGCCTGTGAGGGCAAATCTGTACCCAATTTGAATTATAAACTTCCTTTGACACCTCAGGCCGACGCCTGTCGCACAGCCAGACATGCATTACGACTAATAGCCACAGCTCGACCAGCAGCGTTTATAACGACAATGGCTCGTGAGGTGGCTCGCTACAATAGCATGCAACAAAATCCCCAATCAATTAATGTGCCCCTCACACAATCTGTGCTCTACAAAGCAAAAGGTGAAATACTTCAGTGTGTAGAGATGCTGATAGACAAAATGCAGGCCGAAATTGCCACTCTACTTGTCGAAGTTATGGATATAACTTTGCATTGTGTGGACAATGTCGAACTAAAAACTAAAGGTTTGGCGGAGGTTTGCCCTTCAATATGTCGTTTTAATCAAATATCACACTGTCCCCAGTCTAGACGTATAGCAGTTGGTGCAAGTAATGGTCATCTGGCTATATACGAATTAAGACAAAATAAATGTCAAATGATACCAGCCCATACACATCCAATAACTTCGCTAGCCTTTTCACCTGATGGCAAATATTTAGTGTCGTATTCTTGCAACGAAAATCGTTTGTCTTTCTGGCAAACCAGTACTGGAATGTTTGGCCTTGGCCAATCGCAAACTCGATGCACGAAAGGTTATTCTACCGCACCCATACCCGATGTAACACGACTAAATCCCATGCGTTTGGCCAAGCTAGTATGGATAAATAATCGCACGGTTACGCTAATGTTGGCCGATGGTTCCGAAACGCGTTTTAATGTCTAGATCTAAACTAATGATCTAATGAATGTATAAGTTTACCCTAAGGTATTAAAGACGTTTCTTAAAAAGTAACTAAAAGTAGGAAATATAGAAATACAATAATAGATGAAAGATTAATAGAGTGTTTTAGTATAAAAAATATTTGTGAACGATGTTACAGCTATAATCAAGTAATAAAATATTAACAATTACGATTACAATTAAATTCATGTTATATAGTTTTTCTTAACTTGTGAATATTATTATTTATATATATAAATAGTCAGTCAGATCCCTTTACATAGCCGCCCATTTTGTTTGAATTTTGTTTTTAATGTTACCGAAAAACACCAACAATATTTTGAATATTTTTTTAATAATAACAACAATTTATATATAAATATTTTACAATATTATTTAATTATTAAATGTTTAAATGACCACGTGCAGGTCGTATATAATTTGTATGTTTCTTATTTGTTTTTTATTATTATTATAAATATGTAATTTTTTGGTTTCTTTTTAAATGCCGATCATATAAAATATATTTGGCAATCATTAGTGTAATAAATAAAACGAATGTTATAAGAAAGTATATATAGTAAAATGTATTACATATATATAATTATTTAATAAAAACAATTTATTAAATAATACAATTTTATTGGTTTTTAAGTCTCATAAGGAAATTTGTTATTGAAATTTTCAAAATATTTTAAATTGTTTTACAAATTTATATTCTTAATAAAATCAATAATTTAAAATGTAGACAGAAAATAGGATTCTAAATCCCCTAATCTCACATGTTAATTATTGGAGTTCTTAGACGTCAAAGGTCATTGCAATATAAGAGAATTAAGCTTTAATTTATAGGTCAAATGTCTTATTAAACCATAGAGGAATTAATCGCTTTTAGGTAATAAAAGAGGAAAATGATTATAATGTTTATGTTGTGAATTTAAAAGTTCCTTAGAAATGTTTCCCCGCCATTCTAAGTATAAAAGGTCAAAGGTGTAAAAAACCCTTATGTATTTGAAAATCTGACATTTTCTGCAAGCACTGCCTTTTTATGCAAAATATTAAAAGTTAAAAAAACAATACGAAAGTTATAACAGATTATGTTAATTATTGCAATAAGAGCGTGTAATCATCACTTTTTTGGTTTTGCAGTACTTTGTACGTACTTTAAATAATTTTGATGCTAAGTACTGGTATTCATATGCAGAACCTGTAGTCAAAATGTTAAAAAACCCATTAAAAATTTCCTTTAGATTTGAGACTAAAAACCCTTAATTTATAAATGAATTATAATTGTTAGAAAAATTAAAACTAAACTGTTATAAAAATGATATTTGTTATATAAAAAGTTATTAAAAAAATAATAATAAAAAATAAAAACTTGTTATAAATTAATTCTTTTATTTTATCTTAATTATTATAATATTCTTTATTAAATTTACTAACTTATAAAATTTTAAAGCATTGTATAGTAAGTGTTAAAAAACTAAATTGCTAATAATTCTAATAATTCTTTATAAACAAAATAAACAAAAAAAGTATTGTGTTTAAATTCTTTTTAAAGATTTTTTAAGCACTTGTTAGTTACAATTTATGTTTTTTTTTTTGACATTCTTTCCCTATCGTAATTTATAAATACCCTTAAAAAATAAAACCATTTAATGGAAATCCTTTTAAAATAAAAAAATAATAATTTTTCCCTTTTCTCCTTTCCCTTTTAAGCTTCAAATAGTAATTGTATTTTTTATATTAGACAAATAAAAAAATACAACATTTTAAATAAAATCTATGTATAATGTACTATATTATTATAATAAATTGATCACATTTAAACATTGATATTTTAATTAATGGCCTAACAAAAAAAAAAAAAAAAACCTGATGAAATATTAAATTTAAAACAAAAACACAATTAACACTATTCATATTTAAAAACTGTACACACAACAAAATTTAAGTACATACATACAAATAATAATAAATAATTAACAAAAAACTAATAAAATAATAATAATTGTAATAAATTACCAAAAAAAAACAATGAAGAAAAATTAACCGAAATTGTTGCAATTAAATAATATGAAATATAAAAAATCTATTGTACATGTGCTTATGTTGAATGTTTCTGCTTCTCTTTTGAACCAAAAAAAGGAGAACATAATAAAATTTTGAAATGAAAATAAAGTAAAAAGTATTAAATATAAATTAAAGAAAACAAAAAGTAATATACAAAAATTACATTAAAAAGTGTTTCATTTCAAAGGGGTTTTTGTTGAGGAAAGAAATACAGTAAGCTGGTAAACAATATATGTAATTGTTAATTAGTTAAATTACATTACTTAAGTGTTTGGACAGTACTTAAAATGGTATTAGATATTGCTCATATTTAAAGAGAATAGAGCTAAATAATTCTAAGTATTTCTTACTGCCTTATAGGTTTTATTGACGTGAACACTGAAAAACATCTTGCAAAAAGTTATAGCAATAATACACAACTTTTTTCAAAATACTGGTCACACTTTTTATTATCAAATATTTGTCAAGTGTCAACATAGCTTTAGTTTGGACTGAATAAGTTATTTTCCTTTACGTTTACACAGGAAAATTCTGGTTATACAAGTCAATTTTTATTTCTGTTGAGAAGTAGAAACAAATGAAGCGAATTTGACAGTCAACAGCTAAGTTTGTTGTAATTTACCTTTTTTGTTTTTTTTTCGGGAAGAATTGATGACTTAAGCTTTCTTATAATCGAAAATTAACCTGAAGAATTCAGGGGCTTCATTGGATTTTTCGATTCGAAAAAAAAAATTCTATTGAATTGCGTTAAAAATCAAATTACGCAATTAACCCCCAGGATTATTTCAATTTGGGAGTAAAAAAGAATAAAAAGTGTAAAAAGTCTGTATTTTTATTAAGCTTTCGAATTTTACAAAAAAGTTTTAATTTCGAATTCCCATTTTCATCAAATAGCAGTTAAATGAAATAACAGACTGTTGTAATTGTTTTAAATATTAAAAAAGTGTATACATTTACTTAAATCTTTAATAATTTTTTAATTTGGATATTTTCGAAAAAAAATCGAACTTGATTTTGAAATATCGATTCGAATTCATATTGCTTAGAAGAAAAATTTTATTGCCGCAATAATCATCTTCGTTTGCGGAAGTTTCCCCCATCGGGAGAGATTGATTGTGCGTCACAGGCGATATATCTAAGTATAAGAAATTAATGCGCCTGGAAGAAATCATCTAGTTGAAAAAAGATGTAAAAAATATATAGAAAAAGTATCACTAAATAAATCTTTAAATAATATAATAAAGAAAACTTTTACATCTTGTAAAGCATGTGTGCACATAAATTTTATCATCATAAAGCACGGAAAATAAAACGCTCACATAAAATATACATTTTTTTGCTAAAAGACAAATTAATATTTTTTCATTTTTGAATTTGAATTTTTTCATTTTGAATTTTGGGGATAAAAATAATAAAAAAAATCAAATTTTATATATTTTATAATTTTCTTTAAACTGATAAAAATACAATATTAGAAAAATATTGCTTTTATTATTTTCATCCAAATAATAAAAGAAATAAATTAATAATAATAAAATAAAAGAACATATTGCGTAAATTTCTTCTAAGAACATATCTTCCAAATGTTTGTAGTAACGTTTTAATTTTAAAAATGTTTATGTAAATACATGCATACTTTATTTCTTATAATATTCAAATTAATTTCAAAAGTTCGAATTTTAAAAATTGAAATAATAATAATAGCAATAGCAAATAAAATATCTTAAAAATAAATTTAAAATTTTTATAGATTAGATAGTTAATTACGAAAATTTGTATTTGAGTTATAGTTTTAAAAATTTTCCAAAGTTTAGTTTTGAAAAATATAGAAAAAAATTTTAAACTAAGTTTTTTAATAAAATTTGCTGTTTAAAACATAATAAAATAGTTAAAATTTTGAGATTGATTTTAAAATTGATGTTTATAATTTTCAGCTATATTAAGTTGTTTAAAAAATATTTTAAATTATAAATATCTCATAAAATATTGAATATTATAATTTTAGGACAATTTCGAAAATTCTAACATATTTTTAAATCTTTGAACAAAATTAAAAAAATGTTAAAATATTAAAAATATAATAAAAATTAAATAAAATTTTAATTATTTCAATAATAAAACATTTTTTATTTCTAATTTTAGTTCGAATTTCCGAACTTAATAAGAAATTAAAATTGTATAAATATAAAATTAACATCAGTTAAATGGAACGTTGTTAATTAACATTAAGTTTTATTTCTTTTTATTAAAATTTGTGTTCGAAAAATTTATTTTTTGTTTTGAACTTTTAAACCTAATAAAAGTTTCAAAATTTGAGAATACTTTCTAAACATTAAAAATAGATTCTTATAATATTAAGTTATGTTCGAAAAATCGAAGTTTTTTAAATTGTTAATTTTAAATTGATTTTAATTTTTAAACAAAATGGGAAAAAATGTTAGAATAATTAAAATATAAGAACAAATAAATTAAATAATCTTTATTATTTTAATAATTAGAAATTTTTTTAAATTCGAATTTTATTTCGAATTGTCGAAATTAACCAAAAATTATTATTAATAGCTAAAAAAAAAAATAACAAATTAAATCAAACAGTTAATAATTCACATTTTTTATCTTTGCAAAAAATATTAATTTCTTGAAATAAAAAAAGACATTATCTTTGTTATTTCAATAAATTGGCCTTACGCGAAAAATTGAAACTTAATATTAAATATTGGAACTTTACAAAAGTCCAAATTTAAATATAATTCAAATTTGAAAATTAATCAATTATGTATACATATTTAATATATTTTTGTTCGAAAATTTATTTTTAAATTTCGAAAAAAAAGTTAAAGAAATTAATAAATGAAATGTTCTTTAAAAATTGAAACTCGTTTTTAATCTTAATTCCCTAAAATATTAAAAATAGTTTGTATTAATTAAATAAAATTTTTAAATTTTCAATAATCGAGCATATTTAAAAAATTTGAACTTAATTTCGAATTTAAGAAAAAATTTAAATTTTATAAATAGTAATAATAATTGTTTCATAATAACAATTTTAAATACAAATAAATTTTTAGACATATTTAAAAATTCGAACTTGTTAGAAATTTTTAAAACATAAATATTTAAAAATAATCAAAAAATTCGAACTTAAAAGACATAAAATATTAATTTTCATAATTTTTAACTATTTTAACACATTTTCAAATTTTACGAATATTACGATGAAAGTGTAAATTACAAAAAAAAAAAAAAAAAAAAAAAAAAAAAAAAATAAATAGAAATAAATAAATTAGCAAAATCTATTATGAATATTCTTGCAAATTTTTATATTTTACCTCGATGGAACTTGAAATGCACAATTTAATACAGATATAATACATGCATTCTTCACTTATAGTTAAATCTTAATTTCATCTACAATTTACTTCCTTATATAGCTTTCTTTTGAAATGCACGACGACGAGGATAGTCCAAAAACCACCGAAGAAGAGGTGGATTCACAAGAAGAACCATCTACTAGTAAGTCGCATAAAAAGGTAACCTCACCACCCATTTCCGATGATGAAACCGAAGAACCACCACCATCTTTTAGTTTAGCTACATTGGGTCTACAGCGTGTAGGCACTGCACCTCCTCCCAAACCTCAACCCCAACAACCAATACAAATGCTAAATGCTCGAGGTATGCCGGCTAGAATACGCAAACGTAATCGTTTCTTTTACGATGACAATATTATCAATGATGATAAACCTTTAAGAATGAGTTTATCACCAAGAAAAGCGGGTGGTACCATGAAGACCATTTCTCCCACTAAGACACCCACAAAAGTTCTTAAGAAACGTAAAGGGGTGGTATCGCGCTATATGCGCTCCGAAGATGGCAAATTGACTATGCAACAGAGATACACTACACCCACAAAAACTTCTGGTAGTGGTTCAGCTAATACTACACCCAAATCGGGTGTAAAAAGTAGCAATAATACCCCTGGCTCACATTCGAATTCTTCTTCAGTAATGCCAGCCGATAAGAGAATTGGTCAACGTATTGGTTTACGTTTGCGTAACTTATTAAAATTGCCCAAGGCCCATAAATGGGTGATATTTGAATGGTTCTATTCGTTTATAGATAAACCTTTATTTGAGGGTGAGAATGATTTTCAAGTGTGTTTGGCAGAGTCATTTCCCCACTTGCGTACACGCCAAATGACTCGACTTGAATGGCAAAAAGTACGTTCTTTGATGGGTAAACCACGTCGTTGTTCGCAGGCCTTTTTCGATGAAGAGAGGCGTGAATTAGAAAGGAAACGCCAAAAGATGCGTTACATGCAAACACGTTGTCGTTCAGGTGATATCAAGGATTTGAATTTCGTAAAAGATTTGCCAGAAAAGATTCCCTTGCCCCTGCCTTTGGGAACTAAGGTAACAGCACGATTACGTGTACCTCAAGATGGTATATTTAGTGGTACAGTTGATGCTTTCGATTCTGTTAGCTCTACCTATCGTGTTACTTTCGATCGCGTTGGTTTGGGCACACATTCAATACCAGATTATGAAATTGTTTCGGAGAATTTTAATGAAATGCTACCACTACAGAGCATTACTAAAGACTTTCGCCCCAGTCTATCGTCTGTCTATAATGGTGGCAGTGGTACGTCCAACACAAATATCATGTCTCCTTTAAGAGCGACACGCATGCGCAATACTTATAATATGAGCTTGAATAAAAGTGATCCCTTGTTGGGACAAGAAGTCATAGACAGTCCCTTTAAAAATCCTGTGGTTAGGGAGGAGAATATCAATGGTTATCCTCCAAAATTATTGGAAACATTAGTGCGTTTGAAACGAGCTTTGGCTAGCAAGAAATTTAAACTACAACGTCTCAATGATATGAACAACGAGGCAGAGCTTAAGGCCTCTCAGCAGTTACTAGCTGCCCATAATTCAAATTCTTCAGCTTCTTCGGATGATAGTCAAAATGCTGCTCCAACAGCTACCACCTCCACGGGTGAAACTAATGCGCCACAACTAAATGAAGAATTTCAAAGACGTTATGCGTCCATAGTTATATCTATGGAGAAAATGAATCGTGACATACAGGATTATCTTAACGATGTACAAGTCTTTGCCGGCGAACTAACACCCGATCCCCAAGTGCGCGCAATGTTGACTCCTTCATATTTGCGTGAAAAATGCCGTGAATCGGCCGAGGATGCAGTGCAACGTAATAATCAAGGCATATTAAAGAATAAAAACATTTTGGGTTTAATTAAAAAATTAGCTACTGTTCTAATAGTGGCCTCACATCTTAGCAGTGAGAATTCGGCCCAAGTCAATAAGGTTTTGGAGGGTTGCATTGAAGAAGTACGTTCCAGTTTGAATGGCGTTAATGTGGAAACATTTCAAAAACACGTACAGATACATTTGCATCACATACGATGCGGCATAGGACAGAGTATGTTGAATACCAGTGGCTCAGTTAATCCTATTACGTCATCACATCTAAGCAGTGGAGCTATGGACCGTTAAACGGCTGGTTATTATTATTTGATTATACTTAATCTTTTTTATTTAGTTTTGTTTTCTTATTTTAATAATGATTACACATACTTTATATTAAGTACGTTTTAAATAAAATATTACTATTATTATTTGGTAAATAAAAATTATTTGAAAGAAATTTTATTTTCTCAAGCTAAGGAAACAGCTCTAAAATGTATTTAAAACACCCAATAACTTGAATTTGTTTTTTAAGTCTATTATTTTTCATCTTAAAAAAACAGCTTTTTACAAAATAACTAATCACTATCATCTTCATCCTCATCGGAGGATTGTTGTAACCATTCAATAAGTTTAAACAGACTTTTACGTAATTGGGTATGTTCCTCTTCATCCAATTCTTCATACCAGCCCAAAATAGCATCTTCCGTTACAAAATCCTTATCATATAAATAATGAATAATTTGGGATATTTTCCCACGCACAAATTCATTTTCTTCATAAATATCCTGAAATTGTAAAAAGCAACAAATAAATTAGTATTTAAATATTTAAAATTATAAAAAACAAAACAAACCTCCAAAGCCTTTAAACAATCCAACATGGCCTCTTCACTTTTGATATAATTTGTCATAACAGGACCCAATTGTTTTAACACGGCATTAATTTCAATTAAAACATTGTTATTGGAAGGTTCCTTAATCGAGGGTAAACTGAATATAGCTTTGACCACATTAAAGTTAACCTCTTTGAGAGACATGTTGTAGGCATAGCGTGAAGAATTAATTTCGAGTATAAGAAAATCAGGATTGGATTTTTCTTGGAAACCTCTGGATAAAGAATCGACAACTTCCGATAAGAAAACTTAGGCAAAAAAAAAAAAAAAGATAGATAAAAAATGCGTTAACTAATAAAAAACTTACTATTAGCATCATCGGGCAGGGGAGAACAAGGTTGTGAATCTTCTTCATCACTGCTGGAATAGTAATCGCTTTCCTCCTCCTTCAGAGGTAATTTCATCATTTTGGGTGCTACTGTTTTAGCGGTAAATATATTAAGATCTTCTTCATTTTCGGATATTGTGCGATTATTGACTTTCTCGTTTATTACAAAGGCTTTATTCCCCAGTATCTTTAAAGAGTTATCTTTAAATAGAAATAGAAAGATTTGTAAAAAGTTAAATAAATATAGGACCTTTTGAAAAATTATATTCAATTAATAAAAAAATCTTAGCTCTGTTCCAATTCTTAACAGTTTTACAATGTTTAGTCAGAATTTAGAAGAAACGCTCCTCTTTTTACAAAAGTTCTTAACCCTCTATCAGTCGGAGCAAAAATGTACAAAACAATTTAGAAATTAAAAATATAATTAGTATAAAATTTTTGGAGGATTTAATGATATTTAGTTTATTATGTCTTCTAATTAACCAAATGAAGTTTAAATATAAATTATTTTCAAAAAAATAAAAATAAGAAAAGATGATCTGAGATATCTTTGACCGCTAGAGGGTTAAGAAACGTAAAGGAGTGGTACCGAGCCATATGCGTTCCGAATAACAACAAAAACACACTACACCCACAAAAACCTCTGGTAGTGATTGAACTAATATTATCTGGTGTAAAAAGTAGCAATAATATTCCTGGATCCCTCTTCATTAATACCAAGCGAAAAAATAACCTATTAGTTTATGTAACTTAATAAAATTACCCAAGGCTCATAAATGGATGATATTTGAATGGTGCCTTTATTTGAAGTTGAGAATGATTTTCAAGTGTGTTTGACAGTCATTTTATTATTTAGAAGATACGTTCTTTGATGAGCAAACCACTTCATCTTTCACAGGCCTTTTTTGATTAAGAGGCGGTGAGCTCTCTTCTTTTTTTCTGACTAAAACCTATAAATTTGACCACTACTAATCAGGTTAAAAAAAACAAAAAAGCAAATTTTCAAAAAAATTAAATAATTTTCAAACGAGTACTTTTTTTTTGGTACAATAACATTACTAATTTTGAAGAAGTACCAGTTTTTAAAAAAGATTAGGAATTAAAAAAGTACTTAATTAAAAAAAATAATACCAAATTTTCAAAAAGTAAACTGAAAAAAGTATTAATTTTTTATTAACCTTATTTTTTTTTAACTAGTAAATTTAAAAATATTCAAATTTCAATAAAGTGCCCATTTTAATAAAAAAGTACTTATTTAAGAAGAATTTAATTATAAAAAATTCAAAACAAGTACTAATTTTCAATAAAGTATAATTTCCTGGAAAAAGTACCAAATTAAAAAAATAAAATGAAAATTAAAAAAAAACACCAATTTTTAAAAATGTACAAATTTTCAAAAAAAAAAAAAAATACTAAACTACTTCTAATATTAAAAAACAGCTAATTTTTTTTAAAGTACCAAATTTCCAAAAAATGTTGAATTCAAAAAGTACCAATTTTTTAAATTTTATACTATTTTTCCAAAAATTTTAAATTTTAAAGAATTATACAGATTTAAAAAATTACCCATTTTTTAAAAGCAATTTAAAAAATAAAAATTTACTAAAAAAACTAAAATTTTTTTAAAGTACCAAATTTCCGAAAGTGTTAATTCCAAAGACAACCAATTCCACCAATTTTTCAAAATGTATAAATTAAAAGAAAAACGACTTTCCATAAAAAGTGGCAATTTAAAAAAGTAACAATCTATTGATTTTCTAAAATTTAAAATTTTTAAATAACAATTTACTAAAAAAAAAACAAATTTCCGAAAAAGTATTAATTTCAAAAAAGTACCAATTTTAATATAGAAGTACTTATTTAAAAAGAGCCAATTTAAATTATAAAAAATACAAATTTCAAAAGCAAATACTAATTTTAACAAAAAAGAAAAAAATATTAAAAAAAAGTGTAAATTAAAAAAAATCAATTCACTATTTAAAAAATCAAAATTTCTCATGTTAAATTTTTTTTATTTATTTTATTTTTTATTTATTTTCAATAATATTTCATAACCTAGCCTTTTGGCCGTAATCGGTCACAAATTTCTACTAAATTGAAAAAAATAAATAAATAATAATAATTAAAAAAGTACCAATTTTAAACTAATATTTTTTAATAAAAGGACCTATTTAACATAAAATTTCTATAAAAAGTACAAATTTAAAGAGAATAATTTAAAAGTTCTAATCTTTAAAAAAGTATTAATTGATATTAAACAGACAATCTTAAAAAATCGCAATATTTAAAAGAAATAATAATATGGTGCAAAATATTTATTTCCTACTTACCTTCTCCTTCACTTTTTACCAACGATTTCGTTAATTTAGTATTTGCCGGCAGCACACAAGACTCTCCTATAACACAACCTTCTTTCAATTCTGAATTAGCTTTCACCACTGTATTCTGGCCAACTACACAAAATTCCAATGTACAATTATCCTCCACTACTACATTGTCCAGCAAATAAGTATTAACAATACGACAATTTTGTCCCACTTTAACATTTTGTCCCAATACAGAACATGTCAAAGTTGAGCCAACTCCTACAACACTATTTTTGTGTACTACTACATTTTCGCCCAATGACACTTTAGCCAAACTACAAGTATGACTCTTATAAATGTTATTTTTTAGGAAAATATAATGTTGTTTCAAATCTACAATACCCATATCTGGTACTAAAGGATATGACCAACGATTTATAATGTCATTGCTAACGATTTGATAGGTTAGCCAATTGTTAACCTTGCGGGCGTATTGTTCACGTGGCAAAAGGGAAACATAAATGCGACTATCTAAAATTTCCTCATTAATTAAAATGCCACGAACAAAATCATCGCGGGTTTCGAAATCGAAATTATCCGAAAAGAGGGACAGCATAGAAGGTGAACCTATAGCTATTTGAGGATCGAGTATATTGTGAAGTAAGGCTACTTGAGAATTGTGTATGAACACTTCTAGAGGTATATCAAAGTGGGATTCTTTGTCATTGAAATTTAAACGGTGGTGATAATGCAGACGATTGTTTTGTACATCCATGGCAATCATGATTTCATTGCCGGTTCTTAAATGATTTTCAGCCTCCTTAAAAATGAGAGTGGCAGCAGCACCTTTATCATATTTAACAGTTTTTCTACAAAAATATTAAACAACTATTGAGTTTAGAATAATTTTCATACAAACTTACTTGTGTTGCTCAAATATGGGCCTTAGATCAGCATTTGTTACCGTATCAGCTCCCAATAAAATAAAATTACCACGTATTAAAGCTTTGGCATCTAGTTCACGCATGGCATCACCAAAACATCTACAACCTTCTCCACCTATCACATGAACTTTCATATTAACCGACCACGAACTCAATGATGCAATTCCTTTGCTAACGAATGAAACAACAAAAAAATCATTAGATATTTGGTTTTCAAAATATTTATAATTAAATTTCCACTTACTCGATGTGTTCTCGTACATTTTGTAAATACAGACTAGTAAATACAAATACTTCTTCGATGCCACTACGATTTAAAGCCTCCAAGGCATAATCCAACATGGTAACATTTACCAAAGGTAAGAGAGCCTAAAATTATAAATCATTTTAGTTTATTTTCTGTATATTTCTGGAATGACTTACTGTTGAATTTGTATCGGACAACGGAATAAAATTCTCCACATTGTTGTCAGCAATCAGAATTGCTTGTATTATTTCTTTTTTATTGAAATTATCCATTTCGAAAGTTTATTGAAATGATTTTCTGTTGTCTGTGGCCAAAAAAATAAGGAGTCCCACATGCATACGTTTGACGTAGCATTTCAACGGCGGTGGCTTTTGTAAAATTTATCGGCGGCGGCGTAAAAAAAAATAAGGCGAATTCATTAATGTTTTTTATATAAGCAGTTTGAAGCTGTAACCACCAAAAATAAACAACTGTTTTGCTAAGGTTACCTTGTGTAAATTCGCACGATTTTGAAGTTTGCCTTGATAAAAATTTGTCTAGTATAGACACTATGTCAGAAAAGTCGAATAAAGGTAGAATTCAGGGCGAAAGGAAATAGGTGGCAGCAGTTCTACAAAAACAACAAAAAGTCGAATTCATAAATTTTTTCATACATGGAGTTTGACACTTCAGCGGGTCCAAAAATTGTACTTATATGAAGTTTGACAGTTCTAAGTACTAAAAAAAATAATCAGCTGATTAAGTGAGGTAACCTGTTTGAATTCAACTTGGGTAGACTTAATTACGGCGAATTCATAAATTGTTTTTATACATGGGCTTTGCTTATTGAAGTTTGACAATTCTAAGTTCTAAAATATTATCAGCTGATTAAGTGAGGTCACCTGTTTGAATTTGATATATATGTGTATGTAACGTGTGTATGTAACGTTTCATCATCCCACAGCCCAAATGCGAAGCTAGAGAGATGCAATTTGGACCGTAATTTGGTCTCCCAAATCCAATAAGATTTTTGGAAATTCGAATGTAAAAAGGGTAAAATATAGACGCAAAAACATTAATATCTAAATAAAAAATAAATAAGTGGACATGGGTCTGGTATTTTTTTTTTAAATCGGTCCATTTATGGAGAAAAATCTGATATATTCGGGTTTTTAACAGTAGCAAAACTGCGGTTGTTTAATTTGACTCTTAGTTTTTGGTGGTTATCGATTACTCCAAATAAATGGATCTGATGATATTAATGGTCTATGAGTTCTCTCTAGATGTTTTCTTGAAAAATGTTCGTAAAAGTTTTTACAATATTCTTTTCTTGCCTCCTACGCTTCTTCGGTTAATTGACCAATATGAAAAATACATTATTCGATTATATCTTTCCCGTGAAATAAAATTTATGTAGTGTAGCTTGCATTTCAAGTCTTAATGATGAAAGTCTAAAACTCAAAATCATTTATATCATCTGTCAAAATTACAGCATTATATTTAAAACGGTTTCAGATTTTAGCTTAAGCATTTTTATCGTAACTCACATCCTCCAAATATATAACAATTAGTGACTGGTAAATCGATTTCGATTATGGTTGAAAATCGATTCTCTTTATCAAAAAACGATTATTTTGTAGTCGATTCTTACCAGCCAACTTTATACTAAAATCGACTTTTAGGCTTCGATTAATCGAAAAATCTACACTGCACAGTGAATTACTTTTTTGTAAAAATAAATTGCAAGAATTGCAAAGCAAAATTTTAAACTTTCTAAAAAATTAATATTGGGACAATTTTTTAAAAAATAAAAAAAATCAGTAAAAATACAATTTAAGAAATAATTGTTAATTATAGTGGAAGAACTTTGAGTACTAGTTATGTAAAATCTACATTCGTTCTCGCAGTGCCGGACATTCACATAAATAATGTTCCTAATCATACTTGACAATTCAACCTGAGGAAGGTGATTATCCGCCTGTGTTTCTTTATATCCGTAGGCGACCAATTTCTTTAGCATCCATTCGCCATTTCGATCAAACGAATACCCTGTTACCAAGACTAGGCTGAGAAGTACAGATAGTGATTGAGTGCAGTTGAGTAGACATTACGACTTCAGAACTTACGAATTCCGTGCTTTAATCGCGACATTACCATTCAAATTAAAGTCGATATCTTCCGAAACAAGTGTCCCGTCTTGCAGAAAATATTGCAGAATCGGTTCCAGTGTCAGTTCTATATGTAATATTTTATACCACTGCATATTTAAATTTAAAACATTTAGTTACGTTATTAGAGTGATCTGTGGAAGAAGGTTAATAAAAAAATATATCGATTCTTTTTATTGTCTTTTGATCTTCTTCGAACAGTCATACGACTATTGTATTCAATTCATTACACCATCAAAATGCTTGGTTCAAAGAGTATATTGTCTGGTTTAATTGTTAAACATATAGACATACATGTATACATATTTAAACGTTTAAGGATCCTTTAAAACATGGCCTAATTTAATTTTAGTTCAAATAATAATCGATTAAAAAATCGATTATGTGGTTCGATTAATCGACTATAAAAATCTAAATTAAAATGGTTAATCGAAAAATCGAAAAACGATTATTAACTTTTCATACCATTCACTAATAACAATATTAAACAATCACAAAAATGCTTCTCCTATAATGATTTGTATTTTGCACTTAAGATATTTTCGCGGTTAGGACTCGTACGATATTATTAGGACTTATACGATATTATACTTATGAGTTCTCCAACAATTGCAGTAGATGAACGTTTTCCTGCTGAACCCATTTGTATCAGTTGACTGGCCCTGCCATAAGTGTTAGTGAAGGAGTTAAATCAATATTTTTAATCAACCAATTTCTACACGAAAACTTTTCTTGTTCCTTGATGCCAGCGACATAACATCAAACATTTTTTGGCGTGAAATACATTAACATATGATCAGTAATTGCTTTGTGAATTGAAGAGGAGCAAGTTTGAGCGAAATTTTATTACTAATTTTGGAAGATCACCTATCAGCGATTACAACAGTACCATTTTGATAACGAGACTTTGTGGGTCTTTTTAGTTTTTGTCCAATAAAAATTAATAAAAAAAAAATTGAAGACTGAAAAAGAACCTTGATAACCTTTTTCAAATTATTACTTTCTACGATATATAACATCAATATTTAAAATAAAAAATATTCATAAAGATCTTGCTTAAACAAGATCTTGCTTGCAACTACAGTGCTGTTCAAGGTGCCGCACACTGTCATGAGCTTGGCCAAAAATGGTTAAAGTCGATGTCGGAATTTTAATATTTTTCTTTTACACCTATTAATAAAAAACGTATCAATTAGATCATATGTAAAATATTAGTTCAAAATCTCACTTAGTTTTTAGTTATTATGGGTCAAAGTTGAAGATTGCATGTAACATGATAAATTCAAAGAAAACTGCTGAAGTTGCACTTGTGTTTTTAATATATCCAAATCAATTTTTTTGACTGCCTAAAAATCCGGTTAGATTGTAAATATAATATATAATTAAAAATACTATGCTATTATTGTTTAAAAATTGATCAAATGTGAAGTACCGTTAGCAAGAATACTGTTCTAAACTTCTAAATTTTTTAAGACACTAAACTTTAGTAGTGAATGAAAAAATATATCAAAAAATATCTCTCCAGTTTTTTGATGTATTATTGCTACAAGTATGTATTTTAATAAATTTATTTAAATGTATTTAATAAATATTAAATTTCAGCTGTACAAGTTTGCACAATTTTGATTGGTAACATTTTTTAATGTCAAGATCGCAGCAGATTCATGAGGAATTAAAGAGGAGTACAACTGGTACCGTAACACAAAATATTAAACAATTTGATGAAAATCGTTTACAAAGAATGCTACTAGTTGCAAAAGTGAACATACTTTTAAAATTAAAGCAAAATTGGAGGAAATATTCGCGAATGAAGTGTTAATTTCGAAATATTTAAAATATAAAAGTATTATTTTCAAAATTTTTTATAATATATAATGACATTACTAAGACATTTATTTTAAGGATTTACAGATTATTTTACATCCTTTCGTTAACATTAAATATAAAATCATAATGGTGCAACAAAAATTTAAACTTATTAATTATTTTTCAGTTGAAAGTACTATTATTTGACCATATTAAATAATTCATTTCCATTTCTTCTACAAATTTCACAATTTCAGTGTTTGATGGTATTTTAGGGTTTCTTAGTAAAATTAAAAAAAAAATGTTCGTTATACTAAAAATCGAGATTTTTTAAATTTTTTCGAAAAATGGCGTTCGAATTTAAGTTATTTTTCCATAAAATTTGTATCTTTCGAAATTAAGCATTACAAACACCATCTAATCATGATAATTATGGTCAATTTTGTACAGTCCATGCGATGTGCCTTACCTAGTGTCTACATTAGGCAAATTTTTATCAAAACAAACGTCAAAATCAGTGCGAATATATACAAGGTAACCTTAGTTAAACAGCTGATTATTATTTTGGTTATTACAGTTGTCAAACTGCATATGTAAAAAAACAATAATGAATTCGCCATATTGTTGATTTTGTGCAACTGTTGCCACCTTCCATAAATTCGCGTTAAGTTTAACATTTGTTTTGATAAAACATTGTCTAATGTAGACACTATGTTAGCAAAATCTGTTTTGACAAAAGTGTCCCGTTCTTAACTCTCAATGACATTTAACTTAAATTTATAGTCTCGATCAATTTTATTTATCGCCGTTCTTATATCTATATATCCAAAATTTGTACAAATTGTACTTTACTATACAAAAATACAAAAACAAAAAGTGCATTTTTTTTGTATTTTTCAAAAAAAAAACCATAAAATTTTTTTATTAAATTTATTTTTAATGCCCCTTCGATTATATTGTGTAAAATAACGAGAAACTAAGTTCATGCAGTAGTCCATGCAATCCATGAAACTGTGTATGTGCCTCGCGAAAAATAGCTTTTTTTTAAACATTTTCGTTCTTGTTTTCCACACTTTGAAACTATCTAGTGCATTAACTATTTAGGGCATGTCAAAGAGATGTAGAGCAAATACAACAAATATCAATCGCTGTTTCAAAATTTGTGTTTCATTGAGAAGAGCACAGACCCCACCCAAAAGCCCAATAAAATTAAAAAAAAATTGTCATCAAAATTCGACTTCCCTGTATTTAATTGTTGAAAGTCTGCACAATAACAAAGAAGTTACAAAGTCCGATTAGTTTATATATGATCGAATGAGAATAAAAAGTATAAACGCGCGAAAAAAGAATGGAAAATAGTTAAGTAATTTTTAGCCCTCTTTCTAAGTTTTTGAACTTTAAACAAGAATCATGATTATAAAATGAAACCTATGGTGCTTAAATTGTGCACTCTTTTAGTTTCAAGTCTTGTGAGTTTAGATCTGTAAATCTGTTTGTTCAAAATAGCATTAGCGAAAAATTTATTAAGAATTTAAGTCAGTTTCAGCCAGGTTAAACAATTTTGACAATGGTCCATATATGTATATATCATTGACTTTTAATCTTTTTGTGCGAATTTGTAATTATTTCATTCTTTTAATTATTTGACACTAATAAATAATAACATCTGATTTCATTAAATTTTACTGCTTTGCTTTTCGAAATTTATTCGTTGGTAAAACAGTTTCTCCTTAAGTGTAAGTTATTCTACAGGGATTTTGTAATCTGGTTGTGCCGGCTTAGCTTATTTTAGATTTTTTTAGACAGTTTATCTTTGGATCTGTGGTAATTATTTTTGGAGAAAATAATTTTTACTTAATAATTTCTTTGAAGAAACATTTTTTTATTATTAGCTGGAAAGTATTGATGTAGAAAAAAGGTTTTAACTCCGTGGTTATACCATAGTGCTGAAAACCCTTCCGCCTGGCCAAAGACCTGCTATTAAAAAAAGTTCTTAAAAACAATATAGTTAGGTTTTAGGCGAATACTCATGACAGTTCTGGGTTATTCGACATTGTGAAAAATAACCCAAACTAATTATTCACTAAATTTAGTATGATCTTGTAAATATTTTGAGTTTTTGTTCACAAATACTAAAAGACCTACAAAATTTTGCCTTTGCACATTTTTAAGTTTTGAGCGATTTTTCTTTGAACGATTATTCGTACACCCAATTTTTAAAAGGAAAATATTTGAAAGTTTTTGTCACTTCTTGATGCCATAATATTGATACTTCAGTTATCGGAAAAATTTTGATTTCAACAGACAAAAGCATATCAGTTTTTATTCTTCTACCTAGGTACCTACATTCACTAAGCTTATACAAATTGTTTTTTTATTATTCTTTTAAATATTTAAAAACATTTAAAAACGAATAAAATATGCTTGAGTTTAATGTTATTTCTCTTTCAACACCATCTGGCAGCACTGTTATTATGTTATTAAAATAACATAACTCACCACGATTTAAGTTCAGTTACTAGCTAAACTTTAACGGATAAACAACGTGAAAAACGGAAAGCGGCAATAAACGAAACTTTTAAATAAAACTTAAAAAATAACTATTACCATTTTTTTAGTGCACTTTAAATAATTTTATAAAGAGGCGCGCATAATTTTATATGAGCAGATGTATAATTAGTTTGGTGTTTTTTATTCTTTTGTAAAAAACTAGTGTGTGATTGAATGGCAAAAATTATAAAAAAGAAAAACCAGAACATTTAATAAAATATTTGCTAAAAGCGTGAAACTGTTTGTGTCCGTGTAACTTGGCAAAAAGTTGGTGGGATGTATGCTACATTAAAAATTAAATGAAAACTAAAAAAAAAACAAACAAATGGCATAAATAATAAAATATTATATAGAAATTATAAAATACTTTTAAAACAATTGCAATTTATTCAGATTTTTATTATACATATGGTATGTTTAAAAGCAATAAATTAAATAAATTAATTGTGGTGAAATGAAAATTATTTACTGAAAAAGAAATAATCTCACAAACAGTTATTATACATGAGAGTAATATACACTAATATGCTCGAATGTGTATGCGGTTTTAATTTTTTTGCATAAGAAAAAAGTAACAATAACAATAACAGCATAAATATCAAAACAAAGTGTTTGTTTCTTAAGTTTTTCGTTTCAACTTCAATTGTTTTTTTTTTTTTTTTGTTGTAAAGTTTATTCTACTACTACAATTTTAATACTAAAAGTAAACAAATAAAACTATGAATTAAAAATACTTTGTTGTTTTTATTTCCCATACATCATCTATTACTTGTAAAAGTGTTTGTATTGTTGTTTTGTATGTACACTTGTATTATTGTTGTACACTTGTTTTCAATTGATGTTTGTTTTTTTTATTGGTCTTACGTTTGTTTATATGGAATTTCATGCGTTTTGCACAAATGTAAAGAAAAAGGTAAGTTATGTTGACATTTGAACTTTTTATTTTAGTTTAATCTTTTTTATTGTGTTGTTTTATATACATAATCTATGTTTGTTGTTGTTTTGGTTGTTACTATGTTTTTTATTATTATTGCAAGTGTTTTTGTAACTTATAATTTTTTTTCGCTTGTTAGTTAAAACGATACATATTTATTTATTTACTTAATATGTAACATTGGCAACGAAATAGAAAGAAAACAATTTATATATTATGTATGTTTTAATAATAATAAAGAAAACAAAATTAAATGTTTTATTATATGTTGTCATAACGCAAGACAAAATTTTCTACAATTAAAAAGTCATATTTATTTTGAAGCAGGTTGCTTAGGTTTTTAGCTATTGTCAAAGTGATAAGCCACTCCTTGCTGATGTTGGTTGGGTGACAAGAAAAAATATTGGAATAGTTAAAGGATTAAATTTACAAATCTTTTTTTTTAACATTTAGCTGTCAATTCAAAAATTTGTATTATTTTTTTAATTAAATTTTTTAAAAATTTCTTAAACAGATTTTAAAAATAAAATTTTGTCATTTATTAAAGGTATCGTGGATAACACAGGGCGAAAAAAAATATTTTTTTTCTGCGACTCAGGATTTTTAAGTTAATTTAGATATACGGATTTCTAAGTTTATAAATGACTTTTTTAATTGACTCTAGTTCTCTAGATAAAACTTTATATATAGAAAATTAATGAGGTTGAACAACATATTGCAATATGTCTCGAGAACGAATTGTTGTGTTTGGTTTAACAAAATATCAAAAATTTCTAATTAATAAGATCTTTAAGTTATAACCTAATAATATAATAATATAACATAATATTATGGTAATTTGTTGCCATGTAATGTTAATAAAGAGTTTGAGATTAATTTAATCGATTCATTCCTTGATACCGATCTAATTCAAATTAATAATATTAATAATCAGCTTAATATAATTTATGATTTCATTTTTGTATATTCTGATCATAATTGTGTCTTGTACGAATGTATGCAGCCATTCTCAGCCATTTGCTCGTGTGAGTGTCCATCATATTGCTTTAATTGATGAATTAGATTTTTATAAGTATTTTCAGTGTTTTAAAAATAATATTAAACTTATAACTTAAACCTAATTCTGAATGATATTGATTGGAATAATACTTTTATAAACAAATCCACTAATGAGTCATATGATTTGTTTCTGAAATTATTTTTAGATATTTGCTATAAAATCATACCATTTAAGAATAATAATTTTCATAATTCTAAGGGATTAAGGAAATTGAAAAATAAGAGAAATAAGTTACAAAAGCGTTTTAATAGTACAAATTGTCCGCGTATTAAACAAGAATTTTTTCTATGTTAAAGGGTACTATTTTTCTAAATAAATTTTTATATAAACAATATTTGATCCAAATTGAATGTAATATTAGATCGAAACCTAATTCTTTTTGGTTATTCACACGTACAAAAAAAAAAAAAAAAAAAAAAAAATAATTTGCATATTCCATCATGTATGTATTATGGGAATTCCTCATTGGATAATATTAGTAATATTGTTGAATTGTTCGCAAATTGTTCGTTAAATCAAATCTTAATAATTTTTGATCCTCATTAGTCAATATGATATGTATATATATCAAAAGATCAATAATGCTTTCGAGAATGTGTTTTTTATGTTTCCTTCTTTCATTTTTGAGGCCTTCATATGAAGGAAGGACTTTGTTCCTTTATAGAAAATTCAGAAATCTTTTTCCGAATTATTGTGTTAAATAAATGCTCTAAATGGGTATCTTTATAAACTATGTATCGACCAAAAATAATTTTTTGACTTTCTAAATCTACGGAATTTATTCTTTTACAGATCCGTCAGAGATATTTTTTTTTAATTTTAGGCTCTTAGAATAAAAAAAATCCAACAAATCGAAAATGTCAAAAATCGCCAAAACACGAACAAATACCAAAACGCAATAATAGCCATAATGCGAAAAAATCACAATTCTGTATTAAACAAAATTTGTTTCCTTTAATATTGTCATTTTCTTATTGTTGCTTTTTATTAGTAATGAAAAACAATAATAAACACAATAAAGAAAAATTATAAAAAATCGCCAATATTAAGAAAAAAAAACAAAAAAAAAAAATGCGAAAACACAAAAAATCGTCAAAGTTAAAGAAAAATAAACTCCAAATAAATAAACGCTAAAACATGAATGAAAAACCCCTAAAAAGCTGCCTGAATGCATATTTTTTCTCCTTTATCCTAAACCAGGGTATATTTCAAATAAAACGACTATTTTTAAGTAAAATCGATGCATAAATGTTGACTTGATACATTTTTCAATAATGGTTGTGAGGGAAATATTTTCAAAGCATAAATAAATATGCAAAAAAGTGGGTCAAAGTTCAAATAAATTGCTGCCGTTAATTGGCTTAAAAAAAACATCCAATTCGAAGGACCATAAGCAAAAGGCAATCGATAACACTATGCGACAGTCAAAATCGGGATGGTATGAAACCAACGGGAAATGTTATATCGGTAAGAAAGAAGTTATACGTGTCCCGGCGTTTCGCTGGGTTACGTCTAGGAATCGTTTCGCTACATAAGCAACAGCTTCGCAGTTATAAATAAATGTATGAAAAAAAAACTATTTTTTGCCTAAAAAATTGAATTTTTTTATTTTTAATTCATAAAAAATCCAAAACGGTAAAAAAGTGTCAAGTCCTATTACTTTCACGAAAAGTCACATAACCTTTAAACAAAATTAGACATAGATCATGAAAATCGATGGACGCGTTTCGCTTTTATTCACAATTAAGTGAAGGTATCTAATTTTGACAAGAATATTGATTTTATGTTTCAATGAATTTGGATAATATTTATTATATATTATTTATTATAATTATTAACACGTAAAATTAAAAATTATTACAGGTAATTATTAGGTTATTACATAGATATATAGGTTATAAAAATCGATGAACGCAAAACTTATTTTCGTTTGTTTGCGCCCTTTACTTTCTTGCGTGGTGGTTCGCCCACTAGTTCAGAGTCTGTATCGGATGAGGATCTGTCTTCATCTGGAAAAAATCAATTGTTTTTAATCTGTCAGTTAACTTCATTTTTGTGACTTACCCTCGGAGGAAACTCCCATTGTATATTCTTCTTCTTCATCTTCATTGTCGGGATCGTACGTCTTTTGCGACCACCAACAAATTTCAGCCACCAGCGAATCGAGCCTTTTGCCTTTATGTCGCGTTTCCATTGGCATTGCCACTTGATGGAAGCGCTCGCCATGTTCATTCGACTCTGAGGCTAGCTGCTTGCTGAAGTATTCGAGATGGTGATGCAAGAAGTGAATTTTGAGGGACTTATTCACTCCAATTTTCTGGTCACAAGAGCGGGTTAATTGTGTGCTCGCGTACTTCCCAAAAAATATCGTATGACTTTCTTCACTGCCCTCCACGCAAAGTAATCATTACCGTCTAAAGCACCTTTAAATTCCTTTGATTTCATGAGCTTTCGTATATCCGGCCCATTCAGAACACCTTCCTTCAATTTTGCTTCGCTGATTCATGGGAAAATATTTTCCAAACAATCAAGAATTTGCGGTTGCTTCACAATGGCCTTGATGAAATTTTTTACGATTCCCAGTTTGATATGGAGAGGGGGCATGAGGACGTTCTCCATTGGCACCAGTGGATCATTTACGCAGTTGTGTCCTTTCTCCGTTGGATCTCGAGCAAGCCACTCATGCGTTTCGTATTGGTTTGCTTTAAATCGGGTATCCTAAAGACACAAGAAACACATGTTTTTCGTGTAGCCTCCTTGGAGACCTCTTAGCATCGCCACGACTTTCAGATCACAACTGATCCGCCACATGTGATCAGTGTAGCAAACTTTAACGTTTTCATAGGGCCAATATAACCAATACAAATTTTTACTGTGGAAGAATCACAAATTTATTATCTTTTTTTAATCTCTAATTTTATTATATTTAACTTTAAACCAGTCTATTATAGCATATCCACAAGTCTTCTACTATGACATATTTTCTTAAATTTTTTTTCTAAACCTAATTGCATTCTATGAATGAATGATAACACAAAAAAAAGCAATTACTTGCTTTAAATTTTTTTTCTTACTACAAATTGATGATGATAATGACTTTGTACTTTATTTTCATCTTATTTTTCCCATACTTTAATAATTATTAATAATCGCGGACGGTAAGTAGTATTCACTTGGCACCAGTGCCACCAAAGTACTATAAAGACAAATTAAGTGACTTTTTAAACAGTTAGTGGTGAAGTTTTTCCCATCATCTGTCGCAAACATCAGTAAATAGATAAGTCCAGTCATTGTTTTGATGAAGAAACAAACAAACAAAGAAACAAAGAGAGAAATAAAACATCTTTTAATGGACGTTTTTTCTAGTTTTTTCTTCTTTTTTGTTTTTTTGAAGAAGAAGCTTTAGCGGCTGCTAGAGAAAGAAGATTTTCTTGATTGCTTTAAGCGGAAATTGAAAATTGTAACTTATATATTTGTTTGTATGTATTTGGTAGATGATTTTGTGTTAAGGTAATTATTCTTTTTTTAGACTTCTCTTCTTTTCTGTATGTATAATACATATGTATATTAAGATATATTAAGATAAATATTATAAGAATTGTAAATGTAAATGTCTATGACATGTTTAAATTATTTTTTAACATAGTTCTATTAGTTTAATTTTATGTTAAGACAAGATTTAATTTTAATTCTAAATACAAAATAGGAAATTTCCATTTAGAAGGTAGAAGGTTAAGGTATGTTCAGACTAGTCAAATATTTGACCAAAATGATGTAACCACTATATAAAATATTTCCTGATTTCTCTTTTTTAATGGGAAACGATTTTTTATTTATCATTAATCGTAGCTGACATTTTATCGAATTTTGTTTGATGCTGTTTTCTCTTACAAAACTATTTGCAAGATCAAATAACGGCACACAATATTTTTATAAAACTAGTGGTCACGTAATTTTGATCAAATATTTGCCAAATGTGAACATAGCTTTAGATTTGTTTTACAAATTTTCTTTTACAATTGTTGGTTGGTTAGTTAGCTGTTAAAAGCAAAATACTATATAAATTATTAAAAATTATTAAAAAAGTCGCCAATAACAAAAATAATTCATTCAATTAAAAATTGTTTAAATTTGAATCTCTCACCAAAATGATTATATCAATTACTAATAACTGTAAAAAATGAAAAACAGAAAGATATTTCCAATTAAAAAATTAATTAAATCAATCAAGTTGATGATTGAATGAATTAAAAATTTAAATGAGAAAAAAATCTTACTTGAATTTTATTTTTATTTTTACTATTTCTTTTATTTCATTATGCTTGAATATATTAATTAAATTTTGATGTAAAATGAAACAAATGTGTTAATTGAAAAATATAAGGTAATAAATAATTCCTCAACGATGAAGAATTTCAAAAATATTCTTCATTAATTTGATTGAATTTAATGTTAAAGATCAAAGGTGAAATATATATATATATATATAAATCCGTTATAGTCGAAGTTTGAGCGTTGACAAACAGCATCCGATTGGAAGGATCATAAACAAGATGTAATCGGTAATACCCCTTGAAGTCTCTTTTCCGCGATACGAAAGCAAATTTTGTGAACTATAAGAAGGCAGCAATAGAATAGAATATGTATTTTTTGTGTCGCAAACCCATGTCACAAGCATTCATGGTGTCTTTTCAATTTTATTTTCTCTGAAAATAAAGTTGAAAAAACATGATGCCCGCCTTGCATTGGAGTAATTTTGAGAAAACCAATTTCAGCACCAAGAATCAAGATTAAGGCATAGAGGTAATAGTCGTTATCAAATATACTATTAGAAGGACCATAAATAAGTCGTAATTATTAATTGTCGTTGTTGTCTACCTTTGGCGTATCAAAAATGATTTTGAGGACTACAAAATAGATAGCAGTAGATAAGAATACATATGTATGTATTTACTGTGTCATAAACACACTTCATCAGTATTCATGGTGTCTTTTCTACTTTATTATCTTTAAAACCTTACTCAATTTTAGCGTATGCTCTAGAATTAGTGCAACTAAGTGCCGTAAATAAACATTCGGTTCGAAGATCATAAACAGGCTGCAAACAGGACAAAACATTATTTGCTAGGAATAGTTGAAGAAAATATACTGATTCTAATCAGCCACTGTAAGGATGTGTTGTTCAGCCTATGTCACCTTTCTTAGATAACCTCAATGTGGGCAAACGAATTAGGCATAGCAGATGCTGAAATCCATCAAAGTTGGGAATAATTAGAAGCGGCCCATATATTTTCTTATATAGAAAATATATGGGCCAAATAGAGCAACTTCTGTATTTCCAAGAAAAAGTGCTCCAAATATAATGAGAATTACTCTAGAAATCTTTGAGGAAAACCGAAAAGACATATGAAACTGATGTCAGTGTTAACAGTTTACTCGATAATGGAAAACTAGCAAATAGATTTGAAATATTTTTCAAATGAATGCTTCAATTGTAGGAGTTGGTTCTTTATATGATATCATAATGTCACAAGTTGGGTATAGTATTTATCTCCTCAGTATTTTGCCTTAAACTAACTCTATTATTTATAACAAGCTTCTTCTGAATTTGAGAGCATCGATTTATTTCAGTTTATTGGCATAAACCTTTGACTTCATGATATCATAAGAGTACATCTGGATGCAGTATGCATCTCCCTAGTATACTAGCCTTGATCTAGTATAATTATTTATAAGAGGTCTGAAGGGTATGTCATATCTTGTACGGCTTAATTTAATCGAAGGCCTGTGTTATGCTGATTTTTAGGGCAGTGGTCTATTGCGGCTTATGGAACACCTGTTAGAACCATATAGTTTCGTGTAAAATAAATTTATTATGGTAATTAACATTAAGCTCTTGGATTTGCTAGATCTTGTACAAATACTGGTTTAAGTCCAGAGAACACGACGAGGAGTCGACTGTCTCGGGTTCTATTGCACACTTTCAGAGAAAGCTGCAATATTCTCGGTTGATCTGGCGTTACTTTGGCATATGGCTGATTGTTTACCAAATTATTCACCTCAAATTTCGAGGAAGGAGTCCGTATAATTGCCGTAACTTGTCATGATGATTTGACTCAGTGGCTGATAGATAAGGAAAGAAATATATATATGTATAAATAAGGTCCTAATTATCGGAAAGCTTTGGAAAGTTGATGTTAACTTTTGTGTTACTGCATACTTTTATGGAAAGCGGCAATATTATCAGCTGGTATGACGTTACCTTGATGTACAGATAATCACCTTACCGAATCATTTTTCTCATATTTCTGGAGAAAAGAAGAGATTCCGCAAGGCTCAATTACAAGGTGATTTTATTAGCCCAGCTGATTATTTATTTTCCATGTTATTCCTGTCAAACTCTATATAAAAAATAGATTTCGTCGGAATTGTTATCATTTCGATAATGAGCCTTCGACGTCCATTTGACTGCAGCACAGTGGCTCAGAATCGTTTTTCATCGCACAAAACTCTGTAACCTTTGAATCGATAGAGATATTTTAGATTTTTTTTTGATGGGGAGATATTTTCTTGAATTTAATTAAAATCATTAAAATCGGTTCAACAGTTGTTGAGAAATTTAAGGCTAAAGTTGAACTTTTAATTTTTTATAGCATTTAGTATGAAAATGCGGATTTTTTGTTTTCGAATAATCTTTACTTATAAAAAAAGTTATCAGCAGATAAAAAAAGAACATTTGAATAATAATTTTATGAACAGGTTCCTAGTTTATCAATTCTAGAACATGTTCCACTAGAATCGGTTATTTTGTACAAAAAGATAAAGATTTTTAATGTTTATTTTGTTTTTTATTTAAATAATATTAAGGACAAAAATTTTTATTTTTTATAATAACTAAAAGTTCTTTAATGTTTATTTTGTTTTTTTACTTAAATAAAAATAAAAGAAAATTATAATTATTATACATTCGATTGGAAAATAGCCTGCAAATATTCCATATTTGATTCTATATTATATCTGTCCTCTAGCAGCCCTTTTGCTTCTTCATATAAGTCTCGATGTTCTACTTTCCATTGACTTAGAATGCTAGAGATGAGCGGATCTGACGTTGTCAGTAATTCATTAAATATATCTGCATTTTTATCCATTTATATTTGGTTGTATGTATTCGTGCAGTTTCCTTCACATAATCATCAAAATTTCTAGCATCGATTTGTTCATTGCACACAAATGTATCGATATAAAATAAGATTCATATCAACATTTTATACTTCAGATCCTCTTTCGGGACCTTCTTGCTGTGTTCCCATCATTCGTATTGCCTGATCCTTGTTTTGATTGATTTATAATTAACCCATATTTGGTGAATTTATACTTGAGTCATATGAACAGGTAAAATAAAAATAGAAAAAATTTTGGAAGTAATTTCATTCAAATGGAAAAAGTGTACTACAGACGGGTCCAGACAGGTACAAAAGATAATTAACCCATATTTGGTGAATTTATATTTGAGTCATATGAACAGGTAAAATAAAAATAGAAAAAAATTTTGGAAGTAATTTCATTTAAATGGAAAAAGTGTACTACAGACGGGTCCAGACAGGTACAAAAGTATATATGGGGTTAAAGAGGACACTTTCGCCTTTCTTCTGGTAGTAAAATTTGTTTAACACCTTTTGTCCTTCAAAAGTTCTATTCCACTAAAATTCAAATTTCACTAAAATATAGTACCTGAGAAAACATTTAATAACACAGTAGATATAAGCGGTACAGTGACGCATCATACCATTTCTTAAAGACTATTATCCTATCAATATAACGGAAAAAATTGCAGCCAATTATCGATAATAGTTTGCGAGTAGTGATAATTTACTTCTGATCAAATTTACAAAAGCCACATTTTTTATAATATAACATAAGCTACATGTCTTTAACAGCATGCCACGCCCACAGTTACCAATATTTTGATCTCATTTTTTGACCACCTTAATTTCAATATGTTTACTATTGAATGACATTAAAATTTTGGAAATCAGTGTGCCGAAAAATAATTGTACTAAAGGACTCTAAATTTGATAATAATCAGTTGGACAAACTGTAACTTGTCCTGGTGGCTCGAAATTAATGGCTGATAGGGAAGATAGAAAATCGAAATAAAAATGTTCGTCTAACAGTTGAAATTATCTTTCCAAAGTTTCTTCATAATAAGAACCTCTGTGATATATATATATATATATATATATATATATATATATATATATTTATTATGATTTTTTTGAATATTAATTTCATTTAGTATCATTATATTTAAAGGAAATAGGAATAAATAAATCAAAACCATTGTTAACATAATAGCTTTAGTAAAACTTTTTACATTTCTATTTCATTTAGATTAATGTTAATGATTTCAAACATTTAAATATTATCTAACATTTTTGCAAACACTTTTTTGTTTTATTATAAAATAAATAGACCCACGACCATAATAACAATTTGTCTTAAAGTTATTAACAAATTTGAACGGTTTTAGGGTTAAATATGTGAGTGTGTGTGATTTTGGTAAATAAATAAAAAAAAAAAAAAAAAACAAATGCAACTAACAGTTCCAAACTAAAAAATTTCCAACAAAAAAAAAAAGAAAAAAGTAAAGTCCACACATTAAATGGTTTGGCATTTTTACTTTTAGCATTTTTCTTTTTTTCATTTTTTATAATGTTGTTATTGTTATCGTGGTAGTGGCTGCTGTTGTATTTGTCTAAAATTATTGGCAACAACAGCTGCTGCTGCTAACTTTAGTACAAAACCATAAAAAATGTGTGCTATCCATTGGATTTTAGAGCCAGTTTCTGTTACGAATACAAGTCTATTTTTTTGCTGCTTATTTTTCTTAAAGCCGGCACTACTTCTAGTTTATTGAGTTTATAAATTTCTTAAAGCAGTTTGTAACAAGTTTACACACACTTTTCAAACAAACAAGACAAAAAAAAAAAAAAAAAAAAAGAATTGATGTTTGTCATAGCTGAGATAAAGAATTTTTTAAAAAGTTTTTTTGTTTTTAGATATAAAACAAAATTGGTGGGAATTTGTATTTTTATCAACAGCTTTATTAAGTTTAATTTATTTTTTTTAATACAACCTCTCTAAACTCCTTAAAAAAAAGGGTATTTCTAGTATTGACATTTAAGGAATTTTTAACTACTTTAATAACAAGGTTTTTTTCTTGTTCTTGTATTATTATTATTATCTAGTTTGAGTTCCTTTAATTACACGTGTGTCTGCTTAGAAAAACTATAACAATCCTTAGTACATGTTTGTTGGTGGATTTTTGTCTCTATGACAAACAAAATCTTTCATGCAATACAATTCTCAGTCAGACAGGCCTGTGTGCCTGACAATAACATGCCGGTAAGACTTGATATAAAATAAATGTTTGCAAAATAAAATACATAAACGTATAAACTTACTTACATATAAATAAAATGAAAATCTGGTTTTTCCTTTAAATTTATTTGCCTTCTCTAATGGCAAAAAGGTATAGTTTTTTTCTCTAGCAATCTATATCAGGGATTCTTAAACGATAAATTTTTTAACATATACTTTTGCTAATATAGCAAAGGATCTCAAATCCATCAGCCTATAAATTTTTAATTCCATATTAATATTAAAATACAATATTGAATATTAAAATCAAATTCATAGAAAATATTTAAGTTTACATTAATTAATTGAGGTTATAGTTATTTAAAAGTTGTGGAATCATTTTTGGTCCTATTGTCTTAAAGGTTTAATTATAAGTTTTTTGTTTACCTATAAAATGAATTTTGTACTTTGCAAAATATTTTGATATTAAAATTATTCAAAAGTTATTAGAACAAATTTTAACCCTAAATGCCTTGAAGGTTTATTATCTGGTTTTTTTTCTTTTAATATTCTTTTTTATTAATTATTCAAACATTTTGTCTTGGATCTTGAAGCAAAAAAATTTACTTTGATCATTTAACTTAATTTAACTTCCAATACCAATTCCGAACTTTTCAAAAAAAAAAAAAAAAAAAAATAAAATAAAATTATTCAAAACATGACTGGGTTTATTTTGGCCCCAATGTCTTAAAGGTTAAATTTCAAGTTCTTGTCTTCTAATATCAAGTTTAAACCAAAAATTCTAAAATTTAACCTTTACTCCCTGATATATAAAATTTGATTTCCTATTTTTTTTATTATTTTAAAAAATACAAATTAAAAAATCCAAATTTCATAAAAAATTGTCATCAATTTTGTTTTATTTCTTGTTCATATATGTATAATTTATATAATATATAGGAGTGTTTCTTCATATTTTATATTATATTAAAATTTTTAATATTTTATTTTCTTGTAGATTTTGATGCAATTTTATCTTTTATGGATCAAATTATACAAAAAAAGATTTTCATATTTGCAGTTAATTACCAAATTCCTTTAAAAAATCTAAAGATTTTTAACATTATTTTTTGTATATATAAATTTTTAGTTAAAAATATTTCTAGTTAAATAAAATTTTGGTGTAATATTGGGCTATATGCTTTATTAGGGTTAACTATGAATAAGACATTGCACTCAAGAGATATTTTTAAAAAATGTGACAAATTTTATACAAATATTTGGTAATAAACCTAAATCTTAAATCCGATATATACATATGTATATTAAAAACTTTGAACTCTGACCTTTGATCTCTAAACCGTGAATCCATGAGAATAAATGAAAATGTTTCTACATAAATACAAGTAAGTATATATCAAGTTTAATCAAATTTTATTTATACCATTTTAACTCCCAAACATTCTAACTGTATCTCAAGACCTTTGTATAGATAAAAATCTTTAGATTTTTACAAAATATTCCGAATTAATTTATGTTTATTCAGTCATAATATTAATTATAATTTTCTAATGATTTCCACAGAAAAGAAATAATATTTATATTTTGTATTTATTAAAAAAAAAAATAATATTGAAAACTTTGACCTTTGGCCTTCAATTTGTATAAAATTTATAATATATGTTCTGAATTATTATATTCTTTTTTTCCAAAAAGAACATAAAACTAGTTTTATTTTGTTTGAAATTTTAG
The DNA here is from genome assembly GCA_932274085.1 of Protocalliphora azurea. Taxonomy (NCBI): domain Eukaryota; kingdom Metazoa; phylum Arthropoda; class Insecta; order Diptera; family Calliphoridae; genus Protocalliphora; species Protocalliphora azurea. Next base: position 135,237,286 of record OW026523.1, on the reverse strand, counting down.
ATTTCATAATTTTTTTCCGCACAATTTTAATGAAATGAAACATATTGAACTTTGACCTCAACAATGAAAGGTATACATTTTATTAATATCGTTTGTATATCTGGATTATTATATCCACAATTTTTATAACTTATTTATTTATTGAGTCCTTATTGTAATACAAAAAAAAAAAAAAGAAAAAAAACCGTTATTAATCCTCTAAATTATTTAGGGCCAAAATGACTCAAATACAAGCCTTATGATATTAATTTAAATACAAATTTGTCGGTAAATTATTTTAGACTAAAAGTTAAACATTTAATTTAATTTAATTTAATTTAATTTAATTTAATTTAATTTAATATGGGATCAAAATGACCTTTAAAAGATTAATTTTGTATACTCATGAATCTATAGTGTTAAATTATTTTCAATATTTTTTATAAGAAATAATGCTGACCTTTGACACCGGTAGTGAAAAGAGTTGACAGCATATATTATTTATTATTTTGAATATTGTTGAAATTAAAACAAGTAAGAAAGATATAGTAAGAGCATCAAAATTCTGGTAAGGGATCTTATATGGGACCTGTCTCCAATTGTTGATCGATACTCGTATTAAATACAAAGCATTTTTCTATTAAACATACATATGCATTATAATGTGTTGATATGAATATTTATATTGGATTTTCATATATACTTATAGGTGATTTCCGGAATAGCAACTTGTATGGGGCTCATTGTCAATTATGAGCGATTGTCATAAAATTTGACACTAAGTTTTCTACTTATAGAAAATTTCTACGCATCAAATAATAACTTCATACTAACATTTTTATGGGATTTATGCACGTTAAAGTGATTTACGGTAGAGGGGTTTATATGGGAGCTATGATCAATTATATACCGATCTTCATTAAATTTGGTACATATATTTATACTTATATGAAACTTCTTTGTGCCGAAGTTCATTAAATTATTGATATATTTGAGGCATTTATAAGCGCAAGACCCCTGTGGGGGACATTTGTAGGGCGGATAGGTGAAATAATAGAGCGATCATACCAATTTCAATAGGTTTCGTCCCTGTATTAAAGTAATTATATGTGCAAATTTCATTAAGACATCTTTATAATTGCGGCCTGTACTTTGTTCGAAAGCCAGCTAGACGGACGGACGGGCATCGTTAAATCGACTCAGGAAGTGATTTTGAGTTTATGGTGGGTGTGCGTTACAAACATCAGCACAAACGCATGATACCCCAACCAGCTTTGGTGGTGTAGGATATACAAATTTTTAAATAAAATTAAAGTGAAAGTGACACCAAACATTTTCAGTTCTAAAGTTAATATTAAATCTAAGATCGTTCTAATTTCTTCACTATTTAATGTATTCATAATTCTTTACTAAAATTACGCTTAAATATTAAAATTTTTATTTTAATATATTTTTTTTTAAGTTTAAGATCCACTGTTGTTTTACTCTTAATGGTTGGTCTGTATACTTTTCTGCATTTTAAAATTAGCTCAGCTGCAATAACATTTGTGGCACATGATAAAAAATCGCAGCTGCAGTTGTTTTATTTAAATTTTTTTCTATTTTATCATTATTATTTCAAACATTTTGTCTACTTATTTAAATAGCCAATGTTTAACTTTGACTACATTTTTCTATAGAAATGAATTGGAAAATATTATTGAAAAGAAAAGGATTTTTAATAAATAAAAGAAAAATATTAATAATCATAAGGTGTTGAAAAATCTAAAAAAAACATAAAAAGTATATTTCATAACTTTGCAAATCATCAATATTTGATTGATTGATGAATGGATGGTTGTTAAAAATATTAAGAATATTTGAATGATGATGGAAAATGACAGCGACAACTTTGAGTGGAAGACTTAAAAAAATGAGTTAGTTTTATTTTTTTTTTTAAAGAAAAATAAAGCGCAAAAAAATCAATGAAAATGTGACCTTTTAGATTTGGGTTTTCTAAAGGAAAATTAATTTATACGAGTATTATTTAGTGGCATATGTTGCAGCAGGAGATTAATTTAAAATAGATGTTTATAAAAATGACTGAGGCAAAAATTTAAATTTTGTAAAAACATATTTTTTTTTTAGTTAGAAATAGTACTTAAAATTAAACATCAAATAATTTTCTTCTCATAAATTTCAGTATTTTTATAAATTTTCATATAAACATAAAACATTATTTTCCTTTTAACACAATCGTCTTTAAATTGTCTTTCAATATTGAAAATCTATTAATTACTTTTACTCCTATCAATGGTAATTTATCTTAATTTATTCTTTCTATTCATTAAATTAAATTGATTACTTTTCCGGCATTTCTTTTGTCATTTACTAAACTTATGTTTAACAATTTTTCATCTTAAGATTTTCAATACGCTTTTCAAATTTGTCTAATGTAAAAATTTAGTCCATTTAAATGGGTGACTATATTTGTTTCATAGCAAACAGCCTTGCAATGCAATCAAGTCTTAAATCTAGACTAGTTTGACGCATGTTACTATATGCACAAAATAACCCCAAACCGTTCCCTTGCCAAAACTGTAAATATATGAACAAGAAGCGAAACAAATAAAATCAACCGAAAAATTTTACTGGAGTTTGGATTTTTTTAAATGTGTACTTTTAAAGACAGATATTTAAAGGTATAAAAAAAATAACAAAAAAAAAAAAATATATATATATATTTTTTTTAGGAAAAAAATAAAGGATATTTTTAACATTTTATGTCAGGGGTCAAAGGTTAAATTTTATCATTTTTGTAATATATGCTAATAATATAATAAATTTTTAAATTTTTGGTAAATAGGTAAATTACCATAAGTTTAAAATTTATATTAGAAGACAATAACTCGAAATTTAACCTTTACGGCACTAGAGGCAAAATGAACCCATTTTTTTCTATTTCAAAAAGTTCTAAATTAATATCGGAAGTTAAACACTTGAAAAATTAACTTTCAAGGCAATAATTGCCAAATTGACACAAGTAAAATTTTGAGCTTCAAGATCAAAGGTAAAATTTTTGAATATTTGCAGTTTTCCCTAAAAGCATAACTTGTGAAATTAAAAATTGAAAAATAATAACATGGTGAAATTTTGTCATTAAGTCACCCTTTTGGGAATTCGAACTTAGAAAATCGTTTTTATTTATTTATATTTAAAATTCGAATTTATTTTAAATATTTTGACTTATTTTAATTTTATTTTGAACAAAGAAGCGATTTCATTAATTTTTTACAATGTTCGAAAATTGTAATGATTTTTTCGACATTCGAAAAAGTTTATAAATATATATATATTAAAACGCATAAAATAAGGAAATAAACAAAAAATGGCAAATTCCTGTCATTAATGCATCTTTTAATAATTCGAAATTAGAAAATTCGAAAATATTTTAAATAGTTATTTATAGAATTTTTTGTGTGTTCGGCTTAGATTCATTGAATATTTGTAGAAGAATACAGTGTAAAAGTTTTATTAGACACTGTATTCTTCTACACTGTATTCTTCTACAATTATTCAATGAACTTAAGTGGAACATGCAAAAAATTCTATAAATAACTATATGAAAAAGTTCAACAAAAAACTTTAAATTAATTAATATTTTAAATATTTAAATTTATTTGAGTTTTATTTTGGATGTGAGAGAAAATTTTGGTAATTTCAACTGTCTTCCAAAAATTTGAATTCGTAATTTAAAAAAAAATATATAATAAAAAGATCTTTAAAACTTATCTTAAAAAATAAACATAAAATGATGAAATTATGCCGTTAAAGCTTTGTTTTTGCAATTCGAATAATATTGAAATCGAAGATATTTAAAATATCTTGACTTATTATGTTTGTTTTGAATATAGGAGCGATTTTTGAAGCTTTCATAAATTTTCGAATATTCGAAATTAATTTCGAAAAGTCTAGCAAAATGATTTTTAGAACTCGCAAAATAAGAAATTAAATATAAAATGGTGAAATTTTGGATTAAAGGCTTTTTTAAATTGTGAAATCTGGATAATAATAATAATAATAATAATAATAATAATAATAATAATAGTAATAATAATATATTTATAATAAATTTAGCTTTATCTTTAAAAGTTTTAGCTTTGGCCCGAATTGATAGCAGAAATACACAATTTCAAATTAACTTCTAAGAGGATTGTGGCAAAAATCAACTCAGCCAAAATTTCGATAAATTTAATCTCAATTTTCCCCGTTATAGTAAAGAAATGGGCTTATATTAACTCCAAATAAAATAAAAGGTTAATTTTAAATTAAATGATTTTAGATTTCATCAAATACTTTTCTAAAGTTATATCCACAATCTGCTAAAACACAAACAACATTTTCAAATTGATCTTTATAAAGAAAGCTTACAAATATTGACCTTTGACCCCTACTAAGGGTTGCTAGGTCAAGATTCACACAAAGCTGCACATGCGGGACAAAAAAGCTGGATATCGAAAAAAAATCTGGACAATAAAAAAAAGGAAGTTTGTTAGCAAATTTATGAATGTAGTTTTCAATTTTAATTATTTATTCCAGAAGTTCAAAACTTGATTACGAAGATTAAAATACTTATTTTACACAATTTTCAATCTGTCGTGTAATTATGTTTTTTTGTATCCACTTTACATATTGTTGTTCTTATTTAAAGCTTCTTTATCGATTGTGATTTGTTTTTTTAAAAATTAATACTTTTAACTGGACAAATTTTATTTTAGATTGACACTGGATAATTATCAAAAAAGCTGGAAAATTCAGCCTAATCCAGCCTATCTATCAACTCTTATCCTACTGTAAAAAGTTGCAGTTTAGATACTATTACACTGTGTTACAAACATAGTGTAGTTTGTGGGTATGGGTGAGTGGATTATTACACCATTTTTAGAATTTTCAAAATTATATCAAAAAACTCGATTTTTCGGACTTCGCAGCTTTAACATTTTTTATCTCGAACATCCCTTATTCAATTTAAGTTTTTCTTAAACGGCATTAGAAAGATAAGATTTTCCCCTTTTTAAAAAGTATATACACATCTATTTATATATATAAAACAGGATGTGTGTGTATGTATGTAATGTATGGACTCCAAAACGGCTGGGCCGATTTTGATGAAATTTTCAGGGATTCTTCAGAATATTCTGACGGGTGACACTGTGAAGTCTGATTTTTGATTTTCGGTCTGCGGGCGGAGGGGCGTGGCAGAATCCAATTTTCATATTGCACCACCAATGACATGTACATATATTTATTTTTTTTTGCTTTTTTTATTTTATTGTCATGTTTTTCAAAACGAGATATCAAAATCTTAAATCGGTTATGTAGTTCCGAAGATATTTACAAAAAACCTATGTTAATAACGATCCAATATCAAAACTTTTCGGTTTATTTACAAAATATTTATATCATTTAAATCGTGTGGTAATACAATACTAATGTTTGCTTAGGGCTAGCAACGCGGAACGGGTCAACTAGTTTATAATAATATCAAAATTGTGTAAGATATTTGAACACAAACTCAATTTTCTTATTTTTTGAAATTTTTAGCAATTTTTAACCTATACTTTATTAAAGAACATATCTTTTCGCAATAGTATATTTTATTAGAAGTAAAATGAACCATCATATGATAAAATCGAGTTAGATTTGTACAACATATAATTTTATTCAAAATTGTAAAACTTATAAAATTTTATTATTTTATATATATTTTATTGTTCCATATTAATGATGCAAATATAATGGCAACAACAAAATACACTTAAAATAATAAGATTTTATAAATTTCCATCTGATTTTACCAAGCGATAATTCAGTTTATTATTAATAAAATATAGCATTTGGAAAAAGTATAAAAAAATATGTTTTCTATAAAGTGTGGATCAAAAATGGCCGTAAATCCAATAAATAGGAATAAAAAATAAAAAAAGAAATAATTATAATTTGTGTCTTTAATATCTTAGACAGTTTTGATATGATTATAAATATGTATGTACTTTTTAAAAAGGGTAAAATCTTTTCTTTCTAATGCTGATTAAAAGACTTAAATTATTCAATATAAAAATTATTAAACTCGCGAAGCTCAAAACTTCGTTTATTTGGATATAACTTCTGATTTTGTGGGTATATCGAACATTTTAAAAATAGTATAATAATCTACTCTCCCACATCCACAAATTACTCTATGTATTTTTTCATTGTAGTAACGTGTAATTAAAATCTTGACCTTTGACCTTACTTAATTAATTTGAAATTTTTTGGTAAACAGATATCCAATTTTTGTTGAAAAATTTATCTTTAGTGGAATTTTAGATTTTTTGAAGAAAAATTGGATTCGTGTTTTGTAAAAAACAAATTGACGACAAGGCCGTTTTTTTAAATTTAATTTAAAATTTAACAATTTTTTTCATGTTAAAAATCTATAGAGAAAAATATTTAATTTGTTAGTAATATATTTGCCGCATAGTTGTAGTGTGTTCCAGGCGGAAATTCTAGGTATTGTTAGGGCCAAAGAATTGATTGCAGGGAACATTGAAGTGAATACAGAGGTAACTCTGTATGTGGATAGCCAGGTGGCGCTGAAAGCCTTGAAAGGACATTTTGTCAAGTCTAGGCTAGTTAGCGATTGATGGGAGATTATCATATCAGACTCTGCTGGGTACCTGGTCATTGCGAGATAAATGGCAATGAGGTAGCTGACGAATTAGCTAGGAACGGCTCAGCTTTGGATAGGACTGCAAGTGAAAGCGGTGTGAGACCACCTCTAGGCTTTTACTTCAGGTTAATTAGGGAGTGGATTCGGTATAGAACCAATCATGCATGGAAAAGTAGAACGGACTGCAGATTATCAAGGGTCCTATGGCCCAAACTTGATAGAGCAGATACAAATCTACTTTTGGGCATGAAAAGGGAAAACCTGAAGACTATGATAGGTATTCTGACAGATCATTGTCCCATAGGGGGAATGATAGGGTATTGGGATAGAGGTTCCTCCGGTCTTTGCAGAATGTGCGAAGATAATGTCTACAACTAAGTAGGCAGAAATGGTTAGGCAGTCAATTCCTTGACGAAATGGACAGTATATCGCGAATAGATCTCGATAGACTAATAGGATTCGTCATGGGAATAGGCTGGCTAAGAGGGGGTCGTTGGCCTAGAGCTAGCGATTTGGGGCGGTAGCACTTTTCCTTTGCTGATTCTTTCTATTCTTTTCTATACTTTTCTTGGTCTCAGCTTTTTCTCTATCTATATCTCGTCTGTAGTTTCTTTCTATATTCTTTATGAAGGGACTCACAAAGGACCTTTTGGTGTCCGAGCACAAGCACTCTTCTGAGTGCTAGGCAACCCTTCCCTACCTACCTAATATATTTGATTTTTCAGTTCCTTTTTAAACACAAATCCAGCACAAGATTCCTTAAAAAATATATATGCATTAATTCAGAATTTAGACAGTAAGATTGAAAAAACGCATCATTTATGTGTTCAGAAATTATCTAATATTTTTACGCTTCCGTTCTTTTTCCGTTAATATTCATGGCTAATTCTCAGATTTTATAGAGTAATTAATTCTATCCACTTTTTTAAATCTTCAACTCTCCTTCTGCTATTGTTAGATCCAAATAGCTTGTAAATGTTATTATCATCCCTTGTTTAAAATCTAACAATATTTTCTTTTTAAGATGAAATAAAAATTTACCAAAATGTTTAAATTGTTTAATGATTTAATCCTTTTAATTATTTTTATTAATTTTTTATAACATGTGGTTAAACTCTCATATATCATATTCTTCGGTAGGCGATCAGACTTGCCCGTTGGCAAACTATTTGCCACATAAATATTGCAATCGAAGACCATATACACCAACATACAAATAAATAAATATATTTTATTTAATATGAAAACTTTACTATTAACAAATATTTAATACGAATAACTGTGTAAGTTTTTTTTAACGTTGCTAAATCTCCTGAAACCAGTCAGTCAGTCAGTCACTCACTCACTCAGTCGGTCACTTAATGCACTTTCCCAACATTGTGGTCTTTTCTTTTCAGCGGCTTTTTTGCCACAGTCATCGCTATCTGTAAAACGTTTTTAAGACACACTTACCTTCTTCTTTTTTTTTTTTTTAATTTTACATATTGGTTTACAATGTGTCAAAATTTTTTTGCTGCTTTTTCGCTGTCGAAAAACTAAATATGAATGAAATTTTGGTTTAATATTTTTATTTATTTATTTTATTTTATTTTTTTTTGAAAAGCTTTTGCAATATACCCACATAGGTGTGTGTATATATTTATATAAATGTCTAGATACATATCAACCGGTATATAGAGAAATATAAATGTGTTAATATATATTTTTTTTTAATATCCTACAGTTCTGTTGACTAGTAAGTTAAATAGATTCTTTACCAAATCAAACCATCCTAGGAGAAGTCAATTGATTGAAAACAGTTAAACTAATCCTAGTTCAAAATTTCCAGCGAACATGCTCCAGGCTTTACAAAGGATTATTAAGTATCAAATGAACATCTATTGGTTAAAACAGACAGTGGGTACAGAATTCAAATATATGTAAATTTAAAATCAGCCAAGTAACTAGACTTTAGTCGATAGAATTTTGAAACTCCTTTTTGTCATTAATAACTGATTACATGACTGCTTCTAATTTATATTTATTTTGGGGACCCGAGCTGCTACTAGAAGGTCTGTTATCAATAAAGAATCAATTGTTTCTTTTCTAGAACTAAGACATTTTAAAGTTTCTCAAAAGAATGTTTATAAATTGGGACCAAAACTGTGGGGAAATTTGTTAATATATTTTTAAAAGTAGTATATGTTGAGTGTACTTATATATATATATATACTTACATAGAAGTATTATTGATGGTAAAATTTGATGTGGGATTAGAGTTTATTTTTCAGTACGTGAATGTTTGGGAAAATCTAAATTTGAATTTCTACATAAAATTATATTTTCCACTTGAATTAGTTTTACATTTAAAGTGTTTTCATTTTTAAACAAACGATTATTTGAAGGAATTAAAATAAATAGTTGTTTAATTGTTAAAATCTCAGACATATTAAACCTCAGAAAGACAAATGATTTCTGGAAAAATCATTCCAGACCTTTGACCAAAAAAAAAATATCATATTTATGCTGTAAAGAATTTTGAGACTTAAGTTCAAATTTTATCCCGAAATATTCCTGCTGCATAATGACAAGTAATGGATATTAAAAATTAAAGATTTAGAGCCTTTTTCCAGCTCAACAATTTTTGAGAGTAGCAGACAATCGCTAAACTACTGATGAAAATACAAAATAAAAAATGTTCTCGAATATTTACAGCTACGAAAAAAAGAAATGTTTAACAAAATTCTATCTTTTCGTTTTAATCTTGTCATTGGAAGTTTAAGAGAAAAATTTTATTAATTTTGTACCAACAGAAAACGACGAATTCACAGCAGAGGGAGAGTTTTTTTAATTATTATAATTTTTGGAATTTTAAATGTTCGAGAACTAGAGAATTTTTTATATGAAAGTCGGGAATGCGAAACTTTTATAAGAAATTTAACTAGAGAGGGATGTACTCACTGCTGCCGAAAAGAAAATATATTGAGTGCTACTTAAATGAGAGTTATGTTTTGTTAGGTTGTAATGGCTATTGGACCGAATTCATTTAAATTCATTTAGGCTTAAGCCAGAAAAGCTCCGAATCTACATCAGATCATCAGGTCAACTCAGGTTGTCAAGACCATAAAAGAAGGGTTCAATTAAAATACATCTACTTTTTTTCGCCAGAGCCGTACATGAGCACTTAGGTGAGTTGTGGATAACTATTTTACCTCCTCGTTGTGACAAATCCTATACACAAAAAATAATTCTTATATTGATTGAATGACAAACTCAATATGTAAAAAAAATTAATAATTTTAAGCAAATCTATTTTTTTTTTTTTTTTTTTTTTTGCAATGAGCCTTTCAATAAGTTCGGGTCAATGTTAAAAGTCTCTGGCTGTCATATTGTGGATCGGGCATAAGCATCGTTGCTGACCGTTAATATGTACAAAAGAACCCGACTTTTGCAGACTTCAACTTGACGAATTTTGTATCGAGACTTAAGCGTGCAGCCGTATAAGATCCTACTGACCATACTTAATAACCATAGACTTTAGTTCGCTAACTGGACTCAGATGAGTCTGAAGAAAGTTACGAAATTTGGATGGAAAGATCTTTAGAGAAGATGAATTTTTTGTTGAATATTTTTAGATTTTTATCCACAAATAGTAACTATTTGCTGGCGGCTTTATGTTCGTTACTACTTCGAAATTGACGAGGGTATAAATTACAGATTAATAACCTCAAATTTATTTTGCTCAAAATTGAACGACAATGACATAGACAATATGTTTTCAGCAGGACGGCGCTATATGATTCACAGAGAACACTACAAGGTGAAGTAAATTGGTAACTAAGATCGTGTGATTTAACGGCCCATAAGCCGCAATCGACCAATGCTCTTAAAGACATCACTGAAATTCTGATTATTGAAAAATTTGGAAATTCTTTTTAACTTAACTCTTTTTATGTCTCACTTACTCTCTAAACTATTATTCCAATAAACTTTATTCGAATAAAATTACTAATTCTGAAAAATCTTTATAATTTAAACAAAACTTTAAAGCCAATCACATCACAACAATTGCTCTAAATTAATGTCATTTAAATAAATAAAAAAGACAAAAAATTACTTCTGGTACTCAAAACTACAATTATCTAGTTACTAAGTACTCCACTCAAGACAAACCAACACAATTACGAAATTACGTTCAAATATTTTGTAAATAATAAAAAAAAAAACTTTCACACTTGAATACAACAAAACCAAGAATAAGATGACTACAACAAAAACCAAAAAGTTAAGAAAAACAATATTGAAAAATAAAGAAAAAAAACTTGGCCAGAAGAAGTGTTTGTTTGTAACAAACCATTGAATTTTAATTACAAACGTGTTTAGACGACCACTGAACTAAAGATAAATACTTATAATTAGTAATCATTTAATAGTAAGTAGTAGATATTTTTGCTTCATGGTAAAAAGTTTAAACACAGTACTAGCAGTCGTTTGTATATATAGTTCAACGACACATTATTTTAATTATTTCCACTTTTTTTCTTATTTTTTTTTGTTTTTGTTGCCTTCTTGACTCTGGGAAGTTGTTGGTTTATTCAACTAAATAAAAAATAATTCAATTCAACGAACAACGAAAAAAATTAAAAATTAAATGCAATAAAATTTTAATTGTAACATTAAAAACATTTTACTTTACATACGTTTTAAAGATTTTAACAAATTGTTAAATGTTCGGAATGGAAAGAAATGTGTTTTTGTTGCTTATTTTTTATTGGGGCATTTCCGAAGGAAAGCTAATAATCAGGGCAAGTTTAAACATGCACGAAAAAATGGGATAATATGCACAGAAATATGCATAAAAAATTAACAAATTCATGTGTTCAAAATTTTTATGGTTTTCGATTTTTTATAAAAAAAATAAATAAATTAAAATATATTAAAAATATACGTCAATTTTTTGTTATTACAATTATGTATGGGGTATTAAAAAAATTTACAAAATAATTTATATTAATTTGTTAATCAAAATCAAAAAAATCACAAAAAATAGCATTTTTGTTAAGAAAATTAATTTTTTATTCATTAAACACTGGTGCATATTCCAATAAACGCACATCAATTTTTTTAATCAACTTGCCAAAAACGGGGCTGAAAAATAATTAAAGTGCTACAAATTAATTTTATTTAATTATTTATTAACTTCACTTCAAAAATTAATAACAAAAAACTTAAAATGTACATTAAATTTTTTTTCATTGTAATTTAATGCCATATTTTATGGCATTTTCCCATATACGCACTTAAACAAATGAACCAATTTAGCATTATTAATAATGTATTGATGAACTTTTGTTTTGGATAACTTCAAAAATTCGCATTAATTGTGTAAACTAAATAAGATTTGATTATACATGTAATCTAACTTACACTACTTATAAGTGATTTTCTACATTATAAGGTGTATTTCTTCCACAAAAAAAAAATAAAAAATCAAACAAAAAAACTTTACTTTACTTTACTTTACTTTCTCCATTGAATTTAAATCTGGACTGCAAACCGGCCAGTCCAATAGTAGAATACTATGTTCATTAAACCACGATTTCAATTGGTTCGAGACCTGGATTGCAACGTTATTATGTTGGAATATGAAAACTTCATTCAGTTTTGATGTTATAAAGTGAAACAAACAACTAAAATTGTTAAAATTTTTAAATATATATATATATATATATATATATATATATATATATATATATATATATATATATATATATATATATTTTTTTTTTTTAAACTTTCTGAACAAATTTTTAGACTGGGTTTATAGGAATATTCCCTTGAAAAGATCTAGATGTTAAATTAAAGAAAACAACAAAAGCAAGAAACAAATATTTATTACATAAAAAAGTATCGTTATATCGCTTGTTATTGTATCAACATAACATTGTTTTTGGTTAAGAGAAACAAATATACCTCAAAGAAATTTTTTTTTTAAATGCGTTTATAGAAATATGCACCAGTGTATCCAAATCTATGCAAAGATTTTAAAAAAGTAATTTTTGGCAAAATACTTGTGAAACATGCAAAAACTTATTTTTCAAGCGAAAAGCTTGAAAAATTTATCCTGCTAATAAAAATTATAACAATTATTTTTTGTTATAAATAAACATTTTAGTAAAGTTTGTAAGCTGGTACAAAATTAGTAATTGTAGTTTATTATATTTTTTTTTTTTTTTTTTTTTTTTTAAATACACCATAGCATACACAGAACCAATTTTGTACATAAATAAAATTATTTCGTTTCATTAATTTTAGCTCATAATATTTAAAACTAATTTCATGAATATTAAAAATGTTTTCATATCTATTTCAAATGAAATATAATCAAGAAGGCTTGAAGAAAATTATTTAAAATTTTGTTTATATTTTCAATTACAATTAACGAAAAAATATTTAAAATTTTCTTAGGAGCATTTTAAATATTTAGTGATTTTCAGCCACACATTGAAGGCGGAATAATGATTTTTTTTTTTTTTTAACAATTATTTTATGAAAATGATTTATATGCTGTCAAATAGTTCCAAAATTAAGCCAGACATTCTTTGTACAGTTTTTTCCAGGAAAATTAACATGTTAATCCATTTATCGTTAATATTTGTGTACGGCTTATGCAATTACATCCAAAATTTCTAAAATTATCGTTATGTATATTTTCATAATATTTATGAAAATAATTTTATTTTATTTGAAAAAGTTTGGAATAAATTTGTATGATCAATTCATACAGTTATATATATATATATATATATATATATATATATATATATATATATATAATCTGGATCCTTATTGATAGAGAAGTCGATATAATGATGTCCGTCAGTTTTAACGAACTCCCAGATCGGATTTATATGAACGCCAATAAAAAAGAGCAAAATCGGTCCATAAATAGCTGAGATATCGCCTAAAAACCTTACATACCTCCGAAAAAAGTATTGGTTTTCGACTTTCCTAAGCCTCTATATAAGCTTTTACAGAAAGTTTGGCATTTTTTTTCAAAATTGAAAATGTAGAAATCAGCCAAAAATTATTTTTAGAACTTTTGAAGCCCCTATATAAGCTACGGACTTTGTTTTTATATAGAACGATCAAAAATATTTTTCTCAAATTTTGAATTTTTAAATGAATCTAATGTTGTTTTCAGTTATTTGGTATTGTTAATGTTTCATTAATTTTAAAAATTTATCATATAACATCTCAACATATAAGATTCAGCATAGCCGAATATAGCACTTTAATTTGTTTTATTTATTTATTTGTTTTTTTTTCATTTTAAATAAGTTTTTTTTTTTCTATATGTTTTCCTAACCACAATGTATGAACTAAATAGACATGTTCAAACCCTTTCGTCAGAATCAGAATCACTTCGAGGTATATTCTTGGGTATTAATAGCAGAAATAGAACAGTAGAAATAAAATAAACCATACATAAAAATTTATGAACAAATAATGATTTTATTCAAAATTAACAGAAGACATCTATAGTGAAAAATTCATTCAAATTGTGTACGTACACTAGGTAAAATTTTTATGTAAGTGTGTTTACTTAATTGTGAATAAAATGAAGATTTGTTCATAAATTTGGATAATACAAGGCTTATTTTATTCGTAGCATTAATAGATTTATGATTAAGTATTAACAACATTTTTAAGAAATCTTTTAATAGGGCATTCAGACCGACGCGAAATTACGTACTTTCGTGATTTCGGCCGAAATCAAGTTGAAATTATATAATTTCCCATACATTTTGACACTTGCGAAATTACATAATTTTGTGTAATTTCGGTGAAATTACATTGAAATTACGATGCCCTTTTCCGTGCAACTCTGTACATGGTTGAAAAAAATACTATGTACTGCATGTTTCAACCGTGAGAAGAAAAAAAAATAATTCACAGCTGATCTTAAATTTAAACACAAATCTTAAAATTAATTATTGAAGTGATTTTGCAAAATGAAACCTATACTTTTTACATTTTTAATTGTTGCAAATTAATAATTTCAAATTTAGTAAGTAATTGTTTCTTATTTGTTTCCATTTCAAAATACTTTATTTACCGCTATAACAATTTAAAATGTAAACAATAAGAGTCAGCTGTTCACGAAATTACATCAAATGTCATCTAGCCAGTATGAACACTCTAGATTTCATTCGTAATTTCGGCATGAAATTTCGTAATTTCGCGCCGGTCTGAACAAGGCTGACAATAAATTCAGCAATTGAACAGTACATGTATTCGAAATTTGATTGGCATAATATTCGATAAATACAACCGATCTGTTTTCTATGTGTATAAATATAATCGGTCGGGACCACAAATTTGATACACATTTTTGGTAAGGCACATCGCGAGGACAGCATGTATGTAAATATGTAGAACAAATTAAATAAACGTTACTCAAATAAAGAATTTACTACTTTATAATAAATAATATATACCTACATAATACATTAGAAAACTAAAATGTTACGTATACACACATATGGAAATACGGAACAAAATAGTGAATTTTGCAACTTTTGATGTGACTTGGTAGTTTTGAGGCCATTATATTACTATTATTAAATGACCTATATCAACATTTTATATATCGTTGAATTGGTAAATAAGTCTATTTTTATATTCTTTTAACATTTTTAAAGTATGCAAAATAAGTGGAGTTGTATTAAAAAAATTAAATTTTTTTTGATTTTCAGCTATTTTAAAAAAAAAAATTATTTTTGAAAAATTACCAAAAATAGGTTATTGGAGCTATTTTATTGATTTTTTTAGGAATTAAAGCTTGATTTGTGTTTTATACATTACATAAGAAATAATATTAAAAATATTATGCTAATATGCTTTTAATATGCTTTTAAAAATAGTCGTTAAAAAAACTGACTTTTAACATAAAATCTCCACTTCTGCATTCGTTTTTGGCCGGTGCGGGAAGCAGTTTAATGTTAAATCATTCTAAATCTATTTCTATAAAAAATATAGGTACCAAATTTAAAAAAGCTCGCGTGACATTTTTTTTATTAATCGATAAAAATGAAACTAGTTTTTAAAATTCACAATTTTCGGCCAATGCTGGATGTAGGGTGCAAACTTAAATCAATTCAAAATTTCTTTATTAACCATTTATGAAGCCTTATCTTTTGAAATTAATAAGGAAAAATTTTTTTATTAACGGAACTTTGAGAAAAAAGTGAATGAATTGTACTATATTTTTGTAAAAAAATAGCCATTTTTCATGCCAATTTCAGAGTGCTGACTTTGAATATTTTTCACGTCTAGACGAATTGAGATAATCCAAAAATTCTTTCAGCATATTATTTTGAAATATGTAGAAAAGTACAGAATATTTTTAAAAAAATTTTACCTCATATATCTCCGGACTTATTCCCGAAAAACGAAAGAAAGTCAAAAAATCAAAAATTCAAAATTCAAGCGTAAATATATTTTTAACTGTAAGACATAACTTAGATGAGTAAGCTTATTTTTTCTTTATCTTGCTAAGCACTTTCCAGGAATATAAAAATCTTTAAAATCGAACTTCATTTTACAAGTTACGATTTTTTTTAACTTTTACATACTCGCGGTAGTCAACTTTGACACCCTGTAGCTTATCTCGTGTTATCACAGGGTGACTACAAGATGATTTTTCTGAAAGCTTAGGTCCTCCTCTACAACTCATCCATACATTTCAATTTGATCCGACCAGTAGTTTAGGAGATTCAGATTTATTACCAAAAAATTTGCGTTTGACCCCACTGTGCGCCGGTCTGAACAAGGCTTAAGAAAAAAATCTTAAATACGACACTAATTTCTGAATAACTCAAAAGGTCGAATTTCATATAGTCGAATTCGTAACGTTTTTGTTTTACTTTTTCAGCTCTAATATATTTCAAAAAAAAAAAAAAAAAAATTAAAAACGCAGGGAAAATATTAAAAAGAAGAATTGAAAAATAGAAAATATATTTTAAATCAAATTTAAAAATTTTCTGTGTTCACTCCACTTATTAATTAAAAAAAATGCTTAAATTTCTTATAAAAATGGTTAATGTATATATATTTTTTTTAAATGAATAAATAAAATTAATATTAATTGTTTATTTCTGTAGAAACTAAATATGATTTCATTTTCAATTTCGTAAGAATTTGAGTTCCGTGATATTATTGTGTGAAGATGACAACTTGGTCCGCACTTTTTGGTATTTCTTTTATCATCTATTAAAATTTTTTTCTAGTTCAGCTATTATTTTTTAAAGGAGGATTTTTTGCCGACCAGTGTTATAACACAACTTTGGCTATTTCAGTCGATATAAGAAGTCGATGTAATGATATCCGTCTACTCTAAAATTGGATATTTTCTCATCTGCTATGACGAAAAAAGAAATATATATATTTTTTTATTGAAACCGGGCTTAACTACGTTTTGTATGAAAATCGATTTATTGTTGCAAGAAAATAAAAAAATATGTTTTTGGTGAAAAATGGTATAAACATCGGATTTTGTTTTGTTGGATTTTTTTTATGAAAAATCGATTTTTTGTGAATATCTGTTTTTTAATAGAAACTTTTTTCTGGTAAAATCCAGTTTATTTTTAATCAAAAATCGTGAATATAAATCGAAATTTGAGGTGAAAAAGATTGATTTATAGAAGAAAGATCGTTGAAAACTAGATTTGAAAAAAACTATGTTTTTTTTAAATCTAGTTTTTTTTAAATCGATTTTTTTCAATGTTTTGTTTTGGTGCAAATCCGTTTTTTTTTTTTTGAAAAATCGATTATTTTGGTAACAAATTGGGTGAAGAATAGATTTTTTGGCCCTTTTTTTTAATAATTAATTTTGAGGTGAAAAAAGAAACGTTATTTTTCTGTTGAAAAACGAAAAAATTATTACATACAAATTGCTTATATGATAAAAATCGATTTTGTTGATAAAATAATGTTTTTTTCCTTGAAGAATTGAGTTACTAGTAAAAAATCGTTTTTATGAGGTGGTGAAAATCCCTTTTTTTTACCATCCGGATTTTGTTTTGTTTTTTAATCCGGTTTTATTTATGCAAAAGGGATTATTTGGCAATAAGTCGGGTAAAACATATTTTTTAGTGAATATCGTTTTTTTTTCAATCTATTTTGAGGTGAAAATTAAATTTATTTTGTGAAAACTGGATTTATATTTTCTTGGTGAAACTTCGCTTTTCATAAAAATAGTTTTTTTTTATAAAAATGAATTTTGTCGACAAAATAATTGATATATTATTAAAAAATTGATTTATAGGAAATCAAGTTTTTAGGCGATCATTTGACATTTTTTTCGATAATTGGATTATGTTTTAAAAAATCGGTTCTTTATTTGAAGGTCCAATTTTTATACCCTACACCATCATAGGTGGTTAGGGTATTATGCGTTTGTGCTCATTTTTGTAACGCACAGAAAAAATCATCTAACCCTCACCTTAAAGTATACCAATCGACTCAGAATCACTTTCTGAGTTTTTCTTACGATGTCCGTCCGTCCGTCTGGCTGGCTGGCTGGCTGTCCATGTAAACCTTGTACACAAAGTACAGCAGTTTTGAAGATAATTCACTTTCATGACACAAGGACGAAGCCTATTGAAATTGGTGATGATCGGTCCATTATAGGATTATAGGAATAGGGATTTAATGATCATAAATGCCTTAAATATAGCAATATTTTAATAATTCGGTGCAAGGAACTTTTGTATAAGTATCAATGTTCGTGCCAAATTTCATAAAGATCGGTCCATAATTGATCATAGTTCTTATACAAAACTCTCTTCCGAAAATTATTTTAATGTGCATAAATCATATACACATGTTAGTATCAAATTTATATTCGTCACAAATAAATTTTATATAAGTAGATATCACAGTGAGAAATTTTATGAAGATCGCTCCATAATTTACCATAGCTCCCATATAAACCTACTTTCGGGAATCACCCTAAAGTGTATAAATTCATATAAATACTATTATTAACGTAATATTCTGTATTCGTATATTTTATATTGACACTTAGTAAAAGTATCGATTCACAATGGTTTACATGTCTAATATAAGACCCCTACACGAATTTTGATGGACATACACAATGATGTGAGGTATCACATGGTCGGGCTTGACGGACTATATCTTTTTTTATTTGTTTTCGTTGAATTTGAGGTTAAGCTGAAAAATCGATTTTATTGAAAAAGTTATACATATTTCTTTTTTTTTTTTTTTTTGGTGAAAAATTTTTTATGTGGTTAAAATCCAGTTTTTGAATATACAAACGTTTTTGATTTCCGAAGGCATATAAGTGGATATCTAAAAGGTTTCCGAAGTTAATAATTTTTTTGCTATGATTTTTGAATCAATTTTTAATTATACTTTATCATGTTTTTGCTAGAAATTAACACAAAAGTTATTACGAGTCTCCAAAAAAATATGGGTGTATAAAAAAATACCGAGAACTCATAAAAGAATCAAAGTAGATCCATATAATTATCTCTAAGCAAAAATCAGTATTAATTAAAAAAATGCTTCGAAAAATTCGAACAACTTCGAATTAAAAAAAAAAAATCAAATAGTACCTAATTTTTTGTGCAAAAAAATAAAATTCGTACAAATTTTTGTCTCTTAAAAACCTCTATTTTGATACCAAATTTTCATATTGTTCCTTTAGAAGATAATGAAAAAAATAAAATGACATTTTTTTATTGTAATCCGGGTGGCGTAAGTATAATGTGAGGAAGAAATTTGGTGACTAATTGTCTTAAAATTAATTCAATTTTAATTTGAGCTAGCAATAACTTTTGGGTCAAACCTAATGCATATATATTTCTAGCTTCTTTTTGGAAACAGTGTACTTTAAAGAGTGAGTGTAACGTTTCTGAAGTGAAAAGTGAAATTATTATTATTTTTTTTTAATACTTGTACTAGAGAGGAGTTTATTATAATTTGTGTCTCGGATCTTTCTTAATGTTATTATTATTTTTTTGCTTTCTTTGTTGTTGCCACTTATTGTTGCTTATTGTTGTTGATATTTCTTATTTATATTTATTATGAAACTCATGAGAAATTGATGCATTCATGCGTAACAGCTACAACAAAAAGTCTTTAAAGAAGAAGAAGAAGAAGTTAAAGAAACTGCGAATTAAACCTGTATCAATTTTATCAACAACTATTTAGAAAACAATGTTAAAGTGAAAATAACACTTGATCAATTGTTGTTGATCAAAACATAAAAAAGAAATTTCGTTCTTCTTTGTTGGGAAAAAATATAAGCAAGTGTATAATTTTAAGGGACATACTTTTATAATGACCTTAATCAGTCAATATATATATTTTTTTGTAATTTATTTTTATTTTCTTGTTTTAAGAAAAGCTGGTTTAAAAATTAAGATTTTCGTTTTAGTAATAAATAATATGATTTTATACTTTTAACTGGACTCTATAATACGAGTACGAATATTGATAAGTGCGTTTTAGTCTTTAAGTCTTCAGAAATGTACATGTACATAGTTTTAATATTTTACCTCATTTACAACTTCCTCATAAATTTCATAAAATATTCGCATTTAATATATTTTTTTTTTTATTTTTTACTTAACTTTTAAACTTTTATCTGTTCATCTCATATTTGACATATTTTTTACATTAACGACTTTTTATTTTTGCTAGTTGAAATAAATAAATAAAAAGTATTAACATAATTTAAACAGAGTAATAAATAGAGAGCAACACAAAACATATTTATTTATTTTTTCTTTTTTTGCATAAATGTTACGGCAATTATAATTTTATAAGTAAAAAATTTTAAAACAACATCAGTCAAATAAACTTTCAGCTGTAAACAATTAATGGCGGCTTAAACAGAGAAATATTAAAAATTCATACCAAGAAAATATAAAGAAATCTCGACAATAATTAGTATAAAAAAATAATTAAAAACAATCTTATATATGAGTATATGGAATGTATAAATGAATGAATGAATGTGTTGAATATGAGCATGAGTACAAACGAAATACTTGAAAGTAACTACGAGCAGACATGTAACTATTTACCAACCTACCGAACGAATTAAACTAAACTTCACATTTACCTACCTGAGTTATAGCTTAGTTGAGATGACTCAAAATGTTGTAAATACAAAAACAAACAACAAACACAAACAAAAAAGTTAACAACAGTTTAGTTTCTAAATGAATGAATATGTTATTACCAGGTCATGAATAGTTTTTTATATCGAAATAATCGAAAAATATGTGCTTAAAATTTGGAAATATGTTTTTAAAATATTTTTTTCTGGTTAACATTTTATATTAACTACTTTTCTGTGTCAAAAATTTCTTAATTTTGATTAGAAATATATTTTTTCACTTAAAAAATATTCACTGTATCAGGAAATTACAAAATTTCTGTCAATTTATAAGATGAAAACAATTGGCGAATTGAATTTAAAAAAACGTATTTGACAGTAAAAAAATACTCTATTAGCAAATTATGTAAAAAAAATTTTTGAGTGAAAAATTATGAGCTTTAGTGTAATATATGCAAAGTTAGGCTCTAAAGTATAAAATATGCAAATATATGTTATTTAAATTTCTAAATATGCTTTAAAATATAAATTTTTCCATTAAAATATAACAAAATATGCCAATAAGCTCAAAATATGCTCTAACAAATCCAAAAATTCTCATATTTGTCTAAAACGTATAAATAGCCAACAGTTCACTTTAACCACAGGAAAAAATATAATATTGCATATTTTTGTTTGCCCTGATCATTACCCACGACGTTAAAACTTTTATCTTATATCCAAACAGTGACCAATTAGAGTAGCTTTACTAATATTATTTATATACTGTAAGTGTTTAACAATTTTTGGACTTAAGATTGTTTCCCAATTAAAAATTATTTAATTTCGAAAATTAAAGAAACATTTCATACAAATTTCAAAAAAGCTCTCAAATTTGAAGTCATATATTATATAGGAACTATATCTGCTATACATATCTAAAAACGTTTCGTATTGTAGTTACACTGACAGAAAAATTTGGATACAAAAACCACAATTATCATGGTCACATTGACTGATTTTCGAAACCATTTGAATAAATATTGTTAATTAAAATTCGGCACTAATGTGGTGTCAATATGATACCGAAGCGGTATCAATTCCTCGTTGTTGATTTAAGCAGTTTCGTGTAAAAAATTGTATAATTTTTTACACATAAGTGATCGATATTTCTCTGGGTGTACGAGAAGAAGATTATTCAAATTTCTTTCTTTACAGCATTTAAATGATAAAGTAAAAAAAAAACTGATTTCAAAGTAAAACTGATTTCAAAGTAAATAGTAATAGTTAAAAAATATCTTGTAAACTTCTCAGCCGATCAAATCAAAATTTATATTTTTAAAGTGCGATTGATTTTGTCAAAATATAAAACGATCTTAAGTCATGCTTTCGGATCAATACTTTTATATAAAAAAAAAAATTTAATATGTCATCGATAACCCTGATGATCAGACTAATTTATGTTTACTTACAGTTCATGGGTCATTTTAGTCTTATTGACATAGTTTTGCTGCTTAAACCGTACGATCTCGGAATTGAATTTGAATAGTTTTAATTTTGTCCCATTATCGATCGTCTTTCAAGTAACCAAAATTTAACTAATATTAAATAATGATTACTAAAGTCGGCTTAAAAGTGCTGGAGAGATTTAAATTGTAGCAAATACAAAATCAAACACTTTGACGAAAACTTTTTAATTTTGTGTGCAAATAAAACTTTTTTTTTTATGAATTCCAAATCCGTGCTCCATTGTATTTTAATAATAATATAATTCAAATAACCTGCAAGAGAAGTTTATTCGATTTAAGTGGTTATATCTTGTATGACTTTGTTGCATAAATCGCCAAATTTTGTTAGTGATACAACTGGAGAATAATAGACCAATTGTTGTTGGATTTTAAGCCTAAACGAGATCCTCTGATCATACGATCTTGACGGCGGATTTATATCGATCATTTTACAAATAATGAAATCTATACATTGCCCGACCGCTCTGTAATAAGTTTTGCTGCCTTCTTGAAACCAAATAAAAATCAGATCCATATTATAAAATTAGAAATACTTTCAACAATAACAACAATCTTCTTGGACAATCATTTCTGTTGCAAATATTTTGCATATCGCGGTCAAGACATATTTTCTATAAGACATTTTTTAATTACGAAAAGTTCTGGAAAAGTATAGTGCAAAATTCTGATTATGGTAGAATATAAACGACAGAGCAACAAGTTGTCAAAGTTCAAACTTAATTATTCAAAGCTAGTATGTGGAAATACACTTCGGTTTTCTTCTCATGATGTTAAAGAGGGCAAAATCAGGCGTAATTTGTAATTAGGAATTACGGAAAAAGAGCTTTAGAAGTAATGAATTTTACATAGAATATTGTTCGTTATGAGGTATATTGATTGCTTTTGTAGTAGTTCCTTAAATGTTATATTAATTTTAATAAAAAAAATACTAAATATATCGTTTGATAAGTCATATAACTTTGCGGTGTTGAAACTAAGATTTTGTAGATCAATTTATTTAACATTCTGGCCGTTCATGTTATTATTGTGAACATTCTCTTTTTAAAAATCGACTTTTCGATTTTTTTTAATTTAGCTCTTTTAGGAGAATTATTATTTTAGTAAATTTTCGTTATTTCTTATTTATGCATATCAATAAAATAACTTTAGTTCTACTTTTAAAATGGCAGAAAACTGACTCCTTAAAAGCATTTTATTCAGCATTTATTTTTAGAAAGAGGTGTAAAAAAGCAATAATCCACATAGAAATGTAGATAAGAGAAAAATCCAATAAAATAGCAGACTTTAACAACTGCTTCCAAAAAAATTATCAAAAACAAAATAAAAATAAAAGAAATTTCTAATGGAAGGACTTCCAGAGCCAATAAATAAATTCGTTAATAGAAAGATAATGGAAACAAGCTTAGGCTTTGAGTGAATTTAATTATTTTGTTTGGTCCTACGTCCTTCCAAAGAAACTTGACCCTGTGAAATGCAAAATTGATTAAAAATAATAATTCCTTTTTAATATGCAATTAATTTTTTTTTATTAATTTTTGATGCTCTTTTTATTTTGTGTGGTATTTTATTTAATGCGAAATTTTTTAAAGTTTACATCACTGATTTGCAAACAATGTATCTTGCATTAAGAGAGTATTATATAAATTTAATTTGCTTAAAAAACTAAATTTTTAATTAAAGTTCTCTTTGACTACAAAAAAAAAAAAAAAAAAAAAAAAATCAAGTTATTTTTTTACAAAGTTCAAACAAACCAAAAATAAAATCAATATTCTAAGAACAAGGTTTATTTTGAGTAACATAACCTCTAACCACATTAACATAACCTCAAACTAGATTTTTTCTTTTAGATATTAGCATTAAAAGAACAAATATCAAATTTTATATTTTTATCAACTAAATAAAAATCCTTCAAAAAAAAAAAAAAAAAATTATTAAAAACTGTTTGATTTTTTTCTTTCAATTACTGTTTGCAGAACAATAAATATTTTATTTTTTTTACTCTTATTAATTGTGTGATTTTTTTTATATGAGGTGTACTGTATGTATGTATGTAATAACCACAGTTACTTGAAGTTTCTTACAAAATCTAAGCTTGTGGCAACAATAACTATTTAATATTGTTGTAAAAACAAACTTTCAACTTGTTTTCACTCAAAACATTAGATGAATTTATTGTTGTGAGTTAGTTCCACATATTTACACGTAATACAATAATTTTTGATTATTTTCCGCCACTTAAATATAAATAAAGTAAGAAAAAAGAAAGAATGGAAAGAAATATATATGATTCCCATAATATTAAAACTTAATTTTTAAATTTACGTGAGCTGGTCCATTTTCAAAATACCTCTCAAAATACATATTTCTTTCAATATCATTATCAAAATGTTCGTTAAAACAAAATTAACTTCAAATTGTAATAGAGACATACTAAAGCCTCTATTAAAATTAAATAATTTTTATGTCTTTTTTCAGTCGTGGAATATTAAGATTTTACTAACCTTTTCTTATATCATATTTTCTTTATTCAAACATATAATTTTATATGTTGCTCTAAAAACAGTATTCGTGAAGGTTGTGCAGTGTTCACGGATCAAAGTTGAACGAAGGTACTGGGGCGGGGGTCCCTGATGAGTGCAGCGTTTTTCAGGCTGAGATTCTCGGCATCCTGAAGGCCGCAGAAATAATCAGACAAAACATTGCGGGAGGTACCGAGGTCACTCTCTATGTGAACAGTCAGGCGGCTCTGAAGGCCTTGGGGACACATTTGGTGAGATCCAGGCTAGTACCTGCCTGTAAGAAGACACTGAGAGAGCTGATGGAGGACTACATGGTGAGACTCTGCTGGGTGCCTGGTCACTGCAGTATTTCAGGCAATGAATTGGCTGATGAACTGGCAAGGCAAGGTGCAGCAAAGAATGTCTAGGAGAGGGAAACCTATGTGAAACCACCATTAAGTTTCTTCTATGGGAAGATCAATGATTGGATCTCGGTCAGAACCAATTTGGCTTGGGAGAGTAGAGAGGACTGTAGAGTGTCGAGGTCGATACGGCCGGTACTGAACAATGCAGGCACTAGCACTCTCCTGGACATGAATAGGAAGAGCTTGAGGATCATGATAGGGGCCATAACGGATCACTGTTTGATAGGGAAGATGAGGTCTAGATGGGACGCTAGCGGTTAAGATTTTTGTAGAATGTGTGGAGACGTCGACGAGACCGAGTCCATTGAGCACATTGTGTGCCATTGTCCATGATTGCAGCATCGTAGGATGATGGCTGGGTAGCCAGTTCCTCGGCGGGCTGAGTGACGTTCGGGACGCAGATCTTGTAGACGTCATAGGTTTCGTCATGGGAATCGGCTGCTTAAGGGAGAATCAGGGGTATAACCCTAGGGAGATTGGTAACATTGCTGGTCCCCCTATATGATTCGTCACATTTCTATCCTCTTTTATCTTCTACTCTACTATTTTCTGTACTTTCTGTATTTTCTATTTTTTGTATTCTATACTCTATATTTCACAGCTATTCTATTGAAGGGACTCACAATGGACCGGGATCGGTCTCTGGGTGGAGATGTGGTACTATCTGGTATCACATCAACCTTCTCTATCTATCTATCTATCTATCTAACAGTATTCGTATTAAAACAAAGTGTTTCATTAATATTTTAACGATATAAAAGACTTTTGAATTCTAATTTATCACATAAAAATTTTATCTTCTATTTGCTTATCCATCTAATAAGTTCAGATATTATCAAAAAGATTCATATATAAATTTTATTAAAAAAAAATAAATTGTTTTTACAATTTAACTGATTCTATTCGGGAAAATTTAAAGGCTAATACGTCCTCTATACTCAGTGTTGTTAATTTTTGTATAAGCATGAATCTTCATATAAAAATATGTATATAAATTTAGTAGTATTTTTTTTTTGTTTAGGCAAACAGTGGTTGTCGTTTGTATATACACATAAACGTTTATATGAAGCATTTTTTTTTTGTATAAGCATGCATCTACATACGAACATAAGTATGTTCGCTTAACCACAAATTTTGATAGTGATATCACGAACATTTCTCTAACAAAACCTTCTAGAACGAGATTTAACTCGTAGAGCTCATCTGTTGTTTGAATTATTAGCGATATCGATAGCGAAACGAGAATTGTTCAATATCGATATTGCTAACGAATCATTGGCAATAGTTCGAAAACGATAGTATTCTACTTTGTTTCATTTTCAGTTTGTTCTCAACTTAAAACTAAAAGCTGATTTCAATTTTAAAGTTATATTTTGTTCTGAAGTTAAGTACATAACAAATATTCAAAAAATTAAATAAATTTTAATTATATTTTAAAATTAACTAAAAATATAAACAATTAAAAACTACAACTTCATACGACAATTAGAATACAGCGTTACAACTTGACGTTCCCAGACGAGGCTATCAAAAATATTTTCTCTCAATAATATTAGTTTGTCTGCTGTTTAAATTTATATTTTTAGGTCAAAGTTTACTAAATTAACCTGCAAGAAAATAGAGAAGTAGAAAAGTAGAGAAGTTACTTACCGTTTTTCTGAAACTAGAATATTATATTTTAAAAAAAAGTTCTTGAAATGAAACTAACACCATAAACTTTAAAGAACAATAATTTCTAACCGATCAAAATTAACTAAGAACCAAGGTCAAGCGGGTAAATTTAGTAGTAATTTTTTGTATAAGCAAGCAGTGGTTGTCGTTTGTATATATACACAAACATTTATATGAAGCATTGTAATGACTATTAATGTTGTTGTTTTTTGTATAAGCAAGCAGTTTAGTTGATAACAGTAGTATTATAATGGCTATTAGTGTTGTTGTCGTTTTTTGTATATGCAATCAGTTTGTTTGTGTATAGATATAAAAATATTTAAATATATAGACTACCATCAAAAATTTTTTATTTTAGGTCTTCAAAAAAAAAAAAAAAAATTTTTTTTGTCTTGAGGGCAAATTAAAATCTATTTGCATATATATAAAGTGATTCGAATGCATGTATGCATGTATAATTCAGTTAAAAATTACGCGCAATATCAAAATCTACTGAGTTATTCAAATAAAATTTATGATATTTTCAATGTTAGATGGTATAACGTAGAATATTTTAGTGTTTCCTAGTAAAATTTAAAAAAAAATTCTTTATACTAAAAATCACGATTTTTAAAATTTTTTCGAAAAATAGAAGTCGAATCTTAGATATTTCTTCACATACTATACGAAAATATAATTTATTAGATTTTATTACAAAGAAATGCTATTTAATATTGTTATCCCTTTTTAACCCAAGTAAATTTTATTTCGACCATAAAATTTTTCAACATATATAGAGTTTTAATGCACCATTGTAGTGGTCTATACGTAATTAACCCTTTAACAGCAAGAGGATCTTTTTTATGCATTTAGTTCCCAAAATATTTATTATACTTAAATATAAAGATAAAGTTATCAGAGAGAATTTAATCACTATTTTACATGAATTTATAGTTTTTATGATAAATGTATGTTTTAGAGAATTTATATCTAGTTTTTATAAAAACTTAAACTAAATATAAAATAATCTCCATTAACAGCCAGAATAAACCAATATAAATCATTAATCCATTTACCGCAAGAGAGAGAAGTTCATTTATATCAGCTGTTTATTTTGAGTGAACAGTATCGTTTTTCGAAACACATTACCAGCAATTTTTGTAGTCTTAACTAACCATTTATTTGACATAAAAAATTAACTTAACCAATTAAGGACCGGAAATTTCAAAATATTATTTATGCAACTAAAGGGTTAAATGAATACATATACATACATACATATAGTATTGAATGAATGGAAAATATTCAAAATATTCAAACTGTAATAAAATAGTATTTAAAATAAAATCACAGAAAATTTTAATGAAATTTTAACTATGCGAGAATGACAACTAATTTTAACAATTTCTTTACCCACTAGGTATTATACTTCATTTGTCTATAATACGTTGTAATTTTTTTTTTTTTTTTTGACGAAAAGTTAAAAACTACGTACACTGTTGATCGAAAAGTATATTTTTGGAGATATTTTCAAAAAGGTCTAGCTGATGTAAAGGAAATAATTAATAGTATTTATCACTTTATACATATCCGCATTTAATCCTTAATTAATTAAACCAAATAAATACATTTTAAATATATAAAATGTGACGAAATACTCCTGGGAATTACATCTTCTGGTTGTTTACAATTTTATAAAATTTCTTTTTGTTGTCCTTTATTATTAAATCATTATGCCTTATTTTATATAATTACAATTACAATTACATTTACTTGTTTACTTGTTTTTTTTTAATACTTTTTTTCCTTTGCATAACCAGCTGATAAATCATGATCATGCTTCATGAACTTTTTGCATTAAAAAATATTAAAAATAAATGCAAAGTTTTTTAAGTTTTGTACAAGTGTGTTTGTATCATGATACCATATTTATATGAACACTAGCGGTTGAAAATTAAGCTGTAGAAAAAAATTGAAAAAGAAAAGATAATTTTCAATGTCACCTTTTACATATTCATACTCATACATTTACGTACATACATTACGTGACTTCTTCTTTCTCTTAATTTTTCTTTAATTTTTCAATTGATAAATATCTTTTTCTCACAAAAGTTGCTAAATATCAGCATTTCGATTGTAATTAGAAATACACTTTAAAAAAGTTTTATTCAAATTGCTTTGTTAAATTTATTTTGCTAAAATGATAAATCGCTATTTATAAATGCTCAAATAAAATTAAGCACCAGAAAATGCTTTAAAAATAGTTAAATGAAAAAAATTTTCTCAATATTGTTTTGCTTATATGATACTAAAGAAATTAATATATCGCTATTTGGTCTAAATTCATATTTAAAGATTTATATTTTCTAAAATAAATAATAATACTAGTATTAGTAGTCAAACAAAACAAAATGGCTAATTCTCTCAGTAGCAGTAAAACAAATCTGTCGCCTACAGTTGTGACGTCTGTTAAAACGACACCCCTCAATAAATCCATTAAATATGATCTATTTTCGGAAGTAACATTTTGTAATCTATCTTCCCAAGATTTGGAAGAGCATGAGCAAAACGAACACATGCTAAAGAACAGTATTATCTCCATCAATGTCAACGATAACACAGCCATGACATCACTGGCCAATGGGGAGGACAATAGTCATGGCAATGCGAAGAAAATAAAACGTTTGATATCAAATGATTCAGATGTCTTAATAGATTCCGAATCGACAGAGAAAAAAAAACAGAAATGCGAATTGGTGGTTATGGTTGGGTAGTAGTATTTGCCTCTTTAGTTGTGTCCCTCATAGCGGATGGTTTATATTATTATTACAATTTTATCCCACTCGAAGGACCAAAAACTAATAGTACTGTTTTCCCTCATAATTTTAGGATATATCAAAATATAGATAATATTTTCATTTTGTACTATTAAAAATCAGAAAAATCGGAAGTACTAATTTTTAAAACAGATGCCAAAAGAAAAAATAAAAAAATTCTTATGTTTAGAAAAATATAATTTTGCAAATTGCATAACATATTTTAAAAGATTATAAAAAAACAACCATTTTCAAGAAAATAAAGTTTTTTGAAAACAAGTTTCAAAAAGTATTTTTTAAATATATTCCATTGTCCAATATTAAAAAATAATAGTACTCGTAGTATTTTTCAAAAAAGTACCAATTTTTTTTAAAAAGAACCATTTTATAAACAAAACACATATCATTCTTCAAAAAGTAACATTTTGTACAAAAGCTACTTAGTATTTCCAAAGAATATAAATTTTTAAGAAAACGCACCATTTTAAAGAAATAATTTTTTAAAATTTAAAAAAAAAATAAATAAAATGTTGGAATTAAAATAAGTTCCAATTAAAATAATAATAATAATAATAATAATAATAATAATAAAGAAATAAAGATAAAATAAAGAAGAATTTTTCAAAAATGCCAATTTCATAAAAAAATGTGTAATTTTTCTAAAAAATGAACATTTCTTGAAAAAGTACCAATATTCAAATAAGTACTAAAATTTAAAAAAAAATCAAAAGGTTTTCATGAAAGTACCAGTTTTAACTAAAGCTCCATTTTTAAAATAAAGTTTTACTTAGAAATAAAGTTATTAAAAATGTACCAAAGTTTCAAAAATTTCAACATTTTTAAAATACACTAATATACGTTTTTTTAAATACCATTTTAAAACAAAGTAATATTTTCTACATTCCAAAAAGTACATTAATTTTAAAAAAGTACCTATTTTACAAAATATGTGTCATTCGTAATAGTACTTAATTTTTAAAATATACCAATTTACAGAAAGATTAAACCAGCTTTTTTAAATTTAAAAAATTACCATTTTTAAAAAGTGCAAATTTTAAAAAATAGTATTAATTATCAAAAAATTTCCAAAAAAGGAACAAATAAAACAAAAAAATAAAATAAATAAAATACCAATTATCCAATAAAGTATAATTTTTCCAAAAAATGTGGCAATTTTCAAAACAGGAAAGATTTTTTTAAAATTAATAAAATTAAAAAAAAATCATATAAAGGCTAATTTCAAAAAACGACCGAAAAATTTAATAGTACCAAAATAAAATAGTACCAAAATAAAGAAGAATTTTTCAAAAGTGCCAATTTCATAAAAATGTGTAATTTTTCTAAAAAACGAACATTTCTT
Organism: Protocalliphora azurea; assembly: GCA_932274085.1. Lineage (NCBI taxonomy): Eukaryota > Metazoa > Arthropoda > Insecta > Diptera > Calliphoridae > Protocalliphora > Protocalliphora azurea. The sequence goes on along the minus strand of OW026523.1, from coordinate 135,206,225 downwards.
AAAAAAGTGCCAATATTCAAATAAGTACTAAATTTTTAACAAAATTTATAAATTTCAAAAAAAAAAAAAATCAAAAGGTAATAATAATAATAATTTTAAGAAAATAATAATTTTAAGAAAAAATGTTTTAATTATCAAAACAGTACCAACTTTTTAAAAAGGCACCAAAATTGAAAAAAAGTACGGTTTTTAAAAATATACTAAAAATCGTAAAACAGTAAATTTTTAAAAAAGGACCCCATTTAAAAATATAATAATTTTTAATAAAAGTACAAATTTCAAAAAAGCATAAATTTTCAAAAATTCAAAAAAACATAAACAAATATCTATTTTCGAAAAAGGACTATTTTTTGGAAAAAATTACATTCTGTTCAAAAAATTAATTTAAAGAAAGGTATAATTTTTCAAAAAAAGTACGAAATTTTTCGAAAGGTACAAATATTTAGAAAAGTACAAAATCTAAAAAAATCATCAGTTGAAAAAATAAGAACTCTTAAGTTTCAAAACAGGACAAATTAAAAAAAATGATAAAATTGCATTATTTTCAAAAGTATCAACTTTTAAAGAAAAGTATTATTTTTCACAAAATAAGTACTAAATTTTTCAAAAAGCTTCAGTTTAAGTATCTTTTATATTTTTAAAACAGCAAAAAGACAAATTCAAAGAAAATATACAAATTTTATAAAAAAAGTTTAAATTTTTAAATACGTATCAGTTATTAAAAAACAATGCTAACATTCAAAAAAGGACGAAATGTTAAAAGTAACATACAACAATTCAAAAATAAATTATGAAATTAAAAAAAATACAAATTTAAATGAAAAGTTATAAAAAAAATTATAAATTCTACAGAAAACTATCAATTTTCTAAAGTACCAATAAAAAAAGAAAAATAACGAAATTTAAATAAGTATCAAATAAAAAATAAAATCAAATTGTAAAAGAAACCTCAAATTAATTAAAAAAGGGTGAAATTATAAAATAGTATTATTAAATGAAATATTTTTTGAAAATGTACTTTATTAAGTATCTGTTCAAAAAAGTACCTACTTTTTAGAGGGAAGTCAAATATATTAAAGAACACTTTAATTTTTTTTTGGTCCAAATGGATGAGCGAATGATATAATTGAGCTCATTACATTAAGGCCTATTATCAATTTGATTAAAATGCGTCCAAAAGTCAAATCCATTTTAGATTTGTTGAGTACTACTTTTTATTAATTTGTCGTGTTATTATAGATTTCTATTTAAAAAAAAATTTAAGATTTTTGGAGTTTTCCCTTTTGACTTTGTTTTCAGTTTTAAATTTCGCAATTCTAAAGATATCACGAATAATTATTTTGGCATTGAAATTGGTTATGATTGGTCTATTATTTCAGCCACCATAAAAATGTCCTCTCATAATAAAAGTATAACGATCATAAATGATTTAAATATAGCAATATTTTAATAAAATTCGAGGCAAAGTAGTTTTGTGTAAGTATAAATCTTTATGCCAAATTATATGATCGCTCTACAATTTACCACAGCTTCCATACACAAAGGTGTTGGGTATCATATGGTAGGGCTTGATTGACTTTATATTTCTTACTTTTTGTTATTAAATAAAGGTAATAAATTGTTTATAGTTTCTTATGTAAAAATACAATTTTGATCAGTAATTTGAAATACATATAGCGCTTCTCTTAAATAGATGCATGCTAACCATATTATTAACTATTTAATATTTCAAAAAGTTCTCAATTTGTTTTTTTAAACGAAATATGACTAATTACAGCTTACAATTTAAATTAAATTACTTTTATATAGTTTATTCATATTCAAACACTGATCACAACTATCAATAAAGTAATAAATCACATAAATTTTTCGTCTAATAAAATTTCCAAATTTACAGTTTCAATTTAGTCACAGAAGAAAACAAAAATATTATTTACAATTACATTTAGTGTAAAGACGCATTAATAACAAGTTTAATTACATTCCATTTGTTTGTTAATTAAAAACAAAATTTATGCATCCTCAATTTTGTTGTTTTGGCGGCCTCTAGAGAAATTTATTTCATTTTTTTTCTTATTTTGTTATTTCTAGCAGTGTAACTGTAAGCATGTATTCAAAGAAATTTTACTTTTAATGTTTAATGTACGATTTCAGTCAATTTTAACACTTGTTCGAATTAGGTAGTGTAGCGTTTGAAAATAAAATTTTCTTCTGTTTTTTTTTCATTTAATTTTTTGATATTTTTTTGATAGAGTTGCATTAAACGTATATATTATAACTATCAATAACAACGACATCTCAGTCATTTATACATTAAAACAATACACATTCAATTCATTCATTCATAAGCAAGAAATTTTAATGTTTAAAAAAAATAATAATAATGAATGTATGTCCACAAATGACGTTACTGCCGTTAATATGACACAACATTTTAAGGCTGATTTTTTTATTTTGAAATTTTTTTATATGTTTTGTATATTGGTGTGTAATGTGTTGATGGCTGGAGATGAGCTGATGCTCATGTTTATGTATTGAATAGGAAATGTGAAGATGTTCCTTGTTTGTGACGATGATGATGCTGGTTGCTTGTTGTTTTTGCTTACTGTCAGGCAGCAAGGCAGTCAGGAGAGAAAGTTTTATTTGTTTTCACTTTTACTTGTTGCAGATCCACGACCGGGTGTTGTCTTAAAATTTTATTTCTTTCATTTTTTGGTTTTATTTTTATTTTATTTTTTTTGGTAAAAGGTCAGGACTTGTCATCGTAGAAAAGTAACAACAACAACAGTAACAAAAAATGTATTAAATAAAAAAGAAGATTGAAAAATGTATGATAAATACATATTTGTGGTGTAACAAACACAATGTGCAGCCTGTGACTACATAATACTAAAGACTTAGGACATAAACTTTGACAAAATAAAGATAACCACAAAAAAACTTAAGAAACAAACTTGTTGTTTACCTAGTCAATGTGGGCAGAGGAAAAGACTTAAGACACGAACCTTTATCAAAAAAAATGAAAAAAAAACAACAAACTATAAATTCAAATTTAAATAAACAAATTCGCGGAATTAACAGAAAATAATCTCATTATAAATTATAAAATTTTTTTCAATAATTTTTTTTTATTTTCCTTTACAGCTCATGGCTTTACAAAATCTATGATTTTCCTTGTTATAAAGAAAACAAACGTTAACTCTTATTTGAAATATGGCCACCTCTTTGTTTACTGACTGCAGCAGCATGCAGGGCTCTACCACTAGCTCATCCAGTGACATGATGACTCTTACCACTGCCGCCTCTTCATGGTGTGCTATACCGGCTTGTACACGCATACGTTTGATACGTTTGTTAAGACCTCATAGTCGTCGCATTTTAGTTACCCCTGGAACTGTGCCTTCTTATGGTTTTTCAGTAAGGGGTGGCAAGGAATTTAGTACAGGATTTTTTGTTTCCAGTGTGGATCGTAATAGCGAAGCGGAACAAAAGGGATTGAGGGTGAGTAACAAATATTTTAGAATAAGGAAGTGATTGGGGTGTTATGCGTTTGTGCTGATGTTTGTAAAGCACAAAAATATAGGTTCTAGACTAATATTATACCAATCGACTTAGAATCACTTTCTGAGTCGATTTAACGTTGTGCGTCTGGCTGTCCATGTAAACCTTGTGAACAAAGAAATACAGGTCGCAATTTTGAAGATATTTTGATGAAATTTGACACGAATAATTATTTTGCACAAGGATGAAGCCTATTGAAATTGATTATGTTCGGTCTATTATTTCACCTTTTAAATACATCATTTTTTCAATGAAATTCGGCGTAAGTAAGTATAAATCTTAATGCCAAATTTATTGAAGATTGGTGCATAATTCACCATAGCTCCCATAGAAACCTCTCTTTCATAAAAATATGAGTATTAAGTTAATATTCGGCAGAAATAAGTTAAATATAAGTATAAATGACAGTGCAATTTTTACGAAGATCGCTCAATAATTTACCATAGCTTCGGAAAACACCTAAAGGTGCATAAATTCATATAAATGTTAGTATCATCATAATATTCTGTATTCGTATGTTTTATGTTACAATTAATACAATTAATGGTTTTTCGAGTTCCCAAAAAATTTGACATTTAATTAGGACAATTTAAATAGGTTTATAGGGGAAACAATCTACATTATAGAAATATTTGACTTGTAGGTTTAATTTATAAAATTGTAAACACTAAAATATATGTAGACTCATTACTAAAAAATACAAGTTTCTATGCTCTTTAAATAAAATTGAAGTGAAAATGTTTCGAATTTCAAAGACATCAGATAATGAATTATATTTTAACAAAACTAAAGCTGAGGTGTTCGATTTTAAGGAATTAGTAGTTTTTGTTCTACATCATTTATTCCTACTTCCGTTATTCCACAGTATTCTGGGTCCTTTGTTATTTAATATATTTGTTAATGTCATTGACCCATGTTTCAGGAGGTCTCTTTACTTATTGTATGCTGATGATTTAAAAATTTTTAAAACTATTTCTAACGTCAATGAAGTTTTTAATCTCCAAGAGGATTTAGATAGGGTGAGTTCTTGGTCAGTCTGCAATGGTTTACCTTCTAATTTAAACCAATGTTTTCCTATGACTTATCATAGATGTTGTAACTCTGATCTATCCGATCTATCCGATATAGAAAACATCAATATTTACTATCATCTGTAGACGAAATTTTAGCTTTAGAGATATTATTTGATAAATAATTATCATTTAATAATCACTTAAATTGTATTATATCTAAAGCTTATTCAGTTTAGCTTTGTATGCCGTAATTCTAATAATTTTGATCATTACACAAAATAGTTCTATATACATCCTTTGTGAGATCTAGTTTAGAATAGGTATCATTTATTTGAAGTCCTAGGACTCAATTACATATAAATAGAATTGAAAAAATTCAAGTAAAATTTATAAAGTTTGCTCTTTAATTTTAAAATTTTTCATTTGTAAAGCTTCATATTTCGACTCCTACATACCCTGATAAGAGTGCCTTGTTTTCTAAGAAAACTTTAGAAACAAGACGTAAAATTTCTTCTGTATATTTCTTATAAGCTATAATTTGTGGATTAATTGATTGTCCTGATTTGCATCATACCATAAAACCTAGGCCTCTAAAGCAAAATAATTATTTCTTTTATATCGATATTCATGGAACAATATATTCTTTGTAAGAACTTTTACTAAAAACTATGAGATTATTTAGTAAATATTCTAATGAAATAGACTTAAGTATATCAAATTTTAAATTTATAAATATGCTAAAGAGTTTGTTTAAATAATTAATATGTATATTTTATTGTGATTGATGTTATGATAATATTGTATTCATAGACTGAAACTAATAAATAAATTAATTAATCTTGGATGACTTTTTTCTCCGTTTAAGTTTATTTCAATAACAGGACCACATCTTATAAAGACCTGTTTTTTACTATAATATTTAACCTGAATAAAATCATTTAATGAATTGGTATTGAATTGGTATTTAATTCTTCGTTTTAGATATACAATTTACATTATTTGAGTTTTGCACTAAATAAAAAATAAATAACTGTCAAAAATTTTAATTCTAGTACTCTGATGGTGAAAAAAGCACTATATGAAATTTATTTTGGTACAGAAAAATATTTTCATTTTCTATTCCTGTTATTGACATTGGGTCTTATGAGTAGTAAAAAAAATAAATTCTATCCGTGACTCTAGCTTCAATCTCCAACTAATTTGGTCTATAATCGAATGAAAATGAATGGCAAATATTGCTTAGTCAAAATTGGTTATTTTTTAATTTTTTTTTTTTTGCGGTTTGTAATATTACTACATAATTACATAACCTGATAACCAACCTATCGTGAACAACCTTTATCTTAAATATAGAAATAAAAAATATTTTTTATTTGAACACAGTTTTAAAAATGAATAATTGTTGTTCCTTAAATTTACAAAACAGTATTAAGTTATATTATTATATTTTAATATTATATATTTTTATATAATACTAATTTTAAGAAATAAAAAATAAAATAAATGTATTCGTAATACATTTTTCTCATTTCTGATAAATGATAAAATTTTTAATTAAAAATAAATAAAAATTTAACGAAAAAAATCGTTGAATTGATAATAAATGTAATCTTTATTTGAAAAAATATAAAATCCAACAAAGAATTTGTTGATTTAATTAAAATTTTAGTTAAAATTCTGAAATTAATTAACAATTATCATAATCAAATGAACGAATTAATTTATTGTAAATTAATTTTTATTCAAAAGTCATGATTAGTTTGACAATAAAATGTTCTTGCTAGCTAAAATAAATATTCAATGAACTTCTTAGTCAACGTGAATTTTTTTATTAAATATTTAAATTAGGAATTTAACAAAAGAATCACAAATTTATTAGTCAATGTTACAAAAATCTTTATAGCCTGGAAATCATTTTTTTTTTTTTTTGGATTTTTGAATTTTGTAATCATTAATTTTTAATAATTTTTATTTTTTCTGTGTAATTCGATTTAACTTTTCGCGATGAAATAGTCAATTGTTTGTTTGACAGATATTAATATGATCTTTTTGTTTGGAAGACCAAACCATTATGTCTTGGTGGAACATTTATATTCTTCAAACTTTTTACTAAAGAGAATGCAAAGATTGATAATCCCAGATTCTAGGAGACAATTTCATAAAATTCTAAATACGCAACAGATTTCATATTTTAAGTTTTCATAGTATACTTTTTCTTGACTTATGTATATATCCTGTTCTTAATAATTAAGTTCTTTTTAGTGTAACCATTTCTTGAATTAAATTGAAATACATAGAGTTTATAAGTGCCCTAAAAAAATATAAATTCCGGAACATTAAAAAAAAATCTCTCATAGAAATGCAAATTTATTTTAAATAATTAGTAAGCCAAGGGCTTAAGCAATAAAAATCTAATATAATTTTAATTCAAATATTACTTACATCCTTCCTCTTTGCTTTCTAAAGGTATCTTTATTACATCTCTGATAGTACATTTATGACTTTAAATTTTTATTAAATAAAGTGTTTTATAACTGACAAATACATACTCACATATAATAATTCCCTTCATATGCATACATCTACACATCCAACAATCGACCCTGTTCATTATTATACACACCCGTGTGTCATGAGATAGATGCCAATAGCATCTGTCAGCTTTAGAAAATTTGTACTTGTCTATATACTATAATCCTATAATCCTTTAAGATCGCAATGGAAATTTGATTTTTCCAGTTACAAGTTCTATTAGGTATTTATATAAGATTGTCAATTATTTAAGTTTAATCATGATCGAATAAAATTTCATAATTGTGATCGATGTAAAGTGATCGATTAATTTTTAAAAATTCTTCGATTATTCAAATGTTTAACGAATGATCTTAAGTTCCATAGTGAATTTATAAGAGTTTTTATTTAATAATGTTAAATTATCTTAAAAAGAAAACTAATAATTTAAAGAAAAAGGTAATTAGCTTCAAAATTTTTTTTGTATATTCTAAAAATATTTTATCTATATTCTAAGCTGGTAAATTTTGTTTATTCGATTAAATTTTTCAATTTTTTTCTTCATTTAGCCGAATAATTGTTACTCGAATGACAACACTACTTGCTGTTTGTTCAAATATTACTCTGTCCATTTGTTAATTGGTTTTAAAAATAAATGTCCATATATGAAAGTAACCCGACAAAAGATATCTTCCACAGATAACTTAAGACTCTAGATTTCTAGAATCCTCGAGTATTATTTCTGAAAAATCTGCCAAAACGATAAAATGCCATATTCAGTAAATTCGCTAAATTTTTTCCTGGTTAAAAATGTTAATTTTTCATAAAAGTCACCATTTAATTCAGGAAATCTTAATCTTGATTAAAATAATGAAAGTTTTCATTAAAATCATATACATACTTTACTTCAAAGTCCAAAGTATTTTTGCTTAACAATAAAGTCAGACCATATCGGCTGACAGTAGGGAAAACAATCAGTAATTTTTTTAAATTAGAACACACAGAGAACACGAGACACTGTCATACTTATTTACTTTCACTGACCAGATGTCCGATATTGAAACTATGCATCAACAAACTATTCAGGGAAGGTCTAACACGTACCATTTACAGAAAATAAACAATTCTATACAGCAACAATGAAACATAAATATTTACGTGATGCACAATTTAAACACCACACGCATTCATACAGCACCCTCTCGCTCTCTTATATAGTTTTGCTAAAGTATGTAGACGACATCATATTTCCATTGACCCAAATGACGATTGTTCATACAATACAAATAATATTTTAAAGTAATTTTTATTTTATGTTGCTATTTTTATTTATGTTTACTTACAGATTGGTGATCAAATACTACGTATTAATGGATTCAGAATAGATGATGCCATACATAAAGAATTCGTGCAACTTGTCAGCCATCAAGAGCGTTTAACGCTAAAAGTGCGCAGTGTGGGAATGTTGCCAGTTAAAGAGTAAGTAAAATTATTTATTTATTATAAAGGCAAAAGATAACTGATTAATAAATTCAATTTACTTTATGTTGTTTTACAAATTAAAGCAAAGATAGTGATTGTCTTACCTGGAATGTAGTCAAGACTCCCAGTATAAGTTCCACTACTTCCGAATGTTCTTATCAATCTTCTGAGCGCACGGAACGTAATCACAGCCGTAATCAAGGAGAACGTGTTATTAATGTGGTACTCAATGTTGCTCCACGCACCAAATTGGGTTTGGGCATATGCAAAGGACCCGAATGGAAACCAGGGATATTTGTACAATTTACAAAAGAGAAAAGTGTAGCCCGAGAAGCGGGTCTTAGACCAGGAGATCAAATTTTAACTGTAAATAGTATAGATTTTTCAGATGTACTATTTAGTGAGGCCGTGGCTGTAATGAAAAGTTCAAATAAATTGGATATGACGGTGCACACTGGGGCTGGATGTGATTTATTTCCCGGAGAATCTAGTGGTTACAATAGTTCAGCTAGTTCTGTAACCGGAGATCAAAGTCCCTGTTGGGCTGATGTCAAATCAAAACGTTTAACAGCTGTAAGAGAAGAAAGCTCCACACAACAGGCGGCTGCATCCAATTGGAATCAGCCTTTATATGCCAACGAGCGTAAATGTCGTTCAAAATCTATAAGCGAAAGAAGTACAAATTCCAATATAACAGCTGCCTCCTCGTCAGCTACAAATTTATCCATAAGACAATCATCTTTAACAACCAACGCATCCAGCTGCTCAGCTGCACAAACAAATGTTAACAAGGAAATTAATAAAACCATTATTAAATTATCAGAAAATGGTGCTACTTCCATTAACAATACATTTGTGGGCCATAACACGCAATCATCACAAACAGGTACTATACGAAAAACCATGACTCAAAGTCATAAAGACGGCAAAGAAGAAAGCCCAGCTATGGAAGGAACTCTAACGAAATTTAATCAAACACCTAAAACACCATCGGTATTACCACCACCTCCACCAATGAACATGTTAAATCACGCACAACATCATCATCATCAGCAGCATCATAATCATCATTTAAACTTTTCCAGGGATTCTCTAATGACTTCGACATCTTCCTCTTCTAGTACATCTTCATCATCTAATACTTATACTAAGAATATGACAGATCATGATGAAGGCGATATTAAAATTGGTCGCGTAGCAGCCACTATGCAACGTTATCAATATGCCAATCTTCAATTGGCTAAATTGAATAAAGCTGCTGCGGCGGCTGCTGACAGCACAACATACTCAAATATCAATTTGAATATGGAAAGTGAAAAATCGAATAGTAGTTTTAACGATGGAGGTAGTCTCTCTAGTGCCATTACGGAAGAACTTATGAAGAGAAAAGCGGTGAGTGTTGATTAATGAAATCTTTTATTAATGAAATCTTTTATTAAATCTTTTATTAATTATCGCTTGAAATGTAAAACTTTTTCAAAAAGTTTTTTATTTCTAAAATGATTTTATTAGAATAAAATATCATTCTCTGAAGCACTTTTTTAATTGAAAAACAAATAGAAATTATAGAAGTAAATATTGCGATCACAATTTTCATTACATACTATTTCAGATTATCCTCAAATTGATCACAAGAGCTTCATGTTCATTCTGAGTTCACAATTGTAAATGTGAAAGCAATTAGATTTAGAATGAAATCGAAAAGAATGTCCACTTAGTTGTTTAATAATGAAATCTCAAGGAGGCTGCTTTCAAAATGTAATTTCTCGAAAATAATTTCAGCCCACATTTTAAATTACTTTACAAGTTTTAATATTTATTTACAAATTTTAAACCGATTAAGTTTTTGTGTTAATTTTGAATCAAATTGTATTCAAGCATATATCAAAAAAAAAATTTTTTTAATTCTTTGAAAACACTTCCCGAAAAAACTCTATTGAATTCTTTTATTATACAATTACAATTAGGTATTTTATTTAGGAACAATTTTAGAACTTATTCTAAAATGATTAATTTTACAACTGTTGTAGTCGAAACCACTTCAGATTCTTTAATAACAGCCTTTGTACTGGTGATGTCGCAATAAATTCTGGCATTCTTAGAGTACAGTCGAATTTTGATTCTAAATGCGTTTTAATGGATGGTTTTGGGAACTAGTGCTTAAGGAACAGTTCTGTATTATTTTTACATCACTTCTATGAATAAATTACTGGTTTTCAAATGATTTCTTAAAACTGTTTAAAAAAAACTTTAAAAGAGTCCAAAAAATTAAAAAAACAAAAAATTAAAAAAATTGTTGATTTAAAAAAATTTACATATATTCTGGAAACATTCTCTAACATTTCTATTGAACTAGTTTCAAGTGTGGCAATTTCAAACAAAGTAGAACGTTTACTAATTATTGCATGTATTCCGGAGCAAGTTAAAGACCTAATACATTTTTTCCTGGAGAGAAATATTTTTTATTGCTAATTTTTAATGGAAATAAATTAAAGACAACTTTATTAATTCAATCGATTGAAAAATTAATTCCTTCTTCTTTTGAAACCATTTCGAAACTAATTAGAGAGTCTATAGTTGTCAATTTGAACCTTATGGAATTGATTCCAGTAAGCATCCGGTTCGAAAGACCAAAAATAATTTGTAATCGGTATTTATCCTAATTACTCCTGTTTGACGGTAACAAATCAGTTTTCGATTTTAAAAGACCTCAGCAGAATGGAATACGTATTTTCTGTACAATAACACACTTCATCATCATTCATAGTGAATATTCTACTAAATTATTAAAAGAATTGAAATTCTATTATAAATTAATTCTCCAAAGAATAAATTCAATAGATTTAATGGGTTCTGAAATTAATAAATACTTTTATGGAATGATTAAGAATTTTGATTTAAAGCTCCTCTCGGTTCCTCTACTAACTATGATCTTATTCTAAGATCACTCCTTTTTTAAGATTGCTTGAAGTTTTCAATATATTAAAAAATTTTTTCTTTTTTAAATATCCTTGCTAAAAGGACTAATATGGATTTCATTATCTTTTTCGAAATGGCGTTTTTACGAAAATAATTAGCAATTAGTTTTATTAAGTATCTATTAAAGCCTAACTATGTATATTTAAATCGAATAACTAGGTCCGAAGGTTGAACTGAATTTTTTGTATTGATTTGAATCTATTTTACTCTTTAGAGTTTAACAGTAGTTATTTGTCGTACTCTTTTTTCTAAATTTTTAATGTTCTATTTGCTTGTCGCTCGTGAAGAAAAATAAGAAATGTAGTTTGAAAAAAATCTATATATAATTTTATTTATTTAAATTGTATACCCTTCACCACAGGTGTAGAGATTATATATATAAGTTTGTCTTTTCCTTTGTAATTTCCAGTTTTCGTCGAAGAGCAAAAAAAGTTTGTATTTACTGAATCCTTGTAAGAAATTATGTCAATAGGACGTTATCCGTCCGTTTGACGATTGAAATGACTTTTATAAAGCTAAATGCAAAGAAGTTTTGCAAATTTTTTTTTCTTAATTTTTACACTGAAGAAATAAACTAAATCGGTCCAATAATAACAGAGATATCGGGCAAAACGCATTTTTGACTTTTTGAAGTCCTTGTTTAAGCTACGGATTTGGTTTCTATATAGATCGGTAAAAAATATTTTTATAAAATTTTGGTTTTTAAATCAACCAAATTGATGCAGAAACAATCGAGTTATGGGCCAAGAGTATAAAAGATTCGGCACAGCTGAATATAGCGCTCTAACTTGTTTTATCTAAAAAGAAGCTTTAAAAATTCAATTTTAAAATCATATTTCAATGTTAAATAAAAAATATTTAAATATATTTTTGTCAACTCCTCAGAATAAAATATTAGTTAATATTTTATTGGATTTTATAAATTCAATGTAGAGGTTTCTTTGTCACAAATGATATCAATAAAAATATAACTATTAAATAAATTAACTGCTTCTAAGTTGGAGCAAAATATTATTTTAACAAATTATACAAAATATTTCCTTAAATTTCAAATTCCTAACATAATTTTGAGCAAACAGAATAAATATAATTTAAATTCTTATTTAAACAATGCATATGAAAAATTCATACTTTTAGCGTATTTTTCTATATCTACTTAGAGGTAATAGCAAAAAAAAAAAAAAAAAAAAAAAAAAAAAACCCTGATAAAAATAAAAATTAGGCCATACTTTTTAATGAAAATATCAAATATCTATTTAATATTTTTTACATGTATACATGTATATTAGGGTGGTCCAAAGTTATACATTTAAATGTATCAAAAATTATGAAAGGGGACATCATTTAGAACATTTCGGCCAGATTTCAACTTTCTACGATGATTAGAATATAATGCTATACGGCCATTTAATGATATTTACATACATCAAAGGATAGCTAAAGAGGAACAAGTCAAGATTACCGACACTTGATTTTTTAACAAATTTCTTTTCGGCAAAAGCACTATTTTTGGTTAAAAAAAAGTTACATAAAAATTTTTCTCCGCTCTCTGTTAGTTTTCGAGTTAAAGGTACTTTAAGTTATGATGTAAGAATGCAATTTTCTCCTTCCTCCTTTAATGAAAATGGACAATATGGGTATCATTGGAAAGGTCCTCAGAAGGCCTTTTGATTAATGTATAAAATGTGTCGAATCATTAACCCATTGTGGGACAATATGATATTTTATTACTTTTTATTTTGACTTTTTTTACAAAAGTACCGTTATCTCAAAAATATATCGATACAACGATACTCTCCTATACATCAAATCATTTAGAGAACATTTCAAGCTTTCATATGATCCCCATATTTCACTCCTAGCCCATTAAATAACAAAAATATAGCACTTTAAAAATTAATATTTAGAAAAATTATTTTATTAAATATGGGCATAGTAACTTTTTATTATCTATCGTTTGATGTATATTGGTAAGAATTAATTTTTAAAGATTTGTTTTGGAAACATTAACATAAATGTCCTTGCAGCATCTTGTCCCAATCATCATAGGAAGCGATACACTTTGGTTTTCTTCATACAATGTTTGACCACCCTAATGTATATACATACATAAATATTTTATTAACAAAATAATGTTCTTTTTTTTATCATTTGCTTGTTATTTGTTTTCTTTATAGAGACGTCAACCTTCTGCTTTTAAAGAACATGCTCCACATAATGAAATGAAAGCACTACAATACGAAACGAAACGTGAGAACAATAATAATCAACAACAAGATCATCATCATAATTACTCTATAACAACAAATACAATACAGACAATATTAACAACTAATACAAATACATTGAATGACAATGATCATCATCATCATCATCATCAACAACAACATCATAAGATTGCAGCAGTGAATAGCAACAAAATTTGTAATAACAGCAACAACAGTAATAACAATACTCTCAATGTAGTGGGTGATCAACATAGTGCTTTAATGAATGAATTCAAACAGGCCCACAAACGCATGTTTAAGAATGGTTTTAAAGAGAGTGGTGGCGGCGTTGTTGGAAGTGTTGGCGGTGAATCTTTGGATAATAAGGTAAGTTGGGGAATATATTTATTGTTCTAAAACGTGTGATTGTTAAGGAAGTTGTAAAAAGAATTGTTAAAGAAAAAAGAAATGTTTCTGAATAGAATATTTTTTACAAGTAAATAGTTTTTTTAAATACATTTCAATTAATGTAGTTTTAAGTTTTGAGATTAATTAGTAACACGTGTTAAATTTCCAATAAAAACATTTGGGGTTTCTGGTAATGATTTTGTTTGTTTTAACACAATTTAATTTAACACGCACTATTTGTTGCTTATTGAAGGCATCAGATTTCATTGAACGACAGTGGGGCGAATTAATTAATTAGAGAAAAAAAAAATAATAATAATAATAATAATGATAATAATAATAATAATGTATTCCATAAATTGAATGATAGCATATGATTTTAATATAAAGTAAGATTTAACTATGTTTTTATAAAATCTATTTTTAAATATTATGGATTTATTAGCATTATTTATAGATCTCGATTTCATTCATATGACAGCCTTGGTTGTCTTTTGCAATTCCTCAAAAACTTGTTGAAGATTTCTAGGTCTATATAATGTATGGCACGGATTATATTATCCTTAAAAGTATTGCTATTTAGCTCTAGTTCTGATTGTATTATTTTTAAAAGTCTGATTCATTTCTGGATCATATCTCCAAAACGGTTAATGAACGACTTATTGCGCAGAAGATCGCTTATTTGATGGTCTGTGTGATTCTTCTTTTAAAATCAAATTTCCTTAGCTTCAACCCACAAATATTTTCAGTCATCACATAGAAGACTTCAGCAGGACTATACCCACTACCACATTCATGTACATAACAAAACATTCGGTGTCAATAGTGTGCCAACCCAGTATGTAATCAAATTTATACACTGCCTGGTCAAATGAATAACAATGAATTGATACCGCATTGGTATCAAATTGACACCAGATAATTGTTGTTTAAAAGATGTAAACCAACAATATCAAATTTTGTTGTCGATTTTACAATATCATTAGTCCCTCAGAGTATTGACTTGTTAATTTTCTGCAATATTCGATAGTTGTTCAATTCAAAAACTTAAAGCAAATTAGAATGTTTGTTTTTAATTGCAAAATCTATTAGAACTTGTGAGTAAATAATTCGAAATTTAAGTTCTTGATATTAATGGCGTATATATGATTCTGATTGACCGCAACAATTCTGAATATTGTTTAAATATAAAGCAAATCAATGCATTCGTTGTAGATATAATACAGACTAATAGTCAATATTTTGAGTAGAAACTGGCAGATGCATTTATCTACTGCTCCAAAAAAAAAAAATACTATTTTGATGATTATATTAATATATGTAATTAATTGTTAATTATTTCATTTACACAAACATCATTTTCTCAAAGATCTAATTTTCATTACACTGCATCATAATTGACATTCATTCAATCTTTGTTTAAGTCAAGGTTTTTGCATAAAAATTAAATTCTCTCCATTTATTTTTCCCTTCAGCTCATCTCAACTTGATCCACCACAAAACTTTAAAGAATTCAATAACAAATTTTATTTATACGAAAAAAAAAAAAATCACATAACCATAATATATTTGCCAAAAGATATAGTTACATTTTTCCACTCATTACAACTATTTTCACATCACACCTGTATCCATAAACTTGGTATACACATCCATTAAAAACAATCACATAACCATCTATGTAAGTATGCAAGTTAATATTAATTTATGAATTTATTTATTGGTTTCTACCAACGACCTTAAAGCCAACACACATATATTATTATATTTAAGAAAAGAAAAAACTTCAACTTTTAACTGTTGCCTACCTACAACTAAATAAGTAACTAATACTTAAACGATTGTTTGTACTTAGTTTTCTTTAGTTTAAAACTAAGAGTACAATACCTAACATGCAATTGTTATTTAGTTGGTATTTATTCCAAAAGTAGATATTTTATATCTAGTACCATTGCACGATTACATGTTTTTCCAACAACTTATAAGTTGGCGTAAAATAACTTTATATTGTACAATATCTTTGCTATTTTTGTAAAATGTACCTAAGATGTTGTTAGTTTTTAAAATTTTGAACAGAGTTTTAAAGGTATGATATTAAAGAGGGTATAAACGGGTGATGATAAAATATCCTGTCTTATATTTTTGCAATATAAAAAGGGATACATCAAGGGCTTCCAAAAAAAAAAAAAAAAAAAACATTTAAAGTGGTGATTAAAAGTAGAACTAAATACATATTTTGTATTTTTTTGGATGTTATTAATAATTAATTCCGAAAAACGTTAACGTTATCTTTCAATAAGGCTAAGGCTGAATTTTTCTTAAAAAAATGCATAAACAAAGTTTTAAGGAAAGTACTTCAAAAACAATGAACAAGACGTATAAAAGAAAAACATCCTACCTATGACAACCATAGGTTAAAAAAGAATAACTTCTGCAGTTCTTTTTCAGCACTAAGTACTTCCTTGCAATGACAACATAATGTTGAAATCATTACTTTTTCAGCTCTTTTTCAGTTCCTTCTTTGCTGGGATCTGTTGGCGTAGAAAAGTCATTTTCTATATAAAGGGTGATTCAAGTAGAGATACTTTTTTCAATAGCCTTTTTTTGACAGGTCACGTGTGAGTCGTGTCATGCTGTCATTTTATTTTTGTTTAGTATCGTTTGGCACTTCATAATGGAAAGACTTACGCCTGAACAACGTTTACAAATCGTTCAACTTTATTACGAAAATTCACGTTCTGTGAGGAATGTGTTTCGTGCACTTCGCTCAACTTATGGTCAACATAATCGGCCTACTGAGCGTACTATTCGCAACACCATCACCCATTTTGAGACCCAGCATTCATTATTGGATAATATTCGACCGAATAGACCACTTCCAGCACGCTGTGAAGAAAATATAGTGGCCGTAGCTGAGAGTGTACACGAAGACCGTGGAGAGTCGATTCGGCGCCGTTCACAGCAACTCGGACTGACGTATGGAACGACTTGGAGCATTTTACGTAGAAATCTTAAATTAAAAGCGTACAAAATACAGCTTGCGTAGCAACTGAAGCCGCTCGACCTTCCCAAGCAACATCGCTTCGCTCTATGGGCTCTTGGAAAGTTCCAAGAAGATCCGACGTTATCGAGGCAAATTTTGTTCAGCGATGAGGCCCATTTCTGGCTCAATGGGTATGTAAACAAACAAAATTGCCACATTTGGGACGAAGATCAACCTGAAGAGATTCAAAAACTGCCACTTCATCCAGAAAAAACAACGGTTTGGCGTGGTTTGTGGGACGGTGGAATTATCGGTCCATATTTCTTTAAAAGTAATATCGTTGCGAACGTAACCGTCAATGGCGACCGTTATCGTGCCATGATAACCGCCTATTTGATGCCTGAAATTGAAGCTCGTGATCTCGGCGACATTTGGTTTCAGCAAGACGACTCCACTTCCCACACATCGCATCAATCAATGGATTTATTGAGAGAACACTTCGGTGAGCACATAATTTCACGTTTTGGACCGGTCGATTGGCCACCAAGATCGTGTGATATCATACCGTTAGACTTTTTCCTGTGGGGATATGTAAAGTATAAAGTTTATGCGGACAAACTCACTTCGATTCAGGCATTGGAGGAAAACATCACGCGTGTCATTCGCCAGTTACCAGTCGAAATTGCGTCGTAGCGTCGTAGCAACGGCCAACATTTGATAGACATAATATTCAAAAAAATAAATGCCAAAGAATGTTCTTACAAATGATTAAATTTGAATTTTCTGTGTTTTGTTTTTCTTTAAAAAAGTAGAGAACCTTGAAATGGATCACCCATTATAAACATTTTTTACACTCAAATAGACAATCGTTTACGTTTGACGGTACTTTGAGCCCTTCACTAGGAAAATTGATATAAAGCTAACTTTTTATTAGTTGTTCCTAAAAATCTGATTCTATGTAACCACCCATAATTTTTTGACCTTTAATATGGTTAATTTACTTAAAAGTTACCCTAATAATATCCGACTTCTACCATTAATCGCTCAAAGGTTTAAGAGATTAAGAACTCATGATATAACAAAAAAGAAAAAAAAAAACATATTTTTTCGATGAAAATCTCAGCACTATAGGAATCAAATAACGATATGATAGATTTATCCCTCATTTGTACTTGTTTCATTATATTAAATGACCAATTGGGATTGTTGAAATTAATATAATGATTAAGTTCATTAACGGTTTTCCAAAGAAATTTTAGAGTGAGATTAACGCCACTTGTTTTTTATGTTAGAGAGAGTTTGAGAAGAATTTTGAAGAGTAATTTGAGTTACGTTTATAGCCAGTGTTGCCACGAAGAAAATATTTTTCTTACCAAAATTTTCTCTAAAAACTACCAAAATGTACCAACATTTAAAATAAACTTTTTTGAGCAAAATTATATAAGTAAAACGTTCAATAATAACAATTAAAGATTGTGGTTAAATAACTCCCTGCAAAATATGAATATGTATGTGTGCACTTTTCATAAAATAGCTAATTTCAGTTTTTAACACTTTTATTTAAATATTTATGCTCCAAAAAATGGGATGAAGTACCAAAAGTTTGAAAAATATTTGTATAAAGGTTTTAGCACTTTTTCAAGAACTCCTATTAATAAATTTTTCTATTTTAAATAATAACGATGAATAAAGTCCCAGCAAAAAATAACTGAAAAAAGAGTTGAAAAAGTAATGATTTTAACATTGTGTTGTCATTTGAGAGTAGTACTTAGTGCTGAAAATTTTTTTGTATATTTTTTTGCAAACATATTTTTCAATTTCGTTAAAAGTTATTGAATATAATTTCAAATTGTTGAATTTGAAATTTTCTTAGAAATTATTAACCTTGTTTCCCGCTAAAAAAACCAATTATTTTTTACTATTTTGGAAGTAGTTGTTAATAACTTGCACAAAGTCATTATTATTCCTATTTTCTTTGGACATTTTTATTTATTTCTTCTGACAAAAAAAAAAAAGTGTCTAATATTTTTTCAAAGTTATAAACCACTTTGGTCCAATACGACCAAAACGGTAACGCTGTTTATAGCCCTATTTTCATTTAAGATCAAAGTCGATAATTTTGAAATAAATTGGCCTCTTTGTGGAGTTGAATCTAAGCAAAGGTACACTAAGTGATTTAATATGCAGTTTCCAGAAAGTTCGAGAAGATAAAAACGATTTTGAGATCAAATGCTTTGAAGTATGGCATTTTATATTTGATTTAGCTGTTTCATAATTTTGTATGGTGAAGTGAGTTGAAGTGAAATAAATAAAGAAAAGTAATATGAAAATCTATACGCAAGTTGGTATTTACCAGCAAAGTCAAAAATTTCTTATTTCCCAGTTAGGCTGTTTAGTGCGGTGATTTAAAACGCATTAGAATCAAAGTGATCGTAACTATTCATTACGAAAAAGAGATTCAACCTGTAGTGTTAAGACACTAAGATTTGTGGTTATTATCATAGAAAGGATTAATGTTTCTCTAAGAACCTGTGTCTACTTGCGTTTAGTACTCGACATTCGTATTGAATTGGAAACCTAGTCTGTTCGCATGTCCAGTGACCTGTTAGCACAGCTACCAGTCCTTAGATGTCTTTTCGCTTCAGGCGCCTGAAGTAGTGTATAGCCCCTCTCACTCGAAAAGATTACACTGTTTATAATACCCAGCTTCATTAAGACTAATATCACTGAGCCTGCTGCAACTAATTCGTCTGCCAAACTCCAAAATATAATAATGTAATTCAGTCTGAATAGTCTGAACAGTTCCTTCTTTTATAGGCTGACTAAAACAGAGGAGTTTTAGTGATAAAAGTATCTCTTGGCTGTTAGGTAATAATCGATTTTCCCTAAATATTTCTGTCGTCCATTATTTCACATAAATTTTTGATTGGCAATAATTTGATATGAAAGTTTCCAAGGAAGAAAGTTTCCGAAAGAAGTGTGAAGTGAATTGAAACTTATGTTTTTCAATATGAAAAACAGACAGAATTAAAGAAAAATTACCCCAACCAATAATAATTATGAGATGGGCATCTTGGTTTCATGCTGTAAAATATTGCGAATACTATTTTGACGATTTCAAAAATGATGTGGATGAGTTGAATGACTCTAAAGCTATAAAAAACGTTAAACGAGTATTAACATCAAGAAATATTAAAATTAATCTCTCATTTGTTTGCTCCAACTATGAATTTATTCCTGAAACTATTACTAAATTAGAAGGTTTTGATTCATTAAGTACTCAAATCAGTTAAATAGATAGTGCTATTGAGAAAGTCGAAGCTGCAGAAGGTCCTATTGCTGAAAAAATAAAACTAAAGTTGCAAGCTGTTCAAACTCAATTATTCTACGTTTAGATAGATGATGTCTTTAGAATAATATTATCCTTCTGAACTAAAATTATTCGAATATACAAATACAAAATCATAACCCAGCAAAAAAAAAAACGATCAAAAAAAGAACATTTAATATAAACATGGTTTTAAGGGAACTACTTCAAAAGCAATGAACAAGAAGTATAAAAGAAGAATATCCTACGAATTAAAAATTCTACCAAAATTAAAATTTCTAAAGTATTTTTATTATATTTCAATAAGGTTAAAGCAGATTCTTTTTAATATAAACATAGTTTTAAGGGAATTACTTCAAAAGCAATGAACAAGAAGTATAAAAGAAGAATATCCTACCAATTAAAAACCCTACCAAAATTAAAATTTCTAAAGTATTTTTATTATCTTTCGATAAGGCTAAAGCTGATTTTTTTTAAAGATAAACATAGTTTTAAGGGAACTACTTCAAAAGCAATGAACAAGATGTATAAAAGAAGAACATTCTACCAATTAAAAATCCTACCAAAATTAAAATTTCTAAAGTATTTTTATTATCTTTCAATAAGGTGAAAGCAGATTTTTTTTTAAATATAAACATAGTTTTAAGGGAAGTACTTCAAAAGCAATGAACAAGAAGTATAGAAAAAGAACATCCTACCAATGACAACCATGGATTAAAAAAGGAACTTCTGCATTCCATGTATAAACAATTTTTACACCCTAATAGACAATCGTTTATGTTTTTACTATTAACAACATAGTAAAAAATATGTTTGTTTATATGTATAAAAGCCTAACTAAGGTTATATTAAACTCAATGTCACGAATATAAGTTAACACAAGTAAGAAAGATATAGTAGGTTAAGCCCGACCATATGATACCCCATACCATTGTGTATGACCATCAAAATTCGTGGAGGCGTCTTATATTAAATATGTGGACAATTATGGACCGATACTTTTACCAAGTGTAAAATAAAATATACGAATACAGAATATTACGTTAATACTAACATTTATATGAATTTATACACTTTAGGGTGATTCCCGAAAGTGGGTTTATATGGGAGCTATGGTAAATTATGGAGCGATCCCCATAAAATTTTTCACTGTGATATCTATTTATATAAAATTTATTTGTGGCGAATATAAATTTGATACTAACATGTGTATGTGATTTATGCACGTTAAAGTGATTTTTGGAAGAGGGTTTTATATGGGAGCTATGGTCAATTATGGACCGAAAATTGGCACAAAGATTGATACTTATACAAAACTTCTTTACACCGAATTTCATTAAAATGTTGCTATATCTAAGGCATTTATGATCATTAAACCCCTATACCGGGACGATATTTGTATGGGGGCTAGGTGAAATAATGTACCGATCATAAACAATTTCAATAGGCTTCGTCCTTGTGCTATGAAAGTCCTAAGTGCTAAATTTCATTGAATTATTTTCAAAATTGCGACCTGTAATTGTGTGCAAAAAGTTTACATGGACAGCCAGCCAGATGGACAGACGGACATCATTAGATTAGATTGGTATATATATTGGAAGGTGGGAGTTGGATGATTTTTTCCGTGCGTTACCCCAACCACTTATGGTGGTGTGGGGTATAAAAAAAGAATAAAAATTTTAAAAAGTACAAAAATTTATTGATCTTTTAAAAAACTGCTTTAACTTTTAAAAATGAAAAATATATTGCATTGTTTAGCTTATCATGAACGGATTTTTGTTTTGTTCTTATATTATAATTTTTCTTTTTTCTATTCATTTAATAAATATTAAAAAAAATCAAAGCGTCCTTTTTAAATTTTTAGTGTATATTTTGAATTTTTAAGATCATTTTTAGGCGCATATTTTCAATAAAATAAATTCATTAAAATCCGTCCTCTGTTAATAATTTATTTTAACATGAGCTTGTGCTAGCAGAGGGTTGAAAAAAAAACTTCATAGATTACAATGCTATAATTTAGTAGCCAATACAAAGCTTCGGACTTTAGAGAAATCAAATGCTCTTACGTTAATTAAAAATGTATAAATTGAAATCATTCAAATAACCAGATATTAGTGATAACTAATGCCAAAGTTCTTACTCACTACACGTTTAAGAAAGCTTGCCAGATTTACCGATTTATTGTAAAAATTCCAAAGTGCGATTTGACGATACTTGTTCAAAAAATGACGATTTCACGAAATGTTCACACACGCCAATTTTTCTTGTTCAAATCTTATTTTGTATTTTAGTAGATAGAGAGAGAGAGAGAGAGAAAAAAAAGATTTTGACGATTTTTTATTGTAAAAATTCCAAAGTGCGATTTGATGATATATGTTCAAAAAATGACGATTTCACGAAATGTTCAGACACGCCAATTTTTCTTGTTCAAATCTCATTTTGTATTTTAGTAGATAGATAGAGAGAGAGAGAGAAAGAGAGAGAGAAAAAAAATTCCAAAGTGCGATTTGACGATACTTGTTCAAAAAATGACGGTTTCACGAAATGTTCACACACGCCAATTTTTCTTATTCAAATCTGATTTTGTATTTTAGTAGATAGCGAGAGAGAGAGAGAGAGAAAAGGACTATAAGAAGTTTACGCTTTAACTTCGAAATTCGTTTGCAATTTAACCAGTATTGTTGAAATAAAGAATGTGTTAAGTAATAAAAAATTTAATTAAAAATAAAACATTACATATAATTTTTTGAGTAATTTTTCCAATTGAATTTATTTTGCCGTAAATTAGGATCACCGGCCCACTTGAATTTTAAAAAATTTTTATAATAATTCAGTAATACTTTTAATTGTGATTTAAGAAATGTAAAAAAATTTTGGCCGCTAGCTCTTAGTTTATGAGTTATGGATCTCTAAAGATTTTGATATATATTCCTGAATATCTTTATTAATACATATGCGATTTAAATTATATTAATACTGATTAAAAGTTCAAATATATCATTCAATAGATATATAATATGATCATATTCATTAAATCCTTGAGATGATTTATGCAATTTTCATTTTGTATTGATATACCGGAACTTACAAAATTTTGTTATTTCTAAAAAAAAATTTTATTCGGTGAATACATATAGAAGAAAGTTCCTGAGTCCGGTCAAATGCCGATTACAGGGAAAACCTTTATTAACGTAAAAAAGAAAATATTTTTATTCTAATTGAGCTGGTAATCTTAATTTGTTCCTACTTTTCAAAATTTTATGTAATATTAAACAGTGCTGGAAGTTTATTTAATAAACAAATACTTTCAAAACTTAGTATTATTTTTTTATATGCATTTTCATTTTTCCAATTTTTTGACGATTTTAAAAATATGCCGATTTTTTCGCCGAATTTTGACGATTGCTAGCAAGTTAAATATACTGGTAGGAATATACTGATATTATCTTATGTAGCGTCAAAACAAAACTTATACACTCATATACACTGGTGCATATTCCAATAAACGCACATAAATTTTTTTAATCAACTTACCAAAAATGGGACCAACAAATAATTAAGCTGCTACAAATTAATTATTTAAAATTATAAAATTATAATTTTTAAAAAAATTAATAATTTAAATTGTAAATTAAAAACTTAAAATGTACATTTTTTATTTCATTTTAATTTTAGTTCTTTAATGCCATTTTTTATAACATTTTCCTATACACGCACTTAAACTAATGAACTAATTTAGCATAATTAATAATATGTTGAAGAACCTTTGTTCAAAAATTCGCTCTGGCATTGATTCGACTAATTGTTTTGAAGAAAATTACTGTCAATTTCTTCCCAGGCTAGCTTAACTTTTTGTTTTAACTTCATTATTGTCATTATGTTTTCATTCTGTGCATTTATTGCGTAAACTTTAAGGGCCATGTACCGTCATAGATTCTCCATTGGATTTAAATCCGTACTGCAAACCAGCCAGTCCAATAGTGGAATACTATGTTCATTAATCGATGATTTAGATTGGTTCGAGACATAGATTTCAGCGTTCTCCTGTTGAAATATGCAATCTTCATCCATTTTTGCAGCCATAAATGAGAGAAGAATATCTTCATTATAAATTGCTCTGTCCATTTTAGTTGGAACATTTCGTTCAACCTCAAATCATCGACCTCAATAGCAAGAATATGAATCGGGACCGTCCAAATTGAATTTCTTTTCATCAGAAAAGATTACTTTATTTCACTCATCTGACCATTTTATGTATTTGCGAGCTAATTTTAAATGATTTTCCTTATGACATTGGCTTACATTTTGGTTTCTTTCATTTTATGTTACCATCTGTTCTAAAAATGTGTGCAACATGTTTGGAAGTGTCTGGAAGGTCAAGTTTATTTTTTATTTCTGTAGCATTTAATTTATTGCGGGTGGCTTCTTCTTTTATTTTATTAATTGCTTTTTTGTTAATTTTTTATTAAATTTTGTTGGTTTTCGCACTCCTTATTTCTGCCCTTTCTTAAGAAAGCCTCGAATAACTTTCTCTGAACAATTAATTTTTCGTTCAATTTCTCTGATAGAACAATGAAATGAAAAAATTGAATTTGAATATTTTCCTGATATGTGAGAAAAGTCCCTTTGGACATCCTTTAAGCCGATGAAATTTCCCAATTAAAACAAAAATATTTCCAGAAAACAGAGATGTTGTCATTAGAAACTTACATTAAGTGAAATAAACAACTCAAACTGTTAAAATTTTTTAATATTTTTTTTTTTTTTGCAATAACTTTTCAGACAAATATTTCTTTACAGCGTTTATGGGAATATTCCACTGAAATGATCACCAATATGTTCTGAATCCAAAATTAAAGAAACCAACAAGAAACAAGTATTTCTTACATAAAAAAGTAGTTATTGTAAGAATACAACATTGTTTTTGATTAAGAGAAACGAATACACCTAATATATATATATATATATATATATATATATTTGAATTGCGTTTATAGGAATATGCACCAGTGTAGTTTGAAGCGGTTTTTAAACATTAAATTCATATAATGGGTAGCTTTAGAACAGGAATGTAAAATTCATTCTTAAATTTACTATTTTTATTACCAAATTATTCAGGTTATTTAAATTTTTAGCTAAAAATTCATTGACAATTTTATTAATTCATAATTAAATAGAAATAACACAAACATCTGTTGATCATTAAAACTGCAAATCATTCAAATTGATGAACAAAATCAGTAATTTATTTCAAATGAAATGCAAAATAAATTAAAGTTTTAAAGATCTGGCTTTATCACATGCTATTGTTATTATTGCTGCTATTAGTACGGCTGCTGCTGCTTATATAGTTGTTGTTGATTTTGCTAACGCTGCTAATCGATTGTTACATGTTCATTTCTCCCAACAAAAAAGATGGCAAAGAGTAAGCGAGAGATTTAACTTAACTAACAAAAAAAAAAAAAAAATGAGCCGAATATGATATCATTTGCAATGTAGAGGGTCTTAACGATTGTTGTTGTTTTTTTGGCTAGTTGGTTGTTGTAAAATACGAATATTCAGATATTTACTAACGGAAAGTGATTCATAAAAGAAATTGAAAATATTTTTGTGTTCTTATTACTCGCACCACACAAAGCTGACATCTGCATCAGAAATATTTTATCTTATCTATTTAGTTATTATTGTTTTTATATGTTTGCTGTTGTTGTTGTTGTTATTGTTGCTGTTAACTGATTGTTGTCTTATTTTGTTTAGATTGTGTTGTCTGTATATTGTGCAAAATTGTCAATAACACAATACAGTCAAACAAATAAACAGCAAACTAACTAATTTAGTACTTTTGTTTTTTTTTTTTTTTTTTTTTTAACAACCAACCACACACTCTTACAACTTTACGAACGAATGAATGAAGAATGATAAAGTGGCAATAGCCAGAGCCACAAAATCAACCAACTCACAAAATAGTCAAGTCAGCCCAACAATAGAGTGTGCGTCAAGAAAAATAAATTGTTATTTTATTTTAAAACGTTGAATGGTTCGGAGGAATACTATAGAGCACAAAAAAATAATAGTAATAATAATAATAAAATCACAAGCTACAAACATTGGTGCGGTTTATAATTTATTTGCAATTTCTTGAAATAATCTTCAAAATTCAAAACATCATCTTCACCAAAGAGTCAGCTAAAAGTTTCCATAAGGAAAAAAACACATTAAGCAAATTATAGGAAAAACGCAAAAATTTACAATTACAAGAAGTTGGAGCAGCAACATCAGTAGCAACAGCAGTAAAAGAAGAAAAATAATGCAAAACTATTTTGACAATGAAGCAACATCATCAGCGTTACACGCAACAATGAAACCGGCTCGTGATGGAAAGTGTTTGGTAACTTTGAGTACTTATGAGGTATGTAGCCACAAATGAAAATAACAATACACATATAACACACGTACATAAATTAGCTGCAACAGCAACAGCAATAACAACTAACAACATATTTGTGTGTTAATCATAAATAAACAACAACATGCACATTGTTAGAGAGTACCCAACAGTTCGTTTGATTGTTCACGATCATTGTGATTGATTTTACTTGTCTTTTTGGCTCATTTTTGATTACCAATTAGCTATTTTGAATAGTTATTTTAGCATATTTTCATTTTCTTGGTGGAAGTTTTGTCATAGATTCAATATAAAGATTGACTAGTTTCTAGATTACTTGGAGATAGCTAGGTAACCAATAAACTCATATTTGTATTATGAAAGGTGTTAATGTAGATTTTAAATAAAATAATTGGAATGAGGCATATGTATTAGACGATTAAATTTATTTGACGATATGTTAGATGATGAAACATTTTGATTGTGTAATATATTGAATACGACAGTCTTACGACTGTTTGAAGAAAACAAATTTTAATTTTATGTTTAGTTTGACGATAAATCGTACAGTGTAAGTCCTGCGATTTAAAAAATAATATAATGAATTTAAACTTAATTTTTTCAATAAATATAATTGCTTAGGGATATATAAGGGCCCCTTTACACGATCAAATTTATCTAACGATTTATCTAATGATTAAAAATGTTGTTAATGTAATGTATTGAATACGACATTCGTAGAATTGTTTGAAGAAAATTAAAAAATTTTGATATTTTCTTTGGTTTGCCGACAAATCGTATAGTTTAAGTACAAGTCATACGATTTAAAAATCACAATATTGAATTTTTAACGATATTTTTTCAATAAATACAATTTTTTCGGTATTTATGAAAGTAATTAGAAAAATTTTATTAATTTCTATTAGAAATTGTGCGAACACTAAGAAAATAAATGTAGAAGTGACATAAAACATTCATCAAGTCGTCGGAGATATCTAAATGTATATTTTAAAACCATTTTTTGACATTAAACTAATTTTCAGTTATATATGAACGTTTAAATAGTCTAATGGCCTCTTTAGTCAAACATAATTGAAGTTTACTTTCGATGAGAAATATTTTTAGAACTGTATGGCTATTCCACGTTTGTTTATGTCTACATACATATATCATGTGCATGTGCACATCTAAGATCAGGAGTGTGTTTTGTGTAGGAACAATTTCATTTTGCGAGGGTTATGCGAAATTTTTTCAGTAGGAGTTAAAGCAACATTTGTATAATATACAACAATATTTTATTCAAAGATCATATGTATATTTAAAAAAATTAATTGACAAATTTTGACCTTAACTTTCTGGAAAACTTGTTCTATCAAATTGTTTGGCAATTAAATATCTTTAACTTGTGTTACATTCCGTTTGAAGTTTCAAAATCGATTTTTAAGAAAAAAAAAATCGCAAATCAAATATGTGTTTAATTTACTAAAATCATTTGAAAATTTTAAACTTAAGTCATAAACGTTATAATTGTTTTATTAAAATATCGTGGATATTTTAGTAAAATTATAGATCATCTTCCACGAGGTAATTTTAAATTAAATTGTTGATCTAATAAATGAAAACATAAAGAAAAGAAATTTGAAGTGCTGGCAATTCAATATAAAACACTTTGGATTTTACAACCTATATCATTCATATATGGATCATTATCAAAAATTATAGGTTTTGAGGTTAAAAAGAATTAAGATTTTTTTGATGGTACATTTGAACAAATATAAAATGATTCAAATGCATGTAGAATCTGTTCAAAGGGCGCGAAAGTTATTGCGGTTTTAAGTTGATCATTAAACAGTTTTACAAACTTGAAGTTTATGTATAATTCCGGAAAAAATTATACGCAATATCAAAACCTACTGAGTTATTAAAAGAAACTTATAATTTTTTCAACGTTTAATTGTATTCGTGTAGCATAACCCAGCAAAAACTTTTTGGTTTTAGGTAATAACAACTACTTATTAAATTATTTTCTTGGTAATGAGGCGTCATTATTATTTGCCTACTTTGTATTACATTAATAAGTACTCAATAGTATAATAGCGCAGTAATACTGCAATCACTTGGATGAGTTGGCTAGAGCGCCGGATTAACAACCAGAAGGTTATTGGTTCAACCCCATTCTGAAGCTGTTAGTTTTTTATAACAAAATGTCTAAAAAGATATTTTAAACTAAATAGAGATTTTGTCGCTTAGTATGCTATGTGCGAGATGGTGTACTGAGTAATACGTTAGTCAGTAAAAACGAATGGTTAGTGTGTGTCCAAGTTCGAGTCTCACTGACAGCAAAATTTTTTTGTTTTTTTTTTTTATTTTTGTTTTCGTTTAGGTAAATATTTTTGAGTACCCCTAGAGTCAAATAATAACTACATGAATTTGTGGACAAGTCGAACAAAAATAACTAGTTATTCAGGCAAAAAATAAGTAGTTTATTTTTGTTTCCAATTATATCTGCTAGCTTACCAGGAAAGCAAAGTTTTTGCTGGGAATTTATGGTTTCCGAGCAAAATTTTCTTTATACTAAAAACCGCGAATTTTAAAAATTTTTCGAAAAATTGGGTTCACATCTAAGTTATCTTTCCATATATTATACGAAAATATATTTTATTTAAGGTTATTACATAAAAGTGAAATCTAGAGTGTTCATACTGGCTAGATGACATTTGATGTAATTTCTTGAACAGGTGATACTTATTGTTTACATTTTAAATTGTTATAGGAGTAAATAAAGTATTTTGAAATGGAAACAAATAAGAAACAATTACTTTCTAAATTGGAAGTTATTAATGAAAAACTTGCTAATAAAAAATTATTATTTCAACAATTAAAAATGGTTAGATACATTTCATTTTGCAAAATCACTTTAATAATTAATTTGAAGATTTGTGTTTAAATTTAAGATCAATTAAGTTCATCAAGAGCAGGTCACTCCAGGGTCATATACGAGATCAGCTACGGATCTGAAAGGCTCTTTTAGACTCCCTGATGAGTGCAGCGTTTTTCAAGCTGAGATTCTCGGCATCCTGAAAGCCGCAGAAATAATCAAGCAGAACGTTGCGAGGGATACCGAAGTCACTCTCTATGTGGACAGTCAGGCGGCTCTGAAAGCCTTGGGGACACATTTGGTGAAATCCAGGCTAGAGCTTATGGAGGACTACATGGCGAGACTCTGCTGGGTGCCTGGCCACTGCAATATTTCAGGCAATGAACTGGCTGATGAACTGGCAAGGCAAGGCGCAGCAAAGAATGTCTCGGAAAGGGAAACATATGTCAAACCACAACTAAGTTTCTTCTATGGGAAGATCAATGATTGGATCTTGGTCAGAACCAATTCGGCTTGGGAGAGTAGAGAGGACTGTAGAGTGTCGAGGACGATATGGCTAGCACTGGACAATGCAGGCACTAGCACTCTCCTGGGCTTGAATAGGAAGAGCTTTAGAATCGTGATAGGGGCCATAACGGGTCACTGTTTGATAGGGAAGATGAGGTCTAGATGGGACGCTAGCAATTCAGATTTTTGTAGAATGTCGAATGGGAATCGACTGTTTGAAGGAGAATCAGGGGTATAACCCTAGGGGGATTGGTAACATCCCCCCTATAGATTCGTTCTCATTCCTACTCTTTTCTCTTCTACTCCTACTCTACTATTTTCTGTATTCTATATTTCACAGCTCTCTGGGTCTCTGGGTGGAGATGTGGTACTTTCTGGTATCACACCAACTTTCTCTATCTATCTATCTAAGATCAGCTGTGAATTGTTTTTTTTTTCTTCTCACGATTGAAACATGAAGTACATAGTTGAAAAAAAGTATTTTTTCCAACCATGTACAGAGTTGCACAGAAATGTGCATCGTAATTTCAATGTAATTTCGCAAGTGTCAAAATGTATGGGAAATTACATAATTTCAACTTGATTTCGGCCGAAACCACGAAAGTACATAATTTCGTATCGGTCTGAATGCCCTAGTATGCACAACTTTTTAAAATAAAATATTCAGTATGTATAACTAAATATATCAGTTAAATCTATTGTATTTATTTTCTTCTTTTTTTTCAATATTTTTAAGTATATTTATTTATTTACTTTTTACTTATTACAATAAAAAATAAAGAAAAATATACATGTGCATTTTGTGATTTCATATTCTGCTACACGCACACGTTAGGACTTATTTAAATACAATTTGTTGGAAAACCTGAAAACTAAAGCATCTAGTAGAAAAACCTGGTCTTTCCCCATCTTTGCATATAATAGACGACTTATACCAGAAACTTCCTTGAAGAACACCTAAACAAAATACCAGATTTAAAGAACATTGTCATGTAGAATGTACAAAAAAGAAATAAATAATCACTTTTACCCTTTGGATCTTTGGATCCATAAGACAGTTTTCTTTATTTTCACTAACTAAAATAGAAACTATCCTTAAACATTTAAAAGGTTATGCGGCATGTCAAATAAATGATTTTTGAAAATATCTATGCTGGAAGATAAAAGAACCAATTATATTTCTATTTATCTATTTATATTATTCTATTTATAGACTACTTTTTATATATATTAAATTTTTTTCTCTTCCAAGGTTTTGAAAAAATTTAATTTAAATTTATTTTAAAATATAAAAAAATAATTGTAGTAATTGTATTTTTCGATTCCTTAAACCAATATTTGGGGTTTAAACAAATAATGCTGAATCTCATTCGATAATGGTTTTGAAATTAGCTAAGTAACGACACAAATCTACGAATCTTATAATTTGTTCAATTGTAAGAGAGACTGAACAAATCAATTCGGTTAAGATAATCGAATTGATTTTGTATTATGAAATTTGACCAATTTCCTTTTAATTACACTATACTGAAAATATGGTTACTATAACTGAAAATATGATTAAACTTTAAATTCTTTTATTACAAATAAGTTTTTGATAACAACTATTAATTTAATAAGGTTATATTAACCAATTTATATCAAAGTATTTTATTAAATTAATTCAAATATCAAATTAATTCAAATAACTAACTTTGTATTTAATTAACACCATTAGAATAATGTTTTTACTGTTATAGTCAAAGAATGTCTGTTGAATTGATACTATGTTTATAATATATATATATATATCATAGCTCCCATATAAACTCCTCTTCTGAAAATCACTGGAATCGCCTTAAAGTGCATAAAATCATCTAGATATTAGTATCAACGCATTAGTCTGTATTTGTACATTTTATTTAACATTTAGTAATATATATATATGTATATATATATATATATATATATATATATATCAAAGATTTGTACAAAAATACAAAAAAACAAAAAGTGCAATTTTTGTGTAACTTTACATAACATTTTTTCAATAAATTTATTTTAAGTGGGTCTCTGATTTTATAGTGTTAAAACAAAAAACTAAGTTCACGCAGTAATCCATGATATTTCATATAAATCTCCTGATTAAAAAAAAATTGTCGCTCCTATTTCCGAAATTTGGAACTGTCTACAGTATTGACTATTTAGGGAACATTAACGGGATATAACACAAAATATGCATAATTACATAAAATAAAATACCCGTCGACATCGCTCAAAAATGTTAAAATTTAAAAAATTTTGATACAAAATTCAACTACCCTATATGCAAGTGTCGAAAGTCTAATGATAAAAGAAAGAAGATGTAGAATTGTCCCCAAATTCCGATTAGTCTACATATGATCGAATGATCGAATGAAATCCAAAAGTATAAAGACGTGATCATTAAATGTTGGAGAATGGGAAAATTTTAAGTAATTTCAAGATTTTTTGAACTTTGAACAACAATCATAATCATAAAATGAAATCTATGGTACTAAAATTTTCCATTCTATTAATTTCAAGTTTTGTAAGTTCATATCTATAAACCGTTTATCTAAAATAGTATTACAAAAAAAACTTATTCAGGTTTAAAATCAATATCAGCTAGGTTAAAAATTTTTGTAATGGTCTCATATATATATTTTCCTAAGAATTTTTATGTATGTTTGCTTCTTAACAGAGCTTTCTTTGAAGCTTATAGATAACGTAGAAAATCTGCTTACTGATGAAACTAGTCCCATTTTAAATCCTAAAAGAGCTAGATTTTTGAATTACGATCAGGAAGTGGAGATACATGACTTTTTTTGCTTCAACTTTCTATTATAACTTGGCAGTTTTGTCTGATATGGACTCAAACATTTTGAGATATTTTGCATCATACAGGTCCGTCAGTTATACTCGTAGAAGGGCCTTCAGACGAAATTTATTTAGTGAAGAAATTCATTTAAAAGAGTAATTGTGCTGAATGCTATATTTTGGATTTAAGACTCAATTAAAGGGATATATGTTACTTTTTTTTACTCATATTAGTTATTTTTGAACACTTTAAACTAATAGTGTTAAAATTTTCTGAGAAGTAAGAAAGCCAAGTTCACATTAGAAAAAAGATTGATCTGAAATATTTGGTAGTATTTTCTGGCAATTTCTAAAACTAAATACAGAGATGATTTATCGTTGTTAGTTTGATGGAGTAAAGTAATATCAATATCTTATTTTTATTTTATTTCAAACGATTTAGAATACTTTTTCAAAAGAGATTTTGAGATATCTGTATGACAAAATATTAATAAATTAGAAATGTTATTTCCGCCGTTCTTTTCCCTTTTATGTTCTTAATTTTATTTTTTAATATCAAGCAAAAATTTGCTCAAAATTTTGCTCTCCTCTTGTGTTTACGTAATTTTCACACTTCCTACATTCTTGACATAAGATCTTAGACAAAGAAATATCTTGCAAAAATTGTCAAATATTAGCCTAATGTGAACCAACTTAGTTTACTTGACGAAACTTTTTAATGAACCTAGTAATATGAAATTAGGTAAACACAATTCTGTTTGATGTGATAAATCATTAAGATGCTCTAACTGGTTCTGCTACTTTTTGAATATACTTAATTAATGGATCTCAAGATATGCATTTAGGCACAATTTATTCGTTTTAAATATTCCTAACTATTAAACATAGATACGAAATTACATACAAATAATACTAAAGTACTAATGATGATTTTGCTTTATTCAAAACGAAAAAAATGTGTGATGTTAAGCATACATGATTCTGATTGAAGTGGCAAATCACAAGGAGAACTAAATAGTACTTCTGTTACTTTCTTCTCCCTTTTTTATGGTGAGTGTCAGGAAAAGAGAAATAAGCTGAAATCACAAAATTTGTCCGCATCCTATATTTTTGATATTTCAATACATTTGGATTTCCAAATTTCTTATTAGATAAATAGAATATTGTAAACATATTCTTGCTAATTTTACCAGTACTTCTGGTACTTTCTTCTCCCTTTTTATGGTGAGTGTCAGGAAAAGAGAAATAAGCTGAAATCGCAAAATTTGTCCGCATCCTATATTTTTGATATTTCAATACATTTGGATTTCTAAATTTCTTACTTGATAAATAGAATATTGTAAACATATTCTTGGTAATTTTTCTTAATATTTTTTTTCCACATTTTCTAAATACCCTCGTATTCCGCATTAAATATTGCTTTGAAATTTCTATGAAAGTGAACAGCATATATAATATGATTTCTTTTATAACTATATTTTTATTAGTGTCGACAAAAAGATTAAACCTTACAAATTTCGTATGATATATGAAATGGAAAGTTTATTAATAACAAATTTATATTCATTGATTAAATAAAACTAAATATTATCTGACAGAATGTCTAATAATTGCTTAATTTTAAAAATAAAAAATGATATCACAAAAATAAATAGTTTTGATTTTAAAATTCTATTACATTTAAACATACAGTGTAGTTGGTAATAAATGGCACAATTGTGGATGGAAGTAAAATTTTATTTTTAATTGGTATTGAGTTTGCTATGCTCCCATAATTTTATGTTACACTGTTTCATTGTTTATTTAATATTGTTATCTTTGTTTTATTATCAAAACAAAAAAAAAAAGTAAAAAACATTTACAAATGTTACCTAGTATTCTCGCGAAAGATTTTTAAGATATTTCTAGACTAATATATATATATTTACAAATGGTTTTCATATGCAATATTTAACAGCAAAATTGTGTTTTGTTATATTATGATGTGAAACTCGTTACAGACATTGTAAAAGTTTTTGTTTATTATTATTTATTTAATAATTATTGGAAATCTCAATATTTCTGTATAATTTCTAGGAACTGTGTTAAAAAATAAATACAAATTTTACAAATGTTAATACTTTTTATTATTAAAAATTTTAATTTTAAATTTAAACGAAATTTGAAGTTTTTAGTACAGAATTAAAATTGTTTAAATTTTTTATTTTAAATGTAAAATTTAAAGCAATTTTTTAGTACTAAAATGAACATTTGAAATTTTTAGTACAGAAGAAATTTAAAAAAATGTATAGAAATGAATATTTGAATTTTTTTAGTACTAAACTATAAACCGTTTACTTTTAGATCCAGGCAAAAAATTATAAAATCTTTTAATTTAATCTTATTAAATTAAATATTAAATATTTTTAGTACTAAAATGAAAATTTCAAATTTTTAGTACAAAATAAAAATTTAAAATTTTTAATACAAAAAAATTTAAAATTTTTGGTATTAAAAGGAAAATTTTTAGTACAAAAATGGATTTGAAATTTTTAGTTCTAAACTAAAAAGCATTTGTTTTAAGTTACATGCAAAAAATTATGAAATCTTTTAATTGAAAATTTATATTTTTAGTATTAGAATTTAAAACTTTTAGTTCTAAAATTAAAATTTTTTGTACTAAAATAAAAATTTTTAAATTTTATTACTAAAATAAAAATTAAAAAATTTTAGCACTAAAATGAAAATTTTAAATTTTAGGTATTGAAAATTTTAGTACAAAAATTAAATTTTTACATTTTTAATACTAAATTTGAAATTTTAAATTTGTACTCCTAAAATGGAAGTTTAAAACTTTTGGTACTAAAACTAAAATTTTTAGTACTAAACTAAAAAACATCAATTTTAAGTTTTAATTATAAATATTTAGTACTAAAATAAAAATTTAAAAGTATACATTTTACATTTTTAGTGCCAAAATGAAAATTTAAAATGGAATTTTTAGCACTAAAGTTAAAAAAATTTTTAATAGTAAAATAAATATTTAAAACTTTTAGTACTGTAATAAAAATTTTTAATTTTTAGTGCTGAAATGAAAATTTTAAACTTTTAGTAGAAAAATAAATATTTTAAACTTTTAGTACTAAGGTGAAAATTTAAATTTTAGTACAGCAATTCCATTTTAAATTTAAAAAATTTTGACCCTTGATTACCGATTTAGGTAAAGTTTGGTGCATATGTAGAGGAATATACAGGGGCATGAAAAATGAACTTTTCTCGTTTTTGTTTTTAGAACTGTGGCAACTCTATAGCTTTGAAAGTGATTAACATATTTATTTAAATTTAAATTTAACTTTTGTTATATAAAAGATATTAAAAAAAATTTTTTTTGTTTTTGGAGTGGATTTGTCAAACCTTGTATTTTAAGATGCCATATAAAAATTTTGAAATATTAACACATCTTTTGTAAGAATTTTCTTTAGTGACGTAAATCTAAAAAAGTCCACCTTGATTTTTTTTATTTTTTTTTTTTTTTTTTTGGTAGGAAGCAAGTACATCGATAAACTTGCTACAGAGAAAATTTCGGAGAAGTCAAAATTTTTAAATTTAAAATGGAATTAAAATTTAAAATTTTTAATACTAAATAAAAATTTTAAATTTTTAGTACTAGAATTTGAATTTAAAATTGGCTACAAAGCTTAAAAATTTTAATAGCAAATTAAAATTTGAAATTTTTAGTATTAACAAATAAAAATATTATACTCGGCTTGACCGAATCTATATACCCACCATTTGAAACTTTTTAAAATTTTACCTTTTATGGGAGGTGGGCAGTAAAGAAGGCGGGCCCATTTTTGGTTTTCAAGTTTACATTGGTCCTGAACTATTTGTGCAAAATGTCATTGATGTTCATGCTTCTTTGTAAAAGATATCGGCCGAAAAATGTAAACTGGTCCATTTTGTTTATGAACCGATTTTGCTCATTTTCAATACCAAACAAACGTTATATAAGACAAATATTTGGACCAAATTTCGTCATCTGGGATGTCCGCCTAGAGCTGAATGCTATTCTGCTTTCAACAGATATACAGACGCACGGACATCGTTAGATTTTCACGAGGACCCACAATATATATACTGCCATCATTTTTTGATGGTCAGTATAAAAAGGAAATTTGAAATTTTTGGTACTAAAATGAAAATTTAAAATTTTTAGTACTAAAATCATAATTTTAAATTTTTGATGCTAAAATGAAAATTGTAAAAATTTTACTACTAAAATGAAAATTTAACATTTTTAGTACTAAATCAAAAATTTAATATTTTTGTAACTAACATAAAAATTTAAAGTCTTTTGTACTAAAATTAAAATTTAAAATTTTTAGTACCAAACTAAAAAATATTAATTTTAAGTTTTAAAGGAAAAAATATAATTTTTTTTAATTATTATTACTAAATCCAAAATTAAATTTTTCTACTGAATGAAAGTTATAAATTTTTAGTACAAAAATTAAAATTTTGAAGTTTATTGCTAAAATAAAAAAATATATATAATTTTAATATCAATTAAAAAATGTTTACGTAATTATTTTAAAAAGGGAAAATTTTACATTTTTAGTACCAAAATAAAAATCTTAAAATTCTAAAAAAATGGAATTTTTAGCACTCAAAAAAAAAAAAATGCTAAATGTTTAGTAGTAAAATACAAAATATTTGAGTTTTTGTTACTATAATAAAAATTTTAAATTTTAAATTTTTAGCAGTAAAATAAAAATTTTAAAATTTTAGTACTAAAATAAATATTTTAAAGTTTTAGTAGCGAAATGAAAATTAAAAATTGTTACTAAAAATTGAAGTATATAACTTTTGGTACTAAAGGTAACTTATAGTACAAATTTGTACTATTTAATATTATGTAATTGGATAAGTACCATTAAACAGAAAATTAAAAAATTTAGCACAAACTTAAAATTTTATATTTTTAGAATAATGAAATATTTTAATAATTTTTTGCATTAACAAAAAAAAATTAGTGCTAAATGTAATTTTTTGGTAAATTAAATTAAAATTAAAAATTAGTACTAAATGTATTTTTTTGATAAAAAATTTAAATACTAAACTACAATTAACAAGCTTTTGTACTAAAGTAATTATTTTGTTGTATTTTTTTTTGGTATTAAAATTAATTGAATAACATTAAAATTATATGTTTCTTTGCTAAATATCTTTAAGTATCTAAAAGACAATTTTAGTACAAAATAATTTAAAATTAAAATCTTTGTGTAATATGTGAAATCTATAACTAAATACCCTTTTATTCTTATTTCAAGGATCGAAAGGAGGCTCTATTAAATACCACCATATTGGATGATACCGGCACATGTCGTTCAAAAGGTCCCAAAATTAATTCTCTGCCTCAGGCAAGACAACAAAATGACTCGACAGACAGTAGAGAAACAAAACAGGATATATATAGTCATATACCAAAACCACCGGTAAATAATTTATAAAACTATACAAATATTCAATAAAATATCCAATTAATCTTATCTATATTTTACAGCCACTTCAAATGACTAACAACAACAGCAACACTTACAAAGCCAACAGCAATAATACAACACAAACAACAACAACAGCTAAAAACAATACAAATGATAATAGTATTTCAGCTCAACGTTTATCGAATAATATGCAAAATATTAATGGAAATGCTTTCACAGCAAATGACACTTATAGTAGACCAAATAAATCTCCAGCCCCTACAAATGGTTTCAGCTCTAATAACAATCAAACTAATAGACAAACTTTACGTTTGGGTACCGTTACCATAGGTGAATATCGCCAACAGACTTTAAGAAGAGAACCAGAGAAATTTGATTTTATTTCAACACAAAAAAAATCACGAGATTCTGGTGATACCACACCCACTAATGAAGCCTTACAAAGTGAACTACAAAATACTCTGTCACGGGCAAATCTAAGAAAATCTAATGGTAATGGATATACCGAACATCAACGCAATTGTCCTTTACTGCAGCAAAGTATGGATTGTGGCAATAATGGTTTTACAGTGGAAGAAATGTCTAAGAAATTACAAAAGTCTTCTATAAATGATAATAGTAATAGGCCAGTAAATAGTGCATCGGGTACAGGAGTAGGTATTCTAAAGAATGGCAATCGTAATGGCACCAGCAGTAGTAGTAAATCTGCAGAGAAATCAATTAAGTTTGGTTAAGATTTTAATGAAGAAGAAGGTAGATTAAGTAAAATGAAAGGATTTGGAAATAATTTAGATTTAAAAGAATAATGTCAGTTTTAATTTACAGTAAATCATATATAAAACAATTAACAGCAAAGTCGTTTATTTCAGTTATTAAACTTTATACAGGAACATTTTTTGGGTTTCCTGAACTTTTAAACTTAATATAAACTTAATGTAAAAAACAAATCTGTAAAATTATCATTAATCCTTTAATTTTTTATAGAATGGTGTCACAATCAATTTTGTTAATTTCTGCTTAATGTATTATAAATTGTTATAATTCTTTATATTCAATATCATATTTAAGTTTATAATTATTTATATAACTGCCTGTTTTTGCTCTAGTGTTATAAAAACAGGCTGTAAGATTCTTCAAGAGAATTTGTTAAAACAAAATTATAATTTTATATTATAAGCAGCTTCGTATTTAGTTGTATGTGCAATAAAATCTCAAATTGTAAATAAATAAAAGAAATAATTATAATAAAACGAAACTATTATTAAATTTTCATTAGATCTTAATTTATGCTCCGGAACGATTCGAGTTTAACTCGATCAAAAATTGTCTCATTAGCAACAGCTTATTAATCGACGCGTTTTCGATACAAATAAATTTTGAATTGAGCTTTTTTATGAAAATTTGAATATCTTAAATACTAATACCCATTAATTTAAGCCACTATAATTTTCTCAATAATTCAGATATATTTTTTTATACTCTGAAGGATACTGAGGATCCGAAAATTTGATCCCAACTAAAAAAATTCATAGTGTCTGTATGATAAGTTTGAATCAGTCCGAATTAAAAAATAATCATGAGTAAAGAAATGACAAACGCATTACCGAAATAATACTGATAATTGAGTTTAATTAAAGGATTTAATTTGTTACTTTAAATATTTATTTAATTAAAAACCATGATCTATTAACTCAACAAACTACAATTTATTGAATAATTTCTCCAAGATGATTGTGAAAAATTAGAAGAACCCACATGAACCTGAGCATAACAAAGTTCTTCTTCGGCTAAGACATCAGTACTGGAAAAGGGTGAGGCACAAGATATATGAAAAAGATTTGGGTGTAAAAGACGTATAGTAGCCACACGTTCACGCCAAGTATTCCAGAAAAGCTAAAATAAATAAAAAATTTCCCATTAATGAAATTCCTAAAATATTTCCAAAAAAAAAAGGAAGCTTACACTCTTATATAAATGACCACCAAATTCAAATAACATAGGTTTCTCCTCTTCCCCACAAATGCAAACACGCATAATATTTCTTTCCTTTTTACGATAAAAATTCAGTTTAACAAATTGCAAAGGCATTAAACTAACCAATTGAAATGTTTCTATTTCAGGATCAAGACCTTTATAGTGAAATTCATTTAAATCGCTGGCCTCAAAGTCATCACAACCAAAGATTATATTGGAACGTGTTAAACCTAATAAATATTGAAAGAAGTTTGTAATTGTTCAATTTCACCATTTCAATTTAGAAAAACAACCTATATGATATTGTCTTAAACCCTCTCCGTATTCAGTGACCTGAGTGAAAGGATTCTCTACTATGACCGGTTCATAAATATCGCGATATTCTTCTAGCATTAGTTTTTGTATACGAAACATTAATTGTAAATTAAATCAGTTACTTAAAAAATATATTTTTTGGTTTTGCTTTGAAATAATAAACTTTAATTGAAATGGAAACTAAATAAAAGGGTGATTCAAAATTGATTTGGAACTAAATTAAATTGTATATAATAATCGTATTTATGTAAAATTGGTCAAAAAACAATTTCTGTGTTAAAAATATATAGAAATTATATTAAAAAGGCAGACATTTTGAAATATATAAATCAATCTTGAAGATTATGTAAAACATTTTTAACGCTGAATCCGTAGGCGGCAATTAAATAAATATGAAAACAAATTTTTATATTTCCTTGCTAAAATCAAAAGCTTTTACAATTTTACAATTCTTTATTCATAAAAAAATTTCTAGTTGTTGAAAACAAGATTTAGGTTGAACTATTTGCTCACCTTGTGTACAATTTGCATAGAATACAAAATTTGAACTGATTTTAATTTTTTTTTTTCAGAATTTTTGTAATCACTACAAAATGAAGACTTTCGTAACATTTTCGCTTTGATATGTTTCTCACCAAAATACAAAAGTATTAACAACTTTCAAGTAAAATACAAATTTTAAAAAGTAAGAATTAAAAAAAGTATATTCAATAAAGGCACTAATATTCCTATAATTTGCTAAAAATAGGTGCCCATTTTCCAAAAAGCATTAATATAAAAAATATAAAAGTTAAAATTTTGATAAAACGACCAACTATTAAATGCAGTCGGATTTTCATTTGCTTCATAGATACATAGGTCACAAATTTTCTCTCTCTTTTCAAAAAAATATCAATTTTGGTATCAATTTCCAATTTCCAAGAAGGGGAAAAAATTCTCTTTCCAAAAAAATATCAATTTTGGTATAAATTTCCAATTTCCAAGAAGGGAAAAAATTCTCTTTCCAAAAAAATATCAATTTTGGTATCAATTTCCAATTTCCAAGAAGGGGAAAAAATTCTCTTTCCAAAAAAAAAATATATAAATTTTGGTATCAATTTCCAAGAAGGGGAAAAAAATTCCATAAGCGTATACGAAAGTGATTAGACATCACCAAAACTTACCGAATTTCGAAATTTGACCGTAACTCCCCCTAGAATAGTAATTCGTGTTATGAAAAGAAAGTAGTGTTTTATTTAAACTCCTTTTTATGCCTTGTTTGATAGACAATGTGTATAGATTATGACTTTTTAACACTTTGTTACAAAGCAAAATATTTATTAGCTAAATTTCTCTAATAACTGTAAAAAAGCCATATTTTCCCCATAGAAACGCACGATACAAACTCCAGATCCGATGCCGCACGAGTTAACGATATCCGATTTCTCAGTATATTTCACACAATAGCTATTTACAACCCAATAAAAGATTCTAGTGGGTGTTATGATCAAAATTCAGAAGTCGGTAAATTGTTGGTACAACCGAATGTTCATTTTAACTTAAAAAAATTTCCCGAAAAAGTAAAAATTAAAAAAAAAACCTAAATTATATAAAAAGTACCAATTGTAAAAAGATTGCCAATTAAAAACAAATTGTTCATTTTTAAGAAAAGCACCAGTTTTCCAAGAGGATTAAAAATTGAAAAAACTCCATACCAAAATACAAATTTTAACCAAAGTAGGTATACATTTTCTAAAAAAAAAGGGTACCAATTTTCTAAATAATTATATATCTATGTTAATAATCCATAGATTAATACCTTAGATTAATATAGATGTGAAGCTGAAAAAAAAAAAAAAATAAATAAATACCCAATTGAAAAATTACTCAAAAAACACACGAACTAAATTTTTTTTCAACGAAATTTTCTATTAACACATTCTTAGGCTTAGGTTTTTTTGACAAGCGATTTAGGTTTTTGACAACAGAATTTCATATCTATGTTAATCTATGG
This sequence comes from Protocalliphora azurea, assembly GCA_932274085.1. Classification (NCBI taxonomy): domain Eukaryota; kingdom Metazoa; phylum Arthropoda; class Insecta; order Diptera; family Calliphoridae; genus Protocalliphora; species Protocalliphora azurea. Next base: position 135,163,401 of record OW026523.1, on the reverse strand, counting down.
TTTTTACCATAGATTATTAACATAGATAAGCTTTATATCTATATTGTTAATTTGTGGTTTTCACTCCCTCAAAAAAAGTACGCGAACACAACTAGTATAAATATGAACTTTATTTTTATTAAAAAATAAATTAATAAATAAATAAAAACCATTTTTTATTCCAAATAATATCACATACTTTTAGGAGTAACATTTTATTTAACAACCATAAGCTTTTACAGTAGTATTTTAACAACACTTGTATCATAGATTAACAACTGTATATTTCAGAAAGCTTTAGTCTCCCAGCAAAAAAGAACTGAAAAAGAGTCGAAGAAAAATAATTATACCAATGTGTTGTCATTGGAAAAAGAGCTGCTGAAGTCATGGTTGTCATTGATAAGATGTTCTTTTTTAATAATTCTTATTCGTTGCTTTTGAAGCAATGATAATTTTTTTAATAAAAAATATTGTTTTAGCATTGTTAAAAGATTTTATTATCTTTGATTTTAAATTGCTAAAATTGAAATTATTATCCTTTTTTCCAGCTAAGAATACATTTCTTTTTACTTTTTTGGAAGAAATTTTTAATAACTTCCAAAAAAGTTATTCTTTAAAGTGTTGAAAATTTTCATTTATCTTTTTTTGTTTTTTTTTTTTTTGTAAGCTTTTGCTCATTTTTTTGCTGGGCTGTTTTATTTCCTTGGCTCTAAAATAAATCAGTTAATATGCCAAATTTAAAAACTTTTTTATTTACCAATTCCTGTTTTTGTCAACATATCATTTAACTCAATCATTTAAAGAAAAAAAAAACAAGAAAATTATAATCGGTCAAGCTCGACCATATGAATCTGTGGACAGTGTTGCCAGAAAATTTTACTACATGTTCCAAAGTTGAAGGTTCCCCAAAGATACCAGTTTTTAATTACAAATCCCTACTTTTGTCTCCTGCTTTTGTTTTTATTATAATTTTTTAATAGAAAAATTTACTAAAACATTCTATGTGTAAATAAATGTGTAAAAAAAAAATAATCATTAAAATATTCTATAAAAGAAAATTTTAACAAACTTTATTTTTAAAATGAATTTTCTATAAAAATAAAATATGCCAAAATTTTCCCGCATAAAGAAAAGAAAATAAAAATAAAATTTATTGAAAATTGAAGACTTTTATTTTATAAATTAAAAATTTCTCAATATAATCTATAAATAGAAAACAATTCGTTACTTTCGAAAAATAGAATAATAAACGAGTAATTTTTAAATATAAAACATCGAAATTTTTCTTTAAAAATGAAAATTAATTGAAATTTGTCTACAAATTTAAAATCTATCAAAATTTTTCAAACTGAAAATTTATCAAAAATTTTCTATAAATTTAAAAAGAATTCAAATAATCTCGAATTTAATATATCTGTGTATTAGGGTGGGTCTAATTGTTCGATTGAGAAAAAAAAGCGAAAGCGGTATAGCAAAAACGAAATCCAAGCAAAATTCTAAGAAAATTATCCTAAGAACCTTCTTTCCTACAAGCGACTGAAATAGGTCCGAAATACAAGAAAATTGTATATTTTTTTCCGAAATGGATCTCAAAAAAGTGTTGTAATTTTCAGCTTGTTGTTATGTATATATATATATATATATATATATATATATATATACATTAAAATTTTACACCAGAGGACCATTTAGTGAATTTTTACGTCTCTTGGTAGGAGCTAGGTTTTGATTTTAGACCCATAATTTTTTAGAATTCTTCGCAGATTACGTTTTTGCTATACGCCTTTTGACAAAAACTATTGAGCCACCCTAATGTATATAAATTAATAAATCTGTCCCAAAGGAAAGTTTAAATCACCAATTCGGGCACAAATTGTCTCATCTGGCAATACTACCTGTAGTCAATTGTGCACAGTATTCGTAAAACTGCTCTTGGTTGGGAAGCATCTCGCGCTTCGTCGTTTTATGGCAATCAGGCCGTTCGTGTTTGTTGGCCTTCGAGTGTTTTGCGTTTGAAACTCGCATTGGTTAATGGTTGCGCAAAACATAACTGTACCGAGCTACGGTTTGTGAAGCGGATATTATCCGCATGCACTCGTTTTACTTCAATTGAGGTTATATTTGATAACTAATAATACTATGTAGATACCTGGTGGAGAACGAAACAAAACTCAATTTTAATAGTGAATAGGAATGGAATTCGGGAATTCTAGCTGTGGGTTGAAGGCTGTTTTCGGAGGAGGCTCCTTAAATCCAACTAAATAATTCCTCTTCAGTGGTAGATTACTGTTGAAGAGTTAACTTAAAAACTAAAATAAAAAAATAATAAATTAATTTAAAAAATTGTACACAGATTACTGACAAATTCGGAAGAGTGATTTATACATCTATAAAACTTGTTTGTGCCAAATATATATGTATTATCTTAATACTATTTATGTATGTACAGGGATATATTCACGTTAAGACGATTTTCGGAAATGGCTCTTATAAACCAGTGTATGCCTTATACATATAACTTATTTATGCCAAATTTCACTAAGATCGTAATATATGTATATATGTATGTATATAAGGCATATATAAATACCCTACAAGCAAAATAACACGAAAGTTATTCGAATTTGTATTGCTTGGAAAAAATTTTTATTGCTGCAATAATAATACTCGTATTACTAAATTTCCCCCAACGAGAGATATTATGCATCACAAACGATACATCTAAGCAATAAGAAATCAATACGCCTGGAAGAAAAATTGGCAATATTGCTAGATAATCATATAGGTGGAAAAAAGAAGATAATCGTCTGTAAGATATCTTGAAGTAATATAGTAAAGAAAACGTTTACATCTTGTAGAGCATGCATGCACATAAATCTTAACATCATAAAGCCCGAAAACGCTCACATAAAATATCCATTTTTTACTAAAAGACAAACAGATTTCTTCAGTATTTTTACATTTTTGAATAATTTTTCGACAACTGAAAAATTTTGACTGAAAAATAAAAGTTTTTATTAATTTCACCAGATGATCTCAATGGGATATCATCACTTTATTACGAAGGTGATAATCACTTGACTGAAAAAAGGTGATATTTTGAGAATAAAAATAATAAAAAAAAAAAATAAATAAAATTTTATGTATTTCTTCTTGTTTATTGCCTAATTTTCTCTAAACTGATAAAAATACAATATTAGAAAAATATTACTTTGATGATTTTCGTCCAAATGTTAAAAAGAAGATATTGCTTAAATTTCTTCTAGGAAGATATCTTTCAAATGTAGGTAAGTAAACTTCGAAGAATTTTTTCTGTGAGTTATAAGCACCAGCACAAACACATACTACCCACCCCAACCACCTATGTTTATGTAGGGTATAAAAAAAAGACAATAAAACAAGATTATTACACAACTTTTTCGAATGTAAAATTACAAGCGATATAACATTTAATTGTGGTTTAAAGTTGTTGCTTTAGTTTATTTTTCTCTTTGAATGTTTTAATGATTTAAAAAAAAAAGAAAAGTTGTCATCAATTTTCCTCAAGTGGGGACCAATTATCAATTAAGTATTCATATGTTATGGTATTTTTATTATGTTGGCTAGTGGAGCAACTGATAAAGACTTAATTTACTTCCTTCCTACTATGATGAAGACATTTAACCCATTTTTCTTCTTTTGCTTATTTGTTGTTGTTGTTGTTTTTTTTTTTTTTTTGCTATGTATATGGTCATGGACATAAATAAATAATAAATGAATAAAATGATGAGCGCTGTTGTCTGTCAGGTAAGTTTTGGTTACAACAACAAATTTTAAGTAAAAAGCTTTTTTTAAATAATGTTGTAACACTTGCTCCACTATATTTGCTGAGATCTCTTTTACACTCAGCATTTTTAAGCCAAAACTAAAAATCCATTACAATCCTCAACATTGCTTTAATTCAGTTATTAAGTTAATTCGCGTTGGTTGTATTCGCTTTGAGATTATTTAACGGTTTTTGTTTTACATTAAAGAAAGAAAGACTGTTAATAATTTATTACTAAACATGAAAGTTGTGTGTGTTATTACGAAATTATTTGTTTATTTAAGTTTTTTAGTGACTGTGTGTCAATCACATCCAGTAGTCAATAGTGATGGCATTTATAATGCAGAAAATGCAGAACCAGAATTAGCTCATCAATCGGAATTATCCGATGATTTAGCATTACATTCTCAGGCAGAAATTCCAGCGGATTCTGGATTTAAGGTATTTCCATTATACAATATTAATTTATAATGGTGGCTATTCTTGAAAACGCGTCAAAGAAGTGAAAATTTCCATTAAAACAAAAACAAAGTTTAAAAAATTGTTTTTGTTTACCGTACATATTTCTAAAATGGAATTTACCGTTTATTAAAGAGAGAGAAACGCGTTAAAATTCTCACGATTATTCCTTTTTAAAAATGTATGGTGAAAAAAAAACAATTTTTGAAACTTTGTTTTTGTTTTAATGGAAATTTTCACCTCTTTATTTACATATGATATTGAAATTTTAAAATATGTGTGAAGTTGTACTTAAAAAAAAGGTTAAATTATTTATTTATGTTGGTCATATTGACCTTGAAAAACGATTTTTTATAATTATTAGTTGATTTTTAATGTTTGAATTTAAATAGATATTTTACAAGAAAATAATAAAGCGCACTAAAAATGTGACAAATAATTGTCTAAACAATTAAACGTGTTTTACTTAAGTACAACATAAAATTCTCAGAAGTTGACCTTTTGGATATAAAAACGAGAAAGAAAGTTCAAGACCGACTACATAATACCCTACACCATTGTGTACGAGCATAAAAATTCGGGAAAAGGGCTTATATTACACCTGTGGTCAATTTTACTAAATGTAAAATAAAATATACAAATACAAAACAATGCGTTGATACTAACATCTATATGATTTTATGCACTTTACGGCTATTTCTGAAAGTGGGTTTATATGGGAACTATGGTAAATTATGAACCGATTCTCATAAAATTTGGCAATGTTGTTTCTACTTACATAAAACTTATTTGTTTCCATTATTAACTTGATACTAACATTCGTATGGAATTTATGCACGTTAAATTGATTTTCGCAAGAGGGGTTTATATGGGAGCTATGATCAATAGTGCACTGATCTTCATAAAATTTGGTACAAAGATTGATACTTTGTACCCAATTTCATTAAAATATCCCTATTTTTAAGGGATTTTTTTAGTGTTAAACTCTATTCCGGCGGGAAATTTGCATGGGGGCTAGATGAAATAATGGACCGATCATAACCAATTTCAATAGGCTTCGTTCTTGTATCGTAAAAGTCCCGTGCTTTGTGCACAAGATTTACATGGACAGCTAGCCAGACGAACGGACATCGTTAAATCGATTTAAAAAATGATTCTGAGTCGATTGGTATACTTTAAGGTGAGTGTTAGATAACTTTTTCTTTGCGTTACAAACATCAGCACAAACCCCAACCACCTATAGTAGTGTAGAGTATAAAAAACAATAATATAATTACTAGGTGTTGTTTTTAAACTTTAATTTTTTAAATAAATTACTAAAATAATTATCTTGAATTTGTGTGTGCACTTAATTGAAACTGATCTTAATTAGTACTGGTATCAACAAATATGTATGGTTTATAGTTATTATGTGAAAAATTATATTTAAATTTAAATTTTGTAACGAATCCATTAAAAAGCTTATTTAATATTAACCCCCTTATTTCGTAAATCGCTTTTTTTAAAAACAAAAATAATTTATATGAAAACTTTTTCAAAGTGAAGTTTTATACAAAATTAGTCCCTTAATGTAAATAACTCAGTATTGATGTTATTATTTTGTATTATTTTCTTAAAAGAAACTAAAAATCTGTGCAATATAAAACTAATCTGAAAGTTGCCAAACGACTTCGAAACTTAATGTAACTCCGCTAAAACTAATATTTATTGTATTCATAATTCTTTGATTAATTCCTAATAAAAAAAAGAATTTGTAGATTTCGTATTACCGCTAAACCCAGTTTTTCTTCAGGAAGTCAAATTTCCCCTTAAAAGGACTTAAAAATTTGAGAGAAATTTTTAAGAATATTATAAAAAACAAATTCTAATATTATATCAACCCAATATGGATATCAAATGAAAGCTACGAATCACTGCAACAGAGCAATATCTTTTATTAAAATATTTCAGAGCAAAAAGTTAAGAAAGTATATTTTTAAAAATTTAACCCTTTAATATATATTTATTTCTTAATTATATACCTTATATAAAGGATATTTTCTTAATATTTTGCTCCGCTACATTTAAATAAAAACTTTTGGTATATTGCAGGAATTCTCAGCTTTCATTTGGCATCCATATTCGGTTGATATAACTTTGGTAAAGATTTTATTATTTTTCTTTTTAAGTCGGGTATTTTTCGTCCTTTTGAGAGAAACTTTGACGTCCTGAGGAAAAACTTACTACGTAGTTGTATTATGTATGGGCTATAGTTGAAAGCATATATCGATTTTTTTCTTGTGTGAGAAAAACAATATACGCAAAATATAAACAAACATTTGTAACGATAAATTTGTACAATATCTTTGTTTTGATATTGCTTACTGATATTGCTGAATTAGAATTATATTAATGTTGCCAGAACAAGTTGCTAGATTTTATTGATTTAAAGATATTTATTTTTTTAAATTATGTCCAAAAAACCAAAAACAACAAAATAAAAGTGCAAATCGTCAAGAAGGTAAAAATTAAAAAAGTACAAAATTGTAAAGAAAGTACCACATTTCAAAATCTTTAAATTTTCAAAAAAAAAAAAAAAAAATAATAATAATAATAAATTTAAAAAAGCCATCAAAAAAATATGCAATTTAAAAAACTACAGTTTTCAAAATAAAAAACGTATCAAAGTTAAAAACGTACCATTAAAAATATTACAAATTAAAAAAAGTATTCATCGGTACCAAATTTCAAGAAGGTAAAAATTACAAAAAAAAAACTATTTTTAAAATAAATTATTAATGTTCCGATACGAATTTATTGTACTTTTATTGTGCCAACCTAATTTAAAATATCTGCTTATATTGTAGGTGGGCGGTAAAGTAGACGGATTACCCTCATTTTCTTCTTCCGATTTTACATCTATCCTTGAACTATTTGTACAAAATTTCATTGCCATGCATGCTTCTGTTAGAGAGATATCGGCGGAAAAGAGTGAAATTCTCTAGTTTTTCTGTTTCTATTTTGCCCATTTTCAATACCAAACAAACTTTATATAAGAGAAATATTTCTAGACCCGATCCTTCTATCAACATAAAACCGGATGGACAGACGGGCGAACGCTGGATCGACTTAGGTTTTCATGAGGATCCAGAATATATATATATATATTTAGATGACTATTTCGACATGTTATACACGGAATGACAAATTCAATATACCCCATCTTCATTAGAAAAAAAAAATTTTAAAAAATAAAAATTAAAAAAAATTTATTGCTTTTCAAAGTATTTGCAATATTAAAAAAAAACAATTAAAAAAATATATAAAATTAAAAAAAATAAATTCTCAAAACATGATAAATTAAAAAAATTTATTTATAATAAAATTACCGATTTTCAAAAAAAGAAAAAAAATTAATAAATGAAAAATAAAAATAAAAAAATAAAAAAATAAAATAAAAAAATTTTAAAAAGTAAAAATGTTATTTTTTTATATAATAATTTTGAAAAAGTTAAAATTTTTAAGAATAGTGTCAATTAAAAAAAGTCATAATTTTCAAAAAGTGTAAATTTCAGAAAAATTTGATTTATAAATAATTTTTTGAAAAATGTTCCGAAATTAAAAAAGTACTAATTAAAAAAAAAGTATCAAATTTAAAAACGGCACTTTTCAAAAAGTTACTTATTTTCAATAAAAGGACATATTATTAATATTATTTTTCAAAAAAGTGCAAATTTAAAGTAAAATGAATCAGAAAATATAGTCGGTCAATCAAGACCATATGGTACCCTAACAATTTTGTATACGCGCATCGAATTTTAGAGAGGGGTCTTATATGGTATATGTGTCTAATTGTGCAATTGTGCTATATTTGTATTAAGTGTAATGTATCTTTCTATAAAAAATACATAGTCTACAGGCTAGACTATAGACTAGTCTACAGGCTAGACTATAGACTAGTCTACAGGCTAGACTATAGACTAGTCTACAGGCTAGACTATAGACTAGTCTACAGGCTAGACTATAGACTAGTCTACAGGCTAGACTATAGACTAGTCTACAGGCTAGACTATAGACTAGTCTACAGGCTAGACTATAGACTAGTCTACAGGCTAGACTATAGACTAGTCTACAGGCTAGACTATAGACTAGTCTACAGGCTAGACTATAGACTAGTCTACAGGCTAGACTATAGACTAGTCTACAGGCTAGACTATAGACTAGTCTACAGGCTAGACTATAGACTAGTCTACAGGCTAGACTATAGACTAGTCTACAGGCTAGACTATAGACTAGTCTACAGGCTAGACTATAGACTAGTCTACAGGCTAGACTATAGACTAGTCTACAGGCTAGACTATAGACTAGTCTACAGGCTAGACTATAGACTAGTCTACAGGCTAGACTATAGACTAGTCTACAGGCTAGACTATAGACTAGTCTACAGGCTAGACTATAGACTAGTCTACAGGCTAGACTATAGACTAGTCTACAGGCTAGACTATAGACTAGTCTACAGGCTAGACTATAGACTAGTCTACAGGCTAGACTATAGACTAGTCTACAGGCTAGACTATAGACTAGTCTACAGGCTAGACTATAGACTAGTCTACAGGCTAGACTATAGACTAGTCTACAGGCTAGACTATAGACTAGTCTACAGGCTAGACTATAGACTAGTCTACAGGCTAGACTATAGACTAGTCTACAGGCTAGACTATAGACTAGTCTACATGCTAGACTATAGACTAGTCTACAGGCTAGACTATAGACTAGTCTACAGGATAGACTATAGACTAGTCTAAAGGCTACTCTATAGACTAATCTACAGGTTATTTTACAGGCTAGACTATAGGTTATTTTACAGGCTAGACTATAGGTTATTTTACAGGCTAGACTATAGACTAGTCTGCAGGCTAGACTATAGACTAGTCTACAGGCTAGACTATAGACTAGTCTACAGGCTAGACTATAGACTAGTCCTCAAAAAGACATGAATTATTAAAAAAAACGTACTAAATGAAAGATTCTATTAAAAAAATAACTGAAAAACGAATTTAAAAAAAATTTTCAAAATAGTATAATTTTTCAAAAATAAGTACCACTTTTCAAAAAACTATTAAAAAAATACCATTTTTTTAAATACAACGCAACAATTTGCACAAAAAAGTTATTGAAACAATAACAGTTTTCAAAAACTACCGTTTTAAAAAGAAAGTAGTATTTTTTTTAAAAAGGCACACATTTTCAAAAAAATATTTTTCCAAAAAAAAATAAAATAAAATAAATATCCAAAAAGTAAAACATTCTTCTTAAATATTGCAGATATTATTCAGAAAAAAATATACATACTTGTAAAAATAATTTTTAGAATAGATAAGATTATCCCCTATATTCCGAACTTTAAAATTGAAAAATCTATAATAAAACAAAACATATAAAAATTTCAAAATTTTCAATTTTGTTATAGTCACAAAGTTTAGAATGTAGGTGTACGTTGTGAAGGATATGTAAGACACTACACTGCCGAATTTTTATTAAAAGGCGAGGAACACTTTATAAATCATAAATTCTAATGAATAAATTTTAGCGAAAAAAATTTAAGTGTTTCTAACTTTAAAAAAAAAAATGAATTCTATTTAACATTTTCTATTCCAGATATCATTATTTAAGGCTGCTGAAAAAACACGAGAGTCGGTCAATATAGAATCAGAAGATATACCTTCGAAAGTATTAAGTCTCTATGATAATAGTCAAAAGAAATTTGTGGATAAAACACAGGTGGGTAAAAAATGAAATTTAAAAAATTCTCTAAAATATACTTTACAATATTAAAAATATTTATCATTATATTTTAAAATCATTTATTTTTCCCCAGCCCCTTCCCATTTTGGATACCATAAGTGAACATGAGAAATATGGCAACAATGGTGATATGTTTGATGGAATTTCCCGTGGTCTAGTTAATGGTTTTGAGGCCTTTTCAAATCTTTTAAATACTTTAATACAGGTAAATTTATTACAAATCTAAACCACATAAATAACTTACCTTAAATCTAAAATAATTTTTAATTTAATTTCATTTTTTTTTTTAAATTTCAGAAACCCAAAGAAATTGCTCGTTCCATATCCAAAGGCATTACAGCACAACTAGATGTTATAGGTGGCAAAATAGTGGGTCTTTAATAAAATTGTGTTATTTATTATTAATTTTATTTAATTTTTTTTTTTTATTAAATATTGACTTTATTAGCAAACATTTTTTCTTATATATAGAAATTTGCCATTTCGTAAAAACACATTTTCTGTTTTAATTTTAAGTGTTTTTTTTTTAATTAAATAAATAAATTAAATCGTTATGTTTTTTTTTATATTAAATATAAAATTTACTAATATTTTGTTTTGTTTACTTTAAAAGAGATTTTTTTTTTTTTTTTTGATTAAAGTAAATAGTGTTATATAAATGTATGAATCATGTTTGGAAGACTGTTTAAATAATTATTTCGTTTATTTGAAGATATTTTATAGTAATTCATACATTATGCATATGTTTATATTATTTGTTTTATTTTTTTAATGAAATAATAATTATGTGTTTAAAACTTTGAGCTAGTGGAAGGTGAACAAATAATTTGAATATTAGGGAAAAAGGAAATATAATTAAATAATCTAAAGCTAACAAAGTTTTGAATTAATAAAACACAATTTTTAAACCTCTAGAGTATTAGAGAGTTATTCAGAAATTCGATTAAAACATTTGGGAATTACTAAAATTTAGAAAATTCCAATTAGAAATGCAGAGTAAGCCCCCGACTATAGCTTTTAGTTTTATAATTAGAAAATAGTTTTAATTTTTTTTCTTAATATTATCTTAATTTGGAATTAAATTTTTGTTGCTAGCTCAAAGTTTTAAAGGAATGTGACTCATCACCACTTTTTTTATAGGCAGTATTTTTTTCTTAGAACTTAATGCCTCAAATAATGCCGATAACATATAGTAATTTCCAAATATTTTAAATTTAAAAACAACTCTATGCTACCCTCATTTTCCAAAGCATAAATATGCAATTTAACATTTAATAACATTTAATTTGTTTAGTAAAATAATAAATCTTATTATTTAATACTTTAAAAACCAATAAATAAAATTGGTTTTTTTGGGATTATTGATCTTTATATATCAAACTAATAAATTCTAAAAATTAATAAAAATAATATTTGTTTTATATAAGACTATAGGAGACTATAAATAGTTTTTGGCACACACTCTTTATAACCTTTTTTTAGCGAAGAAAAAAGGCACAATTACTTACTTTTTCCTCTTAGATTAATTTTAATTTTTCTCATGGATAACTGTTACTGATTTTTTGGAATTTGTTTTATAAGAAGAATTATAAAATTCCTCAATTATAATTTGGTTCAATCTTCCCAACTACTCGGTCGTGTTTGAGGATCAATGGAGGGTGAATACGATTTGTAAGTATCGGATTCACGCTTATGTTTCACAGTGCAGAATAATAACATTGAAGTTATAAGACCAAAAAGTTGGGCAAATGCTATACCCAAGCCCACAGCTCCAATAACATTTAATTTGTCGGTTAGCCAGTGTTGCAGAGAATGAATGCAACCTTTATCCCACCATAAAGAAGGATTTTCAGATCTGTAAAAGAAAATGACATTTAATATTTTTCTTTCAATAAAACATTAAAAAAAAATGCTAACCTGCCGCAATCTACTCTTATTAACAAACTATCTCCGGAACCCTCGGTAAGTATACCACGATTTTCATATATGGGTTTACAGCAAGATTCGGGCACCCAACGTTTGCCACTCCAGGATTGTATATCATACCAATCTTCATAAGAGGAAACACCACAACATTCAAACTGTAAATATAAAAATATATTAATTAATAATCTTCATTTTCTTTTATAACAAAAACTTTTTACCGAAGTTTGTACATTATCCCATATAGTAGCTACAGAGGGTGCTATCAAAGAACCACGATCCGAGACATTATAATGCTGCTCGATACCAAAACGTAACTCATTGGCCAAAGTACGACTCAAACCACCACGGAATATAAATGCTATCGAACCAATTAAGAATTCACTCAAAAACAATGTTATAATCAACATGAAATACTAAAAAATTTTATAAAAATTAAAATTTTTTTAAATTAATAAAATTTTATCTCCACCTACCAACACTAAAAGACAACGTGATTGCACCCAAGCTCCACAACAACCCAAGAAAGATGTTACAAACCCTATGACACCAATACACAAGAACACCGAATCAGCACTTAAAGCTGCATGATCTGGCAGCAAAGTAGCATAACCTTCATATGATAAACGCAACCAAATACCAGCTCCCAGAAAAGCACAACTGCAAAGCTGAAAAAAAAAATTTAAATGTAAATTTTGTACGTTTGTAGGTGTTTAAATATAATTATGAAAAAAAAACACATTTTATTAACAAAAATACAAGAATTATAAATAATAAATAATAAACAATTTATAAAATAAGCTGCTTTTACTATGTTATTACACGTAAAGTTTTAAAATATGCGGGAAAAGAGAATAGGGGAAAAATTACTTCGACACACACTGTTTTTACAGTGACTAATAGAAAAATTGTGTTCAAAATAATTAAGTTGTAAGGCTATTTGTGGGGGGAGTCGTTTAAAACAATAAAAACTTATTTAATAGAGGAAGTGATTTAAATTATTCTTTTTTAAGTTTAAGAAAGTAAAATTGACAGAAATTTTTATGTTGTAGACAGATTAATTTTAAAAAAGAAATAATGATCTTTCCGTTTTTGAAAGAATGTACGATTTTGAGGTTTGCGCTGATGTTTGAAGCTCTTATAGAAAATTTTTCCTTGTTATTAATAAGAAATTTTTTAAAGTTATATGAAAATGTACGCATACTCAAGTATACTGAAGTGAAGCTTTAAACAAGAGCGTTTCACTTTAAATGGGTTTCAAAGTATATTAACTGAAAAAAAAATCCTTTAATTACACTATGCGACAGTCAAAATCGGGATGGGATGAAACCAACGGGAAATATTATATCGGTAAAAAAGAAGTTATACGTGTCCCGGCGTTTCGCTGGGTCACGTATAGGAATCAAGATATATCGATTTGAAGTTAGTAACTATCACATAGGGGAAATTGTGACCTTTGGTGGTCTTTTTTTTTTTGACATAACTCGAGAACCACCAGTCCGATTTTGCTGAAACAAATTAAAAAAAATTAGGAATTACAATTCCTTTAATCTGTTCATACAACGTTTCGCTGCATAAGCAACAATTTCGCAGTTATAAATAAATGTATGAAGAAAAAAACTATTTTTTGCCTAAAAATTTGAATTTTTTTATTTTTAATTCATAAAAAATCCAAAACGGTAAAAAAAGTGTCAAGTCCTATTACTTTCACGTAAAGTCACATAACCTTTAAACAAAATGAGACATAGATCATGAAAATCGATGGACGCGTTTCGCTTTTATTCACAATTAAGTGAAGGTATGAATTTCAAAAATTTGCTCGAGATATGCTCAAAATTCCTAGGAAAAAACATTGATGACTTTTTTTATGATTGTCAGAATTAAAAAAAAAAGTAATAAACAAAAGGTTATTTGATTTTTATGGTAGCGGTAACAAACTAAAAAACGGTCATAATTGTTGTTTATACCGTTCGATTCAGAATCACTTTATGAGCCGGTTTAACAATGTCCATACTTCTGTCGAGTCGACTGGCAGTCTGCCCATTTAAACATTGTGATAAAATCACTTATGGCTCTCACTTTCGGAAATCACATTATGTTAGTATCTACATTAGGGTTCCCTCTTTTTAATGAAGGTGTTTAAATTTTAAATCTCAACTCCTAGAAATTTGCGAATAGCCTAAAAACTAAAAAAATTACACTGATTAAAAAAGTTTAGAGATGACTCAAACGATCGAAATCTTTAAAATAATATATATTTTTTTAATTTTTTATTTTGTTCAACCAAAAATAAATTTTTACAATTGGAATTATCTTGCTTTATATCTCTTTGAATTCCACAGTTTATTATCTTTCTAAAATGGCCAAAATAGATAAAATTTAACCACCAATAATGATGTGGGTAGTAAAACAAATTTAAAGGAAAATTCGTAATTTTGAACAAAATATAATGCAGTAAAATAAGAGTTGAACTAAAAGTTGAGGGAGAAGAATGAAAGTCAGCAAATAGTTTCGTTTTGGTGTTTTACACATCATGTATAAATTGTACGATAATCACGTATGAAATATGTCACGGTCAAAGTTCCGATCGCTTTGAGCCGCCTTTAAATATTTTCCAATCATTCTAAAACTTTGTATTCTATTGTATTTCTTGTTTTTGGACTATTTGCAAATTTCTAGGGGGTGAGGCCGAGAATTTTGACACCTCCATACAAAAGAGGGCTAACATAATCTATATAATATTATATGTATATACACACGTATATTTTATAGAAATATAAACTACATTTATTAAAGAATCTGTCCACAATTGGCAACAGGTCCCTAATGCTCTCACCGAAAATTACTTTCGGCATTGACCAACTATAATTTTCTTACTTGTTTTTGTTTAAAAATACTTATAAAATTAGGACCTTTCTGAAAATGTATGTTTTTGAAAATTTCTTGAAAATGATGCTTTTTTGAAATGTTGACACATTTTCTGGAATGGTACTTGTTTTTTACAAATTGTAAAATAATATTCCTTTTTGAAAACTAAACCCTTAATTAGAATTTTATTTTATTTGGTAATTGCCACTTCTTGGAAACTTATTATTCATTAGAAAAGCACCAATTTTCAAAACGGGAAGAAATTAAAAAAAACTACCAATTTCCCAAAATAAGTACTAATTAATTATGATATTGGTACTTTTTTAACAAAAAAAAATAATAATAATAATAATAATAAAAAAATTTTTTTTAATAATTTTTTCAATTTGCTCCTGTTTAGAAAATGTTTACTTTTTTTATAAGAAATTGTACTCTTTTTTAATTTTTTTTATTTTGAGAACTTTTGAACTTTTATTGAAATTTAGAAAATTTATACTTTTGTTTTAGAAATTGATAATACTTTTTTTTAAATTTAGCACTTCCTTTAAAAATTGTTATTTTTAGAAATTGGTACTTTTTCAAAATTATGGATTTTTTTTTTTAAATTCGTACCACTTTTTAATTTGTCAAAATTTATTCCAGTTTTCGAGAATTGTATTTATATTAAAAAAATCTGATACCTTTTTAAAATTAGGTCTGCTTTTAAGTTGTTCTTGAAAAATTATTTTTTTTTAATTGATACATTTTCAAATTTATGGACTTTTTCAAATTGGTAGTACCGTTTTTAATTTATTAAAATTTATTCCTGTTTTGAGAATTGTATTTTTTTCTAATAAAAATATGGTAATTTGTCTGAAAATTGTTTTTTTTTTTTCTTTTAAGAATTAAAACCATAGAATACCTGTAGAAGTTTATGTGAGCCGCAGTTTAAACTAAATTTTCAAAAAACATACTAATTTTTTTCAAAACACAAAAACAAAATATATCGGCTTCATGTATTTTGTTGTTGCATGATGTAGGTTTTTGTCTCTCACATAAACTTCTAATTTTATTTTATGATTAAGACCTTTATCGAATCTTGAAATTTTTAATTTTTTATGGATAGATAAAAATTTTCTAAACTGCTACATTTTTAAAAGTGGGGTACTTTTTTCAAATTTTAGGACTTATTTTTTTTAAATTGTTCTTGAAAAATATTTTTTTTAATTGTCAATTTTTCAAAATCAGAGGCCTTTTTTGACATGGTACCATTTTTTTAATTTTTCAAAATTTAGTTCTGATTTGAGAATTGTATTTTTTTAATAAAAATATGGTACTTAATTTGAAAATATTTTTTTTTTCAGAATTAAAACTTTTATCGAATATTAAATTTTTTATTTTGTTTTTGGAAATTGATACATTTTTTTAATATTTCGATTTTTCTTTAATTGCCACATTTTAAAAAATTTTGTACTTTTTGAAAATAGGTACTTTGAGACTTTTTTTAATTGTTGTTGAAAATGTTCTTTTAAATATTTAATTATTTGAAAATTTTATTTTTATTTTTGTTTTCTTTTATTTATTTATATATTTTTTTTTTTAATATAAAATCAAATAGACTTTTAATTCTGTATTTCGATTAGAAAAGAAATTCATTCGAAATTATGCACAGAGAAAAAAATTCATATATTTTAACATTTCTTTCATAAATAATATGAATCGAACATGACTTTTTTCTATCAAACTTTTTTCATAAAAAATAAAATCTTGTTCATAGATATTATTAAATTGTATATAATGAAAATTTTAGGAATTTTTCAAAAATTTTGTTAAAACTTTGACTAAGTTTACTAGAGTTTATTGCAGTTGCTAAATGAAAATATTTATACATGAAATTATTAACAACAAATGCCTTAAAATGGCAAATTTAAAAGGAAAATCTGTTAAAAAATAATGTTTAGAAATTTGCATAATTTTGCTGACATTCTGCAGTACATCATTTTGATAAAAAGCACTTCTGTTCTTCTATTCGCAAAATGTAGCTAAAAATTATTAAAAACTTAAAATTTTCCAAAGAAAATTTCAAAAATATAAATGAAAATTAAAAAAATTTTTTTCAGTCTTCTTGACTTCTGATTCATTTGAAAAAAAAAGAAATTAAGAAATTATTCTTAAATGTTATAAACTGAAATCAATGAAAGTAAATTTTTATATGAACAAACTTTTATTTATGTATTTGAAATACATCAGAGCTGTAAATGAATTAATTCACGAATCATTCATGCACTGAACCAGCAAATTTTGAATTAATTCTTTTCATACAAAAAAAAAAAATTAATTAAATGAAATTTTAATCAGTTCAAATGAATTGCAATGCATTTCCAATTCAAATGAATTTGTCAAATTAATTGCAATGCGTTTCTAATTCAAATGAATTTGTCAAAGTGAATTAAATCATTTCCAATTCATTTGAATTGAATTGAATTTTAATTAATTCAAATGAATTAGAAAAAAGAATTAGTAATTTGAATTGAATTGATTGAAATTTGAATTGATTTTGTAAATAAATCTACAGTAAAACTAAAGTGTATATCAGCTAGTATATTCCGAATACCCTAGAATTGTTAGATAGCGGCGGAATAGGAATTGAATTATTAGGTATCGGCGAAAATCCTATCAAAATGGGAAAATTTTGTTTTATTTGTTAAAAGAAACTTAAAATTTTTATTTTTATCAAATAGTATGAAAAAAATTATTAAAGGTGTGTTTAATAATAATTTTTTATTTAAATAATTTCATATTTGTATATTGTGGAATTTGTTTTTTTTTTAATTTTTCAATCGAATTTTAAAGATTTCATTTTAAAATTCCCTAGATCTGCTCTTGAATTTGATTGATTTCAACTCATCATTGTTCTAATTCATTTCAATATATTCAAAATCAATTCAATTCAAATGAATTGGAAATGATTTGCAATTCACTTTGACAAATTCATTTGAATTAGAAACGAATAGTAATTCATTCTACAAATTCATTTGAATTAGAAACGAATTGCAATTAATTTGACAAATTCATTTGAATTGGAAACGAATTGAGATTCACTTCTGCCTAATTCATTTGAATTGATTCTAATTTCATTCAATTCTTTTTTGTTGTGAAAAAAATTAATTCAAAATTTAGCTAATTCGTAACGAATTAAAATTAAAAAAGAATGATTTATTTACAGCTCTGAAATACATTAGTTTTCGAAAATGTTATCTTTTTTATTTTCCCGGCATTTTCGAAAAAAAAAAAACTCAGAGGCAGGACTTACATAGGGAGGGTAGTTTTGAAAAGTCTTATATGTATAAAATCGACTTTAAACATTTTTCTCCACATCTGTAATAAATGTATTATTTATGATACCAGTATTTCAGATAAATATGGTAGAAATTAAAACGAATGAAAAAAATTGTGCCAATTTTGGTGAAGACTATAAAAAAAACAATATTATGAACAATTATTTTTAAAACCAATCAGTAGACATTTATTGTCAATCACTGTATTTGAAAATAATAATAATAATAATAATAATGAATTCAAATTTACACAAACAATTATAAAATGTTATTAGCGTGGGAATCAGTAACTACCATTATTTTTAGAAGTTTAAAAACATTTTTTTTTTTTTTTTTTTTAATTTACCAGAAAAAAAGATAAAGAAATTTTTGTGTATGTAATAAGGAAAATTATTATAATGTGAGATTTTTAAAGAAAACTAAATTAATTACTGCTGCACACAACTATAGTTTAAGACGACTAAAGTAATTACAAATAGTTCACCACTTGTGAAGAAAACTTCAGTCTTTAACCTAAAGCAATTAATTAAAAATAAATATTTTTTTGTTTAACATTTTTTTTTTATAAAAAAAAATTTAAAAGCCACTAGGGTTTAACACCATTATATTATAATGAAATATCCATTAAAAATATAGCATAACAAATAACACTCTGCATATCAAAAGTTCCCAATTGTTTTCTCTATTCTTATTTATAATTTCCCATAATTTTTGCTAAAATCTAAAATGAGGCCATTTGACCAACATTAATGAAAATTATGTAGCTTGTGGTTTGTCGTTCTAGATGTAAATTCATCTTGAATGTGCTTAATTTTAAATTGTTGGCAGTTAAATTGTCATTACAAGCAAAAATTATGCCTTTCTACACGTAGTACCACTGTACATTATTACATTGTGATACGAGTACGAGTACTTGTTTCTTATTCATTCATTTTTTTTTTTTTTTTTTATAACTTTAAGTTCAATGTCCAAGCTTTCACTTAAAATATCTATTAGAGTGTAGTATATTTAGTGTCAAGTAACGACTTCTATCACGTCTCACTATTCTTGTACAGAGATTATCAAAAAGTGTCAAAGATGTTCTCTTTTTTATTTTATATTTTATATATTTTGTTAAAATTATTTTATATTTGCTAAAAACATGAAATAACAAAAAAGTAAAATAAAATGTTTAAATGCTTGAAAATAAAAGAAAATGTTTAATGAAAAGTTGTATTTTAAAATTTGCTTAAATATGGACAATATTTCTTTAGTTTTAAGGAAACTGGAAACTATTAAAATTTCACAAAAAAAAAAAAAAAAAAAAAATTAAAAACTTTTATAAATATTATGAATAGCTGCAAAACTCATCCCCAAACAACTTTCTCCTCCACCTCCCTTACTTTTAATATTTTCACTAATTTTTTTTCCCAACAAACAAACAAACAAACAAACAAACTTCAATACCAGTCAGTAACAATATAATTTCCGTAGCAGACAACAAAAAGATTGTTCGTTAAAGATTATTTATTGTTTAATAAAGGTATTCATAAATTGTTCATACACACAAACGTACATTATTAATGTCTCCTGCAAATGCAACAGTTTACAAATCATGGAAATTTCAAAAAAACTTTTCAGACAATAATATCAAAGATATCACCATTTACCTTTATGCAAACATAGTTTTATATTTTGAATATTCTGAACGAGCACATGAAAGTACATAAATTGCTAAATAATTCAGAGTTGTAGATGCATAAATATTACTTAAATGGAAATATTTATATTATAACATTTATAATAACAATCCAACAAAAATTTTGCTTTCCTGGTAAGCTAGCAGGTATAATTGGAAACAAAAATAAACTACATATTTTTTGCCTGAATAACTAATTATTTTTGTTCGAGTTGTCCACAAATTCATGTAGTTATTTTTTGACTCTATGCAACTAAACGATAACAAAAATAAAAAAAAACAAAAAGAAATTGCCGTCAGTGAGACTCGAACTTGGACACAAACTTACCATTCGTTTTTAATGACTAACGTCTTACTCATTACACCATCTCGCACATAGCTTCCCAAGCGACAAAAACTCTTTTTAGTTTAAAATATCTTTTTAGGCATTTTGTAATAAAAAACTTACAGCTTCAGAATGGGGTTGAACCAACAAACTTCTGGTTGTTAATCCGGCGCTCTAGCCAACTCATCCACGTGATTGCAGTATTACTGTGCTATTATACTATTGAGTACTTATTAATGTAATATAGAGTAGGCAAATAAGAATGACGCCTCATTACCAAGAAACTACTTTAACGCTAGTTTCCAGGAAAGCAAAGTTTTTGCTGGGAAGTGTACTAAATCTCAGTCTATTAAACAGTTGGTATGACTCACGAGTTGTTATAATTTTATGAAGAAATGATAGGATTCGTATTTTCAGCAAGACCTCAATCTCCACCCCGTATATTTTCTTGGAATAAGGCATGATACTCTGGTAATTATCACTTGCGTCAATTTTTCGCAGTCCAAAAACATACCTTGCGATATTGTTGTAGGTAGAATTTAGCTTAAATTTACACAACTTGCAAAAACTTCACATGAGTCAATATTTTTCTGTGATCTTTTACGTATTGCTAAACATTTAGATTTTGTAGGATTTAAGCTTAGTCCGTTTATATTTGCCCATATCGAAACTCGTTCTAAATCCTCATTTAGTTTTGCTATACATTCTTCAAAGTCCTTATTTTTGTTATTAATATATAGCTGGACATCATCAGCGTACATTCTTATGTCACAGTAAAGTAGTTGATAGGGAAGATCATTTGCGTAAATTGAAAAAAGAAGAGGACCAAGAATGGATCCCTGTGTTACACCCCTAATAAGTGGAAGAAAAAGTGATGTTGTTGAGGTATTGATTTCAACACGTTGTGTTCGATTTTCAAGATATGAAGCAATAAGTTTACAGGAAGTGAAGGAGAAATGCATAAACTTTTCAAGTTTTTGAATCAATATCTTATGATCTACAGTATCAAAGGCTTTTGAATGATCCAGTAATACCAACAAAACAACACATCCATTATCAACTTCATGTCTAATATCCTCGGCTACATCAGTTAACGCAGTAGTGCAACTATGTTTCGCTCGAAAACCAGATTGTTTCTCAGTTAAAAGATTATTATTACATAAATACTGAGTCATTTGTTTGTGTATAAGCTTTTCAAATGCTTTTGACAGATATGGTAGTATAGCTATGGGCCGATATTCATTGGACGATTTTGGTACTGGAAGTATTTTAGCTTGCTTCCATCTTAGTGGGTAAATGCATGTCATATTAATTTTGTTAAAAATAAATGTGATTAATGGTAGAAGTGATGGTAGAAGAATTTTGAAGAAAGTGGCATTAGATTTTATGGACAGACAGCTTTTGAGAACATCCAATTGACTTACGCACTCAAAGTTGAACATACTATCAGGATGATTCTCGACACGATGATTGGTATAATATGTGTGGTCAGCTTGAATCATTAGAATATTTACGAAACTTCCATTTAATTTATTTGGATCTGCTATACCACTATTACTCTGCTGCTTTTTGTTATTTCCTATACCAATTTCCTCAATAGTTTTCCAAGTTTTCTTTGTATCGATTAAATTAGTAAATTTTTCAGAAAAATATTTAGTCTTTGTGGCTCTAATTGTTTTTACTACCTTTTTCCTAGCTATACGAAAGACGTTATATGAAAATGTTTAAAATTTTTGCTATTGCAGATGTTATCGTCTTTAGTGCAGGAAACAGGTACATCAAACAGTATAATTTATCCAGCTATTCTTTTGGAGTATAAAAGGTAAATGCTCTGTGATTATTTTTGATGAGTTATTTAAACATTTTTCATATGTTGGTAGCTTTATACCTCTTTTTGTTGTGTAGATCCTAAAGGTTACACGGGTGTGTGGCCCTACTTTGTTTAACTTTTGCGCAGATATCAGTATATAATTACCCTGTTTACTTACACTACTTAATTTTTATATAATTTGCAAAAAATGTTTTATTTGAAAGACCTAAAATTCCTGTTGTATTTTATTTCTCGTGTAAATGCAGTTAAATTTTATATTGGATAATTCTAAGCAAAATTTTAATCATAAAATTAATTGATATAATTAAAAATATTAATTGAAATTTATACAAAAATCATTTATTTCTCTTAATTAATATTATCATTTTATTCACTGGAGTAAATTATATAAATTTAAGCCAAAGTCAATAATTCTAGTTAATTAATATTATCATTTTGGTGATTGAGGTAAAATCAAACAAAAATTTAATTAATATAAACAATTTCGTAATTGAAGTCGATTTTTATTTTTACTTTTTTCTTCTGTGTATGATGCAGTTTTGACGATTAAGAGATTTCCACAGTTTAAATAAGTTTATTTAATTTTTACATTGTAGAATACTTCTAGATTCAAAAATATTTATTTTTATTAAAGTTTTATCACTACTTTGCTGTCCGGAAATATAAGATTTGGAGTGATGTTATCAATTTTCTTTAAGCATTTAACATCTTCCGTAATGGCCATGATCTCAGCTTGAAAAAACAGGAAGATCCGGAAGACGAAAGCATTTGCCAATTCCAATTCCAGTTTGGTCACCAATTTTTGTACCGTCTGTGTATAGATCGGTTCGTGAATTGTTCACTCTAGTTACTTCATCATAATCTTCCCTTTCTAATATTATTGTGATGCAGTTTCGATGACTTAGGGAGACTTTTTAGAAGCTTCAATATGGAATTTATGCAAGGCAGCAGTAAATGGCAATAGTTCGGAACAGATTTTTTTAATTTTTTATATTTAGAGTTTAAAATTTGAAACAACTGTTATGAGAATAATTCTTTTTTTATTTTATTATTATTATTATTATTATTATTATTATTTTTTTTTTTTTTTTTTTTGTTATATGATTTGACAGTTCTAACATCGTAAATAAATAACCAGCTATGCTAGTTGCAACAACTTGATCTCACAGTACATCATATTTGACATATTTTTATTCCTTCAAGTTGGTTTATTCTCATTTCAAACTTTTAATTTTACACTTTCTCTAATAATTGGTCTGGACTAGGATTCTATAAATCGACATTCGATAAATCGGCTTTTAAACCAAAAGGTATAATTCAATTTTCAAATTCAAGTTTTAAATTTAAAAGAAAAAATAATTTTTTATTAGTTTTTTTTTTATAAAATATTTAACATTCTCTGAAATACACTTCATAAGAACTTTATTTTATTATCGGTTAATTTTTTATTGGAATGGGCCTTTTTAAACTCTATTTTATTTTTTAATATTTTTTTTTCTTTTTTGTTACTTTTAAAATGGACAGAGTTCTGGAACGTTTAGTAGATTGGCTTCCTTTGGAACATAGAACATGTACAAATGTCTTGACAGTCCAAAATTTTATTCGTTTTTGTACATGATATGTATCTAATATATTTCCCATAATATGTGTGATAAGTAATTCATAACCAGTAGTTCTGATCGATAATTTTGTTGTTTAATTTTATAAACGACTCGATAATCGTTAAAATAAGTTACTGAATCGCACTACAGGGTGTTGTAAAAAGTGCGCCAGTACGTACTTTGGTAGTATTCATATTTTTGAAAAAAAAAAATAGCCTCAATAATTTTCGTCCTCTCTTTTGCCTTCACATTTTTTCTAACGTTCCTATTTAGCTTTTCTGGTAAAATATACAGAAAAATTTAAAGTCACATTTCATTCAGAGATGTAGAAATTTTTTTATTCGTATTTTTTTTGTCTGTGATCCTACAGTCTGTAAATCAACTTTTTCTTAGGTTATCAGGATTTTTTCGGTCTTTGTATCTTTCATAAATAAGAAACTGTATTTCCCGACTTACCTGCATTCCTAGCAATTGTTTTATATGTTCCAAATGTGTTTCGATAATTAATTTTAAAAATCACTTAGTTACTGAGAATAACAGAAAATGTAAACAAATTAACGGCACTATTTTTTTTAGGTATAATATAAGTGAAAAGTCTTAAAGTGTGCATGGATTTTTTCGTGCGCAGTCCTTATATTAAATTCTAGGTCTTTAATGTTTTTTCAAGGAATAAACAAAAAAGTTGAAGATTTGACCATGGTTCAGAAATCAATCAAAAGTGATAGAATAGTTAATCGAGCTTTTGATATCCCTGCAAAACATTTCTATGTGCGAAGTAATTTGTTGAATTTTTGTTTTATTTTGTGCTTGAATAAAACAACAAAATGGTTAATCATATAAAAAAGCCTCTTGGTTTTATCTCTTCTGAGTCCAAAAGTAAATAGTTTTGAATTTAAAATTTCTAAAAATGGCAAAAGAAAGTTGGTATTTTTCTTTTGAACACATAAAGATTTTATTTATACTTTTCTTAAAAATATCTTTATGGAGTTCATTATTATACACAGAAAAAATAAAAATAAAAATGGACTTCAATTACGAAATTGCTTATATTAATTAAATTTTTGTTTGATTTTACCCCAATCACCAAAATGATAATATTAATTAACTAGAATAATTGAATTTGGCTTAAATTTCTATTAATTTGTATGATCAGATTAATTCGAATTATGATTGAATGTTTAACTAAAATCAACTAAAATTTGTATTAATTCAATTCTACAATTAATTGTATTCACGGATTTTAACTTAACTCTTTATTTAATTATTAAAAATATTTCAATAATACAATGCAAGTAAAATTAGGCGAAAACAATATGAAAATTTCAAATTTAAATTATACTTGGTATATAATTTCGTCTTAGCGTCATATACTCCCTGTTAAAATCACCAATAATCAAAAATAAATCCGATTTTTGTAACCTTTGATATCGAATGTCTCATGCAGCTCACATGTGATTATCTGTGATTTTCAATAGATTATGTAAGATGCCAAGACAAAACTATATATCAAGTTTGGAGTTAAACCCTTATTTAACCAGAATTTACAATAATATACCCATGTGTGTAATGTTTTGGTAAGAGTCCTTTCTACATAAATACTTATATTTAATTTCCGAAAACTTAGCATTAAGGCCTTAACTTCTGCGGGACGTTCCAATAAAGATTTTCTTATTAAAGACACTCAGATAGGAGTCTTTGCTTTGAAATAAGAATATATTTTGAAATGGAATCTAATACCCGATACCAACAACGGGAACATCTACAACAGTATTTAAACGATTAATAATCTCATCAAATATACGAAATTCGCAATTACCAAATTATTATTAAATATGTCTCCGGAAACTCAGAAATCATGTACATATTTTTTATACTATTTTTTTATCGATATAATGAGCCCAAACTGTTGAAAATGGTTGGAAAATGACTTAAAATTATTTTAATTTCTATATTTTTTTTATTGACACGTCAATTTTTGTCAAAACTTTTTAAACCAATCAAGAAAGTTAATTACATTAATTAGTAATATAATTAAATTTCAATATAAAATTAATTAATCATTTTATTGAAAAATTATTTGAAATATTTTTTGGTCTGTGTAAAGAAAAAGTAAGTCTAATTTTTTAATAGGGCCGAGTTTAGATCCTTTCAAGTTGGACTTATTTGATATCAAAATTTTAAATGTAGCTGATATGTTCTATAATCCTGATGCTGGGATTGACCAACAAAACATCTTTTAACAAACGAAGAATAAATATGCAATTTATGTATAAAATTCGAAATACCGATTGATTTTCAAAACATTTTGATATTACATTTAGCAAAATCTTAAGTCTTACTTGTTCTGTACTTTTTTATTATAAATAATAAAGTCAACATTTTCGGAAATTGTTTAGGTTTCAACGAAACCAAAATGGATAAAACACCACGAATGCTGATGAAGTGTGTAGAGGCACAGAAAATACGTATTCCATTCTGCTGGTAGTCCATAAACTCTGCTTTGGTATTGCCAAACAGAGACAACAAGGCAATTTACTTTTGCAAACTTGTTTAGATAGGATATGTTGTTAAAGATATTAATAAAATTTTATACATAAAATTAGCAAAACTGCCAAAACCGGTAGTTCTTCAATCACAACTTTTATTTTCTTTATTTTTTTTTAATACGAAAGCTTGACCTCAAATTGAGGATGATATAAAATTTGACTTCTTCTCAAATGTAAAAAATTTGAGAATAAATATCAAAATATTTTCAAATTTAGTCTTAAATATATAGTATCTCTGTTCTAGTACTAGTCAGTATTTACAGTAAAGCGTTCCTGTAGTCAGAATTTATTTATATTTAATTGTCTTTTTAACAATTTCTGAGTAAAATCTGTAAATTTGACAAATACTGAAACAGAATTTATATTAAACTTTAAAATATAGTTTTATAGCTCTGTTCCAGTATTAGTCAGATTTACACGTTTAAGTCAAAATTAGTCAGAAAAACCACAAAATGTGAAGCAATTCTAAATGAAAAAGTAAATCTGACTAATAAATTGATGCGAACATAATTCTTAAATATGTAAATATATATTTCAAAGTCAGACTCTTGTTAGATATTAGTCGGAAATTGTCAGAAAAACCACAAAACATTTTCTGACTAATAAAGTAAATCTGACTAATAGAAGAACTAAGCTCTGTTCTATTACATAGTTTTGAGTAAAGATTAACAGCGCTCAGCCAACTTATCCACGTGATTGTAATATTACTGTGCTATTATACTATTGAGTACTTATTTATATAATACAGAGTAGGCAAATAATAATGACGCCTTATTACCAAGAAACTACTTTAATAAGTAGTTGCCATTACCGAAAACCAAAAAGTTATTTGAGGTGGATTGTGATCGAGTTGTAATGATTCATAGGGGTTGTGTTATCCAATTTCTCGCATTTATTTATTTATTTATTTATTATTATTATTATTATTATTATTATTTTATTTTTTTTATTTTTTTTTTTTTTTTTTTTTTTTTTTTTTTGAATCAAATATTATAATAATTTGTTTTCGCATTGATGCAAAGTTTAGAATAATTTTACTTAAAGTGGCCTATAAAATAAGTGAAATTAAAGTTGAAAACTTACCCATAAAATAATGTTGAGCCAACAAAATGTCCTTCTTATACATGTGTAACCTGCATTTGCCATATTTGTGTGATATTAACTGTAAGAAAAAACAATTTTGTAACATATTTAAAGTATTGTTTGTAAAATTTAAAATTTCTTTAATAAATTTTAAAAATAAATGTAAAGCGAGATTCATTTCGAGTTTCTCTACTTTTTAAAGAAAAAAAAAAAAAACACAGAAAATTCAAATTTAATTGGGGAATATTTATTATCATTTGAAAGAACATTCTTTGGCATTTATTTTTGAAGATTATGTCTATCAAATGTTGGCCGTTGCTACGTCGCAGATGATCCATCCGTTGAGTATAATTTTCGATGACTCGTTCGAACATTTCGACTGATAACTGGCGAATGACATGCGTGATGTTTTCCTCCAAGGCCTGAGTCGAAGCGGGTTTGTCCGCATAAACTTTAGGCTTTACATATCCCCACAGGAAAAAGTCTAACGGTGTGATATCACACGATCTTGGTGGCCAATCGACCGGCCCAAAACATGAAATAATGTGATCACCGAAGTGTTTTCTCAATAAATCCATTGATTGATGCGATGTGTGGGAAGTGGCGTCGTCTTGCTGAAACCAAATATCGCCGAGATCACGAGCTTCAATTTTAGGCATCAAATAGTCGGTTATCATGGCACGATAACAGTCGCCATTGACGGTTACGTTCGCACCGGAATAATTTTTAAAGAAATTCCACCGGCCCACAAACCACAACAAACCGTTATTTTTTTTTTTTTTGATGAAGTAGCAATTCTTGAATCTCTTCAGGTTGCTCTTTGTCCCAAATGCGTCAATTTTGAGCCAGAAATTGGCCTCATCGCTGAACAAAATTTGCCTCGAAAACGTCGGATCTTCTTGGAACTTTTCAAGAGCCCATAGAGCGAAGCTATGTCGTTTGGAAAGGTCGAGCGGCTTCAGTTATTGCACAAGCTGTATTTTGTACGCTTACAATTTAAGATCTCGACGTAAAATGTGCCAAGTCATTCCATACGTCAGTCCGAGTTACTGCGAACGGCGCCGAATTGACTCTCGTCGGTCTTCGTGTACACTCTCAGCTACGGCCGCTATATTTTCTTCACAGCGTCCTGGTTGTGGTCTATTCAATCGAATATTATCCAATATTGAATGCTGGGTCTCAAAATGGGTGATGGTGTTGCGAATACTACACTCAGTAGGCCGAAACATATTCCTCACAGAACGTGAATTTTCATAATAACGTTGAACGATTTGTAGACGTTGTTCACGCGTAAGTCTTTCCAAACAATACTAAACAAAAATAACATGACAGCATGACACGACTCAGATTAACATAGATTAACATAGATTAACATAGATATGAAACACTGTTGTCAAAAATCTTTAATTTTTACTAACACATTCCACAGTGGGTCAGAATCGAAATAAATCTGTAACTTCTCTTTTGGTTGGATTTACATAAAATTTAACATAGGCGGACCCCACAAATCCCTCTAGAGAGGAGTTAAGGGGACCCAAAGTAGAGTGCCACTGACATAGAAAATTTTTAACCGCCAGCCAAATTTCTATTTTTTATACGATTTCAAAGATTTTTATGATAGCTATTGATATTTTATGATAGCTATTGATAAAAGCTATGAAAACATGAAAATCATATGCTATTTACCTCTTATAGTTTCAACTATCTCAATTTTGCAAGATCTTGGTTCAATTTTTTCCATATATATGCCAACATTTCTGACCGATTTTGTTAGATCTTTAAGAACAAAATTATCTATCGAATAAAAAAAATTTGAAGATAGTATCTTTACCGAGTCTAAAAATAAACAATTTTGAATTTAAAAATTGCAAAAATTATGAATTTTTATGTTTCTTAAGAACATATAACAGTTTTATACTTTTCCGAAACGTATCTTTACGGATATGATTTTAAAATTAAAAACGAGATAATTACCCAACAGGTATATATCCTTCCAAATTTGAACTATTTTGTACCGAAATTTTCACTTCAGCATATATGTTCTAAAATCCCAAAATATGAATCTACAAACGGAATGCAATTTCGGAAATTCTGAGAGTTCTAAAGAGTTTGCCAATGGCTTTTTCCTCCTAAGGTATATGTGGGGAACCCTTCCAAACTTAAAATTGTATACTCCTCTGCTATGCCTCTGTGAAATTTTATGTAAATCCAACCAAACGATTATAAGTTATTTCCAAAAAATGTTGATTCAACTCTACTGTGCATTCATAGATTAAAATTTTTTTTTTTTACAACCGACTTAGGTTTATGTTAATCTATGGTTCAGGCGTAATATTAAGCCTACATAAAAGCCAACAGGAATATGAAATTTTCGATTGTTTGAATTGTTTTAGTTACTTTAATCTTTTCATTTACATAATCTAATAATCAACGATTACTTATTTTTCAAATATGCAATTTTCCTGTAAATTACACTTTTAAAGTGTTTTATTATTTAGTTATCAAAACCAATTCTTCTACTTGACTGAATCATCATCATCTTCTTATGGTTGTAAATTTTGCCGATCATTTATTCCATAGTATTTTCTCCTTAGATTCAATGACTTTTGCAAAAGTTTCTTTTGTATAAAGATTGTAGGCATTTAAATTTTTTTGTATAGCTTTTTCTTTAAGTAGCAATATCTAGATACAAACTTGTACACATGAGTTTTTCAAAAAGTATCTTATTATGTTGTGGTTATACGAACTTCTTTCTTTCATAACTATGATTGACAATTGCATAAACTACTCGTACTTAAGTAAATAGATTGTTTTTTTTTTTTAATTTTTATATTGTATAATAATAAGACAGAAAGAAGACAAGACAGACTGTCTTTTAGTTTAGATATAAGTAAGCCGGACAGACAGACAGACAGACTTTTTGTCTAACTATTTTAGTATCTATTATTGTTTGCTATAATTATATGTATGGCTTACATTGATTTGGGTGAGATAAGTAGTAATTTCTTTGATTATTAAAAAAAAAAATTTTATTAATTAAATTAAATTTTTAAGAAATAAAATAGTTTTAAAGGAGTTAATAAATAGATTCTCATAGTTTAAGTAAGAGATTGTGTTGTGTTTTAATAGGTTTTTGTTGTTCTATGTATTTTTATTTAAATTATTTTCTTTGTTAAATGTATTTTTATAATTTTAATATAAATATTTATATTTAAATAAAACTGGACAAGTGACATATTGAACAAAGCTGCTAAAAGATCAGGTTTGACTGTTGATTAAAAACGTATTTTTTATGCAATTAATAAATAATATTATTAAGGGTATTCATTTAAAAGTGTAAGTCAAAAGACAAATAGAAGAGAAATGTTGGAAGTGGTTAGAGTGCTATATTTATATTGAATTTGGCATATTCGATGTTAAGATGTTTTAGAATTTGCTCTTCCAAATTTTAAAGTAAAGCTATGGCAGCTAGCATGGCCCCAAAATGAAAGGTATCAAAATTTTGAAATTTTTCAGAAACTTTTACATATTTTAATTTTAACATGTCGAAATATCACAAAAATAATGCAATTGGATCTTCTAGCAGTATATCGAAACAATTAGCCCGTTTTCTTTAATTCGAACTTGTTCGAAATTTTCGAAATTAAATTTCATTCATATAGAAATTTTACAGTTTGAGAAAAAATTATGTTTCGAAAAATTATAATAAATTTCGAATAAGTTAAAACTTTATAAAATGAAAAACACCGTTTTGCTGCAACTGCTAGATGATCATATTTTATTATTTTTGTCTTATTTCGATAAATAATTTTGGGCTAAAAATAGAAATATGTAAAATTTTTGTGAAATCTCACAAAATACAGTCTGAAATTTCAGTTATGCCGTTAAAAGCTCCTCTTAAAGGATTTTGTTTTGTTTGTTTCATATTGTTGCTTTGTCGGAAATATAAAACAAATCCAAGGGAACCTAAAAAGTGACCATTTTTCATTTTGATCCAGCTCACAAAGGATAATGCCAGGACGAACATTTTCATATTATGCCTTAGATAAAATATGAAAAAATAAAAAAAAAACGAGTAAGGACACATTTTTCATTTTGATAAAGCTCGTGAAAAGAATAAGGACAGTTCGAAAATTTTGAGAAACAGTATTTTAAAATGAAGAGTTGTTTTCAGCACCAAAATCTTCAAATAACAATTTTTTCAGTTAATAATTCATTGGTTTTTTTACTAACATGTTATTTCCGTAAACAAACTGTATTTTTTTCTTCAAAGCTCTAATTAAATACTAATCGAATATATTAGACGTGGACTTGAAATGTGTGAACTGAGTATGTGAAAATATGTTAAGGCTAAACAGCTAAAAAAAAAAAAAATACATTTAAAATCTATAAAACACCTTTTTAAAACTAAAATGACTTCAAAATATTATTTGCCTTATACGTTATTAATTCTGTTTACATTTTTCTTTACTTAACAAACCACCATTAATTTTAATATCCACTTAAAATTGGCCATCCTCTGTTCTTTATTTAAAACATAAACTGGAACCTTGAGCTTTAAAACTAAATTGGGTCAAGTTGACAATGTAAATTTTTGCAAAATACAAAAATGCAAGAATTATGACCCTCTTTTTTTTCTGTTTTTAAACAATAAACTATTCCCCCAACTAATATCATCAACAAATGCAAAAATAACTATTGCTACAATGTATCTATGCAACATTATACAAAGTCTTATATGAGAGTATTTACGAGTATTATATTAAACATCTTCATAAATCATATTTTTTTATAATCATTTGATATTTATATTAATTATTTTTAAACTATATTCACACTCTAGTTTTTTGTTAAATATAATAATAGTAAGAGATTTTTTTTAAATAAAATCTGTATTTGAAAACAAATGGAAACAAAAAGTGCAGTTTCCGCCAAACAAATCGCGCAACAAGAACAACAATAACAATAAAAAATGGCATTTCCGTTAATTTATAAATTATATCTAATAAAACAATAGAAATAGAAAAAATAGAAAAAAATCTTCATAATAGTAGAAATATTTAGTAAAAAGCAGCAAATAGCAAAACCAAGAGCAAGTGAAGCCAAAAT
This sequence comes from Protocalliphora azurea, assembly GCA_932274085.1. Classification (NCBI taxonomy): domain Eukaryota; kingdom Metazoa; phylum Arthropoda; class Insecta; order Diptera; family Calliphoridae; genus Protocalliphora; species Protocalliphora azurea. The sequence continues at coordinate 135,131,093 of OW026523.1, read as the reverse complement.
GAATTTATGTATTTTTAACAAATAAATGACAACATATTTATACATACATACATATAAACATACATGCACACATACATACAAAATAATATAATAATAGCCAGTTCGTCTAAAACAAACAAATCTGTCTTTCAGTGGTTCTCAAATTATTATCTAACTTGAAGATAGACAGTAGGGAAGTACTAATTGATTTGGTAAATTTCATTTGGTAAATAATAAATTATAAAATATACTTAAGGGTTGAAAACTTTTCTACATAAATACTTAAACAGAATGCTAAATTTTGTCGTGATAGCATAATCATTTTTTCTTAAAATGAAAATTTAATAAAATCTACACAATGGCATAATAATCTATAAACAGATTTAAAATCCAAAAAACAAATTATTAATCTCAAATAATTTAAAAATATGATTTGATTTAAAATCATTTTTCTTTTCTCATTTTAAATTTAAAAACCATTGAATCCTCTGTTCTACATTTAAACATAAACATGATATTTATAATAACGATTATATAAAACAATTGCTAGAAATGCAGATGTATCGCAAAATAAAGTTTCTCAGGGTCATAGAAAATATAAAGAGTTCATAGTCAACGAAAAAAAAAAAAACTGGTAGCCGAAGACGAAGTGGATTTCTAGTCTGTGGGACCGAATACAAAAATAAAAAATAATAGAAATTTTAAGTGAAAACGTCCACATCTCTGGAAGGAAAGCAGATCAAAAAGTTATAGTCAGAAAAGTTAAAATAAAAAATTACCTTATCTGGCTTCTTGTCATTACAGCAACAAAGCAATTGAATGGTATAAATCAATAAAAAGATTATAGCTGCCCGCTGATATGAAAAAACTTCTCTGATAAGAAAAGGAATTAAAAAAATATGCAAAAACATATCTAGAAAAAAGCTTGAAACACACCCAATTCTCCTCTCGAATCAGTTTAAAAAGTAAAGGCCACATCCGCTTGAGAAGAAAAAATCCAACATGTCTTAAACGAAACTAAAATGCAAGAAAGATAATTTTTATCGTCTTTCATTGGTTGGGCTACGTAAATTTTAATATATAGACATTCACCAAACTGTACAGGAGCGTTACTGCGTAAAAAAGAAAATTTTAATAAAAATACATTGATTTTCGAAAGCATTCCTTCCCAGAAATTTGAACCATTTGAAAGCTAAAAAAAACATTTAAAAGTCACTAAAATCCCAGCAAAAAATATAAAAAAGAGAGTTAAAAACAATGAACAATCACAATTAAAAAGTACTATCGTATCAAATTTCCCATCCCTAATTTATACAGTTTTTCGGCGCGAAAGAAGGTAACTCAAATCACATTTGTGTATTCCTATCTCCTAGGTATGGTCGAACTAAGAAAATAAATTTAAAAAAAAATCTGAAAAAAGTGGTCACACATTTTCAAACCTAGCGGGAAAAAGAAATACTAAACGGTCCTTCCGATATGTTCTGCATCCAAAAGAATCACGTCTTCATTTCACACAGCGTGTTATTTATGGCAAGGACTTACCTACCAATATGTACAATGCTATTTGAATAGACTCGGGAAATATATTTTATATAAAATAATAGATACTAAATGATTCTGAGCTCTTTAACTACAGCTTCTAAAATTAATTCTAAAATGATTCCAATGGAAGGGAAATAAGAATTAGTAAAAGATCATTTAGAAAGCTTTAGAAAGTTTTTGGTGTTTTAGATTATTCTGGAAATAACAATTACTTTTTGTTTGTGCTTGTAATCAATTTGTTGTAACAGCTAGAATTTCGTAACAATTTTCAGTTGCTACTGGGGGAATCTATTGGACAGTTGAATATGTGAGGGTCTCATGAGGGTCCTCAGCACATACTGTTCATATGTTATGAAAACAATAAAACTTTTGATTCATCCCGACCTCAGCTGAGTTAGAATTACTATTGTTTTCCACTACAGGTTGTTTTCGTTTTCTACAACAAAAAAACACAAAAATTGAAGGATTCTCTATAAAAGTTATTTAAAGCTGTCATATACGAGCTAAAGGATTCAATAATGATCTAAAGGATTCAGGAATGATCTCCTAATGGAGACTTCAACTGTGCGGTTTTAAAGTTTAGATATTATCGTAGATGTCTTTAATAATATACTTAATAAATCATGATTAGTTTTCCAGTCTCTTCTACTCCTCTTTCCATTTTGTAGAAGAGTTTGAGTCAATTTAGCTGTACCCAGCAAACATATTTTAATATTATGAATCCCGCCAGATTCAAAACGAGGTACCGAAGAATTTTTATTGGTGAGTACATGATAACATCCCATTATGTTACCAAAGGATTTAACTAGCCAGTTTTGTCGTTGACTAATGTTGTAGTCGTGGAAGCAGAAGGAGACTTATTTAGGACTTTTTCCTTTTTGGTGATTTATTTCATTCGGCTCTTCTTGTGCTTCATGGGAAGTGAAGAGTTAAGAGTCCTTAAACTTAATATACTCACTAACTACAATTTGATATTTTACACGATCTTCCTTATCGCGTTCATACGTCGTACTGTCTTAATCATTCGTGGCGATATTATCTAGAATGAAGACGTTTTTGAAGTAGCTTTGCCTCAGATTATTTTCTGACTTTTATTTATTCTGCGTTTCTACTTCGACTGGTGATCTGACTTGAAGGGCTTTTAAGGAGGGTTTTTTGTTGACAGTAAGGTACTATGGCTTTGGACCGCACTGCCAGAGAGTTCGACTAACACCTCATGACTAGAGGTCAGAAGGTCGTTATTTATCATTTATATGAGATATTTATATCGGTTTATTTTTTTAATTTTTTTATGTATACATAAATAAATGTCAATAGTGAGCACTTGAGGGGATGGATCACCTATACGGTGACGATGAATAAAAACATACAACCGGCTCGTGACTTGGCACCGGAGGTTAGCTATTAGCGACCAATCTTCTTTAACCAATGACCAGCCATTCAGGTTTTCGACACTACTACCAACTATCTTAACTTTACAAGTGGGGGAAGAGGTGGCATTGTAATGAGGTTAAGAAAACCTTTAGTTGTATAGACTTAAGTCCATTACCTTAAAAATTAATACCCTCCGGGAGAGATATTATGTAAAGATTTTTATATGAAAAATTACAATAAATTGTTGCTAAATCCCAAAAAATAATTTTTAGAGAAATTAAATTTTAAGTAATAAATTTTGTTATGAGTTTTTGTAATGAGTGTTTGTCTAAGCTGAATTGCGATTATGAGAGCTACCATTATCGTTTTTTTTTTCAAATATAATCTAAAATTATCACAATTCTAGGTTTTCGAACGAACCACGCGAATATTTTCTTTGGAGTAATATAATACTTAATTTGAGCATTAAAAAACATACAGTTCATGATATCAAACTTCTTTTCAATTAACGGTATCAAATTTTTCATTATTTATTGGATCAGTCGGCATGTACTATGTGAAACTAACATATATTTCAATATTCCGCTGAACTAATAAAACAAATCTCTGATTCCGATATTATAGGAATATAAGTAAAAAATTTTAATATCTATTAATATAATTAGATACGTAAGCAAAAACATCATAATTCTTAGCAATTCTTTTTTTTCCTTTTTATTTAGCTTTAGGCTACTAATCACAACACAACTTGGGAAACACTGTCTTAGTTCTATACACTATGTATTTAAAGTGCAAAAACACAAATACCACTTGTCCGTTGCCTGTTAAGTAGTCATAATAACAATAATAATAATAATATTTTCTGAACACATTTTATTTTATAAATTATAATCTCACTGAGTGGAAATTGTAATCAATTTCAATTTATTTTATTTATTTTTTTAAATTAATAATAATTTCACAGCATCATTATATTTTATTATTATTTAATAAGGTCCTTGTGTTCCCAATTGATCATTTAAATAGTTAAGCTCTTTTTTTTTGGGAATAAATCGAAAACATTTTCCAAAAAGTGTATTTCTTAAGAAGTTTATATTACATTTGTTAAAAAATTTGTAAAAATTGTTGCTGTCATTTAATATTTTGCTCAAAATTTAAAATAAATTTTTTATTGCGTTTTGGCATTAAAAAACTCTCATTTGTTTTAAATTTTCACTTTTTTTCTAATAATTTTCTAATTTTATGTCATAAATGTTTGATATGTAGTGTATCTAGTACTTAAACAATATAAATTGTGTTTGTTAAAAAAAAAAAAAAATACTTAAAACACATAAACATAAATAAACACATAAATAAATTAAGAAATAAATAAATCGTAACACAATTATAAATAAACACACACAATTACACACCTTGTTCTGAATTAAATCGTTTTTTTTTTATATTATTTTTTCTAAGAGAAAATGTTTTTACAGGTTTCTTTACTTTTTCAAAAATTTCAATATTATTATGATTTTTTTTAAACTTTTTTATTATTTTGGGTTGTGCTTAAATTTTTTGTTTGTTGTTTTGCATTTAAATCAATTTAAATTTGTAAATTTTATAAAATTATTGTTGTTGCTGCTGCTGTAGTAGTTGCTATTATTTTATGTGTTTAACATTATAATGTGATTTTCAACATTTGATTTGATTACTGCTTTTATTTATTATATTTTTTATAGTTTTTTATTTGTTTTCGTTAATACATCGCGTTTAAAAAGGTAAATAATTTTGAAAAAAAAAGTTCTTAACACCGCGAGCATACAAAACGTACTGAATTGAAAATTTTTGAAATTGTTCAAATATTACAACGAATATTTTTTTTTTTTTGCTAGAAGAAGATGTTGTCTGACGATTTATGTAGCAGTGTGTGTTGTGTGCACATGTCTGTTGTATCTGTTTTTATCAAACAAGAATTTGTGCGATACAACAGTCACCGCAACGTACGACGTGTTAGTTGACATTCCGCATTTTGAGGGGTGATGCCACTAGGAAAAGTTTTCCTTTTGTTTTTGCTTTTGGGAACTTATATATGGGGTGTCTAAATTCCAATTCTACAGATTAAACATTTCAAAAAGTTATTCTGATACTTTTGCAGAGTAATCCAACCCCTTTCAAAATACTGAATGTAAAATCTAAAAATTGTAATAACCTTTAAGCTTCTCAAACATTCACTAAGGTTATAAATATTTCACCTAAACTATAATCGAATATTTTCCTAACGAAGTGCCAAAATAACGAAAATCTGAATTTAATAATATTTCCTGTTATTTTATAGAAACCAAAGGTCCTACAACAAAAATATTGAAAACCGATAATCATTTATAAAATTTCAAAAAAAAAAAAAAATAATATTTAAAGAAATTTATAAAATTGAATTTCTAAGAATTTTATTAAATTGTTTTCCTAAGCATTTTCTAGTAAAAAGGAAAAAACTGAGCAAAAAAGAACAAAAATATGCGATCACTTATAAAATTCCTAAAAAAAAATATTTTTTTTAAGAATTTTATAAATTGCATTTTCTGGGAAAACTAGAGGTCATAGAGCAAAAACATTGAAAATCTGTGTTAATTTGAAAAATTGCTCAAAAATCGTTTTTTTTTAAGAATTTTATAAAATTGCATTTTCCAGGGAAACCAGAGGTCCTAGAGCCAAAATAATGAAAATCTGAGATAAGTTTAAAATTTCCTCAAAAATTTACCTTTTTTTAGGAATTTTATAAAATTTAAAAAAACTAGAGGTGTTAGAGCAAAAATATTGAAAATGGTGATCACTTTAGAAGTGATCAGAACATGTATTTCTTAAAGAATTTTATAAAATTGCATTTTCCAGGAAAACTATAGGTCCTAGAGCAAAAATGTTGAAAATCTATGATCACTTATAAAATTCCCCGATTTTTTTTAAAGAATTTTACAAAATTGAATTTTATGGAGAAACCAAGGTTTAGAACTAAAATAACGAAAATCGATTTTTTAACGAATTTTATAAGATTGAATTTTCTGGGAAAACTAGGGGTCCTAGATCACTTATAGTTCCTCAAAAATTTACTTTTTTAGGAATTTTATAAAATTGCATTCTAGACAAACTAGAGGTCCTAGAGCTAAAATAATGAAAATCTGTGATCACTTATAAAATTCCCCAAAAAACTATTTTTTTTTTTTTTATTTTATAAAATGGCATTTTCTAGGAACTAGAACCAAAATAAAGAAAGTCTGTAATTACTTATAAAACTCCTCAAAAATCGAATTTTTGAAAAATTTTGTAAAATTTAATTTTCTGGGAAAACCAGACGCAAAATAATGAAAATCTGTGATCATTTATAAATTTTCTAGAAAAACTATAGCAAAAATAACGTGTGATTTTGAATGAAAATATAAAAAAGTTACCGTAATTTGTTTTCTTTTAAATTAATGGCAACTCTGCATTCAATCCCACTTAAAAGGTATTTTTATTTTACTAACAAACATAAACTTTTCAACACAATTTAAAAAAAGCTCACAATAAAGCTTTTTTATTTGTTTGTCACAAAACGAAAGCGATCAAAAGTATTTTTTACCTGTTGCACTTGAAAAATAAAAACTCTCAGTTATCAGTTTGTTTAGACAACTCTTTGGAGGTGGCAGCAGCTTTGCAGATATCGGAACAAGAAAGAAAGGTAAAAATATAACTTCCAATAAAAACATGGTTTTAACAAACATTTCGTAATAGAAAAGCATAAATAAATATTTATAACAATACCCGCACTAATGTTGTGATGGTGCTCTTTAATAAAAATGTTACAAAATTTATTTTTAAAGAAAAAGAAAGAAAAAACTCGCTTTACTTTCTTTATTTGGTTTTAAATTTTAACCTGTGCATATAATTTTTTGGAAATTTTAATGAAAGAAATCCAAAAACTTATGTAAATTTAGTTTGTTTCATAATAAATTAATTGATTTTAAATCGATTGCAGTCATCTGGCAGCCACGAAAATGGGTTTTTTACTTTTTGCTCTCATCTTGTATATTATCTGGGATGTCAACTATTTCATACGCTGCATCTTTACGGTGTTGGCCGGTCGTTTGTTCCAAAGCAAACGGAAAGTTACCGACACTACAACAATTTATGGTAAGACCTTGTCAATGTAGTATTTTACATATATTTTTACCTATTGTAAGCAGAGTTTTAAAAGAGTGATTTCTATATTTCGATTCATATAATACAGACGAACAAAAATTGTTTATTAATTTTTTGAAATATTGACTATTTCAATTTTTTTAATAAATTTCTTAATTTAAATTTAAAGAATTTACTCCTTTGAAACTCTGCATTATAATCAATTAAACAAATTAATTCGTATTCGTAGGTTTAAACATTATTCAATTGTTTTGCAATTTAATCAACAATTTTTTCTCTTCCCCTTCCAGGCCTTTGCACTTCCCAAGATGTCGACATTTTCATTAGGCACATGAACAATGCTCGCTACCTGCGTGAATTAGATTTTGCCCGTTTCCATTTCTATGCTCTTACTGGTCTCTATGAAAAAGTTAAAGAACGTCATGGTGGTGCTGTTCAAGGTGCTTCCAGTGTACGTTATCGTCGCACCATACCGATTTTCCATCCTTATAAAATTCAAACCAAATTAATTTGGTGGGACGATAAGGCCATCTATTTGGAACAACAATTCATAACATTGGCCGATGGTTTTGTACGTGCCGTTGCTTTGTCCAAACAATGCATTACCAATTGTAATGTTATGGATATAATGAAGACCTATCAAGAGGCCTCAAAACGTCCTGAAATGCCAGAAGATTTGAAATTGTGGTTGGATGCAATTGAAGTGTCTAGTCAGAAATTGCGTAAAGATAAATAGAAATTGTAACCTATGTATTTTCTTAATATGTAGGTGTACGAGTGTAATTTTACGTACATATTTTAAATAGAATGCAAAGTTTGCATTAAAGGTGTTCAGTGTGACTTCTCATTTATTTTTAGTTGTAATTTTTTTTAAATAAAGAATTTTTATATACGTATGTACTTAAATAATTATATACATTTAGTTGTTGTTTTTTTGCATACCAAGTTCAATATAATTAAAATTTTCAGTAATTTACCTATAATGTGTTAAACAAACAAAGTTTTGTTAAATATTTTTTCAACCTTTAGGTTGGAATTTGGAAATTTCTTGCGGTTTGTTATCGGTTCAAAAAATAAAAATAAATAAATAATCGATTTTTTATCAAAATTTAGTATTTTGGTGAACAATTTTGTTAATGCTTATTTAGGTTTCAATGAAATCAATGAGTTGATGGTATTTAAGGACTGCTCACGAAAAATTCCGCCCACACTTTAAAGCTTATAACCAGGGTAACAAAGATATGCTCTAAAAATTAAGAAACATATTTTTAAAATATTATTTTTTCTGGTTATATTTTAAATTATTTACTATTTATATCAAAAATAATTTGATTTTTATTATTTTTTAGAGATGCAGTGTTAGTCCAGCTGTTATTAAATTTGACATACAATCCCAGAAAAAAAGAACAGAAAGAGCTGCAGAAGCAGTTTTTAATCCATGCTTGTCATTCTTTTTTATGCCTCTTTTAATTATAATATTTTGGTTTGTTAAAAAATAAAAATACTTTTAAATTGCTGAAATTATAATTTTCTTAGAAATTACTAACCATATTTTCTGCTAAAAATACATTTATTTTCACTTTGTTTTAAATTAATTATTAATAGCATCAAAAAAAAGTTCAAAATATGCACTTAGTTCTAGTTTTGAAGTGTTTAAAATTTTTATTTTTTGGAAACACTTGCTGGGATATTTTATGTGAATGCTAAATGTCTCCAAAAGAGATTTATCTTGAGATAATCTATGTGTCAGCTCGTTTTTATATTCCAACAAATATTATTGCGAATGACACAGTTTGCCTCCTACAAGATACACAAGATGGTGATGAATTTTTGTAAATATTTAACGCAGTAGAAAATCTAGAGTTCTGTTCAGATGACCCCCTCTTGCACGATTTTGAAGCTAAATTAGGTTAACGGCATGCTATCGTTATTACAAAACCTAGTGGCGGATTACTAGACACTGTATAATTAGGATTAGTCCACTTTGCACGAATATCTCTTAAATTATTGAAGAAATTGATCACCATCTCAGTCGTTTCCCTACTGTCATTGGACAAAATGTACTTTCTTTAGAACAGAACATCTTTCCTCATTTATACACAGATTTTTTTCCTTCTCTCTTGGCTTTTATGACGCATTAATATCTCAATTTTTCTTCTTGATCATTGTCTAACCTTGTAAAGCCCAAAATAAACTAGCATCCGGCTTGAAGGACCATAAATAAATATTTTCTTTTTGCAATTAAAAACATTCAAAGCTAATACGTTGTATCAATTATTAAATCTCTTTATATTTATAAGATGAAAATTATTACGGAATAGGATTTGAGAAACGTATGTGGCAGAAAAAAGAAATTTTCACTGTGACAAATTCTTTAAAAAAATTCTATTGGGTGCAAAATATGCATCATTTTTGCCTTAAATGCAAAATTATGCTCTTTAGTGTAATATATGCAAAATTATGCTCTTAATTAAAAAATATGCAAAAATATGCCATTTAAATTGCTAAAATATGCTCCAAAATAAGAATTTTCTATGAAAGTATGACAAAATATGCTGCTAAACTCAAAATATGTAAAAATATGCTATTATGACGATGTAAAATTTAGTTATAATAAGATAATTATTTTATTTTATTTTTTTTTTATTAAAATTTAACAAAAAAAAAAAAAATTAAGAGAAAATCTTTACATATTTAATGGAATGTGACTTACGAAATAAAAAAGTTTCTAATAGGAACGCTAGAAAAAAATTTGGTAAATGTGATAAAAAGTACCTACTGACGAACTTTGTATAACATCTTGGTCACAAATTCCATAACACAGATGTTGTGGAAAATATATCAGATAAATAACGTGTAAAATAAATCGAAATTATCTAATAAACTTTTGGTCTGGCAAGACATTTGTAAATGTGGGAAAAAGCACTTCATTCATAACAAATGACACTTTTAACAAAGAAATATACGCAAATAAAATGAATTACGACATATTAAAAAAAATATTTAAAGAATTTAAGTAAAGAATAGAACTTAAAAAAAGAAACCGAAAATACAATAAAGCTCTTTTTCAGAAAATATTCAAATTCAAAACTTGAATATAACAGCCTTTAACAAACAAAAAATTAAAAAAATGACCCAATGGTTTGGTTTTCATAAGCTGAATTGTATGCACAAAATTTTTTATGCACAGATCTTAATTATAATTCACAAACTCTTCTTTGCTACCACCAACCAAAAACAACAAAGTTGTTATCGATTGCAACTTATTTATGATCCTTCAAGCCGGATCCTAGTTTATTTTGGGTTTTACAAGATTAGACAATGATCAAGAAGAAAAATTGAGATATTAATGCGTCGTAAAAGCCGAGAAAGAAGGGAAAAAATCTGTGTATAAATGAGGAAAGATGTTCTGTTCTAAAGAAAGTACATTTTGTCCAATGACAGTAGGGAAACGACAGAGATGGTGATCAATTTCTTCAATAATTTAAGAGATATTCGTGCAAAGTGGACTAATCCTAATTATACAGTGCATAGTGGGGCAGAATCGAAATATATGAATGCTTAGAAAAGGAACGCTATTAAAAATAAAAATTTTTTTTTAATTATTTTTAAAAAAATATTTTGTGTATAGATATTATTAAAAGTATACAGAAATATTCATAATTTTCTAAGTAATTATTTACGTAAAACTAAAGGCAAAAGTTGCAAGTTTGTAAAAATATAGTCATATATACTGTTACGATATTGTACTTGAATTCAAATGTAACGGTTTTAACGGCTGGTTTAAATCTTTCTCAATGCTTCCAGACATTTCCGTTTATGTTAACAGCATTTATCATATCTGTAAAAATTATTAACATAGTTCTAAACATACAACATTGAATAAAAAGCTTTCACCATTGTTTTTAAGTGTGGCAGCACTAAGTGCTTATGCTGCTGGCACTATCATCAAAAGCTAGTTTGGCAGCACTAAGTGTTTATGCTGCTGGCACTATCATCAAAAGCTAGTTTGGCAGCACTAAGTGTTTATGCTAATGGCATTACCTACAAAAACTCTAGATTGTCCGTTAACATTGTAGAAAGAAATAGAGCTCTCAAGAAACATCTAGTAGGCAATACAGTGTATATAAATTGGCCGTGAGAACACCATTGAGTCAGTCTGGTTGGAAGCGTCGTTAAGTAAAGACATATTAACTGCCTTGGCTGTATAATCTTGTACATTATTAAAGTGTGCTGTATAAAGAGTGTAATTTAAGTGTGTGTGTGTGTATTAAAACACAAAGTGACTTATAAACTGTATTGTTGTACATTTTTTTAAATAAAATAAAGTGTCGTTACAATTTTTAAACAACTGAACTGCTGTTATTTTTGTAATCAAAGTACAAGTTTATTTAAAGGAAATAAACGACCGTTTTTAAAAGGTAAAAACGTAACAATTGGTGTCAGAAGTGGGATTGCAAAATAATAAGCAGTCATGAAGTTTGAAGAGCTGAAAGTGGAGCAACTCAAGAGAGAATTGAATAAGTTGGAGTTACCTACAGCTGGTAATAAAGCAGAATTACAAAAGAGGCTGATAGATGAATTCAAGCGGCGTAATATTGACATCGGAACTTACGAATTCGAGTATAAAGAAGAAATGGAAGTTTCTACCCGTGCAACAACAAGCAGCATGGATTTATCCACAATGTTTGCTGCTATGATGGAGCAATTTAAATTAGTTAAAGAAGAAGTCAAAGAAGAAAATAAAATAATGGAAATGAAATTTCAAGAAACTTCTAAAGTAAATAACGAGAAACTTCTTGCTGAAGTTCAAGAAACTTCTAAAGTAAATAACGAGAAACTTCTTGCTGAAGTTAAAGAAACTTCTAGAGCGACAGACGAGAAACTTCAACAAATTTCGGAAGTTATAAACAGCAGAGTGGATGGCATTGATAAAAAGGTGTCCGACTTAGAGAGCTGCCTAGATATACAAGCCAACGTCGTTGATAAAAAGCTGACCGACTTAGAGAGCAGTCTAGATTTACAAGCCAAAGTCATTGATAAAAAGCTGTCCGACTTAGAGAGCTGCCTAGATATACAATCCAAAGATGTTGATAAAAAACTACATGATCTAGAAATAAAGATGAATAATCTTCAATGCCAAGATGGACAGGTGCGAATTATTCCAGAATCCTCTAATAGAATAAAGGCCCCTAGTTTTGATGGCAGCACACCATTTAATGTGTTCAAGTTCCAGTTTGATACAATTGCCATTAAAAACATGTGGAATGACGAAGAAAAAGCTATAGAGTTGATATTGGCCCTAAAAGGAAATGCAGCAGTAGTTCTTGAAAGCGTGCCAGCATGTAACAGAAACAGTTATGATGATATAATGGAGGCGCTACAACGTAAGTACGCTGGTGAACATAAAAAGGACTTATACCGAATGGAATTGCGTGGTAGAGTGCAGAAGCCCAATGAGACGCTACAAGACTTTGCGTTGGAAATCGAACGTTTGCTGCAGCTTACTTATCCAGGGGAGAACAGCCCGTTTTTGGACCATTTCAAGACAGAGGCATTTGTTAATGGTATTCGCGATCCTGAAATAAAACACGGGGTTTGTGCAACACCTAAACCATCATTTACTGAAACCGTCTCATTCGCACTGGCACAAGAAACGGCGAAAATAATTTCAAAGCCGCAAATATGCAAGGTGCGAAATGTTGAAGTTGTTTCTGATAATGAGAGAAATATAGTCGACGAATTAAAAAAGGTTTTGGAGGCGTTTAATGAGAAGCAAAATAAAGCAAGAGTAAAATGTTATAATTGTGGTAAATCGGGTCATATTCAGCGAAACTGCAAAGCACCAAGAAAACGAACCAGATCTGCCTCGCCTCAAAGAAATAACCGGCAGTCAAATCAGCAATCATCACAAGAATCACCTTTAAACTAAAACGAGCTGGCACTATGGGGCAAGAGCTAGCTCCCACATCTGAGGGCCCCACCATCTCCATATCCGTAATGCAACAGAAAAATAGCAATCTTACTGCTTCGGGGTACATCAACGGTCAGAAGCACGTTTTTACTGTAGACACCGGGGCATCACAGTCTATCATCAGGCCAGATTTAGTCAAGAAAACAATTGAACCATTATGTGGGGTAAGCCTGCGCACAGCTACTGGTGAGCCGGCCACGGTCTATGGTAAAGTAAATGTGAAATTAACCATTGCCAATGTTACCGTCAATCATGTATTCATTGTTGCCGACATTGTGGACGAAGTCATCATTGGTGCTGATTTCATGATTAGTCACGGCATTACTTTGGATATGGGACAAAAAGTTATGATTTGGCGAAATGTGGAGATACCCCTTGACGTCGGATATGAAAATAGGACTCAAGTAAGAAAGCTAGTTACCGTCGAGCATCAGAAGCTACCACCACAGTCAGAAACTTTAGTATGGGCTCGCATGGAGGGAGATTGTGAGGACAACAGTTTGTGGGTAGTAGAACCAGTAGAAATAACAAGTGATCTTGTAACAGCAAAAGCCCTCGTTAAACCCTGCAACAACAAAATAGTTCCTGTAAGAATGCTTAACCTGTCCAGCTACGAAAAAGTCGTTAAGCCAAATTCTGAAATAGGTCAATGCACTTCAGCAGAGGCAGTAATCAATTGCGAGAAAAACCCGCAACCTGCCAATAAATCCACCAAAGAACACGAGCTTCTGGCGGAATATGTGGGGAAATGGGTAGAAGGATTAACGCCGCCAGACAGAAATAAGGCCAAACAGATTCTGAAGAAATATAGCTCCGTCTTCGCCTTAAAAAGTCAAGGCCATGGTAGAACGGCAATTGTAAAGCATCAAATAAATACTGGCGAAGCGAGGCCAATAAAGCAGGCGCCCAGAAGTGTTCCTCTAGCAAAACGAAGTGAAGTGAAGGAGTTGGTCAATGAAATGGAGCGGAACGGTATAATCGAACCATCTTCAAGTCCTTGGAGCTCGCCTGTTGTTTTAGTTAAGAAGAAAGATGGCAGCACTAGATTTTGCGTCGATTATAGAAAACTAAATGACGTCACCAAGAAAGACAGCTACCCGCTACCAAGAATTGACGACACCCTGGATACACTAGCTGGAACACAATGGTTCTCCACATTGGACTTGCAAAGTGGTTATTGGCAGGTAGAGATTTCAGAAAAAGACAAGGAAAAAACCGCCTTTAGCGCGAGTGATGGGTTATGGCAGTTTAATGTGATGCCGTTTGGACTCTGCAATGCTCCAGCCACATTCGAGCGTTTAATGGAACAGGTATTGAAAGGACTTCACGGGAAGACATGCTTGGTGTACCTCGATGACATAATTGTCATGGGTAAGACTTTTGATGAACATCTGAATAACCTTGAAGAAGTCCTTAAACGAATATCAGCGGCTGGACTCAAACTCAGTGTAAAGAAGTGTGCGTTGTTCCAGAAAGAAGTTAAATATTTGGGACATCGCGTAACAGCAGACGGAATATCAACAGATGAGGATAAGATAATTGCTGTTAAGAACTGGCCACGTCCGAGAAATCTCCACGAATTGCGTAGTTTTCTTGGCCTTTGCACATACTACAGACGATTTGTCCCGAATTTCGCCAATGTAGCCGCAAGCTTACATGAGCTGACCAAGAAGTCACAATCATTCCAATGGTGTGAAGCACAAGAATTAGCATTCCAGAAGCTCAAGGACCTGTTATGTACGGCACCAATTTTGTCATATCCTATACCTGGAGAAACATTTGTGGTAGATAGCGATGCGAGCGGATACGGAATAGGCGGTGTACTTTCACAAGTAGTCGGTGGCACTAAAAGGGTCATTGGATACTTCAGCCGAACGCTTTCGAAGCCTGAAAGAAACTACTGCGTAACGCGACGAGAACTTTTGGCTGTATTAGAGTGTGTGAAGCATTACCACAAATATCTGTATGGCCAACACTTCCGACTGAGAACCGATCATTCTGCCCTCAGGTGGTTGCTGCAATTTAAACAACCTGAAGGACAACTGGCTCGTTGGATAGAGCGGCTTCAAAGCTATGATTTTAGCATCGAGCACCGGAAGGGTTTGAAACACGGCAATGCGGACGCGCTGTCAAGACGGCCCTGCAACGTGGAATGTAAGCATTGTACAAAAGCCGAGGAAAAGGAATGTATCATCGATGTTCGACTAATGCATATAGAGTCCAGTGAAGATTGGTCTGTAGCGCAAAGAAATGACCCCATACTGGCAAAAATAATATCGGCAAAAGAAGAAGGTAGAAGGCCAGCCCGCAATGAAATATCCGCCGAAAGTCCACAGATGAAATCATATTGGGCCCTATGGAATAGTCTACAGTTGTTAAATGGCTGCTTATACCGCATATGGGAAAGTGCTGACGGTAAAACAGTGACAAATCTAATTGTAGTACCATCCTCTAAAATAAACGAAGTAATGAAAGAGTTCCATGATGGCCCCAGTGGTGGTCATCTTGGTGTAACAAAAACCTTAGAAAAGTTAAAACAACGTTTTTATTGGGTGGGTTGTCAGCAAGCAGTAGCCGATTGGGTAGCCAATTGTTCACAATGCATAGCAGCAAAGGGCCCAGTAAGAAGAAGTCGTGGACAACTTCAGCAGTATAACTCAGGCGCGCCATTCGAGCGGATTGCGATGGATGTCGCAGGCCCTTTCCCCGTCAGTGATGCCGGAAATCGTTACGTTCTAGTGGTTATGGATTATTTCAGCAAATGGCCAGAGGTATATGCCATACCTGATCAAGAAGCTAAAACGGTTATAAATGTATTTGTGAACAACTGGGTGTGCCGCTATGGTGTTCCATTGGAATTGCATTCTGATCAGGGTAGAAATTTTGAATCTGCCGTATTCAAGGAAATGTGCGATTTATACGGAATAAGAAAAACCAGAACAACGCCACTGCATCCTCAATCTGATGGCATGGTCGAAAGATTCAATCGCACTCTGGAGGAATATTTAAGAAAAGTGGTCAGTGCACATCAGAAGGACTGGGATGAACACATACCGAAATTTCTATTGGCATACAGATCAGCTGTTCATGACTCAACCTCTCGAACACCTGCAAAAATTGTCTTCGGGACAGAACTCAAGTTGCCTGGTGATTTAGAATTCGGTATTAAGCCCTCATCAACAAATAGGGAAAACACTTCCCAAGAGCAAGATGACCTGAACGAGCTACATGAATTCGTACGCGGACGAATAAAAATGACCAGCGATAAAATGAAAGCCAGATACGATAGAGCAGCGAATTCTGAAGGATTTAACGAAGGCCAGCTTGTACTGTTGTATAACCCACAACGTAAGAAAGGACTGTCTCCCAAACTACAAACCCATTGGGATGGACCATACAAAGTGATTAAGAAATTAAACGACGTGGTGTACAGAATACAGAAAGAAAAGAGCCCGAGATCTAAAATGAAGGTTGTACATCTAGAACGACTAGCTGCCTATGGGAAAAGTGAATTCGTGCCTATTCGGGACGAACAGGCTTAAGCGGGGGGCAGTGTTACGATATTGTACTTGAATTCAAATGTAACGGTTTTAACGGCTGGTTTAAATCTTTCTCAATGCTTCCAGACATTTCCGTTTATGTTAACAGCATTTATCATATCTGTAAAAATTATTAACATAGTTCTAAACATACAACATTGAATAAAAAGCTTTCACCATTGTTTTTAAGTGTGGCAGCACTAAGTGCTTATGCTGCTGGCACTATCATCAAAAGCTAGTTTGGCAGCACTAAGTGTTTATGCTGCTGGCACTATCATCAAAAGCTAGTTTGGCAGCACTAAGTGTTTATGCTAATGGCATTACCTACAAAAACTCTAGATTGTCCGTTAACATTGTAGAAAGAAATAGAGCTCTCAAGAAACATCTAGTAGGCAATACAGTGTATATAAATTGGCCGTGAGAACACCATTGAGTCAGTCTGGTTGGAAGCGTCGTTAAGTAAAGACATATTAACTGCCTTGGCTGTATAATCTTGTACATTATTAAAGTGTGCTGTATAAAGAGTGTAATTTAAGTGTGTGTGTGTGTATTAAAACACAAAGTGACTTATAAACTGTATTGTTGTACATTTTTTTAAATAAAATAAAGTGTCGTTACAATTTTTAAACAACTGAACTGCTGTTATTTTTGTAATCAAAGTACAAGTTTATTTAAAGGAAATAAACGACCGTTTTTAAAAGGTAAAAACGTAACAATACAATAAATTGGAAATATAAAAGTTTAAACGCGCATGATATTGACTTGAATCTTTTTGCAAAAGATCGGAAATTATATATGCTAAAGGATAAGCTTAATTTGGAATACATATTTTTAAAATTTCTTTCGTTATTTAGAAATAAACCAAACAAAAGGCCCAATTTGGGGTTTTTGGAGAAAATACAAATTTTTTAATTGTAATAACATATTTGTTTATAAAGATATCTTAATGAAATTTGCAAGAAATGTGGATCTTATTAATGTAAATGAAAGTGCGTTAACCAAATTTCAATCAGGGGTAGGGTTTTCCTGAATTCCCAAAAAAACTAATCAAAATTCCCAAAAATGGGATTTTTTACATTTATGGCTATAGAATCCACATTTTTCCGAAGGCCCGTAGATTTTGATTTAAAACTTTTAACAACATATTGAGGATTCTTAAAATATATTCCGCTTGTCGATTCGTGCTTTGGGATTTGAGAAAAAATGGTCTAAAGTCAAATGTAATTATTATATGTTGCTAAAGAAAATTTTATTTTAGGTAAAAAAGAGTGTAGATACTTTTTCGGCTAAAAAAACACAAAAAGTCGTCTTTTTTGGAATTTTCAAATTCAAAATCGTTTATTTTTGGACTCGGTAAAGATATCGACTTCAATTTTTTTTTATTCAATAGATTCTTGTTCTTTAACTAGATAGGAAAAAACTAATAAAATCGATCGGAAATACTAGGGTATATATGAAAAAAACTGGACCAAGAACATACAAAATTATGGTGCTTACAAATTCAAATGACTTGAAAACTATAAGAGATAAATGGGACATGTAAGCATGTTTTTTATAGGTCTTATCAGGGCCTACAACAATATATAAAAATATTCGAAATCGGACGAGAAACAAAAATTTGGCAAGCGATCAAAAATTTTTTGTCAGAGGTACCTAACTTCGAGCCCCCTTAGCTCCGCCCCTGAGGGGTTTGTTGTGCCCCCCTTCCAAACTTAACATTGTACACTCCTCCGCTACGCTTATACCAAATTTCATGAAAATCCAAACAGCCGATCAGAAGTTACAGATTTATTTCCAAAAAATTTCGATTCTGCCCCACTGTGCAGTGTCTGGTAATCCTTCACTAGGTTTTGTAATAACGATAGCATGCCGTTAACTTAATTTAGCTTCAAGATCGTGCAAGAGGGTTTCGTCTGAACAGAACTCAAGATTTTCTACTGCGTTAAATATTTACAAAAATTCATCAACATTTTGTGTATCTTGTAGGAGGCAAACTGTGTCATTCGCAATAATATTTGTTGGAATATAAAAACGAGCTGACACATAGATTATCTCAAGATAAATCTCTTTTGGAGACATTTAGCATTCACATAAAATATCCCAGCAAGTGTTTCCAAAAAATAAAAGTTTTAGACACTTCAAAACTAGAACTAAGTGCATATTTTGAACTTTTTTTTGATGCTATTAATAATTATTCAAAACAAAGCGAAAATAAATGTATTTTTAGCAGAAAATATGGTTAGTAATTTCTAAGAAAATTATAATTTCAGCAATTTAAAAGTATTTTTTTTTTTTTAACAAACCAAACTATTATAATTAAAGGAGGCATAAAAAAGAATATCTTACCAATGACAAGCTTGGATTAAAAACAATACTTCCGCAGCTCTTTCTGTACTTTTTTTCTGGGATTGTATGTCAAATTTAATAACAGCTGGACTAACACTGCATCTCTTCCTAAAACAGGAATAAACAAACCTACACCTCGCTGCTAGAATCTCAGATTTATTCGTGTAGACTTCAATAGTATATTCGACAGAGAATCGTCTTTTCAGAAAATGTGAAATACTCAATATTTCCGGGATTACCAAAATATCTACATATTCATAATATCTTGATATTATATACTCTAGTATAAAACTTAACCACGGCCCTGAGACCTGCCGGCAACTACTTCATTAAAACAAAAATAGTCTTAACCTAGTGTCTACATTAGGCAAATTTATATCAAAACAAACGTCAAAATCAATGCGAATATATACAAGGTAACCTTAGTTAAACAGTTGATTATTATTTTGGTTGTTACAGTTGTCAAACTGCATATATAAAAAACAATAATGAATACGCCATATTGTTGTTTTTGTTCAGCTGTTGCCACCTTCCACAAATTCGCGTTAAGTTTGACGTTTCTCTTGATAAAAAAATCTCTAAAGTAGACACTATGTAAAGGCGTAATAAGAAATGTTGTTTCGCTTCTTCGATTTTACATTTAATCAGTTTTATAATAAAAATTATTTGAAAGCAAACTTACCTATATTAACCGCATTATTTCGCCAGAAAATTTTTAACATGGTGTTTATTTTTAAAACAAAATATATTTTGTGCTCGTATAAAAGAATTATATTCAAATTTTGGAAATGTTTTGATTATCATATAGATTGGATAAATTACCTTTTAAAAAACATAATATTGAATTTGTAATATCTTTTCAATCCAATTCTTAATATCCAACCAAATTGTGATAAAATTAAAAATATATTTGTAATACAAAAAAAAAAAAAAAAATCAAATTAAAAAACAAAATAATTAAATAAATAAAGTATATAAATAAATAATTTTCTTCAATTAGTCGAAATTCACCAACTATTATACCAACTCCCTTACCTAGTGTCTACATTAGGCAAATTTATATCAAAACAAACGTCAAAATCAATGCGGATATATACAAGGTAACCTTAGTTAAACAGTTGATTATTATTTTGGTTGTTACAGTTGTCAAACTGCATATATAAAAAACAATAATGAATACGCCATATTGTTATTTTTGTGCTACTGTTGCCACCTTCCACAAATTCGCGTTAAGTTTGACGTTTGTCTTGATAAAAAAATCTCTAATGTAGACACTATGTTAAAATAGAAACAAATTTCTTACATTTCATTACAATAATATATTTTCAATACACTAATATAACAAAAATTTAGTTTAAGAAAAAATAAAACCTAAAAATAAAATTCTTTTATAACCAAAATAATAGGTCTATCAGCAGTTTTGTCTTAAATTTTTACTAGATAAATCATTATATTCTATCCACTTTTGTATTTCTGCCGGTAAATCTGGCTTTATCTTTGTTCGCACTTGACCATTTTCAGCCATATTTTGATCAACATTCGTACTAGCGATAGCATGATCTAAACTAACTGTGGAACTAAGAGTATTGCGTGATGCCTGTAATTGGGCTGTTTTGGGTGATAATAATTCAGCTATAACATCTTCGGCAGAGCAGTCAACAATGCGTTGGCGGCAAATGGCAATGCAATGGATAAACTTATCGGATGGCCGGATGAAGCGATGTTCCATATAGACGGATTGGTTGTCCCAATAAATGATCTAGAAAAAGGGATTTAAAAGAGAAAAAGAAATTGAAAAAAAAATAGTTAAAAAAAGAACTTACCCTTGATACAATATTGAATCTATGAAATGGTCGTATAAAACGTCTGTAACGTATAGTGGCTGCTCCCTGAAATACTGAACCACCTTTAGCGAGAATTGTACGATATAAATTGGTGCGTTCATAAAAATCTACTCGTGCAAAGTCCAATTCCCGAAAGTAGCGAGCATTATTCATGTGATATAGCAGGGTATCGATGTCATTGGTTAAACAAATACCTGGAAAATAGAAGGGAAATATTAAAAAATAACATAATACCGTAAGCGAAAAAAACCTAACATATTCGCCACTCAGCGTCACATATATGTGACGTGGGATGTTTCAAAAAAAAAAAAAAACTCATGTCACATATACTAAGCTGTTATTTCATGAAAGTTTGTAGGAAGTAATTTTCTTGCATGTTTTACAGCCCGCCTAGTCGTAACATAATATGTAAGGTTTTCTGTCAGAGAGTGTCAAATTCGCTCTCTGAGAGAATTATTTCACGTGTAGATTCAAATATTAGTATTATAAGAAGTATTATGAGACTGTTGTGATGAGATTTCTCTACACAGCCATCTTATAAGATGAACTGTCAAAAAAATATACACACACGGAAGTTTGTATGTGAGTGTGCTTATATATTTTGGAAATTACTAAAAAACAATGTTTTTTGTAAAATTATTTTCTTTTAATGATTGTTTTACATTTAAAAAAATATATTTATAAAAATTGTGTTAAAAACGTAAGTTTTTTTTAAATAAAAAGTACATGTTTATTTTGTGACTGATTGAAAATAATGATATCTTATAGGATTTATTAGAGTACGTGTACCCCTTATTTAAGATTAAACATAATATAAACAAAATGGTTACTATCTTCTGCTTGAGTTATCTCACATATTATATCAACGTTAATATCAGTTGTAGACCTGAGGTTAGTCTCCGGCAAGGTGTCAGATATATACGAATGCTGCGGTTTGTATATGCGCTAAGTCGTTATTTTAAAATTTCGTTTTTTCAAGGGGTATTCCCCGAAGTTTTGCAATGTGCTAATTTGTGTGAAAATAAGTTTGAAATGCTCTTTTATCAGTTCATTCGTGTCACAATAGCCATGGAAGAAGGTTCTTATAAGTAAAAGTGTCAATATTGATATTAAAAATTTTAAGGTACGTTTCTTTACAATGCTTCAACTATCTATATACTAACATAGAAAACATATATGTATTTATATATGTGTATATTTTTCGTTGATTGTTTAGAATGGAAGGTCCTAGAAGAAAACAGGAATCTGAGGAGGAAGTTCTTGAGGCTATTTTGAATTCCAGGGAAAGTGACCTGGATTTTAAAGATTCTGGAGGCAGCTTCGCCCCAGAAAGTGAGGATGAAAAGTCTGGGGAAGAAAATTGCTCAGAAGGTGGGAATGACATAGAAGAAAACCATCTTGGTGAAAACATTACAAATGAAATGTGACTCCCATATGTGACACAAGTACTTCCCAAAACTCATGACACTTATATGTGACTTTTGTGTATGTCACAAATACGTGACACACAGTTTCTCTTAAGAAAATTACTTAGAAAACTCATGTCACATTTATGTGACATATTCTTTTTGTTCGAAAGTTTGTTTTGAAAGCGCGAAAAATCAATGAGTGGCGAACGTGCTAAGAATATAGTGTAAAAGTTTACATATCTGACTACCTAGAAATTTAGCAAATACAAATACATTAAAGGGTTTATGGAAAATATTATACTTTACATAGTTTATTTAGAAATTATAATAAATAAATAATTAAATAAATTTAACTAAATAATCTTGATATAATCTAACAATAAGTGCTACGTATTAAAAGAATCGCGCTCAATTCTGACCGGTCATTGGTGCCATATTTTTTGTATAAAAAGTCTTAGTGAGAGCACAAAACATATATTATCAAAGGCATGTGGCATTTCATATTATGATAATCTTTAAACAATTTATCATATTGCGGAAATTTATGGTTTCCTTAAAACTTTTATGTGACTGCTTCTTTTTCCGCATCATTTAATGTTGAAATTAATGATAGATTCTTTGTTAACTATTTGATATTTGATTTTATGAATATTCTCTCCATAATTTTTTGAAGAATAAATTTTTTCTCAAACCTTTGCTCCTAAAGCCTTGTTCAGACCGGCGCGAAATTACGAAATTTCATGCCGAAATTACGAATGAAATCTAGAGTGTTCACACTGGCTAGATGACATTTGATGTAATTTCGTGAACAGCTGATACTTATTGTTTACATTTTAAATTGTTATAGGGGTAAATAAAGTATTTTGAAATGGAAACAAATAAGAAACAATTACTTACTAAATTGGAAATTATTAATTTGAAACAAAAATGTAAAAAGGATAGATTTCATCACTTTAATAATTAATTTTAAGATTTGTGTTTAAATTTAAGATCAGCTGTGAATTGTTTTTTTTTATTCTCACGATTGAAACATGCTGAAAAAAAGTATTTTTTCCAACCATGTACAGAGTTGCACGGAAATGGGCATCGTAATTTCAATGTAATTTCGCCGAAATTACACAAAATTATGTAATTTCGCAAGTGTCAAAATGTATGGGAAATTACGTAATTTCAACTTGATTTCGGCCGAAATCACGAAAGTACGTAATTTCGCGTCGGTCTGAATGCCCTATAAGTATACATCTGGCAGTTTATGTGAGAGACTCTTTGAACTAAATTTTGAAAAAAAAAACTCATTTTTTTTCAAAGCACAAAAACAAAACATATGTGACTATTGTATTTTGTTATTGCTTGAATTAGGTTTTCGACAATTGAATCAGGTTTTTTTTCTCTCCCATAAATATCTACTTATTAATCTATGCCTTTGCTGCTAACACATTTTTCTACAAAACATAACTGAGGTATATTATGTAGCTTTTACCTAGACAATTATATAAATTTGGAACGTGATGGAATAAAACAAATTTTTTTCTGGTGATTGGAATGAGTATTCCTACTAAATCCGCAATAGATTTTCTGTGATTTTTTTTTTTGTGTTGACCTGCTAAATTGATATTAGAGTATTCAAATTATTCGGTTTTTCTATTGTTCGAATAAAACGAATGATTCGAATAAGGCATTTTAGTTTGATCGAATCTCGTATTTAAATTTATTCGAATAAATTGAATATTAAAATAATAATAATAATAATAATAATAATAATAAAATAAAAAATTTATGATCTTGTAAGTTTCTTTAAAAATTTGATTGTAAAAAATAACAGTAACACATAAAAAGTTACTCATTGGAAATATCTTTAAAAAAACATTCTCAATATAAATGTAAATATATCGTCCATTCTAGGAAAAGTTTTTAAACAATGCTACTTTTTGATTATTTTCATATTTGGTGTACTACATATAAGCCTTTTTCAATCAAGATATTAATTTTATTCAAGATTTTAATTTTTCTATAAGTCAAAAAATCGACAAAATTTGTAAGAGCCTATTTACACTGAGGATTATAGCATCGTTTTTTTTTTTTTTGATATTTTGTTTTGAAGTTGCTTCGAAAGTACTTATATGTTAATACATTTAAATTTGTATAGTGAAATGTTTGGCAAGAAACAACAAATTAAAAAAATAAAAATAAAATCCCCTGAAATTTCTAACTTTGCTATAACGAACAACTTTTCTTAACCCGCTTGCTTTTCAACACCTCTTATCTATAAGCATAAAAGATACAGCTATTTTTTGCAGGGAAAATCCGCAATGTAAAGGCTCTTATTCTCCTGGAAAATTTCAAATTTAAATTAATTTTAGCTAAAAAACTGTAAACAATCAACAAATACGATAAAAAAGTTAATTTTCTTTTAATTATATCTCAAAAGCGAACAATCTTAGAATGACATTGATTGATATAAACAATCCGTCTTCAAAAGGTCCCTTTTATGATTAAAAAACCTGCAACATGTTAAAGGTCCCCAGAAATTAACTTAAAAAAGAATAAAATGAAATTAACTTAAAAAAGAATAAAATGTTAATAAGCAGATCAGTCGCAAAGCAGCTTTGCTTTTTTAATTTGAAATCTGGAAAATTATATGTAGATACCTGGTGTAGTACCAAACAAAACTTAATTTGGATAATCAATAGGAGTCGAATTCGGCAATTCCAGCTTCCTGCGTGAAGGTGTAGGTCGAAGGCAGTTTTCGGTCTTAGGTGTTTTGCCATAATTTGTAATGGCGTTATGGATTATTCCGCGGCCAAATAATTTCTCTTCAATGGTATATTGCTATTAAAGGGGTAACTTAAAAATCAAATAAACAATAAAGGAGTAAATTTAAGTCGATTTTGTTCTTGTTTTTATAAAATTTGATTTTGAAAAAGCTTAAATTTTCGTTAGCAACATTGCCAAAAATAAATTTAAGACTAAAAAAAATGTTTATAAATTTTTTTTTTTTTTATAAATAATCAAATAAAATCACTCCAATTGCAAAAAATTAAATTATTCTTTTTATTCGAAAATTCGATATAAAAATATTTGAATAATTTTTCTTAATAGTTGTTCGAATAAAAACAGGTACTTTTTAATTATACTTTTTGGAAATTTATATTTTTTTAGGAAAATTGGTACTTTTTAAAACAAATTTGTCCTTTTTTTTAAATGGTACATCTTTTGAAAATTAGTACTTTACTTTCAAAACAAATTTTTAAGTTTTTTCCGAAATACGTACATTTAGGAAAATTAATACCTTTTTAAAAATTGTTTTTTGAAAATTTGTAGTTTTTTGGTACTTACAAAAAGTGCTTTATTAAATTGGTACAGTTTTAGAAAATCAGACTTTAGTTTAAAAATTAATATTTTTTTCGAAATTCGTACTAAATTGGTATTTTTTTTTTTTTTTTTTTTTTTTGTTAATTTATACATTTTTGATAACTGGTATTTTTTTAATTGAAACTTCTTTTAAATTTTTGAAAACAATTTTGTTGTATTTTTAAATAAATACTTTATTGATATTTTTCTGAAAAAAAGTACCAACTTTTCGGAAATTAGTATTTTTTATTTTGTACTTTTATTGAAAGGTGGTACTTTTTTTAAAATTTTATACGCTTGATACTGGAAGATTGGTATTTTATTTTAAGGTTGGTACTTTTTTAAAAATGTAGATTTTTTAAAGTTTTTTTTTTCTTACTTTTTTTTGAAAATTTTCAAGGAAACGCGGAAGGCTTTAAGAGTTTCAATCAGTGATGAGCAAAGGATATGAAAATCCGCCCTTATTTTTTTAAAATAAACCTCCAAAGTATATTTATAAAAGTGTACACTTACATAGGTGCATATTATTAAAACTCTTAGTGTATATAAATTTTTAGAATGATATTTTAGAGGCTTATTTAAAAAAATAATAAATGCATGAAAATCCGCCTTCTATACATAAATAATTTGTCTTTAATGTTTGGAAAAAAGTGTTGTGATAACAAATGATTAGAGGGCAGATTTTCGTACATTTATTTCTTTTTAATTAAGCCCCTAAAATATGTTTTTTAAAAATTTACAATATGCACTAAAAAATTTTTAAAATATGCGTTTATATAAATGCAAATTTTTAAAAACCTTGTCTTTTATTTTTGCTCGTTTACTAAGAGACTTTATGCTTTCTTTGGATCTTAATTTGATTTATTACTCGAAAAACCATACTTGGCTCTGTTGAACACTTTTTGTCACATTTTTGATCTCAATATGGCACTAAATACAAATTAGAAAAATTGAATTTCTTCACTGGTTCCAATGTAAAAAAAACAACATCCAAATTAATAAAAGAAAAACGTTTTAGATGATTTCTTTAAAGCTATTGCTAAAACTATAAAAGCAGGGAACGAAAATGTTAAATTCTGAATTAATAGTTTAATAAATTAAACGCAAATTTATTAAAGTGTTAAACAGTTCTGCTTTTACATCATAATCCCACTATTCTAAATAAACTATTAAAGGATTTTAGTAAATGCTTAATAGGAACATTAAAATATTCTAACTAAAATTATATACATACCGGAAACTGTTGTTGTTTCTAAAATATGACATTTCCTTTTAACAAAACGGGCGAGCAGGACACACAGACACATACGCAGGAAGTAATGAAGTTCAAATAAAAAATATAATAATAAAATTGTTATTATACAGCAAAATAACCAAAAGCCAACTTCAGATTCCATTTTAATAATTATTTATATTATTTTGTTGTTATTGTTGTATAGTTTAAGTATCTAAGTATTCCTTTATTTTTATTACTACATATATATATATAAATATGTTTATTTTTGTAGTTTGATGATTTAAATATGTATTTAAGTAGTTGTTGGTGGTGGGCTTAGTTTGTAATTTGTTTATTTTATATGTTTTATTTCCTTGTTTTTTGGTTTAATTTGATTTGACTTCTACTATTTTTTTCTTATTTTCAAATATATTTATTTGTATATAATTTAACGAACAGTCTGTTTATTTCCAATTAGGGTTGTTTAATTAAAATTTTACACTGTTGCTGTTGTTTGATTGGAATTCTGCTTTTAGCATTGCAGTTGTAGTTGTATAATGATGATTTTCTTTTTATTTTTGTGTTGGAAAAAATAAAATATCCTTCTTATTACAAATATTTGCTAATAATGTTGATATTGATGATGACGAAGACTTTTTAAATTATACAATTTGGGTCAATAGCAAAGAAAGAAAAAAAAAAAGTATAAATTTCTTATTTTGATGTATAACACTAGTAGTATTTCATCATTTAATTTATTTGTACACATATATACATACATATGTATATACTCCAAATATACTCCTTTATTTAGTTGTATATAGTTAAAAAAATAAAATTTATAATAAGTGTGTATATAAGTTCACAAAAAGGACAATGCAAAATATATTGTAGTAAGGCGGAAACTTTTTTGGTGTGTTTCTTAAAGCTCAACAAAAATTTTGTTAGGTTTATAAAAAAAACTATTTTATTTATTTTATAGTTAGTTGAACATATTAGTTTTCTTTCATTATTTTTACAAATTTTATTTGTTTTTAATGAAAATATATAATTAATTTTCCTATATTTGTGTGGCACTTAAAAAAAAAAACGATTATTTAATTAGAGGCAAAATAAATTTGTTTTAATAAATAAACAACGATTCTTAAAGAACTAAATACTACAACTGATTGACTGACGTTCGTAATTTTTAGATTTTATTTTCTTATTGTCCTTCCTCTTTTTATATGGGTTTTTACCACAATTTCTCATTTATTACAGTAAAAGAGATTTAAATAGAGAGCAGGAATGAGTATGATTCGCTATATTTAAAATAAATATTGACGCTTGCGTTTTACATAAGATTGCTCTGGATTTAAAAAAAAAAAAAAAATTGAAAAGGTATGAACTCGTTAATTAATTAAATCTGAAATTTTATTTTAATTTAAATACATAACCTCACATTTGCTAAAATTAAATTTAATAAATAAAATAAACAAATAATTAAATTAAATAAATAAACAAAAAAATTAATCATTTAATTAACTATTTATTAATATGAAATTTAATTAACAAATTTTTAATATTTAAAATTTAAAATATCGAAATGTTTAATTCATCACAGCCTCATATATTTACTTTTTTTTAATCTTGAAATTATTCTTATTTTTATAAAATTTTTCATAAATATTGAATGTATGTAGATCAAAATAAATTATTGAAAATCCGTATTCATTTCTTTAAATTTAATAAATAAATAAACAAATAAATAAAAAATAAATAAAAGAATGAACAAATAAAAAATAAATAGATAAATAAAGAAACAAATAATTTAAATAAATAAATCATTTAAATTATTTACTGCTAATTTTGAATTCAATTAACAAATTTTAAAAATCAAAATATTTAAATATTTACAACCTCACATTTTTATTTTTTTAATCTTGAAATTATTTTTATTTTCATAAAATTTTTCATAAATATTG
The DNA here is from genome assembly GCA_932274085.1 of Protocalliphora azurea. Taxonomy (NCBI): domain Eukaryota; kingdom Metazoa; phylum Arthropoda; class Insecta; order Diptera; family Calliphoridae; genus Protocalliphora; species Protocalliphora azurea. The sequence continues at coordinate 135,102,400 of OW026523.1, read as the reverse complement.
AAGGTGTGTAGATCAAAATATTTTTTTTTTTTAAATCCTTATGCACGTCCTTATAGAACATAACCTCACATTTTTCCAAAAATCTTCAAGTTATTCATATTTTTATAAAATTGTTCACAAAAATTTCAAAGGAATCGAAGAAAATTTTGAAAATCCATAATTTTCTTAATAATTTTACTGTTATTAACAAAAACTATAACATCATATTTTCCAAAATGTTTTGAAATTGCTTTTATTATTTATTAAAGAATAAAAACTTATAGGGACAGACCATTTCTTGCTAAATTATGGTACTAATTTTGTAAAAGAAAATTCGTCTCGATAGTTTGTACTGAAAACAGCAAAAAAATTTTAATTTATTTGCTTTCAATATAAAATTTCGAAACAAAATTTAATTTCGCTTTACAAAATGAGGCCCTGTGGACCCGAAGTTTTTTCATTTTGCGATTGTAATGTCTGTAGCATAATTTAAAAAATTTACAATTGCGGACACCCCAACATAGATCAAGAATCAATTTCTCGACAACAAAAGATAAGTGCATTATCTAAAGGGGCAGTATAATTATCCTTACAATTTCACCATGTCGTCCCACAATATAGCGGATATTAAAAAACAATAAATCGAACATAAGATGTGCTGTAACTCCAAAACTAATAGTACATTAAACTGTACTTCAAAAATTTGTTAGAAATTGTATATAATATAAATACATACGATGCGTAATAAACGAGATATATGCAAAAAACACATATATTTGCGACCTTTAACCGCGAATAATTCGCGTAAAAGACGCCAAGACAAAGTTATAAAATTCGTTTCTCTCCATCAAATTCCGAGGTTGGGTAATTTTTTCATTTTAATTTCCTGGGCTATATACTATTTTTTGATAATGCTATTTAGAATCCAAATTCCCTTCTACTTTTTCACCTTTTATTTTTTTATGAAAACTACTTTTTTGTTACGAAAAAAAAAAAAAATAATTAGAACAATTCTTAGCCATTATTTCTCCCAAAGTATTAAACATTTTAAACTTCTGCTTTTATCACCAGTTATTTATTTGTTGCTAATTTTATTTTTCGCAATAGATTAATCCATCCATAAAACGTTATGTCTATGTCCGTGTTCGCGTGTCATTTTACGTTTTTTTATTTTTTTACGTTTACACACATATATTAATGTTTGTCATCTTTACTTTGTTGTGGTCTTTTTCCATGTACAAAGAATGCTATTCAGATATACTACAGGTATTTAATTCTCCTTACAAGATGTGCTGCTTTGCAGTTTGTTCAACAACCCTTAAATTGTTTGTTTTTAATTTTTTTAAGATAATTTAAAATAAATAAAACATGTTTTCCATAACCTTAACCATCACTCACCACCATCTATCTATAAGTATAGAATATATATATATATATATATTGTGTAAGGTTTAAAAGGAATTTTACGTAATATTAATTGAGAAAGAAATGCAATAGGATTATAGAATTAAATTTTAAAAGTGCAACAGGGAAATAAAATTATTTAGGGTTTGCCAGGATTTTAAAGAAATTAGTTTAAAATTTAAATTAGACATATAAACTAGGAAAATTGGACAAAAAAAGAAAAAAAATGGCTAAACCTAAACCTGTTAAAAGTCACCAATAACCAGGTGAATGCAACCCGAGTTATTCATGGTTAAATGTGTCAAAAATCAGTTTTTTTTATATATGTAAGTTAATGTTCATCGTACATGTTTTGATCATTATTTAGCACGTCAAATTGCATGTGTTTTCGGAATTTTTCGTTGAATATTGAAAAATCCGGTTTAGGTCAGATTCTATTATTTATTTGTTTTGGAAGCTTGTTTCTTTTACTTTGAAAAATTAAGCTTTTTTGAAATCACCTCTTTTTAAAATACCTTAAACTTTTGAAAGAAATATTACCTGGTATTTTTTTAATTTGTACATATTTTTTTTTAATTGGACAATTTTAAAATGGTGATAATTTGAAAATTAAAAATTTTTTTAAATATATTTTTTATTTATTTTTGTAAGTTGGTACTTTAACAAATTTATATTTTTTGATAAATAATACATTTTTTGAATTTGTATTTTTTATGAAAATTGGTATTTTTGAAAATTCTTATTTTATTTATTTTTTTTAGAAATGGAAGTTTTATTTTGTTTTTTTTATTATTTATTAAAAGTGTTAAGAATATTAGTTTATTTTTGAAAAATAAAAATTTAACTTTTGTATGTGTTCCTTTTTTGAAAATTGGTATATTCTTTATAAATTGATAGGTTTTTGAAAGGTTTTATTACTTTTTAAATTGGCAAGCCCTCGTCCCATAATTCCACAAATCTTGGTATATTCGCTCTTCTTTCTTGTTACTCTCGTTACCGCCAAAGTTTTAACTGAAAACATCGGAAATTCTAGCTCCAGTTTGACAATATTTTGGAAAATTTGCACTTAAATAATTTTTTTTTTTAATTCGTGCTTAAAAAAATTGTCCTTTTTTTGAAACTGTTTATTTTTTGAAAAGAGGTTGGTACATACTTTTTTAAAAAATTAGTACTTTTTGGAAAAATTATAATTTTTGAAACAGTGTTTTTTTATTTTTTATTGTATTTTTTAGCATTTATGCTTTTTGAAAAAATTATTACCTTTTTGACGTCAACATTTTAAGTCAGCCGCTAATTGATTTTCAGTGAAAAAATAAAATAAGATCATCAAAAAACTTTTTTCAACTCTTTAGAAAACTTGTGTTATCTTAAAGATTTTATAAACTCGATGAGTTTATAAACTTATCAAAGCTTAAACAAAGTGCCAACAAACAAAATATATTTCTTTTCTTTCTTTCCAACTTTCAAACAAAAACACAACCCATATTTAAATGCAGCGCTGATGAAGTTTCATTCCCATTTCTTCGGTTCTAAAAGTTGAACGGAATCAGTAAAATTTTGTAAAATATATAAACTAAAAGGCAGCTAGCTTAGTAGTGCCTTAAGTCTTATTTACACCTTTTCATTTATAAAAATTATTTTCACCAGAAAATCTTATATAGAATTTCTAACCCCACCTTATTATTAGCTTCAAATATATAAAACAAAATAAACAAATAAAACTACTTACCGAGTGCAGTTTAAAAGTATGTATTATTTGTTTGCTATTGAATCCACTGACTGTTACTTTAATTACCACTGCCACTTTACTTTTGTCATTTTTTCCCTTGTAACATCAAATTCTTCATTTCATATTTAAGTTTGTTTTAAATATTTTTTTTTTTTATTAATTTTCTCCTTTTTCTTTTTAAATATTATTGCATCATACATAATAAAATAGAATAATTTTTTTATAATTATTATTTTTTATATTAAATTTAACTTTATAAAGAAAATAAACAATTTTAGCAAAAAAAAAAAAAAAAATATTTAACACAACAGAATTCTTATCATTTTCGGCTTACATTTTATATATTTTTTAATTATTAATTAGTTAATAAAAAAAAAAAATAAGGAAAAGTACATGGAATTGGAGTAAGAGAAAGAAATTAAGGTGATTGTTTTTTGTTGTTTTGCTTTTAGTTTTTATAAATTTTTGTATATAAATTACTGGAACATAATAATATAATGCAATTAAAAAATAGTTATATTTTTCAGTTAATCCTAACTACTTGTTGTGTGTGTGTTTATGGGTGTGTGTGAGTTTTTGTTATGTAAATATGTATAATTATATTTGTTTTTATTCTAATTATTTCAGTCACTGCATAAAGTTAAGATTTGTTAAGAGAAATAATAGTAATATAGCAATAAATTATACATTTAGATTTTATGTATTTCAATACATTACAGAACACAACTATAGAAATAATAAACAGATTCTTAAAATGAAATCAACATATCATTACCGATTTATAAACAAAAAAAATTTACTTTAAATTAAAAATTATTATAAAAGAATTCTAAATTCATAGAAACACCAGAATTATAGAAAAAAAAAAAACTTTTTAAAAATCTGTTTAAAATTTGTTTAAAAGAATGAGAGGGTTAGCCAAGAAGAACAACATAACAAAGTTGTAGTTTAGAATAAACAATATATATACACAATATTAATTTAAATTTGTTTAGTAAAGAGAAATGTTTAAGAAAAAAAAGAAAAACTAAATAATTAAAGCGTCTGATATTTTGTTGCATTTAGTTTCAGTAGGTAATGTTTGTTGAATGGTAGTCGCTGCTTTGTTTTTCGCATTTTTTTTTTTTTTTTTTTAGAAATTGTGGGGTACATCAAAAGTACAACACAAGGCTTACAAACAAATATACATTATGTACAAAAAGAAAAATATAAATTAAATGATTAAATCTTATCTAAGTTTTCTCCAAAATATACATTTGACATTGTATGCGTAGTATTTTGTTTTGCTCTGATTTGATTTTGCTCTATAAATCTATTGTTTTTAGTCGTCGAATTTGTATTCAAAGTAAATATTAATATTTTATAACTTTTCATTTAAAACGCACATTTCATTGAAATTACAGCTGTCTAAGCTGTGGGCAAAAAGTTTGCGCAAGGTAGATAAACTGCAGAGATCATTATCGACCGGACAGCCAGGTATGTGTACTACTTGCTCTTGATGCAATGTTAAGACCATGGGTCCCTCATTCTGACAGCTAAAAATTGTAGAAGGAATTGTTTAAAAATTCTGCGTTTAGTTGGATTTATCAGTTAAAATACTTACTCATATAAAACAAAAGCCACATTTGTGGCAAAAGCATCAATGACACTGGTACGCCATTTACGTTGCTTGCCATAATCTCGAAATGTTAAATGGTCCTCATCCTTGTATAGACCCAAATGCGCCAGCACTTTAAGTAAAGTACCCGAATGTGTGAAATAAAATGTTGAATTGGCCAAAGACGACTGAGGACTGCAAGACGAAAATTATTTAATATTTATACATACTAGAGGAGCTCCTCTACCCGTATCGTATTGAAATAAAAAAAAAAAAAAAATTAATTTTTGGTATACAATATTTTCCAGGAAATACAACCTGCTTATTAACAATCTAATAAAGTAACTCTAATAACTCTCTTCCGTTTTGGGTATTTTTTCATATTGATTCCAATTTGACGATTTCTTTTTCGTTTCATAGCTTTTTTTCATTTTTATAACCTTCACCAAAGGTATATAAGTTTATCATTCCGTTTGTAATTTCTACAATATTCCATGATTCCAAAAAGTATATATTTTTGGATCCTTATTGATAGGTATAACAATCTAATAAAGTAACTCTAATAACTCTCTTCCGTTTTGGGTATTTTTTCATATTGATTCCAATTTGACGATTTCTTTTTCGTTTCATAGCTTTTTTTTTCATTTTTATAACCTTCACCAAAGGTATATAAGTTTATCATTCCGTTTGTAATTTCTACAATATTCCAAAAAGTATATATTTTTGGATCCTTATTGATAGGTAAAGTCGATATAACGACGTCCGTTTGTCTATTGAAATCAGTTTTTATAAAGCCCCAGTTATCGGATATATATTTATGTTTTATACATCAAATTATATATAATATATATATATTCCTTTGAATGTCAATTGTTAAAAAGCAACAAAATCGGTCCATTAATGGCCGATTTCCATTTTGGCATTTTTTTTTGTCGACCTTTTTATTTAAGCGATTTTTTTATATTTATTTTTACTATTATATTATTTAGCAATTTTTTCCCATTTTAGAAATTTTTTTATTATCTTCTTTTTTTCGTTCTTATATAAAAATAAAAACAAAACGCCTTTGAAAAAGCAACACAAATTATTTACTTTTTCTACTTTGTTTCTCATAATGTACAAGACTCAGAACAATATAAAGAAAGCAATTCAAAGCATTAAACTCCTTTCTATTTTCTTTTTCAAATTAAAATTGGAAAAAATGCTCTAATCTAATATTGTTATGTCATTACGGCTTGCAATGGCACCGCTTTGAATTGAGAGAGTTGTCTGAGAGACATGAGAAATAAAATAGAGAAGAGTCTAATAATTTGAGATGATCTTTTGTTTGTACGTATTAGTAGCAGCTTTACCGCATTCTAAAATACTGAACGCATTTTAATAAAATTTATAAGCATCTATGTGAAAATGCCGCTCTAACGGTATATTTTTTATTTAAATAGTGTGAGCGTAAAAGGGTTAACAAAAAAAAAAAAAAAAGTAAAACAGTTTGCCTTAATTATATAGATATTAACATTAGTTTTAATACTTACTCAATATGTTCAAACATATCGGCTATGGCTGGACAGGCTATTTGATGAGTCAATTCATAGCCATAGCCATCATTCCAATAATATTCTAAATCTTCGGCAAATTCAAGAATTTGTATAGATTTACGATCGAGCAATTGGCACCATACCGAGGGTTCTTTACGACGTTGCCAGGCAGTTTCAAAGGCACATGCCGTATAGATCAGTCGTGCTGTATGGGCATCAATATTAGACAATTTAGTTTTCTGGCGCAGATGTTCAAGAACGCTGAGCATATGTTCGGTTTGCAAAAATTTACGCACATTGTCAAATGTTTGGGGATTTTTATCGACATCAGTTTTCCAGCGACTACATAATTTATAAAACTAAAATAAAACAAAAGAAAAAAAATATTAAATATAAAATTTTTAATTATTACTCATTCTTATTTGTGAAAAAATAAATTCCTCTCAAAAGCAATACCTGGTGATGGTTCGTATACGGCCACCGTATTATCTACAAAACCTACAGCTAAAGACATTTTGTGTAAATGGAAAGCTAGACATGTGGGATGTCCAATTTTAGGACCCATAAAACTATCATTACTACGTAAAGTACTTTGTACACGTCCACCTTGTGTACTATAGATGGTGATTTTGTTGGCGCTACCGGAAGCCACTAGATCGGCTGATTGATGGACAGCTATAGCGGTTACATCATTGCCTACCTCCCATTGATGTAGTATGCCACCGTTGGGCGCCTTTGAACGCAAATCTATGACACTTATTTTGCCCTGCGAACAACCAGTCACTAGTGTGGTCTGATTATCCTTAAGGCAACAGTTTAGTATTGCACCAGGATGTTCGCGATAAACACGTATACGAGCTTCTTGGGGAGGACAGCGTTTATCGTAGAGGCGTACGCTGCCATCACCGCAACCACCCACGATCAGATCACTGCGTACATTGCTGGCAAAAGGTGAGAGAACGCGTATGCTATGCTCACTGCCAATGGGAATGTCACTAACACGTAATTCGCGCTCTACATCCCAAATGCGCATGAAACGACTCGCTCCACCAGCTACTACTAATTGTTGAGAACACTGTTGCCAGGCTGTTACCAAGCCACAGCCATCTCCTGCAATATCTTTGCGTGTATACTTCGTACTCGATCCTAAGCTGGGTGAAGTGCCCAAATAGGTGGCCTGCAAAGCTGGCAGGGCTACCCAGGCAGTTACCAAGCGTCCGGGAGAATCACGTGCTTGTTCCTCGGAAGCAGCATTTGTATTAGGCTGCCAAATACGCACCACTCCATCCTCATGGCCGGCCAAAGTCAAAGGCATATCATAGGCATTTAAAAACTCAATAGCACTTACACGAGCCACTGAACTGTGGGATGTGTGTGGAGGTGGTGAAGCCGATGAGGTTCTGCGGCGAGAAGTGGCAGCATTCGATGGCACAGCGGTTGGTGTAAATGTTCTCAGGGTATTACGTTGCCAGTCATACAGCAATACTTTTTCTTTATAAGCTACAGCAATTTGTTGTTCATATGGCAGCAGTCGGACCAATGAAGGAGTAAACTGCGTTTTACGTGACCAACTTTGAATGTCGATACGTAAACCTTTCGATTGTTGTTCTCTGGCCTGACGCCTTATCTGGCGGTTACGTTGGTAGCGACATTCGCGTGTTCTCAGCACCGGATCATTCTTATCGATGGGGAAAACTTGAACTCGTTCGCTTGCTTTATCGGCTGCATAACGATGTTTGCCTGGTCGAGTGAAATAGGAAATTGCCCAGGGTATAAATTCAGTTGTTACAATTGGTTTAAGTGAATGTGATTTTGATTCAAAGTTGGTATCACTTGTACTGCTATGACCAGAAGCTGAACCATCACCACCTCCAGCTGCTCCACCAGCGCCTCCGCCGCCATTACCACTAGCTGCATGAGGTTCATTGATGATAGTCGTCGTATTAGAGGGACCAGGACAACTGTCAGTTTCATCATTCATGGAAGTAGTGCGCAGCTTCCGCTGCAATACTGCCTGGGGATCATTTACCAAATTTCTTAGTTTTGGCGCCCAATGATTCGATTGGTTGACATGTTGACCTGTACCTCCTACGGGCGGCGATTCACCTGCTCCACCTCCCGCCGGTAAAAGGTAAGACACGCGTGTATTGGGACTTGGTGGCAAACTTACACTTAAGCTGATGCATTTCTCATTGGTGGCCTCTTTGGCTGTAATCAAGCAAAGTGCAGCATTTTCAATGTGCTTAATAATCTCTTGAGCTGTCTCTGCCACTTTAGGAAAGGGATCTTGACCTAGCAAATAAATACCTTGCCACAGTTTAAGGAAAATCGATTGAAATGGTATGGCTGCCGAACTTATATTCGAAATAGAACTGGAGCTTACTCCTCTTCGCATGGTAGCATGTCGCTCTAGACTGTGTGTGGAATGATGATGCATGCCACCATGACCACCACTGGCAGTGCTTGCAGAAACTCCCGATAAAACATGACTAACACTGGCGCTGCGATCGCTATTCGATGATGAAGACATAGGCTGCTCTTGTAGATAGACGGTAACAAATTGTGATTCAAATAGCAGAACCATCCATTGTAAAGCAGCTGTCAATTCTAAACGCACCAGAGGAGACATGTCCTCACTTACACTTTCGATCAAAGTAATGGCAATAATGCGATCAATATTATTGGCATGCTCCTCTGAGCGATCTGTTACTGAACTGATGAAGGTGCCAAGAGCAAAAACCGCAGCTGCCCTTACTTCGGGTATGGGATCTCTAAGTAGCGGATACAGCTTTTCATGAGCCAAATCTCTAACACCAGACCAGCGGGCTTTTTCAAAGTTTTGCCAAAGCATACCTTCAATAGTTAAGAGAAAATTAATGAGTAGTAAATAAGGGTAAATGTTAAGATGTATGATTTGGTTTTACCTAAACATATGGCCAACCATTGCCTTAAAAGCCAACTTTCGTCATTAAGTTGTTCGAGACATATGGAGACTAGAGAACCCTGCAAGGCGCTTGTTTGACCCAGCAAGAAATTATTTACAATGCAAGCCAATACAAAAGCCGACAAAGTACGATATTCCTTGGCTACAGTCGTATCTTGCAAAACAGCCAAAAAATATTTGTGATCCTTAACTAAATCCACCTGGCAAGATGGGTCTACAGCTAATATCTTGGCCCATATAAATACCAAAACAGGACGTAATTCTTTAGCAGAACTTTGCAACAGCTTAAGTACATAAGGAAATATGCCCACACCCAGAGCCAAATCCACAGCCCAGGGACCCAGATCCAAAAAACGAGCCAAAAGTTCCAAAGCTCTTAGACGATGAACTTGTGATAGCAAAACTTGCAATACAATGGGCAGTTGTTCAGGTGGAGTACGCGACTCTGACTCACGATCCAGCCAAACTTGAAATGCTGTCAATTGCTCCTCAAAGAAGGGCAATTGTTTATAGGGAGCACCATGCTCTAAAATATCTGGCAATTGCTGTAAAGCCAAATCCACCACTAAATCCCAAGCTGTCCACATAGGATGACGGAAACAGGGTGGCAAAGCCGGATGCGATACTGGTGTACAATCGTGGGAACGCAGAATTCTTTCGGCCAGCAAAAAATTACGAAACAGACTGGCAACTAGAAGATCTTGTCTGAATAGTTTTTGGAACAACTCTCTGGGCAAAGTATTCCACGCTATAGTATCCGTTATGGCAGTAAATACCCAATTCAGTTCCCCCAACATGGTACGACGATCATTTACCTTGCCTGGTATCTTATCGATGAATTCTGTGTGCAGGCGGGGTACCAAAACAAATTTTTCACGCATTGTATACCATTTCAAGGCAATATTTATGGGTGTAGTAAGGCAGGAGGTAAATAAATCAGCCGGCAATTGGGCATTCATGGGCAAAATCTCACCTACTGAACAAGCAGCTAAATGAATGCAGTTTTTATAGCTGGGAGGCAAGTTAGATGATTGCACGCCTGGATGAAAACGTTGGGCAGCTGCTAGGGCTTTTTGAACTTCTCGCTCTTGTTGTTCGGCGAATTGCAAAAAGGATTGGATGATTATGCCAGCATTTGAGCAGTCGTACACATAAATTGAAGGATCATCCATCCAACTTTGGAGCTCAAAGATACTTAAAGGTATGTATTGGGTAAAGGTCTTATTAAACACCCATATTTCACCATTAGCGGTAGGTTTGGGTACACCATGACCATTGTAGTGAAACAAAATACGTTCTCCCTTGGCATTGCGCCGCAGCGAGATGCACAACTTTTTTACATCCTCTACGGTGGGATCGTGACATTTCTTGTAACGGGCTCGAGGCTGCCATCTTTCATATTGCATTTGCAGATTTGAACCTATTAGATCCATTGCCTTAGCCGCGGAAACTGAAGAGGGATCTATCCAACATTCCAAGCGGGAACAGGGTTGTATTTTTATCACATCTGGTGGATCTACTCCAATATTTAGGCATAACACCAAAGCCACACTGGCAGTTTTCATGCGTTCCCGTATACGCCAAGGTTGTCGGTCACAATCTATTGCCTCTATAGCCTCATGATGGCGCTTAGCTTGAAAACACAAAGGACAACAATTATCGGACACCAGCTCCAGACTCTCTCCCATGGAAAGCTGTTGCAATGCTTTAGATACTTGTTGACTATCACTGGTCGTAGAAGTTTTGCGGCTGAGTGACATATTGGAAAAACTGCCTACAGAAGTCAACGAAGTGGCCACTTTGCCTGTACTCTCACTTGTGTTGGTGCCCAAACTTGAGGCATAAGAAGTGCCGGTTTTTGTTGTACAATTTCCAGACGTAGTTCCCGCGGACACTGTATTCACTGCTGTTGCACTAATATAGTGGGACTCGAACATTGATTAATGTTTAAAACTTTAAAATTTTTGCACATTAAAAACAAACTATAACTATGTGTACAACACCAACCACCAGCAACAACAACTACAAGTCGCAGGAAACATTAACGGCAACAATAAATAATAATAAAGTAGTAGTAGCAATAGTTGTAGTGTTAACAGCAATAACAGAATGTGTGGGGTTGTAAGTAAATTAACAAGGCGTCTTTTGTCTGGCTTTTCTTTATTATTGGTTCTAGAGAGTAAGAGGGCGTTGTATGGGCCTTTTATTATTGAATTTTCATTATAAATCAATTTAAATTTAATTTTCTTTATTCTTATTAATTCAACTGTACACTTTTTGTTCTTTATGTATTTTTATTTAAAAAGAGAATTTGCGGCTGAATTCTTGGAATTTTCTTCTTCCATTTGTGTGTTTGTAATACAATCAAAACATAACCACAATTTTTTTTTGCGTAGGGAAAAAATTTTCCCTAACGATTTTTTCCAACAATTTTCACTTGAGATTATTTTGACTTTCACTAAATGCTTTTCAGGTTTTTTACAAATGTATTAAAAATCCACTTAATACTTTGGTTATTTAATATATTTGAAAATTTCTTTAAGCTAATATTGTAGAATAAAAATAAAATAAAATCTCAACCACGTTAATACGAAAAAATACGCAGCATTTTTTCACAGTTCAACTTTTTGACTTTTTCACTCTCACTGTCGCATGCATAATGAAAGGTATAGTGATGCCAGAGTTAGAGGTTAGTAAAAACTTGATGTTTATATTGATAAAAGAAACAAAAAACGAATCGTTATGGTTACTATAAAAGCATAAAGAAACAATTTTTTTATAAGTACCTAAAAATTGAGTTTTTTATTTTTATTTAGTTTATATTTATTAGTTTACCGGTTATTGCTTAGTTGAGAGGTGGCATCTCTATAATAAAACAATTTTCTCTTGAAAAGGAAAAATGTCAAATTAATTAGTGTAGCCAGATAGATATATAAAAGATTTAAGATTGGGAGTTTTTATTAAAACTAAAATATTTTTTAATTTTGTTTTTCCTCGATTCTTGGGAGTATAATACATAAAATTTAAAAAGTTAAATTAACAAAGTTATTTTATGCAGTTTTTAAAATATTTAACTTTTGACATAAGAAATTAAAAATTTTCCTTTTTTATATCAACAGCTTTGCAGCTTTGCCGCAAGGGTCGCTATTATCACTTATATTATGTTTACACACATTAGCTTTTGATTTGTTTTTTGAAAAACGCAATGAGTTTAAACATCACTGTTCACATATCATTTTATTGTACTTTTCCTTTTGGCTTGCTTTTGTTTGAAAAAATATTTTCACAAATTTTTGATTTAAATAAAAATTTCACACACAAACATTTTCTAATTCAAAAAAAAAAAAAAAAATAAATAAATAAATAAATAAATAAACAAACAAGATTTATGAACAAATACAATTTTAATTCATAATTTTTCATTTTTTCATCAACTTTCTATGTACTAAAAATACTAAAAAAAATTTTCCCTGTATGGAAAATTAGTATGTTTTTGTGTATTAAGTAATTAAACAATTCGAAACGATATGTTTTTTGACTTTGAAATATATAAAAAAAAACAAATCAATTTGTTTTTGAGAAAACGTCTCGTTTTTCAAAAAACCTCTATATGTGAACATAGCATTATTCTTTATTCAATATATATTTCAAATATTACTGTTCGTAGGAATATGCAGACGATAGTGCTTTAATGTTAATTAATGTTATTATTATATTTCTATATAATAGATCGAAGAAACGTATTCCTACAAAACATTTATTCTAAGTGAGTTTTTATCACACTACAGGATAATATCAAATATCTAGGAATTATATTAGATAAAAAACTACTGTTTAAACAACATATACATTTTGAGATAAAACAATTAAATGCGATCGTGCTTTTCACCCCTTACTTAATAGAAGATCTAAACTTAATTTAAAAAACAAGATCCTTATTTATAAAATATGTATTCGGCCAATTTTTGGATGCCAAGTCTCGCTTCATAAAACTTACACAAGAAAATTTGAGGTAATACAAAATAAAAATCTGAAAATAATTCATAACCTACACCCCATATATTCGAATGAAACTTTAACCATATAATGTTTAATTCAGTTGGCAACTGACTCTGTCATTTAATGAAAAATGCAGAAAGTCTACATATGAAATAAGCTAAATAATTATTAAGACTTGAAGACGTAGTTTTTAGAGGCTATTTTTACATTTCTTATAAAGTTTAAAGTAGATACAAGGTTTTGCAGACAACTTTTCCTTAATGCTGTGATATTAGTAGTCTCTTTATTTAATTATTTAGATGTTAATTGTTGTAATAGTTTTAAGTAAGTCCTCATAACGCTGTAACTATTTTATAAAATTTCAATAAAGTCAATTACACAACAAAAAACAATTTTCTCTTCCCCATACTTGACTTTTAACACGTAGGCAACTATTTGATAGAAATATTAAAAGCATTGCCATTTTTAAATTACTAACCTAATTTAGTTTAAACCTGGTAACTCCTTTAAATCAAAATAATTGTTTTCAATTACTTTTAAATTACAAACACAACAATTTTATATTAATTTCACACTTACCCTTAATACAGGATCTTTATGTAAAGCCTCTGGATAAATAATATTTCCAATGCGATGTCTGCCAAATAAACCAGTAGCAAAACTTTGGGCACTCTTTAGAGTTCTTTGAGTGGCAGTGTATTTGAAGAAATAATGCTTGGAATTGTAAACTTCAGGCAATAGTTTGGGGAATCTATTTTGCATACGTTCCGCCAATTCTATAAGTTCATCCTCTCCTTCGGCTACCAAGTATTTCTCCTCCTCAGGATTGACATTAAAATTCCATCTACTCAAACTTTCTAGTTGTTTGGGACACAAGTCACCATCTTTGACTGCTAACAACTTATCCCTCAAAGTTTTCAATTGAGTTTTAATGCTTTCTATAACCTTTTTACTGGGATTGCGAGTGCCATGACGTATAACAGACCAAATACGCAAGGGAGAACAACCTGTAGGATAATTAGTATAAGAACAATTACGCAAAATTTTGCTATAATTTTACCTTTATAATTTATAGGTTTATCATTCAAATTGGCCACCACCCTATAGGGTGTTTTCGTAGACAAATACTTTTCAATGTCAGCCCTGGATATTTCATTGCACAATTTCGTTTCCTTTAGCGAAAATGAACTACCTACAATTTTATCATCGCCTGCATTGACACTGATTTTATAGATTAGAAAAGTAAACACAATAACAAATAGACATTTAGACATTGTAAACAAAAATATTTTAGTATTTTTGCATTTGCATGCAAAAACTTGTCAGTTGTAGTAAAAACTAAATTTGTGTGAGGAAGATTAAAAAGGTTAAAAATAAATAAAATGATTAAGGTTTTTAAAAAACTTTTAGCACACACGTCCGGACTCCGCAGGGAGAAGATAGTTTATTAGTATTTACAAGCCAAATGTAAACAATATTTGACAGAAGCAAACAGCTGGTTTTGATGTTCTTAGAACAGGGTGCTTATGATAAAGAAATTTACAATTGGAGATTAGAAATGAGAGAAAATGTTTTTTTTTCAAAAAAAAGAACGTAATATCGTCACCTAAAATGCAAGAGACCGTAAACACAAATGTTGTTTTTATACTGGATTCTAATGTACATCAACATAAAAAATTTAATATTCATATCTTCAAAAATTATATCAATATAAACAAAAGTCAAAAGACCGTAGTAATATCAATTTCATAAATGAAAAAGCCGTAAAATTTGTTCCATTAAAAAAAATTGGTTTGAAAAGTATTTTATTCTTTATCTATTTTTGCTTTCAGTGAACGTTTGAACAATTTTACTTAATTTTTTAAAGCAAAAAATTAAAAATTGTGGTTATGGAAGAATGAGGTGTAAAGGATGGGTGTAAATAGGAAATTTTTGTATTTGTTATAACTAACACATGACCGTAGTTTTCGAAAAGTGTAAAATTTTTAAAAACGCACTGAAAAAAATAGGTAGACATCAAAAGTTTGTAAAAAATTAATTAATCACTATTTTTTATTTCTTTCATACCACAGTGGAGCAAAATCGAAATTTTTTGGAAATAAATCTGTAACTTCTGATCGGCTGGTTGGATTTCCATGAAATTTGGAATAGGCATATCAGAAGAGAGTACAATGTTAAGTTTGGAAGAGGGGCACAGCAAACCCCTTAGGGGCGGAGTTAAAGAGGCTCAAAATTAGGTACCTCTGACATAAAAAAATTTTAATCGCTTGCCAAATTTTTGTTTCTCGTTCGATTTCAAATATTATTATATATTGTTGTAGGCCCTGATAAGACCTATAAAAAAGTGCTTACGTGTCGAGTTATTTGCGTTTGAATTTTTAAGCACCATAATTTTGCATGTTCTTGCTCCAGTTCTTTTCATATATATATATATATATATATATATATATCTATATATATATATATATATATATATATATATATATATTTATATATATATATATATAGTATTTTCGACTGATTTTATTAGTTTTCTTAACTAATTAAAGAACAAAATTATCTATTGAATAAAAAAAATTTGAAGTCGATATCTTTACCGATCCAAAAATAAACGATTTTGAATTTGAAAATTGCAAAAAAGACCACTTTTTGTGTTTTTTAGCCGAAAAAGTATCTACACTCTTTTTTTATCTAACGTAACTTCACAGAGATGACTTTATGAAAACAAGCCCAATAACTCAATTGGTCATGGTACACACCCTCCCGAATTCGACACATTTTATATCAAAGTTTTGATTTTAGACCATATTTTCTCAAATCCCAAAGCACGAATCGACAAGCGGAATATATTTTAAGAATCTTCAATATGTTGTTAAAAGTTTCAAATCAAAATCTACGGGACTTCGGAAAAATGTGGATTCTATAGCCATAAATGAAAAAATCCAATTTTTGGGAATTTTGATTAGTTTTTCTGGGAATTCAGGAAAACCCCTGAAATTTGGTTAAAATCTCAGATAAAGAGCTTTTTAAAGTTGTATGACGTAAAAATGAATCAGCGTACTAACAGATTAAAAATTAAACATTCCGATTGGATGGATACTGATATAGAAATATCGGCGTGCAAAATATCAACTGGAGCACCCTTGAAGACATATGATGATTTAAGTATAAGATCTAAGAAGAAAAGACTGGCCCATAAACTTTCTATAATTTCGAATGAAGAAATTTTTGATACATTCAAAGAAATGTTAAAAAAGGAGAAGCAACCTAAGAGTGCAATTAATTTTGCTGAAATACTGCCAACTGAATCACCAAAACGTCTTAAACGGATTGCTGAAAGTGTACCTACTCCAACATGACAATCCAATTTTACAGAGAAAGAAGCAATTGCTTGAATACTTGAACTGGACCTCAGCCGAAACAAATATCAAATTTTAAGAAAAGCTCTGCTTGAAAAGGGACACTCAATTCTACCATCATACAAGGATATTCAAGAAAAAAAGCAAGCTATTTTACCATCTATTTCGGTTACCGAAAAGGAAGCATGTGTAGCGCTATCATCTTTGCTTGAGAATACAGCTACCAGAATAGTTGCAGATTTTTCTGCAGATCAGTTGGAAAAAGTAAATAACAGCGACATTGTATTAAGCTGTAAGTGGGGATGTGACGGACTATCAGCCCTTCCTGAATACAAACATGCTAGTGGAAGTAAGAAAATGACGGATTATAAAAGCGTATTTATAGCATCTTTGGTGCCATTAAGAATGCGATCTTATTTCTTAAAGCAATCTTCATCAAAGCGTAAAAACTCATTTGAAGATATATGGCTTAACACCACTCCAGGATCAAAACATTTTTGCAGACCTATTTGGTTCGACTACACAAGGGAGTCGAAGACAACAACAAAAGATTTAGTGGAATATATTAAAGATGAAATAAACCTTTCAATAATCATAAACCAATACACATTCGACATATCCTTTCAACTTAGTCTGACAATGATTGATGGAAAGGTTAGTAAATTCATTACGGAAACATCTTTTTTTTGGAAATGCTCACTATGTGATGAGACGAAATCACAATTTTCGTATATTGGTAAAGCAAGGAGTATTAATGAAAAATTTCTGTCTTTCGGAATATCTCCACTTCACGCCAGAATATGGTTCATGAAGCATTTTCTGCACATAGCATATGATTTAAAGTATAGAAGTGTGCCAGAAAATTCAACAAAACCTACCAGAAACAACGAGGATTTAAAAACACTTAGAATATCTGAGAAAAGTAGAATCTAGGATGAATTCAGGGAAGAGACGGGATTAAACATCGACAAACCTCTGCCGACTGGTGGTAGTACAAATGATAGAAACACAGCAAGAAGGTTTTTCGGAAATTTCGAAGCTACATGTAAAATAACTGGTATTAATAAAGAGTTACTTGAAAGGACTAACACACTATTAATGGCAATTAATAGTAAGCACAAAATTAACTCTGCTCGATTGGGAGAATATGCAACAGAAATATCTAAACTACTTGTTTCTCTATATCCATGGAAAGAAATGACACCAACAGTACATAAAGTATTGTGCCATGGCGAAATTATAATTGAACAAAATATTCTTCCACTTGGAGAGCTTACAGAAGAGGCTCAAGAAGCAAGAAACAGAGATTTTAAGCACGTTCAATTATTCAGCTCCAAAACAAAAACGACAAAACGACGATATTTTTAATAGCCTATTGTTATAATCAGGCCCAGTACTATCATCAATGAGAAAACGTTGGATTTATTATGAGCCTTTACCAACTGAAAATACTGAAGACTTGAAGGACCTTTATTATCTTTTAGATATGCATACAGATACAACAGATTATTTTATAGAAAATATGTAGTAAAAATTGTCTACATAAATTTAATGTAAATGAGTAATAAAAAATCGTATTATAAATAGAATATTTATTAAGGAAGATGATAAATACCAAAAATAATAATATTGATTAAGTTAAAATAGACATTTTTTGTTTGTTTTGTTATTTTAAATTCATTAATAGAAATATATGAATTTGGATAAAGATTTACTTAAATTTGGGAAATGTGGCAACCCTATTAAAAATAAAATATATTTATTAATTATTTTTATAAAAATAATACAGATATTAGTAAAAGTATACAGAAATATTCATAATTATTCACGCAAAGCCAAAGGCAAAAGTTGCAAGTTTGTAAAAATATAGTCATATATACAATAAATTGGAAATATAAAAGTTTAAACGCGCATATTTCTGAAATGAGGCATGATATTGACTTGAATCTTTTTGAAAAAGATCGGAAATTATATATGCTAAAGGATAAGCTTAAGCTTGGAATACATATTTTTAAAATTTCTTTCGCTATTTAGAAATAAACCAAACAAAAGGCCCAATTTGGGGTTTTAGGAGAAAATACTAATTTTTTAATTGTAATAACATATTTGTTTATAAAGATATCTTAATGAAATTTGCAGGAAATGTGGATCTTATTAATATAAATAAGAGCGCGTTAACCAAATTTCAGGGGTAGGGTTTTCCTGAATTCTCAAAAAACTAATGAAAATTCCCAAAAATGGGATTTTTTTCATTTATGGCTATAGAATCCACATTTTTCCGAAGTCCAGTAGATTCTGATTTAAAACTTTTAACAACACATTAAAGATTCTTAAAATATATTCCGCTTGTCGATTCGTGCTTTGGTATTTGCGAAAATATGATCTAAAATCAAAACTTTCATATAAAATGGGTCGAATTCGGGAGGGTGTGTACCATGACCAATTGAGTTATTGGGCTTGTTTTTATCATAAAGTCATCTCTGTGAAGTTACCTTGCAGAAAACTGCAAAATTATTATATGTTGCTAAAGAAAATTTTATTTTAGATAAAAAAGAGTGTAGATACTTTTTCGGCTAAAAAAAAAACACAAAAAGTCGTCTTTTTTGCAATTTTCAAATTCAATATCGTTTATTTTTGGACTCGGTGAAGATATCGACTTCAAATTTTTTTATTCAATAGATAATTTTGTTCTTTAACTAGTTAAGAAATAATAAAATCGGTAGGAAATACTAAAATGTATGTGAAAAAAACTTGACCAAGAACATGCAAAATTATGGTACTTAAAAATTCAAACCCAAATAACTCGAAAACTATAAGAGATAAATAGACACGTAAGCACGTTTTTTATAGGTCTTATCAGGGCCTACAACAGTATATAATAATTTGAAATCGCACGAGAAACAAAAATTTAACAAGTTATTAAAAATTTTTTGAGCCCTCTTAGCTCCGCCTTCCAAACTTAACATTGTACACTCCTCTGCTACGCCTATACCTACACCTATTTCATTAAAATCTAACCAGCCGATCAGAAGTTACAAACTTATTTCCAAAAAATTTCGATTCTGCCCCACTGTGCAGTGTTGCCAAATGCAAAATTCTTAAACTACTGGTCAGATCGAATTGAAATGTATGGAAGAGTTGCAGAGGTTTCAGCATATTTTTTCCTCATACACCTTAGGACTTATTGCCGAAAAACGAAATAAAGTGAGGTAAAAAATCAAAACTTCAAAATTCAGGCGTAAATATCTTTTTAACTTTAAGGGATAACTTAAGTGAGTAAACTAATATTTTTTATCTTGCCAAGATAAAGAAAATTACTTTGTCACCCTGTAGCTTATCTCATGTTATCACAAGGTGACCATAAGATGATTTTACTGAAAGGTCCTCTTCTACAACTCTTTCATACATTTCAATTCGATCGGACCAGTAACTTAAGAGATACAGATTTATGGGCAAACATTTTGCGTTTAGCCCCACTGTTTCGATTTTTCCAAAAATTATTTTGTTTATATATCATTTATGTATTTTCAAAATAAAGTTTTTTCTTAATTCTTTTAAGATTTCGTTAAAGAATTTTGGGAGTTTCATGTACATTTTTTTTTTTTAATTTTAGAACATATACTACTGTATGGGATTCCAGATGAATATTGCAGATTGATATTGTTCAAGACGGTTGAAAACACGTTTAACAATTTTGAGCGGGAAAAATTATTGTCCTGTATTTCAACAAAACTCACGTACATACATACAATCATGCATTCCATAACTTATGAATTTCTAATAAAATTACCAAATTTCAACAGTTTACTTAACTCACTCTTTATCTCTCTCTCTCTCTTAACTTCACTTAAGAGATTTTAACAAACCCCTCAAAGAGTAAGAAAAATCAAGTAGTAACCAAAAAAAAAAATTGATAACAACAACCGCATATTGATTTAAGCCATTTGCAATTCTTTTATACATGGTAAAGAAAAAAACAATGGTTAAGACCAAGACTATGTTAGCCATAGTAACCTAAAGGCAAGTGGCAAGCACAACAAGCAGTAGCAGCAAAAAGCTTCAAATAACAACAGCAGCGTCAGCAGCAAATTTAGTTAAAGTTCTAGTCAACCAATTTTGAACACAAGAAACGAGTTAGTTGTGTGCGAATTATCAGTTGGTTTAGAAGTGTTTTGGTCGTATGAAAAACTTTAAAACGGGCAACGCGGCCAAATTTATGTTTTTCTCATTTCTTTTTTTTTTTTAATATTTATAAGGAAAAACATTTAGCTATTAATAGCTAAATAGTGTTAATTTTAAATTAATAAATGTTTCTTTAAATCTAAAACCAACACCCAGATGTTTGTGGTTTAAGATGTAAATTGATACGATATTTTTGTGTGGCTTTTTATGTGTTTACTCATGGATTTTCAAATGTTATTTTCAACGTTTTTAATAAAGTGATTAAAAAACTTGATAGCAAATCAAATCAATAATATTAAAATAATTACAAACAAATAAAAAACAACAAGTGCTTTATAAAATAAAAAAAAAAATAAAATAAAATAAAATAAAAAATAACGTTAACATATGTTGCAAATTAAATTGCGCCAAAAGTTGTTGAAAATTGAAAGAAAATATACATAAATACAAAACACACTCACATACTTAAGTATTCATACGTTTATAAAATAATCCTTTTTTCATGCTCTTTCATAAAGTAACAGAATAAACATGCATATGAGTTTAAAACAAAACCCAGTAGTTATGAAAATTATTTGTGAATTAGAGATTGTATTAAGAATTTCAAGTTTAACATTTATTTGGTTTTGAAAAACTACAAAAAACCATTCCGAACATTTTAACTAACTACGCTTTAGTTTACTTCGGGACTAGGAAGAAGATAATTATCCTCCTCGCAGAAGTGTCTTAAAAAGTTCAAAATTGGAGCTATCCTAGTAACCTGAAATTAATGTTCACACTGTTACCATAAGAACTGTAGGATAGTTACCAGTTCATATATACGTATGAGTACTAAGGACTGGCAGTTATGTAGTATGTAAATAAGTTATAAAATATTCATTTATATAGTACGATTACATCCTTTTAAGCACACACACAGAGAAAATGACACAACTGTTTGTATGTGCTTGCATGTTAATGCATACAATTTAACACATATACTACTAAAGCACAGTGGGCTAATTGAAACAAATTAAGAGTAATTAATGTACAATTTAAAATTTGTAGGATATATTTCAAAGATCTAAAATCTGAAATTTTAAAAAGAATAGTTTAAAGTTTACATGTTTTTTGTGAAAATTCGGCTTTTTGGTGAAAAATCGAATTATATGAACCGAAAAAATGACGAACGGACGTATATCGTTACTTAATCCTTTCTATCTAAAAAAAAAACTCAGAATTTATATGCTTTTGGGAATCAAGGACTTTGGACTGTGAATAATGTTTCTAAATAAAATTTAAATCAATATAGCTATTATTATTAACAGCTTTATTATATCCCTTTTTTATATCAAAATACTTAAAAAACCAATCCCGTAAAACCCTATTTCATTAAAATGGTCACCCTGTATATCATATGGGAATATTAGCTATTTTTATACCCACCATACAAATAATCGTCGAAGACCCCATTCAGGGTCCTCGTAAGATTTTGAGTCGACCTAACAATGTCCGCCCGTCTGTTCTTCTATGTGTCTATTGAAAGATGGATAGGGCTCGGGGCGGACCATCTAGGAGACGAAATTTTGCTAAAATTTTTTTCTTATATAAGGTTTGTTTGGTGTTGGAAATGGGCAAAATCGGTTCATAAACAAAAAAGTTTTAGGCCAAATACTAGAAACACAGGGTGTCCGTTATAATTCCACTTCATTCTTTTCCGCCGATATCTCTAACAAAAAAACATGTACAAATAGTTCAAGGATCGATGCAAACTCGTAGTCCAAAAATGGAAGTGATTTCAGTTTTGCCTTTTGAGAATTTTGAGGTTTCTCTTTCCAGAGCTTTCTGAAGCTACCAGACGACGTAGAAAATTAAAATTTGGCTTACTTACAAAACTATTCGTCTTACAAATATTATCGGAGCCAGATTTGGAAATTTCTATCAGGAAACGGAGATACCCGGATTTATATATAGTTTACTAAGCATGTTTCTCAGGAATTTCCAGTTTATGTCCCTAAGGTACTCGAAATTGGTTATAATATCCCTGTGAAAATGTTCGCTTCTAATGCGATCAAAAGCTGGACATTGACACAGTGTTTTAATGTTTCATCCTCTACCTCGCATGCTCTACATGTTGTATTCTCAGATAAACCCATGCGAGCTAAATGAGTTCTGTTTGGCTCGTTATTACACCTACTAGTTTCCTAATTGTTGACCTATTCTTGGGCTTCCCCATAATCACTCTCCCAATAGTGGAATTTAGCCAGAGCTCCTAACCTGCCCTGCCATTGCCCATCGTTTTAGTTAATGTTTAAACTTTTGAAAGGTTCCAATGGAGGTTGATCTGCAGTAGCAGGATAATTATTCGGCTAATAAAAATTTTTCTTGTAATGGAGTAATATCGAACTCCCCCTCTATCTTTGGTTGTCTTCCTTTGCCTCTTATTATATTCTGGGATCCATCCAATGGGCGTCTTCCCGATCTTGAAAAAGTTGATCGTAAAAAAGGCCTTCTCCTTCTTTTCTTCGAGTTAGGGTACAATAAGACACAATAAGAGTGCATTCATCAGATTCTTCTGTATGGAAGTCCACCCATTTCACCACTTCCAAACTTTTATATTGTTTGCAATAATTTTGAGAGAGTAAGCTAGTTTGGCGGTTACGTTTCACTGAAAATTCTCCTTGATACAGTAAACATGAAATCTGTGGGTTATCCAAAACTTCAGTAACAAAATATGTTATTTCCATTTTAGGACTTTGAAAATTTAATCTCAAAGTACAGAACGGTTATTGCGTGATTCAATTCGAAGGAAAAAAGTTTGATCTAAAAAAAAGCATTTTCTTCATGTTATTTTGACATTCTGTTGGTTTAAAGTTATATTAATATTCGAAAGCTTATTTTAAAAAAATGTTTCCTAAAAGGAGTATGAAGAGGAGTTCTTTCCTAAGCGCTCATGGTATAACGAATTAGGAACATTTTTAATATTTATCATACCTGAAGTGTACGACTTCGGAACCCTGTGGACGCGCCACCGTTATGTCAAAACTTAAGCTTCACTAAACTTCTATTATTATTGTGTAAAATTTCATTGATTGATTTATTTCCATTTCATTTTTTGAATGGGACACTGTTCGTCATTTTACGATTCGTATCCACGAGAGTTTACCTGAAAATCTATTAAAAAATATTTGATATTTAATTAAAATTTAATTGTTGCATTGGGATATCGAAAAACAGTTTACTGTTACTTTTATTGAGATATAATTGAACAAAATCATTTATATGTACCATTTTAAATTTTCTTTGATCCCACTGTATCATGTTCAATCTTACATATGTAACGAAATGTTCGTGTATATGTATTTTTTATTATATAGTAAAAAATAAGAATCTAATATAAACTCTTTTCTCAAAGGACCTATAAAATATTTATAATATATAAACAAATATAAGAACTGTAAACACAAATATACATATTTCAAATTTTGAAAATAACATTATTTGTTCTATATATTTTACAACACATACAGAGCAAAGCAGAAAATCACTTTAAAATGGAATCTCTATTTTTATTTTCATTAACCCTTTAAAGCAAATACATTTTTAGCACAATTAATAAGTTAATATAAATAATACTTCAAAAGTTAAAACATGCAAACAAATTTCTGATCCCAACTTTACATAAAATTCTTTTATGTTAATCCCTTTTATTAAACATTGTGCCAATTTAACCCCTTTACGTACTTAAAGTGTTAATTAACTTTCAATATAACCACATTTTTATACCTACAATTTAACATGCTAAAATGATAACTTCACACCTGTGCCAACTAAATACAAGTGTATGAATGGGAATGTATACAAAAACAAACATACAAACAAACACCTACTTTAATATACATATACATTAATAAAAAAAAAAGTAAATATCGTTATCCTTTAAATTCACATTTTTATAAATTCATAACAAAAACAAAGTAAAAAAAAACAACAAAATTATAGAAATTATATAGGCCAACAACTTGTTGAAATTCATTGAAAGGCAGCTAAAAGATCAAAATTGTTAGTAAAGAACGGAACTCTCTCATACACACACACACACATGGACAAAAAAAAAATACAGACACACACAAAGAAATTTGTTGTAATCGAATGGTTTAAAATATGTATAAAAATAAAACACCATACAACCTTTCCTAATAAAATGAAATTGGACATGATTTAAGGAGAAAATAAAAGTAAATATATATATTTATGATTATTATGTTTATTATGATTATTATGTTTATTATGATTATTAAGTTTGTACTCTATAATGTTTAGACAGAATTGTATGTTTTTATTAAAAATACGTGAACAGTTGAGATACAACTACGTTTTTAAAATTAAATAAAAAATAATTCTTAGGAACAAATTTAGAACCTAATCTAAAATCATTAGTTCTAGAATTATTGTAATAAGAACCATTTTAGATTTTTTAATAATATATT
Source organism: Protocalliphora azurea (assembly GCA_932274085.1). Taxonomy (NCBI): domain Eukaryota; kingdom Metazoa; phylum Arthropoda; class Insecta; order Diptera; family Calliphoridae; genus Protocalliphora; species Protocalliphora azurea. Next base: position 135,077,203 of record OW026523.1, on the reverse strand, counting down.
TGGAACTAGTAGTGTTCCCACCATCGTTAAATTGTTAATTTGTTTTATTGTTTTTAAAGAATGGTTTTGAGAACTTATGGTTAAGAACTAGTTCTGTATTACTTTTTTATTATCTTTCTAAATAAATTACTAGTTCCCACATGACTTTCTAGAACTGTCTAAAAAATTTTAAAAATGCAAAAAATTAAAAAAAAAAATAAATTTAAAGTGATTTTAAAAAGTGGTTCTGGAACTGTTCCCTTACGCTTTTATTGAACTGGTTCCGAGTGTGATAATTTCGAACATTCATAACTTCGTTATTGTGTTATTTGTTAAAGTATTATCGTATATAAAAAAATATAACATTTTTGAAAATATAATACACTGAGAATAAATGTGTTATTTACAAATGTTTTAAAATATTATAATTTTTGAAAAAGTTTCAAAACTTTTTATTTTATTTTATTTTTTTATTTTTTTTTTGTTCTAAATAAAATTTGTATGGATTTTTAATGAAAAAAAAAAAAAATCAAATTTTTAGTTAATAATTGGATTTTTTTTTTTAGCGAATAATGGGTTTTAAGTGAAAGTTTTGATTTTTGGTGCAAATTTAGATTTTTTTGTGAAAATTTGTATTTTTAGTGAAAATTTTGATTTTTAGTGAAAAGTTAAATTTTTAGTGAAAAATCGAATTTTTAGTGAAATAATCAGTTTTTAGTGAAAATTTGCATTTTTTGTGAAGTTGTGGATTTTATGTGAAAATTTTGATTTTTTTTTTAGCGAGTAATGAATTTTAAGTGAAAGTTTTGATTTTTGGTGAAAAGTTAGATTTTTTTGTGAAAATTTCTATGTTTAGTGAAAATTTTGATTTTTAGTGAAAAGTTAAATTTTTAGTGAAAAATCGAATTTTTAGTGAAATAATCAGTTTTTAGTGAAAACTTGCATTTTTAGTGAAGTTGTGGATTTTATGTGAAAATTTTGATTTTTTTTTAGCGAGTAATGAATTTTAAGTGAAAGTTTTGATTTTTGGTGAAAAGTTAGATTTTTTTGTGAAAATTTCTACGTTTAGTGAAAATTTTGATTTTTAGTGAAAAGTTAAATTTTTAGTGAAAAATCGAATTTTTAGTGAAATAATCAGTTTTTAGTGAAAACTTGCATTTTTAGTGAAGTTGTGGATTTTATGTGAAAATTTTGATTTTTTTTTTTAGCGAGTAATGAATTTTAAGTGAAAGTTTTGATTTTTGGTGAAAAGTTAGATTTTTTTGTGAAAATTTCTATGTTTAGTGAAAATTTTGATTTTAGTGAAAAATTAAATTTTTAGTGAAAAATCGAATTTTTAGTGAAAAATCAGTTTTTAGTGAAAATTTACATTTTTAGTGAAGTTGTGGACTTTATGTGAAAATTTGGATTTTTGGTAAAAATTTGGATTTTTGGTGAAACATCGGTTTGTAGTAAAAATTTGAATTTTTTGTGAAAACTTACTTGGATTTTTGGTAAAAAATTTTGAATACGAAGTTAAATCTTTATTAAAACAATTAACAAATTTTTAATAGAATTTAAGACATAGGTTTCAATGTTATTTTAAATTTCCATATAAATAAATATTTAAAAAATGTTATTTTAGTCAGATTTATAGGTTTTAGTAAAAATTTACAGAAAATTATGTTTAGGTGATCTCATAACAGTAGATTTCTTTAGCTGCTGTTCATAAAATGGAAACTGAGTAATTAATATATTTATAATAATATTTATTCTTTGATTGTTTTATATTACAGTTACATTCTTATGACAGAAATGTATAAAGTTCTTCGCTGGTTAAGACATTTTCGATGACCTTAACGAAGCTTTCTTTCCTTACTCAGATTATTATAACCTCTCGATGGTTTTTGAATTATATGCATAGCATCGATCATTAACGGCACTCCTTAGCGAAATTCAAGCAGGATCATCATGATCATGTCAAAATAATACATAATTGAAAAACTTCATTGTAAATAAAGCAGCTCAAGCGATTTTGACTTTATTTGATATTTAGTTAATCATTGATTTCAATTTCAGGTTCTTAATTGTTATCGCTCTTTAATCAATCAACCCTTTAATCCTTTAAAAATTCCCACGATTCATCTCTTTTATTTGAGGTCATTAGGGTCATTGTAGTTATATGTCCTGTCTACTCAAAAATCGGTCTACACCACCAGGCTCTTGTTTTCTCCTCTATCATAGGCGATGATCAGGGAAACCACAAATATTCAATTGCATGTTTTTTCTTGTGCTTTGAATGAAGTCACCAATAAAATATTTATCCGTTTCGGAACAAATAAAGTATTTTGGCATCGATTTGTAAGTGCATATTTTGGCATATTTCACCCTTAAGGGCATATTTTTGCATATTTTTAGATCATATTTATAGCATATTTTAACATTTTGAAGATATTTTTTTTTATAAACCTCAGGAGTCGCTTTTCAAATTTAAATTGTAATATACATAGGTATAAAAAAATAAGATCCAAAAATATTCAGTATTTAAAATTTATTTTAAGTATTCGTTAAAAATCGATTTGTAGGAGCAATTCATGTAGATTTTGAAACAGATAAATTTATCTTTTTAAAGCCATAAAGGACATATTAGCTTTTAAGTTTAACCGAATAGCATGAGTTAATTTCTGCACTAATACTAATCTTTAGAATTAGATGCGGTAAACAAATGTAAGTTCAAAATATGGGCTTTTCGACACAGTTGATAGATACATTTTAGTTTTGCCTTATTTTATAAAATAAAATATGCATAAATATAAGACTTTGATTTAATGAAAAAAAAAAAAAATATTTTTGTTTTAAAAACAATGTAAATTTTTATTTTGTTTTTAATAGCATTTTTTAATAGCATATGCGTATAAAATACTTTTTTAAAGCATATTTATGGTTTTCCTGGTGATGATTAATTTGATACTGACTTTCGTCGGGGGACACACGATCTACCAACAGTTCAAGCTGCCCCGACAGAGATAAAGATTGCTTTAGAGTTCAAATTAAATGTTATAGTCCAAAAGAATTAGAATAAACAGTCGGGTTTCCGAAATTAGGCCTCAGTCGCATATGTGAAGGGAAATCACTTAATAGACAAATGCTACAAAATTTTGCTAATTTTTTAAATATTAGGCCTGAGATTTTTTATTGAAAACTATTAAAATCAATATTTTATTATCACAAATCTGATTGACAAAAATATTCACAAAACCAAAAATAAAATAAACAAGTTAAAAAGTTGTAAGATATTTTCGGGATGATTCTTGTAAGGAATCTATGGTTAAATATAGACCAACTCTCTTGGTTAGCTATGGACAATTATGAACTGTTCTTATTAAAATTTACTGTGGTGTATTAGGGCTATAAAAAGTACTATTTATGCTAAATTCTGTATAAATATTTTAATATTTAAGATATATATGAATGTCAGAATCCTATTCCGGGATGACATTTGTATGGGGGTCAAGTAAAATAATAGGATGATTTCAACCAATTTTAATAAGGTTCATCCTTGGAACATAAAACACCAAATTGTACCAAATTTTATGGAATTATTTTCAAAATTACAAACTGTAATTTGGTTACAAGGTTTAAATGGATGGACAGACGGACGGACAACGTTAATCCGACTCAGCAAGTCATTCAGAGTCAATTGATTTACTTTAAGTTTGGTCTTATACCAGTATTTTTATTCTATATAATTAATGGAACAACCTGTGCATCAAATTTCATTGAATTATTAACAAAATTGCTTCCTGTAATTTGATTACAAGGCCGGAGGAAAATCGTTAAATTCAATCAGGAAATAATTTTGATTGGATTGGTGGGTTTGAGATCAATTTTTTGACCGCTAAAAACATAATACCCAAAATCAATAAACAGATTTTCTATCAAAAATATTTTTTATAACAAAAAAAAAACAAAGGATTTTTCACCAAATAATAATAATAATTTTTCACTAAAAACGATAATTTTTAGTAAAAATTAATTATATGAAATAAAGATTTTTCATCTAAAACTTAATTTTGAATCAGAAACCATTTTCCATCAAAAAAAAGTTAAAAAAAAAAAAAAAAAAATATTAATAATTAATAAATAAATACCAAAAAGCAATTTTGCACTGAAATCCTATTTTTCACCAATATGCAGATTTTCAGCAAAAGCCGTTGCTCACAAAATTTATTTTTTTTTTATTTTTTTATTAATTTTTTTTGAAATTAAATATACGTTACAAAAAATTTAGTGCCTCAGCGTCCATTGCACATTGTTAAAGCCAGTTGGTAAAAATTGTACAAATTAAGAATATTTAGTAATCAATAATGAAAAAATTTATATATATATATATATATATATATATATATATAACAATGATATTATTACAATAGAAGCATTTCTATATTCTCTAACAAATATTTATTTATTTCTTTTTTGAAAATCGATATTCTTTCAATATTTTTCAAATTTTCTGGAATATTATTATATTCCAAACTACGCAAGTGTTCAACCCTTTGCTTGGTAGTCTCCAAACGACATCTCGCAACTCTTAAGTTCAACGCATTTCTTGTATCAAATGTATTTTAATTTCTTCTAAATGATATAGTATGAAAACATATATTATTTAAAGTTTGAAAAATATACAATAGAAGTTGCATTTTGTGCAAACCATAAACAGGGAGTATTGTAGTTGACACATCTTTATATAGAGATAATGTTGAAAAAGTTAACGGTTTGTGTTGTGCTCTCTGAAGTGATTTTAATTCATTAGTTCTGTTATACCCATAAACAATAGCCAAGTAATTTAAATGACTTTAAATTAGCGATTGGCAAATAATAACCCAGCAAAAACTTTTTGGTTTTCGGTAATAGCAACTACTTATTAAAGTAGTTTCTTGGTAATGAGGCGTCATTATTATTTGCCTACTGTGTATTACATAAACTAACCATTCATTTTTACTGATTAACGTCTTACTCAATACACCATCTCGTACATAGCAGCCTAAGCGACAAATACTCTATTTAGTTTAAAATATCTTTTTAGACATTTTGTTATAAAAAACTAACAGCTTCAGAATGGGGTTGAACCAAAAACCTTCTGGTTGTTAATCCGACGCTCTAGCCAACTCGTCCACGTGATTGCAGCATTACTGTGCTATTATACTATTGAGTACTTATTAATGTAATACAGAGTAGGCAAATAATAATGACGCCTCATTACCAAGAAACTACTTTAATAAGTAGTTGTTATTACCGAAAACCAAAAAGTTTTTGCTGGGATATAATATGAAAATATTCAATTCAAAGTTTTATTTAATGAAATTTAATTGAAAATAAATAGAAGATTTAACTCTTTAATGTCTTTGCTCTGTCTTTACTAATAACGGTATATACCGGTATTTAGTTACCGATACCGATATAATTTAAAATACCGATACCGATACCATTACCATTACCGAAATAAAAATAAATTGAATACCGATACCGTTATCGATACCGATACCGATATTCGTTTCGGTTTCCAACCTTGCAGAAAACACAGAAAAAAACTTTCGGACAAAAATTTTTTTTTTTTTTTTTTAATAAAAAAAGAATTTAGTTTTTAATTTTACGATTTTCCATCAAAAACCGTTTTTTTTCATTCGGTTTTTCAATTAGTTTTTTTTGTCTAGAAATAGAATTTTCCTCAAATTGCTTAAATTTCACAAAAATAAAAAAAGAAATCCGAATACGTATAAATAAAAATTTTTAATCTATTTAAGTAAATAGAGTTTTTAAAGGAATTAAAATTAAAAAAAAAAAATACATTGTCTCATAATATGGCCTGTAGGGTATAAAACTTCACTGAGAAAAAGAGTTTTAAAATTTAAAACCTGCGCATTGAAGTGAGCCAAATTACTACTATTACTACAACAACAATTACATTAAATCGAAAGCAGTAAACCTTAAAGGACTACAGAGAATAACCAACAAACAAGCTGAGCAAGTTTCAACTTACTGTCTGTTTGTTTTGTGTTTTCAAGCCATCCTTTATTTTACCGGTTACATTCAATATAAATTAAATTTTTAAATTTAGTTTCAACTTGCATCTCAAACCTAACGGAACATTTCAAAATCATAAACGTAAAGAAAATTAAAACAAAAGATTTTTTTTTTTTTATTTGAAACAAATGTTAAACTGACAGCATTAAACTGACAGCACTAAATTATTAGAAAATAAAATAGAACTAATGAAAAGTATTCAAAGTGAAAATAAAAATAACCATAAAACAAAACAATAAACATTCTAAACAAAAATATTTAAAATTTCCAATTTAAATATTTAAATAAATAATCTAAAGAAAAAATATTTAAAATTTCCAATTTAAATATTTAAATAAACATTCTAAACAAAAATATTTAAAATTTCCAATTTAAATATTTAAATAAATATTCTAAACAAAAATATTTCAAATTTCCAATTTAAATATTTCAATAAATAAATATTCTAAAGAAAAAATATTTAAAATTTCCATAGACATTTAATGAACAATTTTCAAATTTTATTACGTGAACTTTAGAAATTAGGGATGTGCGATTAAACTATTAATCAAATATGCTGAATAATTAAATTTCGGATTAATCAATTTTTCCATTAATTTAACAACTTGCTTAATTATATTTATGATTAATCGATTTATACTGTTTTCAATTATTACTTATAATTTAAAAAATTATGCATTTTTTTGTTTCATTTGTTCAACTGTAAAATAAATTTGAAAACTTTGAATAAAATTATTCAAATTTGATAAATCAAAATTTAAAATAATTTGAATAACCGATTAATCGCACATTCCTATTAGAAATAAAAAAAAACAAATGATTATACTTGAATAATAAAAAAAAGAGAAACTATTGCTGTAGTATATTCCGTGTTATCTATTTTAATAGTTCTTCATATCATAACAAATATTTATTAATATTTCAATCTTATCACAAAATACTCTTTAAAAAAGATGTTAAATATGAATATTAATTATTTGCAAAAAAAGAAAAAAAAAAGTTTGTTTTAAGTAACTAAAAACACTCAAACTGGATTTTCATGTTTCAGAAAATAAAAATGCATAAAATTTAATATTTAAACCTACACACACTCCCCGAATAAAGCAAAAAGTTCTTAAAAAAAAACAATTATAAATTTAATAAATTATAAAAAAAACAAAAACAAAAAGTGTTTTCTGAATGAATTAAGAAAAGTAAAAGAAAAAAAATGTATTCACTATTTATGCATACTCATGCACTCGAGTGTTGTAGAATACAATATTAAATTTATAAATAAAATTTATTAAAATAAAAAGTTTTTGATCGCGTTTTGTGACAGGCCCCCTGCTGCTTGTTCTTGACAAACTGACATGCAAAAAAAAACCAAAAAAAAATAGTATTTGTTTTTCGTTTTAATACCATACACCACCATAGGTATTATGCGTTTGTGCTGATGTTTGTAACATCCAAAAATATTGGTCTACAACCCAACTTAATATATACCAATCGACTTAGAAATATTTTCGTAGTCGATTCCGTATTAATCTTGTAATCAAACTAGCTACAGGTCGCAATTTTTAAAATAATTGAATGAAATTTGGCTTCGTCAGAGATGAAGCCTATTGAAATTGGTTATGATGGACCCATTATTTCACCTAGCCCCCATACAAACGTTCCCCCTGAATAAGAGTTTAACAATCATAGATGCCTTAAATATAGCAATATTTAAATAAAATTTAGCATATATAGGTTTTAGGTTTTATATAGGTAAAAATCTATATGACAAATATGTTTTCAAAGATAAAGAAATACGGAAATCAAAAGAAAATTAATTTTTAATATATTTTGAATTATTTTAATCTAAAGTGTTAACAAAAATTTAACACTTTAGATTAAAAAGTAAAAGAAAGAAATTTTGATAAGTAATAACCCTAACGTATATTTTTCTTGTTACACTCAGAGAGAAGTGTAGTCAAAATTCGTGTACGTAATAACGCCATTCATTCAGTGTCAATAGTGTATCATGTGTAACCACAACTGTTATATATTTTGCATCGATATTTGTTCCTCAGTGTGGAAGGAAGTAGTTACCCAGCAAAAACTGTTTTGGTTTTCGGTAATAACAACTACTTATTAAAGTAGTTTCTTGGTAATGAGACGTCATTATTATTTGCCTACTCTGTAGTACATTAATAAGTACTCAATAGTATAATAGCGCGGTAGTATTGCAATCACGTGGATGAGTTGGTTAGAACGCTGGATTAACAACCAGAAGGTTGTTGGTTCAACCCCATTCTGAAGCTGTTAGTTTTTTATAACAAAATGTCTAAAAAGTTATTTTAAACTAAATAGAGCTTTTGTCGCTTAGGATGCTATGTGCGAAATGGTGTACTGAGTAAGACGTTAGTCAGTAAAAACGAATGTTTTTTGGTTTTTTTTTTATTTTTGTTTTCGTTTAGGTACATATTTTTGAGTACCCTTAGAGTCAAAAAATAACTACATGAATTTGTGGACAAGTCGAACAAAAATAACTAGTTATTCAGGCAAAAAATAAGTAGTTTATTTTTGCTTCCAATTATACCTGCTAGCTTACCAGGAAAGCAAAGTTTCTGCTGAGTAATGATAAAATGAGCAATTTTTAAAATTATAAATTTTTCAATTTTTAAATTTAACTTTTTTACAATTAAACTTGATAATGGCATGCAGTTACGGATATAGTTACACTTGAATGACAACATCATACCGACTGCACTAAATAGAAATAACTACTTATTTATAACCCGGTATGTGTAATCACTTATTTATGATAAAATTCAGTTTCAGTTTACCAATTAATTCATTTTTTAAATTATTTATTGATTTCACTTAAAAATTAATAACAAAAAAAAAAAAAAAAAAACAATTTAGTATTAACTTCAAAAATTCGGTGTGTAATTTCTGTAATTGATTCGACTAATCTCTTCCCAGGCTGGCTAATTTTTAGTTTTAACTCCGTTTTTGTCATTATGGTTTTATTTTATGCATTTCTTGCGTAAACCTTACGGGCCATGTACCTCCACAGATGCTCCATTGACTTTGAATCCGGAATCCAATAGTGAAATACTATATTCATTAAACCATGATTTACAATGATTCGAGATATGGATTGCAGCGTTATCCTGTTAGAATATATATGAAGATCATCTTCCAATAGTTCATTATAAATTGCACTGTTCATTTTAATTGGAACAAAATATATTTTTGATTTTACTGCAGCAGAAATGGCTGCCCAAACCATAACACTGCTTCCACCGAAATTGCGTTTCGACATACGAATTACTTTCGACCTCAAATTATACCGATAGCAAGTACATGAATCGGGAACACCCAAATTGAATTTCTTGTCATCAAAAAAGATTACTTTATTCCACTCATCTGTACATTGCATGTAATTGAATGCAAATTTTAAACGATTTTCTTTATGATGCTGTTTTAGCGTTGGTTTACATTTTGGTTTCTTACATTTTATGTTACCATCTGTTCCCAAAATGTGTGCAACATTTTTGGTAGTGACATGTAGGTCAAGCTTATTTTTTATTTGTGTAGCATTTAATTTATTGCGGGTGGCTTCTTTTTTTTATAAATTTACCTTTTTGTTAATTCTTGATTACCTTTTGTTGATTTCCGAACTCCGTATTTCTGTCCTTTCTTAACAAAGTCTCGAACAACTCCTTCCGAACATTTAATTTTTCATCCAATTTCTCTCCTAGAACAGCCTTGATTGCGAAAATATTAAATTTGAAGTTTTTCCTGGTCTGTAAGAAAAGTTCTTTGCGCATCCTTTAAGCTGATGAAATTTCCCAATTCCGAAAAACACTTTAAGTGCATAAATTCCATACAAATGTCAATTTCAAGTTAATATTTATTACAAATAAGTTTTGTATAAATAAAAATCACAGTGCCAAATTTTATTATAATTTTATATGGGACCTATGGTCCACTTCGGGGAATCACCCTAAAACGCATAAATAACATAATATAAAGCGTGTATATGTTTCATAGAAATATACAATACTCTTAATACAAGTATTGGCCCAGAATTGACCCCAAGTCATATATAACACCTCTCCCCGAACTTTCATGTACAAACAGAATGGTGTAGAGTATCATAAAGTCGTTCTTGACTGACTATATATATTTCTCACTTGTTTTCATTTTTCTTTTCGTTTCAAATATTTTAAATAAAAGTAAAACTTTTTGTAAATCCATTTTTTTTCTTTGGGATATATGTATGTGGAATACGTTGGGTGACAAAATTAAAACTTTAGTTTTGGATTTCTACAAAGATTTTTCATCTTTAGTCTTTATATTTTTGGCCTTGAAAGTAATAAGAACTGATCTAAACAGAAGTACATACTTTGCTATTTCTTACAAGTTATTTTATAATTACTTCTAGAAAAGTAATTTTAAGAGCACAACTTTAAAAGCAATAGACATAGTTCATTAAAAAGAATATCCCTCCAGTGAAAACATTTTTTTGTTGATCAAAATATTTATGATATATTCATGATATTTTATTTTCTAAAATTTGTTGGAAACTTTTAATATTTATCCTTATAGATCATGATACAAGGTAGAAAGGTAGAATCGCTAGTAAGTTTGTTCTCAATTTTATATACCATTGGAAATTCAATCACAAATAAAACAAAAGAAAATGAAAAAAAGAAAAAATTGAAAACAAAACTTCAAATACAAAATTTAAAATAAAAAATTTTCTGTAAACAAATTTTTTACATCTATATTTTGTTAAAAATAAAACAAGATACATTAATAAATTATATGTAAATGTTCATTTGGATAAATGCGTGTATTCTGCGTTTTAGGAAGCATTTCAAGTTAAAACTTTTTTTTTTTTATTTTTCATTATTGATTTTTACTTTGTTTTTAATTTTTTAGCTTTATGTCTTAACAAGAACTAAAATTAATGACTCTCTCTAGTGATTCTACCTTGTGTTATTATATTATGCTTGTAGGTGTTGTGAGAAATTATAAAATGATCTAACATTTGAGAGAACATGCGATATAATTATTAAGATCATGACTCTTCTATTTTAATTGGGTAGAAGAGCATAATATAGATTATTGTGACAAACATATTTTATGACTTAAGAAGAACTCTCTCTAGTGATTCTACCTTGTGTTATTATATTATGCTTGTAGGCGTTGTGAGAAATTATAAAAGGATCTAACATTTGAGAGAACATGCGATATAATTATAAAGATCATTACTCTTCTATTTCAATTGGGTAGAAGAGCATAATATAGATTATTGTGACAAACATATTCTGTATTACAACAAAAATTAATTAGTTAAGGAAACATAATAAAAGTAACCATAATATTATAAAAAAAGTTTTAAACATTATATTCTATTATTATTTGTGTTTCGGGAAACATAAATAATAAAGTTAAAGTTTAATATTTAGTTTAGGAGAATTATTGAGGTCGAAAAGAAATTCTTAACTATTTTAATGGTGAAAAAAAAAAGATTTTTGGCCGAAGAAATGTTCTTATTGGTGAAAAACTGTTTTTATGGTGAAAATTTGATTTCCAGCTGAAAAACTAGTTTTGTACTGAAAAGTTCATATTCTAAAGCTAACTTTTGGTCAAAATAAGCTTTTAAGCTTTATGCTAAAAAAAGGTAAATTTTTTTTGGTAAAAAACTGGTTTTGTGTTGAAAAACGGAATTTGTGGTAAAAAAAAAGCTGATTAAGAAAAAAACTTCGAAAGTGTATTTCAGAAAAAAAAAAAAATAGAATCTTTCGTTGAATTGGACTAAATAAACTCGGACATTTATAATAAAAAACTGTCTTCAAAGGACATTCCTTAGACTATTGAATTTTCAGGCCCAACAAAAATAAGTAATACATTTTTAGGGAAGTTCTTTTTCATTACTTCCAAGGTATCAATAAATGTAATTTTCCCAGTAAAAAATTGGGGCTCCTATCGAAGCATTGCCGATAAATAAGCCTTTTTCTGCTTTACTTCCAAAAGCGTGCTTATATAGATGAACTAATGTAAGGGAATAAAAAGTTGTTTATGTTTATTTAGTAAATATTTAGAAGTAGTAAAGTTAATTTTTCTCTTACTTAATAATAAACATAAATATAATAATACATTTATAATAACCCAGCAAAAACTTTGCTTTCCTGGTAAGCTAGCAGGTATAATTGGAAACAAAAATAAACTACTTATTTTTGCCTGAATAACTAGTTATTTTTGTTCGAGTTGTCCACAAATTCATGTAGTTATTTTTTGACTCTAGGGGTACTCAAAAATATGTACCTAAATGAAAACAAAAATAAAAAAAAACAAAAAAATTTTGCCGCCAGTGAGACTCGAACTTGGACACACACTAACCATTCGTTTTTACTGACTAACGACTTACTCAGTACACCATCTCGCACATAGCATCCTAGGCGACAAAAACTCTATTGAGTTTAAAATATCTTTTTAGCTTCAGAATGGGGTTGAACCAACAACCTTCTGGTTGTCAATCCGGTGATTTAGCCAACTCATCCACGTGATTGCAGTATTACTGTGCTATTATAATATTGAGTACTTATTAATGTAATACAGAGTAGGCAAATAATAATGACGCCTCATTACCAAGAAACTACTTTAATAAGTAGTTGTTATTACCGAAAACCAAAAAGTGTTTGCTGTAAACAAAAAGATTGACAAAAATCTTACTTGTATTGGGAATAAAGAGTAAATTGTAAGCAAGTGAATTTTTGCAATTATTCTAATAAAAAATATGTATCCGCTATTAATTATTTCTTCTGGGAATACATTACAATTATCCGGAAATTTATAAAAATTCTTAACGTTTGTTTCTATCATGTAGATACCTCCACTAGCACCTACATCATTTTCTATCCATCCGCCATACTCGAGATTTATATAAAAGGAGTTCTCCTAAGTGTTGATTTCAGTGACCATATAGTCAGTATATCTAAATAAAGCTAGTGTATAACAAGCAAAATCAACTTTGTCAAAAATCTTGGAATTGGACCTGCACTAAAGGATCCTATTAAACCTAAACCCTTTACAGAATCCTCCATAGGTAATAGATGTAGAATAACGTCGAGAGCTGACTGAAGTGTGCTTCTCATGGCAATTTCACCCTTTATTCGCATCGCCTAGGTTTTACTACATAATAGGCGTTGATAGCCTTTACTGAGTATTACACTTCCAAGATAACTTGCTATCAAGAAACAAAGAAACACACCTAGATATTTAGCTTCATCTACCCATTTTAGTTCTATCCCCTCTAGTATTGGTAGTAAAAAAATTTCTTTTTTGCATTTGAAAAATGCTTAAATGTAGGCAAAGGCTTTGACCAAATTTAAAAATAGCACAACAATGTGGAGAAGCATTCCAGGAATCGTCATTCCATTATATCAATTAATCAAATGCCAACCCAAATGAAAGATTTCATACTTTGGCTGCTTCAGAAAAATTCAAAAAAGATAGGTATAAAGTTATCTCAAATGAATTTTGCGTTTTGTGGAGTAAGATGAAAGTACTAAAAATTCGAACTAAATAGATAAGCTGAAAAATTAATTCGAATATACGATAAAAATTTTAAAACAGAACGTGGATATAATTTTGAAAAATATTTTCAATATTTCTAATGAAAATGCAGATATTTAGTCCGAAATAAATAGATTGAAAGAAGTTATGTCTGATGAAAATTCAAAATCAGCGTATGAATATGAGAACCCATATTCATCCGACGAATCTGATACAAGCCACAGGACAGTATAAAATTAAATAAATCATTTATAAATCCATCGGTTGAATTGGTTACTAATTCTAAAGTTAGTACTAGAAAAGCGGCAAAAAATTGTAAGGCGTTAGCAGGGTCTGATATTCAAATTCCAACTCCATTACAACCTTCTGTTTAAAAGAACAAGTTCTGATTTATGTAGAGTCCCAGAAACTAGCTTGAAAACTATATAACGTTTTACGACTTCTGGCTTTTCAAACATTTTACTATGATAAAGTGATTTCAATTTAAGAAGTAGAGAAATTATAGAAATCTAAATTTTAAATTATATTTTTTTATCATTTTTTTTAAATTTAATTATTAGTAATATTACTGATTTCTTTTATTTCTCCAATAAACCAAACGATATTTATTATAATAATATCTAAACGATATCATCCAGATGATAAAAATTATCACTATTGATAATCGTTTTCGAATCTAAAACAATAGTTTTTACAGACTAAAGTTTTTCCACAAAATTATGATATCATTTTCGAGATCGTAATTTCCAAAAATAACGATAGTAAAATCGTCAAGGTCCACAATTTGTTCTGAATGCTATTGAATAATACAAAATTATGTTTATTGCTCTCAAATATACTAAATATAACAATTAAGAACAAAAATCAGCTAAAATAAGAAAATATCCTAAATAAATATAAAATATATAAGAATCATCATCATACATATTTTTATGCAAATATTGTCAATAATACTCGTAATATTTTCTAGCATAATTTTTTCTCACGGATAAGTTTTTGCAATTGCGTGTCTAAAAAATTTGCTTTTATTATTAAAAAGCTGTTAACAAATTATTTTTTCGTATTTGATTCTCAGCGAGTTTTTGTTTGCTGAAAAATTTTTTAATTTTTATATTTTTATTTTTGTTTACACGTCCTTTTATTTTATTGCAAACATGATACAACTATTCAAGGTAGAATCATTAGAAAGTTTATTCATAATTATTCATCAAATATAAAGTAAAAGAAAATATACGAAATTTAAAACAAAACTTCAAATATAAACAAGTAAGAAAAATATATTCGGTCAAGCCCGACCATATGATACCCCACACCATTGTGTATATGTCTATCAAAATTCGTAGAGGGGTGTTACATTAGACATGTGGACAATTGTAGACCGAAACTTTTAATAAATGTAAAATGAAATATATGAATACAGAATATACGTTAATACTAACATTTATATGAATTTATGCACTTTAGGGTGATTCCCGAAAGTGAGCTTATATGGGAGCTATGGTAAATTATGTAGTGATCCTCATAAAATTTGTCACTGTGATTTCTACTTATATAAAACTTATTTGTATCGAATATAAACTTGATACTAGCATGTGTATGTGATTTATTAACGTTAAAGTTATTTTCGGAAGAGTATATGAGAGCTATGGTTAATTATGGACCGATCTTTATGAAATTTGGCACAAATTTTTTTGATACTTGTACAAAATTTTCTTATACCGATCGTTAGACCCCTATTCCGGAAGGACATTTGTATGGGGACTAGGTGAAATAATGGACCGATAATAATCAATTTCAATAGGCCTTGTCCTTGTGTCATAAAAGTCCTACGTGCCAAAAATGATTATATTGCGTTCTGTACTTTGTGCACAAGGTTTACATGGACAGCCATCCAGCCAGACGGACGGACGGACATCGTTAGATAGATTCAAAAAGTGATTCTGATTTGATTGGTATACTTTAAGGTAGGTGTTAGATGATTCTTTCTGTATGTTACAAATATCAGCACAAACCAGTTATGGTGGTGTAGGGTATAAAAATAGTATTTTAAATTAAAATTAAAACAAAAAATATTTGTGAACAATTTGTTTACAACACAATTTTAACAAAAACAAACAAATATCTATAAATATGTTGTGTTTAGATGTTCATTTGGTCAAATATACGTATGGTACATCCATAAAACGTACACAAAAGTCTGCCTCTGGAGTTCTGCTCTTATAAGGTTGCATTTCAAATCAGAAATATACATTTTTTATATTTTATATTTTTTCATACGAGTACGTATTTTTTTTTTCTTTTTTTTTAATTTTCATATTTGAGTTTTTTGACATAACAAGAATTTAAATTGAAAACACTTTCTAATAATTCTACCCACAGTTATTATATTATGATTGGAAACAAATATTTTGAAATTATCATATTCTTGAAAAAAAAAGAAAAAAAAACTTTCATTCTAAACTAAATTTTCGAGCAAAATTTAAATCAACTTAAAGTGCGCAGTTTATATTAAAGATGGTATTGACAACACTACCACTAATTGACTGCACAATAAATTAAATAACTTAAGTGCTTGTTTTTTTATTTCTAAAAGCAATAAACATATTAAAATAATAAAGTGCAACATAATTGCTTTAATAAAACATGAGTAACTCAACTTTTTGAAATACATACATACATACATACATACATACATACACACATGCATACATAGTCACTCCCGCCAAAAACCAAAAAAAAAGTGTTTTAAAAATTCAAAATGTACAAACACGTTGACCATGATTGATCATTAGAAATGAATGTTAACAAAAATTTATTTAAGAATTTGTTAAGATAATTGACTAATAAATACTTTAAATTTTATAGCCTTAATATTATGACTTTAATTAATATCGATATGAGTATGTATAAATTTGATTTTAGATTTCAGAAAAAAAAAATTAAAAACTGATTTTATATTATTATTATTTTTTCTTTTTATAACATTTTGATTTTTATTATATATAACATTTTGTTTCATTATTATTATTTTTTTTTTTTTTTTTTTTTTTTTGTAATCCCAAGATAAAACAAATTTATGATTTAATAATACAACCTGTCGACGTACTCGTATAATAAAAAATATTTGAAGAAAAAAGTAATTTATTATAACTTTTACTATTTGATTGTATTTTATTTGCCAACAAATTATAGGTAGAAAAATATTAAAGATATGAAGGAAATTTTAACTGAAATTATCGGCCAATACACAAACAAATAGTTAAAACTCTAAAAAGTGTTTGTTTACATTTTCAGCACTTACAGTTGCGAGCATAAAAAATACAAAGCTTGGCTGTATGATTTTTGATCGCATCGATTAGGGCTAGAACTTTATTAAATTAGCTAATTCTATTATGATTTTATTCTTTGTGTTCTTAGCTAACTATTGTATGTCACTTTTTGTTCCAAATTGTTACAGATAGGAATAGTTATTAACGAGAAAGAAAGATATATATATATATATATATATGATCTCAAGTTTGTTAACTTTAAACTTGGTGTTTCAGCAACTTATTATGAACAACTTTTTCGGCCTGAACTTTGGACAACTGCTATTAAAGTTCGCCCGTTTAAGTTTTTTCCAAAAAATTCAAATCCCCAGCAACAGAGATAATGCACACATGTTCTAACTCATTAAATTATATTTTCAAAATGTCTCTGGTATGAGATCTAAGTCTCAGTCATTTCATTCTTTCACATCCCAAGCTGATTATGATGTCTTTGTTATTACGGAAACATGGTTGAATACACATATGTAGTATATCGTAAAGATAGAGATGCTGAAAAAAACTAGTTTTTGTAGAGGAGGAGGTGTACTTATAGCTGTTAAAAAGTCTCTATGCTGTAGAAATATTCGTTTATCTAATATGGATTCATTACTTGATCAACTTTGTGTGGCAGTTAAGTCGGTTAATTATGAATTATTTATAGTTGTTTCATATATACCCCCTAATAGTTCTGATGATTTATATGATAGTCATATATCAAATGTAATTATTCTTTCTGAAAATATAAGAAATGGTGATAAGTTATGTGTTATTGGAGATTTTAATCTTTGTGATATTGTTTGGTCAGAAGTATTAAACTCTGAGGTATTTTTACCCAATAAGTCAATAAATCTTTTGAGATAAATCTAATTGATTAATTTTTTAGTATTGACTTACAACAAGTTAATACGTTTTATAATAAACTAAACTAGAATTCTTGATTTTGTATTTCTTAGTTCTGATTTGAGGTTTACCTTAAATTTATGTGCTTTTCCAATATCACCATCTACTTCTCATCATTTTCCATTAGAAATTAATATTGAATTCTATGAATATCTATCTAATTATAACAATAATGATATACGTTATAATTATTATAAATGTGACATTAATACATTAAATATGCTTATGTCAATTGGATTGATTTATTAGAAAGTAAAATTGTTAGTATATGTTATGATGTCTTTTTAGCAAATGTTCTTAATATTTTTCAAAATAATATTCCTTTAGCAAATCCTAGGGTACATAAGCTTCCATATAAAATAAATAATGATAAAAAATTATCATTTAATAATGACTTAAATTATATTATACCTAAAGCCTATTTAATGTTAAGTTTGTTATGCCGTAATTCAAATAATTTTGATCATTACACAAAAAAAGTTCTATATACATCCTTTGTGAGATCTAGATTAGAATATGCTTCATTTATTTGGAGTCGTTGTACTCAATTACACACAAATAGAATTGAAAAAATTCAAGTAAAATTTATAAAGTTTGCTCTTTCATTTTTAAACTTTTCATTTGTAAACCCTCAAATTTCAATTCCTACATACCCTGATAAATGTGCCTTGAGTTCTATGAAAACTTTAGAAACAAGACGTAAAATTTCTTCTGTATATTTCCTATATGCTATAATTGATTGTCCCGATTTGCTTCATACCATAAAACTATATGTACCTTCTAGGCTTCTAAGGCAAAATAATTATATCTTTTATATAGATCTTTTATATAGATATAATTTGAATGAACCTTTAATAAAGGCTATGAGATTATTCAATAAATATTCTAATGAATTAGACTTAAGTATATCAAATCTTGAATTTAAAAATTTGTTAAACAGTTTGTTTAAATAATTAATTTAATTATGTATATTAAATTATCATTGATGTCTGTAAGGATAATATTGTATCCATAGACTGAAACTAATAAATAAATAAATAAATATAGTTGGTCGGTGTACCCTACAACGTTGTGTATGAGCATAAAAATTCGGGAAGAATACTTATATTACACCTGTGGCCAATTTTACTAAATGTAAAATAAAAATACAGCATAATGCGTTGATATTAAGATCTAGATGATTTTATGCACTTTAGGGCGATTCCTGGAGGTGGATTTATATGGGAGCTATGGTAAATTATGGACCGATTCTCATAAAATTTGGCAATATTGTTTCTAATTACATAAAACTTATTTGTGTCGAATATTAACTTGATACTAACATTCGTATGAGATTTATGCACGTTAAAGTGATTTTCGGTAGAGGGGTTTATATGGGAGCTATAGTCAATTCTGGACCGATCTTCATAAAATTTGGTACAAGGATTAATACTTGTACAGAACTTCTTTGAACCGAATTACATTAAAATATTCTTATTTTTAAGGCAGTTTTGAATGTTTAAACTCTATTCCGGGGGGACATTTGTATCGGGGCTAGGTGAAATAATGGACCGATCACAAACAATTTTAATAGGCTTCGTCCTTCTACCATAAAAGTCCCACATGCCAAATTTCATTGAATTATATTTAAAATTGCGACCCGTACTTTGTGCATAAGGTTAACGTGGACAGCCAGCCAGCCAGACGGACGGACGGACATCTGTAGATCGATTTAGATAGTGATTCTGAGTCGATTGATATACTTTAAGGTGAGTATTGGATAACTTTTTCTATGCGTTATAAACATTAGCACAAACACATACCCAACCACCTATGGTGGTGTAGGAGATAAAAATTTTGTTAAAAAAGTTGTAACTTAATGCGGGATAAAAAAATTCAGTTCTTGAAAAAACAATGGATTCTTTAACATTTTTCTAAAACTAATTATTGAAAAAATGCTGAAAACTATAATTTTATAACATTACCATCAATTGCTACCAATACGCAAATGTTATTAAAATTAAAAAACACTCTTTCTCCATTCTTTTCAAGAATTTGGAAATATTTTAGAATAACATTATGATAATGATACTGAAATAATATTGATGTGTAGTTCTAATGCGAGGATTTTTAAAAATTATCTTAGAGACACATTAATAAAACGATACAAGTCAATGGACACATGTGTCCATTTAAAACCATAACTGCGAGAAACTCTTCTAACATACAAAATATTATTTACTAAAATCAAATTAACAACTTTATTATTGTAACGATTACTATTTAATGGAAATGGGATTAATTTTTCTTTAAACACATATATTTCGAATTCAGACTGTCTAACATATTTCTTTAGATATTAATTTCCAATAGTAAAAAAGTTCAATAATAATGAAGGATGAAATTTTAACTATTTAACATAGAAAGAGTATCAAAATAGGTTTAATTCTTAATTGTCTTTCCTTATGTTAGAATTTGTTCCAGAACCAAAATCAAGAAATATTTGGACATTATTACGTTATCGGGTATTAAATGATGTTGTATCGTTGCGGAAAAATTATATTTAGCTGTTGATTCCATCACAAAAGCTCTTATGCAATTATAAATTATCAAGTTAAACGAACAAAGATCACTTTACATAGCGTTGAATTTTTTATGCTCGCAACTGTAGGTGTTTGACATTTGAGTTTAATTTCTATAATTTTTAACAATACTTTTGACCATAAATCATTGCAAGTAAAGACTTCTATCACGTTTTTATTGACAGCCAATGGAACAAGTACTTTTGAACTAAGATATTAAAGTGCTGATTTTTGTAACATTTTGAAGCGTAAAGAAAATGATTAGAATAAGACACTACCATAATTCAGTATGTATTTTCTGTGCTGCCACATGCTTCATCTTATCCACTCTTTTTTTTGGTAAAGTTTATGCTAATGTTATAGCCAGCCCTTATCCGGATTGAAGGACCATAAACAATTGACAATCATTGATTGCTCTTGCTCTCTCTGTTCGTCTGTATCAAAGCAGAGTTTGTTGACCATAATTAGATACATGAATCAGCATTCATGGTTTTCTTTTCCACTTGGTTTTTGTTCAAAAGGAAAAATTAATCTTTAGAATTTTACACAAAGTACCATCAATATTCGTTATTCAAAAGGCATGATTAAAAGTCCGGAACTTTTCACGTCGACGATGAGCAAAGGGATTTTAAAGTCCAAAATTTATTTTCAATAAATCCAATATCATGATCGTTTATTGGGTCTATGCATTGTTGAACATGTATGGTCCATCGAAAACTACAAATTTTTTTTCTCATCATTCTGAATGTTTATGGATTATATCCCAAAACAACTTCTAATTTTTTTGAGTCCAGAAATGAATCAAGGCAATGTTTGGTATCTTGTTCTGAAGCGAAGTGTATTGCAAATAGGGCAAATAGTCGTCAGATGAATCAATGTCTGGGCTATAAGGCATGTAAAGCAAATTTTCGTATCCAGTATTTTGCATATAGTTATAATAGAAAATTAAGTACTCGTGATTGGTTTCTGGAAATTGAACAATTGTGTTCGGTATAGGGTATACAGTTGATTAATCGTCATTCGGTTATATGATTAATTTTGGTCGATTAATTGTTCGAATAATTTAAAATTCTCTATTTTAAAATAATGAATAAACTTAATAATTTGTGTCGAATAACCGATTAATCCAAATTTAGTTTTTTGGAGTTAAAAATTCAGGAAATTTTTTATTTTTAAGATAAATTTGTGTCAAACGCAACTTTCTTTAAATGTCTGTTATATCCCAGCAAAAAGAAATAAAAGTAAATTTTTATTTTTTATGCTCAAGATATAACACAAACAACAACAAAAGATATTATTAAAAGAATTCAATCGAATTGTTCAGCTATAAAATATTGAGATTCGCTTGTTATTTTTTCAAATACTTGTTACTAAAAGGAACTGCTAAACAAATAAAAAATTATGTTATGCATAATTTTTTTTTATTAAAAAATATGTTGGTTTATATAAAAATTAAAACTAATTTCCTTGTGCCAATAAAAAAAAAATTGGATATTCATTGCAATTTTACATGAAATCGTGAACATTACTTCCTTCTCAGTGAATAGGTATCAAAAAAGAGAACATTTTCCAATGACAAGACTAATTTTATTCATTGGAAATGATTCGAATTTGTACTACTTCTGGATCACAAGTTTTGTATCTTATTGACTTCTTTGGATGTTCGTTTTTTTTTTTTTTTTTGAAATGCGACATGAAAAGTTTATAATATTATAACTTCATAAATACTTGAACTTGTGACAATAGAAATTCTGAAAATACTTTTGCCATTAATTGGTTATTAACCGATCAACTTTTAACCTCGAATAATTATTCGAATAAACTAACAAACCGATTAATATGAAAGCCCGAATAACTGGATATCCTAGTTCGGTACAGGTCTCCCGTAATCGATGTATATGGTTTTAACAGCTCGAAATATATACCCTTACGTTCCAACCAAATGCGGAGAATTACCTTGGCGCTATAGATAGTCGGCTTTGGTGTAGGGTTCTATAGTTGGAATAAAAAGTCGACTTTTTCCACTTTATTCGACTTTTTCTGACAGGTGATGTTTTTGAAATAAAAACTGATAATAAACTATTCCCACTAAATAATTTAAATTTTTGCGACTTTTCAACTCTTTTCGGCTTTTTTCGGCCTT
Source organism: Protocalliphora azurea (assembly GCA_932274085.1). Classification (NCBI taxonomy): domain Eukaryota; kingdom Metazoa; phylum Arthropoda; class Insecta; order Diptera; family Calliphoridae; genus Protocalliphora; species Protocalliphora azurea. The sequence continues at coordinate 135,054,695 of OW026523.1, read as the reverse complement.
TTCGACTATTTTCGACTCTTTGATTTTTTCGATTTCTCGATAACTTTCTAACCAAAAATTCAATTTCGACTTTTTCACTTTCTTCAATAAAAGATTATTCGAAAGATGATTTAGAGAATCATATTTTGATGTCAATTTTCCGGATTGATCGGGTTTCACATACGATTTTTACACTTTGGCTTATCATAGTGCATCGGAATGGATCATAGCCTGTAACAATTTGATGCAAAAAAAGCCGTGTCGCTGAAGCAGCATTTCAGACATACAAAATCTTTTCATGATGTTTTTTGGATACAGTTCATGAGGCTTCCAATTTTCTTCCTTTTGGATAAATCCAAATGTTTTTATTGCTTAATCTTCTCCCAATTATTCTGCAAGCACTTCTTGCGTTTGTCACAAGTCTTTGCCGAGCAAAGCCTGCAATTCTTCATTTTCAAACGCTCCTTATCAGTACATCGAACATTCACGACCTCAGCTAAAGCTCATTAAAACTGACTTATTAGCTTAAAGGATCTTAAAAAAATTGCAATTTTTGATAAAAGACTGTACAATTGCATTATTTAAAACTTGAGTTAAGTTTTCTAAATTTATTTTAAATTTCTTATGCATATAGCTCTGATATCTTACGATTCCATTTTCACAACAATAACACCAAATGAACTTGGCAGCTTTCTCTATAATCCCAAGAGAAAGTATAATCACAGTACTGATGTTTTCTAAACATTTGAAAATGAGCAATGTCCTGGATTATGTAGACCTTAAAGGCCGAACGTCAATTGAGGCTTACGGAAATGGACCTGTGACTTCAGAAAATCTTACAAGAGGTATGGTAGGCTCAAATCACATGATCTTGGTGGCAAATTCATGTCACATGTCCACTGCAGAAATATTTCCTAATTTAGAATTTTTTACATGTGACTTAAGTGACTTAATTTTTCGCTCAATCATTATTTTCTTTTAAGATAACATTTCAAAATAAGAAATATTTATTTAAATTTTAATAATTTAATAAAATAATTTTTAATCACTAAAAATCTCTTAATTACTCTTTCAAATCATTTCCATTAATTATTAATAACACTGTACTCGAAAATGAGATTTATTTTTTCAATAAGATAGGTAAAAATAATTATACAACGTTGAATTTAATAGTTTTAACCGTTTTCAAAAGTCAGCGATCGTTTTCAAATATTTCATATTGGAGGGGGTTAGAAAAATTAAGTTTTTTGCTTAAATTTAATGATATAGTTGTTAAATTTAAACAAAATAATAAAATAATTCTGTTATTTGTACTACTTCCACAATAAAGTTTAAACCCAAATATCGCGAATACGAGCGCTTCAAAGAACGGCTGTCACCATAGGATTCAGCGTACTTGAATTTGCTTTACCAGTGGGGTGCCCAGTTTGTTAAAATTTGCAACTAGCACAGTGTAATTATAATGAAACATTCAAAATCAATTATAAAAGTTCTTTACAGTTAGTTATTAGCTCTAAAATTAAATTAAATATTTAATAAAGAACTGAATACAATTTATAATCAAAAAAACAAAACAAAGAGTTTGTTTAAAACAAACTGAAATTAAAAAAAAAAATGTTTTTCATCATAAAATGATGTGAACTTAACCAAAATCTACAAAGAAAATAAAAACATCTCAAAAATAATAAGAAACAAAAATTAATGCATATTTTGTACGTGATTAAATACAAGATTTATTGGAATTTTAAATTCCATCAACAAAAATAAAAAGATAAAAAAAAATAGGAAAATGTGTGAAACAGAAAATAAAATCAAAGAAAACACACAACTAAACTAAAGTAAAAACATCTACTACCCAGCAAAAACTCCTACTCCCTCTCAAGGCAGTAAAGTAATCAGTCAACCAACAGAAGAATTTACACGCACACACACACAACAACAAAAAAAAAAAAAGAAACCAATCAACTGGCCAACCAAGCAGTCAGTCAGTCAGTCAGCCAGTCAAACCAAAACCAAACCAATAAATACAAATTTAAACCACAAAAATTTAAGGATCCTGAGGTAGAAAGAGAAACAGTGAGCTGAGTGAGAAGTGTAGGGATTAAGCAGTAAGAGATGCCAATGGATAATAATACAAATAAACTCGTAAACAATGGTTATCTACGAACACCATACATTACCAAAAACAATGGACATGGTTCTAGCACAACAACAACAACAACAACATCCAACAGAACTAATAATGCCGATGATGATAGAGGAGGTGGTGGTGGCGGCGGTGGAGGAGTAGGCTCAATAAAAGATATTGATGCAGCTACTGTAATATCACCTTTATTGGGTGCTGAAAACAAATCAGAATTGACAGAAACAGAAGTCATGCATCACTCATCATCGCCACAACAACTACAATTACAAATACAACAACAACATCAGCAGCCACTAATATCCAATAATGTGGGTCATACGAAATATCCCACTGTTGTCTATTTGGGCACGGATAGTGGTAAACCCCTTACAGGTATTGGCCCCAATACAAATGCCACAAGAACAAGCTTACAACATAATGCTCCTCTCGCTTACAACACCTCAACACATTCACCCCATTCAACACCACACCAAAGCGAATGGTTACTTAAGGAATCCACACTCCGGTGCAGATTGTTGATTTTAGCTGTAGCCTTAACAGTTTTAGGGGCTGCCATTGGAGCATTGGCAATTTATTTTGCTGGCAATTATCATTGTCAAACTGCTACAAGCCACAACCATACAATTGATAAAAGCCGAAATATCAACAATGTCACAGGTAAGTGTCAGAATCAAATGTTTATTAATTATTACAGTGGTGGTGATAAGTGTAAAAGTGTATTTTTAATAAATAACTGAATCAATTAAGTCTCCGTACAAACATAATCATAATATAAACTATAATTTTATGGTCACTTTTAAGTATATATTTTATAATTTTTTGAATTCATTTTATTAAAAAAAAAAAAAAAAAAACTTATAATAAACTAGAAAACAATATAAAAAACTTGCAAATATTTTGATTAAAAACATAAAATTTTACATAAATAACAACAAAAAAGTCTCCGTACGGAAAGAAAAAAAAAATCCTATTATTAAATAAAAATGTATCTAATATGTGGTAGGTACTCCTCTCTGAGCAATTACAGCATTTAAACGGCTATGGATGGAATGCACCAGCTGTGTTGTTGTCAGGGAATCTATTTTATTCCACTCTTCCTTAATAACGAATTTTAGCTGATCCTTACTCGTTATATTGTGCTGTCGAATCTTTCATTCCAAATGATACCATAGATGCTCAATCGGTTTGAGATCAGGTGACTGAGCTGGGTGATTTAATTGCTTAGGATCATTATAAATAAGCCATCAAGTGGTGTATTTGGATCGTAGTATTGTTTGAAACAATACAAACATTTCAAGTTAAATTTTTCTGCTCTTTGTTTTAAGTTTTCTTTTAATATATATTAAGGTATGTATATATGTCCATCGTGCTTTCAACCCCAAACCATAACGTTACCTCCTCCGTTCTTTACGGTTGGAATCAAATCCTTCGGATCCATTTTAGTATTTGACTTTCTTCATACCATTTTTCTTCCATCAGAATCAAAAATATTTATTTTACTTACGTCGCTGAAATTAACTCGATCCCAAAATAAAAATCTAATTCAATCTCTTTTTCATATTCACTTTTCGAACAAGGGGCTTATTACGGCTTACCCGGCCGTTGTATTCATTTCATTTAAGAGCGTTTCTTATAGTTTGGGGGTTAACTGTTATTCCATCGCCAGTTTTCAAGTTTCCTGCAATTACACATGGGCTGATTTTTTAATTACATTCTTCAGTTCGTATAATTCTTCCTTCTAGGTGGTGGTTCGTTTTTCTTGGTGCGCCAGTTTTCGGTTTGTTTGCGATTGTACCGATTTTTGTGAATTGTTGAATAACGCATTGAATGGAAGAACGTGGTCTTTTCACGATATCACTGATTTCGCTTACACTTTTTCCTTCTTTTTGCAGATTAATAGTAATTTTCTTTGTATCCATTGAAATTTGCTTATTTTTGCACTCCATAATTATTTATTTATTTTTTTTTTTTTTAATTTTCACTTTAGTCTAGATAAAACAATATTGAATTTTTTAGGAAATATATTTGATTACTTAAAAATAAAGTTACTGTACGGAGACCTTAATTGATTCAGTATAGAAGAGATTCAAGAAACCAAACGATGTGATAATAATTATTACTAGTTATAGTCGTTTTCGAATCGAAAACGATAGTTTTTACGAACTAAATGAAATTATGATAAATGAAAAGTTTCCAAAATAATTAGAAAAAATAGCCAAATTTAATAAAAAGTGGAATTATTTTCTAATTTTTATATTATCTGTAGATTTCATGTATTTTCGTCTATATGTCAGAATAAAAAATCATGATATTTAACAATATTTCTGTGTTTTTTTCTTTAAAAAGGTAGTGAACCTCGAAATGGATCACGCTTTATTATTTTCGCAAACAGTATGATATTATATTCGACACCTAATCATATCTTTCTATGGTTTATTGGAGAAGATTGAATTTTGTTTGAAATTAATAATAAAAATACAATTTTAAATGACGTCATTAAAGTTTGATTATAAAACAATAATATACTTTCAATTAAAATTCATTGAAAAGTATAAAATATTTTCAAAAAAATATTTGATAACTTTAGTTAACTTTTCAGTGGAGTTTCCCATCAATCGAATTTTTTACGATCCTGCTGTGTTCGTAATTGGTTTGTTTGATATTCCTCTAATTCGTGGACACGATTAAAAATTTAGCATTAAACTTTCCAGTAAAATCGTCGGTATAATAACACATTTTTTTTAGTTTGTAGTTCATCTATATAAACTTTATAATTTATACCCAATGTATAGTATCTATTAAGTAGGTATTATCTAGCAGCTTATAATTTTTAGGTCTGTAGAACTTTGGAAACTCCTCAAATTTACCACTCGCTTTAACCTATCGCTGTAGAACTTTAGAAACTCCTCAAATTTACCACTCGCTTTAACCTATCGCTGTAGAACTTTGGAAACTCCTCAAATTTACCACTCGCTTTAACCTATTCCAAAGTTTAGTGTGCATGGCAAACTTAGTACACGGTGTCTAGATAGTTAAGAAATATTACTAATTTGTTGTAGGAGACATGTAAAAATCTTATCCCGTTCAGTTGTTTTAAAAGGTTGCTATTCGTACCCGTCTTTCTAGAAGATCCTAACTGCCAAACTTGGATTTCTGTTTATCATTGAATATAACTAGTTAGTAGGTTGAGTGTTATACAAAAGCAAGACAGTTTGTACGAAAAACTTCTGCGCATGGATTAAAGCTTCCTGTAGCCAAACAGTCTCATGAAGATTGTCAATCCATTTACAATATATTTCTCCTCATTGTTCCATACACAATCTCAGACTTTAGTCGCTCATATTCATTGTTCAGAACCCTGCTTGGAATGCAGGTGGTTTGTCCAAATCTCTATAGACTTTAAGAATATTTTTGTAAAGTTCATTGAATTCATAATCAACATATTTCCAACTAAAGTTTGTGTTCTTCGATAAGTTCCCACTTTTCATGAAATAACGACGAAATCTACTGCAGGATTAAATAAGGACAGGTCGATGTTGAAACGGAAAAAAGAAGCTATGTATTAATATTAAATTAAATGTGCGTGCGGTTTCACGGATCTGGACGGTTCAATATTCAATGATTTTGTCGAATATATCCATCTGAAATTGGGCAATGGTCTGGGTTATGTTGACCTTGAAAGCCAACATATCCCTCTGGTCTGGTCTTTCTATGCGACTTCAGAAAACCACATAAGAAGAGAATATAGTGGGGTCAAATACCACAATCTTGGTAGCCAATTTTTGTAACGTGTCCCAAAAGCTTTCAAGTACAATGTTAATTGTGTTGTTTGCTGAGACGCGTAGTGCCGTCCTGCTGGAAGCACAAGTCGGTCAAAAGTTAAAATTGATTTGTGTAGAAGTTGTTTAGATAAGGAATAGCTGTGCAAGATTTTCCGACCCTGTAGGAATGCAGACTCAAGAATCATGGTGTTCATTTTTTCAATAATTTAACGGACTAATTGGCATTGTACTGGGTATTATTCAGAGTATAATGTACAGAAACCATAGTATCTTCGAGGCAGGGTCGTTTCAATGAACAGAGAATTACGATGTGCTGCCATCGACTACCCACATAACTTAAACCTAATCATTGATTTGTTCTTGTACATAAGTAGCGAGGAATCGACTGTCTAGGTTTCTCCAGCACACTTTCACGAACAGCGGGTATGTTGGGGTGTTGTCTGATTCTTTACCGAACAATCATCTCGCATTTGAAAAGACAAATATGAAATTCAACAACAAATTTGGGAGTCTTAGCCAAAACAATATGATAGCCTTCATTCCTTTGACTACGAAATTTCTAGTTGCTAGATTATCCGAGATCCAAGACTTTTTATCTGATAGTATTGAAAAAAGTGGTGCCATCAAATTTTGATGTGCATTTCTGTCAAAGCAGGTAATACTAAATATGAGAGCAAGTATGGTAACAACAACTTCGTATTCACCACACCAAACTCACTGCAAATGGGTTGGCTTCTCGACAATTGAATGCCTTCTCAACAGGCAATCGAATGGATCACATTCTCTTTATATATTAGGGAAGGCACTGTCTATACAAGGCCATTAATCTAATTGCGCTATCCAGAACTACTATTGTTTTCCGCTGCAGACTATTTCCGTTGCCTGCGATAGTCGATGGGCGGCTTCCAATTATGATATTCATAACTTACAACCACGAAAATTGGGCCGTCTTATGAATATCGTTCAAATCTCCCATATACGAGCTGTGATCAAACAAATGCTCTCCACGTATATGCAAAGACCTGACATAATAAAGGCCTCATTCAGTACAAGTAAATCGTATGAAAACGACTCAAAAAGCATTTGAAAAAATAAGTTATTTTCATACAAATTTTATTTTCAAATAATTTGATTGTTGTACTTTTTCAGGTCATCAATCATTCGTAGAGTTTCCAGCATTTGTCCCTCAGGGCAAGGTTCTTTCACCACTCTTAAACTTCTACTTCTCGAAAGTCTCAGCGCCTTCACCAGGAATTAAATGGTAATTCTCCATGAAATGTTTAGTTGTTGTAACAGTTCGGTTATTAACGAAAGTTTTTTCCTGATTAGACAATCTTTGGCCAATTGAGACTTAGGTATTTCCCGAACAAGGAACGAATTGTCGTGAGAACCATGATATAATTAGCTGCTTATTTCAATGGAATGTCGATGTCGTTGATTTCAATTGCACACTATCGGACACGAAGGTCATATTTTTTTCGGTAGGGATTTGTTGATATCGATAATATATTAAGGTTCTTGAATTAAATCGTATACTCTCGACCACAGCAGGATATTTTAATAAACTCACAATTCGATCAACACAGCAAAGGTTTTGGAAACAGTTTTCAATATTTTTCAAATTTAAGAATATAAAGACATTCATTTCATTGTTGATTCCAACAAACCGATAATATTTTGAGTAGGATAAAGTTCTTGCTATAAAAAGAAATACTTAAGATCCTTAATATAAAAAATATCCTAAATTATAAGTAGCTATTTCTCCTCACAACAATGTTCAAATTGTACAAACTTTACTAGATGTTGCCGGTATTAAAAAAACCACAGTATGTCACAACTTTCTTTAGCCATGATCCATCATTATAACACTGTGTTAAGTATTTTGAAGTATCTAATATACAACAACTTATTTAAGTGTATGTCGTCTATCTACTATTGTCCAAAAGGTATGAAATCAGAATTTTGTATGCGTTGATAAGGTTTCTGTATAAACCAAAATATAAAACAAAACACAATGGACTAATAATGAAACACGCAATTTATGAAAATATTAAGAATTGTATCATACATACAATTATCTGTAAACACAGACAGCCGAAAGTGGAAAAAACATTTAAAAATATAAATTGTCTTAAAAAATAACTGTTTTCGTCGAGGTATGTTGTCAAAATTTAATAGTATTTTTTTTTTTTTTTTTAATTTCATTATATTTTGTGTTATTTTTGCTGCAAATAACTAAGTAATTGAGATTGTCTTAAAAAAAAAAATAATAATAAACGTAAGAAAACAACAAAATGACGTTTGATAGCAAAACAAATTTATGTTCGCTTGAGCTCTAACAATTATATTATAACGCAGCAAAAATGTAAATAAATTTGGTCTACACGTAATAAATTCTTATCATGATAAGAATTTGACGTTTGTTATGATAGAAAAATTTCTAGTGTAGACCCTACGTTAATACCACAAATAAGCTGTCAGATATGAAAACTTAATTAAAATTCTAAAGATAACATAATATAGATATGACATCCATAGATAGTTTTATAGATGTTGCCAGCCTACCAATTATATTTGAAACTATTTTTAAAATACTTAATGTAACTAAGGTGAGCGTGCGTTCAAATATCACATAACATAATAAGTTAGAGTTAAAACTAAATCAACTATTTGTAGCATTTCTTCTCCATATAAAAGTGAATTATTTTTAATTTTTTTAGGTATGACGACTAAAAAAAATTTCAAAGAATTTTTACGAAATTTTTCGCCGTATCTCTCTATAAGAATTTAAAATTAATAATAATTACAATTGGGCACTGCTGAGGCTTTCTTAAATTTAGTTTTAACTTGGATCCAATTTCTTTACATTTGCCAAAATTTTGGATAGTTTATATAAAAAATACTCTGTGGAACTTAATTCCGGGAGCTTCTACATTAGCGACAAAATTCTAAATCTGTCCAGAAAATATTGAAAACATTGTTGCATGTTTAACGAGTATCATCAATGTCTTTTAGCTTTGATTGACTGAAGCTTAGGCATAGCTTTAACATGGCACTGTGGTTTCTGTACATTGTACTCTGAATAATACCCAGTATAATGCCAATTAGTTCGTTAAATTATTGAAAAAATTAACACCAAGATTCTTGAGTCTGCATTCATGCAGGGTTGGAAAATCTTGCACATCTATTCCTTATCTAAACACAAATCAATGTTAACTTGTGGTTCCAGCAGGACGGCACTACGCGTCTCAGCAAACAACACAATTAACATTAAACTAGAAAGCTTTTGGAATACGTTGCAAAAATTGGCCACCAAGATTGTGGTATTTGACCCCACTATATTCTCTCCTTATGTGGTTTTCTGAAGTCGCATAGAAAGCCAACATATCCCTCTAGTCTGGGATATGTTGGCTTTCAAGGTCAACATAACCCAGTTTCAGACGGATATATTCGACAAAATCATTGAATATTGAACCTTCCAGATCCGTGAAGCCGCACGCACATTTGAACGATGCCAATTTAATATTAATACATAGCTTCTTTTTTCCGTTTCAACATCGACCTGTCCTTATTTAATTCTGCAGTAGATTTCGTCGTTATTTCATGCAAAGTGGGAACTTATTGAAGAACACAAACTTTAGTTGGAAATATGTTGATTATGAATTCAATGAACGTTGCAAAAATATTCTTAAAGTCTATAGAGATTTTGACAAACCACCTGCATTCCAAGCAGGGTATAGCTCTTAGTAATTTCTGTACTTTTGGGCTTGTAATTTAATCTTGTGACTTTTTCTTTTTCTGAACCAAGTTTCATGTCATTTGTTCCTGTTAGGTCCTTGTTAAGCTTTTTTATCACACTGAAATGTAATACTTTTGTCAAAAATTTACTCAATCAATTTTAAATTTTATTTTGAATTTTAAATTTTATTTTCTTTGACTGCGTGCGGTACAAACGACCGGATTTCAACAATTCTATCTGCTGTTAAATCTGACACGTCTCTAGAAGGTATTTGTAGTCAAGAAAGATATTTAAAATTAACGGCTGTAAGAGTTATTACGAGAATTTTGTGTTATGTTTTATTCGAATGCACACTTTAGTTGGTAGAAATAAATCGATTTATTAGTTTCATATTAATTTTAAAACGTTTAGGTATCTTTTTAAGAATATCTACAAAGTATTTAACAAAAAATCAATAAATGACAATATATTTATTATTACTACATTGTATATTTATCAATCCTTTTTGATGACCAGTGTAATTATCTAGAAGTAAAATTTTAATGTCTGTATTAAAGTGACCAACAACATCAAACCATCCTTTATTTTCTTATTTAAATAAATATTTATGTTTGTATGAGAATGATTAAAGTAGATTGTTTTATATTTACACATACATTTGTATATCATATATCCTGTGTATATATGTATAGTATGTGTGTAGAAATATCTGTCTGTATGTCTGTCATGTCAGTAGCTGTAAATATTTATGATTGTTCTTTTATTTGTTATCATTTTCTTTATTTATTGTTTTTTTTTTTCTATTTCTTCATCAACTTTGTGTCGTTTATATTTCTAATGGTGCTGTTGTTGCTTTTCTTACTTTTGCATTGGTAGAAACATTCAACAACAACATCAATAGCAGCAAAGCAGCTATAAGTATAGTAACAACAATAAAAACAACAAAATATATAATTTCCTTTCGTGTCTTATCATGAGCAACAGGCAACAAAAAGGAAACCTTTCCAACATTTTCATTTCCTTTTTGTCAACACATCTGTACAAACACCCCAACACATAAAATACTATTACACACTTATACTTAAGCATTTATAGTTCAACTTTAACACATACATACACACATGAACAAACACACTTTATGCATACAACAAGTAAGTTTATGACACAAATCGTTAAACTTGATTATTGCGTTAAAAAAGTTTAAAAAATAAATAAAGAAAATAAAAGAAAAATATTATAGAAGTATAACATACATGTGAGAAGAGCAACAAAGTTTTTCTTTTTTCTACTTTTGAAATTGGAGTACAGATTGACTTAATTTGAGCCGTACATGTGAGAAATTGTGAACGTAAAGGAATGAAATCATTTTTTCAAATTTCTTAATATTATCTAAATTATATATTTAATTCTAAAGTTTCGAACTAATCCCTTTTTAGCATCATAGTTATAAGAAATCAATTTCTATAATAGAATCCCCGACATTACTCTCAAAACAACATTTTCCTTTCTCTTGTTTCGAAAGTGTTATGCTACCAGTCAGTACCTTCCTGCATATTACCAACCTCGTCTAAAAAATTAAAACAGCACAAAAAACGATCTGATTCAGAAAGTTCATCGAAGGTAAGTGATTAAATCATTGCTTGAGTAAAGTTTTCACTATGGCTTTCCCTGTGAATTCCAAAATTTTTAACACATTTCTGATGTGTTATAGTAAATGCTCTTCTGAGAATTGAGATACAACATTATCAAGTTTTACGTTAAAGTTAGAAAAGATAAATTCGACTTCTCTTTTATTATTCGTACCACCATAAAACTTACCAAATAAAATCCAAAAAGAGCTCCTACTCAATTGTAAGACCCAAAGCTGTCTGACAGTTTATCAAATATTTCCACAGTTTTTCCATTAGATTCTTGTGGTCAATACAAAATCGTTGCTCGAAGTACCCAATGATACAACATCTAGTTGTTGCATATCTTTGAAAGATATTTTCCAGGCCTTTGAAAGTAGTGATGTTGTACGTTTAGTATCCAAATATTACCTCAATTGTCAGGCAAATATTTTCTTTAGTTTAAATTCGATTGATTTTAAATAGGTCAATGTTTGAATAAGAGTTTATTGAAAATCGTAAGGGTTCTGTTCCAAGGTTCCTTCACATACCCCAGTATGCCGAAATCCAAATATTGTAATGTCCAAAGCTTTTGCAATAGTTCTTGAGGTCAATATCCACTTGTTGCTCAGGATATCAATATATAATGTATAACTGTCGCAGGCATCAACCAATATAAATATATTTTTTCAGGCCTTTGATAGAAGTGACAATTCTCTGGTAAACATTTTCTCTGGTTCACATGATTGTGGTTTACCTAGACCATGTTTGTATGAGAGTTTTTTGGAAACGATAAAGGTCAAATAGTGTTCGCGGCTTTTCCAAAAGCTTTTTGTGGTCAATATTCAATCGTAGGCCGGGGTATCTAATAAGTCTGTATATAGTTGTTGCAGACACCAACCAAATGGAATGTACACCAATGCCAATAGAGTGTTTCATTTAGAATCTATCGTTATGGTTATTTTGTTTTGTCCTAATTCCTGCAGTAACTGCAAACAATTACGGAGTTCTTATCTGAACCAATGTAATAATAGTATTTGGTATATTAGAATATCCACAATTATTACCGAATAAATCTTACGAACGATCTTGGAAGCAAATGAGTAAATAGCATTCATTCTTTGAAATTTGGTCTGCTGTGCCTTTGACTTTAATAATAACAATATATATTATGAATATATTTATTAAGAATTACTACAAGTCCATCCATTAAATAAATTAACTAAAAAGTTCTTTGAAATAGCACAAAAACAGAATTTATTTCGTTTTTTTAAGAATTAGCGTTTTCTATTTGGAACCAGAGTAAACATGTATGGTAATGTTGTAATGTAATGATGGTTATGGCTCTGTGTCACGGTTATATGGCAAAGTTCTTAATGAACTTGGTGAACACAAAAACAGGTCATTAAGGTCAAGTAAAAAGTAACGAACGTGCAGAGACGCGAAGCGTATTCATCGGACTAAGACCCATTTTCGGTATTCCCGTGTGTTAAGCCAGAGAGAGGATTAAGTAATGGGTAATATCGCAATTCGCACATCATTGAAATTCTATATCCGGACTCAGACAGGCTCGGAGATTAATCACGCTAAAAAGGAGTAAATTCCAACAGTTGCTAACGCTTAAAAATAGCGATCTAAAAGTACTAAGGATTATTCACCGGACATTGTTGCTTGAGATATCACCCAATATATCCTAGGCAATGTAGTAACAAAACAATGTGGGTTTTACGAACTGCAAGGGGAAATTTTTTAGGAAATTATGTCTCCAAGAAATGTTTTCAGTCTCTCACCTGCTAGAACTGTTAGCTTTATTCGAGGTTTAGGTCTGCTATGGTGAATTTACAGGACTGCAAATTAAATTCGTCTGGATCGTTGTGCGTTAAGCCCTCTGTATATAATAATATGTAGCTTATTCACAAAATGCATAGCTTATAGTGAATGATAACAGCTTCGTTAAAATTCCGGAGAGCTTGAGTATAATTTAGGAGCGTTTAGACAGATAAAGTGTGCGTTCGAATAAAACATAACACAAAATTTTCATATTAACTCTTACTGCTGTTAATTTTAAATATTTTTCTTGATTACATTATCTTCTAGAGACATGTCAGATTTAACAACAGATATAATTCTTGAAATCCAGTCGTTTGTTCGCATACAGTGAAGGAAAAATTTACAACATAAAATTTGATTTTTTTTTTTTTCTAACTAACTAGAAAATATTGATTAAGTAAATTTTGACAAAAGTACTACATTTCAGCTCAACAAGGACCTAAAAAATGAGACGAAATTTGGTTCAAAAAAAGAAAAAGTCACAAGATTGAATTCCAAGCCCATAAATTAAAGAGCTAATTAGAGAACTAAGAGTTATGCCAAACATGTTTGGCTGCGTAATGGTACGTTGTGTTAATTTTATCGAAATCAAATATTAGCCATGTTAAAGCTATGTCTAAGCTTTAGTCAATCAAAGCTAAACAAATATTTTATATTAGCCTGGAAAGCATACGTTATTGCTTACTTTTCTCATATTAAGGTACAATTCTTGTAATACCGAATCGAATAGTATCGAACTAAAAACAATAAAAACTTGTGACAATAAAAAATCTAAAATCATAGTTATTTACATAAGTCATAACCTTTTTAATTTCCATCAACAAAATGTACGTAAAAACACTAATATTAATTTTGACTTTTATGCCAAAAAATCATTCTCGCACTGAAAATAAAGAGAGTTACATTAGGAAGACTGATTTATTAAATGAAGCTGAATATTTTGCAGTATCAAGTAAAAAATGTAATTTTTTGTCATGCATTTGCTATTAATTGGTTATTAACCTCGAATAATTATTTGTCGAATTAACCGATTATATATGAAAACCCCGAATAATTGATTACCATACTTATTGCACAAAAATTTTGGTGGGTCGTTCTCGTGTTGGAATGTCTCAAGGAGGTTGTGAAGAACTTCTGCCTTAAATTAAAACGTTATTAACATTTTTCGCCATTTGTTTATGTGAACCTATCACACCTATCATTTTGGACTAACTTGCACTTAGTATAAAGAAATATTTCTATAATGTCATCAGTAAATACAATTTTACATTAATGATACTTCAATGACTATAGGACGATCAAAAAAAAAAAAAATAAATAATAATAATAATTTAAACAATTCAGCAGATTCTTAGATAAAATCCTGTTTGATTGACAAAGCTCGTAATACTAGAGAAACCATTACCGAGATGATCCGACTCCGATCAAACGTTATAACTCTAATAATAATATTTCATCCAATATATACTATCTAACGTAGATTAATTTCATTTCTACGATTTCAGCAAAAATTTTAAGTATCGAATGCATTGCTTTATAACTCTGCATACACAATTATGTATGACCAGAAACAAGAGTTGAATTTTAAATGAAATGATACTGTTACTTGTATCCTTCGTAGGGTAAGTATGTGGGTGCATGTGGAAAAATTAATTGATTTTCAACAAACAATTTATCTACATGTAAGAGTGGCAACAGCAGTGCATGAAAAAATAGTCATATGTAAAAAAAAAAGAATATATTATATTGTTACGAAATTGTACTTGAATTCAAATATAACGGTTTTAACAGCTGGTTTAAAATTAAATAATACTTCTCGACCTTTCTGTTTATGTTAACAGGAGTTAACATATCTGTAGAAATTATTAACATTGTTTGTAAGTATCACCACAATAAATGTTGACGCTGCTAACATTAACATCGAAAGCTCTAGAATTTTATAGTTTGTGCGTTAAGATTAAGATCATTATAGAAATAGAGCTTTCGAGAAACATCTAGAAGGTAATGCAGTATATATAAATTGGACGTGATAACACCACTGAGTCAGTCAAACTGGAAGGATCGTTAAGTAAAGACAAATAAACTGCCTTGGCTGTATATTCTTGTACATTATTAAAGTGTGTAATTTAAGTGTGTGTATATTAGAACACAAGGGACTATTTAAACTGTTGTTGTACATTTAAAAAAAATAAATAAAGAGTCGTTACAACTTTTAAACTACTAAACTGCTTTTATTTGCAATCAAACTACCGGTGAAAACGTAAATATATATATATATATATATATATATATATATATATATATATATATATATATAAAAGTTTACAGCTCAATCTCCTCTTTGGAACAGCTTTGCAAATTTGTAGTGAGACAACATTTAGATAAATGATCAAACTCTGTTTGTTTCAACGAAACCTAAATGGATTCCAAACCTCGAATACTGATAAAGTGTGTAGCGGCAGAGAAAATACGTATTCCATTCAGTCCACAAAAACTGCTTTTGTTTAGCCAAACAGGGACAACAAGGATTTAATTCAAAGATAAAAATATTTGTATAAATATATGTATTTCCTTCAACATAACAGAAGGAAAATAGTAATAATAAATTATAACTACTGTCTGGGTTCAATCCGTCATTAATGTTAACGGATATGAGGTTCATAAATACTGACAAATAAAACGAATTATATATCGTCATAGATAGATACTTTTACTAATATTAATTAATTGGCATTTCATTTTGGAATTAAAGTTACAAATTCCATATCTTAAATATTTTACCCTGACTTTTATGCTATATTTATTCTCACAAGTGTACAAATTGAAGAAATGACACCATTTTAACAAGCTTCCGTTTAGTTTAAACTTTATAGAATTTTTTCCCTTTATTATTTTTGCCTCTGAAAATTTACTTATTTTCTTCAAACGTTTTACAGGCTACGTGTCTTATATTGAAAACTTTTTTTAATACATACACGTAACATTTTTTTTTTTCACTTTATGTTTAAGTTTTCAATAACGAAGAAATTGTCCTTTTTTATCTGTTAGATATTACACAAACTCACATAGCATAAATACGCTGAACGAAATAATGATTGAGAAGTGATGATGTTAAATCAATAAGAATTTTCTTGTTTTAAAATGGATAGAGATTATATGCTACTTGAAGGATCTTCATACATCTGTCATCAAAATTTTTGCAAAAACGGAAAAGTTTAAAAGTTTAGATAGGTTTTTCTCCAGTGTATTTAATTGTTTTAACTTATCGATTTTCAATTGTACATTGACAACAATCTTGATAGTGTTTTCTTTATTTCTTTTTCTAACACTTTGTATTTTACACAATATAAATGCGTTCGTTCATTTGGTATAGAAGTGTTTACATATTTATGTAAAAATGTAATAAATACTCATATACGTTCTATGTTTGCTACGTGTATCTTTTTAATATTTTCTCATACATTGACTGATGTTTTTCCAACTTGTCCAAAAAAAAAAAAAAAAAAAAAAAGAGAAAGAAAGATATAAAAGGTCAAGACCGACTATATGATACCCTACACAATTGTATACGAGCATAAAAATTCGGAAAGGGGACTTATATTACACCTGTGGCCAATTTTACTAAATGTATAATAAAATATACAAATACAGAATAATGCGTTAATACTAACATCTAGATAATTTTAAACACTTTAGGGTGATTCCTGAAAGTGGATTTTTATGGGAGCTATGGTAAATTATGGACAGATTCTCATAAAATTTGGTAATGTTGTTTCTACTTACATAAAACTTATTTGTGTCGAATATTAACCTAATACTAACATTCGTAGGGGATTTATGCACATTAAAGTGATTTTCGGATGAGGGTTTTATATGGGAGCTATAGTCAATTGTGGACCGATCTTCATAAAATTTGATACTTGTACAAAACTTCTTTGCACCGAATTTTATTCAAATATTCTTATTTTTAAGGCATTTTTGAGTGTTTAAACTCTATTCCGGGGGGACATATGTATGGAGGCTTCGTCCTTGTATAATAAAAGTCCCACGTGTCGAATTTCATTTAATTATCTTTAAAATTGCGATCCGTACTTTGTTCACAAGGTTTACATGGACAGCCAGCCGTCCAGCCAGCTAGACGGACATCGTTAGATAGATTTTAAAAGTTATTCTGAGTCGATTGGTATACTTTAAGATGGGTGTTGGATAACTTTTTCTATGCGTTACAAACATCAACACAAATGGTGGTGTAGGGTATAAAAACACATTTTTTTTTTCTTCTGCTCCTCAAATGGAAGGCAATTATTAAAAAGCAAGAAATATATATTGCAATCGTACACCATTGAAAGTTGAAACATACTAAGAAATTCTAATCAACGTTGACTATTCCCAATGAATGTTGGTTACCATGTTTGGTGTTAAGATGCTAAAAATAGTTGATCATACTGGTAGTAACTACAAGTTCAATTGTTATTTCCATGTATGTACGAATGAATGAACAAATGCTCGAATGAATTTTAAAATAGAATCCTTTAGGATATAAAATTGATTTTTGCTGTTATTATTGATTACAAAATTAAATAACTTCTTCTTTTTTCCTTTTTAATAGTTAGATTAAAGTGTCTTGTTGTTGCTTGCATATTTTTAACATTGTTTTCTTTCTTTTTTTTTATATAATTTCTTTTTAGGTTTACATTATGATGATAAAGATGATATTTGTCTGACTGAGGAATGCGTGAGAACGGGTATGTTTTTAAATATATTTTTAACCTTATTAAGTACTAAAGTGGTAAATGTCAATGGATATATAATGTTATATTATGTTATTTAATAAAAAATAATTGGATTCTTGATGTTTTAAAATACATCTCATTTTAAAAAAACATTTTTTGCAACTAGAAAAATAATACGTTTAATCTGGGATGTTTTTGTCAACCTTAAAGCAAAGCAAGATATGGAATTGACCAATATTTTCTCAGTTGGATTCATTCAAATGCTTTAAATAATGTTCTGCCTCAACGGGATGAGATATGGATCTTATTTAATCTTTTCTCATCTGCCAATTGATTGTCGTCAAAGATCGTGATAATGTACGTTCGATGTATAAGAGAAGAGCAAAAGCATTGCATTTTTGCACCGTCTGTTGTAATTGTTTTTCCATCCCATCGCTATTTTTTTCTAAATTGTTTGGAATAATATCTTGTTAAAAATTAAGAAAAACGAGTCCTTATCAACATTATGAGATAATTCTGCAACAGTCTCTCTTCAATGACTTACTTCTGTCGATCTTAAAGAAGTTCTCGTCTTTCAACTATCTTCTTTCCAAACCCATTTCAATAAATCTTAAGACAATTCGCCAAGGAGAATTTGAACCACACTTATGAACGATTATCATGCTACTACCTCTACCGATAGTTAAACCTTTCGTCTTTCAAACAATTCTGTTTCCAAACTTATTTTACTACCGTTTTCCAAGAGAACTATTAATAGTTTGAATATTTTGTGGGGATGTAGCTCAGATGGTAGTGCGTTCGCTTAACATGTGAAAGTTACGGGGATCGATGCCCTGCATCTCCAATCTTAATTTTTTATTTTAAAAATTTTATTTATTTTATTTTTTTTTCTACAATTTTAATTACTTTCATTATAATTAATTCTTCTTTAATAATTGTCAACTAAATAACCCTTTATTTAATATTTAACTTATAATGCTATGTTGCCAAAATTCGCTTGCTAACTCTTCAACAGTCATGAGAGTTATTAAAACCTTTGACATTTTGTGGGGATGTAGCTCAGATGACATAGCGCTCGTTTAGCATGTGAGAAGTGCGGAAATCGGTGTCCCGCATCTCCAAAAAATTCATTTTTATTTTAAAATTTATATTTTATAAACATTATTTTTTATTTAAAAATCAAAAAATAATTCAATTAATTTTAAAATAAATATTTATATTAAATAATTATTTCACTCAACTTTATAACCAATATTCATTTCATAACAAACCATTAGGGGATGTAGCTCAGATGGTAGAGCGCTCGCTTAGCATGTGAGAGGTACGGGGATCGATGCCCCGCATCTCCAGAAATTTTTAAAAGATTTAAAAAATTTCAAATATTATAAATTTTAGCTCTTTATTTATAAAATTTAAAAATATTTAAAGTGTTAAATGATTGGGAGGATTATGTGGTTTATATTATTCAGATTTTAAAGATCTTAAAGATATTCGCTTATATTCGGCACATTTTCTATTGTCGAAGAGAATTTGAACACAGTTTAATGATTCTTATAGTTTCACCTACGTTGAACATTTGTTGAAGTAACTCAACAATTCTCTTTCCAATTCTCTTTCGGATTCTGACAAATTTTAATTACCAAAAAGAATTTGAAGAACGCTCTTCATACTGTTACACTTATGACTGTTTGACATTTGATAAAGTAATCTTCTTTTAACAATTATCTTTTAGTTATTCAGATGATTTGCAACAAAACATTTGCCGTCGCTACTCTTTCTATTGCTCTGGATACTATGAACAAGTGCTCCCTCTTGTAATGATATTTGCTTGTTGCCTTAAACCCTAATTCCAATTCCTCTTTAGTTTAATAAAAGGATCAAATCATTATGACCCATAATAATACTTATATAGATTCTAATTTTATATTTTCCATATCTAGAACTTTCATCAATGTATTGTTGTCTCTAGGGTTTCATAGCGTCTTTGTTTGCTTATATCTTGGTGAACTATATCAGATTGCATTAGCATCGAGTTTGAAATTATCCCTTATTTTACGCTGTATAAAATCTAGTTTTCATATGCGGAAAACATTTTCATATCTGCTCCCGCTAGTACTAGTTCGTACTATTTCCTTACCTTCAATATTATCATAGATCTTACATCTTTTGATATAATCAAATAATGAAAATCTAGTTCTAAATCGTTCAAGACACGAAAATACTTATGTGATCAAAGAGATCTGTCCAATTTCATATAAAAGATATTTCTTTGAATTGATCTGTTTTCTTTCCCAAAATTTTCTAGCAATAGCTTTACAAAATGGCGAAAATCAAGTTATGCATTTGCGTTCAAAAATGTTTCTCCCCTTAGCATTTGTGTTCTTAAAGTTGCAAAATTGAATTTCAACTCTGGGCAATTTGCAAGGAACTTCAAAGTCTATTTCGGAGATTAAATGGAATGTATTCAGATAAAATTAGGTACCCGTTTTTATAAGACGGGTTTTTGATCTGCTTATACATATTTATTCTATTGAAGTAACAATTAGCTAAGTTGATAGTAGTATCTATATCATCCCTGAGTTTAGGACGGGTTGACCTGTCTTCATATAAAAAAGTGTTTCCTCGACTTAGTTCCAGTATGCTATGTGGGAAACGATGAATAATTTGTATTTTTAATCTGTCTTTTCGGAAGAGTCTCCTTAACCTTTATCACTAGAAACGCAGATATGCGTTGAAGTTTATTTCAAAGCGAATTGACCGTTATCACCAATCATCACATAGTTTACGTCGGTAACAACAATATTGAAATTAAAAATGTTATGTTTTTTTTACCAGCAGTGGAGTTCTTGATAGTTTCTCTAGCATATTTCAATTCTTTATTTTTGATTCCTTGAATATAAAGTCGCTGAATTTTTCTATTAAACATTTTAATATCCTCAAAGTTTGCATCAACATCACCCTTTTCATCTGTAGTTACTCTATCCATAGCAATATCCAGTGACTTATCTTTGCAAGATGACTGTTTTCCTAGTCTTTTTTCCCAGTAATCGACATTTTTTACGGACATTTTTTTTTTTTTTTTTTTGAAAATTTCCTCCCATTTTCTAATCCTATTCCAAATAATGTCTAGTTCTAACAAAAATCATCTATTTGTTATATTCTTTAGTCTTTGACGTTTACCATTTCACAGAGGCATAGCATTTAAAGTTTGCAAAGAAGCCCCTCTTACCCCTTAGGAACGGAGCTATTCGGGCTCAAAATAATTTTAACCGCTTGCAAAATTTGTTTCTTACCCAATTTCAAATATTTTTACACCGTTTTAAGGCTCTCCATAAGACATATGAAAAACATGCTTGCATTTGCTATTTATCTCTTAACTACTTTAACTACTTCAATTTTGCAAAATCTTGGTTTCGTTTTTTCAATATATAGGCCAACATTTTTGTCCGATTTTGCAAAATTTTAATTCAATTAGTTAAAGAACAAAATTATCTATCGACTAAAGAAAACTTGACGTCAATATTTTTACCGAGTCATAAAAGAACTGATTTTGAATTTGAACATTTTAAAAATTAGCATTTTTTGTGCGTGCGTTTTTTTTTTTTTTTCGTTGGCCATAAATGTGTTCACTTTTTTCTCTAAAATAAAATTTTTCTTAAGCCCTTATGACACTAGCTTTTTTTAGTATTTTTATTTTATTGATGGAACAGTGCAAACATGCTGTAATAGAAAAATTTACTAAGTGTAAGGAAAAGCGTAGGAATATATTAAAAATAATCCAAATATGTTAAATTATTTATCAAAGTTATCGATAAATAATCTCAAGTTGTCAAAAAAAAAATTAAAAATGTTTAACTCAAAATTGCCATTTCGTGATTAATTCCATTAAAAGTGTTGTCAATTCTATCGGTTCATAAATGAATTCAGCGATTTTAAGTATTTTTTATTTTGGTTTTAGCGCTTTGTTTTATGAAAATAAAGTGGGCAACATTTGTGTGTTTTGTATTGTTTTTCCCTATTTGTTTCTTTTTATCATTCGCTATCTCATTCTTTCAATCCAATTTCAATAAAATTCAAAAAAAAGATAGTGTCATAACGGCTTTAAGAACATATAACAGTTTTGTACTTTTCTGAAAGGTATCTTTACGGAAATGATCTTTTAAATAAAAAACGAGGCCAATTACGCAACAGGGCTAAGTACAGATTACTATTTTCCATAGAAATTTTTAATTTAGCCATCTTCTAAAATCCCAAAGCATTAACGTACAAACGGAATGCAGTTTCGGAAACTCTGATGTGTTCTAAAGAGTAAGCCAATGAGAGAAATGTGGACTTTATGTGTAAAATTCCAATAAAACCCAATTTTTTGGGAATTGCAGGATTCCTTTTTAAAAATCTAAAATTTTTTTACACTTCGTCACTTCAAATAATAAAATCAACAATCACCGAAAATGTCGTTAGGATTACTTAACTAACAAAGATTTGATTACAGATACAATATTTATAGATTCTACAAAAACCAAGGTTAGGTTAGGTCTAAATAAGCCCCGCACAGGCATACCACACACCCGTAATGCCAATTGAAGCACATCTCTGAACTTTAGAAAGAAGGTTCCTATATGTTCCTTTTCTCAACGCCTCCCACCATACTGAACATCCATAAGTAAGTATAGGTCTCACAACCGATATGTATATCCAATGTACAATTACCGGTTTTAGACCCCAGTTCATCCCTATAGAGTTCCTGCATGCGTAGTAGGCATTAAGCCCCTTCCTGGCTCTTTCCTGAGTATTTTTCCTCCAAGACAATTTGCTGCCCAAGTAAATGCCCAGGTACTTGGCCTCCATCGACAAACTAAGTTTCGTCCCATTCAGAATTGGTAGACTAAATGTCTCAACCTTATATCTACTGGTAAACAGAACTAGTTCAGTTTTTTCAGGGTTGACTCCTAATCCATTACTGTTTTCCCATTGGGAAAGTTCTCGCAGCCCAGATTGCATGACCTCGCTGATCGTGGGTAGAAATTTACCCGAGAAAATATATATGGACTCAAATTTTTTCAAACAAATTCCTTTATTTAGCTCCCCAGCAAAAACATTTTGGTTTTCGGTAATAACAACTACTTATTAACGTAGTTTCTTGGTAATGAAGCGTCATTATTATTTGCCTACTCTGTATTACATTAATAAGTACTCAATAGTATAATAGCGCAGTAATACTGCAATCACGTGGATGAGTTAACAACCAGAAGGTTGTTGGTTCAACCCCATTCTGAAGCTGTTAGTTTTTTATAATAAAATGTCTAATAAGATATTTTAAACTAAATAGAGTTTTTGTCGCTTGGGATGCTATGTGCGAGATGGTGTACTGAGTGTGTCCAAGTTCGAGTCTTACTGACGGCAAAATTTTTTTTTTTTTTATTTTTGTTTTCGTTTAGGTACATATATTTGAATACCCCTAGAGTCAAAAAATAACTACATGAATTTGTGGGCAGGTCGAACAAAAATAACTAGTTATTCAGGCAATTCCAATTATACCTGCTAGCTTACCAGGAAAGCAAAGTTTTTGCTGGGTCATAGCTTAATTATATACAAAAGGATTGAAGTCAATATCTTTTCTATAACATAATCTATGCTACTTTTTTCACTCTAAATATTAAAATGGCATAGCGATACAGTTAGGCGACATCAAACATTCAGTCAATGCGGAGGTGAGACGCAAAATTCTCGAAATTTTAATATTTTACGAAAAAATTTACATTTGCATTTTTTTTAGCACAAACACACCATAGAACATTGCCTATTTATTTAGTTATGAATTTTTAAACATCCACAATAGTAAAATATTTTTGGAAGTTTTCGTAACTTTTTCTGATTTTTGGAATTAATGTAAAATTTTTGTAAAAATTTGGTTTTTGAATAATTAATAAATATTGTATCGGTAATAAAATCTTTGTTAGTTAAGATGTCCTAACGAAATTTTCGATTATTTTTGACTTTTGAAATGATAAAGTTTAACAAAATTTTGGATTTTGGTAAAACGAATGCCACAATTCCAAAAAACTAGCAAAAATCCCATTCATATGTATGTCTTCCTTGACAGTTCAGAGATCACTATAAATTTTGGGAATAATAATCGAAACAACTATTACCAATATTCTTCCACGATAACCTGGAGAAAATAATCACATTATTAATTTTGTCCCATATTATTTTATACCTTTCGAAACTATCTTATTATTTTATTTTTAGCGGCTTATTTACTCTCGGCTATGGACACTTCTGCCAACCCATGTGAAAATTTTTTTCAATATGCCTGTGGTACTTGGAATAAAGTGCATATAATACCAGAAGATAGAAGTTCAATAAGTACCTTTGAGGTAAGTAAAAACAAATATAGTAGATCATAGACTTAAAAATTTCTTAAAATATCACAGGTTCTGGCCGATCAACAACAAGTTATTTTAAAAGGAGTATTAGAAGAACCAATTAATGATATGGACAACCAGGCCACCATTAAGGCGAAAATGTTTTATAAAAGCTGTATAGATATACGTGAGTTTTTTTATTTCTTTAACACGTTTAATGACATAAATTATATTTGATTTATTTCCTTTTTTCCAGCCCAAATACGTAAAGTTGGTGAGGGACGTCTTAAAAATGTTCTCAAATCTTTAGGTGGCTGGCCGGCTATAGATCCCGATTGGAAATCTCCCAAAATGACTATTGAGGAATTAATAGGCACTCTAAGAGGCACATATGGTGAACCTGTTTTAGTTGAGCTTTATGTGGGAGCAGATGATAAAAATTCCTCTATACACATTTTACAAATTGATCAATTTCCTTTAGCATTGCCATCAAGGGATTATTATTTAAAATCAAGCAGCGAACATGATTTGAAAGCATATCATCGTTATATGACCCAAACCGCCATATTGATGGGTGCCGATCCAAAAACTGCAGCTGAAGAATTAAATGATGTTTTACAATTGGAAGTAAGATTGGTAAATGCTACACTACCCGAGGCAGATCGTCATGATACTAGTGCCATTTATAGGAAAATCAATTTAAAGGAACTGCAAGCGGAGGTACCACAAATTAATTGGACTTTGTTTTTACAAACGGCTTTGGGTAGTGATATAATTTTAAAAGAAGATGAGGAATTGGTTAGTTATGCTATGCCTTATTTGGTGGATATGGGTAAAATACTCAAGGAAACGGATGAGAGGGTTTTGCATAACTATGTGCTATGGCGTTTGGTTATGTCCATAATGACTCATATGATTGATGATTACCAAAAGGAAAGAGTAGAATTTCGTAAAATACTTTTGGGCATACAAACGGAGCGTGTACGTTGGTCTCAATGTGTGGATTGGACCAATAAGAAATTGGGAATGGCCGTGGGTACTTTGTTTATAAGAGATAATTTCAATCAAAATAGTAAAGATACAGCTTTGGAAATGATACATACCATTAGAGAGGCCTTTAATGAATTGCTTAGTGAAAATCATTGGATGGATGATGAAACTCGAGCTGTGGCTAAGGAGAAGGCTGATACCATGAATGAACGTATAGGTTATCCAGAGATTTTGACTGATGCCAAGGAATTGGAAAAGGAATTTGCAAATGTGGGTAGAGGTTTAAAGTAATTAAAATTGATTTCATTTTCTTTATGGGAAACTAATTACAGCTGACCATAGTTCCTGATAATTTTATGGAAAATGTCTTGAGCATACTAAAGTGGGAATCGGAAAAAAATATGCAGCTATTAAGGCAACCGGTAGATAAAGAAAAATGGACTACAGAGCCTGCAGTGGTGAATGCTTTCTATAATCCTAATAAAAATGATATAGGTAGGAGATTTTTTTCCAATTGGAAAATTCGGAACCGTGCTGAGTTTTGTTTCCATATAATAATTAATTGTCAATACTTGAGTTTCTATAAATGTCAACGGGACAAAGTTTGTAGGTGGACAAAAGAATTTAAATGGTGTACCAATGCAATGTAATAGATTTTTGAGTACGTGCTAATGACAGATTTTTTTTTTTTTTGCGCCATCTTTTGGTGAAATTTAAGAAATATCAACACGATTCCGTAATTTCCAGCAGGCTTTTTTTTGTTAATAAGTCGGTGTACACACACAGCAATTTTTCTTCTTTCAATTCTGAGTTCGTAAGAGGGAGAGAGGTTAAGGGAATACTACGCTTTTACATTCTCTTTACCCCTCTTGCCTACGAAGTCAGTATCGCGACTAAGAATATCTTTTAATAATCTTCTTTTGTCCCTTAGTATTTCCTGCTGGAATTTTACAGCCCTTGTTTTATAGTCAACATTTTCCTAAATCTTTAAATTATGGCGGCATTGGCGTTGTCATTGGTCATGAAATTACTCATGGCTTTGATGACAAAGGTGGGTAAAGCAAAGTTAATATAAAAAATTTAAATTAGTTTAAAATTCCGTTTATTTTAAAGGTCGCCAATTCGATAAAGATGGCAATATGATGCAATGGTGGAATAATGCCACAATAGAAGCCTTTCGAGAAAGGACCCAATGTATTATAGATCAATATTCCAAATATAAAATCGATGAAGTGGGCTTGTATATGAATGGACGTATGACTCAAGGGGAAAATATTGCCGACAATGGGGGACTGAAACAAGCTTTTAGGGTGAGTTTATGAAGAACACTTAAAAACTTTCTTGGTTTTATTTGCAAACTTGTTTTTCTTCCTCCCTTTCAGGCCTACAAAAAATGGGTTCAGCGCCATGGTCCCGAACAACGTTTACCCGGCCTTAATCTAACACACGATCAACTATTCTTTTTAAATTATGCCCAAATCTGGTGTGGTTCTATGCGTCCCGAAGATGCTCTTACAAAAATACGTTCCTCTGTACATTCTCCAGGATCAATAAGAGTTCTCGGTCCTCTATCTAACTCAAAAGACTTTGCCGAAGCATATCAATGTGAATTGGGATCACCAATGAATCCTATTGAAAAATGTAGTGTATGGTAATGAAGAACGAAACGTTAAAGAATTTTTGGACCCTGCCAACTGAATAGGAAACAAAAGAATATAATTTAGACTAAATTACACGCAGACATATGTACTTAAACATCTCACCTACACACACATTTACAGCTAAATTAAATTAAATTAAAGGAAATGAAATGAAATAAGAAAAATTAACAAAAAAAGAAAACCAACATGCATAAATACACAAAAAAAAAGAACAAAATCCCTTCAAATAAAACTAAATAAAAAAAAATAATGCATTATGGATTTAAGTTTAAATTAAATAAAGAAAAAATAAATATAGTAACGAAAAAATATAAAACAAACGATATAAATACGACATAAATGTAAAATAAAAATCATACATAAAACTACTTACTTAAATATAATTAAAGTCTTTCTATAGTTAGGGACTTGAGAAATAAGAAAATAATTTATAGTTTAAAAAGATTCAATATCGGTTAAGACGAGTGTAAAAAACTGTTTTCTTAACGAAATAGCTGACAGATATTGTCCTGGATTTAGTCACTTATTTCCGGGCGTAGACGTAGACCAAAAGAGCTTTCAAAATTTAAACAAGGCAGCAATTTTAATAACACAGGTATACAAAGTATTAAGTATTGGTTTCAAATGTTGTTTAGGCTGCTGAATTCGAATCCCACTCTTTTTTAAAAAATTCTAGTTCTAGTTTTCAAGATATCAAATTAAATGTTTATTAACCAATTTATTAAATAAAAATCGGTTGTATTGTTTGGGTTCTGTTAGACGTATTAATGTCCAAAAGTAGGAACTCAACACGACATCCTTCAAAATACTGAGCACTACCTTTCAATTTTTCGCCAAATAAAGTATAGGCAAAAAAAATAAGGAAAAACTTTAAGGTAATATAAAATAAAAACTATGACGTTTACAAAAAAAAATCTTTTGAAAAATATTAAGTTCATTCCAAGTCGTTAAAAAAATTATTTCAATATTCCTCATTGATCAAGAAGCACTAAGTTGTAAATTTTGTGAAGGAAACCTATCTGACATGAATTTTGAAATTATATTATAAGTCCAATTTCAAAGTAGAGGATAGAAAATGGGTATAAAAATGATAATTAGAATCTTCTTAATAAAAAGCAACACACATATCCAAATACGAAATAAAAAATAACTTTTTAGACTGTTTTTATTGCAATTGGCGGTTAAAGAAAATTTCGTTTTAAGAAACATTTGCGAGAATGGCGGATTTGCCGAAAATTTCCAAGTTCTTTATGAATAATGTATTCAAGATTTTTAAGAACTTATCAAAATATATCATCAAAATTATAAACTACGTCACACTACGTTAAAGTAATAAATGATATTTTAAAGTGCAAAAACAAAAAAATAATAAATAAAATTTTACGAATAAAAAGCAATCCAACCAAGGCTGCTCAACATAGCTCCACACAAAATTTTTATGTAAATTTATAGTTAAAGGTTCATGGAAATAAACGCAGTGCAAAAGTTTAGATTTTTTATCCAACAAACTAAAATATTTGTTAAAATTCATCGAACAAAGGGAACTCGTAGATCAATGCATGCAGTGCAAAAAAAAAAAATGTTAAAGGCAAAAAGTTGTTGAGTCAATATTAATTTAGTTAACTTAACCTAGTCTTGTATAAAATTATACAATAAACATTAAAATCAGAATCCACCTTTACATATTTATATTTCATATTTTATGATTATCCATATTTTTTCCCATATGTTAGTTATAAAGCGTGATCCATTTCGTGGTTCCCTACTTTTTTAAAGAAAAAAAAACACAAAAATTTTAAATTTAATGGGGAATGTTTATTATCATTTGAAAGAACATTCTTTGGCATTTATTTTTTGAAGATTATATCTATCAAATGTTGGCCATTGTTACGTCGTAGATGGTCCATCCGTTGAGTCCAATTTTCGATGACTCGTTCGAGCATTTCGACTGGTAACTGGCGAATGACACGCGTGATGTTTTCCTCCAAGGCCTGAATCGAAGCGGGTTTGTCCGCATAAACTTTAGACTTTACATATCCCCACAAGAAAAAGTCTAACGGTGTGATATCGCACAATCTTGGTGGCCAATCAACCGGCCCAAAACGTGAAATTATTTGCTCACCGAAGTGTTCTCTCAATAAATCCATTGATTGATGCGATGTGTGGGAAGTGGCGCCGTCTTGCTGAAACCAAATGTTGCCGAGATCACGAGCTTCAATTTCAGGCATCAAATAGTCGGTTATTATGGCACGATAACGGTCGCCATTGACGGTTACGTTCGCACCGGCATCATTTTTAAAGAAATATAGACCGATGATTCCACCGGCCCACAAACCACACCAAAACGTTGTTTTTTCTGGATGAAGTGGCAGTTCTTGGATCTCTTCATGTTGCTCTTCGTCCCAAATGCGGCAATTTTGTTTGTTTACATACCCATTGAGCCAGAAATGGGCCTCATCGCTGAACAAAATTTGCTTTAAAAACGTCGGATCTTCTTGGAACTTTTCAAGAGCCCATAGAGCGAAGCGATGTCGCTTGGAAAGGTCGAGCGGCTTCAGTTGTTGCACAAGCTGTATTTTGTACGCTTTCAATTTAAGATCTCGACGTAAAATGCGCCAAGTCGTTCCATACGTTAGTCCGAGTTGCTGCGAACGGCGCCGAATCGACTCTCCACGGTCTTCGTGTACACTCTCAGCTACGGCCGCTATATTTTCTTCACAGCGTGCTGGACGTAGACTATTCGCTCCAATAATGAATGCTGAGTCTCAAAATGGGTGATGGTGTTGTGAATAGTACGCTCAGTAGGCCGATTATGTTGACCATAAGTTGAGCGAAGTGCACGAAACACATTCCTCACAGAACGTGAATTTTCGTAATAAAGTTGAACGATTTGTAAACGTTGCTCAGGCGTAAGTCTTTCCATTATGAAATGCCAAACAATACTAAACAAATATAACATGACAGCATGACACAACTCATACCTGATCTGTCAAAAAAGTATCTCTACTTGAATCACCCATTATAAACAAATATATCTCCTTTTGCGTTACCCGTACTGTCAAAGTTTTAATAAAAAAATTGAAACGGGGATAAAGAAAATTAAGTTTGAAGGAAATTCGAGCTTAAAACTTGTGGTAGTTTTAGAACTAATTCTCCATAATTAGATTTAAATCAATGGATTTGTGATTATCGCAAAAGTTGCAAATTGTACCTGCGCTGGCAGTTATTAAAGATTTTAAAGATTCCTACGGCCAATAATTTTCAAATATCTGGTTTGATATATCCTCTTCGATGTTTGTCCTTCATGGCTAAGTGTTTTGGAGAAGTTCTTGATAAGTTAAAGCTTTATGTTGTGATATGACTTGAAAAAATTCTGCAAGCTTACAAATGGTGAAAAGGAGATTTCCCGCAACAAATGACGTACTCCTCAAACTATTAATTTTGTTATCTTCCTTCTGAAAATTGAGAGTGCTAAATTTTGGTTCCCTTTACATTGACATGTCAATAATTTTCTACTCCTGCAACCGTGACGTAATCATCTCCGCTAATGGTTTTAATTAATTCAAATCACGTATTAAATTATGCAGTTCAGTTAATGATAAATATAAACCAATGTAATGAAAATATTCATCACTGAGCATTTAACATTAGTTTTCCCATTTCCCCGAGTATATAGCATTCGTAAAAATAATAAAAATGCTTAAAATCATTTTTTTTTTTTATAAATTTCCATGTGCATCCCGTTCCAATCATAATAGGAAGTTGAAATTGGACCAAATATAAAACAAATGATGCCCCCCTTTCTAAATTTTAAGTACGTTTAAATATAGCTCGCAAAAATGAAAAACCTAGTCAGCATATTGTTCCAATATGCGAGACTCGAAAGCTAGAACCAATCTTGGCAAACGAATATTTGAATTCAGAGTTCTTATCTGCTCAGGTCCAATCTAGTACCTCAAATCCTGTCATTTTGCCACCTAACCTGCACGATGAATCTGAAAATATCCTCAAGGTAATAAATCAATTCTTTGTTGAATTATTTAATGCTCATTTCGTAAAATATTGGATTTTTGATAAAATTGTAGTATTTTTGGTAAATTTTCGAATTGAAGATTAAATTTCGGATTTTTAGTGAAAAATCAAATTTTTTGGCATGTTATTGGATTTTTAGTAAATTTCAAAATTTTTATAAAATAAACAACATAATTTAAATTTTTTGTGAAAAATTATATTATATCAGATATTTTTGTAAAAATTCTCTGAAATTTGTTACGATGTTTCGTAATATGGAACGATAAAATGAATGAATGTCTATATAATGGTGACGGACAATCGGGAATCTTATCAACTTACAGATGAATGTAGGCTTTTTTCAGAATGTTCCTAAAAGGCCACGAGATTAGTTTTTGGAAACGAGACAAGTTTTAAAGAGGAAATTCTGAACGTAAGCAGTCAGGCAACACTGAAAGATTTGAAAGAACAACTGTCAAATCTAAGCCGATAGAGAAGCTTTTAACCAGTTAACCTTATAAGATTAGATCAAGACAGATTCTTCAAAAATAAATTCAATGAAATCGCTAATGACTCGGTTGTTGGGGAACTTTTGTAGGATACAACAGTTGATGAAGAATATGAAGTAACTGTGTAGGTGAAAAGATAATATCATAGAGATAGAAGCTTCTGCTTGAGATTTACAGAGCCCGTGTTTAAGTCAATCCATTAAAAGATTGCTTCAAATGCATTTTACACTTAGGGGACTCCGCCCAGCTGATCTATGAAAGTCTATCTATCGGTAACAATACAAATGCTCATCCTTTTAGCTGTAAGATGCTGCATTCACTGGGGGAAACTAGCTTTCTCTGATGTTATAAATTCCATAGATTCTAAGTTTCAGAAACTTTAATTACCCCAAAACAATGGGAACCTTTTCGAATTTATAACGATCATTCGCATTGTCCATCGCCTGACACCAAACGAATACTCCATACATCATTATCAGTTTGATAACAGCTTCTAGTAGTCAGTTTAAATTCTTAGAGTTTATATTCGAAATAAAGTCAATGGTCCGTGTGCAAACATAGATTGCGTTAAGGCCTTTGATGCTCTTGAATTAAGATCTATATATCAAAGTATATAATGATATCTTATACGACGTTGTCAATACAACGCCATTTATGCTGAAAAATGAGAATTTTTGGAACTTTGCATAATCGTTAAAAGAGGAGTTCAGTTTTCTTGGTATTACAACCACGACTATTTCTAGTGCCCCAATTACTCAGCAAGTTAAAAACCCTTTCAGTTACACGATAATGTACTCGGATTTATTCCAGATACTGCTACCGCCATAGCATCAGCATAGGCTACTGTTATATATCATATCGTATCTTATATTTCTGTTTAGTTTTCGTAGTAGAAGTTATAGGAACTCTCCTTGTGGGGTACCCCTTTTCGAGCATTTACGGATAATCCCAGTACCAAAGGTTCAATGATTGAGTAGGATATTTTCGAACTCAACTACTTTCTAGTCCAGTTAAAATTTAATTTTAAATTCTCTTATGAATTGTCAAGTAAACATCTTGTATTTATTACGACTGCATAATCCTCAATGAATATCTGTCAATGCCGTCCAGAATGAGCTCCTTATGCTCTTAAGAAATGAAATAAACCGCATCTCGGGGTCTAGACAAGCACCCACACGACACTGTAGAAGTTATACCGGGCGATTCAAGTAGAGATACTTTTTTCAATAGCCTTTTTTTGACAGATCACGTGTGAGTCGTGTCATGCTGTCATGCTATTTTTGTTTAGTATTGTTTGGCATTTCATAATGGAAAGACTTACGCCTGAGCAACGTTTACAAATCGTTCAACTTTATTACGAAAATTCACGTTCTGTGAGAAATGTGTTTCGTGCACTTCGCTCAACTTATGGTCAACATTATCGGCCTACTGAGCGTACTATTCGCAACACCATCACCCTTTTTTAGACCCAGCATTCATTATTGGATAATATTCGACCGAATAGACCACGTCCAGTACTCTATGAAGAAAATATAGCGGCCGTAGCTGAGAGTGCACACGAAAACCGTGGAGAGTCGATTCGGCGCCGTTCGCAGCAACTCGGACTGACGTATGGAACGACTTGGCGCATTTTACGCCGAGATCTTAAATTGAAAGCGTACAAAATAGAGCTTGTGCAACAACTGAAGCCGCTCGACCTTTCCAAGCGACATCGCTTCGCTCTATGGGCTCTTGAAAAGTTTCCAGAAAATCCGACGTTTTTAAAGCAAATTTTGTTCAGCGATGAGGCCCATTTCCGGCTCAATGGGTATGTAAACAAATAAAATTGCCGCATTTGGGACGAAGAGCAACCTGAAGAGATTCAAGAACTGCTACTTCATCCAGAAAAAACAACGGTTTAGTGCGGTCGATTGGAAACCAAAATCGTGTGATAACACACCGTTAGACTTTTTCCTGTGGGGATATGTAAAGCCTAAAGTATATGCGGACAAACCCGCTTCGATTCAGGCCTTGGAAGAAAACATCACGCGTGTCATTCGCCAGTTACCAGTCGAAATGCTCGAACGAGTCATGGAAAATTGGACTCAACGGATGGACCATCTGTGACGTAGCAACGGCCAACATTTGATAGAAATAATCTTCAAGAAATAAATGCCAAAGAATGTTCTTTCAAATGATAATAAACATTCCCCATTAAATTTGAATTTTCTGTTTTTTTTTTTTTTTTTTTTTTTCTTTAAAAAAGTAAGGAACTTCGAAATGGATCACGCTTTATATAGCACAGCCACCAATTTTCCGACTTGTAAGTTGGAGTTTACAATATTACTACTAAGCGTAAAATCTATCCAGTTTATTTTTGGTACATATTTTATATTTTTCAGAAAAATATGTTAGTAGAAACGTTAACATTTGTCCAATCAAATACTAAACCAATTGTAATCCGTAAAGTAAATAAATACATTTCAAATATTTTTTAGATCCTGGATTTTCGAAAAAAAACTGCGAAAATATTTTTCTCTCCCCTAAAATGTTTTAAAGCAGAAAATAATAAATATCTTCCGTTTTGGCGAGTTTTTCATGTTGACTATTATTTTTTACGATTTTTTCCATTTTGGCAATTTTTTCGTTCTAGAATTTTCCATTTTTTTGGTGTTGTTTTATCGTTTTGGCCATGTTTTTATTTTGGCGGTCTTTTTTTATTTCGTTTAAGCAATTTTTTCCCGTTCTTTCATTTAATTTTTACGGTTTTTTCCCCGTTTTGGTAACTTTTTTATTTTCTTGATTTTCTTTTACAATTCTATCAAGAAAAATATTTTATATTTCTTAGATGAAATAAAAATCACAAAACAACTTTTATTGCAACTTGAAAAAATAAAAATCATTAAACAACTCAAAAAATATAAACGTGAAAAAATCCTCTGGCTTTTATGATAAAAGTCCTTGATTTAAAATATCCTAAATAAAAGAATAATAAAATAAGCGTGTCTTAATAACTTAAGTAAAGTAAAAATGAACGGTATAAAAACAAAAACAAAACATCGTTCAAAAAGCAACTCAAGTTATTCATAAGACTCAAACGAAAAATAAATAAAACAATTCAAAACATTAAACTCTTTGTTATTTTGTTTATCACTACTCTCTAAATATCTCAATTAAAATTGAAAAAAAAAAACTATTTCACTGTTGTTATATTATTACTACTTTTCTAGTTTGTTTTTGTAAAGAAATAACAGCAATGACACTGCTTTGAATTGAGAGACTTGTACGATAGGCATTAGATTAGAAGAGAGTCTAATAATTTGAGTCGCTATTTTGTTTGAGGCTTATTTATAGATATATACATATTGTAAGTTTTGTACATGTGTTAATAGCAACTTTTATTGCTTATAACTTATAAAATACAGAACGAATTTTAATAAAATTAAATTTCTTGTTTTTTTAATGGGATACAACTGTGAGCGTAAAAGGGATACAGGAAATGTATTTGCCTATTAATTATATAGATTGATTACCTTGTCCTTTTTATCTTAAGATTCCCATTAAAACTTCACTTTGCTATTTGCTATAGTAAAAAAACAAGAGATTCATCATCTCCTTCTCATTATTTATTCTTATTCATAGGAACAGCTACTTGTATTAATAAAACATTTTAACTAATTATTATAACATTAAAATACTATCAAGTAAGTTTTTTTCTTGTTTTCATATTTCTTACCCCAGTTACTATTGCTATCAAAGCAAGGCCGGGATAAAATATGTATCACACGTTCTTTCTTTGAAAAAAAAAATAAGTATAAGGTACACACAACATAAATTTACAACTCCATCATTATCTTCAATACAACAATAAAGGTATCACGCTATTAAATTACCACCAGCAGCGACAACTGCACCAGCTGTAGCTCCAATTGGCAGAGGGCGAGAATGAGACCAACTTTGCTCGTCAGCACTGGCAAACAATAAATAAATAAGATTGCCACCAATATTCAAACCACCAGCCAACCAAAATACCTTACGCCACTGCACCAAAGTTTCGTTATGATTAATGATGGTGCCTATGACATAGGGGGCCAAAAAGCCACAAATATTGGCCGCTGAATTTGTTATGCCATACATAGTACCCGCATATTGGGGGCTTAGGGAAATATGGTTCATTTGATTGCCCGCATAAACGGCACCAGCAAATGAGCCCACACCGGCCAGCATAAAAGTGACCCATTGCCAACTGCATCCTACATAGCCAACGCCTATCAGAGCCAACGAAGGTATAATGGAAGCAACAGAATTCCATAATTTATAAGAATTCAATGTAGTGATGTAACGTTTCTCCAGCAGCCAATCAGCCAGGGCAGAACAAGCAATACCCACTAGCCAGGAAGTTAAATAGGGTATAGCATTGAGCACAGCATTGGATTGTATGTCAAAGTGTAAAATATTGCTCATATAAGTGGGCAGTTCAGTGAGCTGGGTGTAAAAGGCCCAACTTTGTCCGCACTGGGTTATTAAGATGGCCCACAGAGGTATTGAGGTCATTATCGAGCACCAAGGTATACGATTATGTTCTGCTGATGTTTCTATTCTATAGTCATCTTCATTATCATTGATGCTATGGAATTCAGCCGCTAAACGATTATTACTCGATTGTTTAGCCACACGTATACTTCTTTCTATATAGAGTCTTTCTCTCGTAGTAATGCGTGGATGTAAAGAGGGTTTATCGTATACCAAAAACATCCAGAAAATAAACCATATTATACCCACTATTCCAAAAAGATAGAATGCCAAAGGCCAGCCTCCCATAAAATCTAAAGAACACAACCATCCTGTTAGGGGCATAGATATAACGGTGCCTATATTAGAGCCGGCATAAACAACAGCTGCAAATTTGTTACGTTCCAAAGGTGGTATCCAATGGGCCAACATGGCATGCATGGCCGGATAAGTAACACCTTCTCCCATGCCCTCCAAAACACGTACTAATATTAAAAGTGGTAAATCCCAGTAAGCAGCTATGGGCGTGAGAAGAGTAAAAAGTGCAGTTATAAGTACACCATAACCATAGATAAGTTTGCCTCCCATTACTTCAGCCATACGTCCACCAGGGACCTGTGTTAGCACATAACCATAAAAGAAAGATCCCAGCACCAAACCTTGTGTAGCTTCATCCCATACAAAGTCACCTTGAGGTAATAGAGATGTTTTATTTCTAGTTACATCATCTATGGGACAAGTATCATCTACTATATCCGAGGAGTTATTGTGATCGTGATCATGAGGTATGGCTGTTTGATTGACCATAGCCACTATAGCTACGGAGAGATTAACGCGCATGGCATAGACTACGGCAAAACCAAGGAATCCCATTAGTCCAAATATAGTACGAGCATTAATACAATCATGGACATCATCTGTTTTTAAGGTAATTAAATGAGTTTAAGGTTTGAAAAAATTATGGTTTACAGTTGTGTTCGATTTAATAGCAGCGTTTGTTTTTGTTTAAATATAAAATACTTTTAATTGGTTTGCGTTTGGAAATATATCAAATCACATTAAAAATATATCCTTTTCTAAAAAAGAAAATACCTACCTATTTAAAAAAGTACCAATTTTTAAAAGTATAAATAAAAAATAAAACCAAAAGTATAAAAATAGGAATAAGTATATTTTTTTTATTTTAAAAAGTGTACTAAGTTTTAAAATAGTATTTTTTTAATAATAATTATGTCACCGATTATGGCACGGGTGTCCAGAAATGTGGAGCCAACATAATGTATACAGAAACAGGTTGCAAATCAACCCGAAGCTAATAAAAAATAATAAAAAAGGAAGGCACAGGGGTGATAAATATTAAGTAAATAAAAATAACCAATATTTATGCGTGTGTTTATGTATGTGTGCCACCGATGGCGGCACGGGCATCCAGAAATGTAAAGCCAAGAAAATGTGTACTGTAGCAGGTTGCAAGTCAACCTGAGACTACCAAAAATAAAATACAAAAAAATGCGCATAGCTTATAGGTGATAAATTTAGCAAATAAATCTTTCAAAATATTTACCTAATTCACAACTTCGTTATTGTGTTGTTTTAAAGTTTTATATGAAGAAAAATACAAATTTTTAACACAATAACACGCAAGATGTTTTTTTCTTTTTTTTTTTTTTTGTTATTTTCAAATTTATTAAAATATAATATTTAAAAAATGTCAAAATTGGTTGTTTTATTTTATTACTTTTTAGATAGATAGATAGATAGATAGATAAATAAATTGATAGATGGATAGATAGATAGATATAGATAGATAGATTGATATATAGATAGATAGAGAGATATATAGATAGATAGATAGATAGATAAATAGATAAATATATAGATATAGATAGATAGGTAGATAGATAAATAAATAAATAGATGGATGGATATATAGACATAGATAGATAGATAGATAGATATATAGATAGATAGATATATAGATAGATAAATAAATTGATAGATGGATAGATAGATAGATATAGATAGATAGGTAGATAGATAGATAGATAAATAAATAAATAGATAGATGGATTGATAGATAGATAGATATAGATAGATAGATTGTTATATAGATAGATGGATAGATTGATATATAGATAGATAGAGAGATATATAGATAGATATATAGATAGATAGATAGATAAATAGATAAATATATAGATATAGATAGATAGGTAGATAGATAAATAAATAAATAGATGGATGGATATATAGACATAGATAGATAGATAGATAGATATATAGATAGATAGATATATAGATAGATAAATAAATTGATAGATGGATAGATAGATAGATATAGATAGATAGGTAGATAGATAGATAGATAAATAAATAAATAGATAGATGGATTGATAGATAGATAGATATAGATAGATAGATTGTTATATAGATAGATGGATAGATTGATATATAGATAGATAGAGAGATATATAGATAGATATATAGATAGATAGATAGATAGATAGATAAATAGATAAATATATAGATATAGATAGATAGGTAGATAGATAAATAAATAAATAGATGGATGGATATATAGACATAGATAGATAGATAGATAAATAGATAAATATATAGATATAGATAGATAGGTAGATAGATAAGTAAATAAATAAATAATAGATAGATAGATTGATATATAGATAGATATATAGATAGATTGATTGATATATAGATAGATAGAGAGATAGATGGATAAATAGATAGATATAAATAGATAGTTAGATATATAAATAAATACATAGATAGATGGATGGATGTATAGATAGATAGATATAGATAGATAGATAGATAGATAAATAAATTGATAGATGGATAGATAGATAGATATAGAAAGATAGGTAGATAGATAGATAAATAAATAAATAGATGGATGGATAGATAGATAGATATAGATAGATAGATTGATATATAGATAGATAGAGAGATATATAGATAGATATATAGGTAGATAGATAGATAGATAAATAAATAAATAGATAATAATATAGATATAGATAGATAAATAAATAAATAAATAGATGGATGGATATAGATATACATAGATAGATTGATATATAGATAGATAGATAGATAGGTAGATAAATAGATAGATAGGTAGATAGATAAATAAATAAATAGATAGATGGATGGATGTATATATAGATAGATATAGATAGATAGAAAGATAGATAGATATATAGATAGATAGGTAGATAGATTGATATATAGATAGACTGATATATAGAGAGATAGAGAGATAGATAAATAAATAAATAAATAGAAAAATAGATATTTATAGATAGATAAGTAGATAGATAGATAAATAAATAAATAGATGGATGGGTGGATAGATATAGATAGATAGATTGATATATAGATAGATAGATAGATAGATAGATAGAATGATATATACATAGAGAGATAGATAGATAAATAAATAAAGGAGTGAGTCCCTGAGCCTTTAAATTCACCAAGGAGGTGTAGGTTTCGAATGAATCAAATTTTATTGTGAGATCACAACATAGGGCAGTCACATAGTATGTGTTCTGATGTCTCAACTGTGAATTGGGTAATTGAAAAAGTAATAATTTCCTTTATATATTATTTCTGGTAAAACTTCGACATTCTTCTATAATTTACACATATGAACTTAGATTTAATATCAATGAGAACAGTCGTAAACGTAGTGAAACGACGATCGAATAAAAGTCGACATAATCGAACTGCAATCGCTATAATATTAAATCTGTGAATCTGCGATTTTAATGCCGAAATATTTAGATTCAGATTCAGTTCTCTGAACAGTGCCTTCCTCGTTGCGGTATTTAGAAATATATACCCTACCCCCCCCCCTTCCTCAAACATTTATAAGACCACATTTTTATTTTTTATTTTTGATATTTTAAAATAGCTCCAATGTTTGGTCATATAATTATTTCGTTCGAAACTTAAGTAAAAGTAACGTTATTTTTACACAGAAATAACGGAAGCAATTTTTTTTTACATTCATTTACATTTTTATATAATTGTCATCATATGTGTGTCATATATTCCTAGGATTGCACTTATAGTTCCATAGAAGTATTAAAAACTAATTTGGTCTTATAAATATTTCGCTGGGTGTAGTTTCTCATTTTGTAAATAAATAATGTTTCTGTATTTCAATGAGAAAAAAGACAACAATGATAACGGTTTTATTGTAATGTTCTAGTTATCTGTCAAATTATAAAAAAATAAAACAACAAAAACAAACCATTAAACATAATACCTACATATAAAAAACTAAATTAAAACTACATATATAATAAATAAAAAATAATACATTAAAAGTCACAAAAGAATACTGATGCGGACCGTACAGGGTAAAATAATGCTTTCCATTCTGCAAGTGTCAAAATTTTGAAATCAAATTCAGAATTTGAAGATTATATTTTTACATTTTATAATAAACTAGCTTATTCTGGTGTGCTTCCTATTTATTATATTATATGCATCGTATTATATAAATAAATAATATAAATAACAAAGCTTAAATTAATTTTAAATAATGCTGATTTATAGTTCGATGTGAGAACAATTTATAAACACATTGTAAAAATCATTTTGAATTATAATGATGGTTTTATAGAAGTTTGAAAGCCAGGTCAGCTATACATTTAAATTTATGAATAACATTTTTAAACATCTTTAAAGCTGAATATTAAGATTTTTTTTTTCAAAAATATAATTATAAAATAGAGTACCTAATTAATTATTGTCACCAATTTTAGTCTTGCGAAAGTGCGAAAGTGCGAAAATGCGTACTTTTGCTGGAGTTGAAGTGAGTACCAATTTTATCAACAAGAACTTGTAACAACCCAGCAAAAACTTTGCTTTCCTGGTAAGCTAGCAGGTATAATTGGAAACAAAAATAAACTACTTATTTTTGCCTGAATAACTAATTATTTTTGTTCGACTTGTCCTCAAATTCATGTAGTTATTTTCTGACTCTATGGGTACTCAAAAATATGTACCTAAACGAAAACAAAAAAAAAATTTGCCGTCAGTGAGACTCGAACTTGGACACACACTAACCATTCGTTTTTACTGACTAACGTCTTACTCAGTACACCACATAGCATCCTAAACGACAAAAACTCTATTTAATTCAAAATATCTTTTTAGACATTTTGTTATAAGAAACTAACAGCTTCAGAGTGGGGTTGAACCAACAACCTTCTGGTTGTTAATTCGGCGCTCTAGCCAACTCATCCACGTGATTGCAGTATTACTGTGCTATTATACTATTGAGTACTTATTAATGTAATACAGAGTAGGCAAATAATAATGACGCCTCATTACCAAGAAACTACTTTAATAAGTAGTTGCCATTACCGAAAACCAAAAAGTTTTTGCTGGGAATTAAAGAACTAATTTAAATATTCCTAAATTTGATGAATTTCAGCTTTATTTCTATTTTAATAATTTCTTTCATTATGATTTTCCTAATTTTTTTTTTTTTCTAAATGCATGATCTCAGTTCTTTTCAAGTCAAAAGAAAAGAGCGTTGAAAATATTTTATATTAAAATCACTTGAAATTATTTAAAAGTGAATGTAATTCCATTATTCAATTATAAATTTAAGCGCATTTTGATTCAAGCTAGACGTGTAAGAAACGATTTCACATTTTATTAAAATTTTTAATACTACATTCTACTATATACACTGCCTGCCACTTGAATAAGGAATCACATTTTTTTTTTAACTTTAATTAAGTATATCTCCTAAACTAAAGTTCAGAAAAAAATAATTTTTTGCGCAACCAACTTTCAAAGTGTTGGCTTTAGTTTCCTGAAGAAATAAAAAATATACATATTTTGTTATACTAAAATTATGCATTTATTTAAAGACATGTATTTCTGTGTTACTATTTCGTGTGTCACTTGAATAAGGAATTCTTTTAATATTAATCAGGAAAGCTATGATTTGAATTTCTTCCAATATAAACGGCTAGAGAATTTTTAATTTGATAGTTTTTAAATAGTTTTTATTCAAAATGGGACGTGGTAAGGCTCTTAATAACTCTGAAAAAGAAAAAATTCTGATTTTGAAATCTCAGGGTCAGAATTCGGTCCAAATAGTGAAAAACATTAATAGAGGAAAGACAGTTGTGTACAATTATTTAAATAACGTGGAAAGACATTAAAAAAAAACATGAAAGGGCGGAAGAAAATGGCAACAACTCCAAAAGAAAGACGAAAAATTCTTAGAATTGCATCAAATTCTGCCATGTCGGTATCAAAAATACGTGAAAAAGTGGAGTCAGTGTCACTCTAAGAACAATGCACCATATTTTAAAGTCATGCCCATACATAGTCCGACGAAAACTGCAAAAAAAACCACCACTTAATGAAAAACGCAAATCACAACGTCTACAGTTTGCCAAAAATACAATTACATGGTCCGACAAATGGTTTAAAGTTGTATTTTCCGATGAAAAAAAGTTTAATATTGATGATCTCGACGGGTATAACTATTACTTCCATGACCAAAATACGGAGCAATTATTTTTGAGCCGCAGACACAGCCGAGAGGGCGGAATAATGGTATTGGGTGCCATTTCGTATTATGGTATCATAGAATTGGTTTTTGTATCCAACAAAATGACTGCAACGGCTTGCAAAAACATTTTGGAGGAAGCATTTCCAAAATTTAATGATTTCTTTGGACCCATACCTTGGACGTACCAACACGACAACGCTCCGATTCATATCGCCAGAGCAGTAAAACAATGGATTAATCAACAAGGTGTTCAACTTTTGGATTGGCCCCCATATTCACCAGACCTGAAGCCAATGGAAAATGTCTGGGGTTGGCTTGCAAGAAAAATTTATGAAGGAGGAAAACAATTTGAGACGATAGAATCCTTAAAGGATGTAATAATGGAAGCATGGAGTTCAATTTCGCTAAATTACTTAGAGTCATTATACAAGTCGATGCCAAATCGCATTTTTTGAGGTTATTTCTAAAAATGGTGGCAGTACTCATTACTAATTGAATGCTAGAAAATAATAACTTTCCTTTTTATAATCTAAAATTTAAAAATAAATTACAGTTTGCTTAGTTTTAAAATATTCCTTATTCAAGTGGCACACGAAATAGTAACACAGAAATACATGTCTTTAAATAAATGCATAATTTTAGTATAACAAAATATGTATATTTTTTATTTCTTCAGGAAACTAAAGCCAACACTTTGAAATTTGGTTGCGCAAAAAATTATTATTATTTTTGTTTTTTAACTTTAGTTTAGGAGATATACTTAATTAAAGTTAAAAAAAAAATGTGATTCCTTATTCAAGTGGCAGGCAGTGTATATATTGCTAAGCATTTAAAATTTGATTTTCCCACTTAATAAAAAAAACGAATACATTATTTTCTTCTATTTCGTACTGAGTCGTAGAACTACTGAATTTATTAAAGAGTAATAGTGCACAAAGCGGCGATTGACCCCTAATAATGGCAAGCATATTTCACGGTTTCATTATTTTAGCTGCATATTAATTTGCTACTTAGCTGCTAAAACTAGGTATTCTTAAAGCAAAGTTTTTATTTATTGTTATATATTTGTTTCTTTTTCTAATATAAACAAATAATATTCTAACCTGTTCTGCAAGTCAAGTTGC
This sequence comes from Protocalliphora azurea, assembly GCA_932274085.1. NCBI lineage: Eukaryota > Metazoa > Arthropoda > Insecta > Diptera > Calliphoridae > Protocalliphora > Protocalliphora azurea. The sequence continues at coordinate 135,011,160 of OW026523.1, read as the reverse complement.
TATTAAAGTGAGCATTTTTTAAACCACAAAATGTGTACTAAAAAAAAAATGCATATAATAAACATTTGAATAAATTCTCAAAATATCTATAAAATATAAACCATTACTAAAAAAAATTATAAATTAAATGTCATTTAAAAAAATGTATATGAATTGTTTTTATCAAAAATTAAAAAAAAAAAATCAGGAAATGGAAATTTTGGGAAAATTTTAAAATTGATTAAGAGAAAATAATTTGCTTGAATTAGATTTACAGAATTGGTTGACTTTTTTTTAACACTGCGAATATAATAAACTTAACAATTTTTTATCTTTTGCTACCAGCAAAACAAAGTTTCCCTGTAACTTTAGAACAAACTGTAAAACTTTTGCTTTGTTTGTGTACAAAAGTTACAAATGAAAAAAAGATATAAAAATACCTAATAAAACAAAAGGTTGCTCAGTTGAGTTTACAGTAATGAATCATTTCGATAAAAAAAAGCAACAACTTTGTTTAAGACTTTCACAAACACACACCAGTAATAACTTAACAGATTTTTTCGAAAGGTTTTTTAATAAATAAAAAGAGAACACTGCTATTGTTTCTTACACAACTGTTTAAACAAATTAGCTTACCCTGATTATTGTTGATTAAAGTGCGTGTATCCAATAAACCATCAGCCTCATATAAATCATCCTCCTCTTCGTCATCATTATCATCGTCTATCATTCTATGGTCATTACCAGCTGCCATTATTTCTCTTTGAAATTGTATACGTTCCTCATCATGGAATTCACCTTGATTATGGGAGAAATCTTCATCACTGGCAACAATATCTGGTTCCCATATGTCTGCTTCTGCTGTTGACTTATCCCTCGTCGTCGTTGTTGTATTATATTCTTGTCTATTTTGTTTTGATGACATTTTTCTTATACTTAAAGTTGAGCATTTCCTTTTATTTCCTATGGTTTATTCGAAATTTATCTATGTTACATTCAGGGAACTTTTGTTAAAATTATTTAATTATTTGTTGCAGAATTTAGTTTTTGTTTTTTTATTACGTTACCTATGAATTAATTATTTTTGTGTTTCTATTTTTTTAGTAATTTTAATTTTAACAAACTGCAGCAACTACATTCATTTAATAGAATGTCTTAACTTTAAGAGTGATTGTTTGAAAATAAAATACACAAATACAAAAATATAATATTACACAGCCATACAAGCACTTTTTTTTTTTGTTGGAGAGAACCAAGTTTATGGCTACGAAATGTAACGCAACTGAGCAACCAACAACAATCAACTAAAACCCATTAGAAACCTGAGAAAGCCACGACACAATTTTGTATTCTATGAATTGAAATAAATGTTATAGTTTACACTCACTCTTTCCAGTAATTTACGAAGGCAATATAAACGAAGAGAAGAGCACAGTGGTACATAGTGAAGCAAATACAAGTATTAGTGATTAGAGAAGGTCAGAGGGGAAGGTGATGGCGTTGGTGAATGCTGGATTTTTAGTGGTGGCAAAACAAAAAACTTAGAGCAAAACAAAATTCACAAAAAATAATAGTGTGTGTGTTTATTGTTATTATGTATGAGGAAATAAATATACAACGAATGACTAAGAAAATGTTTAAACTTAAAGGCAGACAGTTAAAATATAAATTCTAAAAAAAGATATTTAACTAACTGCAAAATATAAATCTTTAGCATTTAAAATTAAATCCTTAGAGAAATAATACCTGATGACGCATTTGCAAAATTAAATTGACATAAAATAAAAGTAATGAATCTAATGATTTGGGAACAAATCAAGATTACCGACACTGTTGATTTATTAACAAATTTTCTTTTCGGCAAAAGCACTATTTTTGGTAAAAAAAATTACATAAAAATTTTTCTTCGCTCTCTGTTAGTTTTCGAGATATAGGTACTTTAAGTTATGATGTAAGAATGCAATTTTCTCCTTCCTCCTTGAATAAACAGGAACAATATGGGTTTCATTGGAAAGGTCTTGAGAAGGCCTTTCGATTGATGTATAAATTTGATGATTTATACATTGATGCCAAATCATTAACCCATGGTGAGACAATATTATATTTTATTACTTTTTATTTTGACTTTTTTTACAAAAGTACCGCTATCTCAAAAATATATCTATATAACGGTACTCTCCTATATATCAAATCATTTAGAGAACATTTCAAGCTTTCATATGATCCCCATATTAAACTCCTAACCCATTAAATAACAAAAATATAGCACTTCAAAAATTAATATTCAGGGAAATGAATCGATTTTTGCTCATAATATATTTATTAATATTATAATTTATGGCTATATAAGTAATATGGATATCATTAGAAAACATATAGGAGATTAGGCAGTAAATAGAGGGGTTTGGGTTTGAATTATGGAAAATAGAAAGGCATATTTTTTAAATAAAGGGTCAGAAAATATAACATTTTTTTTTAATAAATTCACTATTAAAGAATAGTTTACCCACATAAATGGTTGTTTTTTGTAAAGAAAATAAAAAAAATGATATTTACTATTTAAATGTATCTAGCAAAATTGAGTGTAAAATTTATAATTAAAAGGCAATATTTTTATTTCAAAATACAATTTTTATTATTTTAAATATTGCTTTTTGTAGAAGAAGTAATAAAAAAAAAGCTTAACCTTTTTTAAGAAAATAATACCAAAACTATTTAAAAGCAAAAATGTTACATTTTTTAGAAGAGAGGCAACATTTTTATCTTGTGGTAAAATTGAGTGTAAAATTTACCATTAAAAGGTAAACTTTTCATGAAACTATAATTTTTTTCTTTTACAAAAAAATGCTTTTTTTTAGAAGAAATTATAAAAAGGTTGGCATATAATAAGGATATAATTGGAAAGCTCTTTAAATCTCAAAAATAAAAAAATACTTAGTAAATATTAATTAATTTGCATTTTTATTTGAATTATAGATGAAAAAAATTAAAACAAAATTTAAAAAAAAATGTTTTGAACAAATCAAGGTTACCAGCACAGTTGGAATGAAAATATATTTTTTAATGTAAATAAAGGTTTTTCTGTGTAACTTTCTCCTCTATGTATGTCGAACACCGGCTTCGCTGAATAAACTTTTTTTGGAAATCAAAAAATTTTTGTAAGTACCGGTATTCTTTTTAAATAATTTTTAATTTTTCAAAAAATTGTAAAAATGATAAAGAAATAAGACTTATTATATATTTTTAAATTATGATATTAACAAATATATTATTAATAAAAATCGATTAATTTTTCTAAATATTAATTTTTAGTGCTATATTTTTGTTATTTAATGGGCTAGGGGTGTGACACGGGAATCATATGAAAGCTTGAAATGTTCTCTAAATAATTTGATATAAAGGAGAGTACCGTTATATCGATATATTTTTGAGATAACGATACATTTGTAAAAAAAGTCAAAATAAAAAGTAATAAAATATCATATTGTCTCACCATGGTTTAATGATTTGGCACATTTTATATATCAATCGAAAGGATTATTCAAGACCTTTCCTATGATACCCATATTGTTCATATTCATTACAGGAAGAAGGAGAAAATTGCATTTTTATATTATAACTTCAAGTACCCAAAACTCGTAAACTAAGAGCGAGCGGGCAAAATTTTTTACATTGCTTTAATCACAAATAAAAATGCTACTGAATCATTATAATCTTGATTTATGCCTTAGTTTGAAATAAGGAAAATTCCAGAGTTAAAATTGAAGACGGGTATTATTTATGCATAAAGATTTCATTAATGTACAACTCTGTTAACTTTAACAACTTAAATTAAGTAAACAAGCATTATAATAGAAAAGAGAGCATAAAATTTGCAACACTATACAAAAGACATAACAAATATATAAATATCATATTGACATATAAATACACAACAATAAGAGACTTTTAAAATTATACGCCTCCAACAAATAATAATTATTATCTTTTATATTAAAACTACTTTTAAACAAAACATATTTTTATATGAAAAAACAGCCTGAAAATATTGATCACATTTTGAAATATTGAGAGAGCAATTTCCAGAGGCTCTTATTTTTCTTTAATTTAAAAAAACATTAAACAAATTCATAATATGTAAATAAAAAATATCAATTTCTTTTTTTTTTAATACACATGAATTTACTTACATTTTATCAAAATATTCACAAAAAAAAAGCACGTAAACGAAATCAAACAGTTGTTAGCTGCTTGCTTTGCTTCCAATAGAAAAACTAATAAAATTGGTTTCTGTGGCATCTATAACCGACACTAATTGTGATTCGAACATAAAACCGATAAAATTGGAATCCATGACACCAAAGTAATTTTTTTTTTTTTGTCATTTTCAAATTAAATTACGGCAACAATAGGATTTTATGAAAACCGGGTAAGTTTAAAAAATTTTCGAAAATGATTTTTCTTTTTTTTAGAAATTTTGAATACTATAAATTATGTTAAAATTATTTAAAATATCGATAAAATAATAAGATTTTATTAAATTTACATATATTTTGTTTCAAAATTTTAATTTTTTTCATAATATGTATTTGATAATATTAAAACATGTTCGAATTTTCGAACATTTATTTTTTCACATTTTTTTTTATATTTTTAATATTAAAAAATTGTGGTATTTTGTTTTAAATGATTTTTTTAAATAATTTGTTTTATTTTCTTTTTGTTTATATTAATTTTCGAACCTCAAATTTTATTTATATTTACAAGCAAATTAAAAGTTTTTAATGATTTTAATTTATGTTTGTAAAAAAAAAAAAAAATCAAAAACGAAAATTAAATTAGAATCTTTTTTGAACATAAGAAAAATTCATATTTTTATAAGTCTTCGATATTTTCATAATATATTTTTAATATTAAATATATTGGATAATGGTCGAAAATTCGAACTGAGTTTTGAATATTTCAAATATGATTAAATTTTGTTTTAAATGAATTTTTTTAGTTAATTTTTACTATAATCTTTTGGTTTAAGGGTTAATTTATAAATTTTTCCTATGTTCGAAATTTTCGAACCTCAAATATTTTTTAAATTTAAAAGCAAATTCAAATATTTTAATAATTTTAACTTATTTTTATGTATAAAAAAAATGTTCAAAGTACATATGAATTTTTTCTAAGAAACGAAAATTAAATTTGTTTATTTTTCGTACATAGCAAAAATTCATATTTTTATATGTTTTCGATATTTTCATAATATATTTTTTATATTAAACAATTTTGATAATGTTCGAAAATTCGAACTTTATTTTGAATTTGAACAAATTTTGAATTTAACGGATTTTTATGATAAAAGAATAGATTTTTTTGTAAAAATTTTAAATTAAAATTAAGTTCGTATTTTTGAATATATCGAAAAATAAAGATTTATTTCGAATTTATGTTGTTTTGAGATTTTTTTTTTTTCAAAATGTAATATTTTTTATTTTTGTACTTTTCGAAAATTCGAAGTCAAGTTCGAATTTTTCGAACATGATCAAATTTTCTTTTAATGAAGTTTTTAGTTAATTTATAATATTTTCTTTTGATTAAGGTGGACATTTTAAGTTTTTGTTATTTTCGAAATTTAAGGAAATTTATATTTTTTTCTGAACTTCGAAAATAATAATAAAATTTTTTAATATAAACATATAAGAGAATGAACAGTTTATTTCATATCCGTTTATGTATATTAATATTAAACGAAATTGAAAACGTTTGATTTTTCTTTCGAAAATTTCGAATTTAACCACAAATCTTTAATTAAACAAAATTTTAGTTTATTATTTTTTTCCAATTTAATTAAATTTTATTATTATTTGTTACTTATCTTATTTAAAATTGTTATTTTTTTTTCGTTAATTTCGAATGAAATCAAACTTTTTAATATGATCTTCAATTATAAAAAATGTTTTATACTAATTATTTTATAATATTTTTATGTTGTGTTGAAAAGATTTTTTTAAACATTTTTAAATGATCTTGAGTTCATATAATACTCCACTATTATGAGTTTTATGACAAAATATGTAGATCCTTGCGAGGTGCTTCACAGCCTGATAAGCCAACTATAGAATCCACTTTCCTGAATCACTGAACTGTGGAGAGTCGTTTTTAATTTTGAAGGTTGGAAAGCGATTCAAAAAGGTAAAAAGGTATTTTGGATTATTTCAGTTTAGCACTAACTGTATTTTCAGTTGTTTTGGAAGCAGTATTTCAGCGTTATCGATATTTCGAGCTATTTTGGTAACGGTATTTTAATGCTAGCGATATTCGTAGTTAATTCGATATTGGTATTTTAATGGTAAAGGTTGTTTCAGAATTTTCGCAAATATCGGTTTAAAATGATGAAATATAAATTAGAGTCAAGTATTAAAAGGTCGGATCGGGTTAACCATAACATTCTTAAAAGTTTTATTTTAATTTTATTCAAAATAATTATTTTTTTCTCAAACTATGTAATAACGTAATGGCATTTTGGTGGTAACGATAATTGTTTATTTCAATAATGGTATTTTAGCGGTAATGGTGTTTTGGGTTATTTCGGTATCGGTGTTTTAACGGTAACGGTAGACAAATTTAATCAGTTTTTAGCGGTAAGAGTATTTTAGCGGTAATGGTAGCCAACCTTGATGATTTCTACAAAAGTCCTCTAATAGCGTCAAGTATCATACGGAAAGCGATTTTATTTAACCGATAGTGGGCTACACATCTTCAAAGTAATTTTATATATAAACGCACAGTATAAACAATGTAATTATAGCTTAACAGGTGAATTGCCACAATCTCTTAAAATTCTCTTAAAATACTTTGAGCGCTCTTCTTCTAACAAAAAAATTCTGCAACTGCAGATTTGATTTTATCTATTTTACCTTATCTTATTGTTTCAATAATATTTTAATAAAAACTCAATCATTTTTAATTATATATCAACAAAAACATTATTTATTAATGAGTTACATTAAAAATTGTAAACAAATAGAGAAATATATGAAATAACTGATTCGAACATCGGTTTTATTTAAATTCCAAAATACCAAAACCAATATGGTTTCATGATACGAAATGAAATTAATATTGGTTTATAATTCCAACAAAAAACAATTCCGACTTGGATTCTATGACAGCCCTGTTAATTTCGAACTTGAATTAAAATTAAAAAAAAAAACTTAAAAAATTACATAAATTTAATAAAATTTCTTATTCAACCAATATTTTAAACAATTCTAATTTAATTTATAGTTTTCAATATTTCCAAAAAAAATATTGTTCGTACTTGATAAAAAACATGTGAGAAAAATTCGAATTTTAAATAAAATTTTTAAAAAATATTAAATTCAAAAATAAAAAACGTAACTAAATTACACTTTAATTTCCAGTCATGCTACAATATTCAAACTCGAATTTTATTATATTTGGAAAACAGTAAGAAATTTTCAAAAATATTAAATTCTTAAAAACTAAAATGAAATACGAATTATAATTTCTGGCCATGTTACGAAATTCGAGCTTGATTTAAGATTTTCGAATTTTAATTATATTTCGAAAACATTATTTTATTTTTATTTTTTTTATTTTATTTATTCAATAATATAATACAAAGCCGTTTCATGGCCAAAATATAAATATGTATTATATAGTAATAAAAATCCTGAGTAATTAACAATTAGTTAACAATTATATAAAATAACAAATAAATATATAAACATATATATGTAAAAATGTAACATATACATGTAAAGTAATATAAAAATAAAAAATTCATAAACATATAAATAAGAATTAATAATATAATTGTCTCCCCAGCCATAATGCTTTAAAAATTATTTCAGTAAAGTACAAATGCAAGTATAATACGTTATAGAGGTCCCTATCAGTGGTAATTATAGAAACAATACTCTGACAAAGATATTCAGATGTTATTTAACAAGATAGTTGACGATGGATAATTATTATATTACCAGAAAAAAAGTTTTTAAATAATTAAAAATAAACTTATCTAGTGATTCTTCAAATTTGCAAATAAAGAGTACAGCATTGCTATTTCATAAAACCTTCTTAGGAGTTTCAACGATACAAGATACATATGTGCCATCTGGCACCACTAATAAGTAAAAATTATATGTAACCAGCCGTACAAAATAGTAAAACGTTACATTTGTGTAGAAAATAACCATCAATTTGAATTAGTTAGATCTGTAGTAAATATTAAGTGGCATATCTAATATAATATTGAGGACTTAGTGAGTTAAAAAAGTAATACAAAAAAAAAAAAAAAAAAATTAAAAATGGCGCATACCCAACAAGTAAACCAACACCTAATACTTTCATCAATCATTAATATAGTCACTATATATCATAAAAAAAATAATAATAATAAAAAAGAAAAATAATGCCTAAAAAATTTCGTTGCTCAAATGAGATAAGTAAAGTAATTTAAAAGTTTAACACGAAAGACATTATTAGAGTGGGAAAAAATACGCAATTCAAAAGGTAAATAATTCCAGTACCGAGCAATTCTTACCACAAAAGACCTATCAAAACTCAACCTATAAATCAGGAATAAAAATTTGAGGGTTCCTGGTGGATCTTAAAAATTCAAACTTATTAACTAAGGGAGATGGAAATCCATTCTTAATAATATTAAAGAATAGGATAAGATTACGGAATTTGACAAAGTTAAGGAAAGAACAGCCAAGAAATTTATGGACATAAGAAGAAATATGATCCCAGCGTCTAATATTAAACACAAATCTTGCAATCATATTCATTATACGTTTAAGTTTTTCAAGAGTTTCTCTAGAGGAACCAGATATTACCTCACACATTATTTGAAGCATCAGAAGATCATGGGCCAATCTAACTAAGGGAGATGGAAATCCATTCTTAATAATATTAAAGAATAGGATAAGATTACGAAATTTGACGAAGTTAAGGAAAGAACAGCCAAGAAATTTATGGACATAAAAAGAAATATGATCCCAGCGTCTAACATTAAACACAAATCTTGCAATCATATTCATTATACGTTTAAGTTTTTCAAGAGTCTCTGTAGAGGAACCAGATATTACCTCACACATTATTTGAAGCATAAGAAGAGCATGGGCCAATCTAACTTTAACACGAAATGGAATTTATATGTTAGTAGAATAAATCCTACGTAAAATACTCCAGACCTTTCCAGATATTAGATCTGCATGAGAACTAAATGAAAGCTCACAATCAGGAACAATTCTCAAACACCTAAGAGGGGAAACAACTTCAATTGACACGTCACCAAGATGAGGGTTGATAAGATCAAAAGAATTATCAACAGAACCAAACATAATCGCCTTAGTTTTAAAAGGATTTATGGACAATGAGTTAGTTAAGATCCACTGCAAAACACGATCCAAACAAATATTGACACTATTTTCAAAAAGCATAGGTGTATCACGATCTCCTTTAAATAATAAAAATATGTCATCGGCAAACAAAAATGTTTCACAGGCTCCAATATTTGTATGCAAAAAAATATCATTAATATAGAGTACAAACAAGAGGGGGACCTAGAACTGAACCTTGAGGAACACCAGAATGAAAGGAAAGTAGACTTGATCTAACTCCCTTGAAATCAACAAATTGTACCCTATCGTCTAAATATGACATAATAAGTTTACACGAAGAAATAGAGAGATTACGACGTTAATAAATGTTTTTATTGCAGTAAATTTCATTTATAATGGAAAAATTTAAATATAAATTAAAAAAATAAATAAAATAAAAATGAAATAAAACATTGAGCTTAACCACAAAAGCTAAAAAGTTGATTTTAAAGCTATAAAATCGAATATTATTTTTAATTTCTTGCCATAAAACATTTTTCATACTAAATTTTAAAATTTCGTTTTAAAATAAAAAAATGCTTTTTGTTTTTTATTTATTTGAAAGCTTATAATACTTTTGTTTTTATAATTTTTTGCAATTACTTTCCTACAAACATTTGGAAGATATCTTTCTAGAAAATAGATGATATCTCATTTCTCCGTATTATTTTGCTTGTAGACTTTTTGTTATTTCTATTCATTCCCTACAAGCAAACTAATATGAATTCGAATTCATGTCGCTTAGAAACAAAATTTTACTGCCGCAACAATCATATTCATATTGCGAAAGTTTCCCCCTTCGGGAGAGATGTGCGTCACAGGCAATACATCTAAGCAATAAGAAATCAATACACCTGGAAGAAAAATAGAAAATATTGCTAGATAATAATCTAGGTGAAAAAAAGAAGGTAGCGCCAAATAAACTTCTAGAAGATGTAATAAATATATAGCAAAATCATCACTAAATCAATATAGAAATAATTTAATAAAGAAAATTTTTTCATCTTTCAAATAAATTTTATCATAAAGCACGTAAAACTAAACTAAACGCTCACATTAAATATCCATTTTTTTTTTTTTGCTAAAAGACAAACAAATTTCTTCAATATTTTTAATTTTTGAAAAAATTTTCGGCAACTGAAAAATAAAAGTATTGCAATAATTTTTTACAAATGATCTCAATTTGATATAAATTTATTGCGGAGATTATAATCACCTTACTGAGGAAAAGGCGATAATTTGAGGATAAAAATAATATATTTATATTTATATATTTTTTGTTGCTTATTGCCTAATTTTCTTTAAAATGATAAAAATACAATATAAAAAATACAAATGTAAAAAGAGGATATTGGGTAAATTTCTTTCAAATGTCTGTAGGGAAGGGAAAAACAAAGCTTTTATTTTAAAATAAAATTGATCTTAACAAAAATAACGTTTCAATAAAAAAAAAATTAATCGTAATTTTATTCATATAAATTATAGTTTTAAAACATAATTTACTTGTTAAAAAAAAGCTGATTAAAAATGCAAAATATTTTTTTCCAAATAAAAATTAATACAGAAAATTAAATTATAATTTGTTCATATATACATATATTTCATTTTATCCATAACAAGATTAGCCATTTATAAAAATAAATTCATCAATTTAATTGGCAAATATACTACCAATAGGAAATACAATACTCTTTTGTACACCATCATGTTGTAAAGTTTCATAGTGATAAGATTTATCCAGACTGACATAATTTTTACCCTCTTTCATACTTTCCTCCAAAACCGACATTGGCACTTGATAACAATTAATAAAGAAATTTGTTGATTTAAGTGAAGCAATCAATTCATAAGCATAACTATGATTTTCATGCCATAAAGACACTGAAATAAATTTCAATGATTCCTTATTAACTAAAGTTATGGCTTCTTTAGCGGTACGAAAGGTGTGTAAAGTAACAATTCCTGAGGGTGTGGTAAAACCCAATTGTTCATGGGTAAAATCACATATTAAAGTGGGAAAATATAAGTTCCCCTCCTGCTGGGGTCCAGTAATAAGTTGGGCTTTTAATTTTTTGGCAGTAGACAAAGCTTTGGCAAAGTTTCCTTTATGGTCTTGATTATTAGCTTTATAAGATTTAAGTAATTGCTGCAGTTTTTCTATGAAATCGTTTTTAATGGATTCTTGTATTAAAACTGTAGCAATAGCCTTAGGAGCAAAGGGTGTTTCCAAAGATTTATTAAGATGATAAAGTGCTGCATTTATATCACTGTTGGCAAATACAATTAAGACTGAGGGTTGAGGGGCCCCTTCATTTACACTTGTTGCTGGCTATTAAGTTTTATTGTTTTGATAAGATTAATTAAAAGAAAAATTGAGGTTAAATTTGGAACTTTGCATAGTTAGTGCAGTAAAATACTTACTCCTTTTAAATTACTAGTTTGGGAATCAAATTGCATGTTGTTAAATAATTCCTGGGTAACTAATACAGTAGACATACTTTGTTTAATAATAAATTATAAATGCAAATAGTAAGAGGTAGATTGTCTATCTAATGAATAACAAAAGATAAGTTGTCCAAGTAATTCTACAACTACAAGAGAGTTGCCTAACTTTCCAATATATTAAATTAACAGGGATTTCTAGATGATCATTAATATTTTAAGAAAATTTTAAAGAAATATATAAAATATACTTTTGAACTCTGGAAGATTTTAGTAAATTGATAATAGTGTTATAAATAAAAACGAAATAAATATTAAAATCATTGAAACAGCACTTAATTTATTCAATTTCTATAGACATTTCTCTTAAACCTTTTGGTAATTCAAGTTCTTCAGTGTTAATACTTCAACACCAGCTGTTGTCATGAACACCACCACACCAAAAGAATATTGGCAATGAAAATTTTTATTTAGCCAATTTTCTTTAAAAAACTACTTACCTCGATACTTTATGCTTTTATAATTCTTATCACTTTAAATATAATATTTATAAACTTTTTGTTATTTTATTCACTTCATTTGTATTTTCATTTCATACTTTAATGTATTTTTTTCACTAAAACTGATTTAAGCGCCACTACTGATAAAACACTGACATTTAAAATACAACTCTGAGTTTTAACTGCAAAATGCTGCCAGATCTGTTAAATAGCAAAATGTTAATAAACGTGATATTTTGAAATTTAAAATTATAGTACATTAGAAACAAAATTGAATTTTTAGAAAATTTTCAGTAAAACTTTTCAGTAGATATTATTTCCACCCTGTTTTATTTTGAAAGATAAAATATATAGAATTTATAGGAAGTATGGAAAGTAAAAAAATTCTTTTCAAAGAAAATAATATTTATGAAAAGATGTAATATATCGTATTTTATGGAAAAAATGAAAAAATCTAAATTACTTAAATGTAAATGAAAAAGCTACAGTTTTCACAAAGACATAAATTAAAAAAATGTTAATCTAAAAAGTACGAATTTTCAAAAAATAATAACTTTTTTATAAAAAGTAAAAATACTAATTTTAAAAAATGTATCGGTAATAAACAAAAAGTTAAAAACACACCTATTTGCAAAGAAAAAAATTATCTTTTTTAATTTATGTTAAAAAAAATATTAGTTTTTAATAAAAGTACCAATTTTCAAAAAACGTACCACATTAAGAATCAAAATTTTCTAAAATTAAAAAACTTTAAAAAAGTCTCTATTTTCAAAAAGTACTGACTTAAAATGACTAGCCTTCTAAAAAGTAAAAAAATTTCAAAACGTACCAATTCCTAATTAATACTTTTCAAAAATGTACCAATAATAATGAAAACTCCTAAAAGTGTAAAATAGTACCAATTTTCAAAAAAGTAAAATTTGTTAAATTCTGTATTAAAAAAAAAAAAAATATTAATAAATGTACATAAATTTTCAAAATGTTCCAATCAGAAAGAAAAAATATTAAAAAAAAAACAAAAATATTCAGAAAAGTTCCATTTTTCATAAAAAATACAGAATATTTAAAAAAATACCAATTTTCACAAGAAATGCAAAAGGTTAAAAAATATTTAAAAAAATATCAATATACAAAAAATTTACGAATTAAATAAAAACTTTGAAGTAAAAATATCAATTTCCAAAATAAAATACTAATTTAAAAAACTGAAAACTTAAAAAAAAAACAAAAAATTTTAAAACATATCCTAATTTTAAAAATAAAGTACCAAATAAAATAAGTACCCGTTAAAAAAACGCAAAAATTTTAAATAATTTTTCACAGAATACATAAGTTATCCTATAAATAAAAGTATTTAAACAAAAAAATTTAAATAAAAAAAACTATTTTTTACAATTTTTAAAACATTAATTAAAAATTTTAGAAATATACTAATTTGTAACCTAACCAGCAATTAAAATAAGTTCCCATTAAAAAAATAAAAAATATACCAAAGAGAAAATATGGTTCAAAAAAATGTACCAATTATCTAGTACGATATAAATTGAAAAAGGTACCAATTTTTTATCCGAAATTTAATTTAATAAGGAAACATTAGTTTGGAAAGAAATAAATATTAAAAAATGTGTGATAAATACTTTCAAAATTGTTTATATTAAATAGTTATAAAACTAATTTTTGTTTATTTAGATTTTTTTAAAAACATTTTCTTAACAAGATTACCATCAAATACTAATTGGAAGTTTAGTCTGGACAATTTCTTATAAATGTAGAAGCTTTATTAAGATAAAAATTTTCAATTTATTACTACAACTTTTGTTTAATAACTACTTATTTGTAATTCCAAAAAATTTTTTAATATACATGTAATTACTCACCAAGTAAAGTTATAAGTAAGAAATTCTCTCTTATTTATTTAATTTTTTTCAACAATTTTGTTATATTTATACAATAAGAAATAAAAAATTAAGGGTTTTCTTTCAATCGAATAAATTTACACAATTCGTAAATTTTTACGTTTTACTTATATATTACGCGAAAGGCCCTTGTAAATAATTCGATACACTTTTATTGTTCTTGCGGAAATTTTGGCAAATAATATGAGTTTCCAATTTTTTATTTTTGTGTGTTTTATATCCATTTGAATATAAAAAAATTATATAATTCTCTTTTTCCAATATGACTTTTTAAATATAAAAGTTTACGAATTCATTTACATTGAAATTGAACTGTAAACATTTATAAATTGTTTAAGTTATTTTTCAAATACTTCAAAAATAATGAACAAGAAGCATAAAAGAAGAACATCCTACCAATGAGAAGCATGGGTTAAAAAAAGAACTATTACAGCTCTTTTTCAGCACTAAGTACTTCATTCCAATAACTACAGAATGTTAAAATCATGACTTTTTCTGCTCTTTACTGGAATTTTTCAAATTGTTTCATACATTATAACAGTTTTATTTTTTCTCAAAACCAAAACAATTTAACAAGGCTGCCAGATGTTTTATTAATCATTTCCTATTAAAACAAATATTCCTACCCATTGAAAACACATATCAACGAAAATCTGGTATATTAGAAATTAACGTTTTGTTTCATTTCCTAATTCCGTTATTTACTTCACACTCTCTTAATTTATTGTTAATTCTCTCTTTTAATTTCTACTTATTTCAAGATTATCCCCTACATAACCTCCCCTCCCCCCCCTCAGAAGAGGTGTTAAACCAAATAAACATACAAACTCCTTATAAGTATTACATTAATATACACCATAGTGATTACGACATTTCTTTCAAGAATTCTGTTTTGTGTTCTATTTTCGTTCACTTTACTATGTATTTATTAAATTCAAATAAACTCATCTCTATTTGTGTATTTACTTTAGTCAGTTCAATTCAGTTTGTTTCAGTCAGTTTAGTTCTCATTTAACGACCTAACAACAAGTGTGTATTTTTTCTTGTTGCTTTTTCATTTCAGCTCTTTTTTACTATTTACTAAAACAAAAATTTAACAGTGTGACAGCAGACAAACGCGGTATCGTTCTTTGCTCGTATTTAGTAGTACGTTTTCAAAGTTGATGTACATTTAAATAATTTTTGTGAAAATTAAAAAAAGCAAAATTTAATACAAATTTGGAACATATTGTGCAAATTTATTATTAGTAATTTGTTGTTAATTGTTTTGAAGCTAAAAGAAATAAAATTTTACAGCTACAAAACAAAAAAAAAAAAACTTGTGTAAAAATACCAACCAGCTGTTAGTTAAATAAAATTAGGTTCTTATTTAAAAACAACGATTACGAAAGAAGAAAAAAATAAAGTGAATAATAAAACAATAATAACATCATCATCGCTCAAAAGTGGCAGAGTGGTATTACAACAACAGAAATTTAAATTTACAATAATAAAAACAACACAAATTTTACAGTCATTGTTGTTTTTATTTCATGACAATCATGACAGATATCAACGAATTAATGGGATCTGCTTTTGTGCGCGTTAAGGTAAATTAAAAAAAAAACTTAAATAAATAAAAAATGGAACAAAAAATCAAATAGATATTCAATATTTCAAAATAATTTGAAATTTCTTAATATAATAAGCCTCCGGGGAATTACTTATCAATAAGGGGGCGTTTTGCTATGAAAATTATTAATTATACAATTTGTTTTATATTTATTAATCAATGGCTATAAACAATTAGTCAACTACAATCAATCAGTCAGTCAAACGATCATTTAGTCAGTAATACATTCACTCATTCTCTGCTTTACTCTCTATTTTTTTATAGCAAAATTTTTAAAATTTTTGTTTTTTGTTTTTTTGCTTTTGTTAATTGATTATTGCAGATGCAATTTTATAGCATTCAGTTGTTTGTTCAGTTATTTTTGAATTTGATTTGACCTCTTTTTGTTTAAATTTTTTTTAGTTTTTTTTTTTAATATTTTGTTATACCACCATCACCGGCACACAGTGGTCCCAAAACAATTTTTTTTAAATAATTCTGTAACTTTAGATCTACTGGATGTATTTGAATGAAATTTTACATGACCAATCCTGTGGTGTAATCCAATTGATTTGGAGGAGCGGGTCTGGAGTACAGGGCGTGGACCTCCAAAGTTGGTCACCTCGAGTATGAAAATTTTTGAAAAAATCGTCATAATTACATTTATGATTTGATTAAAAAAAATTTTATACATAGATAGTCCTTATAATTCTCTACAAAAAAAACCTTTTTTTTACAAAAGTACCGTTATCTCAAAAATATATCGGTATAATCAAATCACTTAGAGAACATTTCAAGCTTTCATATGATCCCCATATCACACCCTTAGCTCATTAAATAACAAAAATATAGCACTTTAAAAATTAATATTTATAAAAATTATTAGATTTTTACTAGTAAAATATATGTTATCATAATTTAAAAATATATAAATTATTTCTTTATCATTTTTACAATTTTGTGAAAAATTAAATAAAAATGAAAAATTATTAAAAAAAAAAAAAAAAATCAAAAAAATAAGAAAACTTATTCAGCGAAGCCGGTGTTCGACATATATAGAGGAAAAAGGTTATTAGCCCGGCGAAGGCCGGCTACACAGAAAAACCTTTATTAACATTAAGAAAATATATTTTAAGTTCAACTGTGCTAATCTTGATTTTTTCCATTTTTTATTTTATTATTAAAAAAAAAACCAAAAAAATAAGAAAACTTATTCAGCGAAGCCGGTGTTCGACATATATAGAGGAAAAAGTTTATTAGCCCGGCCGAAGGCCGGCTACACAGAAAAACCTTTATTAACATTAAGAAAATATATTTTAATTTCAACTGTTCTAATCTTGATTTTTTCCATTTTTTATTCATTCATTATTTATTTATTTATTTTTTATTTATATAAAAAAAAGAAAGTAAAAATCGATTAATTGTTCTAAATATTAATTTTTTGAAGTGCTATATTTTTGTTATTTAACGGTCTAGGGATATGACATGAGGATCATATGAAAGCTTGAAATGTTCTCTAAATTATTTGATGTATACGAGAGTATCGTTATATCGATATATTTTTGAGATAACGGTACTTTTGTAAAAAAAAGTCAAAATAAAATGTAATAAAATATCATGTTGTCTCACCATGGGTTAATGATTTTTCACATTTTATATACCAATCGAAAGGCTTTCTCAAGACCTTTCCAATAATATCCATAATGTTCATTTTCATTAAAGGAGGAAGGAGAAAATTGTATTATTCCATCATAACTTAAAGTACCTATAACTCGAAAACTAACAGAGAGCAGAGAAAAAAATTTTCTGTAACTATTTTTTAACCAAAAATAGTGCTTTTGCCGAAAAAAAAAATTATTCAAAAATCAATAGTTCCGGAAATCTTGTTTTGTTCCTGTAAAGAGATATCTCAAGCTTTTTTTGTAGTGAAGTATAAGGACTATCTATGTGTAATATTTTTTTTTTCAATCAAATCATTAATTAAATTTTAACGATTTTTTTAAAAAATTTTCATGCCCTAGGTGACCAACTTTGAAGGTCCACCCACTGTCCCCCAGACCCGCTAAGAACCTGTGCTCTTACAAATCAATTGGAATACAACTCAGGATTGGCCATGTTAAATTTCATTCAAATACATCCAGTAGTTAGAACAGAATTATTTCCAAAAAAAAAAAAACATATCATTTTGGGACCACTGTGCGGCAGCCACTTGCCATTTCCGATGGCGTTTTGTTAGCAAATTTATTATTTGTTTGAAAATTTGTGTTCTTGTTTTGTGCTATTTTTTTTTTAGCTGGGAAATCTAGTCTGTTGTCCAAATGTCGAAATTCTCATACATATGGTTGTTATTGTTTTGTTTAAAAAAAGAATTTCTCAGAAATATATTTTTGCGATTCTATTTAAATTAAATCGTTAAAAGAAATATAATTTACTTTCTTTTAGACAAAATAAACTTGTCTCTTGTTTAAATTTAATTTTTAAATCTTTACGTCTCTATGTCTAGTTAAATATTGATAAATTTTAGGCAGAAATAAAAGCAAGTTTTTATGATTATATTTTATATTTTGTACAAAAAAAAATAAAAATAAATAAATAAATAAATAAATAATAAATAGTGACAAATTGCATTTTAAAATTGGGGTGATCCAACATTGTATGAAATAAACCTAAATGTACAGTACATTTAAACGTAGTTAAAATCATGAATGGGGATGTCATTTAAACATCCTGGCAAAATTTCAACTTCCTATGATGATTTGAACAGGATGCTATACGGCTGTTTAAGAGGATGAATCCAGAACAAATTTTTAAAAAATTTTCTCACCAAAATTAATGATATATACATCAAAAGATGATTAATAAAAAATGATTTTACCTATATTGAACAATTTTTTTAAAGCTAATGTAAGCGAAAAAAGGACATTTTATTAAAAATTTTTTAATTCATTTTTTATTTCTACGTAATATACTTTTTATTAAAATATTATCTTTTAAAAAATTACGAAATATTAGTATACATATATATTTTAGAACAAATCAAGATTAGCAGCACAGTTGAAATTCATATATATTTTTTAATGTTAATAAAGTTTTTCCTGTGTAGCCGGCCTTTGGCCGCGCTGAAAGACTTTCTACTCTATATATGTCGAACACTGGCTTCGCAGAATAAACTTTTTTTTTAGAAATCCAAAAAATTTTGTAAGTGCAGATACATCAAAAAAAATAAAATTTTCCTCTTAAGGAATTAACGAATATGGTCATGTTATATGTCATTAGAAAGTTATTGGAACGTAGTTTTGGTATTAATATAAATAAAATCACATATGTATAATAAATATATTTAGAAAAATGTATCAAGACTTCAGAGGCCCATAACTCGTAAACTAAGAGCGAGCAGGCAAAACTTTTTTAAAATACTTTAATCGCGAATTGAAATCCTACTAAATCATTATAAAAATTATTTTAAAATCATTTGTGCTTTTATGCTTTTTTTAGCTATCGTTCGATGTATATATCATTAAAAACGGTGGGAAAAATATTTTAAGATTTGTTCTGGAGTCATCAACACAAATGGCCGTGTAGCATCTTGTTCCAATCATTGTATGTAGTTGAAATTTGGCTGTTATTTTAAACGATGTCCCCTTACATAATTATTAGGTTAATGTAGCTCGCAAAAAAAAAAAAGATTTTTGGACCAGCTTAATGTTGCAAATTTACTCTCCTAAAATTAAAGATTGATATGTTATAAACAAATACCCAAAATATTTCGCTTTCGTGAGCTGGACCAGTTTTAAAATATCTCCAATAATATGATTTTCAATCAACAGTATGGGTTTTCAAATTATTCGGTTTTTCTATTGTTCGAATATTTGTTCGAATTATTGGATCACGTATTTAAAATTATTTATTTATTTATTTAAACATTATTAACATTAAACATTCGAATAATTAAAACAAATAAATAAAATTAAGTAAATTATTTACATCCGTTCTCATAAATAACTTTTAAATTTAAAAAGCCTTAAAAAAAATTGTATCTAAAATTTGTGTAGTTTTAATAAAACAATTTGAGTCTAATTTTCCAGCAGATTTGAAAAACTAATACTTTAAGCTAACAGTCGTAGAATGACGTCGATTACTGTAAAATATACGTTTTCAAAAAAAAAAAAAAAAAAGAAATCTGCAAAATACGCCTAAATTTCGAAATCGAAATGAATAGATTTAAGTCCATTTCGTTTTTTTTTTTTTTTTTTTGTTTTCATAAATATGTTTTGGGAGATAACTATTTCGCTAGTCGTTGAGGTTATCGAAATTGTAAAAGGTATATTTATTTAAATTTTACATAATTTTTATACCTGACACCACCCAAGGTTGTTGGGGTATTATGCGTTTGTGCTAATGCCTGTAACGTATAGAAAAAGTTATCGCACCTTAAGGTATATCAATAGACTCAAAATCACTTTTTAAATCAATCCAACGATGTCCGTCCGTCCGTCTGGCTGGACGGCTGGCTGGCTGTCTATGTAAACCTTGTGCACAAAGTACAGGTCAATGAAATTTGGCACGTGGGACTCTTATGATACAAGGATGAAGCCTATTCAAAACGATCCATTATTTCACCAAGCCCCCATACAAATGTCCCCCCGAAATAGAGTTTAAACACTCAAGAAAACCTTAAAAATAATAATATTTTAATGAAATTCGCTGCAAAGAAGTTCTGTACAAGTATCAATCTTTATACTAAATTTTATGATCGGTCCACAATTGATCATAGCTCTCATATAAACCCCTCTTCTGAAAATCACTTTAACGTGCATAAATCCCATACGAATGTTAGTATCAAGTTAATATTCATCACGAATTAGTTTTATATAAGTAGAAACAACATTGCCAAATTTTATGAGAATCGGTCCATAATTTACCATAGGTCGCATATAAACCCACTTCTAAGAATCGCCCTAAAATGCATAAAATCATCTAGATCTTAGTATCAACGCATTATTCTGTATTTTTATATTTTATTTTACATTTAGCAAAATTGGCCACAGGTGTAATATAAGTCTCCTTCCCGAATTTTTATACTCGCACACAATGGTGTAGGGTATCATATAATAAACACATGTCGATTAATATATTATGAACTAAAATTTTTCTTAAATTAGTTTTAATTCTCGAAAAATTAAAAAAACATTTGATAGACATAATCTTCAAAAAATAAATGCCAAAGAATGTTCTTTCAAATGATAATAAACATTCCCACTTAAATTTGAATTTTCTGTTTTTTTTTTTTTTTTTTTTTTTCTTTAAAAAAGTAGGGAACCTCGAAATGGATCACGCTTTATAATATAATAACACTTTTGTTGTAATTAAAGTAATGCAAAATGATGACTAAGAATTAAAAAAAAAAAGAAAATTCCGCCAGCTATAGCCATAGATTAGAAAAAGAATCAACTCTATCAGTACTAAGTACTTCCTTCCAATGACAAAACAATGTTAAAATCATGACTTTTTCAGCTCTTTTTCAGTTTTTTTTTTTTTGCTGAATAAATTCTTTAATTTTTAATCACTTTTATTTGAAAAATCCTTGATTCTGAAAGTATACATATATGTATGTATTGCATAAACTGCTAAGAATTTCTATATTATAAAATCTGGTTTATATACCATCTTTTTAATGCCACATAGAATAGTTTATATCAAAAAAAGTACTTTTTTAATTTTACTATAATTAATAAAGTATAATTCTTTAAAAAAGAAAAAAAGAACATAAACTGATATTTTATTTATATCTCAATTTTGAAAAAAAGTTCTGATTTTCATATAAAATCCAATTACCCACAGAAAAATATAAATTTTTAAAGATTTTGATTTCCAAAAAATAAAATTTTTTATCATAATTAGAAAAAAAGTTTAAATAAATTTATCTTTTGCATCTTATCTAAATTGTTTTCAAAACAATTTTAAATGATTTTTTTTTCCTTACCCGCCTGGCCTGAGTTGCCATATTAGCGAATGTTCGCTAAAAATGAAAAATTTTCGAAACTAAAATTGTTAATTATTTGGAAACTAAAAAATGTTCAAGAAAATATCGACAATTATATCAAATAGGAATGTTCGTAGGATAGAACTTTTCTCGATAATTTCTCCGTAGTAAACATTCGCGTAATATTCGAGAATTTTAAATATAACGATATCGCAATATTAAATTTCAAGAGTCATTGCAGTGTTGCCATATGTGAAGATTTATCTTATTTTTAAAGTTTTTTGAGACCTTGGAAAGATTTGAAGATTTTTAATAAAAAAAATAAGATTTTTGAAAAATTGTTATTTTGTAATTTGTGATCAATCAATAACAGTTTTCCTAACAATAATACAGCATTAAGCAAGTAAATATAACTTATATAGTTTTGTATTAATGCAAACATTTTTATTGAGTTTATTGTACCTTTATTTTTTCTTTATTAATCTGTTGAAATTTTGCTTTCGAAATTTTATTTTTAATATATAAATTCTATAAAAATTATATATCTTTTAACGAAAAATATTTTTCTTTCAAGAATAAGATTTTTGAAAAGAAATTGCAAGATTTTTACAAATAATATATGGCAACACTGTTTGGTTCTAAAATTCATGATGTCAGTTAAATTTTAATTAAAAAATAATATAATAAAGTTTTAGACAAAGTCGTTAGTAATATCACAAGTCGTTAGTAATATCGATTTCGAAAAATTTTCAACGTTTTTATACCCTACACCACTATAGGTGTATAGGGGTAATATGCGTTTGTGCTGATGTTTGTAACGCACAGAAAATATCTGCCAACACTCAACTTAAAGTATATCAATCGATTCAGAATCACTTTTTTGAGTCGATCTAACGATGTCCGTCCGTCTGGCTGACTGGACGGCTGGTTAGCTGACCATGTAAACCTTGTGCACAAAGTACAGGTCGCAATTTTGAAGATAATTCAATGAAATTTGGCACGTAGGATTTTCATGATACAAGGACGAAGCCTAATAAAATTGGTTATAGTCGGTCCATTGTGTCACCTAGCCCCCTCACAAATGTCCTCCCGGTATAGGGATTAAACGATCATAAATACCTTAAATATAGCAATATTTTAATGAAATTCGGCGCAAGGAAGTTTTATATAAATATCAATCTTTGTGTGCCAAATTTCATGAAGATCGGTTCATATAAAACACTCTTCCAAAAATCACTTTAACATGCATAAATATCATATACATGTTAGTATCAGGTTTATATTCGACACAAATAAGTTTTATATAAGTAGAAATCACAGTGACGAATTTTATGAGGATCGCTCCATAATTTATCATCCCCATATTACCATCCCATATAAGCCCATTTGCGTAAGTGCATAAATTTATATAAATGATAATATTAACGTAATATTCTGTATTTGTATATATATATATTTTTTTTTTACTTAGTAAAAGTATAGGTCCACAATTGTCCACATATCTTATTTTGATGGACATACACATTGGTGTGGGGTATCTTATGGTCGGGCTTGACCGACTATATCTATCTTACCTGTTTGATATCAAAAACGAATCACTAACGAATATTCTTGCATTTCGCTATTGATATCGCTAAAGATTCACTATTAATACAATAACCGAACCTTCGAGAATGAAAGATTTGCTGCCACAAAGTGAGCGATGGGTGAGCTAAAGAAATTAATATTCAGATTGCCAACGATAGTCGTTCTCGAATGTTTTGTCAAATATTCGAAGGTGATATTATTATCGAAGTTTGTGATCAGGAGGAATTTCTGACAACATCTTGGTTCATAAATTTTGAAGGCATTCAAATTTCAATAGAAAGATATAATAATCTAAGATATAAAAATCCAATAAAAAATGAGAAAATTATAACAAAAGTACTATTTGTTAAAAAAAAAGTAATTTTTAAAATATTTTCAATAATTTTGATGAAATATCCATGAAAAAATGATAACCGTTAAATTAATATATTCATGGTCAAGTTTTCAGACGATCACAATGATCCAGTGAAACCTTTTATGGCCGACTAATTATTCTTCACCTTATAAAGTTAAGCTACCTTTTCAGAACATAGAATAAACAAATGCTCGAATCGATATTCCTATTCCTTTGTTAAGAAATATATCATTGAATGGATTTTATGCCAGATGAAACTTAACTGTGCTACAATTACCACTTGAAAATTATCTCATGGATGTATATAATTTCGAAACATTATAATTTTTACTGAATTTTACTTAATTTCTTATAGTACTAGATGGATATCTCTTTATATTATTCTTATAAACAATACATTGCTAAAAGTACCATAGTTTTAAATATAATTGCCCAGTTCATAAACTCTGTTGTATCTGTTGTATCTGTTGTATCGATGTATGTCGTAAAAATATTTAAATTATTTTTTTTTTTTTGCTTTTTAAAATTTTGTTTGAAAAATATTTACAACATACAATAATGATACAATGATACGTCAAAGGTTGTGAATTAGGCAAATATGTTAATTTCTTTTTTTTTTAATCCTGGACCTTCCTATGTCTATTTATTTTTCAACATAATCTCCTTTTAACTCAATACACTTAGTCCAACGTTTCTCCAGTTTTTGTATCCCTTCCGAAAAATAGCATTTCTCGAGGTACCTAAAATAGGCATTTGTTTAGTCAATAATTTAATCGTTGGAGCTAAATTTCTTTCCACCGGGCCATTTCTTTAGGTTTGTTAATAGGAAGTAGTCACTACTGCACACGTGTGCACCCGTGCAATATCTTGATGAAAAAGTACCATAGTATTTATCGAGCTTTTCCTTGGTTTAATTGGCGGTTTTTTTTTTTTTTTTTTTGCAAAAAATAATGTTTAGTGAGCACTCGAAATTCACTATTTTTCATTTTTAGAAAAATACACGAGGTTGTATGTTTTGAACAGCTGTTAAACGCAAAGTAAATGACGACACTTGCTCCATATTTGACAGTAGTCTATTAACAGGTGGTACCTAATGAGAATAGTATTGCATTTCATATAACTACAAGGGAAGTTCGAAAAGTCACGGAAATATTGATCCGCCCTCGTATAACTTTTATAGTTCTAACCACTACTTATGAACTCGTGGACCTTTTTTTGCTAACCCTTCCATTAGAGATTTGATAGTTGGTTTAGTCACTTTTTAATCTTCGATATTTTGAAACACGTTTTGTGTGCCCTTCAAATCTCTTTTCACAGGAGCCCAATATCTCCCCACTGATCAAAACTACGGATAATTTGGAGGTATAAAAATTATGTTATTGTTTTGGTACCACTTCAGCCAGAGCTTTCTTACTATAGTAACATAATGCCAAAAATATGTGGACACATTGTACTCTCTTATGAAAGAAAGAAGCCTTTTTTGCAAACATTCTTTGATGTATATTTCGATATTTATACAGCCCACTGTAACAAATAACTAACTTCTTTTGCCGCAACTGCATAAAGCTTGCCATACCAGGAATTTTTTTATAAAATTTTATCAGTTTTTAGGTCCTAAACATATCTCCAATATTTCCTCGAGCATTAGAACCATAAAATATTTGTACCCGGAAGCTGCGAAAAATCTGCCATATACATACTTTTCGTCGTCCATTATACAACATGACTATTTCTAATATTAAATATGTCGAATATTTAAAAAAGATCTAATTTATCAAGAGGGGCAACTAAGTACTCAATAATGCTTAGATTTTAGATAGAATCTTCTTGACTGCTATTCTTTAATTTTCTTTAATTTACTCTTCCATTTTTTTCTATTCTGAGTGAGAATTTAGAAAAATTCTTCTTTCAAGCTAAATTAATATTCTATAAACAAAATTTTATTTTATTATTAACTATTAAAAAATAACAATATATATATATATATATATATATATATATATATATATATATATATATATATATATGTATATATACATATGTATATAATAAAAACTTGTTTATAACTTATTCAATTTGAAGTGACTTCTGGTTTATGGAATTAGTATTTGTACATAAATAAGTAAAAACTTAATTTTAGGCGTTTGTTTTTGATAAATACGTATCTAAATTAAATTAAACTTAAGTAAAATATATTTTAGTTTAAATTTAAAATTGTCATCAGTGTTGCCAGGAGGTGAGAAAAAAAGAGGCTAAATTGAACTTTGAAAAGATCAAAAAAGACTAAATGCCCTAAAAATAAGGCCAGAATAAAGTTAACATTTTTTTCACAATGAATTTTTTTCTCGCTCTCATCAATTTTTTATATTTTTTTAAAGATATTGTAAAAAATAACCCAATGAAAAATCGTGCATAAAATTTTGAGGCGATTTTTGGTCATTTCTGAACTACAATGCCTTTTTAATTAAATATTTTCAAATTTTTGGATGATTTTTCGCTTTTATAAGATTTTTTAATAAATAGTCATAAATAGTTTCTATGATCAACGAAAATTATTAAAAAATAATTACAATAATTGATTAAGTCCATTATTTTAATTAAAAAATTTTTTTTCTTAAATATAAATAATCTCGATTTTTTGTATGAATTAATACACAAAAATGCTTAAATGGATGATTCTGTAAAAATAAAATGAGTAAAAGCAAATAAAAAATTATCTTCTTCTCTATTGAAAAACTAAAATTTTAGCCTTTTTAAGGCAACTTTAAGAACCAAAAAGCTAGTAAAAAAGCTAGAAACTAAAACGAAATTGTTGAGACTAGAAATCAATTATCATATTGAAATATAGATAAAATACAGTACACGCTCGGAAATTCGAACCATTTTGTTTTTAGGGCGATTCGAATTTCCGAATTATTCGAATTTCTGAACGGTTTTTTTTTATAAAAAAATTTAGGTAAATTTGTGCATAAAGATATAAAAAACTATGTTTTTTTCATTTTAGTTTATTTAACATAAAAACTATAAAAAAAACTTAACGAAATATAACAAAAAATAACAATTCAGTTCAGTTCATTTGACTTTAGTATGTTTAATATAAATAGTATACTTATAATTAAATTAAAAAAGAAAAATTTTTAAGAAAAGTTAAAATAATACATATTTTGAATTCTCACTCAATCATAATTTCAGTAATATTAGTCTGTTTTTTGTATTTCCGACAAAACGATATCATTACGGAGATCTAAAAGATTTAACCAGTGCTTAGTGGAAAATAATTCAGTGTTTTTTTATTAAATTATTTACATTTGCAGTAGCTTCGGAATAAAATCCGTGTCTAAAGACAAACTTTCGCTGTCAAATATATGGAAAGGTTCATTCTCAAAGGCATCTTCATTCTATATAGAATTATTCGCATCAATTTACATCAAAAGATTTTGATTTATTTGGACAACGTCATTATAGTCCTGATCTTTTTCCAGCAACCGTGATAGAGGCACATCATCACCAGTATCGTATTCGTCAGAGTCCCAATTGAACAACTTTAATCAAGAGTTTTTTAAAGCTGTTTGCGTGACCTCATCCCAAGCTTTCTTTAATAAAATTATTGCTTCTTTGATTGAGATTTTAAATTTTTGTTTAGTTCACCATTCTCAGCAATTAGTTTGGTTAGCAATTTATTTCTATAAATAAGTTTGGTTAGCTTTATTGTATTTTGGTCCATGAGCTGTAGCGCTGTGTAACATTTGCCTCAAGGGGTAAGTAAGCGGAGCGTTTGGAGGCAAATTATTTTCCTCGGAAAAACGAATGACCTATTAAAAAATATTTTTGGAATTATGGAACTTCATTAATAAAGATCTTGTGAAACCAGTCATAAAAGATCCGAGATGTCATCCAAGCATTTTTTGAAAAACCGTAATGTAGTAGGTTGTTAAATTTTTTGAGATACCTTGGATTTTTGGCTTTTTCAATAATTAATGGCTACAATTTACAGGAACCATCAAAATTTGCTCCATGTAAGATAGAAATTCTTTCTTTTCGGGTTTTGTGTCCCGGAGCACTTTTTTCGGAATCTGAAACATATGTTCTATTTGGCAGGCAGCGGTAATATAGCCCCGTCTTGTCGACATTATATATTTGAGATTCCACTAGGCCCATTTCTGCGATTTTAGCAAGAAGTCTATGAATAAAAGGAGTGACTGAATTAGTGTCGCTGGATAAAATCTCGTCACTAATTTTTAAAAGGCGAATTCCAAGCCGCTTTTTAAATTTGGTCATTCTCAGCTTTATCGGTCTTTTCTTGCCTGAAAATTACTTTAGCTTTCTCCTTTAATATGGGTCCATTTAATGTCGCCTTTTTTTCATGTTGATTAAGAAACCACTCATAGAGACGTCTATCCATTTACGGATATTCAGCACTATGTAAAGTTTTATTGGATACGTGTTGATAAGTGTTGGCAACAGTATCCAATATTAATTTTCTATTCGATTTAATATAACTAATGGTGGAAATAGTTACATTAAAGTCCAGTGCTAAACGCTCTCCTTGAACGCCTTTGTAAATATTTTCCAATATTTTTCATTTGTCTTGTAAAGACAAAGTGTTTTTCTTACGTTTGTTTGGCATTTCTGGTCCACTTTCTTCTTTTAATAAATGTTAAACCGTGTACATATACAAACAACAAAAAACTGACTTTTAAACTCTAACAACATCAACAAGATCTGAAATCATCTATTAAAATGGGATTCCCCTTTTTTCTTTGTATTTGGTTAAACTAAATTGTCAAAATTTTAGTGTTTACAATAAAAAAGAAAAAATCGCTCGAAAATTCGAATTTTGGATTCTAATTTTAATGTAATTTTAATGTTATTTCTGATG
The DNA here is from genome assembly GCA_932274085.1 of Protocalliphora azurea. Lineage (NCBI taxonomy): Eukaryota > Metazoa > Arthropoda > Insecta > Diptera > Calliphoridae > Protocalliphora > Protocalliphora azurea. The sequence continues at coordinate 134,982,527 of OW026523.1, read as the reverse complement.
ACATCTCGTTAGACCGTATTGCATAAGTGTAACCTTTTTATTAAATTCTCAAAATTTAAATAAATCAGATCACCAATTTTTAAATTCTATACTTGTTTATTACATTAATTTTTCCTTATTTTTACATAATTTTTTCTATTTGTAGCAGCACAATTATTTTAATTAAAAAGTTAAACATATGTAGTTTCACTCATAACTCAAAAACTTATGTGATTTTCAATGTCACTTGCTACAGCTCGCAGCGTATTCAAATATATTTTTTTCACTTCATCAACGTTTAAATAAAGTTTATACTTCTATGTATCTCTGTAATAATAACATTATTTATTTATTATATAATATGTTTAAATTAGCCTTTTGGGCTTTAATTAATGCTTTATATTTATAGCTATTATCCTCTAGATAAGATAATTTTTTAAAAGTCATTTCTCTTTCATTCACTTTGATTAGATAAATAACTAAATTCGCAATATTTTTAATGTTGGCTCTTTCATTCAATTTAAATAACAATTGTTTTCAAAATAAATATAAACAATATAAATAATAAACATATATTGCACAAATACAATTTATTGCGATTCATTTAATTTCCTAATAATAACATGATCCAAATATTGTAATTTGATCGATTGATCTTTAACAGGAAATTTATTTATAAAAACAAAACTCATAATATTAGACCAACAAAGAAAAATATATTTGCATATGTGCATGTGTAAGTCGTTTTATAAATCATTCACACTATATAAATATAAAATCAAATTTAATATAGAGGGATTTATGAATCGATAGTTTTCAAAATTCATTTGCTTATTATTTATTATATGTATATATGCATACATACATACATACATATCTTTTTAGCTTCTTTTGTTTAAAATAATATTTTTTTCTTTTTTATCTTTAAAGTTATCATAAAAGTTTTATTTAGGTATAAAATATTAAAGTGCAGCTAGAATTTAAGCACTTATTTTGAGAAATGTTATATGAAAGTTCTATAACTTGAACCTATAAACATTAATTCTTTTTTCAACATTTTATTTTGTCTGCAAATAAATAAAGAAATAACATAAACCATATGGCTCAAATTTTATATAATTTCGTTCCTTAATTAGGTTTAACTAACTAAACAATGATCTGTTTTTTTTTACCAAAAATATTGGCTAAATTAGTTCAATATTTTTTGGCAGCAGAATTATTTTTGATGAAATATGACTTTAAATTAATTTCCGGTTTTGTTTTAGTTAAATTCCATTTAATTTCAAATTAACTTCTCGGTACCAATTCAGTTTTCGTTCAATTCCAGTACAGTACAAGTTCAGTTCTATTTTTGTTCTAGTTCACTTCTACTTCAGTTATATTCTATACTAGTTCTAGTTTAGTTATAGTTTGTTCTAGTTCAGTACTAATTTAGTTCTTGTTCAAGTCTTTTTTAATTCCAGTTCAGTTCTAGCTCAATTCTAGTTCAATTATAATTCAATTCTAGTTCAATTCTAGTCATTCATAATTCTGTTCTAGTTCAGCTCTAATTCTGTTCTAATTCAGCTCTAGTTCAGTTCTTTTTCAGGTCTTATTCGGTTCTAGTTCAATTCTAGTTTAGTTCTAGTTCAGTTCTAGTTCAATACTAGTTCAATTCTGTTTCAGTTCTACTTCAATTCTAATTCAGATCTAGTTCAGTTCTAGTTCAAATCTATTTCAGTATTTCAGTTCAATTCTAATTCAGTTCTAGTTCAATTCTAATTCTAGTTCAATTCTAGTCATTCATAATTCCGTTCTAGTTCAGTTCTTTTTCGGGTGTTATTCGGTTCTAGTTCAATTCTAGTTCAATTCTATTTCAGTTCTACTTCAGATCTAGTTCAGTTCTAGTTCAACACTATTTCAATAGTTCAGTTCAATTCTAATTCAGTTCTCGTTCAGTTCTAGTTCAATTCTAATTCTAGTTCAATTCTAGTCATTCATAATTCTGTTCTAATTCAGTTCTAATTCAGTTGTAGTTCAGTTCTAGTTCAGTTCTAGTTCAGTTCTAGTTTAGTTCTAGTTTAGTTCTAGTTCAACAATAGTTCAATTCTGTTTCAGTTCTACTTCAATTATAATTCAGATCTAGTTCAGTTCTAGTTCAACTCTATTTCAGTATTTCAGTTCAATTCTAATTCAGTTCTAGTTCAGTTCTAGTTCAGTTCTAGTTCAATTCTAGTCATTCATAATTCTGTTCTAGTTCAGTTCTTTTTCGGGTGTTATACGATTCCAGTTCAATTCTAGTTTAGTTCTAGTTCAGTTCTAGTTCAATCCTAGTTCAATTCTATTTCAGTTCTAATTCAATTCTAATTCAGGTCTAGTTCAGTTCTAGTTCAACTCTATTTCAGTACTAGTTCAATTCTAGTTCAGTTTTAGTTCAGTTCTAGCTCAATGCTAATTCTAGTTCAATTCTAGTCATTCATAATTCTATTCTAGTTCAGTTCTAATTCTGTTCTAGTTCAGTTCTAGTTCAGTTCTTTTTCAGGTCTTATTCGGTTCTAGTTCAATTCTAGTTTAGTTCTAGTTCAATACTAGTTCAATTCTGTTTCAGTTCTACTTCAATTCTATTTCAAATCTAGTTCAGTTCTAGTTCAACTCTATTTCAGTACTAGTTCAATTCTAATTCAGTTCTAGTTCAATTCTGATTTAGTTCTATTCATTTATATTTCTGTTCCAGTTCAGTTCTTCAGTTCATGTTTAGTTCTAATTCAGTTCTAGTTTCAAATTCCAGTTAAATTTTAGTTCAGTTCCAATTTAGTTGTAATTCAGTTCAATATCAGTTCTAGTCAGTTCAAATTTCGTTTTAGTTCAGTTCAAGGTCAGTTCTAATTCAATTATATTTCAATTCTTATTTAGTTGTATTTCAGTTCGATTAAGTTTTATTTCATATCAAGTACAGTTATAGTCCAATTTTAGTTTAGTCTTTAATTCAGGTCTAGTTCAGTTTTAGTTGATTTCAAGTTTGGTTCCAGTTCAATTCTAGTTCAGTTCTAAATCATTTCTAGTTCAGTTCTAGTTTATTTCTAATTCAGTTATACTTCTGTTCTAGTTTAGTTCTAATTCAATTCTAATTCAGTTTTATTTCTGATCTAGTTCAGTTCTAGTCCAATTTTAGTTTAGCCTTTATTTCACATCCAAAGTAGGTCACTGCCCACGCATTGAAGAGAGGAATATGTAGATGAAAGAAAAATAAATTTGTATATCAAACAAACCCTAAATGGGTTAATTTGAATTATATACTATTCTTTAAAGTTCTGTCCCTGCAGTTCTGCCTCATTAATGTATTTAAAATTAGGTGACCCGTTATATACATTTTATATTTTGAATCACTTAACACTTAAATCGCTCGCAATTTAAAAGCAGTTAATTGACTACCGTAATCTCTAGCAACTTAGAGTTTAATCAGTTTAGCACGTGTGAAAATAAACCATTGTTGGCAGCTTAACTAAATACTTGGTGATCTCAAATACCAATCACTCGATCAGAGATGCCAGTGTCAAGAAATGTAGGGCTAATTTAACAAAATGCAAATTGCTCGAGATATATATATATAAATAAACTCACACTTGTAAAAAAATCCACCGCATGATGTTCAATCAAATATGAGAAAATATCTACTTTTAAGAACTACTGCAAATACACAGATACTAATTATTTAGAATTTGTATCTCTAGGTTTCATCATTCTCATAATATTTTTGCTAAACATGCATAATATTATTCTCAAATAATCATACTTTTCGTAAAGATCCCCTGCTTAGTACTCGTAAGTCTAGGTATAGTTGTTGTTATTGTAGTGGTTGTCTGTTGCATTTGAGGGAAATATCTATGGCTTCCCAACATGGAGCAAAGAAGTACAAGTTAACAACATATTGAATTTAGATTTACTCATAAGTATTTACTTAGTTAGATTGTTAGCGTTGACTAGTTGTTTTACTAAATATTCCTAGTTATTTCAATTCTAGATGCCAGAGTCAGAATGTTAGCAATGGAGAATCAATTGAAGGTGGCTATAATTAAATACTTTGATTTTAATTTAATTTTATTTTTTTATATAGATTTAATTCTTGTTATTTATTTTATTATTCATTGTATTAATCTTTTCTTTTATTGTAATCTTTTTTATTTTAGTGCGTGGCTTTTATACATTTTCTTTTCATATCGAATGCCATGCTGGGCATGTGGGGTCATGGAGCCTATGAATTTTATAATTTTCTCTTTATGATAGCCATGTTCTGGTCAATGCACAGCAAGGATTCCGTGGAAGCCATACAAACGGTAAGTTTTTCTTCTTAAGAAATATGAAAAAAAAATAAAATCAATTGAAGCCGAAATCATTATCTTAAGTAAATAATACTTAATTTGTTTTGAAGTTTTTGTACTTAAGTAGATAGGAATACATATGTTTATGACATGTTATTATTTTGTATTTTTATTCTAATGGATGGATTGTTGGTGTGAGTCTTTTAAATCGTAAAAGAGTTCAATAAACTTATCGTTAATTATAGAAAAAGTAAATAATTGTAGGATTATTGAACTATTTAGTATATTAAATAGACATATATATATATATATATATTTTAATATATTAATGAAGTCTACTGAAGAATTCATTTCTAGTTCTAGTTCAGCTCTAATTGAGTTCTAGTTCAGTTCTAGTTTCTTTGTAGTTCAGTTTTAATTCAGTTCTGGTTCCGCTGTAGTTCAGTTTTAATTCAGTTCTGGTTCCGTTGTAGTTCAGTTCTAGTTCAGTTTTAGTTTAGTTCTAGTTTAGTTTTAATTTAGTTCTAGTTTAGTTAGAGTTCAGTTCTAGTTCACCTTTATATCAATTCAGTTTAATTCTTAGTTAATTTGTATATCCAGTTTTGTATGCAACCTAATAATTTATACAAGAAAGCAACTTTAATTTTAATTCAAAAAAAAGGCTCTTAAAAAAACTACTATAAAATCAACATTATAGAAAACATTTTAGGACTTTGTCCCGCTTAGCAGAAATTCTATTTTATTATTTACAACTTTATTAGTTATTCTTGCTACACTTACATATATAAATAGTTCATTAAACTATGAGTACAAATAAAATGCAAATAAAAAATAATTTGATTTGAATAGTAAGGACATTTATTAATATTTCTAAGAAATGTTTTACTTACACTTCTGTTTGAAATTTATCAGCAAGTAAAATTTTATTTACGTTTTAACATCTTGGCCTTTTCATTTAAATATTTGCATTTAGTATTAAATATTCAACTATGACCTTATAAGTGTATAATAAAAAATATATAAAATAAATTAATCATGTAACGCTACTTACTATTTAATGCTTTTTGTTCATTTCTTAACATTTTTCTTCAGTAAAAAAATAATAAAAAAATACTAATAAAACCCATGTTTTTTTTCAAAAACACACGACATAACACCGTTGACCACTCTGACCTGATTCAAGGAATTTATTTACTTTAGTGTTTTCTCATTTAGTTTTATATTTTCGTATTATAACTTAAAACGCGAGGCCTTTCTTTAATAAACTAATCCAAGCAACACTCACTCACGCAATCACAACTATATTTTTGCTTTTCTCCAGTTAAGGAGTTGGGGTCTATAATTTTTTTTTTTTTTTCGTTTCCTTAAGTATTTTACACCATTTCGTAGAAGTAAAGAAAATATCATCATGAATATTAATTGTTTGAATTTATTAATAAATTGTGTAGAAATTCGTTGGCCTTTTTAAGGGTGATTAATTTTATTTTATAGATGTTATAAATATTATAAAAATACGCAGACTATGAGTCAGAATAGTAAATTTATTTTTAGAAATGGATGTTAAGCTAAATAGGAATTTATACTTAGGAAAATATTTTATACTTCAAAAAAGTACCGATTTTCGAAATATTTTAGTTCAGTTTTTGTTTAGTTCTAGTTCAGTTCTAATTCAGTTCTAGTTCAGTTCTAATTTAGTTCTTGTTCAGTTCTAATTCAGTTCTTGTTCAGTTTTTGTCCAGTTCTAGTTCAGTTCTAATTCAGTTCTAGTTCACTTGTAGTTCAGTTCTAATTGAGTTCTTGTTCAGTTCTAGTTCAGTTCTGATTCAATCCTAATTCATTTCTAATTCACTTTTTGTTCAGTTCTAGTTCAGTTCTAATTCAGTTCTAATTCAGTTCTAGTTCAATTCTAATTCAGTTCTAATTCAGTTCTTGTTCAGTTCTAATTTAGTTCTAGTTAAGTTCTAGTTCAATTCTAAGTCAGTTCTAGTTCAGTTCTAATTCAATTCTAATTCAGTTTTAATTGTGTTCTTGTTCAGTTCTAATTCAGTTCTAGTTCAGTTCTAGTTCAATTCTAGTTCAGTTCTAATTCAGTTCTAGTTCACTTCTAGTTCAATTCTAAGTCAGTTCTAATTCAATTCTAATTCAGTTTTAATTCTGTTCTTGTTCAGTTCTAATTCAGTTATAATTCAGTTCTTGTTCAGTTCTAGTTCAGTTCTAATTCAGTTCTAGTTCACTTCTAGTTCAGTTCTAATTCAGTTCTTGTTCAGTTCTAGTTCAATTCTAGTTCAGTTCTAATTCAGTTCTAATTCTTTTCTAATTCACTTCTTGTTCAGTTCAAATTCAATTCTAATTCAGTTCTAATTCACTCCTTGTTCAGTTCTAATTCAATTCTAATTCAGTTCTTGTTCAGCTCTAATTCCGTTCTAGTTCAGGTGTAGTTGAGTTCTAATTCAATTCTAGTTGAATTCTACTTCGGTTTTGTTGCAGTTTCAGTTCTAGCTGAATTTTTGTTCAGTTCTAGTTCACTCACTTTTTGAGATTTATAATATAATGAATTGCCAAAAACGACAAGTTCTTGACAATTTAAACTATTATATGAAATGGTGTGAGAATAAATAATTAGTCTGTATTTATTTGTTGCTTTTTAATTTATACTAAAAGGGTGAAAACACGCTAATTTTAAGAAAAAAATAAAAAAATCGATATAGAAGTTTATTAAAATTATAAATCTTAAACATTTTAATAAATAGAACATTTATTCTTATAAAAATAAAAAGAATGCAGAATTGAAAAGAAAAAACACTTACAAACTTTAGGATTTGTAATCCTGAAAAAATATATATTTCTTCTTTAAACAAAAAAAAAAAAAAAAATAAGAAATTTCTTATTAGGCTCTTTGTTATTAGATTTTTGTTTTAATTCTTTAGCCTCAAAATGAAGCTACCTATGTAGACCTTTAAGGGTTAAAATAGTTTTAATAGAAACTAATACTTTTACAAAGAACTATGTAGATACGTAATAAATTTATTCTTTATTTTGTATAAAATTTTTAAATAACAAGTATTTCTTTATGCATTTCTTATTCCAATTGAATTTATATCGTTCAGCTTAAATTACATTAAATAATAAATTTTATTATTAATTTTTTTTTTTTGTTTGTTTTTAATTACAGGCCCTAGTCATTGATATCAGCAGCATATTTTTCGATATAGTCAGCATTATTATATATGCCTATGGAATGAGTATGAACTTATCATTGTATTAAAAATATTATATTTTTACTAAAATATCCATCTCTCCCTCTCACAGATGCCTGGGCTATTACTTTTGCCATTATTAATCTCATCCTAAGACCCATTAGTGTTATCTTGTTATATCGTGAATTCAATACAAGAGGCGGTACCACTGGCTCGGTGTTTCCCACCACCACCAATGCACAACAACGTAGCTATCAAGATATTGATAGACCCACACAAACAGTGCCAACCACATCAACAGGACCTAATGTAGCGAGCATATTCTAAGCCTAGATTTTTCTTTTTTCTCATTTAAGAAAATTTATACTACTAAATTAAATTTAAACAATTAAAATTATAAAAAAAAAAAATATTTAATTAAAAAAAGACTTTCAAAAACAATTTAATTAAATAATTAATAGTGGCGGTTTTTTTTTTTTTTTTTTGGTGAAAATGTCGTGTCTTTTCTTTGTATAACTTTAATTATTGTTATTAAAAATGAAAGTTAAAATTTAAATTTAATTACCTATTATTTGTATTTTTGTATTAGAGATATTATGAAAGTAATTATTAATTATTACATTCTTAATACATTCTTAATAAATTTTTGAAATTAAAAAATAATATTGTAAAATTTTCAATTAAAGTTTGTCTTTAATTGTATGAAATTTCTTTATCTTTTGCACTGTGTATTAATGTATTTAAAGTGCGTTAAACGAAATAATAACTAGAAAGCTCTTCCAAATCATGTTAAAATTTGATTTTATATTTTGTAATTATTATAACTTTAATTTTTTTTCGTTAACGAAATAAAAGAAACTAATAATTTTCTATTATAATTAATATTTTTTATATAAAATAATTTTTCTTTTAACAAGATCAATCAGAAAGAAAATTAGGGGTATATTTTACTGTATAGCCTAGTCTATTGTTTAGCCTATAGTTTAGTCTAAATTCTAGTGAATAGTGTAATCCATAGTTACAATCCAATCTAGTCAATAGGCTATATATAATCCATTTAATTATCAAGTCTATAGCCCAATTAATAGTCTAGCATATAGTCTAGTCAATAGTCAAGTCAAAATATGGTCAATGGTCTACTCTATAATCTAGTTTATAGTCTAGTCTATGTTATAGTCTAGCTCATAATCTGTACTGTATAGACTGGAATATAGTCTAATCTATAGCCTGGATTATAGTCTATAATCTGGACTAGATTGTACTCCAGACTATAGGCTACATCGTAGTCCTGACTATACGCTAAATCATAGCCCAGACTATAGACTAGACTATAGTATAGACTATAGAATAGACTATAGTCCAGACTATAGACTAAACTGTAGTCCACATTAATACCAATCTTAGTTTGAAAATCAATCATTAAAATTTGACTTGTTCAAACTTAAAGAAATTATACTAAATATTGAATTTACTTACTTTATTCATCAAATTCGAAAAACCAACAAAGAATTTGGCAATTATTTATACTTAACCTAATACAAACCCGGAACAATTACACACCAAATTTATCATCATCATTTACTCGTGGTGTTTATTTTTATAATAAATAATAATTTATTTTGTTTGTTAAAAATTTTAACATTTTTTTTTTTTTGTTTTTATAAAATAAAATAGAAAAAATACTAAGCACTCATACGATTCTCAACGACCAACGATTATTTAACTAAAAAATTAAATTTTTTTTCTTGAATTCATAAAAAAATAACATGGAAAATTACTTTTTCTTAAATCTAAAAATTAGGTTAATAAAAAATATTATTAAGGAATAAATTTTATAAAATCCTACAAATTACTTTGAAATTTCTTCAAAGCGATTAGAAGAATTTTAGCTAATTAGATCCTAAATTTATATACAAAATTAAGTCCCTTTCGTTTTATAAGGAAACTTTCAAAAACCCTCTTTGGCCGCTCTGAATTGATAGCGATTATTTTCGCCCGCTAGACAGGGGACTTGTACCAGATTGAAATAAATCGAACCCATTAGTTGTGAGGCAGAAGTATTGGTTCTTTTCAAGCAGGAGAATAGCATATCATCACAAATGCAGTGTGATCTAAAAAGTATTAAAAGTGAATTTTTTTATATTATAATAAAATTATTTTTGTTTAATCTTGCTAACTTACTTTGTGTATAAAGAATCATTGCTTAGATCATATTTTGTTTGATAGGCTCTAATTTTAACCGGACACAAATCATGTTGGCGACAGCAACGATCCATAGTGGTTTCAGTACCTAAATCACTATAAGTATCAGCAATATCACCGGTGCCACACCATTTAGTACCTGGAAAAATTAATTTCTTAAGTATAAGATTAACTTTAAAGACCCTAAGAAATTCTCACCTGGTATAATACCACTTAATATCGACAAAGGACTCTTTGGGAATATATTCGCCGCCAAATTTAAGGCCACATTATTTTGATTATTAGACGCTGTCATAGCAGTATCTGAGGCTTTGCCTGTATTACGTGCATCATAAGTAAGTTTATCGACACGCTCACATTGATTCATTAATTTAAGCATTTCTTTGAATTTAATTTCCAAAGGGCGATTGTATTTGGAAAGATTATTTAGTAACATTTTGCCCTCTTGATCATTACTGTAAAAAATGGAGAATCAAAAAGAAAGAAATTATACAATTGCAAATACAAAAGATATTTAGCATTTACTATAAAATAAAACTTTCCTTAATCTATTTATTTATTTCTTTTAAATACTCTAACAAACCTGTTGTACATATTTAATTAACTAAATAAAACTTCAAGTACTCATATGATTATTCAACTACATTATAAATTTTATATTTTAAATATAGATACAAATATCGTATTATACTCTATTCAACACTCCCTGCTTAAAACAAACCTTGTTATTCCATAAAGATTGACAATTTTTAAATAATTCACTTCCGCTTAAAACTCTTATTATTAAACATATACTTTAACGAACAATATGCAGTCTATAATATTGTCTGTAGTTTTTTTTTTTTTAATTTAATTTAATTTTAATTCATTTAAAATCTATTGAAATAAATTTTATTTAACTGATATAAAATGTTTGCCAAAAAATTTAATATTCTGTTGGCAATTTGATGGTGTATTGATTACAGCTTTTTAATTGTTGTAAATAGGACTAAAATTATTGCAACTAATTTTAAAATAATTAATTTATAATCGGAATTTGAAAAAGGAAGTAATACTTGATCTAAATTTTACAATTATGAGGGTCATACATATGATGAAAAGTTTAAAAGAGTGCATGAACTTAATGTCATTGTAAATACAATTAAGACGGCACGGTTTTTCAGAACGATTTCCAGACAACATATAAGTTAATTTTATAGTCTGAGCTATGATTTAAGCTATATTATTTTCTGTAGTCTAGGGTATAGTTTAAACTATAGTCGATTATATAGACTAATCTCTATGCGGTATATTGACTATAAACTGGTCTATATTCTTATCTATAGTCTCCTCTCTAATCCCGTCAATAGACTGGTCTATATTCCCATCTACAGTCTCGTTCATAGTTTAATTTATAGTATCTTATAGTCTTATATATATTTTCGCCTATAGTATCGTCTCGTCTGCGGTCTCATTTATAGTCTCGTTTGTAATCTCATTTATATTGTCGTCTATAATATCATCTGTAGATTAGATTATCCTATAATTTCGTTTATATTATTGTTTATAATCTCATCTATAGTGAAGTCTCTAGTTATCGTTTCTAAAGTCATTCATAGTCTTATCTAGAGTGTTTAAAGTTTTGTCGATAGTCTAGTCTATGTTCTCGTTTATAATCTAGTCTATTGTGAAGAATATAAATGAAAGAAAAAAAATAAACTATTCAACTCTCTCGCCACATCAAGGTAACCTAAAAACTGTTTTCAACGTGAGCAGAAAACTTTCCGGTAAGAAACCGAACACAAAGATAAGAATGGAAATATGCTAACTTCTATTGATGAGCAACTGATAAAATGGAGGGAATATTTTGAGGAAACCCTCTACCATCCCTGTAATGCAGACAGCACCTCTCAAAATGATGAAGCAACCGATACCATAACCCCAATTCCATTAACAATCAGCATTGATCCCCCACTATTCACGAAATTTCAAAAGCTATTACACAGTTAAAAAACAGAAGAGCTGCCGGTATCGATAATGCCGAATTTTTGCAAATCTGCGCCTACTACCATTGTTGAAATACTACTTCCTCTATTCAGAAAAATATTGATGACTGATACTATTCCCCATGAATGGAATTAAAATACCTAAAAAAGGAGATTTAAAATCATGCAGTAAGTGGAGAGGTATCGCACTGACACCCTCCGCATGTAAGAGCCTACGTCTCGTAATGGAACATTGTAACTTAACATTGTATACTTAACGTTTATTGACTTCGAAGTGGCCTTTGATGCGATAAACAGGGGGAAAATATGGGCAGCTTTAAAATGTAAGAGCGTTCCGCGGAAACAAATTAACCTAATCAAGGTCCAATACACCGAACCGAAAATGAGCGTACTACACCTCGGAAAAAGCAGCCAACCTTTCAATACATTAAGCGTTGTAAAACAAGGATGTCTTCTCTCTCCGCTCCTTTTAATCACAACCCTCGATGTTATTCTTGCATATATCAATGATCAAAACATGGGTATCCAATGTAGAAGATCTAGAATACGCTGACGATATCGTCCTACTTGCCACAACGAAAGACAACATGCAGAGAAAGATTGATGACCTATCCCGTAAGAGCTGAACAATTTGGTTTACGAATAAACGCAGAAAAAACGAACTCCACCGCAGTAAAAAATAATCAGCCAACAACATTTACTCTAAACAACAAACCAATCCAGCATGTAAATGCGAATACATAAGGCAAGGCAGCATTTTACATTCTGAGAAACGTCTGGACATCTAATGCCCTTTCGCCAAAAACAAAGATATACTTACACAACACGAGTATAAGATCGATACTTCTTTATGGCTCCGAAGCATGGTTGGTAAACCAAACCATTAAACGTAAACTGCAAAGTTTCACAAACAGATGCCTAAGCTATATTTTAAAAATATGGTGGCCAAGAATAATATCAAATCAACAACTACTACAAATCTCTGAAGAGGAAGATATCAATAAGTAAACTAGAAGAAGAAATTACAACTGGCTAGGCCACATTCTCCGTAAGCCATACGACGAAATATGCCACGCAACACTACAATGGAACCCACATGGTGCACTTTTGCGAGGAAGACCGAAAACTACTGGGAGACGCACTATTTTCCTTGAGACGGGGAAATCTTTCAATGAACTTAAACACAGACAAAAACGAACAGCTATGTTCCTGATGGAATACGCTAATAAATATAGTGTAGTCTCTAGTCTCATCTAAAGTTCCTATATGTATAGTTTAGTCTTAACCATAATCACAGTCCAGTTTATAGTCTCGTTCATAGTCTCGCCTATAGTATCGTATATAATTTCGCCTACTGTATCGTCTTTAGTTTCGTCTATAGTCAATAGTTTCGTTCATGGTCTTATTTAAAATATCTTCTATAGCCCTTTCTAACTAATATTTACGGTCTCTAGTTAAAGATTTAACTCTTTTAAAACTCTTTTCAACTATCAATAACACTGTGCGACAAATGGTAGGGGTCAGTGATCAGGAAGGGTTCAAACTACCGGGGAAAGTTATATCGGTATAAAAGAAGTTATACGTGTCCCGGCGTTTCGCTGGGTCACGTCTAGGAATCGAGATATATCGATTTGAAGTTAGTAACTATTATATAGGAAAATTCATACCTTCACTTAATTGTGAATAAAAGCGAAACGCGTCCATCGATTTTCATGATCTATGTCTCATTTTGTTTAAAGGTTATGTGACTTTACGTGAAAGTAATAGGACTTGACACCTTTTTTACCGTTTTGGAGTTTTTATGAATTAAAAATAAAAAAAATTAAATTTTTTAGGCAAAAAATAGTTTTTTTCTTCATACATTTATTTATAACTGCGAAACTATTGCTTATGTAGCGAAACGTTGTATGAACAGATTAAAGGAAATGTAATTCCTAATTTTTTTAAATCTGGTGGTTCTCGAGTTATGTCAAAAAAAAAGACCACCAAAGGTCACAATTTCCCCTATATGATAGTTCAACTTCAAATCGATATATCTCGATTCCTAGACGTGACTCAGCGAAACGCCGGGACACGTATAACTTCTTTTTTACTGATATAACATTTCCCGTTGGTTTCAACCCATCCCGATTTTGACTGTCGCATAGTGTAATAAAAGCAAAAAAAAAAAAAAATGTCAACATACCTTAATTACTCATATTACTCATAGCACTGAGTAAGTTTAAAGGCGTTCGTACGTCCTAATTATAAAATAAACAAATTGGCCAACAATTTTAATAATAAACTTACTAAATTGTATTCAAAATATTTCGCAGTGACTTGTGCAAATATTTAAAAAAATATGTATAAAGCTGTCAATAGACAAACAATACCTTGATTTACATTTGATTTGAAACTAAAGATTTAAGTTGAAATTTCGTAATAAAAAAAAATTGGCAAAATGAAAAAAATAAATAAATAAAGCCAAGCCAAAAAATAAAATAAAATTATATATTTTTTATGCCTACGAGTATTAAATTAAGTTTTAAACATATTTAAACTTTTTTGGATAGGAAGTGTTTTATATAAAAAAGAAGGATCCAAATACCTTTCTTTGCAAATTAACATACACTCTTGTATTTTATGAAATCTTTTCCTTTCTACTTGTAGTATGTTTAATTAAATAAATAATAATTGCTATGTTTATTATATTAATAATATTTTTTTATAATTATATATTCATAAATAATTACACTTACTAAATTTCAATTAGTTCACAGCCCAGCAAAAGTTTTTGTGGTCCCAATTCGGTAACAGCAATTGTTGAATCGTGATAATAAATCATTATCAATGAATCGTTGGTTAAACGTTTTCCACTAAAAAAACAAAATAAAATAAATTAGAAGAAGTAAATTGAATTATTAAATAAAATAGTAATGAATTTTTAATAATTTATACAATTAAGAAAGTTTAAAATTATTGGAAACAAAATTAATTATTCCAGTAGTTTAATCATTTTTTTTCTTTTACTAAAGGTAATCTAATATCCTATAATATTATTGATATTATAGGACATTCAGACTGACGTGAAATTACGTACTTTTGGGATTTCGGCTGAAATTAAGTTGAAATTACGTAATTTCCCATACATTTTGACATTTTGCGAAATTACATAATTTTGTGTAATTTCGGCGAAATTACATTGAAATTACGATGCCCATTTCCGTGCAACTCTGTACATGGTTGGAAAAAATACTTTTTTTCAACTATGTACTGTATGTTTCAACCGTAAGAAGAAAAAAAAAACAATTGACAGCTGATCTTAAATTTAAACACAAATCTTAAAATTAATTATTAAAGTGATTTTGCAAAATGAAACCCATCCTTTTTACATTTTTAATTGTTGCAAATTAATAATTTCCAATTTAGTAAATAATTGTTTCTTATTTGTTTCCATTTCAAAATACTTTATTTACCTCTATAACAATTTAAAATGTAAACAATACATCAAATGTCATCTAGCCAGTATGAACACTCTAGATTTCATTCGTAATTTCATCATGAAATTTCATAATTTCGCGCCGGTCTGAACAAGGCTTTAGCATACTTCATGCTTATATTATAGCCTTAATTGTGGATGTTTATGTAGCCTCAATTAGGTTTGAATCTTGGATCCTTATATGACTTAGTTTAGCTTTAAACATCAAACATTATATAGTTTTAATTATAGACTCAAATCAATTGTAATTGTGCGTCTTTTCAGAATTGGTTAAGCTTCAATTGTTAAGGTTTATATAGATTAAATTGTGTATCTTTATATAGTCTTATAGTTTAGCATGAATCATGGCTTTTCATAAAGACTTAAAACTTCAATTTCGGATCTTCTGAGGATTCAGTTGAGCTTTAATCGTGTGTCTTTAAAAATTAGTCCCATTTAGTTTTGAAATTTTTTCTCGTTAAGAAACGTAAGTCTTATTTCTTTAATAGCTTGTGGCCGTTTATAAAGCTTCAATTCGCTAAAATATTGGATCATTATACGATTCAGTTTAGCTTAATCATTAGTTATTATTTAGTCTTAGTCGGGATATAATTAGGGTTCTTAAAACAGACTTAATTCAGCTAAAATCATGGGGCTCTTTAGAAATTGTGAAAGTTTATAAAGCTTTAATCAAAGAAGTTGTTCTTATGTATAGGTTTCATTGAACTGCAATCAATCGTTGGTCTTAAAAAAGTCTTCATTGAACATCAATCAAGGGGTCTTTTTATAAATTAATTTAGTTTCAATTGAGCTTCAATCATGGATCTTTATTGAGCATCAAACATGGGTCTGTTAAGAAATTAATTTAGCTTCAATCGAACTCCAATTTATATATCTCAATTAACCTTAAATTTTTTAGATTTAATTGTGTTTCAATCGATTTTTAATCGTGGGATTTATATAGTCTTAATTAAATGCCAATTCGAAGTTTTTAAGACTCGGTTTAAGTTTAATTGCAAGTAGTTTTGAAACTTATTTTAGCTATAATTGAGAGTCTTTAAAAAATCTAGATTGAAATGTAATTTTAAGCCTTTATATAAATTTAACTAATTAAGGCTAGTTTTAGGACTTAGTGTTATATAAACTTAACTCATTAAGGCTAGTTTTAGGACTCAGTTTAGCATTCTCTGTGGGTCTTTATAAAATTTTAATTTAATTTTAAAAATGGGTCTTCATAGGACTAAATATAGACTAAAACTTGCATAATTTTAAGTATTAGTTTATATAGTCTAAATTAAGTTTCAATCGTGAAAATTTTTAGGACTAAGTTTAGATTTAATTGTGTCTCAATTGAGTTTTAGTCATGGTTGTTTATATAAATTAAATTGAACTTCTATCAGGAGCATTTTTTAGGCTTGGTTTAGCTTTAATTAAGGATCTATATTTAGTCTCTTTTGTGCTCCAATCGAGAATATATAATAGAACATTAATCATTGTTCTATACATACCCCTAATTATGTATTATTCGTGGGTTTTTTCGGGACACTATTAAATCTAAAGTAACTCCTAAACTTTAGATTTAATAGTGTCCCGATTAAACTTTAAAAGTGAAATCAATCTAGAGTCTCCTTAAGTACTCTATTTAAATATAATTGTTTCCATATTGAGCTTCAATTATGGACCTATATATACTTTTAATTGAGCTTCTAGCAGAAGTACTTTTCGGCTTTAATTAAGGGCCGTTATATAGTCTTTAATGTTCTTAATCGAGAATCATTTTAGTTCTCAGGTTAAACTTTACTTATGGTGCTTTAAATAGCTTTATTTCAGATTCCTTAGATAGATTTAATCTTGAGTCATTTTACTTCTTAATTCAGTTTAAACCGTGGTTATTTAAATATGTAATTTGCTCCAATTTAATTCTATTTAATTCCACTTACCTATACGTTTTCATTTGTCTCGCACTACGATTTTCTATGATCTGCTGTGTAAACGATGTAAATGTGGGAAATCCCTGTAAACTCTGTGGAAAACTAAAGGTAAGTGTTGGCTTAGCACCGGCCGTACTTAAAAAGCCCAAAATGAAAACACTACTAGCTGCTACACAGCACAACTGTAAATGACGTTTATAACTCCAGGCGGCAGACATGGTTGTTGCACTAGAACGTTGTGTTACCATGTTCGAAATTCAAAATAAAAATAAGTTGATTTCTATAAAAATTTGTGTTTTCTTTTTTTTTCGTAAACGAAAGATCACGCTAAAATTTCAAAACATTTCAAAAAAAAAAGCGCGTTTTGTTTTTATTATAGTTTTAGTTGCACGTTCTGTTTAAAGACTGTAAAGTAATAAAATAAAATTATTTTTTTATTATTTAATTTGAGTTTAAGTTTCATTTAGTATATGTGTTATTTAGCCACGTGTTGTTGGGATTTTAAATTTCCTTATGGTTTAAAGGTTATTAATGGTTTATAGCAGGGACCGTAAATGTTATGACTTTTATTATAAAAGTCAAAAAATAATAATTATTTTCTAATTTTTATATTTTTGAGAAAGAATAAGTTATTTTAACATTTTTTTCGAGCAGACATGTTATTTTTTTATTTTTAATTATTTATTTTTTTTAAATAAAATGACATATTTTTGCTCAAAAAAAAAAAAATAATAATAATAATAATAAAATAAATAAATAATAATGATAATAAAATAATAATAAAAATCAGCAAATAACTTTCATTTCTGCTCAAATAAAAAAGCTATATTTAAATCAGTTTTGTTTAAATATTCAAAAATATTTGTCATTTTTCGGTCCCTGGTTGCTGCTTTTTGTTGTTGATTAATTTATTGTTTATTCCCTAGTCTATTTTTTTATTAATAATTAAATATAACAGGCGTTGTAAATCCCATCAAATGTGTTTTAAAAATCCTAGTTCTTTTTAAAACAGATGCTAAGGTTCTCATTTTGTAGGTAATGTTTGGTTTAAATTGTTAGACAACTTTTAATTTGCAATAAATTTAATTTTCCCCACGTTGTTGAAGGCATGGTTAGCAGAAGTAAAGCATTGTGTGTTTTGTCAAATTATAGGATTTGGTAAAATTTTGAATTGAAAATATCGAATTAACATAGTGTCTACATTAGAGATTTTTTTTATCAAGACAAACGTCAAACTTAACGCGAATTTGTGGAAGGTGGCAACAGTTGCACAAAAACAACAATATGGCGTATTCATTATTGTTTTTTATATATGCAGTTTGACAGCTATAACAACCAAAATAATAATCAACTTTTTAACTAAGGTTACCTTGTATATATTCGCACTGATTTTGACGTTTGTTTTGATATAAATTTGCCTAATGTAGATACTAGGTAAAGGTAGTTAATAAAAATTTAGCTTTTTAAAGTTTTAAGGCTTTTGAATGACTTTAAATTTAAATCTTAAACTTAATTTCCTATATTCAAATAGAAATTTTTCACATTTTCTTAACATATAACCTTAAACTTTTTTTTGTTTATAACAATGTTATATTAAACCTTAATTATTTAAAAATAAAAATCAACATAAATTTTATTTATTATTTGTTTTTTATTTATTTTTTATTTAATTATTATTATTATTATATATATATATAACATAAATTATGATCTTCAATTTTTTCCCCCTAATTTAATTATGAACACAAAATTTTAATTTGCCCACATTCCGCTGTAATTAGTTTTAGACATAAACTTCATGAAATATTTTGCAAAAAAATAAATCACTAAGCGTGACAAAAAGTGAAATTTCTTTTTTGTTTTATAAATAAATTTATAAACTAACGTTCATATAATCCCTCACTAATTTTCAGAAAAAGTGTTAAACAATTAAATTGTTCGAAACGCAATAAACTTGAGTTTATTTTTCGTAAAAAACTCCCTCCCTCCTGATGGTCAAAATATCAAACACTAATCATTTATACAAATCAAAAATGTTGACTACTTTTGTTTAAGGCCATTAATATGTCAACTATTTTTTTTTTTTTTTTTCAAAAATTTTGAAATGTTTTATTACTCAGTTAACAGCCAACAATGAAAAATTATAATAATGATGATTATGAAATCACTGTTAATAAAAATGAAACTAATAAACATACTGACATACATATCATAAAGATTTTTTTGAAGTTTAATCGTTAGATGTTGATGTCTGGGCTAAAATTGTTATTTCTCCTCAAAAAAATGTTTATCTTTTTAATTTTAGTTGTTTAGAAAAAGGCGTATTTTTAACATTATTTCTATTAATACCTTTTTATTTTTAAAACCTTTTTTAACACTTATCAAAAACAAAAGATTTGAGGTAATAAATCTTAATAAAATTAAGAAAAAAAAAATATAATTTGTTTAGGAAATTCAATGTAAAGAGTTTTAATTTTAATTGTATAAATTTTAATGTTAGTTTAAATCTAAGTTTAATTAAACTTTTCTTTTTCCTGTCAAAAAACGAAAGTTTAATTAACCCACTACAGTTCTAGTAAGTGTAAAGCTAAAGAAGCAATAATATTTAATTTAAACAAGTAAGAAAGATATAGTCGGTCAAGCCCCACACCATTGTGAATGTCCATCAAAATTCGTGGAAGGGTCGTGCATTAGACATGTGGACAATTGTGGACCGCTAATTTTGCTAAGTGTAAAATAAGAATAAATAAAAATAAAATAAGAATTTATGCACTTTAGGGTAATTCTCGAAAATGTGCTTATATATAGGAGCTATCGTAAATTATGGAGCGATCGTCATAAAATTTGTCACTGTGATTTCTACTTATATAAAACTTATTTGTGTCGAATATAAACTTAATACTAATATGTCTATGTGATTTATGCACGTTAAAGTGATTTTCGGAAGAGTGTTTTATATGGCAACTATGGTCAATTATGGACCGATCTTCATGATATTTTGCACACAAAGATTGATACTTATATAAAACTTCCTTGCGTCAAATTTCATTAAAACATTGCCATATTTAAGGTATTTATGATCGTTTAATCCCTATTCCGCGAGGACATTTGTAAGGGGGCTAGGTGAAACAATGGACCGACTATAACCAATTTTATTAGGCTTCGTCCTTGTTCCATGGAAGTCCCACGTGCCAAATTTTATTGAATTATCTTCAAAATTGCGACCTGTACTTTGTGCATGGACAGCCACCCAGCCGTCCAGCCAGCCAGACGGACGGACGGACGGACGTCGTTAGATCGACTTAAAAAGTGATTCTGAGTCGATTGGTATACTTTAAGGTGGGTGTTAGATGATTTTTTCTGTGTGTTACAAACATCAGCACAAACGCATAATACCCCAACCATCTACCAACCACCATAGTTGGGCAGAATCGAAATTTTTTGGAAATAAATCTGTAACTTCTGATCGGCTAGTTGGATTTTCATGAAATTTGGTATAGGCGTAGCGGAGGAGTGTACAATGTTAAGTTTGGAAGGGGGCACAATAAACCCTCAGGGGCGGAGCTAAGGGGGCTCAAAGTTAGGTACCTCTGACATAAAAAATTTTTAATCGCTTGCCAAATTTTTGTTTCTCGTCCGATTTCAAATATTTTTATATATTGTTGTAGGCGCTGATAAGACATGCTTACATGTCCTATTTATCTCTTATAGTTTTCAAGTTATTTGCGTTTGAATTTTTAAGCACCATAATTTTGTATGTTCTTGGTCCAACGACCCGATCAGAAGTTACATATTTATTTCCAAAAAATTTCGATTCTGCCCCACTGTGCTATGGTGGTGTAGGGTATAAATTCTTATTCTTTTATTTATTTTGACATGTGACTAGAATCAAAGTGATTTTGAAATAATTACACTTTTTCTAGAAGGCTCATCTTTTTCTGGGGGGTTGTGTCCTGTAATGGGTTAAAAATCATCTACATTTCATTGTAATTCCATAAAAAATATTAACAAGTTTTTTTTTAATTAATTAGCAAAAATAACCTCAAAACATAGTCTAATAAAAATATAACTAAATTTTAAATATTGTAGAATCATTTGTGAATTTTTATTATTATTATTTTACCCTTCACCAAAGTAGGAGATTCCAAATAAAGTTGTCCCTCCTTCTGTCCGTTATTCTATTTAAATATCGTTTTTCAAGGCTCCCAATAACTTAGGAATAAATGCAGTGTTGCCAATTTATTACTTTTAGTGCTAGATTTAGCACTTTTTAAACTCATTTAACATGAAAAAAAATGGATCTAGCATCCGGCACTTTTCCTAGCACATTTCTAACTATTTTTGGCATTTTTTAATGTATTTTGCACATACTTTTATTAATTTGTAGTTTTGTACTATAAAAACATTATCAGCATTTTTTTTCTAAAAAATGAAACTGTAGCTAAAATATACAATTGTAAACAGTTAATCTAATAGGGCATTCAGACCGACCAGAAATTACGTACTTTCGGGATTTCGGCCGAAATCAGTTTGAAATTACGTAATGTCCCATACATTTTGACACTTGTGAAATTACATAATTTTGTGTAATTTCGGCGAAATTACATTGAAATTACGATGCCCATTTCCGTGCAACTCTGTACATGGCACAGTGGGGCAGAATCGAAATTTTTTGGAAATAATTCTGTAACTTCTGATCGGCTGGTTGGATTTTCATGAAATTTGGTATAGGTATAGCGGAGGAGTGTACAATGTTAAGTTTGGAACGGGGGCACAACAAACCCCTCAGGAGCGGAGCTAAGGGTCTCAAAATTAGGTACCTCTGACATAAAAAATTTTTAATCGCTTGCCAAATTTTTGTTTCTCATCCGATTTCAAATATTTTTTTATATATTATTGTAGGCCCTGATAAGACCTATAAAAAACATGCTTACATGTCCTATTTATCTTTTATAGTTTTCAAGTTATTTGCGTTTGAATTTTTAAGCACCATAATTTTGTATGTTCTTGGTCCAGTTTTTTTCATATATATCCTAGTATTTCCGAATAAACACTCTTTTTTATCTAAAATAAAATTTTCTTTAGCAACATATAATAATTTTACACTTTTGTGAAAGGCAACTTCACAGAGATGACTTTAAGATAAAAAACAAGTCCAATAACTCAATTGGTCGTGGTACAGTGGTGCAGTTAAATAAACTATATTCTTTTTTTTTTATATAAGAAATAATTACGATAAAATAGTTTGCAATTGAGTTTTTTTATTTAGTTGTAAAAGTAATTGAATCGATGTCATAAATTAAAACAAAATGTTAATAAATTTAAATAAAATAGTTAAACAACTTATTACCCAATTCAAAATTTCATTATTATTTTATTTTTTGAAATTTTATATCAACATTTATATAAAGCATTCTTGCATTTTTAAATATTTTTTTTTCAGGACTAAAAATTATAACATTTATTAGAGACAAACTTTTTGGAGAATTTTATTTTTTGCTAAATATTAGTTTTTATTTTGTTAAATTTTTTTGTATTAATTACTTGAATATCATTTACTTAGTTAAAAATTAAAATTTTAATAAAATAACATTTTATTGGAAATTTAGCAAATTCATGTATGTATATAGTATAAACTCGATAATCTGTTCCGCCTTGTATAAATTTACATTGATTTGGATGTTTGCCTTGATAAAAAGATAGTCTAATGTAGACGCTAAGTCATTTTCAGTTTACTTTTGTTAACTAGTATGATAAAATTAGAATTTTGAAAAATCCACAAATACATTTTGTTTAACTTAAATTTTATTACTTTTTAATATCTAAAGAATCAGAATATGTTTTTATTAATTTCTTCAATGTTCTTTTAGCTTTATACTTGAAAATTAATAATATACCCCTTATTTTTACAAATATAAAAAATTTTTGTTCTCAACATTTTTTTCTAGCAACTTTTTTATTTTTAACACTTTCTAGCATTTTCTTTGTAAATTCTAGCACTTTTTCCCAATAAGATTTTGGGAACATTGGATAAATGTAATATATACATTAAAATATCGGAAATGATTCCATGAACTTTGTCATTAAAAATATAAAAAAAAAAATTAAAAAAAGAAATTCAATAATTATTATCTACATTTTTTCTGAAAGAAAAGATAAAAATGAACATTTTGAAAGAGTTTTTAATTTTTCAAACGAACTACAATTTCAAAAAAAATCTAAATTTAAAAACAGAAAAAAAATAATTTCAAAAGCATGTCATTTTTTCTGCAATTGAAAATTTTAAAAAAGTATACATTTTCCAAAAAATAGAATCTTTCTAAAAAGTACCAATATTAAAAAAACAATTTTTCAAATATATTACTATATTACTCCAAATAAGTACCTACTAGTTTAAAAAAGTATCAATTTTGGAAAAGCACTAATTTTCCAAAAATTATTAAATTTAAAAGAAATTTAAATTTCTAAAAAAACATACAAAATTTCAGCATTAGTTATAATAATTATTATAATTTTTAGTAAATATCACACATTTAAAAAAGATACAATTTTTCAAAACCTTAAAAATTTTCAATGAAAAATTTTCAGTATCGAAAAAAGTTATCAGTTTTCAAAAAAGGATATATTTTTAAAACCTGAACTATTTTAAAAAAGTACTAAATTAAAAAATACCGACTTTACCAAAATGCCACAATTTTCGAAAAATAAAAACTTCTAAAAACCAACAATTGAAACATAGACGCTATAATGTCGCGTGGAAAAAAAATTGTAAGAAGGCTCCACAAACGATGCGTATTAGTGAGCTGAATGTGGAAAAAGTTTAAAAAATTGATCATCAGTAGTTCCCTACCAGCAATTGAAAGTAAATAAGAGTTTTGAGTTTTGTCTCGAAATGGGTATTAAAAAAACTCGTAATTTTAAGTCTGTTATGAAAAAAATATTAAAAATTTTTTCGCTAAATTTTTGGCCTATAAATCGTCCTTTTATTATATCATGCGAAAAAAAAAGTTCGATATTTTTGTTTGCAAAATAGAGATAAGAATTTTATAATTTTGTTAGTTTTTAGGTAAAATATTGAATACAACTTACATTGTAATAACTATGACCTATAATAAATTATTTTCAAAAAGTTTTTTACCAAAATGCACTAAAAGGTCCTCTAGTGGAAAAAAATCTTATGGGAAAAATTCTTTAAATATTTTTCCTATACAAACTCAATATTAAGAAATTTTTGTAAGCTCCCAGCAAAAACTTTTTGGGTTTCGGTAATAACAACTACTTATTAAAGTAGTTTCTTGGTAATTAGGCGTCATTATTATTTGCCTACTCTGTATTACATTAATAAGTACTCAATAGTATAATAGCGTAGTAATACTACAATCGCGTGGATGAGTTGGCTAGAGCGCCGGATTAACAATCAGAAGGTTGTTGTTTCAACCCCATTCTGAAGCTGTTAGTTTTTTATAACAAAATGTCTAAAAAGATATTTTAAACTAAATAGAGTTTTTGTCGCTTAGGATGCTATGTGCGAGATGGTGTACTGAGTAAAACGTTGGTCAGTAAAAACGAATGGTTTGTGTCTGGCTAAGTTCGAGTCTCACTGACGGCTAAATTTTTTTGTTTTTTTTTTTATTTTTGTTTTCGTTTAGGTACATATTTTTGAGTACCCCTAGAGTCAAGAAATAACTACATGAATTTGTGGACAAGTCGAACAAAAATAACTGGTTATTCAGACAAAAAATAAGTAGTTTATTTTTGTTTCCAATTATACCTGCTAGCTTACCAGGAAAGCAAAGTTTTTGCTGGGCTATTTCGCGAAAAAAATTCTTTTCTATCTTTTGCCAAAATATACTAGACTTGAGATTTTCAATCACTGGTAGGGAACTGAAGATAAATTTAAAAAAATTTTAAATATTTTTTGCGTATTCAGAAATCCCAAAAAAGGTGTTTCCTTAGGACACTCTAATGGACACGTATAAGGGCGATTAAACCTGATTTTTCAGAATAGGAAGAAGACATTTTAAATGTGTGTAATATTTACTTATATTGCAAAAAAAACTTTATTGTTTTGAGAGTTTTAATTCATCAAACTAAGGACAAGTAAAAGGGCATATATCCATCATTTTAATAATATATAATAAGATGATCTTTTGATTTGATTTTGTTGTTCAGCAAATTTATTCGGAAAAACAAGTAAAAAACATGTAGTTGGTCAAGTTCGTTAATTTGATACCCTACAGTATGCAACTGTCAACCGATTATTATAAGATTTGATGGTATAATTTATATTTCTGTAAAACATATCGCTCTTTTACTTGAATAACGTCATAACTCAAAAAAAAGGTTTTATAGAGATCGCATTCAAAGTTTACAAATTTAATTTACTTTAATAGAAAAATAAATGACATATTCTCTTCTCAACCGTTGACCATAAAAGAAATGTATACGATATTTTTACAGAAGTTAAATCTTGATATAACTCGTACTACTACATTATTAGCTCAAAAATCACGTTTTTTGAGTTATGACGTTCTTGAAGCAAATGAAAGATATTTTTATGTAATATTATAGTGATATTATGATTTACTTGGCATTAATTATGCGCTTGATTCCCGGTCGAAAAAGGCCTTATATGGTAAAACTTTACACTAGGTTTTCTACTCATATAAAACTTATTGGCATCAAATATTATTGTAATATTTTTTATGGGACTTATGCACTTTAATATGATTTTCGGAAGTGTGGCTTGTATGGGAGCCATGGTCAGTTTTCTACTGATCTTGGCAAAAATTTGGCACATTGATTTATGCTTATGTACAGCTCAATTGGTCCGAATTTAAATGAAATCGTGAACTATATAAGGCATTTATAAACATCCATTACTAGTGTTCTATAAATATATACATATGTATGTTTGATCCGATTTTTTTGTGATATTTTGCATATATATATATATATATATATATATATATATATATATATATAAGTGCATAATATATCTTACCAAATATCGAAAAAAGTTAAGAAAACGATTAAGTTTAATGTTTATGGTTTATATGCCATTATACGTCCATGCTTCAATTATTAAAAAAAAAAATTTCAATTTCAAAAAAGAAAAATTTTTCTTAATATTTAATAATGTTTTAGACAAAAAATACCAACATTTTAATAGAGTACCCATTAAACAAAAATTAAATTTAATTTTTTAATTAAATACAACTAATTTTCCTAATAGTACCATTTTTTAAATTCTTTAAAAAAAGTAAGCATTTTCACAAAAAAGTAATAATTAAAAAAAAAAAAATAAAGTACCCACCCAGGAAAAATTTGAGAAAATGTCTAAAATCTTTACTTCTAGAACCGGTGTAATCAGAACAACTTCAAATTCAATTCTGGCACTCATGGAGTAGAACATTATTATGTTTGTAAATTCAAGGAATATTTTTGAATACTAGTGCTTGAGAACTAATTCTGTATAACTTCTATATAACTTCTCTGAACAAATTACTGGTTTCCAAATGACTTCCTAGAACTGTTTAAAAAATTTGAATAAAAAATTCCAAAAAAAAAGAAATCAAAAGAGTAGCAAAATTAAATTGATTTTAAAAGTGACCTTTATTAAATGGCTTATTAGAATAAAAAAAAAACAGGTTCTGAAACCGTTTCCTAACGCTTCTATAGAACTAATTCTATAGTTGATTAAAAACTAGTTCTACAACCGTTCCATAGAATAGGTACTGGCTAGGTAACACTTTTACAGAACTAGTTCTGGAGGTGACAGTTTCAAACAAAAATCATTGGTCGTAACGCCAAAATAGAACGAGTACAGACCATTTCCATGTGTTCTGTAACTAGTTGAAGAGCTAATACATTTTTTCCTGGAAACATTCAAATAAAATACAAATTTAAAAAAGTGCTAATTAAAAAAAATGTATTGCTTCATTTTCATCAATTTTAATTAAAAATTTCCCATTTAAAATATTGCGAATTTTCTAAAAAATAGTATAATTTTTCAATAAAGTCCAATTCTCAAAGAAAAAGTACCAATATTAAAAAATTGCCCATTTTTAAAACAAGAACTAATTTAAAAAAGTTTTAAATTAAAAAAATTCAAAAATTGTAAAAAGTGCATAATTAAAAACCATAAAAAAATACCGATTATTAAAGCAAAAAAAAAAAAATAGTAGTATGTACCTATTTCCAAAAATAAAAATCTTTAAAAAGTATTATTTAAAAAAAAGGGATAAATTTTAAAAAAATGTTCCGTTTCTTTAAAAAAACTTTGAATATCAAATAAAAAAAATTAAAAAAAGTTTAAGGAAAAACGTTAAGGATATTATGCCATAACTTGTTTTATATTTAATTTCATATAATTATTTTCAAGAAATTATGAAAATTTGGATAATATGTTTCCATTGGCGAGTTTTGGGGAATCCATGTTATTTTGAGCAAAACGAGTTATTTTCGACTTGTTTTCGAAATATTTTTCGAACTGGTTTTATCTTACATAGTGTCTACATTAGAGATTTTTTTATCATGACAAACGTCAAACTTAACGCGAATTGTGTGAGGTGGCAACAGTTGCAAAAAACAACAATATGGCGTATTCATAATTGTTTTTTATTTATGCAGTTTGACAACTGTAACAACCAATATAATAATCAGCTGTTTAACTACGGTTACCTTGTATATATTCGCATTGATTTTGACGATTGTTTTGATAAAAATTTGCCTAATGTAGACACTAAGTTAGCAACACTGCGATGTGTCTAGGATAAAACAAAAAATATCGTTGGTATCCATTTAAACTGAATGTTTTTATCGAAAAATTACATCAAATCTTACGATTTTTTATTTTATGTTAAACAAGTAAAAATTTTTAAAAATAAAGAAAAATGTGAATTGAGTTAAGTGTTAAGAAAAATGTTTTAATAATTAGTGAAATAATAATTGGTAAGAATTTATTTGTGAAAGAAAATGTTAGAAATAGTTCGAAAACGAGTCAGGCCAGTGAAAACACTTTCAAGTGTTTTATTCGAAATATGTTGTTTTGAACTCAGTAGAAACATAATATTAAATGTTGTATAAATTTGAAATTAAGTTCCAATTTTATAAATAAGATTTGAATCTTCAAAAAATTAAAATTTTTATTTTTGTTTTTTAATTTTGAATTAAATTTAAGGGCCTAATTTTTTAAAACAACACCTCACTTTGAAAATTTTTCATATAAATTGTAATGAGATTAACAAAATAAGGTGGTAAGTATTTGAATTTTCCATCAAATTAACTTTCATTAAGGTCAGGTGTTTCAAATTAAGTTCTGATATATATAAAAAAAAATATTCCTAATATAAATAAAAATATTCATAAAATACTATTTTAAAGATATTGATTTTAAAGATTATTTTAAAACCTTTTTTTATTTATGTATGACATGTTTTTGCCATAAAATTTATAATTAAAAAAATAAGCGAAACTTTTATTAAGTTATTCAATAAATGTATAGGCCCAGCTTCTGATAATCGGTTACTTTATGACATCAATTCATAATTAATTTAAATCTAAATCAAGGTTAAAACCGTAATAATTGGCAACTGCAACGCAAGTCAAGCAAAATAATTACTAATTTTGCAATTCATTTATTTCTTTTTTTTTTTTCAAATAAACTAAGAAAAACTTTAAAACATAAATTTAAAATCTTCATTGACAAAGTCCAAAGACACTTAATAACAACTTGTCATAGGTCAGGTTATTAAAAGTTATAAAAAAAAGCTAAAAAGATCTCTTGAAAAAAAACAAAACAAATAAAAAAATATAAACATAAGAAAAAAAGCAGAAAAAACAACAATATTTGTTTGTTTGTTTTCTGTTGTCATTTACAGCAATGACAACAACTAACTATGTTATATGTATACTACCACCTTCTCAGTCTTTTTTTTTCACCATTATTGTTATTATTTGATAACAACAACTACTTACAGGTAAACAAGTTTACTACAAAAAAAAAACTTTCACAATCTTTTTATTTTTAATTGTTAGTTCAATGTTGTTGTTATTAACTAAATAAAAAAAGTAAAAGAAGAAGAATAATCAGGAGATTAATAACAGACATTTGCCGAGTTTTTTTTTTATTATTATAAAAAAAAAACATGATCCAATGTCTGCTGGTTGGTTGCTTGGTTAATGATCTTTAAAAGCTTTTGCTGCAGCACAAAAATGCTCCAATTGAATTTATGATGTTTCGCTTTTAAATAGATAAAAATAAAAAAAACTTAACATGTGAATGTTATAATTGGACGGACGAATGATTTGTACAAAATGTTAAACGAAAGAAAAGTTTCAAGTAGAAGAAATCAAAATCATCGCATCATTATAATTCGATATTAAGGCGATGAGATGTGAAAAAATGACACTGTTAACAGTTGGCAATGAAAATTAAAAACAAGAATATTGGAATAAGTTTAATTTTGCTGTTTTCATTTCTATAACAATTTCACAGTAAAGATCAAAAGTGCAAGTAATTAAACTAAAATTGTTATACTTAGACATTTTAATTGTTTAGGAAAATTTATATTAATTGGTAATTGCAACAAGTTTAAAAGTATTAAAGTGATTTAATTTAAGAGATTAATAGTCTTAAAGCTTAAAGTATAAATGAGGTAACTGATTTTATGATAAATAGAATAATAAATATAAACGCGTCTTAGTTGTTCATCTTAAATAAAAACTCCCTAGGAGAAAGAGATCTGACACATAACTTGTCACGTAACTCGTTCTTAAGTGATAGGAATCAATTCTAGTTCTAACCTTTATATGAGAGACATCTATCACTTTAACATGGCTCTAGTTTAGGAGCGTGAAATTGATACATATATCTGGTCGCTGAACTAATTACTAATTGCATTACTATTTTTATTCATTATCAGGGCAACCAAAAATATGTAAAACCATATTTTTGTCCTGGGATTCAAATGAACCAAACTGTTAGTTATTTATCCGTATTAGACAATTTTAAGCATTCTGACATCGATTTGTTACAGCATATTTTTGCATACCTTAATTAGAACAGTATATTTTTGCACATTTTGGGCTTAGCAGTACAATTTCTCATATTTTCATATAAAATCCTTATTTTATACCAGCAAAAACTTTGCTTTCCTGGTAAGCTAGCAGGTATAATTGGAAACAAAAATAAACTACCTATTTTTTGCCTAAATAACTAGTTATTTTTGTTCGAGTTGTCCACAAATTCACGTAATTTTTTGACTCTAGGAGTACTCAAAAATATGTACCTAAACGAAAAAAAAAAAAAAAAATAAAAAAAAACAAAAAAATTTTGCAGTCAGTGAGACTCGAACTGGGACACACACTAACCATTCGTTTTTACTGACTAACGTCTTACTCAGTACACCATCTCGCACATATCATCCTAAGCGTCAAAAACTCAATTTAGTTTAAAATATCTTTTTAGACATTTTGTTATAAAAAACTAACAGCTTCAGAATGGGGTTGAACCAACTACCTTCTGGTTGTTAATCCGGCGCTCTAGCCAATTCATCCACGTGATTTCAGTATTACTGCGCTATTATACTATTGAGTACTTATTAATGTAATACAGAGTAGGCAAATAATAATGACGCCTCATTATCAAGCAAACTACTTTAATAAATAGTTGTTATTACCGAAAACCAAAAAGTTTTTGCTGTGATGTTATATTTTAGCAATTAAAATGGCATATTTCTGCATATTTTATACATTATTTTGCATATATTTCACTGAAGAAAATTATTTTGCACTTAAGAGAAAAGTTTTGCATGTTTGGCATCCAATAGAATTTTTTACATAACTTGCCATTAGTGAAATTTTCGTTTTACTGTCACATACGCTTTTAAAAACCGATTCCCTCATAATTTTTATGCAATAAATTGATAGAATTTTTTTTAAATTTCCTGATGCAATGTAAAGCTTTGAATATTTTTAAGTGCAAAAAGGAAGTATGTTTTAGCAATTGCTAATAAAAATCAAGCTACTTTTAGTACGAATAGTTAGTTGATAATTTAAAATTTAGCAAAAAAAAATAATATTTTAAGAACATATTTTTGATTTTTTTTTATACACATAAAATACTTTTTTAGAGCATATTTTTGGTTGCTCTGCTCATTAGGAAATACGATCGATATCGAACTCATCCAGTTCAGAGATACATATATTTTGTATTTACTTACTTCGTTCGGTTCGCTCTCTTTTGTAATAATATAATTTTCAAATAACACAATTTCTATTAAATGAATATTAAGGCAAATTATATAATCCTAAGTCCATTTGTTTGGAGAGTCAGAAAAAAAACTAAACTTTTATGGGTAATATATTAAAAAATTTAAATAATTTGAACAACATTTTTTTGGGAAGGGCTATTCTTTCTTCTAATATTATTAACTTATACAAAATAACAATATCTATATACTTTGTGATTTATATATCTTAAAAGGCAAGCATCAATTTATTGAACACGAATATCAATCATATAAAATTTATGACGCATATAGATGTGAAAGGGTACTTATAAAAATTATGGATTAATAATTGCGAGATCCTCCCCATAAGAAAATATGATGTTGTTAAGGAGGATAAATTTATTTAAAAATTTCTCCATTGAAATAAAAAATTTTATTCTCATTAAAATTTGCCTTTTTCAACAATATCTCTAAGAAACAAAAAATCATTGAGATCTGCCAAACAAGATAAAAAATTAATGTTTCATAGCTGATTGAAGTTTGGAGAACGAAATGGGTTAAATTATGAACAAATTTATATCACCAACACTGTTAAGACAATTCTGAAGAATCCTCGATATACAATCGGAAAAGAAATCAAATCCTATTGTTTATTTACCTGCGTTTGAACTTCGATTGAAATCCCACTAACTAGACAATATTTATATGGTGGCTGCTGAAAATTTATTCCTGATTAAGTGTGGCACCTCTAACAAGAAAAATTTTAAACCTCTTGCAAAATTCTTGTTCATCATCCGATTTCACAAAGGGAAAAAAGGGAGGGAATTAAATTTTTTGGGATATAAAGAAAATTGTTTAACTTTTTTCTCAAAA
This sequence comes from Protocalliphora azurea, assembly GCA_932274085.1. NCBI lineage: Eukaryota > Metazoa > Arthropoda > Insecta > Diptera > Calliphoridae > Protocalliphora > Protocalliphora azurea. The sequence goes on along the minus strand of OW026523.1, from coordinate 134,950,371 downwards.
AAAAAAAAACGACTAAAAGTAGAAATAGAAAAGGGAAAATGCAATATTATCGTACACATTTATATTAGATGGAAACTATGTTTTTGTAGTTTTTTATTGAATTAGAAACAAAAGCTACCTTTTTATTATTTTTTATAATAAATGCGATTTTAAGGAGGAGGGAAAATTGAAGAAAACAATTTTTTGAAATTAGGGTAAAAGTGAATTTTTTACAAAACAGAGGGATTTTTTTTATAAATTTTATCTGGCATCAGTGGGTGAAAGGTATGTAATGCAGCAACAACTTTGCTTGCCTAGTGTCGAAGATCGATTGTCTGATCAACATCCCAGCAAAAACTTTTTGGTTTTCGGTAATAACAACTACTTATTAAAGTAGTTTCTTGGTAATGAGGCGTCATTATTATTTGCCTACTCTGTATTACATTAATAAGTACTCAATAATATAATAGCGCAGTAATACTGCAATCACGTGGATGAGTTAGCTAGAGCGCCGGATTAACAATCAGAAGGTTGTTGGTTCAACCCCATTCTGAAGCTTTTAGTTTTTTATAACAAAATGTGTAAAAAGATATTTTAAACTAAATAGAGTTTTTGTCGCTTAGGATGCCATGTGCGAGATGGTGTACTTAGTAAGACGTTAGTCATTAAAAACTAGTGGTTAGTTTGTATCCAAGTTCGAGTCCCACTGACGCAAAATTTGTTTGTTTTTTTTTATTTTTGTTTTCGTTTAGGTACATATTTTTGAGTACTCCTAGAGTCAAAAAATTACGTGAATTTGTGCACAAGTCGAACAAAAATAACTAGTTATTCAGACAAAAAATAAGCAGTTTATTTTTGTTTCCAATTATACTTGCTAGCTTAGCAGGAAAGCAAAGTTTTTGCTGGGATGTAGTATTGGGGAAAAGACTAGTAATTTTTTTTGTATGAATAACTAATTTTTTTGTTCGCTTTGTCCAGAAATTCATGACCCTCGCTAACAAATGACAATGACAAATAAAAAAAAACAGCAACGAAAAAAATTGTTCCTTCTTTGTAATTTGAACATTGGCCCAAATTTACCGCCTGTTTTCAAACACTAACGCCTTTCTCACTACACCATCTCAACCTTAGTTTAATAGCGACAAAAACTCTTTTAACATAAATATAAGTTTTTGCATATTTTGTAAAATGAAACTAATAACCCCAGATTAGAGTTGAACCAACAATCTTCTGATTCTTCATACGGCGCTCTATCCAACTGATTCACATGAATCAACATTACTGTGCCATTTTATTAGTGAGTGAGTGTAGAGTAGGCAAAATATCATGACTCCTCATTACCAAGTAACAATTCAAATATTTGCCATTAACGAAAAGAAAAAATATTTTTCTGGGTAAATTGTTCGCATAATTTATTTTGATTTCATCATTGTGTTATTGTATTAAAAAATTATTAAGGAATTCTTTATTAATTATACAAATTTTACAAAAATTATAAAAACACTTGTTCTATGGTGCCAAAGTTAACAATTTATTTTTAAAATAAATATTTTAAAATTTTAATACTAAATTAAAATATTTTCTTTGAGTTTTTTTTTTATCAAAATTCAAGTGATTATCATAAAATCAACTTCATTTATACATAAACATTATGATTTTTGTAGCAAAATATGAATTAAGTGTAATAAGAAAGTGACCTCGTAAGCCCAGCCGATTTACAATTTTTTCATGATACCGTGCAAAATTATCAAATTGTTTTTGTATTCGTATGTAATATTTTTTGACGAATTTATTTACTTTTCTTCTTCATTATGTACAGTGGTTTTACACTAACAAAATACAAGCAATTGTTTTTGTAGATGTGTGGTCACTTTATAATTATATTATGAGTTTTACCTTCACAAAAATCGCTTAACGGTATACAAATTAAATGATTCATATTAAAGTTGTTAAAATCTGGTTGACAAACTATTAAATTGTTATTATTTTTTAATAAAAACAAATCCGGCACTAATTCTATTTAATGCGCAACGTTACCCATTTAAAATACTAATTGGTTCTCTTTTAGCTGCTCCCATAAATTGTGCAAACAATACTTTTTGTTTTTGTTTTTGTATTTATTTATGCATATTAAATTAAATTAAATCAGTTACACAAGTTTTGTTAAACTTAGTATATAGTGTTTAAAAGGTAGGCAGGTGTTTCAATTGATTTATTGAATTATTGAATAAATATTTGAACTTTTAGTTTTGGTAGCAGATTTAAACTTTACTGTTTAATGTTTTAATTTTTTATGTTTTTTTTCTTTATTTTATTATTTATGTTTTAATATTTTGAAATTTCTCAATAATTCTGAGAAGTGAAACGCGGTCAACACGCAATACAAATACTGAAAAAAAAAACAATGCACTTTATCAAGAAAAAACAAAAAGCTTTAATCTTAGAATCAACAACAACATCAACAATAGCAACAACACAATGCATTAAGAAATAAGTCTCGTTAAAAAAAAAACAACATACATATGTGAATGAGTACAAATATGATTGATTATACGTTAAAGTCGGTTAATATTTTAAATTATATAGAATTTATTTAATATACATTTTTTATGAAATTTTTCCTTGAAAACATACTTTTGATTTCTTAATAATTATTTAGTATTTTAATTCACTTTTAAAAAGCATCACTGTTGTTTTTATTATTACTATTATTATTATTTTTTTATTCTATTAAATATTTTTTTATTACTTTATTAATGTTTATTAAGATTTAATCTCGTTTTTATTTTATTTTTATTGTATTATTTTTTTATTATTATTATTTTTATTTTTACTTTATTCAATTTTTATAATTTTTATTTATTTTAGATATTTTGTATTAATTTTTTTAGCTTTAAACACTTTGGTGCTCGATAAACAACTAATCATTTAACTTGGCTTAAAACATTAAAACCAGCCAGCCAACCAGCCAGCCAACCAGCCAGCCAAACATTGAAAAAAAAAACGCCAAAATACATTTTTAAACATGAACGCGAGCGCTATTGTCTGTGCTTTTCATTGTAGTGTTGTAGTTGTTGTTTTTGTTACTGAAAGAGAAACTTGTCTTGAAATAAAGAGTCAATCGCTGACGCTGGTATTATTGTTGCCTTAGTTGTCATTGTCACTCTTTTTTCCCATAAATTATCACAGACTAAGCGAAAGCTTTAAAGAATGCATTAATACAATTGTTTTTGAACTTGGTTTAAGTGTCTTAACCTTTATTACATTATCCCAGCAAAAACTGTTTAATTCTCGGTAATGGCATCTACTTATTAAAGTAGTTTCTTGGTAATGAGGCCTCATTATTATTTAACTACTCTATATTACATAAATAAGTACTCAATAGTATAATAGCACAATAATATTGCAATGACGTGGATTAGTTGGCTATAGCGCTGGATTAACAACCAGAAGGTTGTTGGTTCAACCCCATTCTGATGCTATTAGTTTTTTTTTTAACAAAATGTCTAAAAAGATATTTTATGCTAAAACAGTTTTTGTCACTTGGAAAATTAAGTGCGAGATGGCATACTGAGTAAGATGTTAAGCGCTAAAAACGAATTGTTAATTTGTGCCTAAGTTCAAATCTCACTGAAGGCAAATTCTTTTTGTTTTATATTTTTATTTTCATTTAGATACATATTTTTGAGTACCCCTAGAGTCTAAAAATAATTACAGAAATTTGTGTACAATTCGAACAAAAATAGGTAGTTATTCAGAAAAAAAAAAAATAAGTAGTTTATTTTTTGTTTCCAATTATACCTGCTAGCTTACCAGGAAAGCAAAGTTTCTGCTGGGTCTAATTGTTGAAGTAACCAGGATTAATACAGATAAAGACTTTGTTTTGATTGAACTTTAATTGGTTATTGTTTTAATTTTATTATTTATTATATGTTTCAGCAAATGAAAGTTACAAATTTTGGTAAAAAATTCTACATATCAAGATTATAATAGAACAAAAAATATGTGACTAATTTTATAATTGTGTTATTCTTTAAAGTATTTATGAGAAAATATTTAATCGAAGAAAATCAGATTTTTGGTGAAACTTCAAATTATTCGTGAAATTTCGGGTTTTTAATGAAATTTTGGGTTTTTGGTGAAATTTGAATTTTAAGTGAATTTTCGCATTATTGGTGATACATAAAACTTTTCATGAAATATCAAATTTTTGTTGAATTTTTGGATTTTTAGTGAAAATTTGTATTTATAGTAAATTTTCAGACTTTTAGTGAAATTATAAATTTTTTGTGATATTTGAAATATTTGGTGAAATTTCGGATTTTTATTGGAATACCGAATTTTTAGTGAAAATTTGAATTTTTTTAGTGAATTTTTAAATTTTTAGTAAATTTTTGCATTTTTGGTGAAATTTTCTGATTCTTTGTGAAATTTTAAATTTTTGGTAAAAATTCGGATTTTTTGTTGAAATTTCTGATTTTTTCTGAAATTTTCATAATCTGTGGAATAAAAATTTTAAAACACTAAATATTAAAAATAGCGCTAAATTTTGGTGAAACTTCAAATTTTTGGATTTTTGGTGCAATTTTAGTCTTTAATGAGTTTTAGCATTATTGGTGATATATAAAATTTTTTATGAAATATCAAATTTTTGGTGAATTTTTGGATTTTTAGTGAAAATTTGAATTTTTAGTAAATTTTCAGATTTTTAGTGAAATTATAAATTTTTTGTGATATTTAAAATATTTGGTGAAATTTCGGATTTTTTTATTAGAATATCGAATTTTTAGTGAAAATTTTATATTTTTAATGAATTTTTGAATTTTTAGTAAATTTTTGGATTTTTGGTGAAATTTTCTGATTCTTTGTAAAATTTTAAATTTTTGGTTAAAATTCGGATTTTTGTTGAAATTTCTGATTTTTTCTGAAATTTTCACAATCTAAATATTAAAAATTTTTGATTTTGGTGAAATTTTCTGATTCTTTGTAAAATTTTAAATTTTTGGTTAAAATTCGGATTTTTGTTGAAATTTCTGATTTTTTCTGAAATTTTCAAAATCTAAATATTAAAAATTTTAAAATACTAAATATTAAAAATAGTGCTAAATTTTGGTGAAACTTCAAATTTTTGGCGAAATTTCTGGTTTTTAGCGAAATTTTGTGTTTTTGGTGCAATTTTAATCTTTAGTGAATTTTCGCATTATTGGGGTGATATATAAAATTTTTCATGAAATATCAAATTTTTGGATTTTTAGTAAAAATTTGAATTTTTTAGTGAAATTTAAAATTTTTGGTGAAATTTCAGATTTTTTATTAGAATATCGAATTTTTAGTGAAAATTTGATTTTTTTAATGAATTTTTGAATTTTTAGTAAATTTTTGATTTTTGGTGAAATTTTCTGATTCTTTGTGAAATTTTAAATTTTTGGTAAAAATTCGGATTTTTGTTGAAATTTCTGATTTTCTTCGAAATTTTCATAATCTGTGGAATATAAATTTTAAAATACTAAATATTAAAAATAGCGCTAAATTTTGGTGAAACTTCTAATTTTTGGCGAAATTTCTGGTTTTTAGTGAAATTTTGTGTTTTTGGTGCAATTTTAATCTTTAGTGAATTTTCGCATTATTGGAGATATATTAAATTTTTGACGAAATATCAAATTTTTGGTGAATTTTTGAATTTTTAGTGAAAATTTGAATTTTCAGATTTTTAGTGAAATTTTAAATTTTTTGTGATATTTATAATTTTTGGTGAAATTTCAGATTTTCATTAAAATTTTGAATTTTTTGTTAAATATTGGATTTTTGGTGAATTTTCGGATTTTTTGTGAAATTTGGATTTTTAGTGAAAATTTGAATTTTTTTTAGTGAATTTTGGAATTTTTAGGGAATTTTTGGCTAAATTTTCCGATTTTGGATTTTTATTGAAATTTCTAAATTTTTGTGAAATTTCATAATTTGTGGAATATAAATATTAAAATTAAATTAAATGTTTGAGTTTGCTGTTAATAAAGTGCAGCATATTTACCCTTTTACTTTTTAAGTTTAAGGGCATCTGACCCATTTACATAATGTTAACATTTTATTCAGAATGGAACAGAAAAGAAGATAGAGTAGAATGAAAGCAAAATTTTGGAAAATAAAACATTAATTAATTATCACGTGACTAGATCCTAAGTGCAAGGAACCAGACTTATTACGTTAAAACTGGCATTTTAGGCACTTTGTAACATGTCGCTGAACTATCGAAAACAAACTTAGACAGCGTCTGTAGTCGAAAGCACTGAAATTTCCCCCAGTTTTTCTGTCTACTCTCTAACGGTCACTGATAATGTTTTACAAATTTTCCTGTTAAAATTTAATAATCAATTCATAAATGGCTGAATGATGCATGACCAAAAATCTACAATATACACCAGGAAGACTCTAGATTTGTTGGGATTTGTTGATTCACAGATCTGTCATAAATTGTCTGTAATTGTAAATAAAACACTTAGTCGGAGTTCTCACACAGCAATTTGTCTTGTTGCAATTCTGAGTTTATAGGCGAAAGAGGTAAAGAGAATGTAAAAATTGTGTATTCCCTTCTGTTATATGTGAACCACGGCTTAAAACAAATAAAATGGCAGCATTGCTATCGTGTGCATCATAGATCTTTCGAGCCCACTATTACCAATACCGTTCGCAAATTTAAGTGTACGTTAACGAATGATACGCGACCGAATAGACTACATCAAGCATGTAGTGAGGAGAATATTGCAGTTCTACCAAAGATTGTAGCTGAAAACCGTGGCCAATCGATTCGACACCGAGCACAGCATATTCACCTTTCGTATAGAACAACCTGCGAATTTTACAAAAATAAATAACTTTGGATACTAGATAGCTTCTGACTTTGTATTTTAATACTTTTGGTCTAACTTTAGCTTAAATTTATTTTTAATTTAGAGGACAGGATTACATATTAAAACAATTTTTGAAATATGGCTCTAGTGAACAAATAAGCAAATATTTTCACTTTTTGTAATTTTCCTAACTTTTTGTTAAAAATTTGGAACCCAAGAAATTCTATGTATATCGATAGATAATTGTGTTCGTTTTATTGTCTGAAGATGTGTTCTTTCCATATCAAATTTTCGGGAAAATAAAATGGTGGCTTTAGAAATTTTGCAGATCTTAGTTAAAGTTTTAGATAATACATTAAAATTGAGATCAATATTTGAATTTAAATTCTATACGAAATGCGATCGATATCGGAAAAATCGTCCCTATTCGAGTTTCTTAAGATCTCATTAGTCTATTTTGACATGTTATTGAAATTCTCTTTTTTTCCTGATCTACTTATTTTTTTTTTTTTTTTTAATTATGATAAGTAGAATTAGGATTTAAGCCAAAACTACAATAAAGAAAATAAAATATCATTTTATAAAGGTTTAAAATTAAATATAAAACTGGGTTATATGCAGCAAAAACTAGAATTTTTCATGATATTTCATTGAAGATAAAATAGGAGTTAATAAAGGCCCACAATGATACCTTAAACTGGGTTCTACAAGAACTTTCAATTAAAGTTAAAACAGAAACACTTACAAACTATGATTGCAGTCTAAACAACAACTCTTATTTAATCTAAATATTTACATTACTGACCTACAATTGAAGCTAATCCTGGACTTAATATCCTACAAAATTTAAACAACTTTTTAAGATTCATCTTTGCCTAACATCTAAATCAAATCTTCCATAAAAAGCTAAATTTTAAACTTTAATCCGAAATGCTTTAGTGCCAATTATGTTCTAATCGTAGGACTTTATTTAGTCTCACTTAAGTTTCAATTATAGACATTTGTCTAGTCCCATTTATAAAGGATGGTCCAACCAAAACGCACGTGTAAAACAAAATTTCGGCAAAATGCTCACCACGGCTTCGATAGCATACCTCTATCCGATGTTCCATATTTTCAAAGTGCCGAATTATCTCATCCTTTAGCTCTTGAATTGTTCTTGGCTTATTAACGTACACTTTTTCTTTGAAATATTCCCAACGAAAGAAGTCCAAGGGTGTCAAATCACATGATCGTGGTGATCATTTAACATAGCCACAACACGGTCAATGAATTTCTCCATTATCATCTCGCGATAGCGACCACCATTCATGATACCGCCCGATGATACCGCCAGCACATAGACCGCACCAAGCAGTCAATCTTCATGTATGCACAGATATTTTCACATTTCCAACAGATCCGGTTTACTGATATTTGCGCACAATTCTCCCGATTGTGGACACATTTGGTCGATTATGCTGACCAAAAAAATCACGAAGTGCACGAAATGCATTTTGATTTGAACGCACTGCTCAATTGTGTACCTCTCCATGATTGAAGTTGTCAAACACTGAAACAAAGAAATGTCAATTTAAGTTGGACAAAAAACTTGACGTTAAGTTGTGACTCACAATTAACATTATACATTATGGTTGGACTACTCTGTATTTCACACCTTCGTAGGTATTTGTCTAGTCTATCATTAGTTTTAATTAAATTTTAAATTTTTTATTAAATTACACTAGGGCTTTAATCGTGTCTTTATTTAGTTTCACTTAAGCTCTAATAGTAGGTATCAGAAATTCTTTGCATTGTAGAATGTGGATTTTGCAATTCCCAATTAAAAAATAAAAAAAAACATATTTTCAAATGTTGAGAAAATGTAAACCTTTTGATTTCTTTACCATAAATGGAATTGAAGTCTTTTGAATGTGCCCATACTTAAAATAGTTTTTGCAGATTCCTAAGTGATTGAAAAGGTCTAGTTTTAACACCGTTTCAGATTTTTATTATATTAATGTTATATAATTAGAGTAAAATTTTTAATGAAATTTTCTAAAGAAATGTTTTAAGTCAAAGTCCATATTATCACAATTATTGGAACATGTGTTCAGATATTCAAGCTAAAGGGCCTTCCCAACAAAACGAAAAACGATACAATATCATTAATGATATCATAATTTAAATTATGTGATAAAATATAGAAATTATTTTTTCCTTAGTAAAAAAAATTCATACATTTTCCGGAAAATGTTCAAATTTTGTTGTACGTTCGTTGTAAAGGCAAAGGTTTGAAGGAGTGCACAGTGGGGCAGAATCGAAATTTTTTGGAAATAAATCTGTAACTTCTGATCGGCTGGTTGGATTTTCATGAAATTTGGTATATGCGTAGCGGAGGAGTGTAGAATGTTAAGTTTGGAAGGGAGGCACAACAAACCCCTCAGGGGCGGAGCTAAGGGGGCTAAAATTTAGGTACCTCTGACATAAAAAATTTTTAATCGCTTGCCAAATATTTGTTTCTCGTCCGATTTCAAATATTTTTATATATTTTATATTTTATATTGTTGTAGGCCCTGATAAGACCTATAAAAAACATGCTTACATGTCCTATTTATCTCTTATGGTTTTCAAGTTATTTCCGTTTGAATTTTTAAGCACCATAATTTTGTATGTTCTTGGTTCAGTTTTTTCATATATATCCCAGTATTTCCAACCGATTTTATTAGCTTTTTCCTATCTAGTTAAAGAACAAAATTATCTTTTGAATAAAAAAAAAATTGAAGTCGATATCTTTACCGAGTCCAAAAATAAACGATTTTGAATTTGAAAATTGCAAAAAAGACGACTTTTTGTGTTTTTTTAGCCGAAAAAGTATTTACATTCTTTTTTATCTAAAATAAAATTTTCTTTAGCAACATATCATAATTTTACACTTTTCTGAAAGGCAACTTCACAGAGATGACTTTAACAAGCCCAATAACTCAATTGGTCGTGGTACACACCCTCCCGAATTCGACCCATTTTGTATGAAAGTTTTGACTTTAGACCATTATTTCTCAAATCCCAAAGCACGAAACGACAAGCGAAATATATTTCAAGAATCCTCAATATGTTGTTAAAAGTTTTAAATCAAAATCTACGGGCCTTCGGAAAAATGTGGATTCTATAGCCAAAAATGTAAAACATCCCATTTTTGGGAATTTTTATTAGTTTTTTTGGGAATGCAGGAAAACCCTACCCCTGATTGAAATTTGGTTAACGCGCTTTTATTTTAATAAGACCCACATTTCCTGTAAATTTCATTAAGATATCTTTATAAACAAATATGTTATTACAATTTAAAAATTTGTATTTTCTCCAAAAACCCCAAATTGGGCCTTTTGTTTGGTTTATTTCTAAATAGCGAAAGAAATTTTTTAGCATATATAATTTCCGATCTTTTGCAAAAATATTCAAGTCAATATCATGTCTCATTTCAGAAATATGCGCGTTTAAACTTTTATATTTGCAATTTATTGTATATATGACTATATTTTTACAAACTTGCAACTTTTGCCTTTAGTTTTGCGTGAATAATTACTTAGAAAATTATGAATATTTCTGTATACTTTTAATAATATCTATACACAAAATATTTTTATAAAAATAATTAATAAAAATTTTTTTTCTTTATCCTTTTCTAAGCATTCATATATTTCTATTAATGAATTTAAAATAACAAAACAAACAAAAAATGTCTATTTTAACAATAAGTATTTTATTAGTTTACATTTATGGTGTTTACCTAAATTTAACAAATGTATTTATCTATTCGTGATGGTTAAAAATTTATATATTTATGATCTAGTGGCAATGTACAGGTATTCTTTCCGCTGATACCTAACAGCAACATATAATATCAATGAATTTAGTTTATTATTTATATCGTTTTATTTTTTGATCAAATAATAAATAAATATATATATATATATATATATATATATATATATATATATATATATATATATATTGTGGAATATGTATATAAATATAAATATATATATATATCTATATATTGTGTAATATATATCACTACTATATCATTTGGTTTGTTGGGTTGTTTTTTTTCAAACTTGAATATATCTAAATTCATAATTTTATGTTTACACTCCTTTAAACTTTTGCCTTTACAACGAACGTACAACAAAATTTGAACATGCCATAAAAAAAATACTTATTAAACGTGCTCTGCATATCATCACTAAAAAAGTAAAAGAAAAACTTAACACACAAAACTTGCAACAATAACAACTATAGCAGAAGTAAACATTAATGCGATTGAGTCTCCTTCAAAGTACAAGTAACAAAACAAACCAAAAACAACAATAAAAAGAAACATAAAATTGAATGTTGTTATACGATATAAATAGTACTTATGTATTAAGTTGGGTTATTTTCATTTTTGGTCTTTCTTTTTTATAAAAAAAAACGTATGTTTTTATGCAGATGATGATTATGATGATAAAGATCATTATAACGATCGTAATGGCCATGATTTTCGGCACACACTTTAAGAAACGAGGGTGGTTTAAAGTGTAATTGTAAAAAAATAACGCAGATTGTTAAAATAACTTTAGGGTTATGTTATGATTCATAAAACCTTTTATGTGACATATAGTCATATCAAAATTATTTTAGGTTAAAAAAAAACATATTTCTCATATCTCTCTCAAGGATCTTTTATGTTGCTAAGAATCTTTTAGAATTTGTGAAAAGTTTTGTTTAATTTCAGAAAACTTTTTATTATTAAAATAATTTCCGTTTTGCTCTCGTTTAAATTTATTTGTTTTGATCTGAAATAGTACAACACAAAAAGCAAAAACCTTTGAAATTGAATATTTACAAGCTTTGAGAATATGCCTTTTTCCTTGCCAATAATATAACAATTGCATTTTTCATTATTTAAAACTGAGCTGGATGTTTTTTTTAACAAACTAATGTTTCTTAAATATTTTCAAAATATTTTTTTAAAAATTTTAAAATATATTTGAATTAAACATGAAAAATATTTTTTCTAAACTATTTTTAAAACTGAAATATATTTTCGAATATTTCGAATATATTCGAATACAATTTGAGAAATATTCTATTTATTAAAGGAAATTTTGTAAAAATTTTCTTAGGTTTGAATAGATGTTTATTGGGAAGCAATTCACAGTATATTTATTGTCTGCACGACTTTTACTTATGACCAGTGTTGCCGTTTTGGTTATTTTTAAACAAAATTTTGATATTTTATTTTTCAATGTGGTGATGATGACTCTTTTCCATTTTGGTTATTTTTTTGATAAATCAAAATTTTATTTTTATTAGTTAAAAAAAAAAAAACAATAAAAAGAGAGTGTGCTAAAAATTAATCATACATTTAAAAACTAAAGATTCCTATAACTTCTCATTCCAATTTTTAACTGACAAATGAAGAAAACAATTTAAATCAATAGAAAATATAAAGATTTTCTAATATATAACCAAAATATGAAATGAATTGGGAGATTTTTGTGAGAAAGTTCTAACGATGTAATAATTTAGAAAATAAATTAAAATTAAAAAATAAAACCGACTATGTGATATCCTACACTATTCTGTAAGTGACTTAAAGTAATACATACTTGAGAGAGAGAGAGCTATGGTTAATCTTATTTGAGTCAAATTTTATTAACATACGAGCATTCATGTGGTATTTCAGTACTTTTAACTGTTTTTCGGAAGAGAGCCCTTTATAGAAGCTATAATTAATTTTAAAGTGATCCTTTTGAAACTGAATGTTATATTTAATGTAGATACATACAAATTTTTTATAGAATATTTTAGGATTAAAAATGTTTTATTTGTGCAGAATTCTGTAGAAATACGCTTATATGTATTTAAAAAGATATTTGATATTTCAAAATATTACATTTATTTGCGAACTAGTTGAAATAATGAACCAATTCCGACCAGCTAATGATATTCTGAGTAGATTGGTATATTTTAGAGGACTCCCCAATATCGTGCTGTAGCGAATAAAAAATGTACCTTGTTAAAACATAATTAAATAAAAAAAAAAAAAAATTAAAAAGGGCACCACATTATTTTACAAATAACTGCAATAAACGTGTTTTATTAATTCCGTTGTATTTTCAATTAGACCATAATTTTATACACAATTCTTAAATTAACTTATTAAAATTTAATTTATGTGAGATTTAAAGTAAATATATTTCACTTTTAATCTTTAGATTTTGGAATTCATATTACCAAAATGAGATTGGCTAAGTTCATATAAAAATAACTCTTATTTGCATTCTTTTTCTGTGAACACATAATTATAAAAGCCAACCATCTTTTTTTTATTGCTGCTCGACCCAGCTGTTTCAATTCTAAATTTATTACAATCTGTTTTACTTTCGACATCCTGTCGTAAGGACGTGAGAATAATTAAATTCTTATTATTAAATTTTATATCCCGACCCCCTACAAAATTCGAATTTGATAAACATTGTTTTAAACAGTTAAATTTTAAATATTTTTTTTCTCCTAAAGTTTATGATTAGTATGCAAAGTATTTAAAACCTGAATAAATACATTAAGATTATATTAATTTTTATATAATAACTTTGAATTTTTAAAATTTGGTTATTTTTTTCCTAAATTGGTTATTTTTTACAAAATTTTGGTTACAAAAAAATTTTTGCCATGGCAACACTGTTTATAACGATAAAACCAACAAAATAGCCAGTGTAAGTACTTGAAAATCTAGTGCTTAAATATGGGTTTCAAAATAGATATCAAAAGTATGTACATGTACGTATGTACATACGTACATACAAAAAAGGTATGAACAACCACTTATCACCTGTTGTTTGAAAATTAACTAAAAAGAAATTTATTATGGATCCAGTTCTGCATACAAAGTTAATGTTATTTATGTATGTTTTTGGTCTGATCTTCCTCTCTCTTCAATTGTTTCATAGACTTTGGTGTAGTTTGGTCTTTTAGTTTAAAAAATAAAAAGAAAACTAATGAAATGAAGCGGTGAAATAAATATTATTTGGTTAAGTGAAATTTAAATTAACTTTTTTTTTTTTTTTTTGTTTTACTGTTGTCTCATATTTGAAATCTATTGTAGTTTTTATGTTAAAATTTTATTTTCAGCGTTATTTATTTAAATTGCTGTTTTTCGCGTTTGTTAAAAAAAAAAAAACTATTTTTAATAAATAACAAACGAATGTTAACGAATTCTATGCATGTTTAAGCACAGTGGGTTGGTAATGAGTAATAGGTGGTAAATTTGTGTTGTAGAAATCAAATGTAAGAGTTTAGAGTCTTAATTATATTTTAAAGCCATTTTTATTAAGATTAACATTTAACCTGCAATTATAGGTATTGTATATTATTTATTTCTTATTTCTTATAGGTCATAAGTATCATTTAAGCTTCAGTAATAGCTATATATTTGGTTTGTATTTAGTCCCAATCATTGGTCTCTACTGGGTGATTAAAAAATCGACCGAAAATAACAGTTTTAAAAATTTTATATCTTCGAATTTTTATTTATTTATTTTTAATTCGGAGTGTTCATTAATTAAACTAGGTATTGTGCATTTTATCGCATATGAATCAGTTCTATATCGTTTACGGTTCATGTTTTATGGACTTCTAAAGTAGGATACCTCGGTCACTTTGTCAAAAATAAACAAAGTTTAAAGTTAAATAACTTTTATGTGCATTATCCGATTTTAACAAAATTTGCATCAATGACTGATATTCCCCTTTATTATAAAATCATAAAAGTTACACATTTTCCCGACGCAAGGACTTCTAAAATGAAAAAAAATATCCTTCATCCTAAAATATTCTGAAAAAGGATTTTTTAATTTAATTTAATTTAATTTATTATTTAACATAATGTTAACAATAAATTTTTCGTCATAGTAAAATGGGATCTCAATTTGATCAGAAGTTATAACAGTTTGTCTATAGCAATTTTACTAAAAAAAATTAATACCTTCTTAAGTGTTCTGATTAGGGTTTGGGGTCTGGGAATTCACGGGAATTTTTTTTTTTTTAATTTTCATAGGAAAACGCCTTATATCAATGATTCACGTTACTCTAAACATGGTACTTGCAAGATTTTAACACATATAATACAACAAAGTTGAACTTCAAAAATACTCACTATTATAGCAAAAAAAAAAAAAAATTACTTGGTTGGGAGATTTTTCATTTTAACACAACATTTTCTTTTGAAACAGTAGACAATGGATTAGATGTAAATGATATAACTTTAATATACTTATAGAAAAAACTAATCTCATATTATATTCATACATATATGAGATTATTTTTATCAGATTTCTGAACACTATGATTGCTGCGAACAAATTTTTAGTATTTTCCAAATTTATGTTTAATTTAGTAAGAATTAGTAAAAATAATTATGATGATGTAAGTTAGAGCAATAAAGTGGAAATAAACGGCAAGCTGTTTATAATGAAATTTATCCAAGAAAATCCCAGAAAAAAACTTAATAATGGCATGTAGTTGCGGTTGTAGTTACTTTTCAATGACAACAACATACTGTCTGAATGACATAGAAGTTGTTTAGTAACTACTTATTTAAAACCTGGTATGTAATTATGATCAGATTTTTTATGATCAGATGTATTTATAATCAGATATTTAAAAATAATACTTTTTATTGAGTTTTTAGTTTAGCAATTCATATATTTAGATAAGGTATAAATATATGAAAGATTTAAGTTTTTGAAATTAAAGTTTATAAAAACTTTTTACGTTTAAATAAAAAAATAGAAAAATGTTCTTTCATATCCCAACATTTTATTTGTTATTTGTAACCTAAAATGTAACTAGTTCCTATTGTTTTGAACAGCTTGTAATGAGTTTTTGTATTAACATCTAGGCAATGACTTCCTAAAAAGTTTTAGCATCAAAAACACAATAACGTAAAAATCTGAGACACAGTTTTTAAGAAAAGTACTAATTTCATTTATATAAAATATTAAATATTTTTTTTTAATCTTAGAAATGGCGTTATACTTTTATATTATTTCATTTTTCTTTAATTCAGTATTATTTATAATATTTAATTTTGTTTTATTTATAAGAAATCATGGCCTTTTTTCTTATAACTAAAGATTTAAAAATTCTAGGAAATCCCGGGAAATTGATTTTTTTGTTCCCATTTCCCGGGAAAAGAAATATTGATGGAAACCCTAGTTCTGATACTTCTTTTAAATTAAGTATCAAAACAAATAGATGTTAATCAAGATCGACCATATAATACCCTACATGCTTGTGTGTAGGCACTAAAACGATTACCGGATGAGGGCCTTATATAGGATCTAAGGTATTTATGTAAATTGTTATTTCGATATTGGCATTCTTGTGAAATTTATGCACGTTTAAGTATTTTTCGGGAATGTGAATTATATGGGAGCCATGGTCAATTATGCACCGATCATTATAAAATTTAGTGGAGCGATCTATACTTGAACATAACTTAGTTGTGTTAAATTTTATCTTGATATTGATATTTATGTCAGATTTATGCAAACTTAATTGATTTTTGTGAAAGGGGATTATATGGGAAAATTATATATGATGATTTATAGTTATGTATAATATAACTCAAATATATAAAATTTTGTATAGATATTAACATTAATGTGGTATTTATGCATTGGAACCTACATGAATTATATGATTATTATAAAATTTAATACAGCAATCTATACTTATATAAAACTTTTGTGTGCTGAAATTACATAAATATTAAAATATTTATACGCGTTAAACCACTGTTCCGAGGAAAAAGGTTGAAATAATGGATCGATCATATTTAACTTCAGTAAATTTTTCCTTTATAACACCATATATCAAATTTTAATAAATTTGCTTTAAAATCGTCACAAATAATTCGGCGGCTTTTGTAAAGTGGGTTACAGTGGGTTAAAGGTCTGTTAATATGTTCCTGAAACTTTTAAAATAATATCAAATTATTTTGTATGGGATCAGGAATGTGATATATAGGCGACTCATTTCATCAAATAATGATTTGTTATACTAAAATTTGATTAACCCTCGTATTATGAACTTTATGAATAATGACAAAAAGATTATTAGATTTAAAGGTTCATAGAATATGAACCCTTAGCGATATGGTGCAGGTTAATACGTCATATGGAGCGCATATAGAAATAGATTATATGCCCTGAATTTAATTAATTTAATCGGTGATGGTAAAAATCCGAGCTGGGTAAACATTTTTTTGATTTACCCTACTAAGTCCCTTCCTTATAAACTCCAATTGTAGGGGTCTATTTAGTCCCACTAAAAATGCGTGTAGATATCTGCTTAGTCGCTCTTAAGCTCCAATTTTAAGTTATTATTTAGTGTCATTTAAGTACTAATCTAAAGTCTTCAGTTAGTACCACTCTTAAATACTCTCTTAAGTTATTAAACTAAACGGTACTATTTGAAGTTCAGAATATAAATATTTTAAAAGTTTGCCTTTATTGGTCAGATCACTTTTATCACACACTGTTCCTTAAAAGCGTGAGCGAAGCAACAAGTATTTTTTGTTGTCCAGTTGAACCGGTCTTTAACATCTTTTCATTACAATGAATTTTTTTTTTTTTTTTTGGTTTAATGCTTTTGTTAATTTTACTTTTATCATGTCTTGGCTATTTTGACTCATGGATATTAAGGTGTGCGTTGTTTTCCCATAGTATTACTACAACAACTATTATGGATGTCTAAGAGACTGGTTATAATTACTAAGATCATATGTATATACAGTGCGAGTACAATTATTATTTGATTGTTGCTTTGACGTATGAAATGAAAAGTGATAAAACCCACAAAAAAAAAAAAAAACAAGATAGAACCCAATTCAAAAAATGTATGTCAAATCAACAATTTACACAAACACACTTACTCTCATGCATACAACAGGCCTTTAGTAATTTGATGCATTTGAGAGCGTGAGTTTTGATTTCAAATGAAATCGAAAGCTTTTTTAAGCGGAGGTTTTTTTAAGAAATATTCAAATATTGGGTCATTCATTAAAAAAGCATCATAATTATTTGTTATTGCATTTATTTTGTGTAAATAAAAAATAACAATTATTTGTGAAATATTAAGTTTGTATTGAATTAAATATGTGTTGAGTTTTTTTTTTAATTTAAAAAAATGTAGTTTGGAAAATTAGACAAAAATATTTAGGATTTTTTAAATATAAATTTATATTTTATTAAACAGATTTACTATTTTTAGTTGGGTTCCTAATGAAATTATAATTGTGCAGGAGAAATTTGATAATATTGTTCTTTTAAGCAAAGTTGATAAATTCTAAATTAAGTTTTAAGTTAATTTATTATATTATTTTTAATGTACTTTCTTGAAATTTATTGGGAATGAAATGGCGAGGTACTTCACAGTCCACCAGTTTAGCTCTTTTCGGCCTTTTTGACTATAATTTGAACAATTTTATTTTTTTCTTTAATTTAAACAAGAATTTAAAAATTTCAAAACTTATAAAATTATGTTTATTGTACATTTTTATAACATTTAAACTCAATTTCGAAATTTCCTATCTTGAAAAAAAATTATGTATATATATATATATATATATATATATATAATTTAAAACTTCGAAAATTTACACTACTTTTTAGAATTTACTATCAAAATCAATATCGAACTTTTCGAACACCTTCCAAAAAAGATTTAATATTTTTTCAATGCAATTCGAAATTTAAAATTTAATTCTATTTTTTTAATTAATAAAAATTTCGAATATTACCAATATTACAATAATAAACAAATATTTTTTTCATTATACCTTATATATTTTTAAAATAATAAAAATCTGCTTATTATTTATTTTTATAAAGTTTGAAATTTTATGCATAAATTAAAATTTTTTAATATGATAAAAAATTTTAAAAAGTCATATTTGAATACTTTTATTTTATTTGCTATTTTTAATAAACAATTTTCGAAATTTTAACTATTTTGTAGTTTGAAAATTCGAAATTAAGATTGAAATATTATTAAAACAGGTAATATTTATTAATTTTGTTAATTAATTCGTAAAATTTTTTTAAATTTTTTTTTTCAAATTATTTGAAATCAATTTCGAATTTTCAAACATAAAAAATTTTAAAAATCTAGATTTTTACATCAATTACGTATACTAGCAAAAAAATTTATCAGTTTTTTGAAAAGTTAGAAAATTCAAAATTAAGTTCGAATTTCTGGAAATTAAATTTTTAGAATAGCTTTCTTAAATAAATTCAATTATTTTTAATTTATGGCTTTTTTGATGTGCCCGGATTTTAAATTAAATTAAGATATATTTTTTTTATACATAATAAAATGTTATGTTGAAATAAATTTAATATAATTATATATATATATATATATATATATATATATATATATATATATATATACATATATATAAAGGCGCTATTTTTCAAAATTTAGTTCTTTGTACTGTTTTAAATCAAATTCGAATTTTCGAACATAATGAAAAATTACAAAAATCCAATTTATACATCATTTACATATTTCTAATAAAGAATTTTAAAAATTTCATCAGTTTTTGTAAAATCGAATATTTAGAATTAAGTTTGAAAATTTTCGAACATGACAAAATAGTGTGAAAATTGAATATTGATTTAATTAAGAATAATTTTTAAATAAAATTCAAGTTTTACTATATTTGAGACTATTTTGTAAACTTCGAAAATTCTAAATTAAGTTCGAAATTTATCGAACATTCTGAAATTGTATAAAATTGTGAAATTAACTTAATTTAAGCTATTTTAACATAACAAATTAAATTATATTTCAATTAAGTCTTAAGTCAATTAAGTTTTAAAATAATTTCGAATTTTTAAAAATCAAAATTTAAGTTACGTATTTTAATAAAGAATTATAAAGATTTGATCAGTTTTTGTAAAGTTCGAAAATTCGAAATTACGTTCGACTTTTTTGAGCAAGTTAAAAATGTATAAATTAAGACAATTTAATTTATTCTTTTAATAATATTCCAAAAGATTTCGAACAAACATAACAAAAGGGTTTTAATATAACAAAAAAAATAAAAAAACCGAAACTAAAACATTTTCCAAAATTTCGAAAAATTTAATTTAAATTTAAAATTCAACGTTAAAATTATAAAAATAAAAATTTTTACTTCATTTATGTATATAATTTTTTAAATTCATTTGATATATTTTTTGTGATACAATCTTCAAAATACTATAAATTTTTAAATAAAATTCAAATTTTTAAGTATAAAAAAAACTAATTTTAAACAATTTTATTTTTTTATTTGGAAATTAATAAATTATTTAATTAAATTTGAATTTTTCGAATGTGCGAAAAAAATATAGAAAATTTTGTTTAAATAATTCGTGTCATTTGTTCGAAAATTTTTAATAAATTTTTCATTTATTTGTTAAATAGTTTAATTTCAAATGAAATACATTTTTTTTCCTTTTTTTTATAGTACATTTGTTTATTTATTTATTATTATTTTTGTAAAATTTACAATGAAGAAGAATATTAAATAAGATATTAAATAATTAAAATATTTCAAAAAATTGTTTTTTTTTTTTGTTTTTTTTTTTTGAAAGAAAATACAAATTCATTATAAAACACAAATAGAACACAGCGAAATTATGATAAAAAACATAAAATACTACAAAATAATTATAAGAATAATTGGTTTTATAAGTTTTAAAACAAATTATATATAAGAAAAAAAGAGAATTCTTAAAACTTTAATGAGGCAAAAAACAATATAAATATCTTAAATAACGCTATTGTTAAGATAATTCAGAAAAGAAAAAAAAATATCTGTAAAAGATAATTACATAATCAAAGAATTGAAAAAAGGAAATTAACAAGGACATGGAAAAATATTAATAAAAAAGAGTATTTATTAAAAACTACTCAAAAGAAATACAAAATCATTAGTCTGTAACAGTGATAACTAAATTTATTACTTTTTATCAGAAAATTAAGAAATATAGATAATTTAATTACAAAATTTTCAAAATTAAGAAATTATAAACAGTTCTTTAAACGTTTTCATACATAATAAAGATTTTAATAATTAGAAACAATAGCATTTACTATTAATATTATAGATATGCAATTATTATTATTATAATTATTATTATTATTATTATTATTGTTATTATTATTATTATTATTATTATTATCATTATTTTCTTAAATACTTTTTAAATTTAAATCTTCATATTATTATTTAAAACTCATAGTCCTTGTTAAAAGTTTCGTGAGGAAAAACAGAAACAATTAATTGATATGAATTTTAACTATTTACATTTTTGTTGAAATACTTTTCAAAACTTTAAAAAATATATTTATTAGCAAAAAAGACCACAATTATTTCTATTACACATTTAAAAGAAAAAAAATTTTTTTCATATTTGCACGAAAAGACAGTTAAAACAACAATGGAATTTTTATCTTTATTTATAATTAATAATTTTTAAAACAATAATTGTGCTTTAATAACAAATATTATTAAAATCAATTTAAATAAAAAACATTATTGCTATTAATTAATTAAAAAAGATCATTCGATAAAAAAAACAAAATTAATGAATTTCCACATTATCAAATTAAACCTACACCTTGAATTTTGTTTTCACAATTTATCATAATACTTAGTGTAGTAATAAAATTTTTCCAATGTAAACAAAATAAAATTAATTTTTTTAAAACCTTTTTAAATATTTCTTAAACAATAATTTCGTTTCTTTTCTTTATCTTAAAAGGAAGTATAAATTTTTGTAGTAGTTGTTGTAGAGAAGAAAAATTAGTTTTATTACTTACTTTCTAAAAAATTGATTTGTTTTGTATGAGAATTCCTACAAGTTTTAAGTAA
Source organism: Protocalliphora azurea (assembly GCA_932274085.1). Lineage (NCBI taxonomy): Eukaryota > Metazoa > Arthropoda > Insecta > Diptera > Calliphoridae > Protocalliphora > Protocalliphora azurea. The sequence goes on along the minus strand of OW026523.1, from coordinate 134,928,594 downwards.
AATCCAAGGGGATAGATAATATACTTTCTTACTACACAACACTAAAATGTATTTTTTTTTTCCATTTAGCTAGAGATTACCAAATTCACAGGAGTTGAATGAGTGATTAAATAATTTGTTGTTTTTAATTACAAGCGGTTAAGTTTTGTGTACACATGGTAAAAAATTGATATTTGATGTCCTCCAGGGAACTATCTTCATTAATAGCGGGATAAATGGTTTTCTAAAAATTAAGAAAATACAAATGAGAAACAAATTTATGTAAAATAAATAAATAGTAAATAAATAAAGCTAAAAAGTTTAAATTTATGAAATTTATGAAAAATTTAGAAAGAAGTGTCACAAGAAACTGAATTTTTTGTCCCGCATGAAACTAAATTTTCTATAGAAAATTTTTTGATCGCGGGAAACTAAAAAATTTTTTCGAACGCGTGAAACTGAATTTTTTAAAGAAAATTTTTTTCTCGAATGAACTAAATTTTATATAGAAAATTTTTTGATCACGGGAAACTAAAAAATTTTTTCGAACGCGTGAAACTGAATTTTTTAAAGAAAATTTTTTTCTCGCATGAACTAAATTTTGTATAGAAAACTTTTTGTCTTGCACAGAACTAAATTTTCTAAAAATTCTTTTTGTCTTAAATTTTATGTTAAATTTTGTTGTATTCCAATGCTTAAGTTTAGAATTTAAATATACAAAATGTTCTGAAACTACAGAAGTTTTATTCATTTTAAATAAATTCCAATAAATGTAATTTTACTTACGTCCATTGTTAAATTTTGTCCACGCAAAATATGCCAATTATCCAACATATTTGCATATTTTAAATATTTTTCATATTCTCTTAAAACCTCATAAACATGACAGAGTCCTAAATAATCGTATTCCAAACCAGAATACGAACGACCAAATAAACGTAAGCCTAGAGAAAAAATATATAAAATAAGAACAAATTAAATTTATTAGCAAAAACAATAAATGTAAATGATCTATCAATCGTTTGAGAACTTTAAAATGTGTAATAGAATAATTTAATTAAATTTGTTTTACTTTAATGGTATGTTGTCTGTCACATATTAATAGTAAATGCAATTTATTTATTTATTAAAAGAAAACTTACTAATTTCTATACTGCGCAAATAGAGCTCTTCAGCTTCACGATATTTTTTCATTTGATAATTGTACAGAGAAGCCAAATGGCCAATGGAAAGGCCAACCTCATAATCAAAGGGACCCAAAAGATCAGTTTTAATTTTAATAGCTTTTTGATGCATACGTTCAGCTTCCTGAAAGTTATAAATAAAATCATTCATAGTATTAAATTATAGATTTTTTACTTTAAATACCACAAAAAAAATATGCAGTAGTAATATTTCCTATAATTTTATAAAAAAAATTTATAAGCTAAACAATCATTATGTATTAAAAAATTTACAAAACATCTCACGTTTAATGAGCCGCCTTAATTCAAGGCCTTCATTGAATTGTTGTAAACATGATACATTTATTTATTATTATTATTTTTTTGCATTCAACGCTGCTATTATTTATACTCACCTCAAAACGATTCATTGTTTGATACAATCTTCCCAAATTACCATACAATTTTGCCGTTTGAACATTAACTTCACCAAATACTTCTAAAGATAATTGCAAAGCAAATTTATGTAAATCTTCTGATTGTTTGAGTAACCCTTCATCGTCTACACCTTCGGCCATTTTATCAAGTGCAATTTCTTCTAGCAGCAAAGCTTTGACTCTTTTAGCGGAAGCTAATTTTAAATGATCTTCTGGCACTAGATGTTTAAGAATATCGACTGCTTTTTCAACATGATCCCGAGCACAAGTGAAATTGCCAGTACTGTACTCGTGTACATAGTAAGCATATGAGAGATCTTCGTGAGCTATGGCCACATGGAAGTTGCGATTACCGAAGACACAACGTTTAATATCTAATGCTTCTTTGTAAACATTGACACTTTGATAGGGCGAATCGACGTTAAGGAGAAAGAAACCGTAGTCGAGTAGGGTGTCGGCATATTTTTGATGGGAAGCACCAAAGGTTTTTCTGTAAAATTAGGAATATTTACCGAATGAGATTTTTATTTAAATATTTCATTTCTTTGTCTCGCGTGACAAAATTTTCTATACAAATTTTTTTGTCTCGCATGACAGAATTTTCTATAAAAACAATTATTTTATTTAGAACACTTTTATAAGAAAAAATGCTTATTTCGCATGAAACAGAATTTAATATTTTTTGTACTATGAGACAAATATTTATTAGAAAAATTTTTTATCGCATGAAACAAACATGAAACTTAGTTTAGTTTAGAAATTAATAAAAATATTTTAATGTTAATACTTACTTTGCCCTACATTTAGCCTGACAAATCAACATATTTGCCCTTTGATAATCACGTTTAACAACACAGGCCTTAGCAGCCTGACGTAGGACATCAATGGCAATTCTATATAAAAGGAATTTTAATTATTAATAATACCTAACTATAAAGAATTTCAAAAAATTACCTCTCTGGTGTGGTTTCCTCAATATTACGCATGGCCATAACACTCCACATATGACTGTCATCGTATTCATTGCGGGCAAAATACATTTCTGAAAATTGTGTGTAAGTATTGGCCAACAAAGGTTTAGGTATTTCTTCCATTTCGATTTTTTTAAGTAAATCGGTAATCACATCAAAAGTACGTTCGGCTCCTTTAAAATTACTTAAGCCGGCCTCTGAATGTAAAAGTCTGGGAGAGTTCAAAAAGCAATTATTACAAATACTAACTGATTTCTGTTTTTCATTTCCTTACCTTTGTAAACAATCTAAATAAATAATTTTTAATTTCTTATCTAAAGTCATACGTTTCAGTTTAGTGGCCACACATGTTAAGATTTCTATACTCTCAGACAACCAACCAGCCTCCGAGAGAAATGAACCTAAACGCAGACCAAAATCTATCGCTTCCAAACTAAAAGGAAATTCATTTTCTTCGTTTGCATCAAGCAAACCTAAGAAATCGGCTTCTTCTAACATGTGTGATGTTGATGACATTGACGTTGTTGCTGCTGATAGCGATGATGATGATGTTGAAGTTGTTGAGGTTTTTTGTTCATTATTATGGCTTTTACAATTTAAAGCTAATTTCGCCTTGGCCAATTTAGCCAATTTGGAAGCAGTCTTGGTATTTGTTGAAGTCGTACTTTGTGCTTTAGTAGCAACATTATCGGCGGGTTGTTGCTTATAACGTCCGGTGTAGGTTTGTTTCAATTGTGATGCTAAAGGTTTACCTCTACTTATCAAGGTAGCCAGACATAAAAAGAGTTTCTGACGTGCTGGATCAAAACGTATTAAACGTTCGAAGATCTCTAAATCAGCCAATTGCTCAAAAAGCATGTCTTTCAAATCATCTCGTTGGGACATCTGGAAGTCAAAATTAAAATTAAAGATAAATATTTTCAACGACCTTTCTCAATTAATTGGGTGTGTATTTATATTTATTGCATTTCTTTTCAATTAATTTAAATCAAATTTATATTATACATATTTTTTTGTATTGTTTTTCATTTGTATTCATTTACAACTTAAGTTATTGAACTTTATGGATCACTAGTAGTGTTAAAAAAACATAATAGCCCAGAGAGATAAAATTTAGTATTTTTGTATAAATACTCGCTATGATTCGCCTCTAATCTTTAAAAAGTCTACACACAATTTTATATAATATGTATATAAGTACTAAATAAAGTAATAAACAATTGTAGACACAAAGATTAAATAGAGAAAAAAGAAACATTTACAATAATCAACCACATAATAAGAGTCAAGTTGTAAAGAAAAATTAAACTTTATTTAACAAATAATTCTTTGAAATGTTTATTTTTAGAAACAACTTATAAAGAAATTTAATTCCAGGTCGATTTAATATAAATAAATTGTAATTTAGAGAAGATGTTATATATTTTGTGTTTTAAAAGAAAAATTTTTGTTAAATTTTTTTTTATCGCATGAGACAAAATTTTCACTTAGAGACAATATTAATGACATAATACAGAATTTTGTATTGTCTTTTGAGATAGAATTTTTATTGTTTGTCTGAGACAACAGTTTTCTTTAGAAAAATTTTGGTTTAGAGTTTTTTATGTTTGCAGGAGATAGAATTTTACTGAACACTTTTTTATATAATGATACAGAATTTTTCTGTTATAAAATTTACACATGAAAAAATAAAACTTTTTTTGATTTATCGTTTTCAATTTTTATATCACAAGCCACACAATTTTTAATTTGATTTTTTTTTAATTACACAACTAAGTTATGTTCTGAGTGCAGTTGGTTAGTATGAAAAAAAGTTCTATAGACTTAGTTATTGATAATCAATTATGCTGCTTTGATATTTTTTTTTTTTAATAATAAACTGCTGAATAAATAAACAGTCTGCCATTTACCTAATTGAAAATAAATAATTTTGAGAGGCAGTTGACAAAAAATAATGCAGACGTATCGATAATTTATTTTATTACAATTGATTAAATCAAATAATTTTGATACTAGACATGCTGGTAAATTGCATACGGTTAATAAACTTGGAGGTTTGTAAAGTATTTTAAATTAATATATATAAAAGTGGTTCAAGTTTTAGATGCTACAATGAATTGTTCAATAAAACTAAGTGGAAATGATGATAAAACACACAGTTGATGCTAAAATTTTAATGGATTCTAAACTCACATGGGCTAAAATGTTTTAACATTAAGATCATATCATTGATGGAACTTTAAGAACTATATTCAAGTTTGAAACAACTTTTTCGATATTTTGTCTATGATTCGTAATGCTAAATGATACAACAATAAATTATTATCAAACATTTTAAAAGCTTTCACCAAACATTAATAAATTGCTTTAAAAGTATCAGTTTCTAAAACTTCGAATCGTTAAAATGTTCCTGAATTTCTATTATTTAATGCATATCTACATAAAAATAAATATGATGTATGTAGGTTATTATCTACATAAAATGATGAGAATATGTCATTTAGAGTAATTGAAAAAGATAAAAAAAAATTTTATCGAAGTAAATATAGAGATTATTTCTTATCTCGGTATTTACAAACTAAATGATAAATTTGTGTCTATAACAATCATTTCAGAGTAGAATCCGAGTTAATTGCGCAATTTCTATAATTACTAAATAAAAAGTTATATGAAAACTAATAATTTTTGATATAATTACTTAAAATTTTTATTACGAATTAATTTATTAAAAAATAACTTCGCACTTATCTTCAAATTTTTGATAAAATATAAATTTTATAATGTTAAATATTTCGATCTGAACTTAAAATTTTTAAACATTTCGAAAAAAGTTAAATTTTTGTAAGAACTTTAAAAAATATTATTATTTATAACAATTGATAAAAATTTATAATATTCGAAGTTTTTGAATTTAATCAAAATCAATTAAATTATCTTCAATATTTAAAAAAACAACATAAATGAATTAAAAAACAAAGATTTTTTAATTTTTAATTAAATTCGTTTTTATAAAAGATTTGTATATAAAGAACGTAACTTAAATAAAATAGTTGTAATTATAGGTTTGCGTCATAATAAAAAATTCCAACTTAAAAAGAAATAATATATTTTTATAAAAAATAATTTTAATTAAATAAAATTAATAATTCTAATTAAAAGAAACTAAATATTTTTGAGTTTTTTCCTAAAATTCGTACTTTTTTAAAAAAAGTATTATAAAATAGATATTCTTTATTAACTAAAATCTTCATTAGTACATTATCTGGTCATGTTCGAAAACTTCAAGAATTATTTAGAAAATTAATTAAATCATCCACTATAAAATCTTTGTTATTATAATATTTAGGCATGATCGAAAAATTCGAACTTCACCTCGAATTTTCGAACTTGACCAAAAATAAAATAAATATTTATAAATATTAAAAAAAAATAAAATTAAGTTTATTGTAATTTTTAAAATAAATAATTTTTATTAACTAAAATCTTTTTTAGTATAATTTTTGGAGATGTTCGAATAATACGAACTTAATTTTAAATTTTCGAAATTATCTAAAATTTTTTTAAAAATTTTATCATTAAAAATGCATTTATTAAAAAATTATTATGAAAAATTATTTGTAAAAATTTGGCATATTTAAATAATGGTGTTAATAAATAAATAATGAAGTTTTATTAACTAAAATCTTCATTAGTATAATATTTGGGTATTGAGGTAATATTTAATTACAATATTTTAATATTAATATTTTAACTATAATTTTTAAAATTCCAATCTGAATTAATATGTCCAACATTAAAAAGTTTTCAATAAAATCGTAATATATTTAAAATAATTTGACTGGTTTTTAGCGAAAAAATAATTTCACTACATTTTTGGCAAGTAAATGATCCAAGTAATTTAAGTTAATGCCCTTGACTCTTGAAAATCTAGAATTATGATGTAAAAGAAATATATATTTTCAATTAACCGTTTTGGAAATATAAATTTTTTTAGGTTTTCTACAAAATAAATAAGTTAAATTTTAATACAAAACATTAAATAATTTAATTCACAATTACTAACAAAAACCCTTTCAAAAATCAAGACTGCAAACAGCTTTTAATTAAAAATATACTTGAGGTAAAAAATTTAAATACATTAATAAAGACCTAACAAAAAGAAGCAAACAAAATTTATTAAAAAAAAAAAAAAATACTTGAAAGTCATGCTTGTCACATGAAATGCGTTATGAATAATTAAAAAAAACTTTGGGCGCTGTAACTAAAGGAACTCAAAATGGAATCGCTCACCTTTCAGCATTGACCATACAAACATTTTGTCTTCCAATTTAATTAAATAAAGTTGTAATTAAAAGAATCACAACTTACCAAAACATAAATATCGATAAGCACTCCTGGTGGCAGGTAACGTAGTTGCTGGACATTATTCAAGGTTTGTTGATTGTAATTCAATTTGGCCACAAAACAGCAAAGGCATCTTTCGTACAAGGTTTCACGACCTGTCCCTGCTACCGAAATAAGCTGTGCCATTGTCGAAAATACCACAGCAGCGCGCAGAGACTAGCAGACCAGACAGACGACACCACAACGCTAGCAGCAGCAGAAGTAGTAACACAAAAAAAAAAAAAACAATAAACACTTGATTTTTTTCTATATTTTTTCTTTAATCACACCTTTACTTTAGTTTACTTATATTTTTTTCTCGTCTGCTCTTAAATTGGTTGCTGCTGCATGAGTATTTAATGTAAAAATTTTCTTTTAATTTTTACTTTAATGGCTGCTTCTTTTAATTAATATTTCTTAAATTAGTTTTAATATTGTGCACGAAATTTTTATAAATTTTATTGAAAACGTTCAATAATTTTCGTTTTTCGAGCTGCGTCTTCTTTCTCAACTGCTGATGAAACAAAGAAATAAATAATGATGTAAATTTTGTGAGTAGTTGATTAATGGGTACCAAATGGTGAGTAATTTAACGAGTACTCTTAAATTATATTAACAGTTACTCATAAAGTTTTGGCAATAAAACAAAGAATTATTAATAGCATTTGAAAGAAAATTATAATTAATTTGAAAATATAATTGGAAGCTTTCTAATTTTTGGGATCATTCTTAAAATATTGAATGTTTAGTACTTTTTATTGAAAATGCATTGAGCATATTATACGAGTACTCATAGTTACACCTACTACAACACTAGACATCATAATGTAATAAGAAGAAGATCTCGTATGCCCAGCTAATTTACTTTTTTACACATACGTACCGCGCGAAACTATCAAATTGTTTTTGTATTCGTATGTAATATTTTTTGCCGCGTTTATTTACTCTTTTTCTTCATTTTCACATTTTTTTTCATAGCATTTTGACATTATGTGCATTAGTTTTATACTAACAAAATACAAGCAATTGTTGTTTTTATGTATATGCGGTTACTTTATAATTACATTATGACTAGACATATAATTTTCTCCTTTAGTACACGTAGTTGTTTTACGAGAGTAGTAAACAAAATTTATTGTAAATCACGGGGAATTGATAACACAAAGAATTTATGTTTCATATCCATTTTTAAATGATTTTTTTCGGTTTTATATTCATAAATAAATAAGATTTAACGTATTCTTAAAACAATTAGCTAATATTCTGAAAATCTGTTTTGACGATTTTTAGAAATTGTTACCTGCTCAGATATGAATATAAAAAGTAATAAAAGCAATTACTAAATTTAAAGTATTATATATATATATATATATATATATATATATATATATATATAAATCATTTTTATAATCACATACAAATATTTTATGTAAAATTGGCTGTAGTTTCTTAAATAAGCCTCCAAGTAAGGAAATAACGTTATTCTGTGAACACTTAATTTCTTCTTCAAAATTCGATTTCCCATTTAAAATTATAAGAAAATTTAAATTGGCTGTACTTTCTTAAATAAGTCTCTAATTAAGAAAATAACATTTATTTGTGCTTATTTCTATTTTTTATGAAAATTAGATGGTTCATAAAATTTATAAGAAAATTAAAATAGGCTGTAGTTTTCACTTAAAATCATAAGAAAATTAAAATTGGCTGTAGTTACTTAAATAATCCTGCAATTAAGAAAATAACATTAATCTGTAATCATTTTTAATTTTCATTAAAATTCGATATCTCATAAAAATCTTAAATTTTAATAAACTATTATTATAAATAGAAATTAAAATCTTAAAAACCTTAAAAACCGCTTCTGCTTTTCAGGCGATACCAAAAAATGGCAATGTGCAAAGAAATTCAGGGCTTCCAGATTTGTGGGTTTAACCCCGAATTTGGAGATTTTTTTTTGCAGAAAATGATGAACATTTTGGTTAGGGATTGGGATTTTTTTTTGGGGTTTCCAAAATATTGTGGGGAGTTTTCGAGGAAATTATGTAATAATGACATCTTTTGTTTTGTTGATAAAATTGAAATTTCAGCAGATAGTAAATAACTTTAAAGATGCTGCTGGTATATGCCATTATAGAGATTTTCTCAAGCAGTCCTAAAAATCCCAACGAGACCTTCATTTTTGATTATTAGTTTAACAAATACCAAACCTCGTAATATTATGCAGAATGATTAAAAATTCACGTCCATCTTAACCCATTAATATCCACTGTACATGATCGAGTATAGCTATAGTGTCAGCTGTTATTTTAAAGTTAAAAGAGTTGCAGTTTTTTTCATACTTATTTAAATAAGTGTCAAATAGCGACATTTGGGTAATAAAATGTTGGAAATATGTACAGATAAATATTTCCTTACTTAATTGTTTTAAAGATACCCGTATTTTGAGTATGTTGCCTCCAATTAAATATATCCCACATCAATTTGTTGCCAAGGATTCAACCCTAAAAAAAATATTTTGAACAATTTTTAATAAATAGTATTGTTACGTTTTTTTACCTTTTAAAAAACGGTGGTTTATTTCCGTATACTTTGATTGCAAATAAAAGCAGTTTAGTAGTTTAAAAGTGTTTTCATTATTTGTTGATGAGGGCCTAACGAGGGCTTTTGCTGTTACAAGATCACTTGTTATTTCTACTGGTTCTATCTCCCACAAACTGTTGTCCTCACAATCTCTCTCCATACGGGCCCATACTAAAGTTTCTGACTGTGGTGCTAGTTGCTGATGCTCGACGGTAACTAGCTCTCTCACTTGAGTCCTATTTTCATATCCGTCGTCAAGGGGTATCTCCACATTTCGTCAAATCATAGCTTTTTGTCCCATATCCAAAGTAATGCCGTGACTAATCATGAAATCAGCACCAATGATAACTTCATTCACAATGTCGGCATTCCAAATTTTTTTATTACTATATTTTGTTTTTCTTTCGAGTTGAATATTAAAAAATTAAAAAATAAATTTCTTTTCTTCCTACAAATTTGAATAGTCAAAAATAGAAGATTAGAATACACATTAAAATTGAAACGTAATATTTATCCTACAAGCAAAATAATACGAAAGTGATTCGAATTCGTATTGCTTAGAAGAAAAAATATTCGTATTGCGGAACTTTCTCCCATCGGGAGAGATTGTGCTTCGCAGGCGATACATCTGAGCATACATCAGTACGACTGGAAGAAAAATAGGTAATATTGCTAGATAATCATTTAGGTGATAAAAAGAAGTTTCCGCCAGATAATCTTCTGGAAGATGTAATAAATATATAGAAAAATTATTACTAAACAAATCTTGAAATAATATAATAAGGAAATCTTTTACATCTTGTAAAGCTTGTAGGCACATAAATCTTAACAACATAATGCACGAAAGTTGAAACGCTCACAAAAATATCCATTTTTGGCTAAAAGACACGCAAATTTCTTCAATATTTTTTAATTTTTTAACAATTTTTCCACAACTGAAAAGATTGCGACTGAAAAATAAAAGTATTGCATTAATTTCTTCCAGATGATCTCAATGGGATATCATTAATTTATTGCGGGGGTGATATGATGATGAAAAAGGGCGATATTTTGATTATAAAAGTAATATAACAAATTTTTAATTTTATATATTTTTTGTTGTTTATTGCCTAATTTTCTTTAAACTGATAAAAGTGCAAAATTAGAAAAATATTACTTTGATGATTTTCGTCCAAATAATAAAAAGAAAATATTGCGTAAATTTCTTCCAAGAAGATATCTTCCAACTGTTTATCTATATATATAAAAATGGTGTAAAAAATGTATAGTTAGAAAATTTTAGAAAATCCCTTGGGAAAAGTCGGAAAATTGGAAAAATTTAAAATCGAGTTTTTGGCTTACCAAATCAAACAATAGAAAGTTCTTAGTGTAAATCGTGGAAAATTGCGGAAAATTGGAAAGTCTCTCCGCAAAAGTAGATAAATTGGAAAAATCGAAAATTGATTTTTTTGTACGAAATTTTGTGTGAAATTATTCCTTAATGTCTTTCCAAATGAAAAAATAGAAAGTTCTTGGTGTAAAACATGGAAAATTGTGTTAAATGCGAAATGCGGAGAATTGGGAAAATCGAAAATTGATTTTTTGTATGAAATTTTGTGTGCAATTATTCCTTAATGCCTTTCCAAATGAAAAAATAGAAAGTTCTCAGCCAAAATCCGATAGAAGGCGTTATACGTTGACTTAGACTTTGCGCAATCTGACAGGTGTCATTTTGGCATTGTAATTTTCTTCAGTAAATGTGCTATTTTTCTTGCTGCAATTTATACGAGTTTTGTGTATTGTTAAACTGATTCAGTGCAATATTTATCAAAAAAATCGAAAATAGTTTTTTTGTATGGAATTTTGTGTGGAATTATTCTTTAATGGCGTTTCAAATGAAAAAATAGAAAATTCTTAGCGTAAAGGAATAATTTATATATATATATATATATATATTATATTACTCTAAAGTTTGTCCGAAGGCTTAAAATTGGGGCGAAGCGAAGTTCGCCGGGTCCATTAGTAGGGTATAAATTGTGTAAATAATTTTTCAACCAAAGTTTGACAAATATTTACAAGCTTGTATTCTTATTATGTTTACCAGGTTTACAAGTTATGAAATATTTTAAACAAATTTCTTCAACTTTAAACAATATCTTCTGGAGTTTCAATGGGCTTAAGAAACATGATCTGTTCTTTCAATGGATTGCAAAGTTTCTCAATCTACATCAGGAGCTGGAGATACATTACCATTAAAAAGCTTTAATATTCTTAGGTAATTACTGTTGTGAAGAATTTGTCAAAAAATATATGACTGTCAACCAATATATATCGATCCATGGCCAAGACCAAAACACTACTAAGAAAAATTCCAACTCCTTGAGAGAGAAAAGAAAAACTGATTCAATTGTCAAAAACCTAATTCATGCAACAACAAAATACATGTAGTCATATATATTTTGTTTTTGTGTTTTGAAAAAAATGAGTAATTTGTTTGAACATTTAGTTCGAAGTGCCTCTCACATAAACTTCTGGTTGAATTCTACGTTTTATAGGTTTGTATTGTTATATATCATGTTATATATTATGTTATATCATGTTTTGTCTTAAAATTTTGTAAAACTTTTTATTTAGATCATTGGTTTTGTTTTTGCTTTAACAAATAATACTTTATAAAAAGTCCAAATAGATTTAAAACGAAATAAAAAATTCAACTGATATTAAAATATTGCACTTACTGTTCGACTCTTCTAAATAAGGTGGTACTCCTTTTTCCATTTTGATTTAATTTTTATTTTATAAGAAAATAATAGTTTAACAAATATTTTCAGTGATTAGTTTAATATGAAACCAGCAATTAAAAAATATAAAATTTTTTAAAATGTAAACTCCCAATAGTTTACGCTGGGTCTCAAAGGGTTAGGAGGTAAATAGCTTATGAACCACGTTCCTTTTGTACATGGTGGTATATTTTAAATTTTTGAAATGTGATTAGGGGTATAACTTTTTGCAATTTTTCGAATATCAAAATTCGCAGGGCATGGCGATAATCTTATTAAATTTTTGCTTAAAACTTTGCTTTCCTGGTAAGCTAGCAGGTATAATTGGAAACAAAAATAAACTACTTATTTTTTGCTTGAATAACTAGTTATTTTTGTTCGACTTGTCCACAAATTCGTGTAGTTATTTTTTGACTCTAGGTGTACTCAAAAATATGTACCTAAACGAAAATAAAAATAAAAAAAAAACAAAAAAATTTTACCGTCAGTGAGACTCGAACTTGGACACACACTAACCTTCGTTTTTACTGATTAACGTCTTACTCAGTACACCATCTCGCACATAGCATCTTAAGCGACAAAAACTCTATTTAGTTTAAAATATCTTTTTAGACATTTTGTTATAAAAAACTAACAGCTTCAGAATGGGGTTGAACCAACAACCTTCTGGTTGTTAATCCGGCGCTCTAGCCAACTCATTCACGTTATTGCAGTATTATTGCGCTATTATACTATTGAGTACTTATTAATGTAATACAGAGTAGGTAAATAATAATGACGCCTCATTACCAAGAAACTACTTTAATAAGTAGTTGTTATTACCGAAAACCAAAAAGTTTGTTTATTTTCATTGAAACAAATAAATTTATGTGTATAAATTAGAAAAATTTAAAATTTATTAGAAAAGTAAAGTGTTTAAAATGTTAAAAATTCTTCAGACTATAAAATAAACTTAAGTTTTGTTCCTCCATTAAGTAAATAAATCCAAAATTTCACTTTCCATTGGAATGAGCGCAAAATCCGAAGCATTACCAAACATCCACCAGTGCCTGAAGATGTTGCGTATTATAATGATTCGTGTGGTAATAAATTCAAAAAAATGGAAAAAGATGGCACCTATTCATGGAAAGAAAAAGAAATACTAATAAAAATGCTAAAATTCGTAAATCCCTTGATTATTACTTGAAGTCATTAGGGCTGACGAAGCCAACATTACTTCTTTCATGGACAACTGTTCGTTAGGACTTAAATTGATGTTTTCCATGCACAACACTACCTGTTGCAAAATAATATGGGTCAATGGCATTAGTGTCACAGCAAAAAGCACATGTTTCATTATGGGACCGGCACAATGTTTAAAAAATGTTTTCAACATACGCCTTATGTTAAGTTTTTCTTCGGGTATATTAAAGGCAGCGTTGCAAATCTCACAATGATTATCATGTCTATGCATGATCCATCTTTTTAAACAGGGCAAGTGTATAAAACCCTAGAAGTGAATGTTATTTTTTTTTAAGTTTTTTTCTTCTCCTTATATTTAAAACAATTTTGTTAAGTTACCACACTTCCTTTACACATACAGGGACATTTTATTATTTCCATATCGCTGCGATTCCAACGACAAATTCTACATGAATTGTTAAATTCATTTGTAGATCTTATAGATTCTATTGAATTTTGTTGCATATTTTGTGCTTGCTGTAGTCTGTTAAATATCGCTCTTGCATTGGGTTCATCTGTGGCCACTACACTATTGTATAGACGTATGGCTGTAGCTTCTGAAAGTGCTTCTATTATTTGCTGAGTTGCTGTCATTTCTGAGTGTGCACAATGTTATTTTTGACCTTTTTTAAAGGATTTTGTTGAAAAATTAAGAAGATTTTTATTGAAAATTTAGTTTCATGTTGTGATTTTGATTATTATTATTTTTTTTTGAAATTTTGATTAAAGAATCGTTTTATAGCAGAAATTTTTTTGATAAAAATTATTTGTTTTGTTTTTATACAATAAAATGGTATTGAAATAGAATGTATAGAATATACTCTATAAACATTTGGAAGATGCCTTCCTGGAAGAAATCTTCTTTTTATTATTTGGACGAAAATTATCAAATATATATTTTTCTAATATTGCATTTTTATCAGTTTAAAGAAAATTACGCGATAATCAAATAAAAATATATAAAATTTGACATTTTTTTATTATTTTATTCTCAAAATATCGCCCCTTTTTCAGTAAGGTGTTTATCACCTTCGCAATAAATTGATGATATCCCACTGAGATCATTTGGAAGAAATTAATTTATTTTTTTTTAGCAAAGAATGGTTATTTTTTGTGAGCGTTTCAGTTTTCGTGCTTTATGATGTTAAGATTTATGTGCCTACAAGCTTTACAAGATGTAAAAGATGTATTTATTATATTATTTCAAGATTTGTTTTGATAATTTTTCTATATGTTTATTACATCTTCTAGAAGTTTATTTGGCGTTATCTTCTTTTTTTCACCTAGATGATTAACTAGTAATATTGCCTATTTTTCCTCCAGGCGTATTGATTTCTTATTGCTTAGATGTATCGCCTGTGACGCACAATCTTTCTCGAAACTTTCGCAATATGAATATGATTATTGCGGCAATAAAATTTTTCTTCAAAGCAATAGCGTATATTGTAATTTTGATTTTATGTGTAGAAATTTAAAATTCATAAAACTAGTTTTTTTATATACGTATAAGGCACAATTTAGGTCTTTTTAAAATTTAATATTAGCTAACTAATTTTTTTAGCTAATTAACTAATTACAATATATGTTATTAAACTTTGTTTGATCGAGTTACAATTGTTATAAGTACCCAGCAAAAGCTTTTTGGTTTTCGATAATGGCAACTACTTATTAAAGTAGTTTCTCGGTAATGAGGCGTCATTATTATTTGCCTACTCTGTATTACATAAATAAGTACTCAATAGTATAATAGGACAGTAATATTGCAATTATATGGATCAGTTGGCTAGAGCGCTGGGTTAGCAACCAAAAGGTTGTTGGTTCAACCCCATTCTGAGGCTGTTAGTTTTTTATAACGAAATGTCTAAAAAGATATTTTAAACTAAAAAGAGTTCTTGTCGCTTAGGATCCTATGTAAGAGATGGTGTACTGAGTAAGACGTTAGTCAGTAAAAACGAATGGTTAGTGTGTGTCCAAGTTCGAGTCTCACTGACGGCAAAAATTTTTTTTGTTTTTTTATTTTTGCTTTCGTTTAGATACATATTTTTGAGTACCCCTAGAGTCAAAAAATAACTACATGAATTTGTGGACAAGTTGAACAAAAATAACTAGTTATTCAGGCAAAAAATAAGTAGTTTATTTTTGTTTCCAATTATACCTGCTAGCTTACCAGGAAAGCAAAGTTTTTGCTGGGTAATAAGTTTATGGTGAGCCACGTCATGATCCAAATGTCTATTATAGTGCTTTTTGAACTTTACTGAATAATCTCTTTCTAAACTAGAATTTAAGCGGGAGTCCACACAAAATCGAATATAAGACATAATGTTGAGCTCTTTATAAATTTTAAATTAAGATGTAGTTTTAGGAACATTTATATATATATATATATATATATATATATATATATATATATATACATACATATATATTCGTATATATAGATCTATGATGACAACAATATTAACAATATTAACTTCATGAACATCCGATATTGAACTTTAAATGGTCCTAAAACAACAGCTTAACTTTAAATTTATAAAGAGCTATGATTAAATCTTATATATATAAAGCTTAACATTGCTTAACATTGAATATATATTTATATATATATATATATATATATATATATATATATATATAAAGCGTGATCCATTTCGAGGTTCCCTAATTTTTTAAAGAAAAAAAACACAGAAAATTCAAATTTAATGTGGAATGTTTATTATCATTTGAAAGAACATTCTTTTGCATTTATTTTTTTAAGATTATATCTATCAAATGTTGGCCGTTGCTACGACGCCAATTTTCGATGACTCGTTCGAGCATTTCGAGTGGTAACTGGCGAATGACACTTGTGATGTTTTCCTCCAAGGCCTGAATCGAAGCGGGTTTGTCCGCATAAACTTTAGACTTTACATATCCCCACAGGAAAAAGTCTAATGTTGTGATATCACACGATCTTGGTGGCCCAAAACGTGAAATTATGTGCTCACCGAAGTGTTCTCTCAATAAATCCATTAATTGATACGATGTGTGGGAAGTGGCATCGTCTTGATGATACCAAATGTCGCCGAGATCACGAGCTTCAATTTTAGGCATCAAATAGTCAGTTATCATGGCACGATAACGGTCGCCATTGACGGTTACGTTCGCACCGGCATCATTTTTAAAGAAATATGGACCGATGATTCCACCGTCCCACAAACCACATCAAACCGTTGTTTTTTCTAGATCAAGTGGCAGTTCTTGAATCTCTTCAGGTTGCTCTTCGTCCCAATGCGTCAATTTTGTTTGTTTACATATCCATTGAGCCAGAAATGGATCTCATCGCTGAACAAAATTTGCCTCGAAAACGTCGGATCTTCTTGGAACTTTTCAAGAGCCCATAGAGCGAAGCGATGTCGCTTGGGAAGGTCGAGCGGCTTCAGTTGTTGCACAAGCTGTATTTTGTACTCTTTCAATTTAAGATCTCGAAGTAAAATGCGCCAAGTCGTTCCATACGTCAGTCCGAGTTGCTGCGAACGGCGCTGAATCTACTTTCCACGGTCTTCGTGTACACTCTCAGCTACGGCCGCTATATTTTCTTCACAGCGTGCTGGACGTGGTCTATTCGGTCGAATATTATCCAATAATGAATGCTGGGTCTCAAAATGGGTGGTGATGTTGCGAATAGTACGCTCAGTAGGTCGATTATGTTGATCATAAGTTGAGCGAAGTGCACGAAACACATTCCTCACAGAACGTGAATTTTCGTAATAAAGTTGAACGATTTGTAAACGTTATTCAGGCGTAAGTTTTTCCATTATGAAATGCCAAACAATACTAAATAAAAATAACATGACAGCATGACACGACTCACACGTGATCTGTCAAAATAATTATATCTTTTATATAGATATTCATAGAACAACATATGCTTTGAATGAACCTTTAATAAAAGCTATGAGATTATTCAATAAATATTCTAATGAATTAGACTTAAGTATATCAAATCTTGAATTTAAAAATTTGTTAAACAGTTTGTTTAAATAATTAATTTAATTATGTACATTAAATTATCATTGATGTCTGTAAGGATAATATTGTATCCATAGACTGAAACTAATAAACTAAAAAGTATTTGTTCAGTCCAATATAATCCTAAGTCATATTCCTTATATACATATATATATATATATATATATATAAGTAATATAATATATATACATATACATGTATAATATATATACATACACATGTAGCAATACATTTCATTATTTGGCCTCTAACTGAACACTTTATTACGTCTTCTTCAATCCTGATATATTTTGTTCCGCCAACAGACTATTTTGGCCTAAAACTTTATGTATATCCCTCTATTTGAAATTGTAAATATGTCCCATCCAATAGTCTCATTAAAAGACTGTGGACAATCTTTATCCTTTTTGCTTTATTTGTCCCTTAGACCTTTTTGCTTTATTTGTCCCTTTGTCTGCCTGTCTGTCTGTGGAAATCACATTTCAAAAGCCCTCTATAACTGACATTTTTATATTAAAGTTATTTAAAAAAAACTTACAAATTTATAGTTTTCCAAAAAAAAAAAAAGTAGTACTAATTTAAAAAATCTACGACCGGGTTCACACACAGCCATTGTTCTTTCTGAAATTTTTCTATTTTTTCTTTTAAACGTGCATTTACGTTCTTGCTTTAATTGCATTTTTTTTTTTTTTTTTTTTTTTTTTTTTTTTGAAGTAAGAAAATTAAAAACAAAACGAATTTCAAAGTACAGGCAAGTTTGTTACCTTTCATATTCCCTCTCGCTCTCTCTCACACGAAATCAAAATTTCAGCAAGAAAAATTGCCTTGTGTGAACTCATACTACCATTAAAAAAAATAAAAATTACAAAAAGTTGAATTCTCTTTCAGATTACTATTAAAAAAAATAGTACCAATTTTCCAAAAAAGGACCGATTTTCTAAAAAGAATAAAATTTTTAATAAATGAAAAAAATTTTCAAAAAAGTATAAATTAAAAAAAAAGTGTAAAGAATATTACAAATTTTCAAAAAAAGCAAAAGTTAAAGTAATTAAAAAAACAGTTCTCCAAAATTACTAATTATTAAGAAAGGTAACAATTTTTGGAAATACATTAGTTTTCAAAAAAAAAAAAATATTAAAATTAAAAAATTTAAAATTATCAAAAAAGACAAAAAGGAAAAATATAAAAAAAGAGTCCCTATTTTCAAAAGTATCAATTAAAAAAAAAATAAGTTCTAAAGAAAAAAAATATTTTTTACATACAAATTTTTAAAAGAGTATCAATTAACACAAAAAAATTAGCAAATTTCCCAAAAAGTAAACAATTTAAAAATGTACTAATTATTAAGAAAAGTACCAATTTCCTAAAATGTCATCAATTTTCAATAAAAAAAGTTACAATTTTCAAAAAAGTAGTAGTTTTTAAAAATTCAATTTTTCCAAAAAGTATTACATTTCCAAAAAAAAAAAAAAAATAAAAATTCAAAATTTTACAAAAAAGTTCAAGTGGTTTAAAAGGTACGAAGTTTAAAAAAGTACCAATTTTAAACAAGTAAGTATATTATATTCAACTTGGAAGAATTTATTACACCTGTCATCCACAACTTTTTTTTTTTCGCTTGCCAACCTAATTTAAAATTTAATCTCTCATAGGAGGTGGGCGGTTAAGTGGTCCGATGGAGGTACATCATCTCAAACCATTCGTCTTACTTAATAACATTTAGGGAAAATAAATTACAGATTCCATTTCCCGAAACTTAAAAAGTGTAAAATAAATATACTTCACCCTATTTTTTTGTCCGTAACTGTATATAGAGCTAAATTTCGTTCCCTTAATCATTTTAAGTTTTTTAATCTCAGATTGAGTAATGATAACTATATTTTTCAATGTGGGGTCGCGAGAATCCTGTGATGTTCAAAATTTGTTTCCTTTTGCCAAGTAATTTGAAAAGTGGGGGAAATTAAATCACTAACCCAGCAAAAACTTTGCTTTCCTGGTAAGCTAGCAAAAACTCTATTTAGTTTAAAATAACTTTTTAGACATTTTGTTATAAAAAACTAATAGCTTCAGAATAGGATTGAACTAACAACCTTCTAGTTGTTAATCCGGCGCTCTAACCAACTCATCCACGTGATTGCAGTATTACTGCGCTATTATACTATTGGGTACTTATTAATGTAATATAAAGTAGGCAAATAATAATGACGCCTCATTACCAAGAAACTACTTTAATAAGTAGTTGTCATTACCGAAAACCAAAAAGTTTTTGCTGGGAATTTACATAAAAAATAAAACTCATTGTTTTTTTAATTTTCTCTTTGAATGTTAATTATTTATTTGATTTTTTTATTTTATTTTTCAATCTTAACACAAAAGTTAGTCGAGTATAATATAATTAATAATAATCGTAAAAAAAATTGAGCTGCAATTTCTGGTTTGATTTTAATTACGGTCAAACGTTTGTAGAAAAAAAAAAATAATTTTTCTTACACTTCTTTTATAAGTTTTTCAAATTCATTTTCTTTTAACAAAAATATAACAATAATTAAAAATATAAAATTGACAAAATACAAAAAAAAAAGAGTCGTTTAAAATAATGTATTCAAAAATAATATGAATTTTAAAAAAAAATGGTTAGTAAAATACTAGAAAATATTAAAAAGAAGAAGAAAAAATAATAATAAAATTATACTCGTATGAGACAATACAAAACAAATTACATACAAATTAATAATTACACAATAGTTAATATTAATATGAGTATCTAAACAATAATATTTTATTTTATTTCATTTGAATGAAATCAAAGACAAGTTTTAATTTTAGTGGCATCAAAAAAATGTTTTGTAAATAGTTAATAAAGTAGTTTATGATCGAGTTTTTCAAAACTTTTATAAAAGAAAATTTTCATTTAAAATGAGCAAAATATTCAGTAAATTATATTGATTTTTATTCTTTATTTTAAAAGATATTTTAAATATAGTTATTGCTTTGATTTTTGTTTGTTTATTTGTTTGATTAGTAAACTTTTTTTCGTTGAGGGATTTGATTGCGATTTTGGTTTTATTTAGTTTGATAATGGTGCTTTTATTTTAAATAAATTAAATTCGTTGGTTTTAATTATTGGCAATTACGGAAACGTCTATAGATGCTTTGTACATAGACAAAAACACATTTCCAATCGGGCCTTTGCATCACAACCATATCTTCAACATCTAGTAGAGGGGCTATGCCGGCTTTCTCACTATTTCATAAAAAAAGGAAAAAAAGAAAAGTGATTTTAATTAAAATTTTTTATTATAATATTGTTACGAAATTGTACTTGAATTCAAATATAACGGTTTTATCGGCTGGTTTAAATTTAAATCTTTCTCAATGCTTCTCGACCTTTCTGTTTATGTTAACAACAGTTAACATATCTGTAAAAATTATTAACATAGTTCTAAACATAGAATATTGAATAAAAAGCTTTTACCATTGTTTGTAAGTATGGCAACACTAAATTTTTAAGCTGCTAACATTAACATCGAAAGCTCTAGTTTGTCCGTTAAGAACATTGTAGAAAGAAATAGAGCTTTCAAGAAGCATCTAGTAGGTAATACAGTGTATATAAATTGGCCGTGAGAACACCATTGAGTCAGTCTAATTGGAAACGTCGTTAAGTAAAGACAAATTAACTGCCTTGGCTGTATAATTTTGTACATTATTAAAGTGTGTTGTTTAAAGTGTGTAATTTAAGTGTGTATTTATATTAGAACGCAAGTGACTATTTAAACTGTTATTGCTGTACATTTTTAAATAAATTAAAGAATCGTTACAATTTTTAAACTACTAAACTGCTGTTATTTGCAATCAAAGTACAGGTTTATTTAAAGGAAATAAACGACCGTTTTTAAATGGTAAAAACGTAACAATATATTCTAAGGGAACTCATTTATATACTTACTCAGCCACTGTGAAAGCTAATTCGAAATTTTTTCTTCTATTTTTAGGGGTTAGTTGACTATAATCGAAGGCATCTGGCAAGAAATGATGTATAAGGGCACAAAACGCTAAACCATTGTTCCAGCTCGTACTAAAGTTAGTTATTTCGACGTTCTAAAATTATTAGAAAAATAAAAAAATAAAAAAATACATAAAATTAAATATTACAAAAAAAAAAAAAAATTAAAAACCAATTTATTAGCAAATAAAAACTAAATACAACAGACATGCTTTAAATAAAATAATAAAATAAAATTAAGGCGAAAAAATATAATTAAAAAAATGAAAAAAATATATAATTAAAGCCATAAATAAATAATTAAAAATAAAAGCTACTCGTAGTATTATAATCCGTTTTTAAGGATCTTAATTTCTTAATTTATATAAAATTTTAATATAGCGTTAAATAAAAAAAGCCTTTTACTTAATTAAAGAAGAAAAAAAAATCATATTAAATAATTAATAAAGCTGCTTAAATAAAATTAAATAAATTAAATATTAAAAATATATTTTATTGTTTACAACATCAACTGGCTGGCTATTTTTAATTGTTTATTATTACACAAGTCAACAAATAAAAAAAAAAGTTAAATGGTGCCGAGAAACCGTTAGTGGTTCTTTAACATGCCGACACTGGTAATACTAAAAATGTGAAAAAAAATTTTTTTTCCTACTTGAAGTTTTGGATATAATGTCAATTTTTAATAGTAGCTGTCCAGCGTACTTTTTTCGGCCCGGCTTAAAACCTTATCGGTAATTTTGTTTAATAAATTAATTTTAATAACATGTCGTCGTCGCGTAGAAGTTGTCTCAATGATCCAAACGTGTTTTGTTACACCATTAAAAAGTTTAGAATACCTCCCAGCAAAAACTTTGCTTTCCTGGTAAGCTAGCAGGTATAATTGGCAACAAAAATAAACTACATATTTTTTGCCTGAATAACTAGTTATTTTTGTTCGACTTGTCCACAAATTCATGTAGTTATTTTTTGACTCTAGGGGTACTTAAAAATAAGTATCTAAACGAAAACAAAAATAAAAAAAAAAACAAAAAAATTTTGCCGTCAGTGAGACTCGAACCTGGACACACACTAACCATTCGTTTTTAATGACTAACATCTTACTCAGTACACCATCTCGCACATAGATTCCTAAGCAACAAGAACTCTTTTTAGTTTAAAATATCTTTTTAGACATTTTGTTATAAAAAACTAATAGCTCTAGAGAATGGGGTTGAACCAACAACCTTCTGGTTGTTAATCCGGCGCTCTAGCCAACTCATCCACGTGATTGCAGTATTACTGTGATATTATACTATTGAATACTTATTAATGTAATACAGAGTAGGCAAATAATAATGACGCCTCATTACCAAGAAACTACTTTAATAAGTAGTTGCCATTACCGGAAACCAAAAAGTTTTTGATGGGCTATAACGGATTTTACCAAATGCGCTTATTTTTCTTATTTTAATTTGGAAATTGAGAATAAAAATAAGCCGTGGATTCCTCAAATGTTATGTAAAATGTGCTGTGAATATTTAAGACAGTGTATGAATGGTCAAAGACGTCGTATGAAATTCGGAGTGCCTATGCAGTGGAAAGAACAAAAAAAAAATCACTTAGATGACTGTTACATTTGCTGTATGAAATTACGTGGAATTAAACTAAAAAAATTATTTATCCAGTCGTAGAATCAGCCAGAAGACCTCTACCACATTCTCAGGAAGTACCTGTTCCAAAATTATGCTCTAAAAATGAACCCTTGTTTGAAGAAATCCTTGACAAAATGAGTAGCAATAGTGATTTTGAAGAAATACCGTCTATAAACTCCAAACCATTTAAACAAGAAGAATTAAATGATATGGTAAGAGATCTTAAATTACCTAAGGAATCTGCAGAGGTATTGACTTCTAGGCTAAAAGAAAGAAACTTGTTGGCATCACACAATCAAAAGTGACATACTACCGCAAAAGAGAGCGAGACTTACTACAATTTTTTCATTCGGAAGACGATATTATATTTTGTTATGATGTGCAAGGCCTTATTCTGGCAATGGGTCTTTCCAAAAACCAGTCAAATTAATGACGCCTCTTTATAGATAACTGCAAATGAAGCCTGAAGTGTGTACTTTTATACAATGACAATACATATGGTTCAGTTCCAATTGCCCATTCTACAAGACTAAAAGAAGAATACCTAAATAACGCACTTGTGCTATACAAAATCAAATATAGCGAGCACCAATGGATTATTTGTGTTGATCTTAAGATGACTAATTTCTTATTAGGACAGCAAAGTGGATTCACCAAATATTCATGTTTTTATTGTCTATGGGACAGCCGGGCCAAGCACCTACACTGGGAAAAACGAAATTGGTCGGTACGTGAATCGTTGGAAGTTGGAAATCATAACATCATAAATCCAGCTTTAGTTCCAAAAGAAAAAAATTATATTGCCTCCCTTGCACATTAAACTAGGTCTTATGAAGCAGTTTGTCAAAGCCCTGGATAAAAATGGCCAGTGTTTCTCTTATATAACGACAAAATTTCCAGATAAAAGCGGGAGTTTTTGATGGTCCACAAATAAAAATATTAATTAAAGATTCCAGTTTCCAAAATTCCATGATTGATTTGGAACGGTCTGCTTGGGCTTCTTTTGTTGAAGTTATTAAAAACTTTCTGGAAAATTACAAGTCAAGCAACTACCGCGAAAATGTTAACGAAATGCTAGATAACTTTAGAAACTTGGGACCCAACATTTCTATCAAATTGCGCTACCTTCATAGTCATCTCGATCGATTCCCAGATAATCTTGGAT
This sequence comes from Protocalliphora azurea, assembly GCA_932274085.1. NCBI lineage: Eukaryota > Metazoa > Arthropoda > Insecta > Diptera > Calliphoridae > Protocalliphora > Protocalliphora azurea. Next base: position 134,904,288 of record OW026523.1, on the reverse strand, counting down.
CTTGTAGCGATGAGCAAGGGAAGCGGTTTCATCAGGATCTGAAAACTATGGAAGAGAGGTACCAAGGCCGATGGGATCGGCATATGATGGCTGACTACTGTTGGGGAATGCAACGAGATCTTCCCACTGCACATCATTCATGAAAGTCACGAAAAAGAAAGTTTTTATGTAAATAATAATGCAAAAAATCACTTTTTTCATATATATGCACAAAAGTGAAATAGTAGAAAACTACACGTAAGAATTTCAACTTTTTGTTATTTTTGTAATCAGTATGAAGTTCTAGTTTAAAAAATATATACAGTTCCTTGGCACCAAAACTAGTGTTGACTTGTGTTATTATTATTATTATTATTATTATTATTATTATTATTATTATTATTATTGTTGTAGCAACCAATATAAAAATAAGAACATTAACGTCTGTAGTTTTTGTTTTGTAGTTTTTGGAAGAATTTTATTTTTGTTTGTTTGTTTTGTTGTGTAGAAACTCTGTCTATACCTCATATTCCTGGGTTTTCGATTGGCACCACTGTAGCAATTGTTCCTTAACAGTGGCCGCTCTAGCATTTAGGGCTGGATCGGTAAATTTAAATATCGGTTGATTACCAGACGTTGGTGAGGCAGTTGAGCCGCCTCCAGTTGTTGTTGTCGGTGTTGTTGGAGATCTGAACAACAAATGATTTTTACATTTATTCTTTTTTGTTACTAAACTTTAATTTTGATTTTTTTTTAATTTCATTTAAATTTGTCTTTTAATTTATATTGAATTTGGGGTTTTGTTGATTTTGTTAAAAAATAAGAAAAACTACTTAAATTTTTTTTTTATAAATTATGCATTTTCTATAAAGAATAGCGTGTAATATTTAATTATATTTTTACTAAACTACTAAAGTGTTTTTAAGAAATTGTAAATACCACAGAAAAGGGAATGTCTTTAATTAAAAGTAATATAAATTTTTCTTTGCATTATCATTAACATTTTTTTAAGAAAATAAGGAATTGTTTTTTTTAGAAAGAATTGGTTTATATAATTTAAATAAATTGATTTTTTTTGTTTTGTAAATAATATTTTGTGTATGTAATTCTAAACACAAGAGATTTTAAATCATTTTAATATTATCAATTTTGTATTAAAAAAACTAAAATAATCCGAATTTTGAGATTTTAACTTGTATTATGGTTCAACATTTAAAGTTTTATTCAAACGAGATATGACAAGGTTAGATTGTCTCCTTATTATCCTTGTACAAAAATTTAATATACCGCTTTACCTGCTATTAATTTTAGCACGATACCGCTAAAGTATCATAAAAGTGAAAATCACTCACACTGAAATAAAACATTGTTTCTCACAATAGGTATCTCTATTTTCGGTAATAACAACTACTTATTAAAGTAGTTTCTTGGTAATGAGGCGTCATTATTATTTGCCTACTCTGTATTACATTAATTAAGTACTCAATAGTATAATAGCACAGTAATACTGCAATCACGTGAATGAGTTGGCTAGAGCGCCGGATTAACAACCAGAAGGTTGTTGGTTCAACCCCATTCTCTAGAGCTATTAGTTTTTTATAACAAAATGTCTAAAAAGATATTTTAAACTAAAAAGAGTTCTTGTTGCTTAGGAATCTATGTGCGAGATGGTGTACTGAGTAAGATGTTAGTCATTAAAAACGAATGGTTAGTGTGTGTCCAGGTTCGAGTCTCACTGACGGCAAAATTTTTTTGTTTTTTTTTTTATTTTTGTTTTCGTTTAGATACTTATTTTTAAGTACCCCTAGAGTCAAAAAATAACTACATGAATTTGTGGACAAGTCGAACAAAAATAACTAGTTATTCAGGCAAAAAATATGTAGTTTATTTTTGTTGCCAATTATACCTGCTAGCTTAACAGGAAAGCAAAGTTTTTGCTGGGCCATATTTCATTCATCACATACTTTAAATGGTCTAAAGTTCAATATGAATTATTCTATTAGAATAGATATCGTTGTAGAAGTGTATGAACAAACAAAATATAAATTGAACTTTCGACTAGTTCTGATTTTCATCTCCTTTGAAACTATGATTTTAATTAAACATTTTTAAATTCAAAATGTTTGTTTAGTTACCCAGCAAAAACTTTGCTTTCCTGGTAAGCTAGCAGGTATAATTGGAAACAAAAATAAACTACATATTTTTTGCCTGAATAACTAGTTGTTTTTGTTCGAGTTGTACCCAAATTCATGTAGTTATTTTTTGACTCTAGGGGTATTCAAAAATATGTACCTAAACGAAAACAAAAAAAATTTGCCATCAGTGAGACTCGAACTTGGACACAAACTAACCATTCGTTTTAAATGACTAACGTCTTACTCAGTACACCATCCCGCACATAGCTTCCTAAGCAACAAACTCTATTTAGTTTAAAATATATTTTTAGACATTTTGTTATAAAAAACTAACAGCTTCAGAATGGGCTTGAACCAACAACCTTCTGGTTGTCAATTCAGCGCTCTAGCCAACTCATCCACGTGATTGCAGTATTACTACGCTATTATACGATACTGTATTACTATTAATGTAATACAGAGTAGGCAAATGATAATGACGCCTCATTACCAAGAAACTACTATAATAAGTAGTTGTCATTACCGAAAACCAAAATGTTTTTGCTGGGAATGTTTGTATACTAGAGTGTTTTCTTTTTTAATATAGGCATTGACGTGTATAGACCCTTCTGAGGGAAAAAATAAAATTTTTTAAAAAGTGATTTATTTTTCAATAGGAATTTTAATCTGATATTATTTTTTTAATTTTTATACCTTTCATAACTCTAAAAAAATAAATTTCCAAACAAACAAGAATATTCGTTTTCAATATTAAAAAAATTCGAAAATTAAATTCTTTCTTATTTTTTTTTTTTTGTAATCTTAAATTATTTTTTAATTTTTATTTGTTTACAATTCTAAAAAGTTAAATTTATAAAACAAAAAACAAAAACAATAAAACAAAATTCGTTCAAATTAAATTTTATCGCGAAAGAAATCAAAGCGAACACTCTTAATACTTAATGTGATAAGTAGGGCAGTTTGTTTAAAACTTTAAGCGAAAAATAAAGTTATACACTGTAATGCATTTCTTTGTGGCACAAATAAACGTTTCTAAGGAACAAATGCTGTTATTCGTCTTTTTAGATTTTTTGTTAAAAAAGTTACATGAAAGTGAAAAAAATTTCTGGAATTGATTATAAATTTTTGTTCAATCTCTTGTGTTTAATTTGTCTCCTAAAATAATAAGGACTCCGTGTTTTAATATCATAATTACAATTGTTGCTGTACATACTTAAAAAGGAGTCTTTAAAGTGTTATTTTGTAAAATAATAAAATATAAAACCAAATGACTTATAAACCAAGATAATTAATGTTTTAAAAAATATAGTTCTTATTATAATAGACCAAAACCTTAAAAATAAATATCCAACACCTTGGGAATTACATATTGTAAAATATTTAATAAAAAAAAAAAAATATATATATGAAATGTATAGAATTATTTAAGTGCAAATGTTTTCTTAATGTTTTGTTTCCAATTTACTATAAAATTTCTAAATTATGATATTTTGCTTACTTTGTAGATTGTTGTGAACTTTGTTTGTCAAGTTGTTTAAATTTGGCAAAAGGTGATGCAGGCTTAGCTGCTGACCCGGTCACAGTGCGTGTAATAACTGGAATTATAAATGTGGAAAGAGATTAGTTAAAAAAAAAAAAATTACAGTGAAAGCTCCCATAGTCAAACAGCGATCATCACGCCGATTTTGTCCGTTAACGGTAATAGAGATGTCCGTCTATGGAATATTTTTTTTACCAAGGGGAATTTATTTCAAAATTTAAGATTGTTTGTTAATAAATTAACTTATATTTATTATTTTATATAAAAATATTTTTTAATTTATTTGAATATTATAAATTATGATTTTATGAAATTTATTTTATAGAATTAATGGCTTTGTTTGCTTACAGTTCGCTTCTCCCATTTTCTCTTTTTTCTTTTTTTAAATACTTTCTAAATGTATTAATTTTTTGCACACGAAATTTTTTAAGCGACTAACGGCCCAGTTGGCCAGACTTTTTTCCATAATATTTTAAATTCCATAATATTTAAATTTTAAAATTTGTCATCAATAAAATGCATATTAAGGACAAGTTTGACAACAAAGTCACCTTTGTTGCTGTATTACTTTATTTATTGACGACAAAATGAAGAAAATGTCCCGAATTCAGCATTATTGAGGACATAGTAAATGAAAATCACATGCAATTGTCATGTGTTTGGCATACACATGACATGCTTCAAGAATTATTAATTAAAAAATTTAAATCATTAATGATAACAAATTTGCTTTAGATGAAATGGTTAGCGGGTGGGTTTGACTATTCAACTTGGGAAAATAAAGTGAAGAAGGAGATGTTTTGGTATCGATTCTTAGCAGCATCCAAAAATTAATATAGCTGAGGACAATGTGGATGACAATGTCGTACAGGTTGTATAGAATTTCAGTGCTTTTTGTTCAAAAAGTCATCAATATTTGTTTGAATCTGTCTTCAATGTGTCGTACGACATAAACATGCACCCATCATCGAGGATATCTTCAAGACATAGCTAACTGGGATGGAAATCTGTTTTTAGAGATCAAGTTTTAATTTTCTCTTTTTTGTTTTCCCTATGTGTTTTTTTAGTATCTTTTAAATCTTTTAAATTGAAAACTTGATTTTTCTTAAAATCAGCAAAAGGTTAAGTAAAAATAAACTATTAGTTAAACTGTTTTTAATTTTTTAAATATCTCTTTCTCTCATTTGTTCTTAGCCTTTACTTGATCAGTAAAATAACAATTGTAAATACTCGTATTTATCAAAAACAAAATTTTATATTTAATTTCAAAAAAATGTATGCAAAACTGCAATATGAACAAAAATAAAAATAAGATTCTCTAATTCCACAATATTCGTCTAGTGGAGATGTTTTTTGATTGAAAACAAGTGTCCGTTTCCGGCCAAGAGAGCGTTTGCTTAGCGGAGATCACTGTTGCCAGATAATTATAGTATAAAATCTTCAAAATTTTACAAAAAAATCGTCAAAATCGGCATAATATTTTTGAAATCGTCAAAAAATCGTAAACAATTAAAATGCATATCTTTTTTACTATCTAGGTTCATATTAGAAAAATAATATTGAGTTTTGAAAATTAGGAATAAATTAAGATTTACCGACCCAGTTAAAATAAAAATATTTCTTTTTTTTTTAGTTAATAAAGGTTTTTTCATGTAGCCAGTCTTTGGCCGTTATCTGGGACTTTCTCCTATTCCTATTCGCGGAAAAAACGTTTTTTTTTTAGAAATAATACAATTTTGTAAGTTCCGGTATATCAATAAAAAATTTAAATTGCATAAATTCTCTCAAGAATTTAATGAATATGGTTATATTACGTATCATTCAAAAAGTATATAAACTTTTAAACAGTATTAGTATAATTTAAATCGCCCAGCAAAAACTTTTTAGTTTTCGGTAATAAAAACTACTTATTAAAGTAGTTTCTTGGTAATGAGGCGTCATTATTATTTGCCTACTCTGTATTACATTAACAAGTACTCAGTAGTAGCACAGTAATACTAGAATAACGTGGATGAGTTGGCTAGAGCGCCGGATTAACAACCAGAGGAGGGTTATTGGTTCAACCCTATTCTGAAGCTGTTAGTTTTTTATAACAAAATATCTAAAAAGATATTTTAAACTAAATAGAGTTTTTGTCGCTTAGGATGCTATGTGCGAGATGGTGTAATGAGTAAGACGTTAGTCATTAAAAACGAATGGTTAGTGTGTGTCTAAGTTCGAGTCTCACTGACGGCAAATTTTTTTTGTTATCGTTTAGGTACATATTTTTGACTACCCCTAGAGTCAAAAAATAACTACATGAATTTGTGAACAAGTCGAACAAAAGTAACTAGTTATTCAGGCAAAAAATAAGTAGTTTATTTATGTTTCCAATTATACCTGCTAGCTTACCAGGAAAGCAAAGTTTTTGCTGGGCGCATATATATTAGAAAAGATATTCAGAAATATATATCAAAACTTTAGAGATCTATAAATCGTAAACTAAGAGCTAGCGGCCAAAATTTTTTACATTTCTTTAATCCCAATTAAAAGTACTACTGAATCATTATAAAATTTAAAAAAAAAATCAAGTGGAATGGTGATCTTAATTTACGGCAAAATAAACTCAATTGAAAAAATAAATGTCTTAAAAAATCATATGTATTAGATTTATTTTCAATTAAACTTTTTAGTACTTAACATATTTTTAAACTTTTTTATCTAGGATCAAAGCTACTGTAGTGCGATTCAGTAACTTGTTTTAACGATAATCGAATCGTTAAAATTAGTAAACAACAAAATTGTCGATTTCTTTATTCTCTATCATTTTTTAGCGATATTTGTTTGCGTCAACTTAAAGACAAAAATTTTCGTGTTGTTAATATATTGACAAAAATTAGCCAAAAGGTCAACCTAATGATGCAGTCTTTGTTTTGTGGTTGTAGTCTGTGCTTCCATGGTTATAGAACGTGCTTCTACGTTTGCGAATCTTCTTTTAGGAGTAGTGGTAATTTTGAAGAAAACCATAAAAAAACTCATCTTAATTAATATCAAAGAGATAATTTAATCAATCACCATCTTAAAACTATTAAAAAAAAATTCGATTTGTCTCAAATTTGTTTGTTTTTTTTTTATTTGGTTTTGAAACTTACTTTTATTTCGGCATTTCCTTGTGGAGAGCTGCCACACGAAATAATAGTTATATACAATCGTTTAAGAGTACTTAGTGAATCACACAATCGTTACTGCAAACAACAATTGCTATTGACAATTTTTGCGATTGTCGAATCGTTAAAAGTTACTGAATCGCACTACTGGACTTATATACCTATGTATATAAAAAACATTTTTCTTTACACACAAAAGTTTTATTTCACCAATAGTGGTTAAATTGCAAACGAATTTCGAAGTTAAAGTTTAAACTTCCATTTCTCTCTCTTTCTCTATCTACTACAATACAAAATTAGTTTTAAGGAAGAAACATTGGCATGTGTAAACATTTCTTGAAATTGTCATTTTGTGAACAAAAATCGTCAAATCGCTCTTTGGTATTTTTAAAATAAAAAAAAACGTCAAAATGCAGATAAAATCGGTAAATCTGGCAACAGCGGCGGAGATTAATTTATTATATAAATGCCAACAACCGGAGCTGTCCGTTAAAGGTAGCTTTTACTTTATAATATTTAGTAAGAATATTTTGTACCCTTAAAGGAACACCCTTAAAGGAACACCCTTAAAGGAATACCCTTATTACTTTTTATTTGAATAATACCTACCTTTTGTTGTTGTAGTTACAACTGCTCCATCTTTCTCATTCGTTTCAGTTTTCTGAGTAGTCGATGTAGATTTTTGTTGTTTTTGTTCTATAGAAAACAAAAGAAAAAATTTAAGAAAAAAAGCAAAAATAACATTAACATTGATTAAAAATCTTAGTGAAGCAAAAAAAAAAAACATAAAAAGAAAAAATAAAAAACAATTTGGCATGCAGCATGTTGCATTATTAAAATTACAAATATGTATGATCAAAAATAAATTCAATACATTTAAATAATAAAAAACACTATAATTTTATAAAAAAACAATATTAAATAAAATAATTAATAATACATATATTAAAAAAAAACTCTAATATACTTTATAAAAACGTATATTTAATTATTTATTTACATACACTAACATTTCTAATAAAACAGACTAAAGAAATGAATGCAAAAATTTGATTTTAAAAGCAGAAAATGAGAAAAAAAAAGTTTTTTTTAGTTAAAAAAAAATAATGAGACAATTTAAAAATTTAAAAAAAAATTGCCAAAATATCATTCCACCCATTTTTTTCTTTTGTTTAAAAATGATGATCATGCATAAAAATGAGTGGGTTGAAAAATGTAGATAAATTAAAAGAGAAGAAAATAACATAACTTAATAATAATAAAAAAAAAAAAAAATAACATAAAAATAATAATAAAAAAACAATAAAAAAAACTTGGGACAAAAACACAATTGTTTTCAAAGCTTTTAACAACAAAATGAAAAAGTGAAAATAATTTAAAAAATCCATGCTAATAAAATAAGCTTCCACAATTTTTGCTATAAAACAAAAAGAAATATTTACATTTTTTTTTAATTTTCATAAATCAGCAATTTACAAACAGCTGAAAAACGGTCACAATTTCATGTTTTTTAATAACAAAATTTTGTTGTTTTGGTAGTAAAGTAGTACGTGGCAGTAGTTTTTGATTTTGGTTTGTTTAAATTAATTATAAATTTATATGTACAAAAGTTTAACAGAAGGAGGGACATCATGATTGGATTTTTTTTCGATTTTATTATTAATAATTTTTGATGTTTTTTTTTCAAATTTGTTTGATTTAAATTTTAATGTGGTCAGTAGCACTTTGTAATTATTTGTTTAAAGCCTTTTTCAGACCGGCGCGAAATTACGAAATTTCATGCCGAAATTACGAATGAAATCTAGATGACGTTTAATTTAATATCGTGAACAGCTGATACTTATTGTTTACATTTTAAATTGTTATAGGGGTAAATAAAGTATTTTGAAATGGAAACAAATAAGAAACAATTATTTACTAAATTGCAAATTATTAATTTGCAACAATTAAAAATGTAATAAAGATAAGTTTCATTTTGCAAAATCACTTTAATAATTAATTTTAAGATTTGTGTTTAAATTTAAGATCATTTGTCAATTGTTTTTTTTTTCTTCTCACGGTTGAAACATGCAGTACATAGTTGAAAAAAAAGTATTTTTTCCAACCATGTACAGAGTTGCACGGAAATGAGTATCGTAATTTCAATGTAATTTTGACGAAATTACACAAAATTATATAATTTCGCAAGTGTCAAAATGTATGGAAAATTACGTAATTTCAACTTGATTTCGGCCGAAATCAAGAAAGTAGGTAATTTCGCGTCGGTCTGAATGCCCTATAAAAAAAAGCTTGATGTATGATTAATTTTCAAAACGCAGCTGTATTATGAATATTTTTAATTTAAAAACCTTTTTAGTTTAAAGTGATTTTTTGATAACATTTTGTATCTAAATTTTCTTGCATAAAAATTTTTTAAAGAATTTTAAAAATGTTAAATTCAAAACTATTAAAAATGATTTTATCGTTGTCGCTTCTTAAATACAATTCACCTTCAAGTTATGTTTAAAATCCATATTATTTTTTTTTTTTTTTAAATATTAAGAGCTGTAAATTTTCTAATGAATTCTCTAAAAAATCTAAAATTATTAGTTCATATTTCTTCCAAATCTATTTTTGAATCGACTGTGCTAAAGTATTTATTCTCTAGACCAAGTTTTTCTACCTCATGAACCCTTTCAGAGTTTTTTTTTTGTTTCCGCAGACCTGCAGATATATTTTGAATCTATTTGAAATTCATTATGAATCGATCTGCGTACAAATGAGATACGTAATCTTTCTGGTGTCTTCTAAAAGATAAATTAAAAAAGTTTAAAAATGGTTATTCCGGGCTTTCGCTCCTCTGTTTGTGGAACAACTCTGCTAACGTACTTCAAAACGCCTTTCAAATTATAGACCTGTTGTTCCACAACTTTCTTCCTCATGAAACCTTTCAGAATTTTTTTTTATTTTTACTTACACCCCCTTACATATTTAGAAACTTTAACATTACAAATACCTAAGGAATAAATTACATGTTTGTGGAGTCGCTAAGGAAACATGTCTCACACTTTTAAAACATTCCCAGAAAGAAAGTGTGTGACTGAGGGCAGTGTTAATGGTTTGTTAAACATGTCAATGAACACGATCTCCTCTTCAGTTGTAATTGCGATAGATAGAAAGAAAATCTTTCTAAAGCAACTGATGCAAAACTTTGTGAGTCTTGTCTTAAGCCTTGGGATCTAATTTCTTTTCTAACTAATATCTAGCTTTGCTTTAGCTAGCTTCAGCTGTTTTTCCTAGAGAGTGGTTCTAAAGTCCGTATATCTATTCATATCGATTCTATATGAATGTTCGAGCAGCCAATTTACTTCTTTCACTTTTAAAAATAACAATTCACAACCTTTGACTAATTAATTAAATTTTTAATTGCTCATATTTCTAGTTACTTTACTGTCCACTGGTCTGGCGTTAAGTATATTACTATGAATTATAAATAACTCTTTTATAATAAAATACAGTAAAGAAAGAAGAAAGTTATAAAATATTTACGAAGATTATATCGATATATATGAATGACAGCTTAGAATCCCTGCAATATAATATAATTTGTAGTTAAGAAAATATTTTTTTTTTTTTAATTTAATCCTTTAATATTTATTTCTAAATAAACATTTTGGATACTTTATATAAAGTATATTTTCTTAACATTTTGTGTTGTAACATTTAAATAAAAAATTTTTCTATATAGCCAGAATTCATAGCTTTAATTTGCATACATCCAAATCATCCGAAAGTGTGCAGGAGATCTCGAGGTATTCGATTTCTCACAGTAAGTCTTTCGCAGACTTACCGAATATTGTGTCGTTACTTGCACCTTTAACCGGCCGGGGTTCAATTGCATTTGTATACTTTATACACTGAAATTCGAAAGTGTTTTCTTTATAATGAAAATAATCAATTACCCCCCAGGGATTATAAGTTATAGAATTGGTCAATAAGATCGGGCGATTTATTTTCGCAGTCGCAATTCTATGCCAATAAGCCGCAATCGACGAATGAACTCAAAGCATAACCCATACACTCGCTCAAATTCAGCCAAATCTAAGTGGCAGAGACATTCAAAATTAAAATTAATTTAAACGATGTAATTTTTGGTAACACTTCACACACAGCTGGTTTTAATCCGTTTCAATATCGACCTGCCCTTATTAAAATATCATATAGTAATAAAAGATCTGTAGTTTATCGTATGGTTTAAGCAAACTAAACAGATTTAGTGAACTGTAGACAAGACATCGGCATCAATTCATTTGTAATTCATTTCAATTCATTCTGTTTCTTTTCAATTGTTGAATGTTTTTGCTTTTTGAGCTCACAAATCCATTTATTGTGTGTATAAGTGTATTGAAAAGGGAAGAGAAACAAAACAAAATTAAGCAACAAATCATTTTGAATTGAATTGAATTGAATTGAATTATATGAAGAAAAGCAACAAATGCAACACTGTTATTTGTGCGTATGTTGTTTACAAAATATAAAAATTACAGAGAATATTAAAGTTTTAAAATAGTAGAAAAAAAAAATAAATTAAATAAAAAAATGAAAAAAATTAACTTTTGTTAAATTTAAAATATTTTTTATTTTATATATTTTATTTTAGTCATTCTGTTTAATTAGTTTTGTTTATTTTTATTAATTAATTTAATTTTTAATTCCTAATTTTTAAGTTTTAATTTTTAATTCATTTATTTTATTTTATTTAATTCATTTATTCATTTAAATATATAAATATGTATTTTATAAAAGCTCTTTTTGCAAAAACATTAACATACCTACTCATATATGTTTTTGCTCATATATGTTTTTATAGCACAGACAAGGGAATGGCAACAAATCACAATATTTATTTGATGTCTTTTTGTTGACATTTTAAAAAATCTCTTATAAACAATAATAAATAAAAGAAAACAAGTAATGCTTTGTTTTGAACTCATCGTTGCAATTTAATTCAATTCAACTCTTTTTATTATTTTATTGTTTTGTTGCAGATGTCTGTCTACCAGCTCGTCTAGACGTAACATAATATGTAATATTTTTGTGTCAGAGAGTGTCAAATTCGCTCTCTGAGAGAATTATATCACGTGTAGATTCAAATATTAGTATTATAAGATGTATAAAATAGTATCTACATTAGAGATTTTTTTTATCAAGACAAACTTCAAACTTAACGCGAATTTGTGGAAGGTGGCAACAGTTGCACAAAAACAACATTATGGCGTATTCATTATTGTTTGAAATAGATTTGTAGATATTTTAAAGATAAGTCATAATTTCGTCAGTGCTGCTGACAACCTGCTGAAAAGAAAAACATATATGAAAATGTCATAGGGTTTCGTGAAGTTTTTTTATATGGGAACAAAAGATAATGGTAGCTGTAACTCTTACACATCATAAATGCCCAGCAAAAACTTTTTGGTTATCGGTAATGGCAACTACTTATTAAAGTAGTTTCTTGCTAATGAGGCGTCATTATTATTTGCCTACTCTGTATTACATTACTAAGTACTCAATAGTATAATAGCACAGTAATACTGCAATCACGTGGGTGATTTGGCTAGAATGCCGGATTAACAACCAGAAGGTTGTTGGTTCAATCCCATTCTGAAGCTGTTAGTTTTTTATAACAAAATGTCTAAAAAGATATAAATAGAGTTTTTGTCGTTTAGGATGCTATGTGCGAGATGGTGTACTGAGTAAGACGTTAGTCAGTAAAAACGAATGGTTAGTATGTGTCCAAGTTCGAGTCCCACTGACGGCAAAATTTGTTTGTTTTTTTATTTTTGTTGTCGTTTAGGTACATATTTTTGAGTACTCCTAGAGTCAAAAAATAACTACATGAATTTGTGAACTGTTGTTCAGGCAAAAAATAAGTAGTTTATTTTTGTTTCCAATTATACCTGCTAGCTTACCAGGAAACAAAGCTTTTGCTGGGTGACTACTATATGATATCTTAGAGAAATTTCCGACTAGAATGCAATTATTATTATTTATTATAGTCTGAAAAAAAAAATTAATAGCATCTATAAAAAGTTATTCATGATGATAAATGCCGCAATTATTTTGATTTAATCGACTAAGGATTCTTCAGTCTTTCCTTCTTTTTATGGATTGTTATATGTATGTCTTAAATATTACTCATCATAAAATACATCTTGATGTTAACCGAATAAAATATTTACCGCTGCAATGTGATCTATTATGTAATAAACTATTTAAAATAAATCAGAAGTTTTCACTAATAAGAATTATACCATATAAATCAATCGTTAGACCCTGTTCCTCCGGAAATTAGATCGCCGCCCCGGAACGTGCCGAGTTCAACTCGTCCATAGATTGTCAGCCCAGCAACAGCTGTATCAATCGAAAGTTTTTCCCTAGGGGAGGACTTTCGACTATATTTAAAAAAACCAAGATTAACGTATTTAATTCTAATAGTTATGAATCCTGGAATGTTACTCTAAGAGCTCAAGAGCTGCTTCGGATAATATTAAAAATATGTTGTCGAATCACCAAACAGAATAATAAATTAATATGACACTTGACTGGATTGCAAGGAACAAGCTGCTGATGTATATAATTCTTAGATTATTGTATGACTAAGGAATTATATGCCGTGATTGATCATTCAATTAAAATTCTTTACAGCTTAACTGAGTTATATAATTATATTTTTCTAAAGGTACGTTCAGACTAGTCAAATATTTGACCAAAATGATGTAACCACTTTATAAAATATTTTCTAATTTCTCTTTTTTAATGGGAAACGATTTTTCACTTATAATTAATCATAGCTGTATAAAACATTTGCAAGATCAAACAACGGCAAACAATATTTTTATAAAACCTAGTGGTCACGCAATTTTGATCAAATATTTGCCAAATGTGAACATAGCTTAATTCTTTTAGTTTTCTGTGATGTTCCTAATTTTACTAACATTTTCAGACCTATATTTTCCGGATTATAAATTTCGACAAAATTTTTTATTTTAATAAGTTAAATTCAAATTAAATATTTAAACAAAAATCACTTTAAACCTTTTTCCTTTTACAAATAAAAAACAAATTGTTAATACGAACCAAAATTTAACAACGAACGATCAAGCAAATGAACAATTAAATCTTAAAAAGGAAACAAAAACTAAAGGAATTTTTGATAATTTGTTGGAACATGCTTTTTTTCATTTAAGGCTTGGGATTAGATAATAACGACGATCGTAACAGGGTAGTGGTGATTTAGTTAATAATATTTTTCTTTTTTTATCAACTCACTAGTTATAGTTATAAAAACAGTGTTGCATTTTGATGTTTTACACAGACAGAGTTGCATTTTACTGAATTACTGAAACGCATGTACGCACACATGCACACACACACTCTTAGAGAGATAGACTCGATGACAGTGCCAGCGATAAATTTATTTGTTGTAGAAATTTGTTGATAGTCCTTAAAGGTTTTAAAACTTGATGTTCACGCTCAAAGAGAGAGTGGGGGAGGGTCAGACTTTATTTTAAGATGCTTGACGTTTGTTATTTTATAATATTTATTTTTTTAAGTTAAATTAAGGCCACAACAATAGTTTAAAACTTATATAACAATAACATGAAGTCCCTCAACTTCCGTTTTTCAAAGAGGATTTGAGTTCCTTTTTTTCTTTGGTTTTAGGTTAAAGTCGTTAATTTCTGTTTAGTCTGGAGAAAGATGTCTTACGCAGAAAATTATTTATTTGTTTATTTTTAGACAATAAAAAAATAAAAACTATAACTAACTATACAGTTTCGATTTTTTAGAAGAATAAATAATTAGAGATTTAAATCAATCAATGATAAATGGACCTTTAAAAAAAGATTTGTTAGCATATCTGAGTTTTTTTTTTTTTTTTTAATTTTATATTGATTTCATTTAAACACTTTGGAATAGCTGCTGCTGATGGTATTGTTTAGCTTTTAAGCCGGTTTTGACATTTTCACAATTGCGTTGTGGTTATTTGTTATAATTATTTTTTGTGATTTTAGCGTTTTTTACGAACCCATTATCAATTGTTCAAAAGCATCCTCCACATTGCTTTCATCTAGTAAATTTAGATTTGCTATGTGCGGCATGGTAGCACTACGCTGTAAAGCACCCGGTGCTATGGGCAGATTTGAACCCAAAGATTTGCGGCTGGCAGCGGAAACTTTTTCACTAGTTTTAGTACGATTTATTACCGAACGTTTGGTGGTCTGTTGCTCTACTACTGATTCTTGTTGGGTGGGTGATTTTTGTCCCGAGAAATAAGCAGCCACAGTCTTTTGTTTTTCACTGATATCGGTTTTGGTTATGGCGGCTTCATACATTTTAGGCAAAGCTAAAGTATGACCCGATTTGGTACGTCTTAACTCATTAGTGGGACTTTGAGAAAATTTGGGTGCATAACTAGGAACATGTTGATTTTGCAACATCATTATTTGATTCCAAGAATCAGATTTACTTAATTTATTAGGTCTTATGTTATGATGTTGTTCCTGGGCCATTGAACTTGAATCCTCTTCCTGACGTCTGTTCATTGATGTGAAAGCGTGTACATTATTGTAAACAATATTTCTGGGTATATAGTCATCATCGGGTTGTGGTGTAGCAGGAGTTTCCATTATTGTTGGCCTGTTATTCTTTGAAATCGGTTGTGAAGTTTTTACCACAGTTGTTTGTTTATTAGTGGAGGTGGAGTGTATATTTTTACCTTGTATCTTGGTCGAACGAGTGGTTGATGATATTACCGATGATGATGCGGTATTTACACTAGGACTCTGATAAGAATTTGGCATATAATGATGTCTTTGAGGTGGTCCAAATTTTTTCAAAATGGGCTGATTTTCATCTTTAGGTAGAGAGGATTTTACTATATCTGGGGTATCTGGAGGAGCTGAAGATTTGTACTCTTGATTGTTTTGTGTTTCAAAACGTTGTTGTTTTTCCATTTGATAATCTAAAGCATTTCCCAAACTCTTGCGTCTCATTTCATTGGAAATACGTTCCCGTTGTTGTTCTAAACGTGTAAGCATTTCCGGCGAAATGTTTGAATGTTGGGGATTTATTATTGTTTGATCTCTATGATGATCTTCGCTTACGGTCTTACGCAGGCTGGCCAAGGAACGTTTTTCTTGTGTGGTTTTTGTTGCGGTTTTTGTTGTAGTTATTTGTTTGTTATAATCTGTGGGTTTTTGTGTAACATCAGGCTTTTGAATTCTTTCAGTTGTTTGGGGAGTCTGTGAAAGATAATCTGTATTTGTGGAGTTTTGCTTTTGAGTTGTAGAAGTTTGGAATTGTTGTTGTTGTTGCTGCTGCTGCTGTTGTAATTGTCTTTGAGATTTAGCTTCATATGATGATTTAGAGGTGGGCATTGTTATTGGTTGGTTTTGACTTATAGGAAGCTGTGGGGATGGAGATGCATTATATGTGGTTACTGGAGCCTGCTGTTGCTTTGGCAGTTGCCTGGTGTTGGGTCCTTCATATTGTGCTGCCATTTTGAGATAACTAGCTGGCGGCGTTGGTTTATAATTTATATTAGGATTAACACTTGAAAAATTTGTTTGTTCTACTGCTGAAGGTGGTATTTGCTTGTGGGAATTTTGATATGATGTTGGCATATTTGGCGTATAATTGGCAGATTCATCTGCCATTATGGGATTTGAGGTCCAACTAGTGTTGGGTGAAGGTAAATTTTGACTGTAAGAGATAGAAGCTGTTGTAGAACTAGCAGTTGAATTTTCTGAAATATTACGTTGTCTTCTTAAATCCAAACTATTAGGAGGTAACATTTTTTTCTCACTTACACGGCTGAAATCTTCATCGTCAGTGGTATCTTCTATAGGATAAGTGACCACATAAGAGGTTTGTGTTTCACTAACATAAGGTTTAGACGAGGGCTGTTGCGCAGTCGAGGCATTAAAATTGTTTTGGTTTTTGTTTGCAGATCTATTAAGATTTTCCATACTTTTATATAAACCCGTTTGCTTACGTGGTGCTGTCGGTTGTGGGTTTATGGCCGCTTCAGCATACAGAGGCTTACGGTTAGCCTCAAATTTATTGATTTCAGGGAATAAAGGTTCTACAATAGGTGCCTTATAAGA
The DNA here is from genome assembly GCA_932274085.1 of Protocalliphora azurea. Classification (NCBI taxonomy): domain Eukaryota; kingdom Metazoa; phylum Arthropoda; class Insecta; order Diptera; family Calliphoridae; genus Protocalliphora; species Protocalliphora azurea. The sequence continues at coordinate 134,887,343 of OW026523.1, read as the reverse complement.
GCGACCATCTGGTGAGAGACAAGTTTTTGGTGAAGTTACAGCTTCTGAACGTTTTAGTATTGTGGGAGCCTTAGGTTTTGCCACACCATTAGAATTTCCTATGCTCTTCATGGTACTTAAAAGATTCTTAGCAGCCCGGGAATTTTTACCATACAATTCATCATCACTAACATGACCCGTACGTCTACCCACTGTAACCGCAGTTTGTGCTTGAGGTTTACCCATTACTCGACTAACAGCATGATATTCCTTATTATCCGAATCTAAATCATCATCTGTATAATCAGTTTGATTTGGCATAGTATAGATACTAGGACTAGTGCGTGTGCTATCGGCTGGACTAATCAAATCAAATTGTCTAGGCAAATGTGATTGTGTGAGGTGTTGATGTTGTGGTTGCTGAAGTTGCGATGGAGCTGAAGGAGCTGGACAGTATGAAGGATTTGAAGAAGTTAATACCAAAGGCACCGCATGAGGATCAGTAAGAGAATCTTCCCTTGATCTTTGATAATCACCCTCCAAGGAATTATTGACCACCGCTAAAGGCAAACAAGGATAACTTTGATACGTAGCTTTAGGCTTAAGACTGCTGTAGGTGAAAGATATATTTTGTGGTGGTGGCAAATAAGCTAAAGGATCTTGCTGTACTGACATTTGTCTAACACTATAAGGATCTGAAGTATTAGGCAAAGAAGGACGTTTTCTAAAATCTTCTGGTATTGTATGACCATTATCATTTGTTGAACGCAAAGAATTATGACGTTGTATATAAGGTCCAGTTGTATTAATATTATCATATTTGGAACGTTCTTCAAATCTGCTGGCTTTCGATTTAAAACCACTGCTATCCACCGTGGGTTTAGAAGCCCAAGGTAAAGCTATGGGTGATCTGGAGGAGGGTGGCGGTGAGGTTATAAACGAGTTGTCTGGTTTAGTATTGCCAACATATTGAATGGGGGAAGTAGCTATTAAACTATTACCCTGACGTCTGGGAGGAGTGGCATTAAGTGTTTGCCAATTACTCGAATTTCTGGGTAATTGTGGTACAGGCTTGTATATAGACTTAACAGGTGAATCTACATTATCAATGGGTCTAAATACCGATTGAGGAGCATGTTTGAATTCATTAATGGGTATAGGTTTAGGAGCATTCATATTAGCTGCCTGTTGGGCTGCGGCCAATTGCTCTTGTTCTCTGAGAATGGCGGCATGTTGAGCAGCTGCTATTTGATCTTGTTCTCTTCTTTGTCTCTCGAAATGTTCACGCTCTAAACGTTCTCGCTCCTGTCTTTCTCTTTGTTGTCTCTGCCTTTCCAATTTATCACGTTCTCTACGCTCGTATTCCAAACGTTCTCTTTCCAATTTTCTTCTACGCTCTTCAGCCTGACGTTCAGCTTCTTGTTGTAATCTCAAGGCAATTTGTTGGTTGGATATATAGTTATTCGGATCAGAATTATAATTAGAATTATTTACTGTAGGAGGACTGAATAGTTTACTAGATTGCTTGTTAGACACATGATGAGGAGGTTGAGGCGGCTTGCTGACTAGACCCCCCTCAAAGGTACTCTTAATAGAGCCAAATTTATTGGTCCAATTAGAAACAGAACGTGATGAGTTCCAACCCAAACCTGGCTTGTCACTTTGCTTATTAATAAAGGCCAAAAATTTACGATCATTTTCTGTTTTAGGCTCAAATGGTGGTACAACATTTTGTACACGTTTCTTAACACTTACTTGTACGGCTCGTTTTAAACCCAAATGAGGACCCTTGTCTTCAGCATCCGTATCGCTATCAAATTCTGAATTATATTTATTATGACTCTTGGCCAAATCAATAGTATTGGCACGTTTCATTAAATGCTTTTTATTGTTAAACCTAGAAGCTTTCGAACCATCTTCGGGAGGACTGCTTTGTTTTAGATTTTGTTGTGACTGTTCTGATTCCTCAGGCTGCCTATAGACTGTGGGGTTTTCAAATGTTACAGAATACTCTCCTGAGAGTGGTCTACGTTTAGAATTATTCACAGTTAAACGATTGCTATACGTCAAGGTAGATTTTTCTTCGGGTACAAATTGTTTGGGTCTTTGCAATACAGGAGTTGATGACTGTGTTAAAATAGCTCCTGAGGAAGCATTTTTCTCCAAAGGATACCATTGAGGTGGTGCATTATTGGGCACTGTATTAGCTTCGGGTGTGTTACTTTGAGAAATATTACCCATTATTAACATATCTTCCATATAACGTCTAGCATCGGCCAATTCTTCACGACTAACACCCACTGTATGACGATTTATGCGATTGCGGCGTTTGGCAAAACGAGCACGATTTGAACGATGAGCATCTGCTTCAGGTGAAGATGATTCACCATAAAAACCCCCATTTCCATCTAATTCCGACATGGCCGCAGCTATTTCAGCTAATTTTTCAGGAGACGTTAAACCAGCTCTTAAACGAGCCACTAAAGCCAATAAAGCTTTACGTTTCTCCGAATCCACTGAAATATCTTTACCCTCCTTGAGCGAATTCTCCAAACGACTTAAAGCACAAGTAACATCCTCAATAATATTCGAATCACTTTGAATTTGTAATTGATCACGCAGACCAGCCGCTATAAGACGTAAATCTTCACCACTCTCAGTACCAGAATCTTCTTTTTGAGGCACACCTAATCTATCAACTTGTCGGGGACTACTTTCATTACTATTATTACCTACAACTTCTAACGAGCTACCACCTAAACTACTACGACTACTACTACCGTTATTAAAATTAATATTTAAATTATTACTATTGTTTGAACGAGAACTATTAGAGGAGTCTGACCTGCTTGCAGCAGTCTGTACAGTCACAATGGGATTTTGTTTATTTGTATTTGTAGCAATTGAATTTTGTTTTGTGGCTTGCATGCTTTTACTACTATTGCTACTATGGGCTTGTGACGTCTTTGGTTTTTGGCTGTTTGTTGACTGATTATAACTATGACTGCTGCCTTCTGGGCGTGGCATAATTTGTGGCGTTTTTACTATATCATGCACCATGGGCTTTAAGGACTCACCCTTTTCAGAGCTATCAGTTTTATCGTCACACTTTTCACCTATAGATTCTTCTTCTACAACTTCTTCAACTATTTCAGTTTCGTTTTCAGTTATAGTTTTACTTTTAGTAGTAGTTTCCTCAATAGATTGCTCTTTTTTTTGGGTTTCCTGTTTGGTGGAGGAAGAAACTTCAGTAACGGTAACTGACTTTTTGTCAGTCTTAGCTTTTTGTTCTTTCTCTTGAGATTTTTCAACGCTAGCTACTTTATTATTATTTTGTTTTTTGTCATCAACTTCTGATTCAGCTTCACTATAATCGGTGACTTCTTCAATAATCTCTTCGTATTCGCTGGCACTACTCTCCTCTTCTGCAGGAACATTAGAAGATGCTGCTTCTTTTTCTTCGCCTTTAGGGCTTTGTTTTGTTTCTAGAGGGGTTAGGGGAAATTTAATAAATGTAGCAGACTTTAAATAAGACTTTATGAACAGAAGCATGAAAAGAAAAACTAAAAAAACAATGGCAGGATAACGATATACAATAGACACAAGACGTCCAATAACTATGAAACAATAACGAACTAAAAATGGCAGTCCAAAGGCCATTTCTTTTTTTTTAACACCCAAGGACAATAGCAAGGACAATATGATATTCAAGAGTTTTTTAACAAAGTGAAAAATAAATTTAACAAAACCAGGTGTTTTTTGGCTAAATGAATTTTGGATATTTTTTTTCTTTTGTTGGTGAAATGTTAAAACAGAATTTCGATTTATCTTGCTAAATATAAAGACAAGTGATTTTGATATTTGTTTAGCAACTGAGTTGATGTGACATTAACATTAATGTTATGAATGCTTACATCTTTGTTTTTTTTTTTTTGCGATTAATAAGTCTCTCTCGCTATGTTTAAATACCTAAGTAGTAAAAAACAACAATTGATTTTTCTCAAATATTCTTTCTGTGGGTTCTATATAAATCCAATTTCAAATATATGTTTTTTTTTTTTTAATTGATATGGTTTTGGCTATAATTTCATATCTAGAATAAAGTAAATATAAAATATATATATGTATTTATAAAATGATTAACAATAGTAATAATTAAATAAATAAATAAAAAAATACTTAATAAAGAAATTTAGTATTCCAACACCAAGTTTGTATTTATATATTTTTATATGTTTTCTAACCCAAAGAAATATAATGAAAATAATATTGATATAAAAATTATGTGCTTTTTATTAGAAGTGGGACAAAAATTAATAAAAAAATTGGATTTATCGGTTATTTCAACACTGCTTTGGTACTTGTTGTGGTCCTTCGAACCAGATGTCGAATTACAATGACGCAAACACAACTATAACCTCAGAGTTTAACACACTAGGTTTATTCTCTTAGTCGAGGTTCGCACACAGCAAGATAAAAATAATGTTAATGTCTAGTATTTTCTTCCTTCTCTCTCCTACGAATTCAGCAGCAAGAAAAATTGCTGCGTGTGTGAACCCCAACTTAGTTGACCAAAATACCTGATGCTGGCATTATGTTTAGGTTACAAAGAAACCCAAATGGTAAAGGCACCAAGAATGAATGTACTGATACATTCTGCTTTGATTGCCAAATTGTTTAGTTTTATCAATTATAATGCATAATACCACGTTTAATGGGTTAATATTATATGTAAAAAACTTGACGTTATTTACAAAACTTTAAATTAATTTTAATCAATTAAATTTCAATTAAAACTAAAACACAAATTCTTTTTTTTTAATAACCTCGAAAACAAAGGTAAAATTTTATCAACAACATTTACGCACTTGCTTTTGGTCTTTACTGTAAAAAAACCTCCCCCCTAAAGAAATTTTAAAACAAAAATCTATTCGATTTTTTTATAAAATTAAAAAAAAATGAGCAAAAATACAATTTACTCTGCATCATTAGAAATGACAAATTCTTAGAAAAACTTTGTGTTTTTTTTTTTTTTTTTTTTGTCTTAAATTCAGACGGACGTAGTAAACAATACGGACAGACGAATCCATTGATTAATTTATTAACGTAATAAAAAGCACATCACCACCATATGTGTGTGTATGTTTTTTTTTTCAATGGCGGGTTTTTCCTTTTTAATTGTGGTTCTTGTTTTTTTAATAAATAAAAATATTTATATACCTTCACGGTCAGCCATAAGTTCCCTCAAACGTGATCGTATTTTACGTCGTTCTTCGTAAGTTCTAGCCTGTTCCAACTGAAATGAAATAAAAAAGAAATTATTAAACCTGGAATATTTGGGGAAAAGGAATTTTGGTCAATTATAAAAAGAAATGTGAAAGGAATAACTTTAAGAGATAATTAAAATAAATAAAATCTACTTTTAAAAACTAAGGACAGTATGAATTTTAAGGACTCAGTTAATATTATTCCACTACCACCAACGGAAAACTCAAGTTGTCTAGGACTTAAATAAATGATTAACACCCAGCATTTGAAAATCAACATTGTCCTAAGAAACTCTTACAACCATGATGAAAATTTATTGATATTCTCTTGAAGCTGAAAATAAAGCAACGATGGAGCTTTGATAACAGCTATGAATGATGTTCAATAGAATACTAGATTGACATTCAATAGGAGTCTGGCTTGATGTTCAATAGAAGACACGATTGATCTGCAATAAAAAATACAAATAGATCCTAAACTGATGTTCAATAGGAGATACGAATAATTTCCAATTGATGCTAACCATAAAGTTCAATAGAAATTGTAGCCACTATTTGAATTTCATAAAAGCTTCCATGGAGCCATGATGTTCAATTGATGCTACAAATATGAAACTCGATTGATTTTTAATTGGAAACGCAATTGTTCTTAAATTAAAACTACAAATAGATTCTCAAATTATGTTTATGATGTTTATACTACCGATGACCGAAAAAAGCCTTTGTTGATCTTCAGCCGAAGCTGCAAATGGAGACACGATTAATTTTCAATTAAAGCTACCAATAGAGTTGCTACGAATGTTCAATAGGAGATACCATTGGTGTACAATTGGAGCCACTTTTGATGTTCAATAGGAAGCATAAATTATATTCAATAGAAGTTATACATGGAGCCACCAATGATGTTCAATAGGAGATACGTTTGATGTGCAATAGTAGCCGCTACCTTTGTCCAAAAGTAGTTTTTGCTGATCTTCAATAGAAGGTGCAGTTGAAGCTACCAATAGAATTGATACTGATGTTCATTAAGAGATACGAAGAAGCTAAAGATAGAGCTGGGTAATACTAGTATCCCTGATGGAATCAGGTAGTTTTTTTCATTAAGTTCATCACTGCGACTTTATAACTGCTCTTGGAAACAAACTCTACGGCTGCGGGGACCATAGCGAAGAGAAAAATATGAAAAGTACCACGGAGGTACCACGCCTGTGAAAGGTGTTGGCAACAAGATCCAGCCAAACCAAATTGTGTTTTCAAGAAGTATATACTTAGGGGATGACTACAGACTTATAAATCTACTATCGTTTTTACAGAAAATACTGGAAATATGTCAGAGTATGTCAAAGTATTACGTCATTGGTAAATTTGTGAAGAGAACAAAATTCACTCCTTGAAGGAGACACCTTTCAGTGATTGGAAATGTACTAGACATAAAATAATGGTAGTTTTTTTTTGGCTATAAAAAGACTTTAAGAGTTTGGGGATAGATCAGTGAATTGTCAGCTGGATGGACTTAAAGGCAGCAATAAATTGGATCTGGGCAGAATAAGAAAATTAGTAAAATGCAAAATACACAGAGGAGCATAATATTAGATATATTATAAGTCTCATATGCCGACAGTGTTGAGCTCTTATTACGTTAAGTAATCTCATGGAATCTACATTTAATTAACTACTCAAATGGGCCAAAGTGAATGGTTTGGGATTACTTTCTACCAGAAGAGATAACATTTCAGTCTTCTGATCACACAGACTTGGCGGTATCTCTCTGCAGTTTTCTAAAGATGCCAAAAGTGATCCTAAACTCTTACCTTTCATGGAAAAGTATTGCTTAGGGACTTTTAAAATTAATCAAAAAATTGGATTTATCGCTTATTTAAATTCTGCTTTGGTACTTGTTGTGGTCCTTCGAACCAGATGTCGAATTACAACGACGCAAACACAACTATAACCTTAGAGTTTAACACACTAGGTTTATTCTCATAGTCGAGTTCGCACACATCAAGATAAAAATAATGTTCATGTCTAGTATTTTCTTCCTTCTCTCTCCTACGAATTCAGCAGCAAGAAAAATTGATGCGTGTATGAACCCCAACTTAGTTGACCATCAACTTAGTTGAAATCTAAGATTTATGTCATGAAGGAGGGCATTAAAGGATGTATTTACGAGATTGGGGAAAAATTCATCTTTTGTGATGAAGTATATATTTAGTACAACGGCTTCGTGGATAAAGACTATTTCGAAAATTAGGTATTTGGTCATTAGATCATTCATCTTTCAAGACGAAAATTATAAAAAGCAAATTACGTCGGATCTGGATAACTGATCCTGTTGGTGCCATTGGACATTATGCCTTACAATATTTTAAGAAAATACCAAAACACTATGGAATTGTCTTCAGCCTTAAGTCATATGCATCTTTTTTATTCACAAGATAACGATGACAAATTACGTATATAGAACGAAAAAATTAATCAAAAATATAGGCTTAAGTTAATTAATTAGTAAAACATTCGTCATTACTTTCATTTTAAATAAAGGTAATATTACATAATTTTTATTGTTTAATAATTTTTTGTTTTTTTTTTTCAATTAAATTTACATTAATTAAATATAAGTTACTAAAAATATAATTTAGTACTTACCAACTCTTTTAAAATTTCTTCGTCCCAAATCTCCTCTATAGCACAAGTTGTATAAGTAACTGGTGTAGAAGAGTTTCCAGATTTAATCGTTTTCGTTATACGTGTAGTTTTTACCTGAAATTGCAAAAGAATAAAAATCAAATAAACAAAATTAATAATTTAGCAAAGAAACTAAAAATAATTGTATAACAAATAATATCGAATCAAAAATATAAATTCTAACGAATTAATGTAAAATATTTAATAGTTGTAATTAGATTTACAATTTTTCAAAACCACAACAACAAAAGCAATTTCATGTAAATTGTTTAAATTTTGATTGTCATTACGATTAATTGCTGATTTTAAAAATACATTGAATTTCTTAGTTTTTTTTTTTTTTTTTTTTTTTAATAAAAAAAAAAAAAAAAATGACGTAGATTTCTCTTGTCTTTTTAAACACTTTGTGTAAGTGTCATTTGTCGTTGTAGTCGTCGGAGGAGGAAGTTAGTTGTAGCTGCCAAATGTTCAAATGTTAAACACATTTAAATCTACTATAAGAAGAAAAATTCTCAATTGTATTCTTATTATTATGTATAGTGTGAAAGAAACATTATTTAATAAGGTGTTCTATCGTTTATTCAATTGGCACTGATTTGAGGGTGCTACATTTTAAGAAATAAATCATCGTGTCAGAATTAGTTTTTAATTTTAAACGTCGTAAACAGAATGATTAATGCTTGTAAAAAAAAAAAAAAAAATTATACTCGTAGTATGAGAATCTTTTATGTTCCAAAAATCACAATTTTAGACAAATTTTAAAAGATCATGTCATTGTTATTTATTTTAACAAAATATTACTTTTTTTATCTATGTTTTGAATTACATTAGAATTATGCAAATTTATGATGGATATAGACAATCATAAATTTCAACAAGTTTGCTTTAAAGAGAAAGAGATTTTATGGTCTGCTATAATGGCGTTATAATGCTCCAATTTTTTTAAAAAGAGAATATACTAAAAATTAAGAGTATAGTAGATAATTCAGTAAAAGTCCGCTCTATATATTGAAGTCGTTTAAATGGTTTTATTCTAACTGATTGAATTTCATTAAAATATTATTGAAAATAAAATGTTGTTGAACATTATTAGTTTTTAAACGTAAGTTCTTTTTCGTGATTAAGTTCGAAATTTCTTAGAATTGTAAAAAAACTTAAAGAATTTATCATAAAATATATTTTAGTAATATTGAAAATACTATTTTGTGGAAATTTAGTAAATTTTTAAACAAAATCCTTTTTTGAAATTAAGTTCGAATTTTCGTAATTGCTTAGAGGTGTTTAAAAATTAAAGATTTTAAATAAGATTAATTTCAAGGCGATAAAAATCAATTTTTATTGAAATATACTAATTTCGAGATTAAGTTCGAATTTCCAAAACTGCTTAAAAGTAATTAAAAATTAAGGATTTCATCATATGCTTTATTTTAATAGGATTAAAAGCCATTTTTACTAAAATTTAGTAAATTTTTGGTATATAATCCATGTTCGGTATTAAGTTCGAATTTTCGTAATTGCTTAGAAGTGTTTAAAAATGAAAGATTTTAAATAAGATTAATTTCAAGGCGATAAAAATCAACTTTTATTGAAATATACAAAATTTTTGAGTAAAATACATTTTCGAGATTAAGTTCGAATTTCCAAAACTGCTTAAAAGTAATTAAAAATTAAGGATTTCATCATAAGCTTTATTTTAATAGGATTAAAAGTCATTTTTACTAAAATTTAGTAAATTTTTGGTATATAATCCATGTTCGATATTAAGTTCGAATTTTCGATATTGCTTAGAAGTATTCAATATAATTCAATATAAATTCAAAATGTATTTTCTTTAAAAGAAATTCATAATTTTCGTTGAAATTTGTTAAAATATTGACCAAAATCTGTTTTTGAAATTACGTCCAAATTTTTGAATTTCCTTACAGATATTCAAAACTAAAATATTTTATCATAAAATTAATTCTAGTAATAATAAAAATAAAATTTTGTGAATATTTTGTAAATTTTTAACTAAATTAAATTTTTGAAATTAATTTCATTTTCAAGATTAATTACTTTAAAGATTTTATTAGAAATTTATATTAAATAATACTAAAAATCTAATTTTGTTGAAATTTATTAAATTTTGGGCTAAAAACAATTTTCAAAATTGATTAAATTGAATAAAAAAAAACTTAATTTAATTACGAGATAAAAATATTTGTTTTTCTTGTTTAATTTTCACCAAAATCTATTTTCGAAATCATGTACGAAATTTGAAAATTGCTTAGAAGTACTTAAAATTAAAATATTTTATTATAAAATTAATTTAGGTAATATTAAAAATAAAATTTTGTGCGAATTTATTAAATTTTAAACCAAACTTCATTTTCGAAATCAAGTTCGTAATCACAAAAGTGCTTAAAACTGAAAATTTTATGTTGATAAGTTCATTTGACTTAATTTCAATAAGATTTGAAAACAATTTTATTGAAATTGAGTTTTTTTTTTTTTTTTTTTTTTTGATAAAATCCATTATTATGGTATTAAATTCGAATTTTCGAAATTATTTGGAAGTGTTAAAAAATTAAGGACTTCATTTAATTACGAGATAAAAGTAACTTTTTGATGAAATTTAATTAATTTTGTACCAAACTCCATTTTCGAAATCAAGTTTGAATATTCGAAATTCCCTAGAAGTGTTAAAAACTTAAAGATTTTTATCAAAAAATTCATTTAATTACAAGCTATATATAATTTAAATACTTTTATAACAATCTCCATTTTCGAAATCATGTTCGAAATTTTAAAATTGCTTAGTAGTGGTGAAAACTTAAAAATTTTATCAGAAATTTAATTTCAATAAATAAGAATACAAGCAATTTTTATTTACGAAATTAAGTTCGAATTTTCGAAATTGCTTAAAAATGTTAAAATATGAAAGATTTCATCAGGAGTTTATTGTAAATAAAAGTTAAAATTGAAGTTTGTTGAAACTTATTAAATCCATTTCAAAAATTTAGTTCGAATTTTCACAAAAAAAAAATTCCACCAAAAATTAATTTTCAAGATTAATTGCAAATATTCGAAATTACTTAAAACTGTTTAATAAACAAAATTTTATTTAAATATTAATAAAATTAAAATTTTGTTAAAATTTCAATAAAAATTATTTTCAAAGATATACATTTTTATTAAATAAGGAAACATTTAAATAATTTTTGTAACGTCTTTTTACTCAAAAGAAGACAATTAAAATGTTTGTCATAATTATTTTGTAGCCTTCAGAAAATATTCTTCCGTTATTTAAAAGAAATTTAGCTGAAAATGTTAATTTGTCATAATTTTCTTTTTTAAAATAATTATTTATTTTAATTATTTTAGCAAGATAGACATGATTATTTAAATGCTAAATTTATATTTTATTTATCATTTAAATATTTGGCACTTACAAAAGTTTTAAGTGTAATTTTTAATTTACACTTTTAGCTCAAAGGCATTTTTTTTAAATAGATGACAAGGTAAATATGGTAATATATTATGTTAAAAAAATTTTAAACATTAAAATTCCATAAGAATTTTTATAGAATTTCTTAGTATTTCTATTCACAAAAAAAAAAAAAATCTTTATTTGACTTCAGTGTATTTAAGATAAAAAAAAAATATAAAAAAGTGAGAATATTAAATATGGGTTGGCCGAATCTATACTGCAACTTTTAAAATTTCTCCTTATATGGGAGGTGGGCGGAAAAGTGGCCAGACCACGCCATTTTTTGTTTCCGAGTTTACATTGGTTCTTGGATTATTTGTATAAAATTTCATCTTATATGGGAGGTTGGCAGTAAAATGGGTGGACCACGCCCTTTTTGGTTTACATTGGTCTTTGAATTACATGTGCAAAATTTCGTTGATGTACATGACTTTTTGTAATACAACTATTTGAGCGAAATTTCGTCCTCTTAGGATGTCCGCCCCGAGCCCTATCCTGCTTTGAGCAGATAGGCGAACAGACGGACGAACATCGAACAGAATATATATATATGGGGTCTTAAAGGTTTATTTCAACATGTTACACACGAAATGACAAACCCAATATACCCCCATCATTTTCTGGTGGTAAGTATAAAAAATTCAATTTTATAATAAATTTTCTTTAAATCTATATTTGTTCATTTAAAAAATCCTTTGATTTTTTGTTTCAATACATCCACCAACAAAAAATGATGGGGGTATATTGGGTTTGTCATTCCGTGTGTAACATGTCGAAATAATCAACTAGGACCCCATAAAGTATATATCGTCACCTAAAGGCCGTAACCACTTTTTTTAATTTTTTTTACACAAGAAGCAAAAATCATTATGAAGATGCAAAAGGCCATAACCACAATTTTTAATTCTTTGTTTTAAAATTAAGCAATTGAGACAAAATTTTTAATCGTTCACTTAAAGCAAAAATATATAAAGTGTTAAACACTTTATATGACTGCAGTTTATATTTTTCGGTCGATATCTTTTACTAAAAACATGTACAACAATGAATTTTGCAGAAATAGTTCAAAAATCGAGATAAACTCGGAACCCAAAAATGGGCGTGGTATATATAGGCTGAAACATCAACGAAATTTTGTACAAATAGTCCAAGGACCAGTGTAAACTCGGAAACAAAAAATGGTTGCAGTTGGTGGGTACATAGATTCGGCTAAGCCGAATATAACATACTCACTTGTTTTAAATTGATTTTTAATATCTTATCAATATAAATATTTAAGAATTTCCGATTTATAGTCATTTAATTTTATCACTTTTCCTCTCATAAATCATAAATATTTGAAAACAAAGAAGAAAAATAAATGTTAAAAAAAATCTTGAAAAGCAACAAAAAAATTGTGTGCGATATTAAAATATTTGCCTGACGTGAATGTTTTTTTTTTCATATTATTTTGGAACAAAAAAAATTTTAAATTTAGAAAACTACGTAAATCCAAAAAAAAACGTATTTTTGAGTGACCAAAGAATATTAAAACACATGTGGTTTATTTCTCCCTCCTCGAGTTGTATACAAAATAAATTTCAGATATATTTTTTCTTCAATTTTGTATAATTTATTAAATTTTTAAAAATACTCTGCGCATACAAAAATTTTATTTATTTATTTAAAATATCGAAAAAAAAATCATGAAACGACTCTTTTTTTAACATTTTTTTTATTTATTCCCAAAAAAAAAAAAAAAAACTAAAATTATTTATACCTGCATATGTAAATAAACTTTGGCACAAGTATAAATTAAATAAAGAAAAACACAAACAAAGTACAAATAATGAAGAAATTTCACACTCACTACCATACAAACACTCACTCACTTTAAATACAAAAAAAAAAAAAAAAAAAAAATTTGAAATAAAATAAATTTAGAAAGTTATTTAGGGCTTCGTTATCTCTCTGTCCCTCGTAGAATTCAAACAAACAAACAAACAAACAAAAAATATGTTGCTTCTCTATTTTAAACACAAAAATGCATTTTTTCTTCTTCTTCTTTTACATTTTATTTATTTTTGTCTACTTCTCCTTGTTCTTTTTTTCGGTTTTGCGCTATTTCCTTTTAATAGTGGAAGTACAAAAATAATGAACATTTTTAATTTTTATTTTCTGTGTACATGTGTTTTGTTCCGATTTGTTACGAATACACCTCTATTAAATGTCTGGGAGTATTAGTTGTCTGAATAATACACGCATTTTTAAATAACACATACACATTTAAATGCTTTCATTGCGCCCATCATACATTTTAACGGTAAAATGTGATTGATGTTCTCGTTTTGTATTTTTAATTGCTCTCTTTTTAATTTAATTCCCCATCAACACGTAAGTGATGTCAATTGTTTGTTATCGAAGACGTGATTATTATTATTATTATTATTTTTTAATTTAGAATCTTTGGCATTTCAATTATTCGTTTGATTAAAATGCATTCTTATTGTTTCAGAATGTAGGGAGTGACAAAAAGATAACAGCTAATTATATTTTCAGATTAGTATTAATAAATCTGTTCGTGATTGAATTTAATGTTTTTTATCATGAACGATTTTTCTACAAATAATATTAATTTGTATTACAAATTATTTCTTTCATTAAAACCTACAAAGAATTTTGAATTTAAAATTTGCAAAAATTATCAACAGTCTTTCTCTTTAAAGGTAGATCAACACAATAAAATTTATAATTTATTTTATAAAAAATAAAAAAAAAAAAAAATAAACTTATAAAGGAAATTGTAACAATATGGTGAAAGTTATCTTCAAAAAAAAGAAAAAAGAATTCCTAACATCTTCTAAAATACATCATTAAGTTTAATAGTAAGACCTGGTCTAGTCAAAGACGTAAGCACTAAATGAAAAATTTCTTATTTTTTTTTATTAGAAAAACATTTTGTACTTATGATAAATCACAGGTGACATTTTCTCTTATAAAATATTTTCAAGATCAAACAACAAGCAAAACTAATGATGGCGCAATTTGATAAAATATATGCCAAATGAATATATGTAGCTTTAATATATTAAGCTGGCATTTTACTACATTTAATTTCATGCTGTTTACTTTCAAAAAAAGAAAGAAAGTAACGCCAAATAATTTTTTTTTTTTTCATAAATATATGGTAATTAAGGTTCTTTTGATCAAATATTTGCCAAGTGACAATAGCTTTACAGAGATGTCTACTAACATGTGTTATACCTAGAATTTTATGGAAAATACTAAATTATTTAAAAGTTAACAACTTCTACTTTATTAAATCTACATTATACAAAATTAAATATCAAAATCAGAAAACATAAAGTTATCAGCATAGACTAAGATTACGGTCAGACTAAACAAATATTTGAATAAAAAAAGGTTGAACCCTAAAAACATAGGGGCAAATATTCAGCAAACTTCCTAATTATAATATTTGTCGTATTTTCTTATGCAATCAATATTTTTAATGCTTGTTTAATAGTGTCCCATTAAAAAAAAAATATTAATGAGCTGAACATGGAAAATATTCAAAATTGATCTTCATTTAACTACGGGTTTAGAACATTTTGTTGAAAAAAAAATGATGAATTTTGTCTCGAAATGGAAAAAAAAGCTCGTGTTATAAACAAAAAATATTAAAAATAATTTTTCGCAAAAATTTCGGTCCATAAATCGTTATTTTAGTATATCATGTCAAAAAAGTTCGTTATATATATATTTATATTACATAATTTGTTCCTTTTAAGGGAAAAATCAATTTTGGTTCTTAACACAGCATATTTAACATACTTTCATAGACAAATCTTATTTTAGAGCCTATTGCAAGGCTTAGTTTAGAGAATATTTTAGCAATAGGCATATTTTTGCATATTTTATACTTGTTACACTAAAGAGAATAATTTGCACACAATAGAATTTTTAACATACTTTGTCATTAGTGAAATTTTATTTTTACTATCACATAGGTTTTTCAAATCCGATTTTCTAATAATTTTCATCTTATAAATTGATAGAAATTTTGTAATTTCCTGATACAATGTATTAGCTTAGAAGATATTTAAGTGCAAATATCTTTCTTTAAAAAAGCAATTTATTTTTAGCATAAGTAGTAGATAATTATAATTTTCCGAAAAAAATAATATTTTAAGATCATATTTTTTTTTTTTTTTTAGTCTTAAAGGCTTATTTCCGATTTTAGGAGAAATTTTTTATGTGCATAAAGTACTTTGTTTCAAACAATTTTAAGAATTTTGGCATATTTTACATATTTTATGCTTATCAGCATATCGTTGGTACGCTGACGAAAAGTTCTATGTGTTCTTTTGCTACTTTTCAGGAGAACAAAAAACCCGTCTTATTTTGTCAATTCGTAACCTTTTTTGCATTTTTGATTATTGTATTTTCCGTTGAAATATTTGAAAATTTTATGCACTGAAAAAAAGTCGATATCTTATGGCATTCGCGAATGACAAAAGAAATTAATAAAGAATCTATACATAGGATTTTTTGTATAGAAAACTTTTAATTTATTTTTTAATGTTTTTATTTTTTATACTTAAAAAAAGAGTTTTTTTCTCAAGGAAGTATACACATAGGACTTTTTGTAAATGGAAAGCGCTTTGGTGGCTTAACGTATGACTAATAATGATACAAGATACGATAATAGAAACAAAATCAAAAAATTACACATAGGACTCTTTGTTAGAGCAGCGCCGATATTTTAGCAATTTAAATGGCATATTTTTGCATATTTTATACTTAAGAGAAAAATTATACTTAGGATAAAAATTTTGCTTATTTTTCATCCAATATTTTTTTTTACATAACTTGCCAAATTTCTTTTTAATCTTATTTATGTTTTTAAAATCCGATTCCGTAATAATTTTTAATACTTATTTATAGGCAATTACAAATAAAAATCAAAGTAATTTGACCTTAAATAGTATTTAGATCATTTAAATTAGAAAAAATTAAATTTTGAGATCATATTTTTTCATTTAAGAGGCATATTTTCCGATTTTAAGAGCATTTTTTATGCGTATAAAACACTTTTTTTAGAGCATATTTTTGGTTAACCTGTTAATTAAAGTATATTAACTATTACATAATATAAAATTGTTCGTGTACATATAATAAAACAAGAAAACTTTCTAAACCTCATAATAAAAAGCGAGATTTAGAGGCTTATGGACCGATATTAATAAAATTTGGTACCGCGTTTTCTACTTATATAAAACTTTCTTATGTCTAATATTATTTTTATATTAGCATTTATATGGAATTTATGCCTCTTAAAGTAATTTTCGGAAGTGGGTCTAATATGGGAACTAACGTTAAATATAAACCGGTCTTCATAAAATTTGAAAAATGAGTTTTCTACTTATATAAAATATATTTCTTTCTAATATTATTTTGATACTAACTTTTTATCGTGGTAATATAATGGACCGATCATGACCTATTTCAGTAAGCTTTGTCCTTGTAATTATTCATGCCAAATTTTATTAAGATATCTTTAAAATTGCGACATATAAATTGTACTTTATTTTGCATGGACCAGGCAGCCCTATAAAATTAATTAATAAAATAATGAGGACTATATCCATTTACTTATATGCGTAATATTTATATTTAAATATATAAAGAGAAATGTTTATTTGCTATACAAATATAAAATTTAATGTAAATAAAACTTGTATTATTTATACTTAAAAAAAAAAATATTAAAATTTCACACAAAAGTTGAAAGCCTGCTGTGGACCTAGAACTACCCAGCAAAAACTTTTTGGTTTTCGGTAATGACAACTACTTATTAAAGTAGTTTCTTGGTAATGAGGCGTCATTATTATTTGCCTGCTCTGTATTACATTAATAAGTACTCAATAGTATAATAGCACAGTAATACTGCAATCACGTGGATGGGTTAGCTAGAGCGCCGGATTAACAACCAGAAGGTCGTTGGTTCAACCCCATTCTGAAGCTGTTAGTTTTTTATAACAAAATGTCTAAAAAGATATTTTAAACTAAAAAGAGTTTTTGTAGCTTGGGATGCTATGTGCGAGATGGTGTACTAAGTAAGGCGTTAGTGATTAAAATCGAATGGTTAGTTGTGTCCAAGTTCGAGTCTCACTGATGGCAAAATTTTTTTGTTTTTTTTTTATTTTTGTTTTCGTTTAGCTACATATTTTTGAGTACCCCTAGAGTCAAAAAATAACTACATGAATTTATGGACAACTCGAACAAAAAAACTAGTTATTCAGGCAAAAAATAAGTAGTTTATTTTTGTTTCCAATTATACCTGCTAGCTTACCAGGAAAGCAAAGTTTTTGCTGGGTAGCTTCATTGCAAAGTATTAAGTGTTTCTTTTAATTTTTTAAATTTTGAAAAATATCTACATTACTGCCAAAGTTCTGATTTTTGAAATGAAAAAATCTAAAAAGGCCCCACTGTGAGGTGCTCAGACTAGGCAAATATTTCATAATTTATGTAAAAATAATTAGATATTTCTAAAATAAAATTAGAATGTGCTAAGTAAAAATAGATAACATTAAAATGCAATTAAAAAATTTTCAAAACTGGAATATATCTGAAAATTTGCGAAATGTGATTTAGAAATTAAAAAGAAATTTTATACATTTTCCAAATAAATAAATTTCTTATTTTAATTTGTATTTTTTTCTTTTAATTTTTCTTTTTCTCAAAAAAAAAACATCTAAATTAGCATTACTTGTCTACTAAAGTATATATTCTGCTAAAAACCAAAGAAAAATTATACATCAATTTATAAATTGTGTTTTTTTCGGTAGAGTATTTTTTTGTTTTCGAAAAATTTAAATATTTATATTGGACTCTTTTTTAAAAATGTTTTTTTTTCTGCTCTCATGTATATTTTAAGTAAAAATTGTGAACGAATAGTCTATTTTTAATAAAATTTCGTGGACATTGTGTTATTTTAAAAGAAAAAAAAAATAATAATAATATAAATATTATCTTTTTTAGCTTTTAAATATTTATTTATTTTACTTATTTTCATTTTTAAATTAAAGCAACACAAAAAAATAATTAACAAAAAAACAAAAAAGAGAAATATTGAAAGCAGCGAAATAATTAAAAAAAGAAAATCAGGTGTACTGAGTATACAATTTGCACTTTATTTAATTTAAAAACATTTTTGTTTGAATTATTTTTGTTTTATTTATTTATTTTTTTTTTCTTCATTTTCAATACTATTATTAGTCTCGACTGCAACAACAACAACAAGAACAAAAATAATTTTGAATTCGTTTATTTTGAAAATTTTACCAAATATAGTAAAAGAAAATGGAATAATATTTTTTCGTGGTCGTCGATCGTTTAAATTATAGAATAATTGTGTGAGTGTTTGTTGTATAAGTGTTTGTGGGTATTTTTTAAAGAATCGTAAAATATATAAATAATAATTGTAAAATAAATAAATAAATATACATATATTTAATGATAAATGCTTACACTTTGTATTTGTTTAATTCGGCTGCTTTATTTTATATACAATTTTGTATATAAAAAAAATCAATTTATTGTAATAAATATTAAGGGATTTTTTTAAAAAATTTGTGAACTATATATGCTTTAGATATCGGTATATATAAAGTTTAGTTTTTCTATTTGATTTTATATTAAATGAGTACACAACAAAAACTAAAAATCATTAAATTTTCCTTTTTAATTTTTTTTTTAGTTATATAAATATTTTTTTTTTATTTTATAAATTTCAAAAATTTATTTTTTTTTTTAAATTTATATATATATATATATATATATATATTATTTTGGAATATTCCGTTATAAATTTTTCAAATATATATACAACATTTATCTATATACTAAATTTCGAAGTAGTAGTAGGTAGAGCGCAGGGTATATATTTTTTTTTGGTAATTAAAGAGAAGCCGCACTGTAATTATTAATTTTCTTTAATTTTTCTTAGTTTTTTTTTTTCTTTTTCTTTTTTTAAGTTGTATACAAAATGACAAGTGATCTTTAGCGAGTCTAGGTGTGTACTGATTTGTAAATGTTTTGCTTTTTAAAAATCATAGCAGAAAAATCTATTGGATTCTTATGGTAGATGCGCCCAAAAAAGTAAGAAATCCACAAGAGAATTTACTCTCCCTAAAGCTATTAGAATTTATTTAAAAAAAGAGTGAGAAAAAAAAACTAAAGAATTTTTGTTTTCCAAACAAGGCCTCTTTGTGATAATCACCTTGTCATTTTAATCCTTTAAACAAATATGCAATTATTTTCTTAGCAATATTGTCAACGAACACAGCTATTATATTTAAATTTAGATAAAAGTTAAGTTTGTTAAATTCTCTTAATATTAAATAAATATTAATTAATTAAATCTAAATAAATCAAAAACTCTATGTGTTGCTTAAAATTTTGATCATCCCATCCATCAGTCGTCATTTAGAACATGTTCGTGTACTTTTTTTCTGTCTGTGTAGTCTTTATGAAAAAGTTTTGTGATTAATGTAGTTCTGTTGTTATTTGTTTATTTTGTAGCGTCAGCGAAACACGTAACATGACAAACTAAAATAAAACAGCTGTTTTGCAAACTAAAAACTTTTAAAAAGGGAGTGGCCAGTTTAATAATGACATGTGCAGAACATTTTAATCAATCTTAATTAAATTGGATTGATTTTTTATTTATTTAGTTATTTATTTATTTAAAAATTTTTTATTTTAAATATATATATATATATATATATATATATATATATATATATATATATAATTTGTTTTCTTCAAGAATCACAATTTTTATACGTTATTTTTTTAATCGAATAATTTTTAATGAAAACTTTAAAAATGTATTACACAAACAAAATCAAATATCTCAAGAATATCATTTTTTATATTTGATTTTGTTTTTCTAATATATTTTTAAAGTTTTCAAACGATTAATCGTTAAAAATTATTCGAATATTTTTTATTCGTTATTAATTTGTACAAAATTTTATATTTCACATAAGATTTTATTAAAAAATAATTTGTTTTATGCTGTTTCTTTATTCGTTGAAAAACGATCAACAATATCTCAAGAATATCATTTTTTATATTTGATTTTGTTTTTTTTTAATATATTTTTAAAGTTTTCAAACGATTAATCGTTAAAAATTATTCGAATATTTTTTATTCGTTATTAATTTGTACAAAATTTTATATTTTACATAAGATTTTTTAAAAAAATAATTTGTTTTATGCTGTTTTTTTTCTTCGTTGAAAAACGATTTTTATTCTAATAATTTTTTATTCGTTAAGGATTTTTTTTAATTTAAATTTTATAATTTAGACAATTTTGTTATTATTATTAAAAACAAAAATATTTTTCCTTAAAAATCCGATTTTTATTCGTTGGAATAATTTTTATTCGCTTGGAATATTGATAAAAATCATGATTTTTGCTTTCTTTTAACTTTGGATAAATTTGTTCATATTTTCAAGCAAACAATTCGAATAATAATTTTTCTTATTTTTTTTTTTTTTTTTTTTGAAAAAAAAAATAAATTTTCAAAATTTTTACATTTTTGCATAAAACAAATTATTTTTTAATAAAATCATATGTAGAATATAAAATTTTGTACAAATTAATAACGAATAAAAAATATTCGAATAATTTTTAACGATTATTAAAAAAAACTTTATTTCTTCGATTAGAAATGTAATTTTTATTCGTTTAGTTTAATCGATTATTTTTTATTCGCTTGGGAAATTAATAGAAATTACGATTTTTTGTCTTTTTTTAATTTGCAAACAGTTTGCTATGATTTTTAAGCGATTATTCGTTAAGAATTATTCGAATAAATTTTTTTATTCGTTAAGAGTTTTTTTTAATTTTTTTACACATTTGAATGGATTTGAAGAAAAAATTAATTTAAAATTGGTTTTCTCTATACGTTTGTGATTTTGACAAATGTTATCATAATTTTTATTCATTATTTTTTTTACTCTCTTAAGAAACAGGATAAAAATTGTGAATTTTGCTTTCTTGTTGTTTTAAACAATTACTCATTAACATTTATTCGAATAATTTTTTATTCTTTGAGAATTTTTATAAATATTTGAATTTAAAAAAATTTTCAAATATATTGCACTCGATTTTTGGTGAAAAAGATTATTTTAAATTTTTTATTGTATTCGTCATGTTATGAAAATCATGTTATAAAAATCATGCATTAAAATTTCTAGTTTCTTATTTTCTTTATCATCCAGAAATAGTTTTTATGATTTAAAATAATTTTCTGTAAAATTTCAAGCATTTATTCTCTTCTTTTTATTCGAATCATGATTTTTGCTTTCGTTTTGTTTTAGAAATCATTTATAATTATTTTTAAACGATTAATCGTTACTAATTATTCGAATATTTTTTTATTCATTAAGTTTTTCCATAAATTTAATTTTTTTAATTTTTTTTCACATATTTTTATAATTTTAGTTCAAACGAAATTTAAAATTTTTTCTAAACTTTTTTGTCTTACAAAATTTTAAGTTCGTTTCATTATTTCGTTAAAAAATTATTAAATTTGATTTTTATTTGATCATTTTAATCCAAGAATTTTTCATTCGCTTTGAATATATTCAAAAATCAAGGTTTTTATATCCATTTTATTTTATTATTGTTAATATTTTTAAGCGATTAATCGTTAATATTTATTCGAATAATTATTTTATTCGTTAAAAATGTTTTGCAAAAATTTATTTTTTTTAAGATTTTTTACTAATTTTAATTTAATTATTTATTTGATTCGTTTTTAACGAATAACCGTTTGCGATTATTCGAATTTTTTTAATCACTTAATATGTTTTCCAACTTTTAATTTTTTTATTTTACAACATTCGTTTTATTATATTTGTTGAAAACTTATTCGTTTTTTTTGCGGGTTTTAGGTAAAATCTTTTACTTTTATTCGATTATTTTATTCGAATAATTTTTTATTCGCTGTGCATATTTTAAAAATTTATAATTATCGTTTTCTGTTTATTTTAAAAACATTTTGTTATAATTTCTAAACGATTAATCGTTAACCATTATTCGAGTAAATTTTATTCGTTAAAGAAAAAAAATTTTTTTTGCAAAATTTTAAATTTTACAAGATTTCTTAAAATATTTTACTAGGGTTTGTTAAATAAATTAATTTCAGTTTTTTTTATTTCATGCCATTGTGATAAATATATTTTTATTCATTAATTTTATTCGATTAAATTTTTTATTCGCTTAGAATTTTTATTAAATTTATAGCTTTTGTTTTCCTAGAAAAAGAGCCAATTTGTTAGTGTTGATTTTTATTGAATTTTTTTCTAAACGAACTATTTTTTATTCGTTTTTAATATGTTTTCAAAATGTATTTTTTCTGTCTCTGACGAGTTAAAAAGAAATTTTATTATTATTTTTCCCCCTTCTTATACAAAAATTTGACATTATGAATTAAAAATCGACTTTTTGAATTATCAATTATAACTTTAAATTATTCTCACTTAAATAAAACAATTAAATTTTAACTGTTTTGTTAATAAAAGCTTTCTACCGCGTTGGATTAAAATCAAGGTTTAATTAAGTACTTCAACCTTAGTGGTGATTTGCAATGAATTTCTTATTAGATTTATATTGCAAAAAATTCATTTTAATAATAAAAAAAAAAAACGACAAGCCTCAAAGCAATACTTATCCATATTATGTAGACATGACATGATGTAAGTTTACGAATGACTTATTGTGTTTTACTCATATCACATATCACATTATGGTAATAATATAAATTTATTATTAATTTTTTTCTCTCTTATTTCCGTTCAAAAAAAAAAAACTATTAATTTCAATATATAAAATTTCCTTAAAATTAAAATTAATATACCTCGTGTTTAGCATTATTATCACCATCATCGTTATCATCATCACTTAAAGTGTTGCTGGTCGTTGTGGTTGTAATTATTCTCGATTGACGATTCGAAGCTGCCGCTGGTAAGGATGACTCAACACCCTTCATTATAATACTAGCACCCAAAAATTTATTTAACAAAGCTCTGGCCTCTTGATCTTCAGCCGTATCACCTTCTTCAACAACTGCAAAAAAAAAAAAGGAAATGAATCATTTTTATTGTTTAAGTTCAGTGACTTAAAAAAAAAATAAATAAATAAATAAAAAAACTTACCATTATCAGCATTACGCATGCGTTCCAAACAGTCGGTGACATTGGTTATGACTTTTTCTTCTCCCTGTGAATTAAGAAAGGAACGCGTGGCCATTGAAGACGAGGAAGAAGAGGTTACTTTTTTAAATTCCCTTTGAGTCTTTATTGAATCACATTCACTTTCGCTTTCGGTTATAAAACGACCTGAGTGGCGACTAGCAACTTCCTCATGTTCATATTCATGTTCATTATCCGAATCGGCCAAAACGCTGGAGCTGGTGGTGTGATGTTGTTGGACCCGTGTTGATTTATAAGATTCTGAGGAAGATAATTAATAAAGCTATATAAATATGTCTTGATTTTATTTTAAATCTTGTGTAAAAATTTCAGACTTCCACAAATCTGTTGAGATTGAGATCTGAATTCAAAATTCGAAAAAAATGGTCGAAATAAAGAAACAAATTGAATTTCTTCACTATATAGTAATTGCCTTTTGAGAACTAATGTTGAGAGTTAGTTTTACATGATCCAATAAGAAATATATATTTTCATTTGCAATATATTAAGAAAATAGCAGATCGCCATATCAAAATTAAATTCAGATAAAGTTATCAAATTACTTTTGACTTGTAAGCGATTTTGAGAGCAAATATCCAAATCCAAACAAAAAAATTATTTAAAAATTCGTTTGCCAAATTTGTACGCATTTATAAATCCGATTTTTATTCGATTAATTTTATATTCGCTTATTTAAATTAATAAAACGAGATTTTTATCCTTTTTATTTAGGAAAAAAATTATGATTTTTATGCGATTAATCGTTTATAATTATTCGAATAACTTTTTTATTCGTTGAGAATTTTTGAAAAAATCATTTTGCAATATTTTTGTTAAATATTATTTTTATAAAAAAAAAATGATAATAATATCTTTTACGCTGTTTTTCAATTGTAACATTTTACTTTTACTCGTTCTAATTTATTTGATTTTTTTTTTTTTTTGCTTAGAAATTATTAAAAATCATAATTTTACTTTTTTATAATTTTAAAATGGTTAATCGTTCAAATATTTTTATATTAGTTAAAAAATCATTTTTAATCGATTAATTTTTTCATTCGCTTGGAATATTAATAAAAATTTTGCATTTTGATTTTGAAACAATTATTTGTTCTCAGTTATTCGAATATATTTTTTTATTTATTTATTATTATTTTTTTAATTTGTATTTGTTTCCGTTTTTAATTCGACTAATTTTTTATTCGCTTGAGACAATAAAAATCGTGTATTCTACTTAAAAAAATTTTTAAACGATTATTCGTTAATAAATTCTCAATGAATAAACAAGTTATTCGAATAATTATAAACGATTAATCGCATAAAAATCATATTTTTTTCTTAAATAAAAAGGAAAAAACATCTCGTTTTATTAATTTAAATAAGCGAATATAAAATTAATCGAATAAAAATCGGATTTATAAATGCCTACAAATTTGGCAAACAAATTTTTAAATAATTTTTTGGTTTGGATTTGGATATTTGCTCTCAAAATCTCTTACAAGTCAAAAGTCTTTTGATAACTTTATCTGAATTTAATTTTTTAAACGATTATTCGTTTATAATTACTCCAATAATTTTTTATTCGTTAAGAATTTTTTGAAGAAAAGGATATTTTGAAATTGTGCAAAATTTTCGAACTCTATTTTTTTTATTCGTTTCTGATTTTGACAAAAGTCTAAAATGACTTTAATCGATTAATTTTTTTATTCACTTAATATATTAATAAAAATCGTGGATTTTGCTTTTTTTATATTTTGTTATAATTAAGCGATTAATCATTACCAATTATCCAAATAATTTTTTATTCGTTAGAGATTTTGTGAAATTTTGAAAAATTTTCTAAAACATTAATTTATTATTTATTCGTTTGTGATTTTGATTTTAGTTTTTAATCGATAATTTTTTGATTGGCTTGGAATATTAATAAAAATTGTGGATTTTGCTTTTTTTAATATTCCGTTATAATTTTTAAACGATTATTCGTTTCTAATTAAACGAATAATTTTTTATTCGTTAAGAAGTGTTTTAAGAAATTTAAATGCAGTTTTAAAAAAAAAAATTGTTTTTATTCTATTAATATTTTTTTATTCGTTTGGGCTAATAAAAAAAATCGTTTTTATTCGTTAGAGATTTTCTGAAATTTTGAAAAATTTTCTAACACATTAATTTATTATTTATTCGTTTATGATTTTTTTGAATCGATTATTTTTTTAATCGCTTGTGATATTAATAAAAATTGTGGATTTTGCTTTTTTTAATATTCCGTTATAATTTTTAAATGATTATTCGTTTCTAATTATTCGAATAATTTTTTATTCGTTAAGAAGTGAGAAAAAATTAAATGCAGTTTTTTTAAAGAAAATTTGTTTCTATTCCATTAATATTTTTTACTCGCTAATAATATTAATATTTTTTAATCGTTCATTTTGCTTTCTTTAAAAAAACATTTTGTTATGATTTTTTAAGCAATTAATCGTTAAAAATTATTGAGAATAATTTTTTATTCGTTAGGGATTTTTCGAAAAATGACAAAACCTTTGTTTAAAATTAATTTCTAATTTTGTTAAAATCAGAAACGAATAATTTTTAATCAATAAATTTTTTTATTCGCCTGGTTTATTAATAAAAAATAGTGCATTTTTCTTTCTTTTTATTTTAAAAATATTTTGTTATGAAATTTTAACCGATTACTAGTTAGCAATTATTCGAATAAATTTGTTTATTCATTAAAAATGTTTAAGGATTATTTTAACCCAATGTATTTACATAAGAACCGAATTCTGAAATTAAAGTTCGAAGAAAAATATCGCAAAATACAGCGGTTAGGAAGAGAGTATTTTTTTACAGATCAGGGAATAACTGGAACCATTTTAAGGTCCTGAACTTATTGCATTAATCGGGTGAATGCCAGTGATTATACTGTCAAGACAAATTTGGGCATCCAATATTGCCTTTGATTATAAGCAAAAAATCCTTATTTATTCTCTTGGAGAAACCTTCCATTTTTTCCCTCCTCTCAACTTACCATAATTCTCACTTTCATTATCCGTATCTCTGCTATTTTTACGCGAATTTGTTCTCAAAATTAAACCAGCTTTGGGATAATTATTCGATTTTTCTGTTACACCAGAGGAGGCCTCACGTTGTATAAACTTTTCACTCATCTCCTTAACCGAACCACGTCGCACATATTTAGAGGTAGAATCTAGAAAATCATCCTCAGGACTAGATCTTAAAGCTGGAGTAGCTTTAGTCTAAAATTAAAAATTAAGAAGAAAAAAAAATATCATAAAAATTATTTTATTACAAAATCTCTTAATCTTACAATTAAAGCCGATTTTCTGGTTTCCTTAACTTCCACATCTTCAAGAGCTTTTCTGTTGCTAGAAACTTCCACTTGTTCCTTTAGTTTTTTTAATTCTTCAGGGTTGGTAGAGTAAATAAATTCTTTACGCTCTACCTTAGGTTTGGTTTTACTATCGGAATAATATTTCTCTTCGACTACATAACCGGTGACTTCTGTGTAAAAAAAAAAAAATAAATTTTTTGATTAAAAATAAAAGTGATTATTTATTTACTTGCTTATTTATTTGTTCATTTATTTCTCTTTATTACCTTCTGTTATTTCACTGGGTTCCACTGTGGGCTTTTTCTTTTTCAAAGCCCTTATGCCAAAGAGTGGTAGACCATTTTCATCTGTTGGTCCTATGCCATAACTAGAGGTAATACAATCATCATCCACAAATGACGAGGACTTATTGCTAGTCATCTTTTGACTGGTGCTGGATTTAATAGTTTTAGTATAACCTGCTCTTGAGTCCAAAGTGGTGGAAGTGGATTTTGGTTTGGGAGTCGTTGCACTGGGAGCTTTCAAAATATTTTTACGATCTGCCCATACTGGCGTTTTATCATCTGGTTTAGCTTTAGTGGTGGTAGTCGTAGTAGTTGTTATACGTTTTGTTAAAGGTTTGGAACTCAAACTCTTTAGAGATTCCTGTTGTTGTTCATAAGTAGCTGATGATTTGTGCACTGTGGTGGAAGTGTTAACTTTTGTATCCGGGCTACGACTGCTGGTTACTCTAGAGGATTGTGGTGCCTTAGTTTGAGGACTTCGACTACGTTCCTTGGTTTCTTGAGTTTCATGACTAGTGTGTCTTGGCCTTTCTGGGGAAGTAGTTTTCGAATGAGGTTTCCTAGAGGGTGAAGGAGATTTTCTACTAGGTGATATTTCACGTGTAAACTCTTCCACTTGCTCATGTGCTTCTTGTTCATCCTTGTAGTAATAATGCTTCTTGGTAGTTTTAGCCGCAAACTCACTTACCACTTCTGTTTGTGGTTGATGACGATCAGGACTATGATGTTCAGCATTTCTTTGACATACCGGAGCCTGAGGACTTTGTGATCTTGTAGGTTTTCTTAAGGGCGCCTTTTCTTCTTCATTGAGATAACGATTGGGTTTGGGAGATCTTCTCGAGGAAGGTAAATAAGTTTCCTCGAATATATATTCCTTCTTCGAGCTACTTATGACAGGCTCCTTAGTTAAGGACTGTGTAAGAGTTTTAGTTTCCGGCTTCGATTTTTTTATTGTCGTGGTGGTAGTACTAACCGTATCGGGTTCTTCACTTCCCTGCTTGATAGTTTTAATTGTCTTGGTGGTTACCTCGGTAGCAGTAGCACTGCTTATCAAATCATTCTTTTGATTTTTCTTAATCAATCTTATTTGGGCTCTTATTCTACGTCGAATTTCATAAGATTGCACTGTCTCTAATAGTCTTTCCAATATCTCCAATTCGAAAATTTCTTCCACATTTATATCCTCTGTTATAGAAGAAGCTCTGGGTGTGGTGGCACGTTTACCTTGAGGTACCTCAAATTTAACCATAGAACTACGATCAAAACCAGTATTTTCTTCATCAGGATGTGAAGGTTTACGTGAATAATTGCTCTTATTTATTTCCATAGAATCACGTCTGGTATGTTCCAAAGAACTCTTAGTATGATCCATATAAGAAGGTCTTCTACCACTCATGGGACTAGTCAAGGGAGTACGTTTAGTAGGTGTACCAGTGGGGCTACTATTATTGCTCTCAAATAAACTTCTTCTAGCCGCCACTGAATCCGTAGTTGTTAAAGACATTTTTGTTGTCTTGGAAGGATAAGGTGATGATGATTTCTTTTTTGTAGGCTCTAGAACAGTTTCATCAATATCATCAGCCCTTTCGTCAGATTCATACAATTTAATACTGCTAGTGGTTGTGGTAGTGACTGTGTTAGATTTTAATGGTTTACTTTCAGTTATTAAGTTTAGTACGTGCTCTTTTGTTTTTGATTTCAGTGGCTGATCAGTTGGCGATGAGTTGGTAGAACTGTGTGTTGGTTGTTGTTTTTTATGCGGGGTTGTTAAAGGAATTTTTTTGCCAGTCGTTTCTTTATTTAAATCTTCATTTACTACCTGTGTTTCTGCTTCTTCTTCAATTTGTTGTTGAACAGTAACGATCATTTCATCGTCCGTTGTAAAATCTTGTACGTCCGAATTCTTTGCTGGTGTTAAGTGTACTGGCATGTGTTTCTTCTCTGGTTTTTTATTACTCGTAGTAGTATGTGAATTTTTCAAGTCATTAGTTTTATTGGTGTTGCTGCTGCTGTTGTCGATGTCGATGTCGATTGTATTGTTGTTGTAGTAGTTATTTTTATAAACCTTTGTTTGCTTTGAGATAATGTTTTTTACTCCCGTTTCAATGCTGCGACTACCGCGCAATTCATCGTAATCAATGTCAGAGTTTTTACGCTGAGTTGGGGATTGTTGTTTAGGTTTGTTTATCGTGGTCGTTGTTAATGTTGTATGGGTAACAGCGGACGTTGGCTTTGTGCGTGACTTGTTGTCTGGCCGTAATTTCTCCGAATCTTTAACGGGTGACTTGTTGCACTTTAATGGAGTTTTCGTAGTTGTTGTTGAGGGTTTTTTGTTGTTTCTGCCTTCGAATACCGATGGTCTGCTTAAAATATCTTTTTGACGACGCTCTTCGATTTTAGTTGTATGCATTTCTGTAAAAGGTATTAACTCGTCGTCATCGTCAACATGATAATGTTTAACTTCGTCATCATCATCATCGTCATAATTATCATGGTCTTTAGGTTGTTGGTATTTTTCTTGTTGAATTTTTATAGACTTTTCTGTTGTTTCAGCTGTTTGCTGATGATGATGACTCACCTCAAATTCCTTAGTAATTTTTTTATTATTTACCAAACATTCCACAAAATCTTTATTATATTCTGGTTGCAAATTATCATTGAAATCGTCTGGTTCATTTTGTCTTGAAATATGTCTTGATATAGTGCGCACTAATTCGGGAGACTTTTGAGGAGCTGAAGGTTGTAATTTTATGGCGGTATAAATGCGCTCATTTCTAATAAATTCTTCATTTTCTTCCTCATCTGTCTTAGGTTCATTTTCTTTAAGATACATTAATTCTGAAGTCTTGGGTTTATTCACCTCTTCCGTTATATTTTGATATCTCGAGATCTTTTCCTGTACTGTCAAAAAGCTTTCCTCCTCACTGGGTTTATCTAAACTTGGATAGTCTAAACTGGGAGGAGCTTCTACTACGGGATTATTTAAGATTTGTTCTTCATAATCCAAAGAGTCGTAGGTAGTTTTATGTGTTCGTTCAACCTCGGTAATATGACAGCCTACATATGCATTACTTTCCTCTTCAAAAATAGGTATATTCTTAATTTGAGGTTTTCTTTTTAGCTGATCATCTTCAGGTTCTTGGACTACATCAGGATATCGGGGCTTGCCGGTATCCAAATGAGCCGGTACTGGTGTAGGTACAATTTTATCGGGTGAAGGTTCTCGTGAACTCTTCGCGTGTTGTATATCAATAATAACATTTTCCATATCTTCGCTATTAACCAAACGATCAGTGGCACTTAAATTAATGGTCTTAGTGGCAAAACATTTATTAGGGCGACGATGCTCTGTCTTAGGTGTAGTCTTGGGGGATAAAGTTTGTGGCTCAGGTTTTCTATTAATCTTAATCAAATTTTCACTAGTAGAGCGTGACATTTTGGAATCTTTATCCTTATTAGTGACTCGATGGACAGGGGCAGATTCTTTACGTTCGGTAACAGGCATACGGCGTGTTAATTTTTCAGGTAATACTGTAGAATCTATTATATCCTTGAATACAGAATCTTTAGGTTTCTTAGGTACGGGAGAATTTTCTTTTTTACTGGGAGTATCGGAATCAGTGTGTTCAATAATAATTTCTGTAGTAACAGAAATATTGCTAGATCTTCTACTCTCTGTATAACGAGTAGGGCTATGTTCGGGTGAAGAATTATCGGTGCCATCTATCTGATCTTGTTTACTGGGAGATTTAGTTTTGCGTGTTGAGGATCTTAAACGTTCTTTAATGGTTGTAGTATCCTTATCTGGTTTTTGTGGAGAAGTTTTATTGGTTTTAGGTTCTATAGCTTCTTTACTAGGTTTACGTTTGGGGGTTTCCTTTAAAGTTGAAGTTTTTCCCTTAGTAGGTGTTGAAGTTCGAGGAGAAGTTGTTCCCTTGGTAGGAGATACTGAACGAGGTGTGGTTGTAGGAGAAGATTTTTTAATAATTTTAACCTCAGATTTTTTTGTTTCTTTATTTATTTCAACAAAAGTCTCCTCTACAGTTTCTGGTTCTGAAGATTCTTCTTTTTCTGTTTCATCAATGGATTTAGTTTTAGGAGTTTTCTTATGTACCGTCGAAGTCTTGGTTACAGTTTCAATAAATTCTTTTTCATCATCTTGTGGATATTTAGGTTTAGTTTTAGGTTTCTTGCATTCATCTTCAACTTCTTCTTTCTTAGGTTTACTTAAATTTTTCTCTGGTTCATCTACCTCGTTTTTACCCCTTTTAGGCTCTTTAGGTTCTTCCCTTAAAGGTTTTCTAAATGTTTGCTCTGTGGTATGTATTTGTTTATGTAAAGTATTCTTAACACTATTTATAGATAAAGGTTCATCATCTTCGTTACAATCTTCAATTTTAACCTGGAAAACAGTAGTATTCTTTAAATCTTCTTCCTCGTTTACTTTAATATCCTTAGTGACGACATTTTTGGGTTCTTCTACTTCAGAAAGTGGTTGCTTTTTGAAAGTCCCAGGAGTATCACCATAAGTATCCATGCCTAAAATTTGACGACAACGTTCTTCGAATGTGTCCCGGCGACCAGCTCCCTTTTTCCTAAAAGTGGGTGAAGTAGGTGTTGAAGGTTCAGTGGTTTTAGATATGAAGGCACCATCCGGACTTTCTTTGTGCATACGTTCGGTTTCAATGAATTGTTCATTGATATTTGTTGTACGTTTTGGAACTTGCTTAGGTAGCCAAGGTTCTTCAACCACTTTAGTAGGTTTTTTATTGTCGGGATATTTGCTAGTAACAGGGAATTGTTCATCATCTTCAGGGTAAGTTTGTCCCTCAATAGTTTCTACATAAGTAGTGGTGTGCTGAGGTTTCTTTTCTAAAGTTTCATCAGTTGTAGGTTTACCAACAGGTTCTTTTTGATTGGGTTTTACAGTAACATAATGTTTTTCACAGGTTTCGATAACAAACTCCTCAGTTTCGGTGGTAGTTTCATCATCGTCTGTATCCTTAATTTGACCATGTTTACGTTGTTTGGGTTTAGTTTTCTCCACCTCCATTTTCGTAGTTCTTAAAGATTTTTTGAAAGTTTCAGCATTAGCTTTGGGAACACTCTTGGGACTTTTAGGTTCTTTTAGGGAAGAAAAAGGTTTACTTGGACTTTCTTTCGTTGGCTTACGAGTTGGAGACTGCTCCTTATTAGGTGATGAAGGAAAATCTTTTGTGGTTACAGGTTTTTTACTATTAGGCTGGAAAACTTGCTTTTCCGCTGTTACAGTTTGTTGCTCACTTGTAATTAATCTTTGAGACGTATTGCGTATAAACTCACTGGTGTGGGTAAAGGTTTCATCATCATCTGATTCCTCAAATCCAGGTCGTCGGTATTTTGGTTGTTGTTCAGGATATTTCTCTTGAGGTTCCTGTGAGCCAGGATATTTTGGTTTTTGTGTAGATTTAATAACAAATTCAGTAGTCTCCCTAAATGTTTCATCTTCATCAGTTTTAATAGGTCTATAAGATTTAGGTTTAGTTTCTTTAGGTTCCTTGCCATAAGGAGTTGTATTTTCTTTATTAGGAGATTGTGAACGCTTATCTTTATCATCAGGGAATTCTTCATTTTCACAGGATTCTGTGATAATTTTTGTAGTTCTGAAAGTTTTTGTAAAGGTGTCATCATCTTCGGGAGTTTTTTGATATGGCTGCTTTTGTGTAATTTTAGGAGATTGATGTTTTTTACTAGTAGGTTCTTGTGGTAATTTTTCTAGCGGTTTCTTTTGAATACGTGTAGGAGAAATTCCTCTAGTTGGTGACTGAGGTTCATCAAATTCATGAATTAATTTTTCAGTTACCACGCAGGTAGTCTCTTCAATTATTTTCTCCTCGTCAGTATCGTAAGGTTTATCGGAGTCAGGTTTACGTTGTTTGGGTTTTGTGTCAGGTTTATCATCCGATTTGTATGGAACTCTTTTGTCGGGATATTCCTCATCATCTACAGTTTTAATTGTGTTTTCGGTTACAGTTTTAGTGGTTCTCAAAGTCGATTTGAAAGTTTCATCCTTATCAGTGGGTTTCCTTATAGTACGTGTGGGAGATTGAGGTCTTTTATCAGTAGGTTGTTCAGGTTTTTCTACAAATTTTTCTCCAGGTTTCTTTTGAGTACGTGTTGGAGACATACCCCTTCTTGGAGATTCAGGTTCTTCGAATCCTTGAATTAATTTTTCAGTTACCATGTGTGTTTTTGAGGTTGTAATATGCTCACTGGTTTGTGTATAGGTTTCTTCTTCATCGGTATCGTAAGATTTATCGGAATAAGGTTTGCGTTCTTTAGGTTTTGTCTCTGGTTTATCGCCTTTTCTGTATGGAGTTCTCTCATCCGGATATTTCTCATCATTCGCTGTTGTTTTTTCGGTTACAGTTTTGGTAGTTTTCAAGGTAGTTTTGAACGTTTCATTCTCATTTGTTGGTTTTCTTTGAGGAGATAGAAGTCTTTTACCTGAAGGCTCTTTTACATCAGGTTCTTCTGGTGATTTTTGTCCTGGTTTCTTTTGAGAGCGTGTAGGAGAAGTACCTCTAATATGTGATTCAGGTTCCTCAAATTCTCGAATAACCTTTTCAGTTACCACAGAGGTGGTCTCTTCAATTATTACCTCCTCGTCAGTATCGTTAGGTTTATCGGAATGTGGTTTACGTTGTTTGAGTTTTGTATCTGTTGTATCACCTGGTTTATATGGAGTTCTTTTGTCGGGATAATCCTCATTTAATTTTTCGGTTACAGTTTTTGTGGTTCTCAAAGTCGATTTGAAAGTTTCATCCTTATCAGTGGGTTTCCTTGTAGTACGTGTGGGAGATTGAGGTCTTTTATCATTAGGTTTTTCAGGTTTTTCTACAAATTTTTCTCCAGGTTTCTTTTGAGTACGTGTTGGAGACATACCCCTTCTTGGAGATTCAGGTTCTTCGAATCCTTGAATTAATTTTTCAGTTACCATGTGTGTTTTTGAGGTTGTAATATGCTCACTGGTTTGTGTATAGGTTTCTTCTTCATCGGTATCGTAAGATTTATCGGAATAAGGTTTGCGTTCTTTAGGTTTTGTCTCTGGTTTATCGCCTTTTCTGTATGGAGTTCTCTCATCCGGATATTTCTCATCATTCGCTGTTGTTTTTTCGGTTACAGTTTTGGTAGTTTTCAAGGTAGTTTTGAACGTTTCATTTTCATTTGTTGGTTTTCTTTGAGGAGATAGAGGTCTTTTAACTGAAGGCTCTGTTACATCAGGTTCTTCTGGTGATTTTTGTCCTGGTTTCTTTTGAGAGCGTGTAGGAGAAGTACCTCTAATATGTGATTCAGGTTCCTCAAATTCTCGAATAACCTTTTCAGTTACCACAGAGGTGGTCTCTTCAATTATTACCTCCTCGTCAGTATCGTTAGGTTTATCGGAATGTGGTTTACGTTGTTTGGGTTTTGTATCTGTTGTATCACCTGGTTTATATGGAGCTCTTTTGTCGAGATAATCCTCAGTTAATTTTTCGGTTACAGTTTTTGTGGTTCTCAAAGTCGATTTGAAAGTTTCATCCTTATCAATAGGTTTCCTTAAAGTACGTGTAGGAGATTGAGGTCTTTTACCAGTAGGTTCCTTTAATTCAGATTCTTCTGGTAATTTTTGTTCAGGTTTCTTTTGAGTACGTGTAGGAGACGTACCTTTTTTTGGTGATTTAGGTTCTTCAAATCCTTGGATTAGTTTTTCAGTTATCTTGTGAGTTTTTAAGGTTGTAATATTCTCACTGGTTTCTGTGTAGGTTTCCTCCTCATCAGTATCAAAAAGTTTATCATGAAAAGGTTTGCGTTCTTTGGGTTTATCTCCTTTCCTGTATGGGGTTTTTTCATCAGGATTATCCTCAACATCCACTATCTTAGATGTTTTTTCGGTTGCAGTTTCTGTGGTTCTCAAAGTGGTTTTGAAAGTTTCATCCTCCTTGGTAGGTTTCTTTTGGGATCGTGCAGGAGATTGAGGTCTTTTACCAGAAGGCTCTGGAAGTTTTTGTCCAGGTTTCTTTTCAGTACGTGTAGGAGAAACATTTCTGATAGCAGATTCAGGTTTTTCAAATTTTCGAATTATCTTTTGAGTTACAACGCTGGTTGTCCCTTCAGTTATTTGATCCTCGTCAGTATCATAAGGTTTATCAGAATAAGGTTTTCGTTGTTCAGGTTTAGACTCCGGTTTATCACCTTTTCTGTGTGGACTTCTTTCATCAGGATAGTCCTGAGTGGTTTTTTCTCTAACAGAGGTGGTCTTAGAGGTGGTTGCGAAAGTTTTATCCTCATCTGAATGGTTTCTTTGAGTTTTTGTGGGAGATTGAGGTCTTTTTCCAATAGGTTCTTCCGATATTTTTTGATCAGGTTGCTTAGGAGTACGCGTAGGAAATACACCTCTGGTAGGTGATTTAGGTTCTTCAAATCCTGTGACTAGTTTTTCAGTTACATCGCAAGTGGTCTCTTCAATTATTTCATCCTCATTGGTATCGTAAGGTTTGTCAGAATGAGGTTTACCTTGTTTGGGTTTTGTCTCTGGTTTATCTCCTTTTTCCTTAGGATATTTCTCATCTTCCACTGTTTTTGCTGTTTTTTCAGTAACAGTTTTGGTGGTTCTCATAGTTGTTTTGAAAGTTTCATCTTCTTTAGTGGATTTCTTTGGAGTTCTTGTAGGAGACTCAGGTCTTTTACTGGAGGGTTCTTTCACTCCAGGTTCTTTTGGTAACTTTTGATCTTGTTTCTTTGGAGAACGTGTTGTAGAAATTTCTCTGGTTGGGGACTTTAGCTCTTCAACTTCTTGTATTAGTTTTTCAGTTATCAGATATGTTGTCTCCTCAATTATTTCCTCCTCATCGGTATCGTGGGGTTTATCAGAGTCTGGTTTGTGTTTTTTGGGTTTAGACTCTAGTTTGTCACCTTTTCTGTAAGGTGTTTTCTCATCAGGATATTCCTTATCATCCACTATTTTAATTGTTTTTTCAGTATTGATTTGGGTAGTTCTCAAAGTTGTTTTGAAAGTCTCATCCTCTTTAGTGGGTTTCCTTGGAGTTTTTGTAGGGGATTGAGGTCTTTCTCCGATAGGTTCTTTTACTCCAATTTCTTCTGGTAGCTTTTGATCAGGTTTCTTTGAATAACGTGTGGGGGAAACTCCTCTTGTCGGTGACTTACGCTCTTCAAATCCTTTTATTAGTTTTTTAGTTATCAAGCAAGTTTTCTCCTCAATTATTTCTTCCTCATCGGTAACGTAGGGTTTATCAGAGTCAGGCTTATGTTGCTTGGGTTTCTTTTGAGTTCGTGTAGGAGATTGAGTTTTCTGACCAGTGGGTTCTTTTGCTTGTGATTGTGGTCTCCTACCAGTAGGTTCTTCTAGTGTTCTTTGATCTGGTTTCTTCTGAGTAGGTGACACAGGCTTTTGTTTAGGAGACTTTTTATCAGGATATGAAGGCTCTTCAAATTCTCTAATAAGTTTTTCACTTACAATACGCTTTTGTGTCGAATTAATAACAAACTCATTAGTTTCTACAAAAGTTTCCTCGTCATCAGAATCTACAGGTTTATCAGAATAAGGTTTACACCCTTTAGGTTTATTCTGTGGATATTCATCATCATCCATTTCTGTTGTAGGTTTTTCCTTTGCAATTTTTGTGGTTGTAATTGAAGTTGTATAAGTTTCTTCGTCATCTAAAAGTGTTTTTTCATTTTGTTTCTGTTGAATTCTTGTTGAAGTTTGAGGACGTTTATCACCAGGTTCTGGTTTCTTATCACCGCGAGTAGGTGAAATATATTTAGTTGGAGATTGAGGTCTTCCACGAGTAGATTTTTCAGGCTCTTGTTCATCAGGTTTCTTTATTGTTCGTAAAGGAGAGACACCTCTAGTAGGAGATTTTGATTGAGGTCTCTTTCCAATGTATTCCTCATCTGGTTTCTTTTGAGTAAGTGTAGGAGAATCTCTACTAGATGAAGATTTTGGTGTCTTGTTATCAGGATAATGTGATTCTTCCAATTCTAGCATATGTTGCTCATTTACCACTCGTTTTTGTGTTGTGTTAATGACAAGCTCTCTGGTCTCAGTAACAGTTTCATCTTCATCAGTTTCTGAAGACTGATCTGCAAAAGGTTTTTGTCCCTTGGGTTTCTTTTCTGGCTTGTCATTTTTCTTTAAAGGTAATTTTTCTTCTTGATAATCCTTACTATTAATCTTTTTAGTAGGTTTTTCCGTAACAGTTTCAGTTGTATGCAATGTTTTTCTGACCGTTTGATCATCAACGTGTAATTTTTGATCAGGTTTCTTTGGTGACCGTATTGGAGAAACCTGTTTGGTTGGAGACTGTGGTCTTTTACCGCTAGGTTCTTGACCTGGTTTCTTTAGAGTTTTTGTAGGTGAAACTCCTCTGATTGGTGATTTTGTATCCTTTTCAGGCTTATTCTTGGGAGCTTTCTCATCTGGATATTGGGATTCTTCTAATTCAGTAATTACTTTTTCACTAACAACACGTTTTTGTATAGTAGTGTTAGTAACAAATTCACTGGTTTCTACAAATGTTTCATCGTCATCCGTATCGAGTGATTTACCAGGTTTACGATTATTAGGTTTATCTTCAGGATATTCTTCATCATCGAATTCTTTAGTTACATGTTCACTTACTATTTTGGTTAATTTCAAAGTAGTTAAATAATTTACATCGTCATCGAATGGAGTTTCTTCGGATGGTTTCTTTTGAGTTCGTGTAGGAGATTTAGAAATTTTATCTGTATGTCCTGTTGGTGATTTTTGATCAGGTTTCTTTTGAACACGTGTAGGTGAAACATTTTTACTAGGTGATTGAGGACGTTTACCAGTAATTTGTTCGGGTTTCTTTTGAGTTCGTGTAGGTGAAGATTTTCGAGGACTCGGTTTGTCAGGATAATTATATTCTTCAAACTCACTGGTTTGAACCACTGTTTCATCATCTGTATCTAAAGGTTTTCGTTCTTTTGGTCCAGTTTCTGGTGTTGTATCTTTTGAATATTCTTTATCATCCTCTTGTTTGGTAGTTTTTTTTGTAACCACCTGTTTGGTTCTCAAAGTGGTAGTAAATCTCTCATCTTCTTCAGGTTTCTTTGGAGTTTTTCTAGATGAAACAGGTTTAGGTGATTTAGAATCTTTGGGTTCTTCGGATAACTTTTGTCCAGGTTTGCGTGTGGGAGAAGTTTCTTTACCAGGAGTTTTTGGCAACTTCTTTAGTATTTGTGGTTGTTCTTTAGTTGGAGATTTTGTTATCTTTTGTGGTTTAGGAGATTCGTTTGTCAAATTGTTTGACTCAAATTTCTGTATATGTTTAGTCACTGTCTTTTGTGAAGTTCTAAGGGTGGTCTCACTTTCCGTAATGTATTCATCTTCTACAATTTCGGAAGGTTTAATACCAGGTTTGGTTGATTTTGGTTTAGGTTGTGGTTTCTGTGGTTGTTTTCTATAACCTGGAGTACCAGGTTCTTCATTACTTTCGAAAGTTTGTAGCTGACTATTATAAGGTTTTTTAGAACCAGGAGTACGTTGATCTGGTTTATCATCTGGGCTTTCTGGATATGTTTTTTGAGTTGTTTGTGTAATAGTAATTTCCTCTTCAGTGATGTTTTGTGGTCTTCTGTAACCTGGTGCACCTTCTTGAGGTTCATCATCAGTATCCTGAGGCTTTATAAAACCTTTTGAACCTGGTTGAGGTTCATCATCTGTACGTTGAGGCTTTCTAAGACCAGGAGTTTCTTGTTTTGGTTGGTAATCAGTTTCCTGAGGCTTTTTGTAACCTGGGAAACCTTCATAAGGTTTATCGTCTGCACCTTGAGGTTTTCTATAACCTGGTGAACCTTCATAAGGTTCATCGTCTG
Organism: Protocalliphora azurea; assembly: GCA_932274085.1. Lineage (NCBI taxonomy): Eukaryota > Metazoa > Arthropoda > Insecta > Diptera > Calliphoridae > Protocalliphora > Protocalliphora azurea. The sequence goes on along the minus strand of OW026523.1, from coordinate 134,848,178 downwards.
TACCCTGAGGCTTTCTATAACCAGGAATACCTCGATTTGGTTCAGTATCCGGACGTTTTGGAGCTTCTCTTCCTGGATATCTGTTTTGAGAAGTCTCTGAAATTGTTGTTTGATCTCCAATAATTTTTTGGGGTCTTTTATAACCTGGTCTATCGCCTACTAGTTCATCATCGGTACCCTGAGGCTTTCTAAGGCCAAGAGTATCATAATGAGGTTCATCATCAGTGTATTGAGGCTTTCTAAAAACTGGTGAACCTTGATTGGGTTCACTATCAATATCTTGAGGTTTTTTATAATGTGGAGAGTGTTCATCGAATGTAGCTTGAAGTTTCTGGAACCGAGGTGAAGAAGGATTTCTGTAATTAGGTGAATCCTTATTAGGTTCATCATCATTACCTTGAGGCTTTCTAAAACCAGGTGTTTGATCACTTGATTTAGGCTTTCCGAATGATGGTGAACCTTCAAAAGGTTCATCAGTATATTGTGGCTTTCTGTAACCCGGATAAGACTCGCGAGGTTCATCATCAGCTCCTTGAGGCTTTCTGTAACCAGGAGTTTCTTGATTGGGTTCATTATCAGTACCTTGTGGTTTTCTGAAACCAGGAGTCTGTTCATGTGGTTTAGGCTTTCTGTAAGATGGTGAATCTTCAAAAGGTTTATCTTGAGGCTTTTTGTAACCTGGATAAGACTCACGAGGTTCATCGTCAGTTTCTTGAGGCTTTCTATAGCCAGCAGTTTGTTGGTTTAGTTCAACATCAGGTTTAATACCAGGTTTAGTTGATTTTGGTTTAGGTTGTGTTTTCTGTGGTTGTTTTCTATATCCTAGAGTACCTGGTTCTTCATCAGTTTCAAAAGGTTGTAGCTGACTATTATAAGGTTTTTTAGATCCAGGAGTACGTTGATCTGGTTTATCATCTGGGATTTCTGAATATCTTTTTTGAGTTGTTTGTGTAATAGTAATTTCCTCTTCAGTGTTTTGTTGTGGCCTTCTATGACCTGGTGCACTTTCTTGAAGTTCATCATCAGCAACCTGGGGCTTTCCAAAACCTGGGGTAATTTGATTTTGTTCATTATCTGTGTACGAAGGCTTCCTATAACCTGGTGAACCTGGTTGATGTTCATGGATAAATTCTTGAGGCTTTTTATAAGAAGGTGATCCCCGATGAGGTTCACCATCTGTACCTTGAGGCTTTCTATAATCAGGAATTCCTTGTTTTGGTTGATTATCCCCATCATGAGGTTTCCTATAGCCAGGAGAACCTTGGTAAGGTTTATTATCTGTACCCTGAGGCTTTCTATAACCAGGAATATCTTGATTTGTTTCAGTATCCGGACGTTTTGGAGCTTCCCTTTCTGGATATCTGCTTTGAGAAGTCTCTGAAATTTTTGTTTGTTCTTCAATATTCTGTTGGGGTCTTTGATAACCTGGTCTATTGTCAATTGGTTCATCATCGGTATCCTGAGGCTTTCTAAAACCAGGAGTATCATAATGAGGTTCATCATCAGTGTGTTGAGGCTTTCTATTGGGTTCGTTATCAATATATTGAGGTTTTTTATAATCTGGAGAGCGTTCATCAAATGTGGCTTGAAGTTTTTGGAAACGAGGTGAAGGAGGATTTCTATAACCAGATGAACCTTTATTAGGTTTATCAGGAGTTTGATCATTTGGTTTAGGTTTTAATAATGATGGTAAACTTTCAAAAGGTTCATCAGTATCTTTTGGCTTTTTGTAACCAAGAGGTTCATCGTCAGTTCCTTGAGGCTTTATGTAGCTAGGAGTTTCTCTATTGTGTTCATTATCAGTACCTTGAGGTTTTCTGAAACCAGGAGTTTGTTCGTTCGGTTTAGGCTTTCCGTAAGATGGTGAATTTTCAAAAGGTTTATCAGTATCTTGAGGTTTTTTGTAACCTGAATAAATCTCACGAGGTTCATCATCAATTCCGTAAGGTTTTCTAAAACCAGGAACACGTTCATTTGGTTTAGGCTTTCCGTAAGATGGTGAACTTCGATGAGGTTCATCATCAGTAACTTGTGGCTTTGTATCAGGACCTTTATGAGCTTCTCTTCCTGGAGAATATTCAAGAGGTTCATTATCATCACTCTGAGGCTTTCTATAACCAGGAGTATGTTCATTGGGTTCATCATAATCTCCTTGAGGCTTGCTGTAATCAGGAGAACCTTCAAAGGGTTCATTATCATCACCGTGAGGCTTTCTATTACCAGGAGAACGTTGAATGGGTTCATCATAAACTCCTTGAGGCTTCCTGTAACCAGGAGAACCTTCAAAGGGTTCATTATCATCACCGTGAGGCTTTCTATTACCAGGAGAACGTTTAATGGGTTCATCATAAACTCCTTGAGGCTTCCTGTAACCAGGAGAACCTTCAAAGGGTTCATTATCATCACCGTGGGGCTTTCTATTACCAGGAGTACGTTGTATGGGTTCATCATAAACTCCTTGAGGCTTTCTGGCACCAGGAGAATCTTCAAAAGGTTCATTATCATCACCGTGGGGCTTTCTATTACCAGGAGTACGTTGTATGGGTTCATCATAAACTCCTTGAGGCTTCCTGTAACCAGGAGAACCTTCAAAGGGTTCATTATCATCACCGTGGGGCTTTCTATTACCAGGAGTACGTTGTATGGGTTCATCATAAACTCCTTGAGGCTTTCTGTAACCAGGAGAACCTTCAAAGGGTTCATTATCATCACCGTGAGGCTTTCTATTACCAGGAGAACGTTGAATGGGTTCATCATAAACTCCTTGAGGCTTCATGTAACCAGGAGAACGTTGAATGGGTTCATCATAAACTCCTTGAGGCTTCCTGTAACCAGGAGAACCTTCAAAGGGTTCATTATCATTACCGTGAGGCTTTTTATTACCAGGAGTACGTTGTATGGGTTCATCATAAACTCCTTGAGGCTTTCTGGAACCAGGGGAATCTTCAAAGGGTTCATTATCATCACCGTGAGGCTTTCTATTACCAGGAGTACGTTGAATGGGTTCATCATAAAATCCTTGAGGCTTTCTGGAACTAGGGGAATCTTCAAAAGGTTCATTATCATCACCCTGAGGCTTTCTGTAGCCCGGAATACCTTGACTTGGTTCATCATCAGTATCCAAAGGCCTTATGGTGCTAGGAGAACCACTTTCTTGAGGTTTTCTATAACCCGGTTTACCTTGCATAGGTTCGTCATCTGTATCATAAGGAGTTCTGGGAGTTTTCTCACCCAACAAACGTTTTCGAGTAATTTCGGTAACAGTAACTACAGTTTCTTCCCCAGGTTTTCTACGACCAGGAGTCTGAGATTTCGTTTTAATTTCTGGTGTCAAAGGTTTACGTTTAGGCTTTTCCGACTCTATAAGTTTAGTAGTTTTATCCTTTATAACTTGCGTAGTTTTCAAAGATTTTCTCAAAGTTGTGTCTTCGCTTGTTGGCTTGGTCACTGGTTTCCTAAGAGGTGAAGTATGAGAGGGTGTAGATCTAGTAGCTTTGGGTTGTTGCTTATTATCCACACTTTTAGGTAAAGATTTTTGGGGTGTTTGGTTTGGTTTTCTAAAGTCTGTTATAGGTTTTTGAGGTGTTTTATTATCGGTAGGTTTAGTTTTCAAAGGACTTCTGTCATGAGGTTTCTGTTGAGTTTTCGTAGGCAGATTAGGGAATTGTTTGGTAGTAACCGTGGTAGTGCTAGTAGTAGTTGAGGGTCTAGGTCTTCTGGACGGAGCTAGGGGAGTTTGTTTTTCATGTGTTATTAATTTGGTGGTAGTCTTTTTAACATTTATGTTAGAATCTACCACTTCAGGAGCAAAACTATCATCGTCATCATCATCATGATCAACATCATCAACTATAACCCATTCAATATTGGGCTGTTCATAGTTAGGCTTTGGCGCTGGCTGAGGGGGTTCTTTATTATTATCCTCTTTATCGAAGGTAGTTTCTCTATTCACAGTTCTACGCTCATCTTCGTTATCAGGCTGAGGACGTGATTGCCAATCATCTTGTGGTTTATCATTAGAAGGCGAAATTTTTTGGGGTGTTCTAGATCTGGATGTTGGAGATAATGGTGATGTTGTAGGTTGTTTAAACTTACCAGCATCATCATAATCATCCGTCATCACAGATGTGGTTGGTATTGGTTTTCTACTATTGTATGAAGGTGTACTACTTCTACTATTGGGTGCTGGTTGTGGTTGGGATGATGGTTTTTTTGTTGGTGATTTTTCTGTTGAACACAAGTTTTATCACACAATTACAATACGCCACCACAAATTTAACTGTTTTTAATTTATATTATTTTCTTTTTCTTTGTAAGCAATAACCACATAAAATTTGGTTATTGAACAAAACTTATTGGTTAATTTATCGTTAGTCGATAGCAAGTGAAATAAATAATTACAACTACAATAGATTTTTGTTTTGTTTTGTTTTTTTAAAGGGTTATTTTTTATTTGTGTTATTTACTCAAAACAATATAATTTTTTTATTTATAAAGATTTTTAATACATTTTACATAAATATTTAATTCCACAAATTTAATTAAGTACACTACAATAGATATAAGGTGAAGTTAGTTTAAATCTTAATGATATAGACAAAATTTGAGGTTAATTAATTTTTTTTTTTTTTTTTTTCTAAAACTACAATGTGTCATCATGCCACCATGCGCTTAATGCAAAGATTTTGTAGAAAAAGAATTTATCCAGAACTGGGATGTTTTTTTTATTTTATTTAATTTACATTTAAGAGATTCTTATAATAAACAAGGCCAGAGTTAGAAGAGAGAAGAGTATATGTATAAAAAATAGAGAGATAGATACAAAACAATTATAGAAAAGAATATTATTATTATGAGAGTGTTTTGTGGGTGTAGGTTTATCAAGTTTCAAATCCCTTTAAAAGCGTTTAAAAATTGGTGCCAAGCAATTCTAATTACATTACTCTCCCATATGAGTAGGTGTACATGTGTTTGAGGATTGTTTTAGGGAGTAGTTTAAAAACAAACAGCCAAAACAGTTTTGAGTTTTGGCTTAAATAACAAATTTCTTGTCTTACCAGAAATCTTAGGACTTTTTAATGATTGGGTCGCTGTAGTTTTTAACTGTAATTGCTTTTGTTCTGGTTGATCGGACGGACCAAGCTTATAATAATATTTTTTAATACAAGGCGCTTCTACAACCTCTTCCACCTCAGCTAAAGCAGAGGATGCAATGGGAGCAGTTAACGCTGTCAAGCTCTTTTTGTTGTTCTTGATGGTTTTTGGTTTGTGTGGTTGCTTGTGATTATCGGAAAACTTAATTTTTGTGATAGTAGTTAGTTGTGGTTGTTCGTTAATAGAAAATATAGTATCGATATTGTTGGTAGTGGTAGTAGGAGAAATACGAGTATGCTGTTTATCTGGAGAACATATGTAGTTTCCACTTTTTTTTAAATTTACAGTTTTTTAGAAATTTAATGCGTACCTGAGGCTTTTGGCACAGTCCTAGTAGTGGTTGTTGTGGTGGTTGTAACGCTCTTAGTGGGAGAAGGTGACTTGGTGGCACGTGGTGAAGTTACATTTAGAGTATCATTAGAACCCTGACCTGTTTTGGTGGTAACCACTCGGGTAACAACAGTTCTACCGCCTACAGTACGTGGTGGAGTATTTCGTGTTACCGTAGTGTTACTAATGCGGCTTATTTCGGAGGGTGCGCTGTCATGGGAACCTTCACGCATATCACGTCTAAAAGTTTTAGTCGAAGATATGCTTGAACGTGGTGTATGTCTAGTATGAGAATCGGTTGTATAACTATCTCGTCTAACATGGTCAATGGGTGAAGAGCTGCGCAGAGAAGCAGCAAAAGCACGATGAGCAGAATCTACTTCTTTTTCTTTCCTAATAACACGTTCGGTTGTTTCGCGTACGGTTGGGGTAGGGGATTTAAATTTCTGCGGCGATGGCGTCCTTGGCTGTGTTTTAGTAGTTGTAGGAGCTCTTGGTTCAGCAGTTCCATTAGTTTTTCCAGGCTCCAAATTGGCAGGATAGCCATGAGGTGTTGGTTGTTCCTTAGAAGGAGCTTTTACCGAGGGAAATCCTTGGGTAGAATAATCTTGGCTGGGTGATTGCCTGGGATGTTGATTATAATTTGAAGGTAAGCCAGCAGCTGGTCTACTAGGAGTTTTTGACACAGGAAAACTCTGAGTGGAGAAATCCCTTCCCGGAGACTTGTTAGTACCCTCAGGATAATCACCATAAGGTTGACGATCATCGGGAGTATCCGTTTGTCCTGGAGTTCTTGCCGAGGGAAATCCTTGGGTAGAATAATCGTTATGAACAGGCTTTCTTGGAGATCCGGGAAATTCAGCCTGAGGCATTTGTTCCCCTGGAGTAGTTACCGTATAATTGTAAGGAATATTATCCGTTTGAGGTTTTATACGTGGATAACCACTAGGCTGATCATCTCTAATTATCTCATGTTCAATAACACGTTCGGTATTGGTGCTGTGCTTGGCAGTGCGTGATTTTTGGGCACTCACTACTATTACATCATCATCACCATGAGGAGAACTATGTTTTATTATTCGACGGCCAGGTGAAAATTTATCCAAGGGAAAATCCTGCTGGTCTTGGGGTTGCATTTGCCTTTCACTGGGATAGTTTTTTGGCTGTTGGCTGCTAGAGGGTTCTCTTACCGAAGGAAAGCCATGAGTAGAAAAGTCCTGCCCCTTATCAGGAATTTGTTGATAGGGTTGGTCATCACGTATAACACGTTCGGTTTCTACAATACGTTCAGAATTAGTGGAAGTTTTGTAGTTACGTTTATTTTCCGAACTAACAATAATTACTTCACCATCTTTGGTGGGTATACGACGTTCTGTAATGTTATCAGGGGCATCGGTATAATGGGGTACCACAGCGCCTGATGGATGTTGGGGTGCTGCTGTTGCAGGATATCCCTGTGATGGACGACCTGGCTGAGGACGTTCAGTAGGATATTCTTGTGTTGGCTTATTGGGTTTAACAGAAGGAAAACCATGAGTGCTAAAGTCATTAGTAACAGGTTTAACACGAGGCGAGGGTTCACCTTGAGGATAACGATCATCATATTCTTGTATGGTTTCCGAAGTAGTTTCAGTTGAAAATTTACGACTGGACTTTTTGACAGAAGAAAATTTCGTTTCCACATCTTCATTATGAGTATCCTGGACATAACGTGGTAAACTACCACTATCCACCATATCGTGGCTGGGTCTAGAATGAGGAGCAGAATCCGTAGGATAGTTACGACTGGATTGTGGCTGTTGTTGTGAGTCACGTCTTGGTTGATTAGTTTGATTGGTTGAACGAGTTGTATTGGATGTAGTAGGTTGCAACTCTTCGGTCTCGTAGCGTTTGTTGCGTACAATAGTACCATCGGGTAAACGTTTAACCGTGGTAATCATCTTAACATTAGGCTTGGGATATTCCACAGTATTAGAGATGATTTCACCAGGTTGTTGCATGAGATATTGCACATGTTGTTGGTATTCGGGTGAAGCTTTATCCATATCAACATAACGTTTATTTTGTTCGTGCGTCTCTTGAGTTTGAACATTTTGCGAAACGTTTTTCTGTTCAGTATTCTGGCGAGTCGATGACAATTGTTCAGTAGTACGATGTTCTTGTTGATTAAGATGCTGCTGACGTTGCTGTTGGAATTGTTGTTCATACCTACGTTGTTCCTCAAGTAAACGTTGTTGTTCTTGTTGATGACGTTGCTGTAAATCTTGTTGATGCAAACGATTAGAGTCCATCAAATATTTTTGGGGATGTCCTTGTTGTATGGGATAACCATCATCATATTCCACATTGGTGCTAGATTGGAAAACCTGAGACGAAGAAGTGGAAGTAGAAGAACTGGTACGTACTTCAGTACGTCCCGAATTTTCATCACCTACAACCACCTTCTCTTGCAAATGCGATTTAGAACTTTCCATAGCTTTTTTAATGAAATTCTTATCGTCTCCTTGATGGTGAGCACTAGAAAGTTGTTCATTGCGTCCCTTGAACTCGGCTATGCCACCGTTAACGCTTTCAACACCTGCAAAATTAAAAATTAAGTTTTATATTATTATTTATAACTCATATATTTATTTAATAACTTACCATCCGTAGTGGCTACGGTTTCAGCTCGGAAGCCCCGTCCATCCGGAGTAATTTCCTTAGATGATTGCACATTCCATCCCGTAGTATTGGGATTATTAAGAGTCATCGATTGAAATTTCATTTCTGTGGGCGACAGTGAATCCCTTATTTCCTTGGACTTTAAACTTTGGAAACTTTGATCGGCCAGGGCATCACCATGACTGGTAGCCAAGGGATCTTTACCAAAACCAGCAACAGTATTCTCAGCCATTATATCTCCTTGATATAAATCTCTTAAACGCGATTCACGTAACTTGTACAATTGCGAACGTATCTCTTTTTTGCGATTGGCGTCTTCGGATTGCTGCCACTGGAAAAGGGGAAATGGAAAATAGTTTAAGTAAAAATGTTTCAAAGAATTTATTTTTAAAAACATTAAAAATAGTGTTCTAAAAGGAGTTAAATCACATTAGTTCAAACGCACTTTGAAATGTAAATTTATAATTTCAAAAAGGAAACTAAAAAAGAAATTATAAAGATAAGAATGCAGCAGTTTAACGAAACTTTTTACCGACTTGGGAGTTTTGGAGTGGAATGTATTACTGAACAAATATTTTGATATATAAAATTTTACATGCAGAGAACGGGAATAATTTAATTTAAAAAATTAAAAGATTATATTCAAACACATAGAAGGAGTATATATCTGCCGTTGCTATTTTATTATTTTGGCCAAATTTGTGATCCATTTCATTCAATTAGAGACTAAGGAAGCATTAGCCTTATCGACAGAAACCAAAATTTAAAAAGAACAAGGTGAAATCATTTTTTTAGAATTTTTATAAGATTCAAAATCATTGGTGGTAATCCAACATTCTTACACCTCAAAAACAACTGAATTTGGGTACCGAACTAAGGCTTCTATTAATTTTTCTAAAGAAATTGTAAGGTTGGAATCGAATTGAAAACAGGTAATACTTGAAGGTATTCAAATGATTAACAGGAATGTATTTGTATATATAAAATATTACATGCGCAAAATGGGGATAATTTAATAATAAAGTCAAAAAAAAAAATATTTAAATTTATAGAAGGTTTATTTGTCGTTGTTCATCCGTAAATTGCAGGAGTATTTTATTATTTTGGTGTAATTTTTAACCATTACTCGAGACTAAGGAGGTATGCATATATCTTCTTCACAGAATACTTAAGAAAACCAATGTGAAATTATTTTTTGAAACTTATGAGATCTGAATTCACTTGAAAATGCAGATCACTAATAAACTTAAACACGAATCGATTTTACGAGGAATTGGAACAAATGGGAAAATGAGGCCTTCTTCTGCAAGACAATGTTCTGACTTAAATAAACTTGAAATAAAGAGTTAAAGCTTAACAATTCTCCTCAAATTTTAGATCCATTTCATTACACTAGAGTCTAAAGAAGCAGGGTTGTCAGATTTTTTTGAGTCTCTGTTGACAAATTGTTAAGCAGAAATCGCCAAAAATCGCCAAATTAAAATTTTAATTGGTTTTTAAAAGAAATATTTAAAAAATTAATAAAGTGTTAAGTGTCGTACAATTTTTAGTACTTAAAATTTTGTATAATTTGTAAATGTGAATTCAGCTTTAACAAACTGGGCAACCAACTAGTAAAGTTGATTCGAGTGCACTGAATTCAATGGTGACAGCCATTTTTCGAAGTTAGCGCTCGTATTATGGAAGTAGCGAATTAATCGAAAATTAGAAATAAAAGGGACATTATTTATTATTAAACAATAAATCGATTAAATATATGCGCCAATCATAAATTAAATCAGTTTTTTATTAATAAAATTCACATTTCCTGCAAATTTCATTAAGATATCTTTATAAACATTTATGTTATTACAATTAAAAAATTTGTATTTTCTCCTAAAACCCCAAATTGGGCCTTTTGTTTGGTTTATTTCTAAATAGCGAAAGAAATTTTAAAAATATGTATTCCAAATTAAGATTATCCTTTAGCATATATAATTTCTTTTTGCAAAAGATCCAAGTCAATATCATGCCTCATTTCAGAAATATGCGCGTTTAAACTTTTATATTTCCAATTTATTGTATATATGACTATATTTTTACAAACTTGCAAACTTATGCCTTTAATTTTGCGTAATTTTTGCGTAAGTAATTAGAAAATTATGAATATTTCTGTATACTTTTAATAATATCTATACACAAAATATTTTTATAAAAATAAATAATAAATATTTTTTATTTTTAATAGGGTTGCAACATTTCCCAAGTTTAAGTTAATTTTTATTCTTTTCTAAGCATTCATATATTTCTATTAATGAATTTAATATAAAAAAACAAACAAAAAATGTCTATTTTAACTTAATCAATAAGTATTTTATTAGTTTACATTTATGGTGTTTACCTAAATTTATGTAAAAAATTATATTGGGTGCAAAATATGCAACATTTTTCTCTAAAGTGTAAAATATGAAAAATTATTCTCTTACATATAAATTATGCAAAAATCTGTCATTTAAGTTGCTATGCTCTAAAATAAGAATTTATAATATAAGATTTTATATGAAAATATGACTACTAAGCTATTAAGATCAATATATTCAAAATTAGAACCAAAATATGCAAAAACGTGCTGTAATAAATCGATGCCAAATTCTTAAAATTGAACTGAAACGGATAATTAAGTAACATTTGGATTCATTTGAAGCCCAGGAAAAAATATATTTTGAGTTGCCCTGAAGATTAAATTTGCATTATTGAACTATAAATTATAAATATTTAAAATAAGAACCGTTATTCTAAACAAGGGATATCAATGTCTAAAAATGTATTGGTATTACCCAGCAAACACTTTGCTTTCCTAGTAAGCTAAGAAGTATAATTGGAAACAAAAATAAACTAATTACTTATTTTTTGCCAGAATAACTAGTTATTTTTGTCCACTCAAAAATATGTACCTAAACGAAAAAAAAGAATTGCCGTCAGTGAGATTTGAACTTGGACACAATTTAACCATTCGTTTTTAATGACTAACGTTATAATCAGTGCACCATCTCGCACTTAATTTTCTATTTTTATTTTAAAATTTTTAGTATAAAATATATTTTTAGACATTTTGTTAAAAAAAAAAAAAAACTAAAAGCAACAGAATAGGGCGCTGTAGTCAACTTATCCACGTGATTACAATATTATTGCACTATTATACAAATGAGTACTTATTTATTAATATATGTAGGCAAATAATATTGACGCCTCATTACAAGGAAACTACTTTAATAAGGAGTAGCCATTACCGTGAACCAAAAAGTTTTTGCAGGGTATTTAGAGTGAAAAATTGAAATCAAAAAAAAGTTAGTTATACATGTTGCTTTATTATTATATAAAACATATTTTTTAATGCTTTTATGCCTTCCTAACAGTTAAATTTATTAATATAATTAATATACTTAAATATCTTTAATATTAAAGAAATAGATGGTTATGAAATACCAACCAATTTATTTATATATATTTTTTTGTCAGTGCATTTTGTACTTTTTGAACTCTCAGAAATGAAGAGATGAAAGAGCATAAGAATATGTGTGAGCTTAGAAAGAACAATTGTGCTCAGGGTTGTCAATTTTTTTTTTTGAACATCCGACGCCAAATTGTTAATCATAAATCGCCAAAAATCGTCAAATTTAAATTTTATTTGTTTTTTTTTTAAAGAAATACTAAAAAATTATCTAAAATGTTAAAAACGTCGTACAATTTTTGGTATTTAAAATTTCGCATAATTTTTAAATATAAATTAAGCTTTAATAAAACCAATGATACTTATAATGGCTAACAATAATTGAATAAAAAATACAATTTAAAATACACTTTTCAGACATATTGCTTCATTTTAGGTCAACAACTTTTAAAATTTATTGAACTTTATTATAATTTTTAAAAGAATAATTCCAACATTATATAACAGCTTTGGCACCATTTAACTTAATTAAAATAATTAAAGAATTAATTTATTTGTGAACGTTTTTATTTCATTTTTGACCGAAATCATTAATATTCCTAATATGTATGAAAAACGATGGAAAACAAATTATTAAACATTTACTACATAAGTATTGTAAAATATGTTTTTTGGATATAAAATTTTATAAACTAATTTGAAGCTATTTATAAATTAGAGCTCTTAATTTTGCTAGATAGGCAAGTACTTAAAATAGTCGATTTGTAGTAAAAAAAATTTAATAATTTTTCTCCACAAATAAATTGCCAAAAAATTCCCCATGTTGCCAAACAGAAAATTCAGTCGCCAAAAGCAATTAAAAATCGCCACTTTTGGTGAAAAATTGCCACTTCTGAGAGCCTTGATTGTGTTATGAAATTGACATCCCTATTCTAAACAGTTAAATTTGAATATTTTTCTCTCTTGAGAATTTTCGACCCATTTAAAATCAAGTTAACATTAATATAACTTTATAGCCGATATTTAAAAAAAATATTTTAAATCTTTATAAATAAAAATTATATTAATTTTTACATAAATAATTTCAAAATTTTAAGTTTGGTTATTTTTTTCTAATTTGGCTACTTTTTATAATCTTTTGGTTACAAAAAATGTTTGCTGTGGCAACACTATTTATGACCTTTCTCTCTTTCTCTCTCTTTATAGCAATAGATCAGTAGCTCTAGTGTAGTTCTCACAAAATTACTTACAGACATTAATGGCTGTAATAGCAGTTTACGTACCATTTTTTTATTTTATCACATATTAGAACAGTTTAACCTGAACCAGGATACCGATAACGACCTAATATCCAAAAAGTAAAAATTTATCATAAAAACCCTATAAAACCTTAATGAAACCCCTATTAGGCATTTTATTTGCAAATTACTTCATTATCTACATTAAAGTTAACTTTAAAATCTTTTTTTTTTCTATCAAAATATTATCACACTTTTATGGTAGAATTGCAAGATAAAGTATAGAATATAAGAATAAATAAAAAAGGAAAACAATCTAAAGTATTTTTATATGGTGATATCATTAACAATTTTTAATATTTCTTAAACATCCCAGCAAAAACTTTTTGGTTTCCGGTAATGGCAACTACTTACTAAAGTAGTTTCTCGGTAATGGGGCGTCATTTTTATTTGCCTACTCTGTATTACATAAATAAGTACTCAATAGTATAATAGGACAGTAATATTGCAATCACGTGGATCAGTTCACTAGAGCGCTGGGTTAGCAACCAAAAGGTTGTTGGTTCAACCCCATTCTGAGACTGTTAGTTTTTTATAACAAAATGTCTAAAAAGATATTTAAAACTAAATGGAGTTTTTGTCGCTTAGGATGCTATGTGCGAGATGGTGTACTGAGTAAGACGTTAGTCAGTAAAAACGAATAGTTAATGTGTGTCCGAGTTCGAGTCTCACTGACGGCAAAATTTTTTTGTTTTTTTTTTTTTTTTTTTTGTGTTCGTTTAGGTACATATTTTTGAGTAACCTCTAGAGTCAAAAAATAACTACATGAATTTGTGGACAAGTCGAACAAAAATAACTAGTTATTCAGGCAAAAAATAAGTAGTTTTTTTTTGTTTCCAATTATACCTGCTAGCTTACCAGGAAAGCAAAGTTTTTGCTGGGATATAAGAGAGTTTATGAGATAGTCTATACTTATTTTGTGTATACATGTTTTTTAGCTAAATATTTTTTCTTTATTTTAATTTATTTACTTTTATTTAATTTAACAGACAAGTGGTAAAAAATTGTTTATTTCATTTTTTTTTTTTTTTTATTTTTCTCTCAACAAATGTAAACATTAAAAAATGCTTAAAAATTAACAACCTCAATGTTGTCGTATTCTTTTGTTATCAAATCAAGCATTTTATTTAATCTTTAATTTAGCAAAATGACAACATCAAATTAAATTTAATTATTTTTCAAATTGTCCAAAAGGTATAAATTTAATTTAGTTTGTTATGACTACAAATTGTCTCTAAGAAAATATCGATAACAAACAAGTTATCGTTGGTTTAAGCAACTCCTGATAAGCAATGTCACTGATGAGACCTTTTTTGTCGTACTTTTAGAACTTTGTAGTATGAGCAATTGTTCATTTAAGTGTGTAGATTTTCTAGATTTTTGCTGGGTGTAGAAAAGGAACTGTAATTAAAGCTTGATTTTAGAAAATTTTGGTTGAAAAAACATCAATAGCATGATCTGAAAATATCAACAAAAATTCGAAGTTTCAACAAAAATCTGAAATTGTACAAAAAAAAAAAACGAATTTTCACCAAAAGCCCACTTGAACGATCGCTGCTTTTAACAAGATGGCGCAAAATGTTAAAATTTCAATTCATTTCTTTACACACAAAAATTCAGTAAAAGATTAAAATGTAAATTGTTTATTACGAAACTGCGATTTAACATCAGTTTAAATCTATGCGAATAATACGAAATTTACACCTTTAAGTCGACAACTATTTACTGTTATTAGAAAATTAGGATTGTTATATAGATTAGTACAAAACCAAACGACGCAGACACAGGAAGGAAACTTCTCCTGTCAAGCATATTTCTATAATTAAGACAAATTATCAGTCTTAAACTAGAAACACTTACAGTTAATAATACTCATAATATAAATAGTTAACCTCGTATATTCTTGCTAAATATTCTTGAAAATCTTAAATGACAATTTCAATCAAATCAATGATATATTAGCAAATATTTTTTCCTTCTGAACTTGTGTTAAATAAATTATATTTTAATTGAGCTAAATTTATTTCAAATGAAACAAAATAACCATTTGCTATTTCCCAATTTGCTTAACGCCCATTCAACAATTAAAAAAATATATATTCAAACAACAATAAGCATCCTCCTCATCATCATCATTAGCACCACCAACCATCAACGTACATATGTAGTTGTCATCATCATTAAACCAAAATTTGTTTCAATTCTTTTTGGATTCTCTAATAGATAAATATAAATCACCTTTAATAATGACATGACATTTCGAGGTCAAAATCTTCACACATTTTTTGCTTTTTTTTAATTGCACTAAATTTTTGGTTTTTTTTTTAATAGTTGTTATTGAAAGTAAAACCCATAAAAATAATAATTATTAATGCACACTTTAATTACTAACAAACAAACAAAAAAAATAAATAACACACGCACATCCCCTCACTAATACAGCTAATTTTATTCACATAATAACAAAAACTACAATAAGAAACATCATTCACCACCACCTGTTATACATTGAAACATTTAAATAACAGTGACGAAATTACGTCATCATTTTATAAAAACATGTTAACGTTATTTTTTATTTTTTCTTTAATCCTCCTCTGTCTCCTCTTTCCTTAACTACCTGTTATACTTTCTTACTTTTTGTTATTTTTTGTTTTTATTGTTTTACTCTTGATCTATATGTTCTCTCTTTAAACAAAGTGTAAATATAATTCATTTAATTGACAAAATGTTTTTAAGGGTCTCCTCTATAGATTAAATTTAATTGTTTTGTTTTGAATTTTATTTTAGAAGAGAAAAAAAGAAATAAAGCAAAATAAATATAATTTAATAATTTATTTAATAACAATAATAAAATATGTATGAATTATATTATTATTTGTGAGTTTGATTTTTAAAGAATGACCTAACCTGCTTGAAAGTGAAATTAATGTTGATTACATTATATGTATTACGTAAATACGTGTGTGTCTAGCATTTTCGATTGAATTTAGTTTGTGGGCGATTAGATTTTTTGCTTCTTTTTAATTTGCTATTAATGTAGGTATTATTATCGTGTCTGGATCTACATATATGATGGATGACGCCTTCTAAAGTTATTAAGGTTATTATTATTGCTATAATTTTAATCTCGGGTTTTCAATTGTTAAACATTTCTAAAGCTTTTGAAATATTAATTTAAAAACAAATTTTAAATGAATATTTTTAATTTAAGTTAAATATGTATCGCTCATTTGAGTGAATAGGGTAAATTTATTGAAGATTTTATATTAAAAAAAGAACATCATTTATTTTAAGAGAATTTATTAAAAAAAATTTCATTAAAAAATTTGTGTAAATTTTTCTTTGAAAAATTAATTTCTATTAAAAGATTTTTTTTTTAAGAAAATTTAAAAATATCGAAATATTTTTATTGAAAATTATCTATGTATTGAATGAAATCAAATTTTTATATTCTATTATAAAAAATATATAGCATATCAAATCTTTTCTGTTAAAAACAAATTATAAAATTTTCTCTCTAGAAAATTTAGTCAAACTCAAACTTTTTCATAAAAAATTTATAGAAATTTTAAAGAAAATTTATAGATTTTTTTTAAGAACATTTCTAAAAAAAACAAAAAAAAACTTTAAAAAATATTAAAAAAACGAAATTTTTCATAAAAAGGATCGAATTTTTTTCTCTAAAATTAATTTTGAAGATTTTCTATTAGAAGAAAAATTTTTTTTAAATTTTAATTGAAAGAAAATTTATCGAGAATTAAAATAGATATCGAAAATGTTCTATTACAAGAAACTTCATGAATATTTTGTATTAAACAAAATTTGTAAATTTTTTCTATTAAAAACAATCTATCGAATTTTTCTCTTAAAAGAAAACTTTTTTATAAAAGAGAATTTACTTTAAAAAATCTATTAAAATTATTATGGAATATTTCTTATTAAAATAAAATTTATCGGAAATTTTATATTTACAAAAACTTTATTAAATATTTGCTATGAAAAAGAAATCAAAAATTTTTTAATAAAAAATTATCAATATTTTTTTATTAAAGTCTAACTAAATTTTTCTGCTAAAGGAAATTTATCGAAATTTTTTTATTAAAAGAAAATTTATCGAAAATTTTTATATTAAAAAGCAATTTATCGAAAATTTTCTATTAAAAAGAAATTTATCGAAAAATTTTTACTGGCAAAAAAACTCGATAATTTTCTGTAAATAAAAAATTTATTAAATATTTTAAATTGACAGAAAAATTTATCGATAATTTTCTGTATAAAGAAAATTTATTAAAAAATTTTAAATTGAAAGAAAATTTACTGGAAATTTTCAAACCAAAATTTTTTTATTGACGGAAAAATTTATCGAAAATTTTCTATTAAAAAGAAATTTATCGAAAAATTTTTAATTTTCTGTAAATAGAAAATTTATTAAATATTTTAAATTGTCAGAAAAATTTATCGATAATTTTCTGTAAAAAGAAAATTTATTAAAAAATTTTAAATTGAAAGAAAATTTACTGGAAATTTTCAATCGAAAATTTTTTATTGACAGAAAAATTTATCGAAAATTTTCTATGAAAACGAAATTTATCGAAAATTTTTTACTGACAGAAAATTTTATCGATCATTTTCTGTAAAAAGAAAATTTATTAAAAATTTTAAATTAAAAAAAAAATTATCGGAAATTTTCAATTGAAAGAATATTTATTAAAAAATTTCTATTAAAAATTAAAATTCAACAAAAATTTTCTATTAATTCAAAATTTATCGAACACTTTTTGTTGACAGAAATGTATTAATCATTATTTGTGATGTAAAATCATGGCAACAACAAAATTAGAGCAAACGATTATTCGACTTTTTGGAGAAAACGATTTTGGAATAGATCGAATAGATTCTGCAAGTAAAGCTCTTTCAAATATTGAATTAATAAAAATCCTAAAATATTTAAATAGTTTGTTAGAATCTTACAGGTGTTACAAGAGAAAAAAACTAATTCCATTGATATGCGTATTTCATTCAAGATAAATATTACTTTAGTATTTATTTAAACTAATAGAATTAATTTAAATTTAATCTCAACTATATTTCTGAAATTTGAATAACAAAAAATTAACTATAAATATTAATCAATTAACAAAGTTTTTTCAAAATTTCCATTAAAATATTAATATTTAGTACATAAGTTTTTTGAAATAAAGTGTTATTCTTAAAACCGGGTTTTTTGTGTTAAAAAAATCCAGTTTATTCGAATTTCGAAAAATGAACATTATGAAAAAACGGGAAAGAAAGATATAGTCGGTCAAGACCCTACACCATTGTGTACGAATACAAAAATGCGGGAAAGGACTTATATTACACCTGTGACCAATTTTAATAAATATAAAATGAAATGTATAAATACAGAATAATGCGTTGATACTAACATCTAGATGATTTTATGCACTTTAGGGCGATTCCTGGAAGTGGGTTTATATGGGGAGCTATGGTAAATTATGGACCGATTCTCAATGTTGTTTTTACTTACAAAAACTTATTTGTGTCGAATATTAACTTGACACTAACATCCGTATGGGATTTATTCAGGTTAAAGTGATTTTCGGAAGAGGGGTTTTATGGGAGCTATGTTCAATTGTGGACCGATCTTCATAAATTTAAAATATTCTTATTTTTAAGGCATTTTTGAATGTTTAAACTCTATTCCGGGGGGAAATTTGTGTGGGGACTAGATGAAATAATGGACCAATCACAGCCAATTTCAATAGGCTTCGTTCTTGTATCATAAAAGTCCCACGTGCCAAATTTCATTGAATTATCTTTACATGGACAGCCAGTCAGCCGTCCAGCCAGATGGGCGTACGGACGGATGACTAATACTCATCGGATTTTATCAAGCGATAACTCTTTTTATTCCTAATAAAATATGGTTTTAAGAAGAAAAAAAAACAAAAAATATGTTTTCCGAAAAATGTGGGTCAAAAATCGCTATAAAATTCAAAAAATTTAAATAAAAAATTAAAAATATATTTTGGTTCCTTAATATTTTAATACGAATACAAAGATGTATATAGCTTTTATAAAAAGGTAAGGTCTTTTCTTTAAAAGGCAGTTTAAAAATCTTAAAATGGTTAAAAGGTGTTCGCGATACAAATTCTTAAAGCCGAAAGGTTCGAAAAATCGGTTATTTGATATAACTCCCAATTTTGGGAATATATATGGAAAATTCTAAAAATGGTGTAATAATCTACTCATTCACACCTGCTTTCCTGGTAAGCTAGCAGGTATAATTGGAAACAAAAATAAACTACTTATTTTTTGCCTGAATAACTAGTTACTTTTGTTCGACTTGTCCACAAATTCATGTAGTTATTTTTTGACTCTAGGGGTACTCAAAAATATGTACCTAAACGAAAACAAAAACAAACAAACAAACAAAACAAAAAAAAAAAAAAAAAAAAAAAAACTTTGCCGTCAGTGAGACTCGAACTTGGACACACACTAACCATTGCTTTTTACTGACTAACGTCTTACTCAATACACCATCTCGCACATAGCATCTTAAGCGACAAAACTCTATTTAGTTTAAATTATCTTTTTTAGATATTTTGTTATAAAAAACTAACAGCTTCAGAATGGGGTTGAACCAACAACCTTCTCGTTGTTAATCCGGCGCTCTAGCCAACTCATCCAAGTGATTTCAGTATTACTGTGCTATTATACTACTGAGTACTTACTAATGTAATACAGAGTAGGCAAATAGTAATGACGCCTCATTACCAAGAAACTACTTTAATAAGTAGTTGTCGTTACCGAAAACCAAAAAGTTTTTGCTGGGATGTTACATTCCAAGTATATTAAACTTTTCTCATTTTGTAGCATTTGTTATATTTGATTTTTGATTTTTTCGTTATTTTTTTCCCCCCTTGACTATTTCATTTTTGCAAATTATTTTGGTAATATAAGAGTGAAAATTTTTTTTTAACAATTTACAATATATTCCAAAATAATGTTTTGAACATTTTTCGGGATTAACTCTATTCATCTAGCTCTGAAATGAGTACGAAAGATTGCTATTTTGATACGAAAATTTTGTTTAATTCTTTACTTTCTTCTTAAAACTTTATGAATAAAATTATATTTCTCTTAAATATTTCAAAAAATTAAGCTTCAAAAACGCTTAAATAGGATTTCTTAATTTGATTGAGATGTATAAACTTCTTCCATTATTAATCGAAATTGAGGATTTTTTTTAACATACGAATAATTTCAAGTTTGTCGGGTTGAAAAAAATTTTCATGGAAAATTTTTTTAAATTTAAAAAATATTTTTAAATAACCACATATATATAGAACGATTTAGCATTAAACCGGTTACCGCCTGGTAGAAATTGTAGAGCATATTTCATTGAAAAAATTTAATTTTTAGAACCCTATTTTTTTAATGTACAAAAAGCATATTAAATTGAATTCTTTTAATTATCTTTTTAATTTAGTTTATTAACAAGATAATAGACTTTACGTAATCCAAAACTAATTTTGATACCTTGAGTGAGAAAATGTTTACACAATTTTTAAGTTAAAATAAAGTTTCCTTAAAAATTATAAATACAGAAATTTATTTTTTTTTAGTTAAACATTTTTTTATTTTGTAAGTATATAAAAAATATGAATAAAATATAAAATAGGCATATTTTAGTTATCCAATGATATACATAAAGTCTATAAAACTTATTAAGGAAAGCCTATATACACTGGTGCATATTCTTATAAACGCATTTAAAATGTTTGTTTTTCTTTGAGGTTTCTCTTAACTAAAAACAATGTTGTGTGTTGTTACAATAACTCGCGATATGACGGTACTTTTTTTTATGTAAGAAATATTTCATTCTTCCTACAAACGCAGTCAAGAAAAGTTTAAAATTTATTGCAAAAGAAAAATATTAAAATTTTTTAACAGTTTTAGTTATTTGTTTCACTTAACATAGTTTCTACATTATATAATTTTTTATCAAGACAAACGTCAAACTTAACGCGAATTTGTGGAAGGTGGCAACAGTTGCACGAAAACGACAATATGGCGTATTCATTATTATTTTTTATATATGCAGTTTGGCAACATTAACAACCAAAATAATAATCAGCTGCTTAACTAAGATTACCTTGTATATATTCGCAATGATTTTGATAAAAATTTGCCTAATGTAGACGCTAGGTAAGGTGAGTTTAAAATGACAACATCTTTGCTTACTGGAAATATTTTTTGTTTTAATTGAAATTGGAACTTTTCTTACAGATCAGGAAAAAATTCAAATTAAATTTTTTCGTGATCAAAGCTGTTCTAACAGAGAAATTGGACGAAAAATTAAACGTTCGGAAGGAGTTATTTGAGGCTTTTTTAAGAAAGGCCAGAAATAGGGAGTGCGGAAACCACCAAATGGTAATCAAAAGTTAACACAAAGGCAAATTAATAAAATAAAAGCAGAAGCCATCCGCAATAGATTAAGCGTTACACAAATAAAAAATAATGTTGGCCTTCCTGTCACTTCCAAACATGATACACACATTTTGCGAACATGAAATGGAAGAAATCAAAATGTAAGCCAATGTTAAAACAGCATCCCGATTCGTAATCCTGCTATTGGAATGATTTGAGATCGAACGAAATTGGTATGTCGAAACGTAATTTCGGTGGAGGCAGTGTTATGATTTGGGCAGCCTTTTCTGCTGCAGAAAATCCAAAATAACGAGTGATTCAGTAGAGATACTTTTTTCAATAGCCTTTTTTTTGACAGATCACGTGTGAATCGTGTCATGCTGTCATGTTATTTTTGTTTAGTATTGTTTGGCATTTCATAATGGAAAGACTTACGCCTGAACAACGTTTACAAATCGTTCAACTTTATTATGAAAATTCACGTTCTGTGATTAATGTGTTTCGTGCACTTCCCTCAACTTATGGTCAACATAATCGGCCTACTGAGCATACTATTCGCAACACCATCGCCCATTTTGAGACCCAGCATTCATTATTGGATAATATTCGACCGAATAGGCCACGTCCAATACACTGTGAAGAAAATATAACGGCCGTAGCTGAGAGTGTACACGAAGACCGTGAAGAGTCGATTCGGCGCCGTTCGCAGCAACACGGACTGACGTATGGAACGACTTGGCGCATTTTACATCGAGATCTTAAATTGAAAGCGTACAAAATACAGCTTGTGCAACAACTGAAGCCGCTCTATAGGCTTCCAAGAAGATCCGACGTTTTCGAGGCAAATTTTGTTCAGCGATGAGGCCCATTTTTGGCTCAATGGGTATGTAAACAAACAAAATTGCCGCATTTGGGACGAAGAGCAAACTGAAGAGATTCAAGAACTGCCACTTCATCAAGAAAAAACAACGGTTTGGTGTGGTTTGTGGGCCGGTGGAATCATCGGTTCATATTTCTTTAAAAATGATGCTGGTGCGAACGTAACCGTCAATGGCGACCGTTATAGTGCCATGATAACCGACTATTTGATGCCTGAAATTGAAGCTCATGATCTCGGCGACATTTGGTTTCAGCAAGACGGCGCCACTTCCCACACATCGCATCAATCAATGGATTTATTGAGAGAACATTTTGGTGAGCACATAATTTCACGTTTTGGGCCGGTCGATTGGCCACCAAGATCGTGTGATATCACACCGTTACACTTTTTCCTGTGGAGATATGTAAAGTCTTAAGGGTATGCGGACAAACCCGCTTCGATTCAGGCCTTGGAGGAAAACAAAATTGGACTGAACGGATGGACCATCTGCGACTTAGCAACGGCCAACATTTGATAGACATAATCTTCAAAAAATAAATGCTAAAGAATGTTCTTTCAAATGATAATAAACATTCCACATTAAATTTGAATTTTCTGTTTTTTTTTTTTTTTCTTTAAAAAAGTAGGGAACCCCGAAATGGATCAAGCTTTATGTTTTGTTCCAACTAAAATGAACAATGCAATTTATAATGAACTGTTGTAAGATGTTCTTCTCTCATTTATGGATGAAAAAATGTAGGAAGATTGCATATTCATATAGGATTACGCTACAACCCATGTTTCGAACCAATCTAAATCGTGGTTTAATGAACATAGTATTCCACTATTGGACTGGCGGCTTGCAGTATGGATTTAAATCCATTAAAGAAGCTGTGGGGGTAAATGACCCTAAAAGTTTATGCAAAAAATGCACAGAATGAAACAGAGTTAAAACTAAAAATTAAGCAAGCCTGGGAAGAAATTGACAGTGATTTTCTGCAAAAATTAGTCAAACCAATGCCAAAACGAATTTTGAAATTATCCAAAACAAAGGATTATGAACACATTATTAACAATGCTATATTGGTCCATTAGTTTAAGTGCGTATAAAGCAAAATGCCAAAAAAAAAAAATGGCATTAAACTACCAAAAATTACAATGAAAGAAATTTAATGTACATTTTAAGTTTTTTGTTATTAATTTTTTTTTAGGAGAAGTCAATAAATAATTTAAAAAATTAATTTGTAGCAACTTAATCATTTTTTAGACCAAATTTTGGTAAGTTGATTAAAAAACATGAAGTGCGTTTATAGGAATATGCACTACTGTAGAGGTTATAAAGCAGACAGCTCGATTAAATTGCTAAACATTTTTTAATATATTTCTCTATGGTTTCACTTAACATTTTATATTTTCTACACATTAAATTAAGCTTTTAATTTTAATTACTTAAATAAAAAACACAAACAAAGTAATAAAATACATAATATTAAATTTGGACTGAAACCTGAAAAATAAGGAAAAGAAATACAAGACATCCACATATTTAAATACTAAAATGCCGATTTGTTAGAAGATTCGCTAAAAAAATTTTATTGTTTTAGATCAAGTTAATTCTGGCAAAAAGCAAAAAAAATAAAACCAAATCAACAAAATATAAAAAATAGCAAACAAAAAATAAAAATCAAAAGCTAAACTTTAAAATACATTTAGAAATTACGTCATGCCGAGAGTTTCTATTTTATTTTATTTTATTTTTTTCCTTTTGTGCAAAAATATTCGACATTACGTGTGTTTTTTTTTTGTGCTTTCTATAGAAATATAATAAATATTAGATTTAATATAAAATGAAAAAGATAAATTATTTCGACTTGACATGTAGGTATGTATATATGAAAAACAAGTATGAAAGATATAGTCGGTCAAGCCCGACCATATGATACCCTCGAAGGGGTCTTATATTAGACATGTGAGCAATTGTGTAACGATACTTTTACTAAGTGTAAAATATTTTATTTATTTATACGAATACCGAATATTACATTAATACTAACATTTATATGAATTTATGCACTTTAGGGTGATTACCGAAAGTGGGCTTATGTGGGAGCCATGGTAAATTATTGTCACTGTGATTTCTATTTACATGAAACTTATTTGTGTCGAATATAAACTAGATACTAATATGTTTAGGTTAAGGTTTTATATGGGAGCTATGGTCAATTATGGATCGATCTTCATGAAATTTGGCACGAAGATTGATACTAATATAAAAATGCCTTTAAGGCATTTATGATTGTTTGGACACTTAAATTATAATTTATAATTTTAACGTTAATAATAACGTAAGAAACATTTCCCCACCATTGGCAACACTCGATACTTAAATTCGCTGCAATAAACGGTTTTCGTTAAAAAAAAAAAAAAAATTCGATCTTAAAACTAAATCTTAATTTAATTGCAATTCATCCGCCATACGCAGCATCTCGTTGCCCTCTATTTACACTTAATTATTAATAAGCTGAAATTTAAACTTAAACTTAAAAAAAAAAGAAGAAAACCCCTGAATAATTAATAAAAGCCAAGGAATTGTTTGTGCTGAAGAAAAACCTAAACTATTTACCTCATTATTTGGTTATAAAACAAAAGGTAAGAATTTATGCTTCAAGAACCAGCTACCCCAAAAAAAAAAAAAACTAATTGAATCCCCTAAAATTTTCTCTTTGTTTCCCAACCCCTAAAATTATAATTACTCTAACCCAAACGAAGTAATTATAATTAATTCTTTATTATAGATTGGTACCCGCCCCCCTCGCATCTTTAACCATAGCATTTCGTTCCACCTGTAATAAAGAAGTTACATACAGTAGTTAACCCCCTACTGTATTCAATGATCGTTAGATCCCTATTCCGGAAGGACATTTGTATGGGGGCAAGGTGAAATAATGGACCGATTATAACCAATTTCAATAGGCTTCGTACTTTTGTCATGAAAGTCTTACGTGCCAAGTTTCATTGATTTATCTACACAATTGTGCACGAGGTTTATATGGACAACCAGCCAGCCGTCCAGCTAGACGGACGGACGGACGTGCGAACACCATTAGATTGACTCGAAAAGTGATTCTGAGTCGATTGCTATACTTTAAGTTGGGTGTTGGAGGATTTTTTTCTGTACGTTACAAACATCAGCACAAACGCATAATACCCCAAACACCTATGATGGTGTAGGGTATAAAAACACAGATTTTAAATAATTAACCCATCATTAAAAAACTAAACTAAAAAAAAAAAAAAAAATTGTTCTTACTTTCTATCAAGTATTAAAAGAAAACCGGCTGTACTGGACACACCTGAGGGAGGGAGGGTGTTTGTCAGGTTGTTTAGATGACATTAAAGTTCTAAACAATTTTCATTTCAATTTCAAGTTTTATAATGATTTTTTTTAATACAATCATTTGGTGCTTATATTGGTATGTTAATTAATTTTATAAAAGATAAAATAAAAACAAAAGTTTTTAACACAAAAATTAATAAACAACCGGGAAAAATCTATGACAAAAAAACTTTCAAAAAAAAAAGTAATTAATTTATTTTAGTTTTTTTTTTTTAAGCTGCTAAGCTAAGTTATTTATTAACGTCATCAATACTTTTAAAATGATGATTTTAAAGCTGATTAAAATCTTTGCAAATACAAGAAAAATAAAATTTTTTTTTTCTGACAAAGTTTTTGCAAACAAAGCAAATAAAAATAAAATTTAATTTGGAAATGATTATAATCTTTAAATATTCTATAAAAAAACTTTTCTGAAATGATGTATACATACATATGTATTTGAGCAGGAATTTGAATTTGGTAGATTTATAAATTTATATTCATTTAAATGAAGGAGTGTCCTTTTATCATTAATAAAAATATATTTGAAGGTTTAAGAAATTTTAAGTTTTATCTTAAAACCAATTTAATCTGGTTGGTTATTTTATATATTCGAAATTCATTTATTGTAGCTACTTTTAAAATAAGCTTATGTTTAAATATATAAAAATCGAATGATCTAATAAATGTATGTAATAAATGTATGTACATATTTTCAAAATGCTAGTAATTTAATAAATGTTTTTAAAAAATATTTCTTTATTTTTGCTCATTTAAAATTTTTTTTATTATATTAAAAATGTAACAGAAAAAAATTGTTTAAACTTTAAAAAGAGAAATCGATAAAAATTATCGGAAAATTTTTTATTAAACTATTATAAAAAAAATCTAAGCTTTCAAAAAAAATTATCGTATAGTCACCCTGTTATATTATATATTATAAACTACAGGGTGTGTTTACAAAATTGGAATTTTTTTTTTTTTTTTTTTTTGGTAATTTTTATATATTTATAAGGAGTAAGGTAACAGTGTTGTTAGTTTAGCCTTTTTAAGACTAAATCTAGCTTTTTTATTTTGATTTTAGCCTCAAAATTTTCGTTTTAGCTTTTTGATTTATAGAATTGCCTTAAAAAGGCTAAAATGTTAGTTTAAATTGAAAAAAAAAATTAATTTTTTCTGGCCTTATTTGGGGCATTTAGCCTTTTTTGACCTTTTTTTAAAGTTCAATTTAGCCTCTTTTTTTCTCACTTCCTGGCAACACTGTAAGGGAATAAAGTTAAATTTGAATTTATTATTTATTGAAAAATTTGCTTTGACTTTATTTGGTTTTTTTCGAATAATTTCGTTAATGTAGGAGCGAAATTTTTTTAAACTCCTGCAATTTCCAATATTTTGCAAAATAATGTACTGAATTTTTTTACATATCTCCGTGTGAAATTATCAAAGTCAACATTTCGAAATATGTATGTGAAAAATCGTTAATTTTTCACAAAAATGTAATTTGGTTCTTAACTTTTTTCTCAACATTTAATTAATAAAATAATTACCCAATTCACAGGCTCTGTCGTATCCTTGTATCATTGTTTAAGGTAAACATTTTTCAATTTATTTGTTTTTGCTTTTAAAAATTTATTTTGAAAAATATCTACGACATACAATGATACAACGAAACGTGAATTGAAACAAATATTTTGTTACATATTCCCTAATTCAATATTTCGGCTATTTTTATTTTTATTACGCTTGAAAAAATAATTAACAAAATTTTATTTGTTTTCTCCTTTTAAGTTTTTAAGGAATTTTAAGTGTACGTCTGTCCCCGCCACGGCGGTTTGTCTTCTTGGAAAAATATTTCCCTGATGTATAGCTCATACGTGGTAGAGAAAATCCTGTCATGTTACACTCTAGGATAGCTTCGGTCCTAGAGAGCGTAACAGTTTGGCAGGTATATATAGGTGCACCATTGCCTGGACTTGTCTGGGGTCTATAATGTGAGAAAAGGATCTTCGGGGCCTGACCAGAGACTTAACACAATCTGGTACCACGGGAGCCAGTAGCCCCTGGTACGGCAACACTGACTCGACGGTGTTGTCGTACTGGACTGGCTGTTGGAGAGGCCCTTCGGGGAGTTACGTGATGGTTGTGGTTTGGACCTAAACCGCAGGAAGGGGTTTATAGTCCCGATGTGGTGTTGCATAGCAACACAAGTCGCCAATAGTGCGACAGGAGGTTAATAGCTCCAACTCCTAAGCAAGGGGGAGTGGACTTATCCAGACAATGAGTCTCTCAAATTGCCACCTGTGTGTTCTTAATAGGCACATGGGGGCGTTGGTTGGCGTATTGTACCTCACCCGGTGGTAAGACCACCGTGGGATTAGGCCGTCATGCCAGGTGCCCACGTTAATCTTGACCACATCTGTCCGTCTGTCCGTCCATCCATGAAACCAAGTAATTAAACTACAGTTCTTACGTAATTTTGACGATAATTTGATGAAATGTTGTAAGTAAGTTTTATATGGTTAAAAAAAAAAACTATTAAAATTGATTGTAATCGATGTATTATTTCTTCTAACCTACATACAAATGTCCTACCGGAATAGGGTTTTAAATTTTATCTATGTCTTAAATAAATCACGATTTTAGTGAAATTTTGCATAAATATATTTTATATAAATATAAATAAGTGTGTCAAATTTTACAAAGATCGGTCCAAAATTGGACATGCGAAAATCACAATAAGCGTAATTATTTAAAATATATATTTTTTATTTTTTAATAAATTTGTGCAAAATTACATATTTTGTGACCTTTGAACTTTAACATACCATCCACAGACCAGCAACTTTAAACATTTTGTTCAGAATTTTAAAAACAAAGATCTAAGTTTATTTTTCAATTGTTACATAAACATAAAGATTGGATCTTGGTAAAAAAAAAACACTCAAAAGCTTTTGAAATTTTTTAACTTAAATATCAGGAAGTGTTTTCTGAAATGTACATATTTCAGTATTTAAATGAAATAGATTTTAATTTATTAAGACCAAAATTATGCAATAAGGTAAAAAGAAAAGAATTATAATTTTACAACCTTTGACCTTTAATACCTTATATAAAAACTTAAGGAAATTTCAACCACTTAATTGAAATATAAATATAAACGTCAAATTTTTTAGATTCTATACTTTAATTTAAAAATGAAAATCCTAATGGTAAAAAATTTATTTACAAATCTGTCTAAAATATTTTGAAATAAAAATATTAAAACAGAACAGATTTTTTCCGTTAAATTAATTTTATCTATAAAATTTATTGAAACAATGAAACACTTAAACTAAATTCTTTTATGAAAGAAAATACGCTTTTTTAACAAAACAAAATTAATTTTTTAACCATTTTTTTTTTTTTATTAAAAAAATGTCTATAGTTAGAATTTATTAAATTATTATTTTTGATAATTTTGAAGAAAAACTATGAATAAAATATTCCTTAAAAAAAAAAAACAGCGTAAAATTTTATAAAGATGTTTTTTTTTTTTAAATTTTATAAAAAAGATAATCTTTATTAAATTATAATTTTAATATTTTAATTATTTTTATAAATTTTAAAGAAAAACTAATTCTATATTTCATTTTAAAAAGTTTATTTTTCTTTAAATTTATTTTCATTTTAAATTTTTTGATAAATTTGATTTTGTTAAAAATATATATACTTTTTTAATTTGTCTTTTTTCAGGGAATTTAAAAATTCAAGTGATTTTTAATATTTTGTTAGAAAAATTATTTATTTTTTTTAATTTCTGAACAAAATTCTAACATATCCTAAAGAAATCTGTAATTTCCTGTAAAAAATGTCATTACAACGGAAATGCCATTAAATAACAAGAACAAGAGTATTTATATCCGGCTAAACAAGAACAAAGTGGCTCTCATCTTCTTTATACCAACAATAACTATAAATGTAAATAAGAAAAAAAGAGAACAAGGACAGGGTTGTATATTATGGTAGGTATATAAAAAATCCTTTTTTAACAAACTAGGAAGTTTAAAAAAACTATTTATTTTAATATTTTTTTTAACCAGAAAAATATATGAAAATTTTACTCTTTTTTAATTATTGATTTATGTACAAGAGATAACACATTTTAATTTTAATTAGTTTTTAAAAAGTATATGCTATTTTAATTTATTTTAACATATTGTAATTAAAAAAATTAACATATTTTTCCCTAATTTTTGTAATTTCTAAAATTAACATATTTTTATACATAAACATAAATAAAATTTTATACCTTTTTTGTGGTTTTGCTATCCAACAACAAAAAGTTGTGTTTTAAAATTTGTTGTTTAAATTTTAATTAAAGACAACAAAATAATTTTTTGAATAATTTATTATTTGCACTAACAAAACAATATTATTTTTTTATATATTTTGTTTTGTTATTTTTATTGTTTTCGTTCACAAAATAAATTGTTTTTTTTTATAAAAAGATTTTTTAGTAGATAATTTCGTTAGTTTTTTTTTTAATTACAGTTTTGTCGTTGTCTTATTTAAATTTTTAAGAACTTTAAATTAGTGTTTATCTTTAATTGTGTCGGTTTTTTTTCTACTAGATGTTGAAGTTCTTTTTTTTTAATATTAACTTTTTGTTGCTATTCCAGAACAATTATATTCGCGTTTTAGTATATTTATTTTTTTATAATTTGTCTTCTTTATTGTTGTGTATTTTTTAAAGAAAAGACGTACGTTTCGATCGAGCACCAAAATCAAACTGAAATTAGAAAAACCCCGCATAAACAGAAATTGAAACTGAAACTGAATAATTTTAGTGAATTCGTAAAGTGAAGTTGAATGATGTGATACGTTGGCTGTTTTGGTCGTTTTAGTAATTTTTTTTTTTTTTTTTCAATTTATTATTTTGTTTTTGGCTGATGTGACCGTATACGAAGCGACAACAAACATGTTTAGCGTTTTTTTTTTGTCTTCTCAAAAAAAGGTAGTTTCAAAGATTTCTATATGTATTTTTTTATTATTTTTATTGTGAGTTTTAGCCCACAAGCGGTAAATAATAATTGAGAGATTAATAAGAAAAATAAACACACACACACACACAATATTCTATTGAAAATGTATTGGTTAAAGATCTGTTTTGAACAAAGTGTTCTAAGTACAGAGATTCTTAAATTTATATTTTTTTTATATTTTATATATTTATTTAAAATAAAATATTAAAAAATGTATTTAAAATAGTTATAATTCCGTCCTGAGATATCCCCGGGAATTCCGCAAAATGTTCAGTCCCGTAATCCTGGGAAAACATGCGGGTATTCACGTTGTATATACAAAATGTTTTTATTTTCTAACTGTTTTTGCATTTGTTTTAAATTATTTTATTTGATTTTGCTTCCAGTTTAAATATATTTAAGAAAATATCTAAATATATTTAATAGTTTCTGAGACCTCATGTATTTTTGTATAATAGATGGGAAAAAAAAATATTTTATTCTTGAAAATATTTTAAAAGGAAAAGGCCTGAATCGAAGCGGGTTTGTCCGCATAAACTTTAGACTTTACATATCCCCACAGGAAAAAGTCTAACGGTGTGATATCACACGATCTTGGTGGCCAATCGACCGGCCCAAAACGTGAAATTATGTGCTCACCAAAGTGTTCTCTCAATAAATCCATTGATTGACGCGATGTGTGGGAAGTGGCGCCGTCTTGCTGAAACCAAATGTCGCCGAGATCATGAGCTTCAATTTCAGGCATCAAATAGTCGGTTATCATGGCACTATAATGGTCGCCATTGACGGTTACGTTCGCACCGGCATCATTTTTAAAGAAATATGAACCGATGATTCCACCGGCAGTTCATGAATCTCTTCAGGTTGCTCTTCGTCCCAAATGCGGCAATTTTGTTTGTTTACATACCCATTGAGCCAGAAATGGGCCTCATATTTGCCTCGAAAAAGTCGGATCTTCTTGGAACTTTTCAAGAGCCCATAGAGCGAAGCGATGTCGCTTGGGAAGGTCGAGCAGCTTCAGCTGTTGCAAAAGCTGTATTTTGTACGCTTTCAATTTAAGATCTCGAAGTAAAATGCGCCAAGTCGTTCCATACGTCAGTCCGAGTTGCTGCGAACGGCGCTGAATCTACTTTCCACGGTCTTCGTGTACACTCTCAGCTACGACCGCTATATTTTCTTCACAGCGTGCTGGACGTGGTCTATTCGATCGAATATTATCCAATATTGAATGCTGGGTCTCAAAATGGGTGATGGTGTTGCGAATAGTACGCTCAGTAGGCCGATTATGTTGACCATAAGTTGAGCAAAGTGCACGAAACACATTCCTCACAGAATGTGAATTTTCGTAATAAAGTAGAACGATTTGTAAACGTTGTTCAGGTGTAAGTCTTTCCATTATGAAATGCCAAATAATACTAAACAAAAATAACATGACAGCATGACACGACTCACACGTGATCTGTCAAAAAAGGCTATTGGAAAAAGTATCTCTACTTGAATCACCCATTATTTTTGTAAAACTGGAAAGAATAGGGC
The DNA here is from genome assembly GCA_932274085.1 of Protocalliphora azurea. Lineage (NCBI taxonomy): Eukaryota > Metazoa > Arthropoda > Insecta > Diptera > Calliphoridae > Protocalliphora > Protocalliphora azurea. The sequence goes on along the minus strand of OW026523.1, from coordinate 134,816,077 downwards.
TACAGAAATGCTCTTTGGGCTTTATTAACAAAAAGCTTTCTTTCGTAAAATTATCGAGGGAAGTTTTAGCCATAGAATAATATGAAATCCAAAATAATGATTCAACTTGCGGATGAGTTGTTACAAGTATAATAAAAAGTGTTCATTTAATTTTCATAATGTCAATATCTAAAAAGTTTATCTTAACATTTTTTACCCTTCATATAACTCTAGTTATAATACAAAAATATTTTTTTAATATTTGTAAAAAAGTTTGGGACCTTCTGGAATTCTCTATCAATATTTTTAACACTTATACACTTGCAGTTTCCCCATATTAGCGACATAAGGCATCAAGTTTTTATTAAAAAAAACTTCTCTTTTTTAAAGGTAAATATAAATTGAAATAAATAATACAATAATTTTTACTTCACTTATTCTCATTCTCGTTTAGCTATTATCGCTTTTAAAAGTAATAACATTTATACCTTTAAAATCAATTGAAATTCATTCAATACTTAGAGCAGGGATGGAAAATTAAAAACTTAAATAAACTAAACACAAATTGTTTTAAATGGAAAGTACTATTTTATTGAAAAATAAAATGAAAAGAAACTTGATGGATTTGTATATTTTTTAAAATTGCAACTTTTTTGAGATATTGAAATTTTTGAGAAAAAGTATTTTTATATATATTTTTCAAATCAGAACTTTTTTTGTTTTGAAAATGTTTCATTTTTTAAAAATGTGCACTTTTTTAAAGATATTCTTTAATTTCCATAGTTTTACTCTTGATTGCATTAATAGTATTCTTTCCAAGCGATTAGAATTTTTAGAGCTATGTCACGTGAAAGAACTGTCATTAGGTTTTCTTATATAGTATGAGTCATTCTGTTTGAAACGTAAACATAATTTTTTGAAGCTATGAATATGGAGAGTTTCATACCAAAAAAAAAAAAAGGAGCGATAAGACATTAGAACCACTTGAATTCAGAAGGCTGTAATCTATTATAAGTTATCAAAACCGAAAAGACCTTTGCCTAATACAATTGATCCGTTTAAAGAGAATGTGCGTCAAAATAGCATCAAAGTACTATTTTAAATTAATTTAAAGTGGACCTAATAGTCAAGTGTAGACTGATCATGAAATTTCATTAAAATTTTTTCATATGTAAAACATTAATTATCATTACCAATTTCAACAGCCCTCATACTTATGCCAAATTTCATTAAGATATCTTCAAAATAAAGTACAATTTGCACAATATTTTACATGGACCAGACTGCCCTGTAGAATTACTTAATAAAGTAAAAATAGTGATTATATTCCTCAACAACCTGTTAGCGTAAAAGGTATTTCAAAAATGTGTATTTGATTTACAATTATACAATTTAATGTAAATAAAACTTGTATGGGAGATATGGCCAATTTTGGACCAATTTTCGTAAAATTTGATTTATACTTATATAAAATACATCGTGATATATTTAAGGTATTAATAAGCATTAAAATCCTGTTCTGAAAGGAAATTTGTATTAGTGAAATAATGGACCGTTTTCAAACAATTTCAATAGGGTTCTTCTTTAAGGTTTATGTACCATCAAATTATGTTCAAAATTTCGACCTGCAGTTTGATTGATAAGATTTACATTGGCTGATAAATGGATATAATGAAATTTTCTCGTATAGACTTGGAATTTATGCAATAAAAATTTACCCGTTCAAACACTTGTAAATTTCATATAGATAAGCGTTCCTCTCTTTCTCTATCGTAGGAACAGCTACTTGCGACAAGAAAACAACGATCTATAGATTACATAGTCGATAAAATGAGATTGTGTTTTATCAGAAATAACTTTTATTTTCTACTTTAATTTGATACTCAATTGAAGTTGATATAAAGCCAAAATATTAAATTCCTTCTATTTTTATGCCACGCTATTAATCTATAGCTAATGAAAACCTGATCTTAGAAATTAGTTTACATCACGTTCAATTCTTGAGCAATTGAATCCTTTAAATTGCATGATCTTATAAGAGAATTTTTTGTAATTTATCTGATAAAAAATTCATATTACATACAATTAATAGTTTTTACACTTTAAGGCTCATGTTTTTACTGGTGCTTTAAAAATGTAAATTATTGTTTAAGAATTCCAGACACTTTAAGGAGATTCCTTTTACAATTTTCACATGCTTGCAAATTACGTGATCAAATCGTTTAATAAATATACTTTTCAAATGTCGAATTTTACGTCTTACTAGTCCTTTCGAAACATATTATTTTTGACCACAATGAAAAAATAAAAACAAATTAAAACACACATTATATATTAAAAACACCATATATGAGTTAGAAAATATAAACATTTTGCACGCACAAGAAATTCCAGGAATTTGCACATGATTTCCCGGGATTACGGGATTGAAAAATTTGTGGAATTCCTGCCCCGGGATTTTTAATACATATTGCTGGTTTTATTGCGAGGTTTAGTTCTGTTCCCTTGAATTTGGAAAAATTGCTAATTAGAGTGTTTTTTTAAGGGCGACTGCTTAAAAACAAAATTCCTATGGGTCTACCACAAAGTATTAGCGTTAATTTTAAAGCAAACATTTTTTAAATTTTAAAAATATCTTCATTATTTTAAATGTTATGATCTTTTTAACGAAAAATATAATAAAGTACTTTTTAATAAATATTCCAAGTTTTACTGCGAGGTTGTCACAGTTTTGTTGGTTTTTCACCTAGGGTGGCAGCTAAGGGTAGGCAAATTTTATTGAATTATATAGAGTATTATCTAGTTGAAATCCCCCAGTCCCATAACAAAGTGTAACTTTTTTAGTTCCCTTTCAATGAATTTGGAAAAATTACCTAAATATATTGTTTTTTAAATATAAATATAATGTCTTAAATGTAAATTTTTCTATTTTAGTTTTATATGATCGTTAAAAAATTATGATTGATTAAATATGGATACAATGCGCGTCCAAAAATGCAAAATTTCGCTAAATTTTCGTTTTTTTTTTTTTTTGCAAACTAAAAAACTTTGAGCGGCTATAAAAACCGATTCAAAAATTTTCTTAGATTCTTAATCTGTGACAAGTCCTCTATCAGACCCAATCATTACTTGTATAAAATTCTTCTGTCAAATTTTTGATTTTTGCCACGGTTTTCTGCAAAATGAACAACTGTGCGCTGTAACACCACTACACACTTTTCCGCCGATATTTCTTAAACAAAAATATGCACGCCAATGAAAATGGGCGTGATTCGACTACTTTACCGCCAACCTTCCATATAAGGTAAAATTTTTAATTAGAATACACAAAAAAGACGCAAATATCCGAATAGAATACTTTTACTTGTGTTTACTATCGTTTTATCTATTAGTACATAGTACTAAATTTTCCAGACCTTAATTATGAAGAGGTTTTTGTTTAATTTTCTTTCTCTCTTTACTTCCCCTTTTCATTAACTCATAACAAATTGTTAGTTTTTAAAATAAACAAATACACAATAACAACAACAACAAAATAACTCTCGCGCCTACATTTGCGAAAAGAAAAACAAAACAACTTAACTCATCGTCATTTTTTGCATAACAACTTTATAATAATGTTGTTACTTACATATATTGTTATTATTATTTTTATTGTTGTTTCTAATCACCAATTCTAGAGAATTATATAAAACGTAATGCAACCAAAAATACTCCCATGCATAAATGCAACAATATTTACAAAAAAAAAAAAAAAAAAACTAGAAAAATGTGTGACAAGTAAATCTGTGAGATACAGACTAAGATAATTATACACAAACATATACATACAAAAAAAAAAAAAATATGATATGAACTAACAGTACTAACAAAAACTTACAAAGAGCGGGTGGTTGGCGTAAATAAAAAACTACAAATACATTTAAGAGTATTCATTTAAGAGTAGGGATTGCAAAATCCCGGAATTTTTTAATTCCCGGGATAGCGGGAAAAAATTGTTGTTTTCCCAGGGTTCCCGGCATCATAGATTAAAAACTGTAATTATCATTATACTCATTAGTTGAACAACTGAGACCCAAATAGAATATGAATCTTTGCATTAGCAGATTTAAAACAGGATTGTAAAAGTACTGAAAAAAGGAAATTTGATCAATTACTTAATCTACTGATTAACAAACTCGAATGAATACAGACAGAGTATATGTCGTGAAACAGTTTTGTGGATATCGACACAATATTAGAAAATATTGGTGTTTTTATTAAAAAAAAAAAAAAAAAAAAACAGAGAAATAGAAATATCAGAAATTAAGTAACAAGATATTTACCCAAAAATTTGATATTATTCAAACTTTTTCCAAACAAGTTTTGTAAATCTGCTTAAAAATTAAATTTATTAAAAATTCACTAAAAAAAAAATTAAGAATTTACTAATTTTCCGAAACCCTTCGGAATGATTCAAACATAAGATCAAACGGTATTAAATTGTTTGTAACTTCAATAGGGTGGTTCAACATTGTATGAAAATAAACCAAGGGTAACACACATTTAAACGTAGCTAAATCCTTATCCAAATTCCAACTTCCTATGATGATTAGAATAAGATGTTACACGGTCATTTATATTGTTGATATTTTTATAAAAATTATTGTCTTCAATATTAATGTTATATACATAAAACGATAGCTAAATAAAATTAAATAAACCCCCATTTCATAAATTTTCCCAAAAAAGTTTATGTGGAATAAAAAAATACATTTTATTAAAATTTGTTTTTTTTTTATTTCAACGTAATTTTATACATGAGTTTTCCTTATTAAAATGAATTTTTTATCCTAACTATTCTTAAAAATTATAAAATATAGGTTTATTAATTTTTCATTTAGATATCGTTTCATGTATATATAACTAATATTGGTGGGGGATTTGTTTTGGGATTTATTTACATTTAAATATAGCTCTCAAAAAATAATTTTGCATCACCTGTTATCTATTTAATTTCCCTAGAATAACCCTTATAAAATACTAGCTTTCATGTTATAGATCCGATCAGACGTTCTCACACATAACAGATAATATTTTATGTAGCTTTCGTGTTGAAGATTATATGACTAATTAATGATTTGTTTAACTCACTACTTACTTTTTCTTTTAACTTCCTTAATGTTTTGTCAAATTTCTATGAGACAAATTTAATATACACTGGTGCATATTCCTATAAACGCATTTAAAATGTTTGTTTTTCTTTGAGGTTTATTCGTTTCGTTTTAACCAAAACCAATTGTGTTGTTACAATAACTCGCGATATATTTCTTTTTTTATGTAAGAAATATTTTTTTCTTTTTTTTTTTGATAATTTTTATGGAATATTCCTATATACGCAATCGAGAAAATTGTGTCTAAAAAATTATTGCAAAAAAATATATTAAAAAATTTTAACAGTTTTAGTTGTTTGTTTCACTTAAGGTAAGTTTCTGATGACAACATCTTTGCTTACTGGAAATATTTTTTTGGTTTTAATTGGGAAATTTCATCAGCTTAAAGCATACCCAAAGGAACTTTTCCTATAGACCAGGTAAAAGTTCAAATTCATTTTTTTCATGATCAAAGCTATTCTAACAAAGAAATTGGACGAAAAATTAATCGTTTGGAAGAAGTTATTCGAGTCTTTTTTAAGAAAGGCCAGAAATAGGGAGTGCGGAAACCAACAAAAGCTAATCAAAAGTTAACACAAAGGCAAATTAATAAAATAAAAGAAGAAGCCAACCGCAATAAATTAAATGCTACACAAATAAAAAATAAACTTGAGCTTCCTGTTACTTCCAAACATGTTGCACACATTTTGCAAACAGATGGTAGCATAAAAAGGAAGAAACCAAAATATAAGCCAGTGTCATAAGGAAAATCATTTAAAATTAGCTCGCAAATATTTAAAATGGTCAGATGAGTGTAATAAAGTAATCTTTTCTGATGAAAAGAAATTCAATTTGGACGATCCCGATTCTTATTCTTGCTATTGGAATGATTTGAAATCGAACGAAATTCGTATAACGAAACTTAATTTCGGTGGAGGCAGATTTGGACAGCCTTTTCTGCTGCAGGAAAATCAAAAATATGTTTTGTTCCAACTAAAATGAACAATGAAATTTATAATGAACTGTTGTAAGATGCTCTACTCTCATTTATGGAAGAAAAAATGGATGAAGATTGCTTATTCATATGGGATAACGCTGCAGTCCATGTCTCAAACTAATCTAAATCGTGATTTAATGAACATAGTATTCCACTATTGGACTGGCGGATTGCAGTATGGATTTAAATCCAATGGAGAATCTGTGGGGGTAAATGGAACTTAAAAAAATGCACAGAATGAAACCTTAATGACAATAACAGAGTTTAAACTAAAAATTAAGCAAGCCTGGGAGAAAATTGAAAGTGCTAGACCGAATTTTTGAATTTATACTAAACAAAGGTTCATCAACACATTAAATTGAATTATTAGTTTAATTGCGTATATAGGAAAAGTGCCATAAAAAATGGCATTAAACTACTATGTAAACAAATTTTGTGTACATTTTAAGTTTTTTGTTATAAATTTTTTAAGTCAATAAATAATTTTAAAAATTTATTTATAGCACCTTAATTATTTTTTAGATCCATTTTTGGTAAGTTGCTTAAAAGAGTTGATGTGCGTTTAGAAGAATATGCACCAGTGTACAATATTTAAAATGTCTATGAGATTCTTTCAATCAGTTACACTTATTCACTTGCAGGTTTTTAGTGCTAATATTTTATTAAAGTGAAGTCATGCCAAAGAGTCAGCCCATATAAATCACCTAATGAACTGCACTTAAAAACTAAAAGACGTTATCGTTAAAACATAGTTCCCAGCTAGATTTTTAGTTTAATTTTCTTTAAAATTACCAAAATTTATAAGTTTTTGTTAAAATTCATGCAGTTTTTCTAACATTTAAGTGCTTTTAATATTCCCGGGAATCCCAGACATGAAAAATTACAAATTTCCCGGGAATCCCGGGACGGGAAAACCCAGGATGCATACCCTATATAAGTCAACTTTTCATTTTTTTTTTCTAACTTAAAACTAAATTAATATTTATAACAATTAATTGTAAATTATTAATGTAGGCGCTGCTTGCTTTGGTTGCTTTGAATATAACAGAGGGAGACTTGACCAATTTGTTTTTTTTTTTTTATTTTTTTAATGAAAAGGAAATTGTAAAAAATATTTAAAATATTAGTTGCAATATTTATTATTAAATTGTCAAGTGTTAGAAAAATAATTTTTTTTATTTTTTATTCTGATTTGTTGAAAGGCTTTGTAGCGTTTCTTTTTTTTTTTTTAATAATAGCAAATCTTCTTGTTAATTTTTCGTTGTTTATGTATAAAATGCCAACCACTTGACTTTTAGACGACTTAAGATACTCTAGTTTGTAAATTACAGTTGAGTGTTAATTGGCAACAGTAAATATAAATTTAAGGTTAAATAATGTATTGCATGCAAATTTAGAATGTATAGAACAGATTTTTTTTTTATTGGGAATTAATATTGATATTTTTGTTCTATTTTTAAATGTACCTAATATATAGAAAGAGGTTTAATTTAATTCTTTATCAATGATTTTTTCAAGGGCCTATTTTATTTTAAAAATTTAATTTTGTAATCAAATGTTTAATCTAAATTATACTATAAACCTTTCCTATTTATTAAAATTATTATAACGAAAAAATAATCTCAAATTTTCTTAATATTCGGCCCTGGAATCAAATTTGATGAATTTATTTTCTGGTTAAGTTCAAAAACTTATAATTTATAGACCTTTCGTGATTTAAATACAGATGTGGTCAAGATTTACGTGGTCACCTGCCATGACGGCCTAATCCCACAGTGGTCTTACCAAAGGGTGAGGTGCAATGCACCAACCAAAGCCCCCATGTGACTGTTAAGAACACACAGTTGGCAATTTGAGAGACTCATTGTCTGGATAAGTCCACTCCCCCTTGCTTAGGAGTTGGATCTATCTAACCTCCTGCCGCACTATTGGCGACTTGTGTTGCTATGCAACACCACATCGGGACTATAAACCCCTTCCTGCGGTTTAGGTCCAAACCACAACCACCATGTGACTCCCCGAAGGGCCTCTCCAACAGCCAGTCCAGTCTAGTACGACAACACCGACAAATCAGTGCTGCCGTACCAGGGGCTACCGGCTCCCGTGGTACCAGTTTGTGTTAAGTCTCTGGTCAGGCCCCGAAGGTCCTTTTCTCCCATTATAGACCCCAGACAAGTCCAGGCAATGGTGCACCTATATATACCTGCCAAACTGTTACGCTCTCTGTAGGACCGTAGCTATCCTAGAGTGTAACATGACAGGATTTTCTCTACCACGTATGAGCTATACATCAGGGAAATATTTTTCCAAGAAGACAAACCGCCGTGGCGGAAGTGAAATACAATATTTTTTTTTTAATCATGTCATTTTAGCGCCCAAAATCTTAACTGACAATATTTAGATTTCAATGAAATCTAAGTAAAACGGCACCGCCAAACAGAGAGAACAAGAGCAATTAACAATTGTAACTTGTATAATCATTCGAACAGGTTGCTTTGAAGATATGAATTTAGTATGACGTAACCATAACAATGCTTTAAGTACTAAGTTCCATAAATTTGATATCAGACAATTTAGCGATGGGTGATGGGTCCTATCGCAAAATTAATAGTAATAAATCTGGATATCTTAAACTTCTACACCAATCTATGAAATTTAGAATCTCAATAGAGGAGAAGTAAGGCTTTGTGAATATGATGATGATAGTGCTGCAGTGTGTTATATTCCACCATTTAGAATGTGAAACTTTTACAAAAATATACACCGTTTTAAGATATTTTACATATAAATTGGATTTATTCATAACCTGAGTTTATATTTCTGTAATCTGCAAAATATTAACATTTTATCTTTTATGACTTATAAGATATTTGCCTTCAAAGATTGATTTTTTTATTTTCGGCATTAACTATATTTTTTTTTTTTTTGTCAATAATATTTAAAAAAAAAATTCTAAAATTTTTTTTAGAAAAATATATGGAAATTTCTAATAATTTTCTTTATAAAACTATTTTAATTATGTCAATTTGTTGTCGAAAAAAATTGTAAAAATTAAAATTTTGAATCCCTTTTTTTTACCAAAGAAAATAATTTTATTTATTTAAAATTTGAAAAAAAAAAATGTGTTGGAAATGTTTAATATTTTTGAAAGTCTAAATCTAGACTTTAGGAAATTGTAAAAAGTACAATTTGGTAAAATTTTATATGTGCACTCTATACTCAACAGTGAATTATTTTGAAATTGTTGCAAAAAAAATTTCAATTTTTACAAGTAAGTTTGGTCACAGGAACTGATTTTATTGAAAAGGAAAATTTTTCAAAAATAAAATGTTTAATCTTAAAAAATAGATATGCAGTAAAGTTAATCAGATTTGTCTGAAATAAAAACTTTTTAAATTCTTATAAATCAGAAAAAAATATAAAAAAAAATTAAATATTTCAGATATATAAATATATATGTAATAGTTCTGCGGGTTATTTGCCATTTTCCAATGGGGTAGAACGATTCATCTATATTTTTTTCCAGATTCTATATGTTTTTTAAAAGATGTTTTAAAAGAGCGTACAAAACGTTCTGCTTGACCATTGGATGCTGGATGGAATGGTGCTGTAGTTAGATGAATCAAAATTTCTTGAATTCCTCTGCTGTAAATTGGGGTCCATTGTCTAAGACAATCACTTCAGGGAGTCCTTCTCCAGTAAAAATATTTTGTAATATGCTAATTGTAGCAGATATGGTTGTTGAATTCATTTTAAAAATATAAGGATAATGGTAAAAGGCATCAACACATATAAACCATGACGAGTTTTTAAAAGGTCCAGCAAAATCTAAGTGAATTCTTTGCCAAGGTTTAGTAGGTATTTTCCAAGAGCTAAACTCTTTTGCAGGCATGGATATAATGGAAGAACATGCTGTACATTTTGCAATAAAAATTTCAATTCATTTGTCAATTCCAGGCCACCAACAATAACGACGCGCTAATTGTTTCGTTTTAACTACACCCCAGTGACCATCATGCAACAAGTTTGTTATTTTGGTTTGAAAACATTTAGGAATAATTACTCGACTGGTATCTGTTTGTAATAAAATAACACCATCTAAACTTGTTAAATTATCAGTTAGTAATGTAAATTTTCTGTCATAAAGATATTCATGAAAATTTTTTACATCAAAAATTATGGCCAAAACTTCTTTTTCAATTTGACTATAGTTTCTTTGATGACAATTTAAAGTTTTAGAGGCATGTGCAATAAAAATTTCTGGATTCTACAGTTCCACCACTTTCTAATTTATATACAAACCATTGTAATGTTAATAACCGTTTCAAAGATATTTAAGTTAAAATTTATGAGATATGAATAATATAGTTTTACTTTTTGAAGCACAATCTTTTTCAAAAATGATTCAATAATAAAATCTTTTGTATATTATTTTAAATAAGAAACTTTTTCCTTTCAAATGATGGTATATAATACGTTTATTTAGTATTTTCAAGTAACAATTAAATTCAAAGAAATTTAAGAAAACTGAAAATTTTTTTATAAAAAAAATGTTATTTTAATTGATTTTTGTTATATTATAGTCATTAGTCATAATTGAGTTAATTTAATTAAAAAAAAAAAAAAAAATTCTCGAATATTCGTAACCAAAACCTTGACTTAATTATTAAGTTTTAACAATATTTCTCTAATGATTTCTTTCAATACAAAAATAGTAATTTTTCTATTTTTGTGTTTAATTTCAAATAATTCCAATATTTGCACATTAGAGCCAACAAATTAACAAAAAAAGTTTCTAATATGCAAATTAAAGTTGTTTTCTGTTACGCATGCGCAATTTCAATTCCCACGCAGACATATAGACAGGCGGACAGACAAATAGACCGATATGCCGGTTTATTGAACGAGTACAACATGACTGTGTGTCACTAAAAACAAGCAGTAAGAAAAAAAAAATTATAATAATGGACATCATGGCCAAAAAGCGCATAATAAACATAGAGTGAGAGACATAAGGAGAGACAGACAAAATACTTACTATATGTAACCACAAGAACAACAATAAAATAATGTAAAAATAACAACAAATAAATCAATATTCACCACACATTTAAAAAAAAATGTAAATAAAACAAAAAAAAACTAGTACTCTCTTCAGTTTTAACTAGAGTAATTGTATTTGTTAAGATGTATGTGTAAATATAAATTTTTGAGTGTAGTGTTTAATGTTTTGATTTTATTTTCTTTAATTATCTTCAATTTAATAATGACGTCACTTTTCTTTAGAGAGTATACGAACAAACTAAAATCAACAAGTATAATTTGTAGGTATGATGAAAGATGACTACATCTTTTAATAGCGACTTTGTAGCGTCCACAGAGCTGTGATTCAAATATTATTGTTTAAATGTCTGTTTGTGTGTCTATCTCCACTCGGGTTGTTTGGCGTCTGCTGTTGCTGCTGATTTTATTTCTTGGCACTTTTTTCAAACTGGAGGTGATACAATAATTTTTTATTTATTTTATTTATGCTGCTTGTATTTCATTTTCTTTATTTTTATTTTTTAATTTTATTAATTTTTTTGTACTTGAAAATTTAGTTTGTTTTTTTGTCATGTGTACTTGTTGTTGTATGTATTATATAATCACGATTGCACATTTTGCCAAAAATAAATGACGACATTTCAATATGTGACCATAGACATTAAACTTTAAACAATTATTAAGGATTTTTTTTTAACAGTTTAAACATCTGTTTAAATATTTGCTAATTAGAACCTTTTCCGAAATTAAAAAATAGTTTTTTCCTAGAATTTTATAAAATTTATAAAATAAAATTTTATTTTATTCTGGAAATTTGGAAAATATGTTGAAGTTCTGAAGACCACGCCCTTAACTTTTAATTTTAGTTAAAGAATAACTACAAAATTAATAATTTGGTATTAAAATCAAATAAATAAATAAATAAAACAAAAAAACTTATTTCAGTTATATATCAGAATTTCATTTATTTATCGATAACTTATGAACGCTTTAAAATTTTTTTTATAACGAAAGAAATCGCTTTAAAAAGATCTTGAATATTTTTAGCAATTTTACCTGAGATGTTTGGTTTCAGGGCGCTATATTTGCTTTGTTTAACGAGATACCAGGACTTTATGTACATTAGAGTGTCCCAAGGAAATGCTTTTTTGAGATTTACATGTAAGAAAACCTAAATACATACGTAAAAAATATTTAAACAATTTTTAAAATTCATCTGCAGTTAAGATTAAAAATCTCAAGTCTGATACATTTTGTCGAAAAAAAAGTTACGAGTTTTTTAACGATATAGGTCTCAAAAAATGTTATGGAAAAATATTTTTAATTTTTTGTTCCGCTAGAGGACCTTGCACATGAAAAATTTGTTTTGAAAATAATTTATTTTGGGACATACTTGCTACAATGCAACTTTTTAATAATTTATGATAAAAGGAACAAAATTATGAAATAGTTATCCATTTTCAAAAAACAAATATCGGACTTTTTTCGCATATTGTGCGGTTTATGGACCAAAATTTTTGCGAAAAATTTGTTAATATTTTATTCATAATTAGCTCAAAATTACGAAGTTTTTGATACCCACTTCGAGATAAAACCAAAAACTTTTTTTTAGACAAATTGTTCTAGACCCGTAACTTTCAATCGCTGATAGGAAACTGAGGATAAATTAAAAAAAAAAATTTAATATTTTTTACATATCCAGCTCATTAATACGCATCGTTTGTGGAGTCTTCCAGTAATTTTTTTTCTACGGAACACTCTAATGTACATATGTATATCAATGGATGGGTAAATGGGTCTGTTTTTTAATATATTGTTCTTTTATAAAATTTTGTATTTAAAGAATTAAAAAATTTTGTATTTAAAGGTTTAAAAAAAATAAAAAATTTGTTTAAGATATCTGCATTAAAAAATAATATTTTTGATGCATACAGAAATACTCGCATGATTTCAAAAATTTGACTATTTTCATAAAATATAATCTACATATTTTTCCGGGTGAGAATCATTTTAGTACGTAGAATACAACTAGAAGCTTATGTGAGAGACACTTTGAACTAAATTTTAAAAAAAATTTCTCTTTTTTTCAAAACACAAAAACAAAATAAATATGACTACATGTATTTTGTTGTAGCTTGAAAAAAAATATCTACTTATTAATCTATGGTTTAGTGTCTGATATAAATATATATATGGAGGTTTAAAGATTTTTGTAAAATTTCCAACCGAAAAATCGATTTTTGGTCAGATGTATGATCACGGATGAAGCTTATTTTCTCAATAAAACGCATATTTACCGAAATATCGAGATTTAAAGTTTTTTGTAAAATTTCCTACTGAAAAATCGATTTTTGGTCAGATATAGAAGTGATCACAGATGAAGCTTATTTTCTCAATAAAAAGCATATTTACCGAAATATCGAGGTTTAAAGATTTTCATAAAATTTTCATCCAAAAAATCAGTTTTTGATCAGATATAGATGTGATCACAGATGAAGCTTATTTTCTCAATAAAATGCTTGTTTACCGAAATATCGAGATTTAAATTTTTTTGTAAAATTTCCAACCGAAAAAAAGATTTTTGGTCAGATATAGATGTGATCACAGATAAAGCTTATTTTCTCAATAAAACGCATATTTACCGAAATAGCGAGATTTAAAGTTTTTTGTAAAATTTCCTACTGAAAAATCGATTTTTGGTCAGATATAGAAGTGATCACAGATGAAGCTTATTTTCTCAATAAAACTCATATTTACCAAAATATCGAGGTTTAAAGATTTTTATAAAATTTTCATCCAAAAAATCAGTTTTTGATCAGATATAGATGTGATCACAGATGAAGCTTATTTTCTCAATAAAATGCTTGTTTACCGAAATATCGAGATTTAAAGTTTTTTGTAAAATTTCCTACTGAAAAATCGATTTTTGGTCAGATATAGAAGTGATCACAGATGAAGCTTATTTTCTCAATAAAAAGCATATTTACCGAAATATCGAGGTTTAAAGATTTTCATAAAATTTTCATCCAAAAAATCAGTTTTTGATCATATATAGATGTGATCTCAGATAAAGCTTATTTTCTCAATAAAACGCATATTTACCGAAATATCGAGATTAAAGTTTTTTGTAAAATTTCCTACTGAAAAATCGATTTTTGGTCAGATATAGAAGTGATCACAGATAAAGCTTATTTTCTCAATAAAAAGCATATTTACCGAAATATTGAGGTTCAAAAATTTTTATAAAATTTTCATCCAAAAAATCAGTTTTTGATCAGATATAGATGTGATCACAGATATATATATATATATATATATATATATACGAGGGCTTCGAACTTCCCTCGTAGTTATATGAAATGCAGCACTATTCCCATCAAGTACCACCTGTTAATAGACTACTGTCAAATTTTGAGCAAGTCTTGTCACTTACTTTGCGTAAAAAATAGGATTTTTCTTGGTCCTTAAAATAGGCATTTGTTTGGTCAATCATTTCATCGTTGGAGCTGAATCTCTTTCCACCGAGCCATTTCTTTAGGTTTTTAAATAGGAAGTAGTCACTAGGGGCTAAATCCGGAAAATATGGCGGATGAGGTACCAATTCGTAGTCCAATTCATAGAGTTTTGCCATTAAGACTGCACACGTGTACACACGTGCATTATCTTGATGAAAAAGAACTTTTTTCTTGGCCATATGGGCTCGATTTCTTTTTAAATCCTCTTTAAATCGGTCTAATAAGTTGGCATAATATTCGCCGTTTATTGTTTTTCCCTTTTGAAGGTAATCGATGTGAATTATCCCGCGTGCATCCTAAAAAACTGTTGCCATTACCTTATTGGCCGACAAACTTACTTGGCCTTCTTCAGAGCAGGTTCACTCGGAGAAATCCATTGTTGAGACTTCTGCTTGGTCTCCGGAGTACTGTAAAGGATCCATGTTTCATCCACAAAAAACTTATTCGGATTGCGGTTAAACAACTCCAAACAATCCTTTGAAGTTGTCACACGTTTAAGTTTACGGTCAATTAAGAGCAAACGCGTCACCCATCTTGCAGACAACTCTCTTAAACCCACACCGCCATATGAAATGTCTATGGCATCAACTATCTCACGCACTTTTACTCTTCGGTCGGCCAACACCATATCGTGGATTTTTTCGACATTTTCGGGTGTACTGACCTCAATTGGCCGTCCAAAACGTTCAACGTCATTCGTACTTGTGAGACCACAACGAAAGTCAGTAAACCACTTTTTTACCATTGAAATCGATGGTGCAGAGTCCCCATAGTATTTATCGAGCTTTTCCTTCGATTGATTGACGATTTTTTTTCGCAAAAAATAATGTTTAATGAGCACTCGAAATTCACTTTTTTCCATTTTTAGAAAAATACACGAGGTTCTATGTTTTGAACAGCTGATGATAGTTAATACACTAAAGATCTCGTAGTTACCTAAATTTTAAATTAATGAAGAAAGCAAAATAACACTAAAGATACCAAGTTTTAAATGCGATTTCATTTACAATAAAAGCAGAAGTCAGTCTTTCAAAATACTCAAACAATTATTTAAAAATTTCAAAACTTTATCAAATTATTTCTAATATATTTTTAAACAAATCACTTAATGCTTTATTTGAAACATACTTGGGGCAAAAATATATACGTTTTTATTTATCTTTCCATATAAAATTGAATAAGATCTAAAATTTTTGTACAATTTAAAAGAAAAGTCTTTTAAAAATATGACATCGTTACATAGCTTTTTGCATAGAAAAAATTCACCAATTATCAAATATATTAATAAATAATTCATTCAATTAAAAAAAAAATTATTAAATTTCCACCTCCCACCAAAATGATTACACTAATTACTAAAACTGTAAAAAATTAAAAAAAAAACAGAAAAAAATTACCAATTAAAAAATTTATCAAAACAATCAAGTAGATGATTGAATGAATTAAAAAATTAAGTGAATTTATTAAATTTAGTTGCAAAATAAAACAACTGTGTTAATTAAAAAATATACGTTATTTTTTTTTAGAAAAATTTATAACAAAATTGCATTAGAACTTGAAAAATTTCAAGTTCAAAATTTTTTTAATTTTTCAATTTCAATTTTCAATTAACCTTTTAATTAAGATTTTATTTGAAGCATTTATCGTTGATAATTTATGTGTAAATATTTTTATTTAGCTTCCAAAATAAAATTGTCTCAAAATACGCAAAATTTTGTATACAATTTAATAATACATTAGGATAAATATTATATTTTGTATGAAAAGATATAAGGAAAAATTTTTTTTCTGTGTTGCTACCTTAGCGCTTTTTGTAAAAAGTTTTGTACAGATTTTGATTTATAAAATACTTAGATAAATTATTCTTTGTCGAAATATACATTTTTAATAGCATGTTCCGTAAAATTTAAGCTGAAATTTAATGAAATTTGAAAATTTCGAAAAAAAATTAAATTACAAAATTACAGTGCAAATTCGGTTTTCTCCACTACCCATTATCGCAACGGACCGGTTATCGCGACGGCTTAATTTTTAAAATTACAAGTTCTATAATCGCCACAGTTTACGAAAAACAGGTTCTATTTTCGCGACTTTTTTTTTAATTTGAAATCCCCTTTTGGATGATTTTGATCTTCAATTTTGTCAGTTTATTCTTAATATAGGAAAAGTTCAACATATTTTAAAGCCAACGATTTCTCAAAAATTAGAGATTTAAAAAAAAAATTAAAAGTGGAGATTCCATAAATTTAATTTGCGTGAATTATGTAGCTCAAATTGGTACGGAACATCTTTTCACGAATGCTGACATAAACAATTGGATTCAGGAAGAATTTCATGTGGAAAGTAATGAAGAGCAAATGGAATTAGCAGATACGGAATCGGAGGATTTATACGATAGTGTTCATGAAGAAAACGAAATTAAAGTGGACGCCCAGCAAAAACTTTTTGGTTTTCAGTAATGACAACTACTTATTAAAGTAGTTTCTTGGTAATGAGGCGTCATTATTATTTGCCTACTCTGTATTACATTAATAAGTACTCAATAGTATAATAGCACAGTAATACTGCAATCACGTGGATGAGTTGGCTAGAGCGCCGGATTAACAACCAGAAGGTTGTAGGTTCAACCCTGAGGCTGTCAGTTTTTTATAACAAAATGTCTAAAAAGATATAAATAGAGTTTTTGTCGTTTAGGATGCTATGTGCGAGATGGTATACTGAGTAAGACGTTAGTCAGTAAAAACGAATGGTTAGTGTGTGTCCAAGTTCGAGTCTCACTGACGGCAAAATTTTTTTGTTTTTTTTTTTTATTTTTGTTTTCGTTTAGGTAGATATTTTTGAGTACTAGGAGTCAAAAAATTTGTGGACAAGTCGAACAAAAATAACTAGTAATTCAGGCAAAAAATAAGTAGTTTATTTTTGTTCCCAATTATACCTGCTAGCTTACCAGGAAAGCAAAGTTTTTGCTGGGCGATTGTACAACATCGATAAACATATGCATACAGTGGGCTTTGGAAAATGATAAACCGTCAAACATCACTATATGAACTACGTGATTCAGCTGTTATTTTTAATTAATTTTCCAAAAAAGCCACCCAAAATCTCCAATTTCTTTAAAAATGTTTAAAATGTAAATTTATCAATAAAAACAATTCTAATTTTAAAAATTACATAAAATTTTTGGCGACAGGTCTGGTTTTTAATTAGTAGCGAAAATCGAGCTTGCACTGTATTTTACAAAAATTCATAAATATGTTACGTAGTCATTTAAAACAAGTGAAATAAAAATACTTAAAAATGTATATTTCTTAAATTTTTTATTAAACAAGTGCCAATTTTTAAAACCCTATTGATTTAATTAAAAATGTTCGAAAGAAGTTGCAAATTTTTGGATAAATAATGCTAAATTTATCTTTAGCATTATCTAACCATCATTAATTTTTCTATTTATGATAAACTAATTTTTTCCAAAATAATTTTTAATTTTTCCCTTTTCCTTATGGAAATTTTTCTTCATGTTTAATTTTTCTTAGTTGAAACATTCATTTGAGGGGGGTGGGGAAAATTTCCTTTTAACCCCCCTTGGATCTGCGCTTGATTTTACCTCTTAGTTATTTAATAATAAAAATAGTTTTAATAAAAATCCAGTTTATTTAAATTTTTTTCTTTTTTATCATTATTCCAAGTAAAAATAATTTAATTAAACAATTAATGAGAATAACAAACACAAATTAAAGATGATAACTTTAATATCATTTATGTGCCTATTTAATTTCATTCTTATTTAAATTGTTTAAATTAAAAAATAACTAGCTACGTATAAATATTAAACTACGTCACGTAGTTAAAACAATTATTTATCATAAAAATAAGAAAAAAAAAATATTTTTTTATTTGCATTTACATTTTAACAATTAATTATGTTATCAAAATAAAACCAAAATGAATCTAATTTAAATAAGTATTATACAAATTATAAATTATATTTAAAAAAAATATGAGTTTTATTAAACACGATCTCTCATCATTGCAAAGATAGACAACAAGTAGTTTGTGAAGTGCTTCACATGTCAGACATTTTGTCTTAAATAAAAACATTTATGGCAAGACAAGATCATGATCATGATCGTCAAATGAATGATCAGTAAAGCAGAACACCAAAGACTATTCAAATTTTTAACTTAACGACAGCGTGTCTAGTGACACCCTCCTAAAGACTGTGTCATCAGCAAACATTATCCAAGTTGTTCTAAGAATACTTAGCTGCTATAGAGCGTAGGTTAATTGTCTGATGATGGTTGGCGTTGGTTAAATACAAGCAAACATACATACATACATACATACATACATACGTACATACATACATATGTATTTACTTATGTCTCATCTCATCTTAATTCGAGTGAAATGAAATAAAATAAATTGTGATGGCTTGACATAAATGGTTTTAAAATCAATATAATATTTAAAAATTTATTTATATTACAATTTTATTTCATAATTTATGTGATACAATGCAGCATTTGTTTTGTTTTTTTAATTGGTAAAAAACTGTAATCATAAATTGTTCAAGCTCAGATATTTAAATTTTGAATTAATATTTATTTATATGATGACTGCAAGTGAATTGATTTTAATTAGTCGATTTTTAAAACAAAAAAAAGAAAAAAGAAAAACAGAGAAATAAGGAGTTATATTAATGGTTGACATCATAAATCTTTAATTTTTTTTTTCCGTTTCATTTTGTAAATTTCATTAACTAGGGCAATTACCAGTACGAGTTTTTAGTATTCGTATACTTAAATTAAAACTTGGAGTTATTTTTATTTTATTATTATTTATTTTTTTTTTTCTTAACATTTTTTTAAGTGGCTTGTTCTGAAAGTCATTAACATTTTTTTAAACAATTATTTAGAAAAAAACATATAAGGCCTTAGGTTAAAATTATTATATTTGTAAATTTGTTAGATGTTGAAAGTAAATATTTATTAATAGTTAATAAATTATAAGAGAAATAGACAAAATAGGAAATAATTTAATATAAATTATTCGGAAAAAAAATTTATTAAAATTTATGCTTTTGTTATTAAAAGTAATTGATAAGAAGGTTAGATAATCAAGGAGATATAACAGAATTAATACAAAGAATGTGGGGGGAAAAAAGTTAATAAATATAAATTTCAAAAGAAATTAGTAAAACAAACTTTGGACAAATTATTTAAATAATTAATATTTGCGAAACGAAAAAACTACGCAACTTACTTTACATCTAATAACGGAATCATAAAATATGATGTTTTTAAGGCCTTACGTTCTCAGAATTTTTTTTTTTTTTTTTTTTTTATATGAGGGCTATTTCCATAGAATACAACTTAAAGTTTATGTGAGAGGCAGTTCAAACTAAATTTTCAAAAAAATTTATTAATTTTTTTTTTCAAAACACAAAAACAAAATATATGTGACTACATGTATTTTGTTATTGCATAAATTAGGTTTTTTTTACAACTGAATTAGGTTTTTGTCTCTCACATAAACTTCTAGTTGTATTCTATGGCTATTTCTGTTGCCTAATGTTATTAACGTATTCATTAAAAAAATTTTCATACAATGATTTTTTATAACTTTCGATATAGATTAAATGAAAAACAATATATTTTTAACTCTAATTAACTTTTAAAAATGAAGGTCCAAAGGCGGCCACCTTATGTCGCTGATATGCGGAATCCAATCATGGATAATGTTGTGTCTAGAATGAATTTCGCGAAGGTCTTCTAGAAACGGTTGTTTTGCTAAAAAAAAAAAAAAAAAAAACGAAACACTGATGCTGTGCGTGTGATCGAAAAATTCCTGTGCCTTAATTCCACTAAAAAATATTTAACAATTCATAACATAGTGTCTACATTAGAGATTTTTTTTATCAAGACAAACGTCAAACTTAACGAGAATTTGTGGAAGGTGGCAACAGTTGCACAAAAACAACAATATGGCGTATTCATTATTGTTTTTTATACATGCAGTTTGACAACTGTAATAACCAAGAAAATAATCAGCTGTTTAACTAAGGCTACCTTGTATATATTCTCACTGATTTTGACGTTTGTTTTGATATAAATTTGCCTAATGTAGATACTAGGTAAATATTTGAGCTTTCAGAACAGCTTTTCTTTTTTAGCCCCATTTAAGTTTAAGATAGTTTAAAAAAAGATGCGCATTGATTTTTGCAAATAAACGAAGTAAAAATTCGGCCTGTCTTTAAAGTCATGCTTATGAAATTGTTACAGATGACAAAATTTTGATCTGTACGTATGTTTCCAAAACAAAAGATCAGTCAACAGTATTTATTACTGCTTCAAAATTTTCCCAAACACATGAATTTAAAATCAAACGGTCGCTTGTTTCTTGACAAATTTGTACACTATGGTAGTATATGTTTGGAGTATTAATATACTCTTAGTTGTGAGTAGTATGCTATCATTTGTGTGCCAAAAGTCTTACGAGAAGTAACGAAACGAACTGTAGGGTATCCGCCGTAACAAAAATATATGCGTTTTTGAGGTGCTTCAATTAAAGTGGAAAAACTGCCTTAAGACTTGATTCAAACGCATCAGAAAAAGTATTTACTGCCATGAATACTACTCT
The DNA here is from genome assembly GCA_932274085.1 of Protocalliphora azurea. Taxonomy (NCBI): domain Eukaryota; kingdom Metazoa; phylum Arthropoda; class Insecta; order Diptera; family Calliphoridae; genus Protocalliphora; species Protocalliphora azurea. Next base: position 134,794,772 of record OW026523.1, on the reverse strand, counting down.
AGGAAACGATAATGTCCTTTTCAAAAAGAAATATTATTGTTTTATACGTTTTCAACAAATTATGAAAGGTATCCTTCCTTTAACAAGATATAAGACTGATTTTGAGCCGCTAGACAATCTCTAATTAAAATCTGAAATATTTGGCATAAGTTTTATGATTTTCTTCACCGGAGTAATTACTGAATTACAAACTTAACTATATTTTTATTATTTAAATAATAAACTTTAATTTTTTCCTCGTAAATTCGTTCAGCAATATAAAAGTAACTTACCATTTTTCTCAGCAATTCCTCACTGGTAATTTTACTCAAATCGCACTCCAACTCCATGTTGTCAACCTAAAAAATTAATAAAAAAAAAATTTATATTTATTATTTTTTTTTTTTCATTTAAATTTAATTCACTTTAAAAAGTGAACTGCAGTAATTTAAAAAAAAATGTTTACAAAAATATCTATAAATAGCTACAAGTATAATTTTTCTGTTCAAATACGATGACAGTTCGATGAGTCATTAATTTACAAATAAACATGTAAGAAAGATATAGTCGGTTAAGCCCGACCATATGATACCCCACACCATTGTGCAGGGGTCTTATATTTCGTGGAGGGGTCTTATATTAGACATGAGGACAATTGCGGACCGATACTTTTACTAAGTGTAAAATAAAATATATCAACACAGAATATTACGTTAATACTAACATTTATAAGAATTTATGCATTTTCGGATGATTCCCGAAAGTGGCCTTATATGGGAGCTATGGTAAATTATGAATAAAATTTGTCGCTATGATTTCTTCTTATATAAAATAATATAAACCTGACACTAACATTTGTATGTGATTTATGCACGTTAAAGTGATTTTCGGAAGAGATTTTATATGAAAGCTATATTCAATTATGGACCGATCTTAATGAAATTTAGCACAAAGATTGAAACTTATACAAGATTTTATTACATTAAAATAATGCTATATTTAATACATTTATGATTGTTAAACCCCTATTCCGGGAGGACATTTGTATAGGGGCTAGGTGAAATAATGGACCGATCATCACCAATTTCAATAGGCTTCGTCCTTGTGTCATGAAAATAATATGTGCCAAATATCATTGTATTATCTTCAAAATTTCGACCTGTACTTTGTGCACAAGGTTTACATGGACAGCCAGCCAAGCAACCAGACGGATGGACGGACATCATTAGATCGTTTCAAAAAGTGATTCTGAGGCGATTGGTATACTTTAAAGTGGGTGTTGGATGATTTTTTCTGTGCGTTACAAACATCAGCACAAACGCATAATACCCCAAACACCTATAGTGTTGTGGGGTATAAAGATAAAATTTCTATAAGAAGTGCGTACGAAAAAATTCATGCACACTTTTAGGCTTATAACTTTGCTTACACATGAAAAGAATTAGTACCTGTGAATTTGTAATAATAAATTCAGTTTTCTTAAAATGGAAATTGAACAAATCTGACGCAAATGTATGTATAATTGTAATTTATAATGAAAAAAAGAAAGGAAAATTCCTAAAATGAATTTCTTTAAAAATTATGAAAGATGTATAATGTATGATGAAAGTATCGTACTGGCTGTACTAGGGGAGTAGATAACGTATACAAAAAAAAATTAAAAATTCTCACAAAAGTTTTGGGTTTGACAAGCCATTTGTACGTTTGGGGAAAAAATCACTTTAATTAAAAAGGATGATCTACAAAAATCCCCAGTATTTTGTCAATTTAAAAGGTACTAGGCTTTAGTAAAAAAAGGAGTTTAAAGAAGTTTATAAAGAAGAGGACATATACCAACAAAAAAAGTAACCGATAACACAATAAAAGCTCTTATGGCAGGTATTCCAAAAAATATTGGATATTTTATTAAAACTGAAAAAAGGAATTTTTCTTTTAAAATTAAAACTTGAATATAAAAGTATTTAATAAAAACATAACTTTAAAAAAATTCACCAATTGATTTGTTTTTTTTTATCAATTTAATTATTTGCACTAAATTTTTCGTACGCACTCCTTAATAACCAAGGACAAAAATGGAAAACTTGCAAGTATTATATTTGTAATTAAATGTTTGTCCTGAATAATCGATGAATGTTGATGAAAGAATATTAAAATAATAATTTTTATATAAAATAGATCGAATTCAGGTTCAGATCTACACTTAGCACTAGTGGTAAGATACCCTACTGAAAAGTTTAGAGTCTTTCTAAGTCCTTAAAGAAAACTAAAAGTAACTAAAAAAATTTTATTTTTAAATTGTTTTATTTTTATAACCAAAAACTCTATAATTTAAGGAGATAATGAAAGCTTTAAGAAAATCTTTTCTTTAAAATTGTATGAGAGACAAAAATAGAAATACTTTTTTGCTAAACCTTACAGTTTGAAATTTTTATAATTATCTGATCATAAGTCTCTAACTTAATAATTGATAATAAATGAACAAAATTTTGCACCAATATTCTTCAGCATATTTTCCATAATATTATTCAATATGAATAATTAAAACCCATTCGTATATTATTCGATAATTTTCATCTGAAATTTATGTTTATAATATTACAAAGAGGAATACGGGTCGGGAAATTATAGCCTTTACCTTAAAATATCTCCACTTAATAGCAGTGTTATCAGTTTAGACTTTTTAAGGCTAAATCTAACCTTTTTATTTTGTTTTTAGCATCAAAATTTTGGTTTTGGTTTCTAGCCTTTTTCGATTCTTAAAATTGCCTTAAAAAGGTTAAAATCTTAGCACTTCAACAAAGAAGAAGAACATCACGCATTAAAGATTTTTTTTTTTTTTGTATTAATTAGCAAAAAAAAGTCGAAATTATTTATATTTTACAAAAATTTTCGCCCACGGCGCTTCATCCTCCAAATTAATTAATTATTTTTTATAATTATTTTTTTAATACACCACTAGCCATAGAAACTAAAGTAATATAAAAGTAAATATAATTAAAAAAAAAATCTTATAAAAGAGAAAAATCAACAAAAAATTTGAAATTTATTAATCAAAAATGAATTATAATTCCAAAATGACAAATACCTTCAAAACATTGGGACATGGACACTTTGTGAACGATTTTTCGTTGGATCATTTCGCTAACAGCGGTTCTATCCCAGCAACTACTTATTAATGTAGTTTCATGGTAATGAGGCGTCATTATTATTTGCCTACTCTGTATTACATTAATAAGTACTCAGTAGTAGCACAGTAATACTGCAATCACGTGGATGAGTTGGCTAGAGCGCCGGATTAACAACCAGAAGGTTGTTGGTTCAACCCCATTCTGAGGTTGTTAGTTTTTTATAACAAAATATCTAAAAAGATATTTTAAACTAAATAGAGTTTTTGTCGCTTAAGATGCTATGTGCGAGATGGTGTACTGAGTAAGACGTTAATCAGTGAAAACGAATGGTTAGTTTATGTCCAAGTTCGAGTCTCAATGGCGGCAAATTTTTTTGTTTTTTTTTTTATTTTTGTTTTCGTTTAGGTACATATTTTTGAGTACCCCTGGAGTCAAAAAATAACTACATGAATTTGTGGACAAGTCGAACAAAAATAACTAGTTATTCAGGCAAAAAATAAGTAGTTTATTTTTGTTTCCAATTATACCTGCTAAATTACTAGGAAAGCAAAGTTAATCCGGCGCTCTAGCCAACTCATTCACGTGATTGCAGTATTACTGCGCTATTATACTATTGAGTACTTATTAATGTAATACAGAGTAGGCAAATAATAATGACGCCTCATTACCAAGAAACTACTTTAATAAGTAGTTGTTATTACCGAAAACCAAAAAGTTTTTGCTGGGAATTTATAAAATTAAATGTTTATTACCACCATGCCCCCATATATTGCTGGAGTACTATCTATCTGACCGTATATTTAGGGTAAAGTATAATGACTTTGTGACCGAAGAATTTGGAATAAAAGCCGGTGTTCCATAGGATCTACTCTATATCTAATTTACACATCTGATATGCCTATATGTGATGAACTGACTATTTTAACATTTGCTGATGATACTGCAATACTCAATTCTCATAAAAACCCACAAATAGCACACAAATAGCATCTAGCCAAATAGATATTTATCTCCGACGCTTAGACGCTAAATGAAGTGAAAAGTAAACATGTTGCATTCATCCTGAGAAAAGGTAACTGTCCTTTAGTTACACTTAATGAAATAAGTATACCGCAGTCAGATCATATTACATACCTTGGTATTCATTTCGATAGGCGACTAACTTGGCGTCGTCATATAGAAGCCAAGAAACTTTATATGAAGTTAAAATTTTCCAGTCTTCACTGGTTAATTAACAATCATTCAAAACTAAGCCTTGACAATAAATTCATTCATTCATATCGATATTATACAGAGGTCCCAATCAAAAATTCTTAGGACCAAGACGGATGCAACATGGTACATAACATGGTTCAGAATATCCATAGGGACTTAGAGGTACCATTTATGACTAGTTTAGGAAGCTTAATGAAAAATACATACTCAAAGTAGAGATTCAGCCCAAACCACTGGCAAGGCTTCTTGCTGAAGTTCAAACAGATACAAGACTTCGCAGAGCCGATTTTGATGGTGAGATTGAATAGTGTTTAAGTTTTAGCTTTTAAGATTTGAATACATATTGTGAGGTCTAAAATAAGATAGATTCAATATACAAACAAAAGGTAGAAAAAAAAATAAAATAAAATAAGTAGAAGTTTATGTGAGACAAAAAAACCTGATTCAATTGTCAAAAAACTAATTCATGCAACAACAAAATACATATAGTCACATATATTTTGTTTTTGTGTTTTGAAAAAAATGAGTACATTTTTTTAAAATTTTGTTTGAACCTTCTCTCACATAAACTTCTAAATTTTTGTAGATTTCCTTTTTTACTTAAAACGAAGTGATTTTTTTCCCCACACCTACAAATGGCTTGCCAAACCCAAAACTTTTGTGGGAATTTTAAATTTTTTTATACATGTTATCTACCTGTTACTTTTCCCCTAGTACTGTCAGTACGATCCTTTCAGCATCTATTATACATCATTCATAGTTTTTAAAAAAATTCATCTTAGGAATTTTCCCTTCGTTTTTGCCTGAAAATTTTCTCTAGCGTTCCTATCAGGAACTTCCATTCTGACAAGTATTCAGAGCAATTAATTTTAATTAATTTTGAAAACAGCAATAGTCATAGAATACAACTAGAAGTTTATGTGAAAGACAAAAACCTACTAGTCATAAGCTACTCCCACTTACCTGATTTATGTCTGCTCCCTACAACCATTGGAGCCAATTAAAAATTCTACTTTTTTCCACCCTTCACCACACCCTTCATAAAATTTCAATATTTTTTATTAAAAACATATTACCAACTTGTGTTTTAGCAATTTCCACACCTATAGAATATATATATATATATGTATATATTGTAAATAATTGAAAAATTTTGTTGAAATCAAAGATACATGCAATAATTTTATATTAATTAACGTAATTAATAACTTTTAAATACAAACAAAAGACAACTGATTAGTAAATGCACAATTAAACAGCGCAAGTTTGCAAGACTAAATAGTCGGGCAAACTTACAAGTGTTGTGCAAACTTGCACACATTGCACAGTGGGGCAGAATCGAAATTTTTTGAAAATAAATCTGTAACTTCTGATCGGCCGGTTGACTTTTCATGAAATTTGGCATAGGCGTAGCAGAGGAGTGTACAATGTTATGTTTGGAAGGGGGGCACAACAATCCCCCCAGGGGCGGAGCTAAGGGGGCTCAAAGTTAGATATCTCTGATATAAAAAATTTTTAATCGCTTGCAAAATTTTTGTTTCTCATCCGATTTCAAATAAGATAAGACCTGATAAGACCTATAAAAAACATGCTTACATGTCCTATTTATCTCTTATAGTTTTCGAGTTATTTGCGTTTGAATTTTTAAGCACCATAATTTTGCATGTTCTTGGTCCAGTTTTTTTCATATATATCCTAGTATTTCCGACCGATTTTATTAGTTTTTTTCTTAACTAGTTAAAGAACAAAATTATCTATTGAATAAAAAAAATTTGAAGTCGATATCTTTACCGAGTTCAAAAATAAACGATTTTGAATTTGAAAATTGCAAAAAAGACGACTTTTTGTGTTTTTTTAGCCGAAAAAGTATCTACACTCTTTTTTATCTAAAATAAAATTTTCTTTAGAAACGTATAATAATTTTGCACTTTTCTGAAAGGTAACTTCACAGATGTGACTTTAAGATAAAAAACAAGCCGAATAACTCAATTGGTCATGGTACACACCCTACCGAATTCGACCCATTTTATATGAAAGTTTTGATTTTAGACCATATTTTCTCAAATCCCAAAGCACGAATCGACAAGCGGAATATATTTTAAGAATCTTCAATATATTGTTAAAAGTTTTAAATCAAAAAAATGTGGATTCTATAGCCAAAAATGTAAAAAATTCCATTTTGGGGAATTTTCATTAGTTTTTTTGGAAATTCAGGAAAACCCTACCCCTGATTAAAATTTGGTTAACGCGCTTTTATTTATATTAATAAGATCCACATTTCCTGAAAATTTCATTAAGATATCTTTATAAACAAATATGTTATTACAATTACAAAAAATTTTTATTTTCTCCAAAAACCCCAAATTGGGCCTTTTGTTTGTTTTATTTCTAAATAGCGAAAGAAATTTTAAAAGTATTTGAAATCGGACGAAAAACAAAAATTTTGCAAGCGATTAAAAATTTTTTATGTCAGAGGCACCTAACTTTGAGCCCCTTAGCTCCGCCCCTGGGGGGATTGTTGTGCCCCCCTTTCAAACATAACATTGTACACTCCTCTGCTACACCGATACCAAATTTCATGAAAAGTCAACCGGCCGATCAGAAGTTACAGATTTATTTCCAAAAAATTTCGATTCTGCCCCACTGTGCATTGCACAGTTTGCGAGGGTTTTGCGTGTATTCATGAGGACCCTTTCTATAATTAGAAAAGTCATGAAAATCAGTCTTAAAAAAAAAATAATTGTTGGTCTGTTCAAAATAGAAAAATTAATCTTAATAAATCTAGATTTTCTAAACTATTTCACCGATCTCGTTGAAACTTGAAACATCAGTAGAAGATGAATTGGACTTTCATAATATTGTTCGCTGAAATGTGTGGAGTATAGTATGCCAAGAGTGTGGAAAATCTTAGAATTTTGCAAATTTTAAAATATGAAAGTTTTTAGGCCCTACATACAGAAAATCATAATTTTTTAACAAAAGCTCGACTTTATGAAAATTTATTGCAGATTTTGAAACTGTTTCGTATCAAACTGGATTGAATGATATGTTTTAAAAATTTTTGCAAAATATTGTGGCAACCTACAGGTGTAAAATGTGGCAAATGCTTAAGGTTACCATATTAAAAGTATTGTTGTTATCCAATACTGTTATTTATTTATTTATTTATTTATTTTAATAAATTAATTTTTTCTTATTTTTATATTTATTTAGTTTGATTTACAACTTTGTATATATTTTGTTATTTATGATTATATCTTTTCCGTTTATGCAAATAAATATAATACACTTTAAATAGTAAAAAATCAAGATTCATATAGAATATAAACAATAAAATACTAAACAAAAAAACTTTCTAACACCTACAGCAAAATTCTTCTATTAGGTATTATAGATTTTTTTTTTTATTTTTCTAGAGCAAAAAAAAAAATACAATTTACAATTTTTATCACATCTCATGAAATATAGTTTCTAAAAAAAAAAATAATTACGATTTAAAATTGAACCCAATTATACAGCCTTAATAACTTAAAATTAATGGAGAAAAAAACCATATAAATAAATAATTATTAAAAAAATGAAAAGAAAATTAAATTAATATTTAATTGAATTATTTTCTAAACAAAAATTTTAAACAAAACTTCAACTTTTGATGGATGATGTAATTGCATTTTGTAAGCAGTTTTTTATTTTTTCTATTTTTATAAAATAAATATTAGAAAAAACAACTGTTTGAAGTAAATGAAAAACCAAATAAAAAAAAAAACTAATAATAAAAATAAATAAAAAAAAAAAAAAAACAATTTCAGTAAAAAAAGTCAACGTTTTCATACATATGTATATATGTGTTTAGTTTTGTAACAAGTTTTCTCTAAGCCTCCTTAATAGGAAATATTCTTCAAAACCCCTCAATATACTTGATATATGACCATAATGAATTCATATATAAAATAAAATGAATGAATAGTTAGAAAGACAGATAATTGGACAGACAGTCAAACAAAAAGTAATACAGACAAATCAAATAATTTTTAATGCGTTTGATATCTAAAACAACTAAATATATTCGTTTTTTTGATCTGACAATAAATTTTATTTAACAATGTCCTTCATTGAATGCGCCAGCGCATTAAACGTGATTTTAACTTGTAAGCAGTGTTGCCATTTTAGCACTTTCACTGCTAGATTTAGCATTTCAAAAACTTAAAATGTATTGAAAATTTATAAAAATATGCTAAATGCTTTTTAGCACTTTTTTAAAGTATTTTTTAATTATTTTATGAAATAATTTCTCAGTTTTAAACTGTAAACCCTATTTTTACTTTATTTCCCACTATTACAAATAACTGAAAGAAAATTCTCTATAAGTTATCATTTTAACTAAAAACAAGGGCAATAAAAATATGAATTTTTCTTTAGAAAACTATTTAGCCTTGTGCTTTGCTGCTGTAGAACAATTTAGCATATTTTTTTGGTCTTTTTAGCACTTTACTAATTTATCTTTTGGCAACACTGGTTGTAAGTCAATCTCTAATAGGGCATTCAGACCGAAGCGAAATTATTTCAAGTTGAAATTACGTAATTTCCCATACATTTTGACACTTGCGAAATTACATAATTTTGTGTAATTTCGGTGAAATTACATTGAAATTACGATGCCCATTTCCATGCAACTCTGTACATGGTTGGAAAAAATATTTTTTTCAACTATGTACTGCAATTCACAGCTGATCTTAAATTTAAACACAAATCTTAAAATTAATTATTAAAGTGATTTTGCAAAATGAAACTTATCCTTTTAAAATTTTTAATTGTTGCAAATTAATAATTTGTAATTTAGTAAATAATTGTTTCTTATTTGTTTCCATTTCAAAATACTTTATTTACCCCTATAATAATTTAAAATGTAAACAATAAGTATCAGCTGTTCATCTAGCCAGTATGAACACCCTAGATTTCATTTGTAATTTCGCGCCGGTCTGAACAAGGCTTAACATAAATCTAAATTAGCAAAATCAAAAATTTATCATACATTTATATTTTGTTTAGCAATTTAGTTATTTATTTCTAAATATAATAATATTTATATTCTTTTAATTTTTTATGATTTTATAGTAATTTTTTTTATTAAAATCTCCTTAATTTTTGTCATAAATTAAAAAACATTTGGATGATTTAATTTTTATTGAGAAAGCTACATTTTAATAAATCATATTTTATTTAAACTTGTAGGTGGATAAGCAGTTAATTTTTATTACTATTTCTTTTGTTGAAAAAAAAAACGTTTAGTTTAAACCACCAAGATTTTTAGTTTATTTATTTATTTTAAACAAAAGTAACTCTAATAAAATTTAAACAGTCTGGCCTTTTTTTGATGAGTATTAATAATAATTTTTAATCAAAATTTATGATTTATTTGAACAATTTTATAATTTGATATTTATTATAAGATTTTAAATTAATTAAAAACTGATGGCTAAATTATAATAAAATTCAATTAAACTGTCACTATTATGACAAATATTGCCAGAGTAAAGCTCTATTTGATAGGGCCGCATTAAAGAAGTTTTAGCAGCCAACAGTCTGCTCATTTGTTAATAGCTGTTAATGAATTTCGTTTGAAATTTATGATTTCTTTAAACAATTTTTTGGTTTAATATTTTTTATGCGATAATAAAAAAGCTCAAATATGAAAAAATTAATGATGACTAAATTTTTATTGAGAAAAACATTAATTCTTTATAAATCGTATTTCATTCAAATGTGTGGGTTAAGAAACTTTTACTAAGAAGACAGATTTCTTTTATTATCAGTAACTTTTATAAGGCATTCAGACCGACGCGAAATTACGCACTTTCGGGATTCCGGCCGAAATCAAGTTGAAATTAAATTTCCCGTACATTTTGACACTTGCGAAATTACATAATTTTCCGTACATTTTGACACTTGCGAAATTACATAATTTTGTGTAATTTCGGCGAAATTACATTGAAATAACGATGCCCATTTCCGTGCAACTCTGTACATGGTTGGAAAAAATACTTTTTTTCAACTATGTACTGCATGTTTCAACCGTGAGAAGAAAAAAAAAACAATTCACAATTCTTATTTATTTCTATTTCAAAATACTTTATTTACCTCTATAACAATTTAAAATGTAAACAATAAGTAACAGCTGTTCACGAAATTACATCAAATGTCACCTAGCCAGTATGAACAGTCTAGATTTCATTCGTAATTTCGGCATGAAATTTCGTAATTTCGTGCCGGTCTGAACAAGGCTTTACTTAGTTTTGAAAATTTAATTAAACCAGCAAAATGTGTATTATTTTGTATATTAAATAATCAATAAAAAATTAACATTTTTACCACTTCAAGGCCATTTTTTTTTTTTTTTTTTCTTTGGAAGTTAAAAATAATTACTTACAAAAATGTGCAAAATAAATTTATTTTTAGCAGGAAAAAAATTTTATTTCACAAATTTTAAAGTATTTTCAATATCTTTCAATAAGGCTAAAACAATAATTTTATAAACATTATTTTAAGAGAAAAATTTCAAAATAAATAAGAATCATAAGAAGATAACATTCTACCAATGATAAAAGTCGGCAAAAAAAAAACACTACTTCTACAATTACTTTTCAGCACTAAGCAATTACAACACAATTTTTATTACATTGATTCTATGCTAGAGAAATTTGTATCAAGACAAATGTCAAATTTTTGCCTAACAGCCCATCTACACGTAACATAGACAATTTTTTATCAAGACAAACGTCAAACTTAACCCGAACTCGTGGAAGATGGCAACAGTTGCACAAAAACAACAATATGGCGTATTTATTATTGTTTTTTATATATGCAATTTGACAACTGTAACAACCAAAATTATAATCAGCTGTTTAACTAAGGTTACCTTGTATATATTCGCACTTATTTTGATGTTTGTTTTGATAATAATTTGCCTAATGTAGACACTAGGTTATTTAGGATTTGACATAATATAAACGAAATGGTTACTCTTTTCTGCTGACGTTATCTCATATATTATATCAGCATTAATTTCAGTTGTAGAATTAGGGTAAATTGCAGAAAAATTTTTATCTCTATCAATTATAGGGGAAAACGTATGTACACTGTCGGACAAAATAATATGCGGTTTCCTACTCTTGCTATTTACTTCATAATAATTGTCTTTTAGATGTATCATGGGTTACTTTTTTGTTGTCCATATATTTGTCGTTTTATATTATTTAACTTAATAAACAAAAGAAGTTGTTGAATTATTTATATTTCGGGTTAAGGGAGTAAAAGTGTAATGTTGGTCATGTATTTTGTACGACAAAATAAAGTGACACCTTACTAAATTCTTTAATTTGGCTGCTAATTTTCTAATTTATTGTTACAAAATGGAAGGTTGGAAGATAATTAGGAAATGCTTAACTTTAAAATTCCATTCATGAAATTCCATTCAAGTTATTATTATTATTTGAAAAATAAGGACAAATCCGCCCATATTATTATGAAGTCTTCAACCGTAAATTTTGCACATAAAGGCACTTATTGAATCAAATTCAATTAATGCCTCGAAAATTTGTAAGATATAACCAAACTAATATATAAATATAGTTTTCTGTAAATTCATTCCTGTATAAAAGGAAAATGTCTACTTCTGTCTTTAATTCATAAAATCTCTTCAGCTTACTCGTATTTTCCTTCGAAATCCAACGGAAATCAGTATGAAATAGTAATTTATTATGTTCTGCATTTAAATCGACATATAGGGCTTTCTAAAGGCTGTGACATTTCCACTAGTATTTCAGAAATTTCTATTTACATTTTGGAAAATTCCAATTTTTTTTTCTTTTTTTTTTTTTTGTTAGAAATTTCTAATTATATTTAAGAAATTTCTAATTATACTTTAGAAGTTTCTAGAAAATTTTGAATATAGTTTAGAAATTACCATTTGTAATTCAGAAAATTCTAAATGTAATTTAGAAATTTCCACTTGTATTTCAACATTTTCTAATTGTATTTCCGAAATTTTTATCTTTATTTCAAAAATTTCTAATTGTATTTGAGAATTTTTTTATAGAAAATATAAATATAATTTTCTGAAATACAATTGGAAAATGTTGGAATACAATTAGAATTTTTTTGAACCACAATTATAAATATTCTAAACTACAAATAGAAATTTCTGAAATATAATTAGAGACTTCTGAAGTATAATTAGAAATTTCTGAAATATATTTAGAAGTTTCTAAAATGTAATTGAAAATTTCTGAAATATACTTAAGTATTTCTGAAATATAATTAGAAATTAATAAAATATAAATAGAAATTTCTGATATACAACTGGAAATGTTGTAGTTTTTATAAAATTTACTACGTCTATAGTAGTTTGAGGAGCACTATTAAATATACCAGGTAAAGTTTTCATAGCAAATACTTTTCGGTGGCTTGCACAGTAAAATTTAAGTGATTTAAGGTTGATGGATTCTCATGACTTTTTCTTTTATATCACCACCGACAGCAAAACAAGGCTTAACTAAAAATTCACCAATTACGTGTGGTTTCTTTACCTTTGCTATTAGCATTGATATATTGTAAGAAGCTTCAATAGATTTTTTCCCCATCCAAATGAAACGCTTGCAACTTTGGTATAATTATATATTTTCGGACTCTCTCACGGACCGCCTGGAATGTAGCTACGGGCCCCCATTTGGAAAACCTTGTTCTAAAGAGTTAAAAGCATGCTTTTCCTCAATTGCTAACTTAACGCTTACTTATATAAAACATAGAACAAATAATACTTTTTGAAACTATAATGACTAAATTTGTATTTTGTTATAAACAATTAAAATTAACATTTACTCACCCTTTAGCAAGATCGTCTCTTTTTTGACCTAAATTAAACAAAAAAAATTAAATTAAATAATTTTAATAATTTAACTAAATTATTAAAGCAAATAAAACAAATTCGATAAGATAAAATGCTAGCATTCAAATAAATGTTCTCTATAAAATCTTACGAAAGTGTTTAAATATTTCACGAAAAAAAAAAAAAAAAATAACGAAACAAATCCTAAATAAGCAATTTAATTTTAATTGATTTTTTCATAAGCAAGTTAAAAAAACAAAAAGCTCCGTAAAACACAAATTTTTAAATTATTATTTGACAAATAACAAAAAAAGTGCACAAATTGAAAAGAACAATAAATAAAAAAATGTGCATGAAAATGAATTAAAAACCACAGTCTTCACTCTACTTATAAGATAATATTTTAAATAATAATGCAAATGTTAATTTAACTAATTTTATTTTTTTTTTCTCTAGATACATGTACATCAGCAATGAAATGAAGAACATTAATTTAAATTAAGTTTGCTAATTTTATTTAAATTTTAAACAAACAAACTAATTACTTAAAGAGCTGTAATTAAATTTAGTTTAAATTTAATAAAAGTTATTAATCAAAATAAGAAAAAGTATTGATTTTTGGTCAGAAATATAAGTGATCGAAGATTTATGAAAAAAAGTTGAATTTATATCTAAACTAGAGCAGATACAGCTATAATAATGAAAATATATGGTCATTCCTACCCAAAAACAAAACAAAAAAATTCGTGAGAAAAATCGATTTTTTTATGAAAATAATAATAATAACACTATGCGACAGTCAAAATCGGAATGGGATGAAACCAACGGGAAATGTTATATCGGTAAAAAAGAAGTTATACGTGTCCCGGCGTTTCGCTGGGTCACGTCTAGGAATCAAGATATATCGATTTGAAGTTAGTAACTATCTTATAGGGGAAATTGTGACCTTTGGTGGTCTTTTTTTTTTTGACATAACTCGAGAACCACCAGTCCGATTTTGCTGAAACAAATTTAAAAAAATTAGGAGTTACAATTCCTTTAATCTGTTCATACAACGTTTCGCTACATAAGTAACAGTTTCGCAGTTATAAATATATGTATGAAGAAAAAAAAACTATTTTTTGCCTAAAAAATTGAATTTTTTTATTTTTAATTCATAAAAAATCCAAAACGGTAAAAAAAAGTGTCAAGTCCTATTACTGTCACGTAAAGTCACATAACCTTTAAACAAAATGAGACATAGATCATGAAAATCGATGGACGCGTTTCGCTTTTATTCACAATTAAGTGACAAGAATATTGATTTTATGTTTCAATGAATTTGGATAATATTTATTATATATTATTTATTATAATTATTAACACGTAAAATTAAAAATTATTACAGGTAATTATTAGGTTATTACATAGATACATAGGTTATAAAAATCGATGAACGCAAAAATTATTTTCGTTTGTTTGCGCCCTTTACTTTCTTGCGTCTTCGATATCCGGTGACTTTGACATTAGGCTCCAAATTGTTGCCTTCTTTCAAAAGCTGGGCAAGTTTTTCTGCTTCACGTTGAGAAAGGTTTAATTCTGCAACAATCTTGTCCATTCTTGCTTGTGATATTGGAATTATTTTGTTCGATGGGCCGGCTTCTGGTGTTGGTTTATAGGTGAAATCCGATTGATCCAAAAAAAAAAAAAAAAAGACCACCAAAGGTCACAATTTCCCCTATATGATAGTTACTAACTTAAAATCGATATATCTCGATTCCTAGACGTGACCCAGCGAAATGAAGGGACACGTATAACTTCTTTTTTACCGATATAACTTGCCCCGGTAGTTTGATCCCTTCCCGATCACTGACCCCTACCATTTGTCGCACAGTGTAATAATAACAGTAATAATAGTAATGATAATAGTAATAATAATAGTAATAATAATAACAATAACAATAGTAATAATAATGATAATAATAATAATATTATTATTATTATTATTACAGTATACACTCGGAAATTCGAAGTCTCAGAAATTCGAATTTTCAGAAATTCGAATCAGTAATTTCATTACATTTAACGCTCTAAAATTAGAATCCAATATTCGAATTTCCGAGCGGTTTTTTCTTTTTTATTGTTAACACTAAAATTTTAACAATTTAGTTTAACCAAATACAAAGTAAAAAGGGGAATCCCATTTTAATAGATGATTTACAGATCTTGTTGATGTTGTTAGAGTTTAAAAGTCAGTTTTTTTTTTTTGGTGTTTGTATATGCACATATGTATTTATATTATAAATACTAAAGTCGAATGAACTGAATTGTTATTTTTAGTTCTGTTTCGTTAAGTTTTCTATAGTTTTTATGTTAAATGAACTAAAATGAAAAAAACATAGTTTTTTATATCTTTATGGTTAAATTTTCCTAAATTTTTGTACAAAAAACCGTACAGAATTTTAAATAATTCGGAAATTCGAATCGCCTTAAAAACAAAGTGGTTCGAATTTCCGAGCGTGTACTGTATTATTATTGTTATTAAAATAAATAAAAATAAAAAATAAATAATAATCGATTACATAACTAAACTAGAGCAGTTAAAGCAGGAATAACTAAAATTTATTATCACTTATATTTCCTATCACAAATCAATTTTTATATGAAAAATCTAAAAATCTATTTTATTTCTAAAATAGAGCGGATAGAGCCTAAAGGACGAAAATCTGTGATCAGTATTATTCGTAGACAAATTAATTTTTCAAATGAAATATCCAAAAATCGATTTTAATCTAAATTATAACCTAAAGGACGAAAATCTGTGATCACTCATATCTCCCACCAAAAATCGATTTTTATATGAAAAATCTAAAAATCGATTTCCTAGCTAAACTAGGTCAAATAGAGCAAAAATAGTACAAGTCTGTTTCGTGAAAAACCTAATAATCGAATTTATGGCTACATCAGCACAAATAGAGCAAAATGTATGAAAATCTATTATCACATACGTATTTCCTATCAAAAATTGATTTTTATATGAAAAATCTAAAAATCGATTTTCTAGCTAATTCAAAACAAATAGGGCAAAAATAATGATTTTTGATAATAATTTTTATATATAAAACCTAAAAATCGATTTTATGGCTAAAGTAAAACAAATAGAATAAAAATAATAAAGAAAGTCTGTGATCCCTTTTACCAAAAGTCTTTTTTTTTAACCTAAAAATCGATTTTAATTAAACTAGAGCAGATAGAGCAAAAATAATGAAAATCTGTGATCACTCATATTTCTTATTAAAAATCGATTTTTTTTTTTTTTATATAAAAACTAAAAATAGATTTTATGGCTAAAGTAGAGCAGATAATATAAAAATAATAAAAATCTGTGATCCCTTTTTTTAACTTAAAATCGATTTTACAGCTAAACTAAAGTAGATGGAGCAAAAATAATAAAAATATAACAAAAACTAGGTGATCACTGATCGAGATTATTAGATAATTAGAAAAACAAATGATCATATAATCGAACTCCTTTTCTCATTTAAACGCTTAATAACAAAGTTACGGACGATTTAAATTGTTTTGTTGTTTTTACTCTAAAGTTGACTTTTTTTAAGAAATATATTAAAAAACGATTTTTGACGAGAAATATAAGTGAACACATATCGATATCCTTTCATTAACACAGAAAAAAGTTTGTGCATAAATATAAGAATATTTTCATTGATTTTAGTTCATAAAAACTGACAGCTTCAGAATGGGGTTGAACTAACAACCTTCTGGTTGTTAATCCAGCGCTCTAGCCAACTCATCCACGTGATTGCAGTATTACTGTGCTATTATACTATTGAGTACTTATTAATGTAATACAGAGTAGGCAAATAATAATCACGCCTCATTATCAAAAAACTACTTTAATAAGTAGTTTTTATTAACGAAAACCAAAAAGTTTTTGCTGGGAGCATATAGGAAATATACAGAAGAAATTTTACATTTTGTTTCTAAAGTTTTCATAGAAATCAAGGGTATGTAGGAATCGAAATTTGAGGGTTTACAAATGAAAAATTTAAAAATGAAAGAGCAAACTTTATAAATTTTACTTGAATTTTTTCAATTCTATTTATATGTAATTGAGTACAAGGGCTCCAGATAAATGAAGCATATTCTAATCTAGATTTCACAAAGGATGTATATAGAACTTTTTTTGTGTAATGATTAAAATTATTAGAATTACGACATAAAAAACTTAACATTGAATAAGCTTTAGGTATAATATAATTTAAGTGATTATTAAATGATAACTTTTTATCAAATAATACACCCAAAATCTAACATTTCATCCACAGATGAAAGTAAATGTTAATGTATTCTATATCGAGTTATAACAGTGTTACAACATCTATGATAAGTCATAGAAAAACATTTGTTTACATTAAAAGGTAAACCATTACGGACTGACCAAGAACTCAACCTATTTAAATCCTCCTGGAGATTAAAAACGTCATTGGCATTAGAAATTGTTTAAAAAATTTTTTAAATCATCAGCATACAATAAATAATGAGTCTTTCTGAAACATAGGTCAATGTCATTAATAAATATATTAAATAACAGTGGACCCAAAACACTACCTTGCTGAATATCAGAAGTAGGAATAAATGATGTGGAACAAACACCATCAAGAGAAACCACGGTTTGTCTATCCGACAAGTAATAACGAAACCAAGATAACATTCGGGAAAGAACGCCCAATTTATATAATTTTAATAATAAAAGTTCATGTGGTACTCGGTAAAATGCCTTAGCAAAGTCCGTGTAAATCGCATCAATTTTGGTTTTCGGTAATAACAACTACTTATTAAAGTAGTTTCTTGGTAATGAGGCGCCATTATTATTTGCCTACTCTGTATTACATTAGTAAGTACTCAATAGTATAATAGCGCAGTAATACTGCAATCACGTGGATGAGTTGGCTAGAGCGCCGGATTAACAACCAGAAGGTTGTTGGTTCAACCCCATTCTGAAGCTGTCAGTTTTTTATAACAAAATGTCTAAGAAGATATTTTAAACTAAATAGAGTTTTTGTCGCTTAGGAAGCTGTGTGCGAGATGGTGTACTGAGTAAAACGTTAGTCAGTAAAAACGAATGGTTAGTGTGTTTCCAAGTTCGAGTCTCACTGACGGAAACATTTTTTTTTGCTTTTTTTTTTATTTTTGTTTTCGTTTAGGTACATATTTTTGAGTAACCCTAGAGTCAAAAAATAACTACATGAATTTGTGGACAAGCCGAACAAAAATAACTAGTTATTCAGGCAAAAAATAAGTAGTTTATTTTTGTTACCAATTATACCTGCTAGCTTACCAGGAAAGAAAAGTTTTTACTGGGTTATATGTCTATTTAATTTCGTTAGAAATTCCCGGGTTCCCGACAATGAAAAAATCTCGAAAATTATGAAATCCTAATTGTAAGGTCGTTTGATTTATAATTTTGATTTCTATATTTAATTTAAGTATTATTTATAACTATTTTTTATTTTAATTTCATTTAAAATGACATAATTCCCTTTTAATATCTTGCTATCACACATTTGTTTCAATTACAATCTTTAAAAAAAAAAAAAAAATGCAAATGTCCATTCAAGACCAATATCATGATCAAGAATAAATAATAAATGTCAATAACGATTAGAATCAGAATTAAAAACAAACAAAAAAGTGATCTTAAACGTACTTGTTTTTTTTTCTTTTTAATTAAAATAAATATTATGATGATGAGGATAAATTTGAATTTCAAACGAATTCAAGTTGTTGGATATTTTGTTGTTGTTGTTATTGTTGATTTAATTTGATGACAGTTTGGTGACAATTGATTCTAAATAATATTTATTTATTGATTTTTCCTTCTTATTTGATTTTGATTGGCTTGTGGTTTGTGGTGGAAGCAACGTATAAAAAAAAATTACAACGAAAAGATCAAATTCTATTAAAATGTATTTTTTTTTTTTTTTTTTTTTGTTTTTTTGTATATTAGTTATTATAAATTGTTGCAGTACATAATTATTTATTAATAAAAGTGGAAAATGTTTTTGCAAATAAGTACAGTTCTTTTATAGTTTAAAATGATGTGGATAATATTTTTTTTCTGGTAAAAATTAAAACACTTTAATTATGTTGGAAAAGATTTTTGCACTATTAATGAATTTTTTAATTGTTTTTAAGATTTTTTTAATTGGTTTTTTTTGCTCGTTTTTAGATTTTTTAATTGTTTTGTAATTATTTAATTTGTATTGTAATTTTATCTTTTTTATATTTATTTATTTAAAAAAAACACAACCGGCGCTATCGAATCGTTACGATAAACTGATCTTTTAGTTAAAATTTTATACGCATTTAGACTCGGTTTTTGTACCTATAAGTTTAATTTATTTTATTACATATTATAATTATGTGCTTGAAAATTTAAAAAAAAATAAAAACTATACATACATAATCGTTTTATTTTAGTGCATTTATTTATTTATTTATTTTTTTTTTTTTTTTTGTTTGCAACCACTGACTTGATTGACTAACTTGAGTTTCTCTCTCGGCTAGGATCAATACTTACAACAACAAATACCAACAATACATAATAATGTCATCTAAAATTTAACCTTCAATTGTTTATATTTAAAACATGGCACTATGGAAAGGTTTAGGTAAGAATTTGTAAAAATTTATGTTGAAAGAATTCTGTTTTCTGAGAGAATAAAATAAAGAGCACTCGGTTCTACAGCAAAGAGAGCAAAAATTATGAAAATCAGTGATCACTCATATGTCCCAACAAAAATCAATATTTATATGAAAAACCTAGAAATTGATTTTATATCTAAACTAGTGTAGATAGATTAAAAATAATGAATTCTTAACAAAAGTCGATTTTGAAAA
This sequence comes from Protocalliphora azurea, assembly GCA_932274085.1. NCBI lineage: Eukaryota > Metazoa > Arthropoda > Insecta > Diptera > Calliphoridae > Protocalliphora > Protocalliphora azurea. The sequence goes on along the minus strand of OW026523.1, from coordinate 134,774,666 downwards.
GAGAAACTAAAAGAACCCATTTTATAGCTAAAGAAGAGAAAAAAAATAATGAAAATCTGTGAATACTAATATTTCCTACTAAAAATCGATTTTTATATGAAAACCTAAAAATGTATTTTGGAGCAGATAGAATAAAAAGGACGATAGTCTGTGTTCACTTATATTTCCTGCCATAAATCGATTATTAAAAAATGGATTTTTAAGGAATTTTATAATCACAGATTGCTTTTTTTTCTCTGGGTCTTTCAGTTTCCCCACAAAATGCAATTTTATAAATTCCCCAAAACAAATGGGCCTTTGAGAATTTTTATAAGTCTAGGAATTCTAATGCGTGATCCATTTCGAGGTTCCCTACTTTTTTAAAGAAAAAAAAAAAAAAAAAAAACACACAGAAAATTCAAATTTAATGGGGAATGTTTATTATCATTTGAAAGAACATTTAGCATTTACATATTTTTTGAAGATTATGTCTATCAAATGTTGGCCGTTGCTACGTCGCAAATGGTCCATTCGTTGAGTCCAATTTTCGATGACCCATTCGAGCATTTCGACTGATAACTGACGAATGACACGCGTGCTGTTTTCCTCCAAGGCCTGAATCGAAGCGGGTTTGTCCGCATAAACTTTAGACTTTACATATCCCCACAGGAAAAAGTCTAACGGTGTGATATCACATGATCTTGGTGGCCAATCGACAGGCCCAAAACGTGAAATTATGTGCTCACCGAAGTGTTCTCTCAATAAATCCATTGATTGATGCGATGTGTGGGAAGTGGCGCCGTCTTGCTGAAACCAATGTCGCCGAGATCACGAGCTTTAATTTCAGGCATCAAATAGTTGGTTATCATGGTGGTTACGTTCGCACCGGCATCATTTTTAAAGAAATATGGTCCGATGATTCCACCGGCCCACAAAACACACCAAACTGTTGTTTTTTCTGGATGAAGTAGCAGTTCTTGAATCTCTTCAGGTTGCTCTTCGTCCCAAATGCGGCAATTTTGTTTGTTTACATACCCATTGAGCCAGAAATGGGCCTCATCGCTGAACAAAATTTGCCTCGAAAACGTCGGATATTCTTGGAACTTTTCAAGAGCCCATAGAGCGAAGCGATATCGCTTGGGAAGGTCGAGCGGCTTCAGTTGTTACACAAGCTGTATTTTGTACGCTTTCAATTTAATGCGCCAAGTCGTTCCATACGTCAGTCCGAGTTGCTGCGAACGGCGCCGAATCGACTCTCCATGGTCTCCGTGTACATTCTAAGCTACGACCGCTATATTTTCTTCACAGTGTGCTGGACGTAGCCTATTCGGTCGAATATTATCCAATAATGAATGCTGGCGAATAGTACGCTCAGTAGGCCGATTATGTTGACCATAAGTTGAGCGAAGTGCACGAAACACATTCCTCACAGAACGTGAATTTTCGTAATAAAGTTGAACGATTTATAAACGTTGCTCAGGCGTAAGTCTTTCCATTATGAAATGCCAAATAATACTAAACAAAAATAACATGACAGCATGACACGACTCACACGTGATCTGTCAAAAAAAAGTCTATTGAAAAAAGTATCTCTACTTGAATCACCCATTAGTTTCCCAAGAAAATTCAGTTTTATAAAAGTATTAGAAAAAATCGATTTTTGAAGATTTATATAAATGATCACAGATTTTTCTTTATTTTTGCTCCAGGTCCTTTAGTTTCCCCAGAAAATGCAATTTTATAAAAATATTAAAAAAATTAACTTTTGAGGAATTTTATATAAGTGATCTTTGATTTTTTATTTCTTCTCTGGGTTCTTTTAGTTTTCCAGAAATTGCAATTTTATACAATTATTTAAAAAAAAATGCGCTTTAGAGGAATTTTGTATAAATGATTATTGATTTTCTTTATTTTTGCTCTAGAACTTCTAGTTTCCACAGAAAATTCAATTTTATAAAATTTCCCAAAAAATCATTTTTTGAGAAATTTTACAAGTGATCACAAATTATTTTTATTTTTGCTCTGGGTCCTTTAGTTTCCCCCAAAAATTGCAATTTTATCTGAAAAAAATTGACTTTTGAAGAATTTTATAAGTTGCTCTAAGATTTCCAGTTACCTCAGAAAATACAGTTTTATAAAATTATAAAAAATGGATTTTTTAAGAATTTTATAAGTAATCACAGATTTTCTTTGTTTTTGCTCTATGACTTCTAATTTCCGCAGAAAATGCAGTTCTTAAAAAATTGATTTTTCAGAAATATTATAAGTGATCACAGATTTTTTTTATTTTGGCCCTAGGACTTCTAATTTTCCCCAGAAAATGCTACATTATGCAACACTCCAAAAAATGGATTTTTGAGGAATTGATGTTGATATGATTTTTTTTTTTTTTTTTTTGTACTTAAAAATATTTTTGGCCAGAAATATAAATGGTTACAGATCGAGCTCTTTTTCTTATTTAAATGCTTAGCTACAAAGATACAGACGATTTCAATTTTTTTACTCAGAAATCGATCTTAGGTCAAAAATAAAAGTGATCACAGATCGAAGACTTATTTATCCTCATTTTGAAAAATACATTTTTCAGTCAGAAATTTAAGTGATCACAGATCGTGCTCGTTTTCTCATTTAAACGCTTAATTACAAAGATACAGACGATTAATGATTTTTGTATTTATTTTCACTCAATTATAGGATTTTTATTAGAAATAAAAATCATCATAGATCGATCTGATATTGATATCTAAAATTCTAATAGCAACTTTCAAAATTTGTCCTTCCTTCCCATAGTGCTGTAAAAGTCTGACGAATGTTAATTTGTTTTATTGATTGTCGTTATTGTTTGGATTTTTTTCATTTTAAACATTTATAATCGGAAAAAGTTTTTTTTTTTTTTTTTTTTTTTTTTTTTTGCACATTTATAACAACAACAAACAACATTATTACACATTTCATTTAATGTTATTTCTAAAATATTTACGCAATTTTCCAATAAAAAAGTGTTGTCAACTTTATCGCTACCAACGACATTATCATCAACATAACGCAGAATCAGAGTGCGTAATTTATTCTACTCATATTCATTGTTGTTTTTTTTATTGTTACAGGGTCATCTGCCAAATTTTCAAATTTGGTTATAACCAGGTTACATTATTTTTTTTAGTCAATAAATAAAGTGGAAATTTAACAAAAAATTTCTGTTTTTAATGCCACAAAAAAATACTTTTTTTCAAAACATGTTGCATCCATTTAAAATTTGTATTTTTTATTTTTATTTATTTTAGTATTTTAGACATGTTTGTTGTGAATTTTGAATGTCAATTTCTAGGAATAATTTTTTTTTGTTTTTGTTGTGTTCATAAATTATTCCACAGTAACAATAATAACTTTAGAGTTACGAGAAACTTCCAAGGAAATCCTTGATAGTAGTATTACCTTAAATGTTGTGGTAGGTTAAAATTAAGGGCACCCACTATTTCGTTGTCAACGCTTGATAAACATCAAACAAGACTAAGTATTAATGGTTCAATGTTCATTGTTACAATTTACAACAATGATATGATGATGTCATCTTCATATACATATTATAAATTATTTGTCTTTTTTGTTAATTGGATTTAATTGAGTCCTGTTCATAAAAAAAAAATTATTTAAGACATAAAATTTAAAAACGGGGCCAATCGTAAAATAAATTGTAATAAATCTGGATATTTTATAAAAATTAAAACTTTAATAGAGAAGTTAGGATTTCAGAATATTCCTTGCTGTAGTGTGTAACATACTGTACTATAGTGGGCCAAAATGGACCGCGCCGATTAGAAGAACATAACACAGCTCTTACGAATATAAACTAATTTTAAATACTTTTAAATATGTATAAAAATCGATCTTGGGTAGAAAATTTGAGTTCATTTGTTCTGGTTTAGCAAAAAAATCGATTTGTATGTTTTTCATAAGAAATCGATTTTTAGCAGGAAAAATTAATGATGCACTTTAGAGGAATTTTATATAAGTGATTATTGATTTTCTTTTTTTTTTTGCTCTAGAACTTCTAGTTTCCACAGAAAATTCAATTTTATAAAATTCCCCAAAAAATCATTTTTTGAGAAATTTTACAAGTGATCCCAAATTATTTTAATTTTTGCTCTGGGTCCTTTAGCTTCCCCCAAAAATTGCAATTTTATCTGAAAAAATTTACTTTTGAAGAATTTTATAAGTGATCATAGATTTTCTTCCTTTTTGCTCTATATGTCTTGGTCCAAATTAAAATCGATATCCTTGATTAGCTATAAAATTCATTCTTAGGTTTTTTATATAAAAATTGATTTTTGGTAGGAAATTTCAGTGATAAAAATGTTCATCTTTTCTACTCTATTTATATTGGTTTTTCATATCGATTTTTGGTAGAAGGTTTGAGTGATCACAGATTTTAGTCCTTTTATATTTTTATTTATTTTTTTTTTTATATTTATCAGAATTTCAATACAAATTTTAATTTTAATACAAAGTATTACATTATCTTCGAAAATTTCATTAACTTCGAAAATTTATTTAATTTTTGGCATTGACTTTCTAAATTTTTTAAGAAAATATAGTGAAATTCATAAGAATTTTCTAAATGACCCTTAGAAAAAAAATACTAAATTATCTTAATTGTATAAGTAGTAAAAAATTTTTAAACACAACATTTTGAATACATAGGTCTTAAAATTCGGCATTTTTTCCAAAAAAATAAAGTTCTTCGATTTAAAAAAATTTAAAAGTTTAATGTTTTTTAACACTTTGTAGAAAATGAGACTAAGAAAGCCTATAAACTAAAATAACTAAAATATACCTGGGATGCTCCGTTACCACTATTGTGTTGAAATAAAAAAAGTTTAGTGTAAATAAATTTTGGTATACAATATTTTTCAGAACAATCGAAAAAAACATGTTAGAAATATTTAATGATTATATTGTAATGTGTAATTTAAAAATGTTATAGATCCTGGTTTTTCTACAAAAAAATTCAAAATCTTCAAAATACGTGAAGAAAAGTAAGAAAAATATAGCCGCTCAAGCCCGACTATATGATACCCCACACCATTGTGCATGTCCATCAAAATTCATAGATGGGTCCGATCTGCATGAAATTTGGCACAAAGATTGATACTTGTAGAAAACTTGCTTACACTGAATTTCATTGAAATATTGCAATATTTAAGGCATTTATGATCGTTAAACCCCTATTCCGGGAGGACATTTGTATGGGGACTAGGTGAAATAATGTACCGATTATAACCAATTGCAATAGGCTTCGTCTTTGTGCCATGAAAGTCCTACGTGCCAAATTTCATTGAATTATCTTCAAAATTGTGCAAAAGATTTACATGGACAGCCAGCCGTCCAACCAGACGGAGGGACGGACATCGTTAGATCGACTAAGAAAGTGATTCAGAGTCGATTGGTATACTTTAAGGTGGGTGTTGGATGATTATTTTTTTGTGCGTTACAAACATCAGCACAAACCTATGGTGGTGTGGGATATAATAACGGTTAACACAAATCAAAACACTTCGTAAAACAATTCAACACTTTTTTTCTCTATCCTAAAAACAGAGAGGGGAATAGAACTCTGGTTGGTTGGTTGGTTTACGTGGTAGCCCGTAGGCTTACGGGCAATCAATTAGACTCATTAGAATCCGTTTTGAAGGAACCACACTACTCGCCAGGTGAATGAGTTGTATTGAGTCTGTAATGAGATAGAAATGTTGGGAAGAACAATGAGAACATAAATTAATTAGATCCAGCCTCTAGCATTGAGATATTTAATGATGTCACTGAGTCTAGTGTCAGATATTTCACAGAGGTTGTCTAATTGGTGCCCTCCCAGAAATTTATGTCTGCTTGCGTTCAAGGCTCTGGGCATTCACATAGAAGATGAAAAACTGTCTCCTCCTTCCCGCGATTGCCACAACTACGACAATATTCATTGTAAGGTAGACCAAGTCTGCTTGCATGTTTTCCGATCGTCCAGTGACCTGTAAACAATGCTATTAGTCTCGAGATGTCTTTGCGTTTGTAGCCAATGAGTTGTATTGAGCGTTTTTCGTTGTAGGTAGGCCACGTTTCTTTCGCGACTCTACATTTTTCCAGATTTCGCCATCTATTTTTTGCCTTTTCTAAAAAGTGTTTTTGGATTCTGCTTTTGACTGTTCCTAACGGCATTGCGACAGAAACCGATAAGGAGGCATTCATAGCAGAGCCTACCCGGGCTAATTCGTCTGCCTGTTCATTACCATAGTAGTCCCTATGCGCAGGAACCCAGACTATAGTAATGTCATACAGTCGACTTAGTCCAAGCAGTTCCTCTTTACACTGTCTAACTAGAATAGAGGTAGTTTTCGGTGATTTGAGCGATAGTATTGCCGCTTGACTGTCGACAAATAAACCAATATTCCCTTGAATATTTCTATCGCGAATTAGTTTACACGCTTCCCTGACCGCTAGTATTTCCGCTTGGAATACGCTTGCCTCGTCAGGGAGTCTACATGAGTGTCTAATTTCAAGATCATTAGAGAAGACACCAGAGCCGACACCGCAGTTCATCTTTGAGCCGTCAGTGTATATCCTAGTTCCATATTGTTCAAGAATATTACCCCTTCTTCATTCACTCCTGGTGGGGAATAGGACTTTAATAGTATTTCCGAAGTCCATCTGGGGAATCATATATTCGGTAAATTGATTGAATTGCGGGGGTATTAAACTTAATATCCTCGCGTGCCGATACGTTCTTGATCTCCAGGTCTATAGGTGTTAGATGCAATATAGTGTTCAGAGCTTCTGATGGACTAGTACGTAATGCACCTGCAATGCCAATGGAAGCGGATCTTTGTATCCTGTAAAGTTGATCCACCACATATCTCTTACTAGTAGCGGTCCACCACACAAGAGATCCATACACAAGAATGGGCCGTACTATTGCAGTGTATAGACATTTTGTCAATTTTGGATTCAAACCCTATTTCACACTGAACATCTTTCTACAGGTGTAGTATGCTACCGTAGCCTTACTAACCCTATGTTGAATGTTCATAGAACTCTGAGTAACTGTAATAATTCTCTTCCGTTTTGACGATTTTTTCATATTGCCTAATTTTTCATTTTGACGATTTTTATTTTGGCGATATACTTTTTCGTTTTGGCGAATTTTTCGCTTTAGTGTTTTTTCCATCGTGGCCATTTTTTCATTTTGAATGTTTTATTTTGACGATACTTTTTTGGCGTTTTTTTTTCGTTTATGCGATTTTTTCTTGGTTAGTCGATTTAAATTAAAAAAAAAATAACAGTAATTTTTATAGGTTTTTTATGCAATTAAAAAATATGAATGTAAAAATGTTACTATTTTCATTAAATATTATCTCCTGCCTATATTTTTGAGCGGACTGGAACTAGTATTCAAATCTTATTAAAGCTATTTTCTATATTGGAAAAATCTCTAGTCCGATGAACTTGATATTTCGTTCAAAATTTCACCATTTTCAAACAATGCTGAACATAGGGGTAACTCTCAATCAAATACAAATTTCTTTATTATCCATTTTTTAAGCCTTTGCTTTTGAAATATGTACATACAGTACTATGCAGAACAAAAGAAACAAGATTAGGGTAAACCTAAGAATTGTTTTATTTTATAAAATATTTAGTTTAGAACAAAAATAGTTTTACGAAGTTATGTACATATTTAAGAATTAGCAAAAACATCAAAAAAATGTTTCATATAGAATTAGACCGCATGAATAAAAAATTTGAAGCAGTTATATTTAATTCAATTAAACAATACATTTCTCTATGTGTGATGAAATTTTTGTTTTATTATCCCAAAAGGATCAACATTTTCTTACATCATGTCCTAGTCCAAAATCAATTTTGGAATTCCACGGTTTAATATATACAGCTTGACAACTTCATCACGGTGTAGGACATTAGGTATCCGGTCATAGTGGATATAATGGAATATTGTTTCAAATTAAATAAAGTAATTTCTCATTTCAATATGCTCAATTTTATTAAGTTTAGGTAAAAATCGGAAAGTGTTTCTGATATAAACACGGAAATAAAAAAAGCTATACCTTTGTTAAATATGCTTTTTAGTGAGTAATACTATTTAGCTTGGTCTGTTGTGTACAGTACTGTATGTGACAAAAATAGTTATTTTAATTAAATTTTGAGAAAAAAGAGAAAGAATCAAACCATTTTTTTTTTTTTTTTTTTTTTGAAAAAAATAGAAATTTTTTGTAATCATTTTAAAGTCATAACTTTGAAATTTTTTCACGGCTGGACTCATTAATTCAAAAAAATTTTAACACTTTATTTTGGAATGTATTGGAAATTCTGGGATATTTTCTTTTTTGATATTTGATAAAAACAAAAAAAAAGTCTAAAGAAAAATTGAAAATTCATAATTCAAGCGCAAATATCGGTTTAACCATAAGAATTCTCATAAGTGCGTAAGCGTGTATTTTCTTCATCTCATCAAGTCTTACAAAAGTTTTAAATATTTGAAATAGGACTTGATTTGTAGAAGTTACGATATTTTGAAACTTTTTCTTACTCAAGTGGTCAACACCCTGTAGCTCATCTCGTATTGCAACACTAATTCTTCTAAAAGCTTAAGTCTTCCTCTACAATTCCCCCATACATTTCAATTCTATCTGACCAGTAGTTTGGGAGATACACATTTATTACCAAAAATTTTAAGATCTACCCCACTGTGCCTCACGAAGCATTCAACCTTATTTCTGGTTGTTTGTAACATTGTGCGCAATGACCTCGATGCTATTATCTTAGCAATTTTTTCTTTATTAGTCATTTTTAACTCCACCGTATAACAAAAGTTTCGGTGCAATATATTCAGAAAATGCTGCTTAGATATTAAAAATAATAAAGTTGTTGATGGGGTAATATCACTATTAAAAAAAAGTAAATCACATTTTTAAAAATTTATATATTTCTTTTTTATTATTTATTTATTTTTCTTGTAACTTTTCTTTTAATTATAATTTTTTTAACCATATATTTTTTTTTCTTAAAACATTAAAATCAAACAAATGGCGTTATAAAAAATACAAATAAATCCTTTTGCAATACTCTTAGAAACGAGTACATTAAAGATTATTTTATCTTATTAACTTAATACTAAATTGATCTTTTAATACTTGTTATATAAAAGAAATAATACAAGTTTTTTTCTAAATATAAAAGTTGTCAAGTTATATATTAAATACATGTAATATAAAACTAAATTATTAAATATTATTAGCTTAAACAAATGCTCAAAATATAATGTGTTTTAAAAAATAATAAAATTTAAAATTGAGTAATAGTCTTAAATAAAAATATTTGTATGACATAGTATCTAAACTACTTTAAATTATATAAATAGTAAAATAAAAAATATATATGGAAGAACATTAATCACAATAAAACTTTATTTAAAAATAGTGTTTATAAAATTTTAAAGATTCGTTATAATGTTTAACATTAATGAAATGTATTTTAAATATAATAAACTTGAATATGTCAATTAAATTTATATGGATTTTGTTAGAAATTTATAATTTGTGTTTGCTTAAAAATGTAAAATTTTAAAAGGCCTCAAGGTGATTTTTTATAAACTAAACACAACGTTTTATTTTTTTATTTTAGTTTGTTTTTTGCATCTCGTATTTGTTTATTTTGTTTTATTTTGTAAATATCCCTTATTTATGAAATTGTAGGTTTCATTTATTACTGTACTAAAACTCTAGTATATTATTTGTTATTATTATATTATATATTGTATATCATTTGTTAGTATTATTTGTTATTGTTGTTTTTAATCTTTCCAATTCAGTTCATTTTAAAGTTTGAGTTGCTCAAACTGGTGGGTGTTTTTTGTATAAGTGTAAGTTGTAGCTGTTAATAATGAAAATGTATTATATGTATGTGTCATTTGATTTAATGAATCGAGACATTGCACTCATTAGATTTTGTTTTAAGCAAAACTAAATGTAAAAAATAAAATAATAAAAATTTAGAACAATATAATAAAAATTTATAAATGAATGAATGTCATTTAATTATTAAGGAAATGATGTTATCATCTAATCGGTTACACCCAAATGCACCAGCTGTTGCATGCAACGTTGTAAATATGTGGGATCTGGAAACATATTAAATTGCGTTTTGTGATCAACACTATTCCAAATGACAACATCTTCCCGTCCCGTTGTGACCGAACGCCCAATTGAAAATAATAGTCTTCGATCAAAAGCGATTTTAAGAAATCGCAAAACTTTACGACCCAATGGACAATCGGGTAAATAGCATACACGTGGAAATCCTACAGCAAAGAAAGCCCGTCCTGGATGTGGATGCTCTTGATTTTGTATGCCAGATGCAATGCTATAAAAAATCAAGAAGGAGAAAGATTTAGTTTAACTTTGGCAAAGTTTATGGTTAAAAAAACTCACTCATATATGATTTGTATGGTATTTTGACCTTCATGACCCGGAAGACTTTTACTTAAAATACTCCATGACATTGTACCATTCGGTTGATTGCCTATTTTTTCACCATAAACTATGCCACAGACGGGACATTCGATGAAGAGATTCTAAAGGGAAAGAAAAGAAAAATAAATTAATTTAAAAAATATTTAATTTGTTTCAATAAGAACTTTGTACCAGAGCTTGTTTTTTTTTTTTTTTTTGTGTTAAAAAAGGACATAAATATTTTAAATCATAATCTAATTAAACATGTTATAATAAACATTTAATGATTGTAGCTAATCAAATACTGAACCAATTGTTATCTGTAAAGTAAATAAATACAATTTTCTTCTACATTACCAATTTAAAAATGACTTGGTTGTTTTACAAAAGCTACGAAAATTCGTGAAAAAAAATCCACTTTTTTCTCTCTCTCTCTCTTAAAATTTTTAAAGCAGAGAAAGTGAATAAAACTCTGATTAACTAATAACTCTCTTTCATTTTAACGATGTTTTTATGTTTATTTTTTAATTTTGAGGAGTTTTTTATTTTGGCGATTTTCTTTCCATTTTTAATTTTTAGCGTTTTTTATTTGCCGATCGTTTTCATTTTAGCGATTTTTTAATTTTGGCGAAAACTCTCCCCTTTTGGGGATGTTTTCATGTTAGCTATTTTTTCACTTTCAAGAATTTGTTTATTTTGACAGTTTTTTTTTTGCTTCCGCGATTGTCTTTATTTTTTCTTTCATTATTATTTATTTTTCGTTCTACAGTTTTTTCGTTTTGGCTTTTTTTTTTCTTTTTTGTGCCCGTTTTGGCAATTTTATTTATTTTTTTTTTTTTCTTTTTGGCGATTTTCTTTTTATTCAAGTTATTTTCGTTTTGGTATCTTTTTATTTTAGCGAGTTTATCATTTTGGCGATTCTTCCATTTAACCAAATTTTTATTATTTTTTTTTTTTCATTCTGTCGATTTTTTACCATTTTGCAATTTTTTAATTTTGACTATTTTTTCTTTCATTTTGGCGATGTTCTCACGTTGGCGATTTTTTAGTTTTTTTTTCCTTTTTTTTTAGTGTATTTATTTTGACATTTTTTCGCATTTCATTCCAGTTTTTTCATACATTATTTTATTTTTTTTTTTTTATTCTAGCGATTTTTTATTTTATGTTTTTGTTTTAGCAATTTTTTTATAATTCTTTTTCGTTCATTATAGCGTTTTTTTTTCATAATGTCGATTTTTTATTTTGGCATTTTTTTGTTTTGGTAATACTTTTCCGTTAATTTTTATATTACTTAGGAAAAATAAAAACCACAAAATGACTCAATTCTGCTCGAAAAGATTAAATAAATGTTACTTTTTTGTGACATTTACAATAAAAGCCATGACAGTTACGGTCCGTGATTTTAAATATCCAAAATAAAAGAACAATAAAATGAGTTTTTCTTGATAACATAAGCAAAATAATTAATTTTGCATAAAAATGTACATTTGATAAAAATAAAAGGGAACAGTATAAAAACAAAACACCTTTCAAAGATCAACTTTATTTTTTATTATACATATTAAACATAAGAATCAAGCAAAAAAATAAAAAAAAACAATTCAAATTATTACTGTCTGTCCCTCGATGTCAAACACACACACACATATATATGCACTTACCTTATTCAAATCATTTTGTTGTGCTATAATCATGCCATTCAAACACTGTAAATGCATTAAATGCTGACAACGACTTAAGGCAATTGCCGGATTTTGAGCATTATGTATCAGCTCTTCCATGCACATAGGACAGGGCTGGGCATTCGGCCACACAGGCGGCTCAACGACTTTAACAAAACGTGAGATCATATCACTTGCAGGATCTACACCAACAATTGAACCAGCAATTGGCTGTTGTGACAATTGCTGTTGTTGTTGTTGCTGTTGCTGCTGAGATGATGATGAGTGCTGAGAAGACGACGTACCAGACGCCGCCACAGAAATTGAACCTGCTGAGGGTATAGGTGGCGGCGCAGGAGCCCTTTCTGCTGCTGTCATCATCGAGGAGGAAGACGAAACAGAAGACATGGTAGAGGAGGCGGGTAAAGAAGGCACAAACACTTCGTCACTACCCAAAGAACAGTCTAACAGATCATTGACTGATATGGCAAAATTACGACTACGTAAACTTTCTTTACTCTCATGACTGAGATATGTGGAGACGGTATCAACACTGGGTCTACGGTGTGATTTCATACTATTAGTATCCGTGTCTGAGGCTCTAGTACGAGATCGTGAGCGATGCATACTCATGCGACTGCTGCGTTTCGATTGTAGTGAACCCTCAGAACAACGACTATGATGGCTACTCATTGATGAAGTTAAAACGTTGCTGGAATGTGAAAATGGCTGTAAATGATTGGTTTGCGATTGCAAATGATTCGAAGCGGAGACGTTTATGGGATTGGAGATATTGTTATTGTGGTGTTGATGTTGGTGTTTTGAACTACTGCTACCAAATATATTCAGATTATTTAAAATTTGTCTTAAATTCGCCGTCGATAATTCACCATTTCTTTTGGTAGATTTACGATTACTTTGTTGCTGTTGCTGCTGTTGTTGTTGAGCAGCTGCTGGATGAGATGTAGGCTGTTGATGGCTGGTATGTTGGCTATGCGTATGTGAATGGCTGTGAGAATGTGGTAAAGATTGTGGTTGACGACTTGAGCAGCTGGCATTATTAAGAGCAAAGGCAGAATTATTATTTAAACGTTGTAAATGTGTCTGCTGATGTTGCTGTTGTTTGTTATTGCTATCATTATGAGATTTGGCTGCTAACTTGGGTAAAGTATTGTGTCTTTTGTGGCTATATTCAAAGTAATTTGTTTGTACTAGAAGCAGATAAGAAATATTTTTAGCAGGTTTCTAAATGTTATTTAATATTTTTGAAATTACCACTTAATTGTTGAGCTTGTTGTGGAGTTAGCTTAACTAATGGGTAGGGAGCTTGTTGTGTACGTCTTATACTACGTATGGGACCACTTGGCTGTCGCGTTTGTGTTAAATTGCAAAAGTTTATGGTATAGGGAAGACTGGAAGTGCCATAAAGGTCGAGAGTTTGTTCACCCTGGAAAAATTAAATTAAAATTTATATTTATATTAAGCTGAGCTGCATATAGAGATTTTTTCTTATGATAATAAATTTGCATTTCTTTCTTAGAGAAAAAGAAAACCGGGTTTAAAATAGATGGTACACATAGTTAATATGAATATATAAAATAAAAAAATCACGATAATTTATTACTTATTAACCTTAAGATTCGTATTTTCCATTAGAAAATATGTAGTTCCAATGTAGATCTATGTATAAAATTGTATATCACATATTCCAACAGAAAATAATATAACAATAAATATAATAACAAATAAAACTTACCTTAGACCAGGCATCTTCAATGATACACTGAACATGCATATTATAGGGATGCCAATCGCCCGATGCAGTACCAGCCCATTCCCATTTGGTGCCTTTGCCTGCTGGTGATGTGGGTGTATAAAACATACGCCTTACACCGGCCATAGAACGGCTTGAACCATCTTCAGTCTCTTGAGTCATAGTCCTAACATTAACATAATATTTATCTAATTCCGGATCGGCATCGCTTAGTAAAACGCGGGTCAATTTTTTGGCATGGGCACGTTCCAAATGTTGTGAAACGGCCGGTGTATATGGCAACCATTTGCCACCGCGTGATTCAAATTCCCAGACTACCACTGCATGAGTATTAACATTTGTTGAAATACTTGCACCACCGCTATTACCAACACCTACGCCTAAGCTACCACCACCGCCTCCACCGCCTGCAGCCATAGACCCATTATTAACATGTGCCATATTTTAGCCATAGACCATAAAAGGATCTATTCACAAAAGCTTTAACCACAAAATTGGAATCAAATCATATTTTCCTTTTAGTCTTTTGAATCTTTCCTTTTTTTTTCTTTTTTTTATAACCAATTCTTCATAATTTTCTTCTATCCCAATTAATTTATTATAATTGGAATTTGATACGTTTTTTCTTCCACCAGATTTCTTTGTTTCTTTTTGGCTTCTATATTTTCAATTCTAGTTTCTTTATTTTTTATTCTTTTTTAATTTTACCCTATCACAAAATGCAACCACGGCAGTTTCATTTTTTACTTCTTTTCTTGACTTTTTTTCCCGTCTTCTTGTTTTATTATTTGTACGACGAATGTCCAACAGAAAAAGTAAACAAAAATAAGATGAAAATAAAAAATGGTGGATGTATCTATGAAGCATTACATACTACAAAATTTTCACATTTGATTTACAATTTTTCCACATTTTCTATACATTTTTCTATTTGATTTCATGTGTTCGGTGATGTTTTTGCAATTCAATTCGTTTGCTTGCATGAACTTTTAACTTATTTTTATTATTGCCAATTTGTTTAATTGAAAAATTACAATCTATTCACACACACTCTGTTGCCCGATAAAAAAAAATCTCGACATACACAAAACGTATGAGATGATAAAAAAACACAAGCTAAATCAATCTAATTAAACAGAAAGTTCACCAGTATAAAAAAAATAAAAGGAATCATAAAAAAACATCTAGGGAGAATGTAGGTGTAAAAAAGAGAATGTCAAATAACTGAGTTTGATGTAAGTAGAGTTGTATTCTAAGGGTATAAATTTCGAATAGATATAAAATTATTTTTTTTTTTTTGTTAAAAACTTTAATAAATTTTTCTGAGGAACATGTTTTAAACTTCATTGTATCGGGTAAGATCTTAAGGATTTTGCTCCTTAAAAACAATAAAGTCGGTCAAATACCCGGATTTTTTGCGGTACCAAATTTCAAAAAGTAATTCCGAGATTTATAAAAAAAAGTAACAATTTGAAAAAAACGATTTTCAAGAAAAGTACAAATTTAATACAAAGTACTAATTAAAAAAATTTATGCAACGTCACAAATTTACTAATTTCTTAACCCCAGGTCTACAACTGAGATTAACGCTGATATAATATGTGAGATAACGCCGGCAGAGGAGAGTAACCATTTTATTTATATTATGTTAAATCTTAAATAAAGGGTACACGTATTCTAATAAATCCCATAAGAAATCATTATTTTTAATCAGTCGCAGAGTAAACATGTCCTTTTTATTTAAGCAATTCGCACTTTTTAGCACAATTTTTATAGAAATGTTTTTCCTTTAAAAAAATTGTTTTTCAGTAATTTCCAAAATATACATGCACATACACAAACATACTATAAGCGTATTTTTTGACAGTTCATCTTATAAGATGGTTGTGTAGAGAAATCTCATCACAACAGTCTCATAATACATCTTATAATACTAATATTTGAATCTACACGTGAAATAATTCTCTCAGAGAGCGAATTTGACACTCTCTCACACAAAAATCTTACATATTATGTTACGTCTAAACGGCTGTAAAGTAATACAATTTTTTATCAAGACAAACGTAAAAATTAAACCAATTTTATAGAAGGTGACAAGAGTTGCATCAAATCAACAAAAGAGCGAACTCATTACTGTTTTTTATATATGTGGTTTGACAGCTGTAATAACCCAAAATAATAATTAGTTTTTTAACTGAGGTTTACATTGTATAGTAGATTCGCATTGATTTTAAAGTTTGTCTTGATAATAATTTGTCTAGTATAGACATTATGTAAAAAATACAAATTTTGTAAAAATATACAAAAAATAAAGATTTAAAAAATGTGCCAACGCTAAAAAGGTGTAAATTTTCAAAAAAATACCAATTTTTAATAATTATAAGTTCTCAAAACAAAAAACAAAAAAAACTATCAATTTCCAAAAAAGTTTTTAAAGTATGAATTAAAAAAAAAAAAAAAAATAACAGTTATATATATAACAAAATTAAAAGTACTATTTAGAAAAATAAGATTTTTGTAGAAAAAATCATTAATTTTAAAAAATTTTCAAAAGCTAAAAATTTGCGGAAAAAATATAAATGAAAAAAAAAAAAATTAAATATGTACAAGAGAAACAATTTTAAATAGACTTCTTATTAAAAAATACAATTCTAAAAAAGTAACAGTTTTTAAAGAAGCACCATTTTGAAATTTATACATATAACATCAATTTAAAAAATAAAAATTTTTATGGAAGAATTATTGTTTAAAAAATAAATCTTCAAATAAAAAGCAACAATTAAAAGCAAAATATAAATAAATAAATATATTAAAATAAATAAATGAGACTATTGTGATGAGATTTCTCTACACAACTGTCTTATAAGATGAACTGTCAAAGAATAAAAATACACATATGACAATATTTGTTTGCAATGTTTTTTGTAAAACTATTTCTTTTTAATGATTGTTTTACATTAAAAAAAAAATATTTTTATAAAAAATTTTCTAAAAAAACTTAAATTTTTAAATAAAAGGGACATATTTACTCTGTGACTGATTGAAAATAATGATATCATATTGGATTTATTAGAATACGTATACCCCTTATTTAAGATTTAACATAATATAAACAAAATTGTTAAGTTAGTCTCTTCTTCCGGCGTTATTTCATATATTATATCAGCTTTAATCTCAATTGTAGACCTAGGGTAAACGCGGCAAAAAAATATTAAATACGAACACAAAAACAATTTGACAGTTTCGCGCGGTGTGTACATGAAAAAATTGTTGGCGAGATCACTTTCTTATTGCACTATTTTAATCATATTTATTTTTTGCAGCAACTATTCAAACAGAGTTGCTTTTGTTTACCTTTACCTAGTGTCTACATTACCTAGTGTCTACATTAGGCAAATTTTTATCAAAACAAACGTCAAAATCAGTGCGAATATATATAAGGTAACCTTAGTTATACATCTGATTATTATTTTGGTTGTTACAGTTGTCAAACTGCATATATGAAAAACAATAATGTATACGCCATATTGTTGTTTTTGTTCAGCTGTTGCCACCTTCCACAAATTCGCGTTAAGTTTGACGTTTGTCTTGATAAAAAAATCTCTAATGTAGACACTATGTTAAAAATGACACCTAACCTAGTGTCTACATTAGGAAAAATTTTATCAAAACAAACGTCAAAATCAGTGCGTATATGTACAAGGTAACCTTAGTTAAACAGCTGATTATTATTTTGGTTGTTACAGTTGTCAAACTGCATATATAAAAAAACAATAATGAATACGCCATATTGTTGTTTTTGTGCAACTGTTGCCACTTTCCACAAATTCGGGTTAAGTTTGACGTTTGTCTTGATAAAAAAATCTCTAATGTAGACACTATGTAAAAACAACACTAGATGTCGCAATTCTTATGAAAATTACAACCCTGCCGTACGTTTGACATCTGTATTATTTCCGTTTTGCTCAACTCCTTTCCTTTTTGACAAGCAGAAGTAAAAGCTGGTCTTTTTTTTGACCTGCCGTAAAAATCTGCTTTTTTCATTGACATCTTGTAAGAGAAGTAATTCATAATGGTTGTTAAGAAGGTATGAGAAATTTAAATAGTGAAAGAATGAAATGTTTTCAAGAAATAAACCAAAAAAACTTCAAAAGTTTGTGTTAAAAAAAATGTTTACAAATATAAGTGAAGTGATGATACAAAAAACAGATTGTTTAATTTGCGTTGCATTGTTTGTTATGTATTTTAGCCCAGACCAAAGAAGAAGCCAGTGACCAAGAAGGTTGCTCCAGCTCCTTTGGCTGTCAAAAAGCCAGTCGTCAAGAAAGTTGTTAACCAACTTTTCGAGAAGCGTCCCAAGAACTTTGGTATTGGTAAGTAGTTGAAATATAATAAACCAATATATTAATATATGGAGCTTTATTAATGATTTATTGTTTATTTTAGGTCAAAACATCCAACCCAAACGTGATTTGTCTCGCTTCGTAAGATGGCCCAAGTACATTCGCGTCCAACGCCAAAAGGCTGTTTTGCAAAAACGTTTGAAGGTACCACCACCAATCCATCAATTCAGTCAAACTTTGGACAAGACCACCGCTGTCAAAATGTTTAAATTGTTGGAAAAATACCGTCCCGAATCCGCCATTGCCAAGAAGCAACGCTTGAAGAAGATTGCTGAAGCCAAGGCTAAGGGTAAGGATGTCCAACCCAAGAAGAAGCCCACTTTCCTACGTGCTGGTACCAACACCGTCACCAAGTTGGTTGAACAAAAGAAGGCTCAATTGGTTGTCATCGCTCACGATGTTGATCCTCTTGAGGTAAGTTTAAGACTAAGAAACAAAATTAACTCGCAAGTCCTGTTGGCCAGTATTTGTTATTAAGTGATGTTAAACTTGAATTTCTTCAACTGAAGTGTTATTTATACCCTCTAGAGGAATAAATAACAATCTTGTGGAAAATTGACATTCTGATTAAATTTTCAAATATGCGGCTTCTAAGGATTTAAATTATACATTATAAATATTAATTTATTCCATTTCTATTTGTTTTTTTAGTTGGTATTGTTCTTGCCTGCATTGTGCCGCAAAATGGGTGTCCCATACTGCATTGTTAAGGGTAAAGCCCGTCTCGGTTTGTTGGTCCGTCGCAAGACCTGCACTGCTCTGGCTTTGACCCATGTCGAACCTAACGACAAGGCCAACTTCAGTAAGGTCGTTGAAGCCATCAAGACCAACTACAACGATCGTCACGATGAAATCCGTAGACATTGGGGTGGTGGTATTTTGGGTTCTAAGAGTTTGGCTCGCATCGCTAAATTGGAACGCGCCAAGGCTCGCGAACTCGCCCAAAAACAAGGTTAAGAAGACGCTACTGACTTTGTGTTATGTTTTATTAATAAGATACACATTTTTTATTTTATAACTTGGCTAAAATCAAACAACGGCTATACATTTGAATGGTGAACTGTTTTAAAGTTTGATTCTAAAAAGAGAAAAAGTAATAAAACTTAGTTTGGTAAAAAAAAAACAGTTTTATTTTATGTATGATTTTTTTTTTAAGTATTAAGGAAGCTCATATGTTTTTAAACCTGGAGCCACTGCTTGTCCTTATTCAAAGTTAGTTTACAGAGCAGAGTCGATTGATTTCAAATGTAACTAGTTTTTAATTCGGGGAGCTTACTGAGTCGAAGGAACGTACACAAAGTATACGTATTATGTATTTTGGCTGTATATATGATGAGTAGAGGCGGATTTTTATGCATTTATATTTTTAAAATATGCGCCTTAAAATACTTAGAAATACAAAATATACCCTAAAAATGGAAAAACTTATTTTTTCGTTTATATTTAATAAATTAACCAACAATAATCGGTCCATGATCTTTGCAATGAAATATATTTTGTATTTTTAAATGTTAAAACTATGTTTTAAAAGATTAATGCTGTTTCTTTGTACTTTTTTTAGATTTACTTTTTTTCATTTATGTTCGCGACACTGAGTTTGGTAAAATCTTAGATAGGCTTTTATTTACATAAACGTATTTTACTAAGCTGTCAAATGTAAACGATTGTCTATTTCAGCGTAAAACAATTTCTATACTTAGAAAATGACATTCATAACTTAACAGATGTAATTGGAGAATATTTGTATAATTGTAGTTCATATGGAGAGCATTCTCCAGAACTCGAGATATCATTTGAATTTCACTTTTTGAACAGTAGAGCTTACTGCAACTTCAATTCCCTCAATATCACTATAAATTAAACTGATTTGAATGCTTAAGAAGTCAATACCCTTTAATTTAGTAATAATCGCGTTCGATAAATGCAAGGAAATTTAATTATTTATTATACGGGCAGTTGTCTCAAGGTTTGCATTATTTTTATTAAAAAATCAATTTTGGAACAAATTAATAAAAATGCAATTTTCCTCTCAAGTATTTTATGAATATGGTTATATTTATATGCCATTAGGGAGATATTTTAACGTACTTTTAAATGGTCGCACATACAGATATTCAGAAAAATATATCAAAACTTTAAAGGCACATAACTCGTAAACTTTCTACATTACTTTAATCACAAGTAAAATTACTACTGAATCATAAAAATTGTTTAAAAATTAAATCTTAATTTACGCCTCAATTTTAATGATTATTTGAGATTTTTTTTTGCTCACAATATAATATATATTGCGAAATGATTTTTAGTAAAAAATTACTTTCCTATTTTTTTTTAAATTAGATATTTTTAATAAAAACCATTTAAAAAAAAAAATAAATAAATAAACAAAAAGTCAATAAATATGACTTGAATTTTGTAAAATATCAAATTTTTAATAAACAATAAAATTTTTACTTAATCTGATTTAAAAATTTCGTTTCGATTTTTAGTGAAGAATTTGTAGTTATAGTGAGTTTTGGTAAAAATTTTAATTTTTGTTGAAAAAATCAAAATTTGGGTGAAGAATAGAATTTTTAATAAAAAATCGGATTATTCTTCATTAAAATTTTTTTCAGCGAAAAAATAAAAATCATAAATAACACGGTGCTACAGTGAAAAAATAGTTGGCAGGTAACATAGTGTAGTTTGTTGATATGGATGAGTAGATTATAAAATTTTTATAATGGCAACAACAAAAAACACATAAAATAACAGGATTTTATGAATTTTACAACTTTTAAAAAAATCATATGCTACAATTCTAATCCGATTTTATCAAATGGTGGCTCATTTTACTCGTAATAAGTTTACTCCTAATAAAATATATAAAATATATACAAACACCATCAATTTATGCCAATTATGGTAAATTTCGAGCTCTCCATGCGAAATCTGCTTCAACAAAAATGTCCCGTTTTTAACTATCAACAACCTTTGACTTAATTTTATGATCCCAATCAATTATATTTATCACCGATCTTATATTTACATATGCAAGATTTGCACAAATGATAATTTGTAATATAAAAATACAAAAACAAAATATGCAATTTTTGCGTATTTTTCAAAAATATGTTTTATTAGATTTATTACAAAAAGTATCAATCCCTGCTTAAAATCCAATGAGATCAAAAAATATAAGTGCGCGAACAAAAAGTGTAGAATAATGGGAAAAAGCGAAACAATTTTTAGCTCTTTTTCTAAGTTTTTGAATTTTGTACAACAATTATGATTATAAAATGAAGTTTGAAGATCTGATCTGTAACCAATTTGTTTAAAATAAAATAGTATGACTACAAAAGTTATTAAGGATTAAAGTCAGTTTCAGTCAGGTTAAACATTTATACTTATACTTTTTAAAAAAGGTTAAAATTTTTTCTTTCTAATATCGCTTAAAAACTAAAATTGGATAATAGGTATTCGGGATAAAAAGTCGCGAAGTCCAAAAAATCATTTTCTTTTTTTGGGGGTTATTGAAAATTCTAAAATTGGTGTAATCTACTTACTTATATCCCAAACTACACTTTGTTACATTCCATGTATATTATTATTATTATTAATTATTTTCATACCTTACACCACCATGGGTGGTTGGGGTATTATGCGTTTGTGCTGATGTTTGCAACGCTTAGAAAAAGTTATTCAACACCCACATTAAAGTATACCAATCGACTCAGAATCACTTTTTAAATTGATCTAACAATATCCGTCCGTCCGTCTGGCTGGCTGTCCATGTAAACCTTGTGCACGAAGTACGGGTCGTAATTATAAAGATAATTCAACGAAATTTAGCAAGTGGGGCTTTTATGATACAAGGACGAAGCCTATTGAAATTAGTTGTGATCGGTCCCCATACACATGTTCCCCCGGAATAGAGTTTAAACACTCAAAAATTTCTTAAAAATAAGAATATTTTAATGAAATTCAGTGCAAAGAAGTTCTGTATAAGTATCAATCTTTGTACCAAATTATATGAAGATCGGTAGACAATTGACCATAGCTCTCATATAAATCCGAAAATCACTTAAACGTGCATAAATCCTATATGAATGTTAGTATCAAATTGATATTCGACACAAATAAAATAAATTTTATGAGAATCGAGCTATGATAATTCATCATAGCTCCCATATAAACCCACTTCCAGGAATCGCCCTAAAGTGCATAAAATCATCTAGGTGTTAGTATCAACGCATTATTCTGTATCTGTATATTTT
Organism: Protocalliphora azurea; assembly: GCA_932274085.1. Taxonomy (NCBI): domain Eukaryota; kingdom Metazoa; phylum Arthropoda; class Insecta; order Diptera; family Calliphoridae; genus Protocalliphora; species Protocalliphora azurea. The sequence continues at coordinate 134,752,079 of OW026523.1, read as the reverse complement.
ATTTTACATTTAGTAAAATTGGCCACGGGTGAAACTTCCCGAATTTTTATGCTCATACACAATGGTCTTTCTTTTTCGTTTCTTTTTTTTTTGTAGCACCGTTTAATTATTACTTATTGAGTTTTATTTTAAAACTCGTAATAATTTCTTTTAATTGACTTTTTCGAAAATTAGTACCTTTTTGTAAAAACTTATAATATTTTAAACTGGTTATTTTTGAAAATTAGCACTTGTAGTAAATACTTTTTTATAGACCTATTGAAGATTGATACTTTTTCATATTAAAAATAAAAAACACCATTTCTACAAAAATATAATAAAATGTTTATCGTTCAAAAATAAACCTGATTTTATTGATTTTAAATAGACCTATTAAAGATGAAAATGCTTGGAACTACGCCATTTATTGACCGATTTTAATAATTTTCACTAGTATTTCAGAAAGTTGATTAAAAAAAGGGAGGTAGAGAAATATAATAAAAGTATAAAAAATAAAAGTATAATAAAAATATGATAATTTTTGTATAGCGGCACACTTTTATTAAGAAAAACAAATTGTAAATTTTTATCTTGTTTCTAAAAAAGTTTAATTTTTCATTTCAACAAGCAGAAATAAAAACGATCTTCTATTTTTTTATAACATAAAATGGTGAGTAAATGTTAAGACTTTATATTATTTTTATTTAAATGTATATCATTAATTTGTTGCTTACAATTAAAATTAAATCTTAATTAAATTTTGGATTTTTCATTTATATTTAATTTCGTACTTTGTATGGCTTCATGCAAAACATTCAACACCAAATCGACACGTTCAAATGTGGCATTCTCACCCATCAAACCAATACGAAAAACATGCTCAACTGTGGGTCCCAAACCACCACTTATTTCGAGATTATATCTAAATAAAATAAAACAATTAATATATCTGTATTAAACTACATTAAAATATTCTCCAACTTACTTTCTCATGGTATAATCGGCTACCTTACGCCAATCAATACCCACTGGCACTTTAATGGTATTAACAGTCGGCAGTCTATCATTGGGATTAGGTACAAATAATTCCAAACCCAAATCTTTAATGCCCTGCTGTAAACGATACGAACATTCTTGATGACGATGTATAACTTCTTTCAAACCTTTAGCACAAAATTGAGCCAAAGCTTCGCGTAATCCATATAAAAGAGTAGATGATATTGTATGATGATAGATACGTGGTGAACCATAACAACTCCAATATTGACCAATTAAAAGCACATCAAAATAGTAACTTTTTACTTTTGTTTTACGTTCCACTACTTTTTTAATGGCACGTTTACTGAAAGAAATTGGTGTAATACCGGGAGGAGCACCCAATACTTTCTGCGAACCCGTATAGGCTACATCAATCAACCATTCATCCATACAAAATTCCGTACCACCCAATGAAGCTACCGTATCAACCACAAATAGACAATCATATTTACGGCACAATTCACCAATTTCTTTCAAGTTTGATTGTAAAATGCCGGTCGATGAATCACCTTGAGCTATAAATAATATCTGAGGTTTATGACCCTGTATCGCAAACTCTATCTCATCAACACTTAGTGAACGGCCAAAACGAGCTTCAACATAACGTACATCACCACCAAGACGTTTGGCCATTTCGGCGGCACGATGACCCCAAATGCCTGTAGTGGCTACTAAAACAATATCACCATCTTCGATTAAATTACAGAGGGCCGCCTCCATGCCGGCATGACCAGAACCACTAATGCACATGGTGGAATCGTTTAACGTCTGAAAAATGTACTTGATGCCCTCTTTAATTTCATCCATTATCTGTATAAAACGAGACAGCAGCAGACATAAAAAAATAAAATAAAATAAATAAATAAAGGAATCATATAATCAATTGAAATAAAAATAGAATTAAAAAAGGAGTATAAAATATTAAACTGGACTTTGTAATGATATAGGTTTAATGATTCAAAAAGATAACAAAAGTGTATATATGTGGTATGTGAGAATAAACCCAACGGTAAAAATTTTAAGGCCTCCATATTGTATGCCCGATAGATCTTTCGACTTTCCTTCTCTTAGAAGGAGAGTAAGAAGCTAAGATAACGGTTTTTATTGAAAGCAAAAAAATATGGTATTCTTTCTTCCCTTTTTAGAGATGACGCTGTATTTTTTATACATAGATTTGTTGTTGCCTAAAACGAAATATATATATATATATATATATATATATTTGCAATATTTTTTTTGCTTTAAGAAAAAAAATACAAAACCATTCAGAAACCGTTACAAAAACAATATCAAAATTCAAAGCAGAAATTCCAAAAAAATAATAAAGAGTTCATTTTGTTTGATGCTATAATATATAATATAATATATAGATAATTCTATTTTTTATTTATAGTTTTTATTATAGGTTTTTTATTAAAAACTGAATTGTTCATATTATATACGTGTACTTTTGACGAAATAAAAAATCAACAATTTCTATGAAAATATAAATTTTTTGTATTGTGTCTACTTTAAATGTTTACCATAGGTGGTTGGGGTATTATGCGTTTGTGCTGATGTTTGTATCGCGTAGAAAAAGTTATTCAACACCCATCTTAAAGTATACCAATCGATTCAGAATCGCTTTTTAAATCGATCTAACGATATCCGTCCGTCCGGCCGTCTGGCTGTCCATGTAAACCTTGTACACGAAGTATGGGTCGCAAATTTATAGATAATTTAACGAAATTTAACGAGTGGGACTTTTATGATACAACGACGAAGCCTATTGAAATTAGTTGTGATCGGTCCATTACTTCACCTAGCCCCTAATGTCTTGCCGGAATAGGGGTTTAACAATCACAAATGCCTTAAATATAGCAATCCTTTAATTAAATTCGGTGTAAAGGAGTTTTATATAAGTAATAAATCTTTGTGCCAAATTTCATAAAGATCGGTTCATAATTGAAAAAATCATTTTAACGTAAATCACATACATATTTTAGCATCAATTTTATATTCGACACAAATAAGTTTTATGTAACTAGAAATCACAGTGACAATTTTTTTAAGGATCGCTCAATAATTTACCATAGCCCACTTTCGGGAATCACCCTAAAGTGCATAAATTCATATAAATGTTAGTATTAACGTAATATTCTGTATTCGTATATTTTATTTTACATTTAGTAAAAGTATCGGTCCACAATTGTCCACATGTCTAATATAAGACCTCTCCACAAACTTTGTTTTTTTTAAGTTTTAAACTTTTTATAATAATTTAAAATAAACAATTGTTATTTTATATAAATTATTATTTTATTAAATAGTGTAGAAAACCTGCTGACAGCTTTTGTTCAGAAGGTCTGTTTGTAGCACGTTTTCAGAAGGCCTGTTGACGGTTTTTATTGAAGAGGTCTTTTAGAAGGTCCTCACGAATGTGTAAGGAATGCAGGAAAGAAGTTTTTCTGGCTCTAAAAAGAAGGCCTTCTATAAGGGCCCTTTACCCATCCTTTTTGCCACTGGTAATGTCTGGCTTACTTTTTACACACACATTACACACATTTGAATAACAATTCTTAGGAATTATGTAGTAAAATTAAAATTATTATAAAAAAGTGAATCAGAAATCTGGCGAATGTTTCAGCTCTTTTACATAAATATATTTAAATTACCAAAATTTTGTATTGAATTCAAAGTATCATAAGGAACATAATTTTAAGATCTTTAGCTAAATAGAATTAAAAAACATGTTTGACCTGAAGAGTCCGAAATTTATGAAAAGTTTAGAATTTTTTAAATGAATCTGCCAGTTCGATACGTTTAAAACTTTGATCTTGTATAACTATGAGAGACGTTACAAGAATACAAATATATGAATCATCGTGGGGAAATTTCTACCTCTGATCTGATAAAAAAAGATCAGATTATCTGGTGTTTATATTTAAACATTTAAATTTATTTTTTCCTTTTGAATATTTTCCGATTTTTAAATATAAAATATATTAACAACATATTTGCTATTGCTTAGACCACGGCTTTCCAAAATAAAAATACATCCCGAGAAAAATTTTAGAACATCATCTAAAATCATTAGTTCTAGAACTGGTGTAATCAGAACAACCAGATTATTTAATAACATCCTTAGAACTAGTGTTGTCACAACCAATTCTGGCACTCATTAGAATAAAAAACGGGTTCTGAAACTATTGCCTAACGCTTCTTTAGAACTAGTTCTGAATGTAACAATTTCGAACAAAAATCATAGATTAAAGAACTAGTTCTCGAACAGTTCCATAGAATGGGTACTGGCTAGGTAACACTTCTATAAAACTAGTTCTGGAGGTGACAATTTCAAACCAAAATCGTTGGTCGTAACGCCAAAGCATTATGGAACTAGTTGTAAAACTAATACATTTTTCCTGGGATATTTATTTTGTTTTTATAATTTTTTTTATTAAATTTTGTACACGATCTACCCCATTGTGCATAGCTTAAAATATCTAAATAATTTTGTGTAATAAAATACATTTAAACAGAGCGAATTAACGTTTTGCTCAAAACATTTCAAGATAATTAATTTAAAAAGATCATGCACAAAAGTGTAACAAATTAATATAAAGATAATGAAATTTAAAACGTTGTAAAATAGTGAATACGATGTTTTTGAACTGGAAATGGTTGTAAAAATATTTTTCGATAAATAAAAATAAGAAAGAGTAATTTACGTCACCAATTTAGTCTTGCAAAAGTGCTAAAATGCGTACTTTTGCTAGAGTTGACGTGAGCACATCAAGAACTTGTAACAATTAAAGAACAAATTTAAATACTTCTAAATTTTATTTATAAGTATTTATTTACATTTTAATAACTTTTTTCATTATGATTTTCATCTTTCCAAGATTTTTTTTATTTACAGGTAGTGCTGAAAGTTAGTTCGAAATAATTTTCTATTAAACAAACGAAACATGTGAAAATCAGAGACCGGATTTTAATACTAAAAAAAACCAACTTTTTACTTCAATCTAAAAACAATATTTTCTGTTCAAAAAATAATAAAAATCCATCACAATTTTTTATTTTCATCAATAGTTTCATTTTTTTTTTTCATTTTGATCGAAATAAAAAATATAAATATTTTTTGACTCACACGCAGCAATTTTACTTGCCGAAATTATTCTTTTTTACACCCTTCATCATAGCTATAAAGGGTATTTATAAGTTTGTCATTCCGTTTGTAATTTCTATAATATTCATCTAAGTTCCCAAGAAGTATATATTTTCTGGATACTGATTTCTAGGAAGTTGATATAAAGATATCTGTTAAAATCACTTTTTAGAAAGCCCCAGTTATTGGGTGTATACGTTTTATACATCAAATTATAGGGAATATTCTTTAGAATGACACTAAAGAATCGGTCCATTAATGGCCGAGATATCGTCAAAAAACCGTAAAGGTCATTAAAAACGTATTTGTTTTCGACTTTTCTAAGCCCCTATATAATGTAGCGACTTCGTTTTTTTTGGAATGTTTTTGCGCAAGAAATTAACAAAATCGGTTCATTAGCAACTGAGATATCGGACTTTTTGAAACTTCGTTTTTGTACAAATCTGTTGTAAATATTTTTCTAAAATTTCAGTTTTTTGAATTACCCATATCGGACCATAAACAACCAAGTTATAGGCAAAAAATCTGAAAAATTATTAAAAATATATATACACACACACAAACATATATACACACATGCAAACTTATGTATATAAATTTAGTAGTCATCGGAAGCTATCAGTGTGTTGTTTTTTTTTTTTAAGAAAGAAAATGTAGATTATTTTTGTAAGTATAAATGTGAAAAATATGAAAGCATACTTTAAGGAGTAAATGTTATTATTTGTCGGTAAGGTGCCGAAGGGTATAAAAGATTCGGCACAGTCGAATATAGGGCTCACACACAAAATTGTATTTCAGCAATTCTTGCTTTAATTGCCTTGATTTGCTTTTGTTTGGAAGTATGAAAGTGAAAAACAAATCAAGGCAATTAAAACAAGAATGGCTGAAGTAAATTTTGTGTGTGAACGTAAATGCAAATTTAAAAGAAAAATTTCAGAAAGAAAAATTTGCTGTATGTGAACTCAGACCTAGACTTTGAAAATTTTTCTATACTGATATTTATTTTTATAGATAGTTATTTTTATCATCATGATGAATAAAAATACTTCACATATATTTTTTTTTTCAATAAATGAAAAACATTTTGAACATTAAAAATATTTATATTCAATGAAAAATAAAAATAAAAAGAGTTCGGGTGTTTGGTAAAAATATCTTAAAGCTTAATTTTAGAAAATTTCTGGTTTATTCTAATTTCTTTTTTTTTTAATAAACATTTTGAAAATAAGGATTTTTCAGAATCCCATTAAAATGTAAATAAAGATTTAATTTCGAAAAAAAAAAATAATTGTCGAAACGAATTTTTTGATCGCATAGAGAAAAAGGCAGTAAAAACTTTAAAAACTCTATTTCAAATTGATAAAAAAAATCATTATTTAGTAAATTGGCAAAAAACATTGTATTATATAAATTCCACTTCTTCAAAGATAAATTCTCAAAATACATAAATTAAAAACAGCAGAGTTAAAATAATCCTCAAAATTCAAAATATTCGTTATATAATTTTTTCTGGCAAGTGGAATGTTGAACACAACTTTAAAGGTAAATGCAATTCATTCAATTAAAAGTTAAAGTCGAAACATTTTTGAAACTTAAACCACAAATTTTATGTATAAACACAACAAGTCCGGTCCGGTAATTGCCATACAAAATTTTTATAGAAAATGCGAAATTTGGCTCGGTTTAAAAATAAAAATTTGAAGAGAGAATTTAAACTCCGACTTTTTTGTTGTTTTCATTTTCTCACAAAAAATATTATATGAATTTCGTAAACAAATTGGAAAAACGTTTACTTTAAACGTTAACTCAATGTCTACACGAAGACATTTTTATTTCTTAACATTAGAAATAACGTCGGCAGAATAACGGGAAAACAATTTTATTTCCAACTTTGTGTTAAGGGGTGGATAAAACGTACATGAGAAATTTATATGTAATTGCTTATTTTTATCGAAAATTTTAATTCAATGAAATTTGGCATGTAGGACTTTCATGACACAAGGACGAAGACGCAAGGATTGAAATTGGTGATGATCGGTCCATTATTTCACCTAGCCCCAATACAAATGTCCTCCCGGAATAGGGATTTAACGATCATAAATGCCTCAAATGTAGCAAATATTTTAATGAAATTCGGCGTAAGGAAATTTTATATAAGTATCAATCTTTGTGCCAAATTTCATGAAGATTGGTTCATAATTGACCATAGCTCCCATATAAAACCCTCTTCCGAAAATCACTTTAACGTGCATAAATCACATACATATGTTAGTATCAAGTTAGTATTCGACACAAATAAGTTCTATATAAGTAAAAATCACAGTGACAAATTTTATGAGGATCGCTTCATAATTTACCATAGATCTCATATAAGCCCACTTTCGGGAATCATGCTAAAGTGCATAAATTCATATAAATGTTAGTATGAACTTAATATTCTGTATTCGTATATCTTATTTTACACTTAGTAAAAGTATAGGTCCATAATTTTCAACATGTCTAATATAAGACTCCTCCACGAATTTTGATGGACATGCACAATGGTGTGGGCTTGACCGACTGACTATATCTTTCTAACTTGTTCTATTTGTCTTTAATTAACATTACACCAATTTAAATTTCTTCTAATAATTTCTGGCATATTGTACTACATGTATTACATCTAATGTATAAACACAACAAGGCCGGATTCCTTTATATAACCTGCCTTTTTAAATTTAAAAAAAAAAAAAAAAACGGAATACAACGGAAAATAAACAAACATTTTATTTATGTTCTTTTAATTTCTTTTTACCCCTACAAAATAATTAGTAAAAATTATTTTAAAAATAGTAAAAAATATTTTAAAAATACTTAAAGCTGACTAAAAATAAAATAGAGTTTAAAAAGAAGTGGGAACATTCCCAGAAAAAAGTAACCGAAAACTCAATAAAGCTCTTAAGGCGCCCATAAACACATACTGCAGAGAGATACTGCCAATGAATCCTTCCTTCTGTACGTGTGTGATTGACGAATTTGCTAAACATTTATCAATTATAATTTTATTTTTGTGAAAAAAATTGATTAAAAATTTTTTAAATAATTTTATATTTTTTATTTTAATTTGAAATGACAAATAGAAAATTTCCTAAATGATAGAAAAAAAATCAATTTTTTTCATTTTAAAATTTTCGTACTGCATTGTCGGTGTGATGCACACAATCAAAAGCTCTCTCAATTTTACTAATACATATTTATTGCAGGAGATTTTGTAATATTTGTCAGAGGGGTGCTTTACGGAGTCATTCCAGAAAATATTAAATATTTTGTTAAAAAGGAATAAAAAAAAAATATTTTTTCATATATAATTTTCATAATAAAATTTTATACTTGAATACAACAGCCATAGAATACAACTAGAAGTTTATGTGAGAGGAATTTCGAACTAAATTTTCCAAAAAATTACTAATTTTTTTTTCAAAACACAAAAACAAAATATATGTAAAAATATGTAGTTTATTGTTGCTTGAATTAGGTTTTTGACAATAGAATCATGTTTTTTCTTCTCGCATAAAAATCTAGTTAATAATCTATGACAGCTTAAAAAAAAATCTAAAATTGCTTTTTATATTACAATATACTAAAAACAATTGAGAAAACTATAGTCGTTAAGCCCGATATATGATAGTCTACACCATTCTGTTTGTACATCAAAGTTCGTAGAGGGGTCTTATAAGGGACCTGGGGTCAATTGTTGGCAGATAATTGTATTAAGAGCATTGTATATTTCTATGAAACATATGTATGCTTTATATTATGTTGTTTTATTTTTATAAGCTGTATTGTATGCACTAAATTTTTGTTGCGCAGTCCTTAATACTCCACCCTACGAGCCTACCTAATGTACAGATATGCATTCATATTTATTATAACAACTTTTTAAATTTTTAAACACGTAAATGTATTTTTGAAATCTATAAATTACTTTTTAATACTTTAAAAAAAGAAATAAAATATGTATTAGAAATTAGTTAAGTCCCTTATTTCAAAAATCTCTTCACTTCGAACAAATTTTTTAATTAAAAAAAAAAAAAAAAAAAAATTATATGAAAAATTTTTAAAGTGAGGTAAAGGGAAAACTCGTATTAATTCTGATATAAAATAACCGTCAATTCTAACTTATGCCAGAACATAGTTAAGTTCTTACCTGTAAACATTCTGGATGTAAATGTCCCAAAACTGGATTACTCAATGAAGACAATACCCTTTGGGAACAATTTGAGGGACCAGGTCCCATCAAAGTTTTATTAGGCACATATAAAGAACGTTTTAAACACAAAGGTGGTGGCACTTCCATATTATCTTTTGTTCTTTCTTCCCTTTTTTTTAATTTTAATATTTATTATTTCACTAAATATTTGGTCGAATTTTAACTCTGTAATTATACGTTTAAACGTTTCTAAATACAAAATGTTTCTAAAATGCACTTTGTAATTCCCTTATTTATATGTTGGCAATGTTAGTTAATAATTTTGGAAAAAATATTCTTATCACTTCTGTTAAGTTAAAACCAAAGTAACCACAAAATAATTTTGAAAAAAAAAAAAAAAAAAAATTAAATAAAATACTTCCACTATTTGCTAGTAGGTTCCTTAGTAAATGGTTGAGTTTGACTAAATGATTCAAAATTGTTTGGTGAGCCTATAACTTATAGGTTATTCTTATCTTGGGTTTTAATCTAAAAAGAAAATAGACACACCATTAAAACTCAAAAAAGCGTAAAAGGCAGACAGAGTATAATATATTTTTTGTGTTTTTTTTTTGTTTTTTTGTTTTTAAATAAAAATATAAACAAATTTGTATTTGTAATAAAAAGTGTAGTGTGGTATATATGTATAAATTGTATGTATGTATGTATGTATGTATGTATTTTTTTTATTTATTTACCCAGAATAATGAGACTGCATCATCAGTTATTGGTGGTTGGTTATCTCTATAGCCGGTCATGTTTACTGGCAATAATGCTTACTGTTCAAGATGAATTCAAAAAGGTATTTCTAATAGAAATTACCCAAATTTCATATAATCTGCTGACAAAATGATTTTATAATGCATGCGTTTTTTTAAAATAATGTAGCTCAATTGTTTTCAAATAAAAAGGTTAAGTAAACCCAGTTAAACTTAATTGTTGTTTAATAAACTGAAAAAAAACTAACGCTATTTTTTTAAATGTATTTTTTAATCTACACATTTTTAATGCAGTTTTGTTTCCAGCTATGGTATACTTAGTCTGTTCAGTTTCTTCAAAGGTCAGCTTCCTTTGACTGCTACCACAGAGCTTCCTTGTTCCTTTGTGACACGAACAACAACGAAACGATGTGAGAAAAAAGAGCAGTGTTGGCAAAGTTAATTCTTCGTTGAATATTAGAATGTTTTAGTTAACAAAAATAAATCCGACGAGACAAGTTTTTCTGCTCCCGACCGGATGTCTATGATTATATGATTAACTGGGTTTGCAAATGCTTTTGCTAAAACTAACTATTGGGATGCAATCCACTGAGATAAATTCTTCGGTTCTCAGTCGGCTACCTAAAGGTTTCTGACAACGCAATATAATTAGATGACGTTAATACTAAATACTATCCGGCGAGATAAATGCTTTAGTTCTCGTTCGGTTGACTACAGGTTTTTGTCTCAAAATACAATCCGACGAGATAAATTCTTCGGCTCTCGGTCGGCTAACTGATATCGTGTGAGCTATGGTAAATTCTAAATACCATCCGACGAGATAAATTCTTCTGCTCTCGGTCGGCTAACTACAGGTTTCGTCTACAAGATATAATCCGATGATATAAATCCTTCGGATCTCAGTCGGCTACCTAAAGTTTTCTGACAACGAAATATAATTAGATGAATTAGGTGCTTCAACTCTCAATCGGCTACGTTAGTACTAAATACTATGCGGCGAGATAAATGCTTTGGCTCTCAGTCGGCTAACTGAGATCGTATGAGTTATGGTAAATCCTAAATACCATCCGACGAGATAAATTCTTCTACTCTCGGTCGAGTTTCATCCTCAAAATACAATCCGATGAGATAAATTCTTCGGCTCTCGGTCGGGTACAGTTTGGAAGAAAGAACTTCGGTCGCGTATAGTGATACTTTGATCACTAAGAGCAAAATATAACAAGATCGGTACTTCGGTTCTTGCTCAAATGTATCGTCCCAATCTCGATTGTTTATGTTTAAATTTATATAAACTAAATGAGAATTATAATTTCTCTTATTGTATTGTAACTACTAGAGTAGTTACAATATATTAATATGTTGGTGGTGTAATATTTGTAACTACACGTTACACATTTCATCTAATTTCCCATAAAAATGGGCGTGATCCTCTGCTTTCTTACGTTCAAAAATTTTTATTCAAATATTTTCTTTGTTTTAATAAATTTTACAAAAAAATACGTAAATACATTTTTCAATCTAGTATTATTTACAAAAGATCAATAGTTTAGTTTTTTTTTCGTGATAATATTTATTGTTGATTTACATTTTGCTAAAAGTCATCTTTAAGGACGTTTTAAATGTATTTTAAATATTCCGGTTTTAAATAATCTGTGATTCAATGTTACAATTTCTTATCAGTTTTAAATGTTACCAACTTGCAGTAAGCATTTTTATATATTTCAACTTAAATAAACTGATAACACCTGTAGTATTTAGTAAGAGAAAATAATCACTTAATTCAAAATTGCTAGAAAATACATTAGAATGGTATTAGTAATTTGAAATAAACATAAATAAATAAGTTCTTTTTAATTAATTTTTTTTGAGCTAATTTTTTTTTTTTTTGAAATAACAAAAAATATTTCAGATTTCTTTTTATTATAGATTGGTACATAGCTTCTTAAACATTTCATAAATCAATACAGAAAATAAGTAAAGTAAAATTTAGCTTTAAAACTTTATCTATTATATTTTTTTATTTATAAGTTCACTCGTAATTGATAGCAATAAAAATAACATAGTGTCTACATTACACAATTTTTTATCAAGACAAACGGCAAACTTAACGCGAATTTGTGCAAGGTGGCAACAGTTGCACAAAAACAACAATATGGCGCATTCATTATTTTTTTTTTTTTTTATATATACAGTTTGGCAACTGTTACAATAAAAATAATAATCAGCTGTTTAATTAAGGTCACCTTGTATATATTGGCACTGATTTTGACGTTTGTTTTGATAAAAATTTGCCTAATGTATACTCTCGGTAACTCAAACTTACGAGCTCCCCTAATGTACAGATATGCATATTTGTTAACTCGACTTTTTAACCTTTTAAATACGTATAATTGATAATTTGAAAAACATATCGAAGTTAAAGTATTTTGAACTCTATAACCGAATAGAACTAGTTAAAAATAACATATAAAATTGTTTAATTTTAATTAACATAAAATAGTTTGAAAAAAAAAACAACGAAAAGTAAGCAAAATATAAAAAAAAATAGTTAAACTACAGATGGATGAGATGTATTGAGGAAATAAAATAAATTGTAAAAACTTATAGGTTGAACATATAAGAGGAGGGCCTAGCTTTTTAGAAAAAAATGTTTATTATCACTCTCATTAAAATCAAAAAGATTTTTAGCTCTTTATTTCTTTTATCTCAATTAAACTGATCTGCAAAGAAATTCACTTTTAGACGAAAATATATAAGATATGATGATTTGTATATACTAAATAAGAATCTGTTCTGGCTTTTTTTCTATCACATACAGATCGTTTTTATGGGCTCTATATGACTCTCTTAATAAATCGGTCACACTGCTATAACTCGAGAAAACACCAAAAGATACTGACTAAAATTATCTTTAAATTGTATTACCTAGTGTCTACATTAGGCAAATTTATATCAAAACAAACGTCAAAATCAGTGAGAATATATACAAGGTAACCTTAGTTAAACAGTTGATTATTATTTTGGTTGTTACAGTTGTCAAACTGCATATATAAAAAATAGTAATGAATACGCCATATTGTTGTTTTTGTGCAACTGTTGCCACCTTCCACAAATTCGCGTTAAGTTTGACGTTTGTCTTGATAAAAAAATCTCTAATGTAGACACTATGTTAACATAATTTTTATGCCATGTTTGGTATATGCCATTTTTAGTATATTCTTCAATTAATTGTGAATAAAATCAAAATTTTTCTATAAATATTTCATGGCTTAGGATTAAGATTTAAAATCATAATTTTTTTCTGTTTTCAATTTTTAAATTGAAAAATTTAATTTTGAATGAAAAATAATATTTTTCGCCATTAACTTTTTAATTCCGAAACAGTTGAGCAAAAAAAAAAAAAAAATATATATATATATATTCTAATTTGGACTAACCAACCGCTTTATTAAGGGGGTCATATAGTTCCGATAAAAAGAAACCTCTACCTGATTGAAAAAAACTGAAAATAGATTCTTACGAGTATTAACGTGCTTAATCATTATGTTAAACATTTTATTTAAATTTTTATGTTATGTTATTTTTAAATTTTTGCGAAGATTATTTTTAAATCTAGAATATATTTTTTGTAAACTATTGAATAATATTTGTGTCTATTCTTGAAAACGCGTCGAAGAATTGAAAATTTCCATTAAAACAAAAACAAAGTTTAAAAAATTGTTTTTATTTACCGTATATTTCTAAAATGGAATTTACCGTTTTTAAAAGAGAGAGAAACGCGTTAAAGTTCTCACGTTTATTAAATTTTAAAAATATATCAAAAACAATTTTTTAAACTTTGTTTTTGCTTTAATGGAAAATTTCACTTCTTCGACGCATTTTCAAGAATAGACACCTTAAATTTTATAAGTTTTTTTATCATTACCCAGCAAACAAAAAAAAAAAAAAACGATCAAGTTCTTCCAAAAAATAACATTATCATTACTTCAAAAGTAGCACTAAATGTACATTTTGCACTTTTTTAGAAGTTGTTAATAACTACTCCCAAAAAGTGGAAAGAAATGTATTATTATTAACTACAGATTGTAACACATATGATTATTTTTAGAAACTAAATTGTATTTTTCTTAATATTTTAGCTTATAAAATATTATAAAATATTATTAAAACAAGTAAATAATAGCTTTTTTTAGTTTTATAACTGCAAAAAACTTATGTTCGATTTTATCACACGATGGCTTATTTTATTCCTAATAAAGTAGTATAGTATTATTTAAAAATAAGAAAAATATGTTTTTTTTATAAAGTATGGGTCAAAAATGAACATAAAGTGCAACATATAAGAATGAAAAATAAAACAATTAATTTGTGCCCTTAAAAACTTACAAAGTTTTGCTGTGAAGGGTGACATCTTTTCCTTCTAACGCAGGCCGAAAATTGCTAAAAAAAATATATACAAAAATGAGTGTCTTCTTAATATCTTACAAAGTTTTTCTTTCTAATGACATTTAAAATTTTTTAAAATCGCGAAGTCCGAAAAATCGTTTTTTTTTCTTTTTTTTTGGAAATAACCCCGATTTTGGAGGTATAGTTAAATTTTTAGAAATGTAATAATCTACTCACCCACACTATCAAACTGGACTATGTTGCATCTCAAGTGTATTGTTTTTTTATTTAATTACACGGTAATAGTATTAATTACTCATAGAAAAAGTGAAAAGAAAATTATTTTTATTACGAAGAAAGATTAATTATTTCTGAAAAAAATGACAATAAAATTTCACAATTTTATTTTAAGTAATATAAAAAACGTGTTACAATTCCTAATAAATAATTAGATCAATATAAATATATCTCATAAAAAAGTTTATTAAAAGTACATACTATTATTCGAATTTAAAATCCCATAATGTTTCCAAAGTAATCACAAATAATTAATAAATTGGTTGAATACATGGAAAATACTTAAAACTATAATATTTCCAAAATATTCAAAATTTTTTCAATTTATCGTTATTTTAAAATTATCAATCACTACTAACCACATTTATATACTCTTACCAAGCAAGGTTGTAAAATTTAGTACTATTATTTCCTTCAACTTTTGTCTATATAACATAGTGTCTACATTAGAGATTTTTTTATCAAGACAAACGTCAAACTTAACGCGAATTTGTGGAAGGTGGCAACAGTTGCACAAAAACAACAATATGGCGTATTCATTACTATTTTTTATATATGCAGTTTGACAACTGAAACAACCAAAATAATAATCAGCTGTTTAACTAAGGTTACTTTGTATATGTTCGCACTAATTTTGACGTTTGTTTTGATAAAAATTTGCTTAATGTAGACACTAGGTAACCAATGAATAGTAACTTACCAGAGACCTGCGCCAGCCAGCCTTAGAGGTTGCTAAATCGAGTCGCCGATTATTTTTAAAGCCGCCGCCGCCGCACGGTGTCTCAGATCTCAAAAGTTCAATTTTCAATTTCTTGTTAACACCGATTTCCAAAATTTTAATGCCATTCAAAAGTAAATATATTAAAACTAAAGTGGAAAAAAATTAAATCAAAATATTGGTAATTGTGGGCGTGGCATGCTGTTAAAGACAAATATTTTATGTTATTTAATAAAAAAAAAATGTGAATTTTGTAAATTTGATCAGAAGTATGCTGTATTTTTTTTGTTATGTTGGTAGGATAATAGTCTTTAAGAAATGGTATGACGTGTTACTATACCGTTTATAACTGCTGTGTTATGAAATGCTTTCTGAAGTACTATATTTTAGTCAAATTTTAATTTTAATGGAACAGAACTTTTGAGGGTCGAAAGGGGTTAAACAAATTTTAGTACCAGAAGAAAGGTGAAAGAGTCTTCTTTAACCCTTTTGTACCTGTCTGGACTCGTCTGTAGAACATTTCTTCCATTTGAATGAAGTTACTCTCAAAATTTTTCATGGAATCAGTTATGATTTGGATTTTAAACTAAAAAAAAGAACATGTTTAGGACGAATTTCTCAAATATGGGTTGATTATAGATCAACCAAAACAACGATCAGGCAATACGAATGATGGGAACACAGCAAGAAGAATCTTTTTAGATCCCGAAAGAGGATCTGAAATAACAGGTGTTAATATAAATCTTATTTCAAGATTTAAAACAATTATCGATGTACTTGTGTACTTGTGTGAATATATGCAACCAAATATCCATGGAGGAATATGTCTGCAACAGTTTGCAAAATCCTTTGTCATTAAGCATCATTTAGTACAATTTACAGATCTATCAGAAAAAGCCCAAGAAAAAATTGATAAGAATTACAGATTTTACAGAGGCTATTTTCCAACGGAATGAATAATAATTATAATTTTATTTTATTGTTATTTAAGTAAAAAATAAAATAAACATTGAAAAAGTTTTAGTTATTATAAAAAATAAAATTTTTTGTCCTTAATGTTATTTAAATAAAAATCGAAATAAACATCAAAAAAAATTGTCATTTTGTCCAAAAATAACCGGTTCTAGTGGAACTGGTTCTAGTGGAACCTGTTCATAAAATTATTCTGGGCATTATTAAAATGTTTTTTCATGTGCTTATAAGTTTTTTTATAAGTAAAGCTGATTCAAAAAATAAAAAAATCGCAAAAAATTGGAAATAAATTAAACATTTTATGGTTAAAGTTTCTGTGCAGTAGAATATCTGGGATGTAGGTTATGAATTATTTTTAGATTTTTATTTTGTATTATCATCAGTTTTCTTCTGTAAGTTTAAGCAGTTTTATGAAAAATGATTTGGCAACTATAGGTCAAAATTGTCCGAATACACATTCTATAAATAAAAATCATGTTTTTATACCCTACATCACCATAGTTATCCAACACCCACCTTAAAGTAAACCAATCGACAGAGAATCACTTTTTAAGTCGATCTAACGATGTTTGTACGACCGTATGGCAGGCTGGACGACTGTCTGTCCATGTAAACCTAGTGCATAAAGTGCGGATCTTAATTTTAAAGATAATTCAATTAAATTTGGCACGTGGTGCTTTATGATACAAGGGCGAAGCTTATTGAAATTGATTTCACCTAGCCCCCATACAAATGTCGCCACGTAATAGAGTTTAAACACTCAAAAATGCCTTAAGTATAAGAATATTTTAATGAAATTCGGTGCAAAAAAGTTCTGTATAAGTATAAATCTTTATACCAAATTCTATTAAGATCGGTCCACAATTGACCATAGCTCCGAAAATCACTAACTTGCATAAATCCCATACGAATAAATTTCATTTAAGTAGAAACAACATTGCCAAATTTTATGAGAACTATGATAAGCTCCCATATAAACCCACTTCTAGGAATCGCCCCAAACGCATTATTCTGTATTTGTATATTTTATTTTACATTTAGTAAAATAATATAAGTGTAATATAAGCCCCCTTCCATCATCGTTATTATACCTTTCGTAGCTTTTGTTTTTAGCTACTTCAGAATACAAAATACTATTAGCGTGAGAATTACATGTATTATTTTATGGTTCTTTTCTTGGGAAATCAGGAAAATCATGATCATCTTGGTTGAAATAAGAAAAAGATCTTCTGTTGGTCGCCTTAGATCTAAATGTCACTCGATGTATAATTTCTAAGTATTCTTGTCGGATTTCTAAGTACTTGTGCACTTTGGGTCATCAGCTCTATGGTTAACGTTTTGTAAGTTCTTCTTATGCAGTTGTAGCACTTATAAATTATACTACCATCACTATTACATTTGTTGAGTGAATAAACTGCATAATCGGATTTCCGGTGCAGACTGAAGACATTATTATTTTTAGCACCATGTCCATACATATATATATATATATATATATATATATATATATATGCCAACCAATATACATCGATAGTCCATGACCAAAAACAATAGAGAATAGAGAAGTTCCAACGCCTTGAAAAACTATCTACAACTAAACCATTAGAAGTTGATTTTTAGTCCCACGGAGCAAAACTTCGACTTTATAAATTGTCTAGCAGGACATCGGCCAGTAAATTATGTGATTTATTTGTCAGCTGAGTAGTATGAAATTTCTGTAGCCAATAAAATATATTGTGATCTTCCAAATCAATTATTAGTTGGTCTCTTTATAATATATTTGACAAATAGTGGTATCAACAAAATGAATATCAGGCCTGTTCTGAAAATCATTTCACGGCAAAATGATTTTATTTCACTAAAAAGGTTTTCTGGCTTCAAAAATTTTTAAAATCAAATGATTTCAAATCGGTCATATAAGTAGCTGCGACTTCAAATCACTTGAACTTCATAATAAATGGCTTTAATATGTAATTTAATGTGTGTTCTTTGTTGATTTCAATACTAAAATTGCAACTCTTACACAAAAAATAAAAAATGACATTTTTCAAGTTACTTTTTATTATGTGAAAAATATAAGTTTTTCTTTGTGATTTGATTTGATTTGATTTTTCGAAAATGCATCTATTAGTTAATCAAATACCAGATTTTAAAACGGTCTGTGGTTTGAAATCACACGGTTTTTAGAACAGCCTGTAAGTGATCGAATCTTCGCATATCCATTTCTGAAGATATATTTCGATATTAGATTATTGGAAAATCCAGCAGTCCAATACATTCAGTTTTACAGAATAGGTTGAATAGAATTTAAATAACACTTTTATGTACAAAAAACAACAGACTCATTAAAATATCGTGAAAAATATATGTTTGGTGAATATATTTTTATTTGATTTGCATAACCATACATTATTGGAATATTAGAATTAATAAATTCCCTTTATTTCTACTGTTCTCGCAAATTTGTTGGTCTAAGAATCAGTAATACCTATTTCTCATCATTGGTAGAGGTAGCAGTAGACATAGTATGATCAAAACAATCGAATTGCTGCTGATATTCATCATCATCGTCTGAGGAAATATTAATATCAGACACATCTGTCAAATCTAATAACGTATATTTTTCTAAAATAAAACAAAAATCACATTTGTAAGTTTATAGGTTCCTATTTGTTTCCGTTGTTATATGCCCAAAACTCTAAAAACTCTGAAAATTTTGTAAAACTTTTTATTTAGGCTATTGGTTTTGTTTTCGCATTAGCAAATAATACTTTATAAAAAGTCTAAATTGATTTGAAACGAAATGAAAAATCCAACTGATATTAAAATATTGTACTTATTGTTCAAATCTTCGAAATTAGGTTGGACCCCTTTTCTATTTATACTCATCACGCACAGAAAAAAATCATCCAACACCCACCTTAAAGTATACCAATCGACTTAGAATCATTTTTGGAGTCAATCTAACGATGTCCGTCCATCTGGTTGGCTGTCCATGTAAACCTTGTACACAAAGTACAGGTCCCAATTTTGAAGATAATTCAACGAAATTTGACACTTAGGACCTTCATGACATAAGGACGAAGACTGCTGAAATTGGTTACGATCGATCCATTATTTCACCTAGCTCCAATACAAATGTCCTCCCGGTATGGGTGTTTAACGATCATAAATGCCACTAATATAGCAATACTTTAATGAAATTCGGCATAAGGAAGTTTTGTTTAAGTATCAATCTTTGTACCAAATTTCATGAAGATTTTGACCATAGCTCCCATATAAAACCCTATTCCGAAAATCACTTTAACGTGCATAAATCACATACGCATATTTGTACCAAGTTTATATTCGATACAAATAAGTTTTATATAAGTAGAATTCATAGTGACAAATTTTATGAGGATCGCTTCATAATTTACCACAGCTCTCATATAAGCCCACATTCGGGAGTCACCCTAAGGTGTATAAATTCATATAAATGTTAGTATTAATGTAATATTCTGTAGTGGTATATTTCATTTTACACTTAGTAAAAGTATCGGTCCACAATTGTCCACATGTCTAATATAAGACCCCTCCACGAATTTTGATGGACATACACAATGGTGTAGGGTATCATATGGTCGGGCTTGACCGACCTTACCTGTTTTTCATTATGTATGTAATTCTCACTATTTTGATTTACTCTTTATTTTATCAAAAAAAAGTAACAAATAACAAATATTTTCAGAGAATAGTTATAATGAATATAACAATTAAAAACTATTTTTTTTTAATGTAAGCTCACAATCGCATATGCTAGGTATCAAAGGGTTAGGAGGTAAATAGTTTAGGAACTATGTTCTTATTGTACTTGGTAGTGTATTTTAAATATTATTTAAATTTTTATTATTGTATACCTAAAGAACTATTCAAATTTTTGGCCAGATTCATATTCAGCATGTATAAACTAGTTAGATATGATATATGTTATGTTTATATTATACACAATATTATAAAAAATAAAATAATTACTCAGAGCGGGAGGGATTTGTTAGTAAAAAATAGTATTTACTTTGCAATATAGAGAAATAAAAAAATTTTTTTAAAATTAGAAAAACTAGGAATTTTCATTTTCCTTAAAAAGATGCCCGATTGCTTTTTTGAAACTCTATGTAAATTTTTCAACTCTTGTTTAACAGAAGGCTATTTTTCAACGATTTTTAAGAAGGCAAAATTTATCCCAATTTCTAAGCCAGGAAAGGATCCTAAATTAAAGTCTAGCTATAGATCAATCAGCCTAAATAATTAATAAGAGAATTTTAGACTTTTCCAACCAAAATAATATTATTAACCCTCAACAACATCAACTAAAAAGAGTTGTTAATTTTATTGAATGAAACAAAAGAAATCGTAAGAACACTGGAGTTAATTTTCTTGAAATTGAGAAAGTCTTTAATTAAATATGGCATTCAATATGGTTTTTAAACTAAATTCCTTCAATTATCCTACGTACCTGCAAAAGATAATAGAGTTTTTTAGATCATAGCTCATTTGTTGTATCTATAGATAACAGATTTCTGCGACAGTGTTTTTATTTGCTGCGGTAAGGTGTCAAACGCAATAATCAAAAAAAAAAAAAAAAAAAAAAAAAAATGGAAGATAGTTTAAAAAAATGTGTGTAAATATTTTTAAAATGAAAAATACTTTAGAATAAACACCGGCGCCCATATCACTCTTTGAATTTTTAAAACTTGGTTATTTTTTCCAAACTTTGGTTAGAAAATTTTTGCCGTGACAACATTGATGACAGTCATAGTATGACTGTATTTTATGTTGAAACAAACGGTATTCGTCGCACCATTACACCTAACGTCCCGGATGTGGACCCTCATTTATCAACCGTTGCTCTATAAGACGATGCGATAACAAGGAAATAAAAAGTTCTTGTTCTCTTAAGCCGACTTAGAGCCGATTTTGAGCCGCCGATGATAATTTTTACAAAAGGCGCCTCGTCCGTTATAATTGTTCGGCGCAGATCTCTGGTGTGTGCTTGTGTTGTTTTTTCTCATTAAAAAAACATTGAAATTGCGAATAAAAAACGAAGAAAAGTTTTATAGTTTAACAAAATACACTCGAAAAAGGAAATATTTAACAAAAATACAACAAATATAAAAAGAAGTTAATAAAATATATTAATTTCAAGAAAAAATCTACTACCACATCAATAAGAAAATTTTCAAAAGAAAGGTGTGCCAGTGTCTGCTTTCCACTATACAAAAAAAAAAAAAAAACGAATTGGAAAGTGTTGTGTGTTTTATTGCATTAAGTATTCTTGTCTAGTTGGCGTAAAAAAATAAAAAAAAGTGTAAAATTTCAAAGATACACAACAATCTATCTGCATAGTATGAATTTTGCAATAATAGGTTAACAGCAATACAAGTAATAAAACTCGAGTGGTTGGTTTGGCTTGTTTGTTGGTTGCATTCGCTTTAGCAAATTAAATAAAATCGAACAATTTCTAGGTGACATTTGACCACACGCACCGAATTGTTGTTCTTGTTATTTTTGCTTTCTAGGCAAAATACAAAAAAATTTTTTTCAATTTCAGATGCTGTATTTTAGTTGTGATGCAAGTGGGCGTTTAACGAAACTTTGATTTGCATTTTATCTATTATATTTCGTAAAAAACCTTAAAATAGTTGTAGGGTATTTTAACTAAGTAAAAACATAAACAACAAAAGAAGCTGAAAATATATAGAAAAAATTAAAAGGCATTGTTTGATGACCTTGTAATTGCGCACACATACCATACATATTTTAAAATATAATACATTTTATACGGTGTGGATGTGTATATATTAAATAATAACAAAAAAACTTAACTAAAAGTGGCCCGTGTTATTAATTTCACTTCTCACATTTACAAAATCTAAAAGCAAAGAAAAACAAAAACAACATCAAGCAAAACATCTTTTTGCACTGGATATTTTAATGCAAAAGCCAAACGAGACGATGTACAAGATAAGTAATATATTAAAAATTAAAAATGTCTTATAAGAATAATACGTAAACAATCCATCACAAAACAAAAAGGCTGAGTAGAGAAAAAAAGAGAGTGAGTGATATAGCGAGAGTGCGTGACAGTTTACATTGTCATATTTTTTGTTATTGTTTATTATTAAATCAAAATTATTACAAAAGAAAAAAAAGCCGAGCAAAAGAATCTCAAATACTTCGAATATTATTTAATATATAAATTAGAATTAAGGCAATTTATTGAAAACGAAAATGAGTGTCTTTAATGATTTCCAACGTTTGTGGATGGAACGTTTTCCACAAAGCTCTCTATCTGATGCCTGGGAGCAAGATGTTCGTGCTAGTCTAGAACGTCACAAGTTAAAAATAGCAGAACTAACCAAAGAACTGGAACAGGAAACTTTATATGTTGAATATTTGGAACGTTTATTGTCCGATGTTGAGAAATATCGTGAATCTGGTGGTGATCCCACTTCACTTTTCGAAGCAGCTACAAATTCTGAATGTGCCAAATCATCAAATATTTCCGGAGATTCATCAGATGTGCAAGTGACAGAAGGAGAAAATGGTGAAGGTCATTCAACAGCGGATCGTAATTCTGTAAGTTGCATTTTTTTTATTTTTATGTACAACATTCAATTTTCTTTTTCTTGAAATGATGCAACAAAACTAAACTAATTTAGTTTTGTTTTTATAAAATGCAAACTTTCATTAAGTTGATGACTTAAAAATTTAGGTGTATATTTTTTAAAAGCGTTTTACCAGTAGTAAATTTTATTGTACTAAAATTTACTTTGTTTGACGTTATCTTTTTGGCAAATTGGAATTTTTGAATGCAATTTGCCTTTTTACTGAATTTATGGGTATTAATGACAACTTTTTGATAAAAGCAATGTAGCAAAATTAGAATTGTATCTACATTTCTTTTGTGTGATTTATTTGTGAAAAAAAAAAACGGCAAAAAATCCATTTGTTTTTGATTATTTAGTATATCTAAGGAACAATTTACAAAATTATTTAGCTGAAGTAAATCTGTAAGTATCTACTAATATTGGCCAAAAATTGAAATAGAAACGGAACAATTACAATGTGGTTAACCATTAATTATTTCAAGAAAAATTTAAATTTGTGTTTTGGTTATTTTAATTACATAGTTTCGTATGTATCCTATCCGTTTTGAAATATCTTTTCTATTTTATAAAATTCGTAAATTTTCTCCAGATGAATTGTACCAGGAATTTTTTTCCTAAAATTTTAGAGTTATGGCCGAGAAATTTGTTGTAAATATTTTTTTTAGATCTTCCCGAAATGTTCTATAATGGTTCCAATCCGGTGGTCAAATTGGGTTACAAAAAATGCAATATTATTTTGGAACTAATCATTCACCGGTTTTAGAGATAATTTTGGGCCATTATTTTACTGAAACTGTACTGAACTAAAATACTTTTTTCAGGATAAGATAACGTTCAATGGAGATTAATTTAAATTTTTCATCTAAATTTTTAACATTAGTAGGTATTATGAGACCAATCTTTATCACAGTATTACTAATTCATACCTTATGCGCCATTCTGCTTAACCATTTCTTTGTACATATTTTTGTCAAATATTGACCTATTATTCATTTAACATATTCTTTTGAATCGTAATTCTGTTTTGTCCCTTACTTCCGAATTTACACACCATTTTTGCACTATAAAAAGTTAACTTATCTTATGCTAATAATAATATCAGTGCTTGATGTAATTTTCAATAAAATAAGGATTCCAACGCACCGTTCCAAATAAAAAAAAAAAAAATTAATTGTTCTTAAAAAATTGCAATAGAAATTTTGGACCAAATAAAATACAAGATTCTTAATAAAAATACTCCTGGGAAGACTTTGCATAGATATATCAATTCTTTGTCCCATAGAATAGAAAAATTATTCTAAAAATATTTAGGACACATGAGACAATAGATAACTATTATAATATTCACAATTTTCTTATTTATCCTTGTCTTTAATTTTCAGTGTAGTATAAAGTAGTATAAAGTTTGATTCTGTACCTATTTTAATGACCAAGCTAATTTTCATAATTTGTCCATATCAGTAGATCCTTAAGATTTTACCTAATGCATTAATTTAGTTAATCTACTTTTTGATATAACAAACGAAAATTGAAAGTCGTTTGCAAAAAATATTATTTAAAAAATATGGCGTTTTATAAAAATTTTATGTCGTACCTATTTTAATGACCATATGTGTATATTTCGCATCAAGTATATAATTTAAAAAGTCTTTAAAAGTATGTATTTAATTGGAGTTGTGTAAAATTGAAATTATTATTAAAATAAAACGCATTTTCATTATGGTCTGAAAGCTTCTAATAATTACAAAATTAATTAATTGAGTTGGAAAAATTATAAGAAACCATTAACTATTACTATTAAAACAGTACATAAAACAAACTGCAATCAATATTTTCAATTATAAAAAACTTAACATATAACTAGTTTGTCTGCTAAATAATTGTACTTAAGAATTATAAACATTGTAAGGATTTTAAAATATAATTCCGTTGCAAATTTGCTTTTTGTATATGTAAATAAATGTGCAATAAGAAACTTTCTCCCTCTTCTAATATATATTTTTAAAAAACTAAATTCTTTAGACCTTTTAAAGGTCATTTACCCCAAACGATTGCATACAAGTAAAACTAACATTCTTTCTAAGTAGGACAATCATAAATAAGTTGGCAATAATATAAAAGAAAATTTAAATTTATTGTCAAACCAATTAAATATATTTTAATTTTAAAATTATTTTATACCTGCAATTAAAAAAGTAAAATGCTTTAAATTTCTTATAAACCGTTAAATTTAAATTATCTCAATAAAATATCTTCGTTATTTTTCTTACAAAATGTTATAGATTTTTAAACAATCAATCATATTGTTATCCTTAAAGTTTTTCAAATACATTGACACCAACCAAGCAAAGTAGTCTGAAATAGGATTTATAAAATAATAGTGTAAATATGAACAGTTTATTGATAACGCTCGATTTACATTCTTCTATACGTTATGGTTATAATACTATACATACTTATAACATTGATTTTTTCTTTTGCCCAACTTCAATTACCAGGCTTTCAGCACATTTTAAATGGACGGGATCTTATCAATATGAATTGAAATAACTAAAGACCGCATCATACATACAATGCACAATACAACATACAAATCAACATATACCCATTTTGCTGAATGGTGGTGTAGTATACTAAATTTATTTCTTCATTTGTTTCTTTGATAAGGGAATTAGTTATTTCTTGGTTATAAAAATATTTTCTATAAAACATACCCACTTTTTTATAATTTGTAAATGTTTTAAAAGGTCTAATATTCTTTATTTATCAGGAATTTGGGTTGATATTTTGAGTTTTGTTTGCAATGGGTACTGACAATTTTATAAAAAAAAAAAATAAATTGGACACACTTTCTCCATTCATGATACTCTTTTTTATACCCACCATCAAAAATGTTGCGGG
The DNA here is from genome assembly GCA_932274085.1 of Protocalliphora azurea. Taxonomy (NCBI): domain Eukaryota; kingdom Metazoa; phylum Arthropoda; class Insecta; order Diptera; family Calliphoridae; genus Protocalliphora; species Protocalliphora azurea. The sequence goes on along the minus strand of OW026523.1, from coordinate 134,726,044 downwards.
TTATATTTGTTTTGTCATTCCGTGTGCAACATGTCGAAATAATCGTCTAAGACCCCATAAAGTATATATATTTTGGGTCCTCGTGAAAATCTTTATTTTTATGGTACTTTTTGTACTATTTGGATTTTTTTTCATTTAAAAATTTTTAACTTTAAAAAACTAGTGCTTTTTTATGAAATTTGCTATTTTATTTTTGAAAATTGGTGAATTTTGTTTTTTGGAAATTTGATTATTTTTAATTAGCAGTTTTATTTTTTATTATTATTATTTTTTTGAAATTAGTACTTTTTAGATTTTTTCCATTTTTCAAAAAATTTGAAATTGGTACTTTTTAGAAATTTGGGTAATAAGCAAATTGTTATATTTTTAAGTTTGGTACTTTTTTATTGAACAATTATAATTTTTACAATTATAAATAGGTACTTATGAAAATGGGTACCTTTTTAAAAACTAATCCCTTTTTATGAAAATTTGTACCATTTTAAAACATAAAACATTTTGGAAATTGATTTTTTGTAATTAGTACTTGTTTTGAAAATTGGTCCTTATTTTGAATTTGAAACTTTTTAGAATTTTTGTCCTTTTTTCAAAAATTGGTACTCTTTGACAAAAATAGAAATTTAGTACTTTTTCACAAACTTGGAATTTTTTTTTTAAATTAGTACTTTTTTGTAAAATTGATTTTTTTAAGTTTGATACTTTTTTACTAATTTGAACAATTATAATTTTTCATTTATTAATAGGAACCTTTTTAAAAAGTACTTCATTTTTATGAAAATAGTTTTTTTTTCTACCATTGGATCTTTTTTGTAAACTGGAGTTTTAATTAGTACTTTTTTCGAAAATTGGCCTTTTTTGAAATTGGAATTTTTAGAAAATTACATATATATATATATATATATATATATATATATATATTTCAGCTAGTTATTGACATTTATTATATACATTATATATTTTTTAACTAATTATTAATAGCTTCAAAAACAAGTGCTAAATATGCACATAATACTACTTTTGAAGTGGTGAAAATTATGACTTTTTGGCCCCCGGTAAATATACTTGTTGGAGGGGGGTATAAAATCAAAAATTTCCATTTTTAAAACCCTTTCCTTTAAATTAAATTTAAAAAAATATTACACATATTTAGATTCTAAAACTTCTCACAAATAAATTCAAAGTCAATATTAACTTCATTTGTGATAAACTGTTATCACCTATTTGTGTGCATGTGTTTTTTTGTTTAACTATTTTTGTTGGTGTTAAAATAATTATAGAAGTGTATTAATAAAATTCGGTTTAGTCAAATATAATAATTCATTTGTCTAGATGTTATTTTTTAACTTTGTTGTTAATAGCAATTTCCATTCGTTGTTTATGAGAAGAGAACAACGATTATAAATTGGGGGAGGAGAAGGAGTAAGAATAGAAATTAACAGAAAACTAAAATGAAAAATAATAACAAGTGCGAGTACCGAACAACAATAATAGCAAAATTATATGTTAAAAAAAAATCAAAAAAATAAAATAATGAAATAAATAAAAAAAATAAAAAAACGAATGTTGTATATACAAATAATATATAAATTTTATCTTATCACAAATTTGGGTGTGTTAGTGTATTATTTTTTTATAAACTTGAACAATTATTGAGACTAGATGTGACTATTATAGAGGTACTTATTAACATATATAAACGTATTTTGGATTTTATTAAGAGCATAGTTACTCAAAAAATATGTTTGATATGCTCCCAATAAACTTACTCTTAATATGGTGCATTGGCTGACTGTCTGGCTGGTTGGCTCCTATATTTTGGTCATCAACTATACTACTAAAACTGTTATTAGAACAATGTTGTGTTTCTCTCTTGGTTGTTCCTTTTTGCATTTGAAATTGCACATTTCCTTGCTGCTTCTGTTTTATTTGTATGCGTATGCTCGCGCTCCTCGTTGTTGTCTATACTTTCTTTTATTTAATATTATTTTTTACATTTTCATTGCTGTTGTTGTTGCCGTATGTTATCTGCATTTTGTATTTTCCTCACACCAGCGCCACAACACAGAATCGAATATGAAAAAAATGTTCTCCAGTTCATATTTTTACTCTGACGGGTTAACCCGCATAATAAATACGTTTACAAAATAATAACTTTATAAGTTTTAAATATACAAATTACATATATACATATACATTAATATAGCTACTAGTGCAATAAAATAATTAATAAGAAAACTAATAAAAAATAAAAAGAAAATTATAAAACAATAATAAATATTTAATAGTTATTAAAACAAAAATAATAATAATCAAAACTAAACTAAATATTAAATTACAATCAAATAAAACACATTTTTTAACATTCGACGAATACATTCGTGTTAATAAAAACTTTGTTTAATAAAAGTGAATTTTAAAACTTTATAAAAGCTACAAAAATTAAAAAAAAAAAAAAAATATTGAACACATGAAATGTTAACCAACCATCTCATCATCAGGGTGGAGTAGTTTGTGTGTGTTTGTATTGACGTACATTCGAACTTATTCTCTTACATACACTCATACACACTTAAAGAAATTCAATTAAAGGCTGTTTATTGTTTTTCTCCAATTGCAATTTTTTATTAAATTTGTCTAAAATACAAACAATTTATGTTAAATAATATTTTTTGTTTTCAGTAATACCTAAAATAATTTAATACCAAATATGTTAATATTTATTAAAGTTTAAAGCTTTAATAAATTCATTAAAGATGAAAAATTCTATTTTGCTAAACAGAAATCCTAGTAAAATATAAACAAAGAAAAGCTATAATTTGTTGGGCCACAAAGAAACAGAATTACGAGTATTATGTTACTACATTCGTTTAAAATAGGTGGAGTAAATATATCCTTACATAGTGTTGTTGTTTCATACAGAGGAATGCAAAATAATAGCAGTACATTGAATGTGAGAATGAGGATATCAAACGGTTTAAATTTTTGTTTTCGTAATATAACCTAATTAGAAATTACATACTTTTTATACTTGAAGTATTACATGTTTAAAAAGATTAAAGTGATTGACTTTCGTTTAAAGAACCTAAAAAAGAAAAAAAAACTAAATCGAAGTGTTAGTGGTAATTTGATTGACTTGTTTCACCTCTAAGTGACCAAAACTAATTGCTTCATATGTTTTCGTCATAAAAATTTTGTTAATTATCTCAATTATTTGTTAATCTTTGTTATTTTGGCAGAGCAGTTTTTACGAACAGCAACTCTAAAAAATAATAGACAGGCATAAATCCTAACACGTTTGATTACTCCGGAAGTTATAAACAAATCCCTTGAGTGATTATTTATCATCATGCTGTCGCGATCGATAAACATTCAGAGAACAAAATTTAATAAATCTAACCCTTACCACTTTTTTTAATTTCACTAAAGATGTCATTCCGTCTATAATATTTTCAATTTATACCTTATTGGGTCCCAATAAATTATATATTCTGGATCAGAAAAACTATACCTGTCTGTAGTTTGAAATCAAAAAGATTTTGTACATCGTTATATCAGTGACGTTTCTAAGAATTTTGAAAATTAAAATTCATCAAAATTAATCCTTAAATATATTTTTGAAGCTCCCATGTAAGCTATGTACTTTATTGGAATATTTTGTGAAGAAAATACCAATGAAGAAAAAACCACGGATCGACATTAACGTTTTCAAAAAAGTATAAAATAAAAAGTAAAAACAAGTAAGAATGTTATATTCGTCTTGGCCGAATATATTTTACCCATCATCTTTGTGCTACTAAAATTTAAAATTTCAGTTTATATGGCGGTGGGTAAAAGCGTCTAGAAAGTACTTTATACATCTCTGTGAAATGCAAGAACAAAATATTTACATATATTTTTTTCAACCTAAAAAAAAGCTGCAAATTTTATGAAAACTGATTTTTTTTATTGGATGATTATTATATTATGATTATTTTGTGTTATTTAAAGAGGAACTCATAAAGAATAGGTATGATATTGCACTTGAATGTTCCTTATTTAAAAAAAAAACTTGGGGGCTTGAAATTGGAATCGTTAGAAGATGCGATTGAGATGTATGTTATTCATTTTCTGAAGACAACAATATTTAACTGTGCCCATAGGAGTTAGGAGTCATAGTTTAATTTTTTGGGTTTATTTCATTTTTAGTATTGCATTTTTTTTCTAAATAAAAAAGCTATCAAGTTAATATCTGGTCTATGTAAGAGTTCCCTAAGTCGGTTAACGAAGTGGCAGGTTAAATACTAGTAAAGTAATAAATATATGATTTCAGGTAAAAAAAGTTATTATTCAAGCCAAATATCATTTATTATCGAAACATTTATATTTAAATCGAATTATGTAAAAATTGCTAAGAAATTATTTACCCCACACTATTACATATTTTTTTTAATCAAAACTTGTAATATTTTTCTTTCAAAATCCCTACAAAAATTTAGAATTTCTGTTGTTCCTATAATATAATTTACTTTTGATTTTGATTTCACTAATGGTATAAATTTATATTGACAAAACACATTTTTTAATGAAAAGATAAGTATACAAAATTTCTTTAAATTTTTTTTTGGAATAATAAAATATTCTTCTAATTTTTCTGCTTGAACTATTAATACAAATTTAGATATCGAAGAAAAAATATGAACTGGAACTATGACGGACACTAATTATTTTTCTAGTATTTAAACTATAGCTTTGTCCGTCCACGTTGTCTTGTTTCCCTGGAATCTGGTTTCATCCCACTCAGAATCCCAAATTTTTAATTTTTGAAAAATTTGTATAACTCCTTCCAACTCACACTGTTAAAAGATCTGAAAAGTGGAGGACATAGTGGGATAAATTATATATCATCTCCAAAAAGTTTTGTCCGCCCACGTTGCCTAGTTTCCCTGGAATCTGGATTCATCCCACTCAGAATCCCAAATTTTAAATTTTTGAAAAATTTGTATAACTCCTTCCAACTCACACTGTTAAAGGATCTGAAAAGTGGAGGACATAATGGAATACCTTATCTGTCATCTCCAAAACGGTTTGTCCGTCCACGTTGCCTTGTTTCCCTGGAATCTGGATTCATCCCACTCAGAATCCCAAATTTGAAATTTTTGAAAAATTTGTATAACTCCTTCCAACTCACACTGTCAAAGGATCTGAAAAGTGGAGGACATATTGGGATACCTTATCTATCATCTCCAAAAAGTTTTGTCCGCCCACGTTGCCTTCTTTCCCTGGAATCTGGATTCATCCCACTCAGAATCCCAAATTTTGAATGATCGTGAAATTCATTTTTTAAAGCCAATTCTGATGAAGTTGCCTGAATTTAAGATATGTGAGTGTATTTCCTAATGGTAACGGTTTTCTGGACCCATTTGGTCCAAAAATGTGTTCCTAATTCCATTTTTATTGAATATATCAGTTTTTCCATGCTTGACAGAGCTATGTTAACGAGTTAACAGACCTCTGTTAACTAACGTGGTTTACGTCTGGGGTTATAAATTTTAAAATTTATCTTCACACACATTATTTAACCTATATATTTTCTGATTATTTTTCCCACTTTCAATATAAAACCCATATTATAGAAGAGGAATAATTAAGCCAAATTTCGTTCCTCTAGGTTGTCCCCTTCAAGCCTTATCATGCTTTCAACAGACAAAATTTCATGATGAACCAGAATATATGTATAATTCATAGGGTCTTAGAAGAATATTTCTACATGTTGCAAATGGAATGACAAACTTAACTCATCTTTTTGGATGTTGGTTATAAAAAAGTATAAAATAAAAGTAAAATTCGGAAAAGAATCTAATTTAGAAAAAAAGTATAATTAACAAAAGTACTAATTTTCGAAATAAGTTCCAATTAAAAAATGTGACAATTTAAAGAAAAAAGTGCATTTTAAAAAAGTAAGAAATATCTGAAAATACTTATTTCCAAAAAAAAAAAAAAAAATACAAATTTGGAAAAAGTATCAAATTTCAGAAAAAAAAAAATTGTACCAATTTTCGAAGAAATTTCAATTAAAAAATATTAAATTAAATAAGAATTATGTACTAGTTTTTAACAAAATATTAGATTTACGAAAATAGTACTATTTAAAAAATTTTACAAAATTCCAAAAAATATCAATTTTCCAAAAAAAAAAAACTAATTCAAATAATTTTTCTAAATTTAAAAAAGTTCTTAATTTCAAAAAATTATTAAATTTGCAAAAAGTATCAACTGAAAAAATTTAAAATTTTTTTAAAAATGCAACTAATTTTAAAATATGTACATAAATAGCTAATATAACAAAAAGTACTAACTTTTGAAATAAGTTCTAATTTTTAAAAAGACAGAAGAAACAAGTGCAATTTAAAAAAGGTACGAAACCTCTTAAAGTACAAATTTCAAAAAAAAGTACCAATTAAAAAAAATTATTTTCAAAAAATTCAAAATGCAAAATTCTTTTAATGAATCAAACAAATTAGAAATTTTAATTTTATTTTATAAATTTTATATACATACAGTGAAAGCTCTACTGAGGTACAGTTTCATGAGTGGACAGTTCCTTTGAGCGTACAATTTTGTTATCTTTAGAACCATATTAATGAAATCCTAACAAATCTCAATCCAATAAACGAATGACCGGTCGTGAATACGAAATGTGCAATTATTTTTTAGCAAAAAAGCTCCAATAAGTGGTGAATATTCTTGCGATTTAAAAGTAAACAAATAAATTAATTTTTATATAAGAATAGTGAAATAAATTAAATCCGTTTTAAAAAATTTTGAAGAACACTACATTATGGGCATGTAAAAAATTGAGGAATATACTACAGAAGACGAAATCATATTAAAGTAATGATATATGTATACAAGATTTTTTTTTTTGTTATTAAAAGTGACAAAAAACATTTTTTTGATTCGTTCTTGCTAACGGGCATATCCTTCTAACTGATCAAAATTTTGCTGACAGTAAGTGTCCACCTATGGAAGCTTTCACTGTATTTTATTTCCAAAATTATACTATTTTTCAAAAGTTCCAATTAAACATTAAAAATATACCAATTTTCAAATAAAAACCTATTTTTAAAATATATATCAATTCAAATATGTACAAGTTTTTGTAACTCCTGTGTCAATGTCTACACTTTTTCTGGAAATACTTTTTATAATATCCTAACATTTCTTTGTTATGAGATAAAACACAATCAAGACTAAGAATTTCCTAAAAACTCTTTGAACTGTAAAAATTATTTGGTCTTACATTTGGCAAAATATATGTATCAAAATATCTGTAATTTATCAATAGTACTATTAAAATCAATTTAAGAAACATTACAGTCTTACTACAGTGATGAATATATATCAGTACTCCCTCGAGTCATTTAATACTGTCAAATATTGATATTACACAATTCGAATTCAAAATTTTTAAATGAAAATATATTTTAAAGATATATAATTTTAGAAAACCTGTGTTTTTTTTTTTAATTTGATTTAGATTTACAATTGGTGTTCAGAAGTAATAATGAAATTGTAATGAACACTATCCCTGATTAATTAGGACAATTCGAATAAGATTATAGGGCAAACAAACTACATTATAGAAACATTTGAGTTCCGCAACTTTATAAAATTGTAAACGCTAAAATATGTGTACAATTATTATTAATGCTCTGTAAATCAAATTGAAGCGTAAATGTTCCGAATTTCAAAGAATGAATTATTTTTTAAGAAAACTAAAGCGAAGTGCTCGATTTTAAGGAATTGATCTTGGTCGACTTTTTCTCCGTAAATTTGTTTCAATAACGGGGCCAGCTTTTATTAAGATCTTCATATTTTAATATTTAACCTGAATAAAATCACTTAAAGATTTGGTATCATGCTTAATCCTTCGTTCTAGAATTTATTAAATTTAACTTAAATAAATTTCTCTCAAATAAATCCTCCTTGTTATGAATTGCATTTAAATAAAATTCCATTTGCCTTTAATTGAATTTTTCAAAGTGGTATTTGTCATTTGAGTGTGTGTGTATGTGTATATATAATTTTAGTGTTTTATAGGAGCAGTTCAATTGGAATAACATAATTTATTATCCCCAGAATACCAACTTTACCAAACAACATATCTCTAATACCACTCTAACAGAGTGGCTAAAAAGACAAAAACAAGACATATTCCAACAATTTGTTGTCAAATCAAGAAATGTCGTCGTTTAAGGAAAAATTTAAGCTGTGGCGCGGGGTAAAGTCTAAATGAAATAATACAACATAAAACATTTTATTTCATTATTAAATTTTTTTGCTATCATTTTATTTTTCTATACAATATTTTTCATACATAAGTAATAGTGGTGGTACTCAAGTACTCGACGTTCGTATATTAGACCAACCAACCAACCGACCAAACAGCCACGATATTATAGTGATAAAGAGAAGAGACGATTTGTGGCCCGTTTGTTTTTGAGTATTAGTTATTTGTTTTTTTATTTATTATTTATTTCCATTTCATTCATTTTGTAAGAAAATTTTGTTTAGTTTAATGTATGTATGAGTCATATCAAAAAAAAAAAAAAAATCGAAATGTTTTCCAGACAAATGCAATTTCTTTAACCCTTCTTCATTGACAACTTAGACCTGGGTTTCAATCATGATTACATGAGCTGATGATGTGTTCCAGAGTAGTAGTTGTTAATTAACTTTATTTTTTATTTTCAATTAAGTTTAAGAAATAAAAAACAATTGACTTGATTCGTATTTTTTTTTTATAATATTGTGCTCGTTGTTGTATATGTAAATATGAATAATATTTATTGTTAACATGTTCTTCTAATGGGTCAATGGTTTATACGGTTGAATGCTCAACGCTGTTCTTCTGTTGCATTTACTAGTGTGGTTTTTATACTAAATAGATTGTGTTGTTAAAACACAAGAAAAGTGCAAAATATGATTTTTTAATTTATAAATTTTATATGTTTAAAGAGCTTTAAAACTATGTATTTGTAAAATATGAAATATAAATTAATAACTTTTTTCAAAAATTTCTTTAGCTGTAAACAAAAGCAACAGGGAAAACCGTAAGACTTTTTTAAACCAATATATATGTTACGGACTTTATTCCTTCAAAGATCATAAACAGCCGAGATATGAGCGGAAACCGATTTTGTTTTCCATTTCATTGTTTATACAGCTATGCGCCGAAAACGTTTATCGCCGGCGGTTGTCGGCTAAAACTCTTTGAAAAAGTTAACATTTTAGAAAAAAGAACTAATTTCCAAAAAAGAACCTGTAATAGCTATTTTTCAAAAAAAAAAAAAAAAAAAAATATACTACCAAAGTACAACACTTGAAAAAAGTACCAACCTTCACAAAAAATTTAAGTTTTCAAAATAAGACTGATTTTTACAAAAATAACCATATTAAAAAAGTAGTCAAAAATTAACAATTTTCAAAAAAATGCACTAATTTTCAATGCAGTTCTATAAAAACCAATATTCCAACTTTAAAAATAAAAAAGTACCATGTTCTAAGTTAAAAATAAAAAATATCAAATTTTCAAAAGAAAAAATTTGAAAAAATTACAAATTTCCATAAAAAGTACCTGTATTAAAAAAGTACTAATTAAAAAAAGTACATACCAATAAAAAATATTTTTTCAGAAAAGTACCGATATGGAAATATTACTAAGATTGAGAAAAAATGCAAGTTTTCAAAAAAGGCTCTAATTTTCAAGAAAACTTAATACTATATGTTCCAATATTAAAAATAAAAAAGTACCAATTTAAAAAAAAAACTATTTTTTATTCAAAAAAAAAATACTAATTTTCAAAAAAAAGTTTCAATTTAAAAAGATAAGAAATATTACTTTTTTTTAATAGCGGTTTTTAGAAAAAAAAATTTTTAAATATCAATATGAATAAATTTTCCAAAAAGGTGCTATTTTTTAAAATATACATGTTTTCAAAAAAAGTAGAAATTTTCTAGAAAGTCATCCCCAGGACTAGTTCTATATACCCATTCTATGGAACGAGTGCTTTTTGGAAAATGTGAAGGTATATTTTCAAAACAGAAACTATTTAATATATATATTTGTATTCAAAAAAGTAGAAATGATATTACGATTATTAAAGAATCTGAAGTGGTTCTGAGTAATGATTTTTTTTAAGTAATAAAAATGGCAATATTAAAAAATATATATTATATATATAAGGTGAGACTAAAATCATGGGCATATAAAATTCGGCACAGCTATACCTGACTCTAACTTGTTTTTAATTTTAATTAGAAAAGGCTCAAATAAAAAATATTTGGTATATCATTTAAATTCCACATTGTTTGTGTGCATGTAATATTAAAATTCAATTGAATGTTTTATTTATTATTTTTACAAGTAATTTACATTTTTAAAATATACATTCAGTTTTAAAATTCATATTTAAATTCAGTTTGAAGTTATTTTAAGAAAACTGTTTAAAAGTAGAATAGTTTAATTTTTTACATCAAAATGATTTCAAATCTTACGCAAATAAATATTAAAGTTTATTTCCAAATTATTTTAAAACGTAAAAACACTTATTAATTTCAAATTACATTATTAAAGGGTCTGTGTGAAACAATAGAAAGATTATTCGTTAGTAAATTTTTGATTGATATGAGGTGAATGAAATTGTAATGTACATAAACAGATAAAAATTTACGACATTTAAAAAAAATTTTTAATAACAACAAATATTTAGAAAATATTCCTTATTTATTTATTGATTATTAAATGTACATTTCAAATAAAACATTTTATATTTTTTCAATCTCATTCTCTATTTATATGTGTTTGCACAATTATTTTAATTTTTTTATAACAAAAATTAAATTTGTCAATATTTTACAGTTTTCATTTCACACAGCAGAAGAAAGATTTTTCTCACTATAGAATAAAATATTTTCCATAGAATTTTTCTACCGTTTCATACTCGCCCAAAGTATATAATAAATTTAAAATCGTTTTAAAATTGTTTCAAATCAAAATGTTTGTTGGTATAGATAGTTTCTTAGCGAATGCCATTTACAATACTCATGACTAGTAATTACAATTATTTTTCTAAATATATCAATGATTTTTTCACTAAACCACAAATACATACATATGCATATGTATATATAATATTTAATTAAATATATAAAAAAGTTTCTGATTTATTTGTAATATGTCATTCAATGGGAAAATTGTTATAACTACAATTAAATTTTTGCAGGACAATCAAGTATATTTATTATTATTATTATATTATAAATAGTAAAAAAAAATAATTTTTATTCTTTTATTTACAGAAATCAAGCTTGAATTTAAGAGAATCTAAAAATGGAAATAAAGAACAACAAACTAATAGATTGTCATTGAATACCGATAATAAATATGCGACAGCCGTTACAACCACGAACACCAGTACAACAACATCGAGTCAATATGGCAATAAATCGAGTGCGACAAAAAATAATCTCCCAAACACAGCAGCTTCTTCCAACACCACTACCGCTACAGAGGAAAGAATTAGCGAAAAAGAAGACAAAGATGCAGGCACAGAAAAGGATAAACGTAACAGTGATAAGAATGGCGCTTTACATCAGTGCATTAGCGAATTGGCTGCATCCATAGCATCCAATGAAGATAATTCCGATAATGGTCAGAGTACAAAATCATCTATACCCGAAAGACCACCCAAATCGTCGACATCACATTTTGTTACTGTTATCGAAGTAAAAGAAAGTAAAACAGAACAATGTAATAATTCGTCTGTGTCATTAGAACAAAATCCAGATAATTCTGGAGGTGAAAATATGGTGACGCCTTCCACATTTAGTAGTTTTGAAAGAAAACCTACAGCACCACCTTTGTCACCATCATTGGCATCACCTTCACTTACGGCTTCTTCACATGCTCTATTAGAGGCAAAGAAAAAAATGCCACCCAGGTTAGAATTTAAACTGTAAAAGTGTTACAAATTTCTTTTCAAATATATTTTTTATTTGCTCTCTTACAGACCCCCACCCAAAAATATACGGCGTGTTGAACCTCCCACTATACCTAGTACCATACTTTCATCTTCTCCCAAACGTGATACACCATTCGCTGGTAGTACCATTCCTTTGCCATCTAGCTCTGGTAGCTTATCGTCCTCCGAAAGTCCGGCAAATTCTTTGGAACGCAACATTAAACCATCGGATATCTTACGTCAAAAATCATCGGAATCTATAGAGGGAAAAACATTTCCTCAAAATCGCAAAACCACACCAGAAATGAATAAATTTATAAATAATTCTGAGTTTTTAGAAGAACTGGGTCATAAAATTGTCAATAAAACAGAAAGTATGGAGAAAGCTAAGCGAACTGACCTCAATTATACACACAGCCCAACTGGAAGCTTGGGTCGCGCACAGCAAGCACCTCCGGCAAGTGGTGCAAGTGCATCAAATCGTTCACAACCAAGGCCAGCAGCTGTCAATCCCATGACTGGCTCTTCGCCAACTAGCAGTTTAAGTAAAAATGTCAAACTCACAGCTGCTGATAGTTCATCAACTGGTAGTTTAGATAAAAAGTCAAGAACATCCCTACAACCGGTTGATGCTGAAATTGTTGGACGTACAATAGGCTCCAAAGAGTCTTTATCTTCACAAGGCATATCGGAAATTGTATGTTTATTTCATTTTATTTCATTTAAATACTTCTTTTTTTATTTATTTAATTTTAGATCAAAAGCTATGAATCAGTTTCTTCTTTAAGTTCAGACAGTGCTAGAGCCAATCAAATGGCTGATAACGAACAGGAACACTTGTATGACACAGTGCCGCTAGACAATGGTGATGATGAATATGTCTATATTAAACCCGGCCGCACAGGCTCTTCTTCTAGTCGTGACGATTTGTCAACACCCGGCAGTATCATACCCATGAGCTCGCATGGTCATTTAAGTAGTCAAACTAGCGTTACAGATCCCGAATCTCCAGGACGCTCTTCGAATTATGCCAACATCAATTATTTTATACAGTAAATGATGAAGAACATTTTGTTTATTGTTTACTTTATTTGATTTTTTTTTATTTATTTATTTTTTTTTCTTTTAGGAAAAATAATGAAACACGTTCTAGTTCTGTGGACAGCGATGGAGAGTATGAAAGTGGTATGCCTATAATGCGTACTATATCACAAGATGATCATAATATACAAACACCGGGAGCATTAAGAAAGGTAAGATTTTATGACCATAACTTTTAATAGCCATTAATTAATTAGTAAAAAAGGAACTAATTAGGGAAATTTGATGAGTTTTTCTTTTTTTAACAATTACACAAGTGAAAATAACAAAAAATTAAAAAAAAAGCTTGCAAGCCGGTTTCAGATTAGTTAGACTTATAATATCGAATTTTTCCATATTCTTATTTTTTTTATTGCTTTTATTTATTTTCGAAATTAAAGGCTCGTAATGTATGAATACGGCTTTCACAAAAGGCTACGATTTTTAAATGTTTGATTTTTTGAGCAAAAATAACTCTTATTTTAGTAGTTTTATTTTTTCGAGCTGAAATAATTTTGTGATATTTTCCGATTTTTTTTTTCTTTTTATTTAATGTTAGCAATTTTTCCCATTTTATCCATTTTATTTTTTAAATTTTTGCGATTTCTTTTTAGTTTTGACGATTTCTTTATTTTTGCAAAATAAAAATCACTGAGATCTGATTTGTTTTATTGTGTAAAACACAAAAAATCGTCAAAATAAAAATAAAATCGTCAAAATAAAAAATCGCCAACATCGCAATAACGAAAAAATTATTTTGTATTTTTTTTTTTTTTTTTTGTGATTGTTCCGTTTTGCCTCTTTTATTTTAGCGATTTTTTAAATTTTGGTGTTTTCTTCATATTTGCAAAATAAAAATCTCCGCCCGAAAAAATAAAAATCATAAAATAACTTATTTTTTTTTTAGAATATAAAAGTCAAAATTTTGCTATCCTTTCACTTTTATGATAAAATTCATCTGTTACGGTCCCTGTATTAAATTTATATATTTTTTTTAAAGAAATAGCGAAACGAAAATAAAATCTTCAAATTTAAAAACATCGAATTTTTGAGATTTTTCAACTTTGTCCACTTTTTTTAATTTCTCCAGTTTTTCTTATATTTAAGCGATTTTTTTTGTAATTTTGGCGATATCCTCATTTTTGCAAAATAAAAATCACAAAAGCTTTATTTATTACATTACAATTTTCGATTTTTTTTAATTGGATGATTTTTATTACTTCCATTTTAAATTTTAAAAATTTTGACCCTTGGTTACCGATTTATATAAAATTTGGAGCATGTGTAGAGGAGGATACAAAGGCATGTAAAATGAATTTTTCTCATTTTTATTTTGAGAACTGTGGCAACTCTATATCTTTAACATAATTATTTAAATGGCCATAACTTTTGTTATATAAAAGTATAAAAATGATTTTTTTTTTCAGTGAATTTATGAAAGCTTGTATTTTAAGATCATATAAAAATTTTGAAAATATTTTTATTAACATATTTTTTTGTAAGAATTTTCTTTAGTGTATCTAAAAATGACCATTTAATTTTTTTATACATTTTTTTTTTTTTTTTTTTTTTTTTGGTAGAAAGCCTTATCGGTTCACTTGCTACAAAGAAAATTTCAGAGAGGTCAAAATTTTTAAATTTAAAGTGGAATTACTCAATTCAAAATATTTAAAAATTAGATTTTTTGAAACTATTTTTTTTTTTCGAAAAAATATTTTTTAATATTTTGCAATTTAAAAATTATAAATTTTTTAACTGGATGGTTTTGTGAAGTTCGACATATTTTTTAATCATATAGTTTTTTTATAATAATTTCTTGACAACAAAATCTAAACTAAACTTGCAAACTTTTGCCGTTATAACAAATTATCTAAATAACATTCAATAATGGTTTTTAATAAACAATGAATATTTAAATATAATAATTTAGAAATAAAAACTTAAATTAATTTTAACATAACTAACCGTATTATTTTCTTTTTTTAATTTTTTATTTTGTTTTTCTAATATTTTGAAAATCATACATACCTGAATGAAAACAGAATCTAGTTTCAGCAATACTTGTGAGTACCAACTTGTCATCAAACAATTTAGTAATAAAATAAACAAACAATACATTTAACTATTTTGTTTTGCTTAGTCCTGGTTTAAATTCTTTGCCTCTTTTCTTTATGTAAAAAAAATGGTACTGGTGTTTGTTTTTGAAAAAGTTATATAAATTTAAAATTATGTGTGTGCGTCTGACTAACTACTCATCTCAAAATAATTACATCACTTAGAAAAATCTTTCAATTCTTGATTTATATACATACTAAACATAATCGAAATTTTTAAATTGCCCTGAAATTTCTAATACTTCAATATTTCTAGGTTTCTGGTAGTCAGCGTGGTAATAAGATACGTTCTATATTGAGCACAATCATACAAAGTGAAACAATTTATGTGGCCTGTTTAAATACCATGATACAAGTAAGTTTTTCTTTTTTTTTTTTTTTTTTTTTTAATCAAAATCTTAATTTAAAAAAATATATTTGTTTGCCTAGTACAAAAAAGCCATACATGCTACATTGGGCACTTCACAGCCCGTCATTAAGGAGGATGAGGAGAATACAATATTTTTTAAGATCGATGAGCTATACGATGCACACTCTTTGTTTTTAAGTGATTTAAAGTCTTTGGTAGCTCATGAGGGTGGCGATGTGCTTATTGGTGAAACATTTAAACGTCTAGCGGAAATGTTTGACCTATACAGTGCATTTCTACACAACTATAATCAGGCCATAGAGACGGTGAAGAAATGCAGTGCCAATAATCCGCAATTCAAGAAGATTGTTTCCACAATTGTCTTGAACTTGCAGACTGAGCAATCGCTTACCCTCGAAGATCTACTGCACAAGCCGGTTGCACGTGTACAAATCAATGCTTTGGTATTTAATGATCTTCTCGATTGTACGCCTCAAAATCATCCGGATCATCATCCTTTGAAACAGGCTCACGATACTATACATCGTTTCCTCAAGCAATTCAATGTGGTCAATCAAAAGCTGCCCACAGAATCCAACAGAAACTTGCGTCGCATGGTAAAGAATTCTTTTATCGTAGAATTGGTCGATGGTCATCGTAAATTGCGCCATTTGTTTTTGTTCAATGATGTTATTGCATGTGCCAAATACAAGGCTTCGGGCCGTGATCGTATAGATTATGAATTGAAATGGTTTATTCCCTTAAAAGATGTAGCCGTTTTTGAGGAATCCGATGCTAGTGCAGAACTTAAAGAATCTAGTCCAGCCAATATATTGCAGCTAAAAACACAAGCCTGTACCGTACGTGATCAATTGTTAATGGAGGAGAAAGATGATAAATCGCGTAAACCGAATGGTTTAAGAGGTGGAGAAAAATATCGTCGAAAATTGGCTGATTTAGAGTCACAATTAGTGTTGGCTTCTCCCAATCTAGTGTTTCGCATAGCCAACAAGGCAACCAATAAAACAGTTACCTTCTTTTTGAGTTCCGATTATGAGCGTACTCACTGGATTGATTCCATATTGAGTTTACAGGTAAGTTTCATAAAATTCCTTAATAAATTAGATATCAATTTAATGCTAATCATGCTTTTAGCAACAATGTAATATTCCGGGCACTAGTACTATAAATGCTCTTGAAATTCATGCCTTTATAGTGGCCATGCAAAAGAGCATGAAAACCGAAATGGGTTCATATCTAATGCGTAATACTAACGACGAAAGTCTATTAGTGGGAGATCTACATATGACTGTGCATAATCTTAGTGGTCTAGACCAACTGGCGGATTTGTATATTTCCATAGAAGTGGATTCATATGGTCATTATTTCCGTAAAGCTGCCACCAAAATGATTTGTCGTTCCATGAATCCCATATGGAATGAAAGCTTTGTAGTAGAACTGGAGGGTAGTCAAAATGTGCGCATACTATTGTATGCTCTACAAGAACGACCAATTCTAAAAGCTAAACATGTATTAAAGGTACGTTTTTTTGGCGGAATTTTTATAACAAACTTTTTGACAATTGTATATTCTTTATATAGTTAAGTCGCCATTGGTTGAAGGAATCACCACAAGCTCGTGTTCTTAAATTGGGTGATAATTTAATTTTAAATACCACTTTACATTTTGTACCTGGCGAAGTGACATTACGGCGAGTACCTACCTCGAAACCGGGAGCTTTATTTGGTGCCAAAATGCAACAAGTTTTAAAGTAATTTTGAAGTGTTTTAACTAAATTTGTGCAATATTTAAATACTTTCCCTCTTTTAGACGTGAAAAACGTGACATTCCATTTATAATAAGTGCCTGCATACGAGAAGTGGAAAAACGTGGCATGTCTGAAGTGGGCATTTATCGTGTCAGTGGTTCAGCATCTGATTTGGCTAAACTAAAGAAATCTTTTGAAACTAGTAAGTATTAATTGTTTGTTATTGATTTCTTTATGATTCTCTTTGAATTTTATTTTCATTTAAAATAGATGCCTATGAAGCTGAACAATTGCTTAAAGATGTTGATATTCACTCTGTTACTGGCATTTTAAAATCATATTTACGTGAATTACCCGAAGCCTTGTTCACCGATGTATTATATCCAAAATTCTTTGAAACCTTTAGTCGTTTTAGCAACAACAATGAAGCCGAACGTATTAATGAACTTTTACAAGTATTTGAAGAATTGCCACAAGCGAACAAAGCTTCAATTAATCTTATTTTAGATCATTTAATAAGGTAAGTTTTTTATTTTTTTATTTTATTTCTTAAAGCAATCAAATCTTATTTCAAGGTGAAAGTAATTTATTTTAGTCATATACTAAAAGAGATATAAAAAGAACCGTGTTTAATTTCAAGAAATTTGAATTATTTTAAAAAGAAAATAAATAGCAATCAAAATTTTTTAACTGTTTTCGGAACTAATTAAAATAATTTTTAAAGTGTTCTGGAAAAGAGTCGTTCTATTTTGTAATTATCCTTAAGAATCTCCTCTGAACGTGAATTATATTTGAATTTAGTTTTTCCTATAATAAAATTATTCTTATTGAAAGCAGAGGCCAATTTAAGAGATAGATTTGTCATTCATGTTTAAACGGTTTCCATTTTTACCTATTTTTATAATTTTGTGATGTTAGCTGTTTTTGTTTTAATTAGATAAATGCACAAATTCATTTTCTTTAATTTTTTATTTGATTGTTATTTTCTAATATTTCTTATATTGAAAAATAGTATGTAACTATTATAAAACACAAAAAATTGCCAAAATGAAAATTCGTTTTGGGAATTTTTTCGTTGTGGTGTTTTTTTCGTTTTGGCGATTTTTTTTCATTTGGGCGTTTTATTCATTTTGATGGAAAATGGATAAAATCTAAAATGGTGGTTTTATTCGTTTTGGGGATTTTTTATTTCAGTTTTTTTTTTTTGGCAGAAAATGGAAAAAGTTAAATTGGCGGTTTCATTAGTTTTGGCGATTTTTTTTATGTTTTTTCGTTTTGGTGATTTTTTCATTTTAGCGTTTTTTTCATTTTAGCAGAAAACGGAAAAAGCTAAAATTGCGGTTTTATTAATTTTAGCAAGTTTTTTTCCGTTTTGACGATTTTTTTCATTTCGACATAAAATGACGGTTTATTCGTTTTGGTGTATTTTTTTTACTATTTTTTTATTATTAATTATTTATTTATTATTTTTTTATTTTGGCTTTTTTTTTTTTTTTTTTTTTTTTTTGTTTACAAAACTATTTTTCAATATAAGAAAAATCAGAAGATAACTTTTAACTTTTAAAAATCCCCAAAATTTAAAAAATCGCCAAAACGAACAGGAAACGTCATTCGTTTTTTCATTTAGGCTTTTTTTCTTACAATACTATTTTTCAATATAAGAAAAATCAGAAAATAACTTTTATATTACTTAGAAAATAAAATTCACACAATAACTTTTATTTCTCTACTCGAAAAAATTAAAAAAACAGCATTTTATAAATGTCGTGTTCATGTCCATGAATCTGATAAATTTGAATCAGTTTCCTGACATCTTGTAATTTTTTTTTTCTTTTTTGTTTAAATATTCAAAAAAGTTATTTTCAGTCGAATTTTGTTGGCTTTAGGAATTTACATAAGATTACAAATAACTTCTATGAAATTAAAAGTCACTTCATTATCATACTTTACAACTGCAATATAATCTAAAAAGCAAAATAATTTTATTACAAACATTTCAAAACATTCTTCATCACAGAGTGCACAACAGAGAAGTCGATAATAAAATGTCTCTGCACAATCTAGCCATGGTATTTGGACCCACTTTATTACGGCCGGGAGCAACGCAAACAAAACAAAAAGATTTGCTGGCATCTGGAACAGTTGATGTGATGGCTCAAGCCGGTATACTCTATTGTTTTCTACAGGCTCGTATGCAACATGAAAAGGAAGCCGGAAATATTTAAAATGTTTACAACATACATATAGTGTAGTAGTGTAAGACTGTTCAACATCACTCCTCTAAAGTCACAGAACTAATCAAGCGCATGCTATTGATAATGATGTGATGACTGATTGGTAACATTAGGGAAGAGTGTATGGTTATTGGGTCATATTTTGTTTTATTAATAAAAAAATAATATAATTATTCCATAGCTCAAGTAATTCTAACAGGTTAATAGTTATACAAAATACGATATTTTTATATATATACACACTTACATATACATACTACATATATTAATTATATAGTACATATATATTTTATGCATTTTATGTAAATATAACTAACACATACAACATACATTTATACATTTAAATTAACAAATCTAATCATCAACATTTTGAATGATGATGATAATGTTTTGTTTAGTTTAAGTATTAATCAACAAAAGCAAAGAAACATTAACTTTAGTGCTTTTCAAACTGATTCCTTCTATAAAAGCTAATCAAAAATTTACAAAAACAGAAAATTGATTTAATTAAGATAAAGAAATCTTAACAAAAATAATTTGGTAGTAAAGAAAAAACAAAAAATTAACAAATTAAATATTGTAGTTTCCTGCTTTATTTCCTCAACTTGCAAGGTTTAATTCAAAGAAACTTATTACAATGTATTACTACCGCTCTTTTAATTATATTATATTCTACTATTATATAAATATTATAAAATTTAATTATTATTATTAAAAAATATTGTTAGTATTACATACTTCTTTAATATACTGCTAAAATGATTTATGGTAGAGACATAAATCAATACTCGTTCGTTTGTCTTGTATGTATTTTATTTCATCTCAAAACTTAATTATTACAAACAAATTATTATTGCATACAGAAAAAATAAAATAAAAAAAATATAATAACACTATTGCAAATTAAAAAAAAAAAAACTAAAGTATGATATATTCTTTAAACTACAATACTATTATCAAACAACTTTAAATTTATGCAAAAATTAAAAAAAAAACAGCAACAGGATGATAAAATACATACAAACACCCACATTTATTTAAAAAAATATTAAAAATAAAATTAATAAGAGCAATAATTGAAGAATGGTTGAAAAAAGAACATAAATACGAAAAGATAAGAAAATAATAAAGAAAAATTGTATAAACATTTGTAAAATGATATACCTTATTAAAAAAAAAAAAAAAAACGTGAGTAATATTTATTGAATGGATTTATAGATTTTGCTTAAAAATATTTCCAAATAGTTCCGCTTTGGTATACTTATATATAACGATTTGACAGATAAGTTTAAAATGTTGTATTGCTAAGGTTGTTTTCAATTATAAAAAATAAGTCATTAAAAAGCGTAACATACATGCTTATACTCTTAACCTTTTGGCCATCAACTGAGGGATTTTGCTAACTTTGTTCCCTATAATGATCTCTATTCTTCCAAATCATAAACTGTTGAGTTAAGGACGAAAAACTATGAAAACTTTGCACCATAGTTTTGTTATGTGCTGATATTTGTAACGCTCAGAAAAAATCTTTGGATTTCCATTTTAATGTTCGACTCAGAATATCTTTCTGAGTCGATTTAACGATGTTCGACCGGCTGGTTGACATACTGTCCATGTGAATTTTGTGCGCAAAGTACAGGATTGGAAGATAATTTGGTATACACTGGTGCATATTCCTATAAACGCATTTAAAATATTTGTTTTTCTTTGAGGTATATTAGTTTATATTAACCAAAAACAATGTTGTGTTGTTACAATAACTCGCGATATAACGGTACTTGTTTGTTGTATTCTTTAATTTAGCAATCAGAACATATTGGTGATCATTTCAGTGGAATATTCCTATAAACGCAGATGAGAAAAATTTGTCAAAAAAATATATATAAATATATAAATATATATATATATTCACTTAAGGTAAGTTTCTGATGACAACATATTCAATTAAATTCAATTTTTTCGTGACTAAGGATATTCTAACAGAGAAATTGGACGAAAAAATTTGCGAAAAGATGGTAACATAAAATGGAAGAAACCAAAATGTAAGTAAGTCAATGTTAAAACAGCATCATAAGGAAAGTCGTTTAAAATTTGCGGGCAATTATATGAAATGGACAGATGAGTGGAATAAAGTAATCTCTTCTGATGAAAACAAATTCAATTTGGACGGCCCGATTCATATTCTTGCTATTGGCATGATTTGAAATCGAACGAAATTCGTATTTCGAAACGCAATTTCGGTGGAGGCAGTGTTATGGTTTGGGCAGCCTTCTCTACCGCAGGAAAATCAAAAATATGTTTTGTTTCAACTAAAAAGAACAATATAATTTATAATAAACTGTTCGAAGATGCTCTTCTCTCATTTATGGATGAAAAAATGGATGAAGATTCTATATTCCAACAGGATAACGCTGCAATCTATGTCTCGAATCAATCTAAATAATGGTTTAATGAACATAGTATTGCACTATTGTACTGGACGGCTTGCAGTCTGGATTTAAATAAAATGGAGAATCTTTAGGGGTACATAGGCCGTAAAGTTTATACAAGAAATACACAGAATGAAACTATAATGACAACAACGGAGTTAAAACAAAAAATTAAGCAAGTCTGAGAAGAAATTGACAGTGATTTTCTGCAAAAATTTGTCGAATCAATACCAGATCGACTTTTTGAAGTTATTCAAAATAAAGATTCATCAACACATTATTAATAATGCTTAATTGGTTTATAATTTTAAGTGCGTATATAGGAAATTAAACTACTAAAACAACAATGGAAAAATTTAATGTACATTTTAAGTTTTTTTGTTGTTATTTTTTTAAGCGAAGTCAGTAAATAATTTAAAAAATTAATTTGTAGCACTTTAATTATTTTTTAGTCCCACTTATGGTAAGTTGATTACAAAAATGAATATGTACCAGTGTATATGATTTTTTTTCGACACAAGGACCAATCAGATTGAAACTGATTATGATCGGTCTATTATTATTCGCCATAAAAATGTCCTCCCGAAATAGGGATATAACGATCATAAATGCCTTAAATGTAGCAATATTTTAATGAAATTTGGTACAAATAACGTTTATATAAGTATAAATTTTTGAGTCAATTTTCATGAAGATCGGATCCATAATTTACCATAGCTCCCATATAAATCCCTCTTCCAAAAATCACTAACGTATATAAATCCTATACAAATATTAGTATTAAGTTAATATTTGACAAATAAGTTTTATATAAGTAGAAACCACATAGACAAATTTTATGAGAAGAGTTCCATAGACTCCCATATATGGTCCACTTTCGAGAATCACCCCAAAAGTGCATAAATGTCATACAAATGTTAGTATCTATATACGTATGTTTTATAGAAATCCAGAAATCATGAAAGCAATCTGATAATGCTCTTCATGATGATAACAGCGTCATGAGAGCGCTCTGATATAGTGCTATCAGAACGCCACAAATGATAACCCTGTCCGACGGTCATATGATGGTTGTTTATAGTGCTATGATGTTGATAATTATAGCGCTTTTATAATGTTCTCATGGTGGTTGTTATAGCGCTATCAAAACGCCGCAAATGATAATCCTGTTTGACGGCCTTGTGGTGGTTTTTTACAATGTTCTCTTGATGGTTTGAATAGTACTTTAAAAGTTTATTTTAAAAAAGCAAAAAATACTTTATTATTAAAAAATATATTTAAATATAAATTTTATAAAATATAAATAAATAGGAGAGGTTGGGGTAAAGTGGAGCATACTTTAATCTAACTTCAATAAAATACCAACCAATAATCGCTTGAACCCTGCCATGGATCTGTATATGGAATGGATTATTATCTAATGTTTTGCATAAAAATAATAAGATTAATTTGCCTTTTAATATTGTTTTCCGGCGTTTTTTTTCAAATCAGCTATTTTTGGATAAAATAGAAAATGTTGGGGCAAAGTAGGACATAATAAAAATAGCAATTTTAAGTTTATTTAGTGTTTATTAAATATTTTAAATGACTTTTGGGTTTACGAGACCACTTGAATATCAAAATTCAAAATGTGATAAAAACAGATAAGTGATGAAAATTATAGAAAATAATACAATATTTTTAAAAATAGCAAGTTGTTTCTCGTATTTGGAATAGTCTACTCAAAGGCGTAATATATTGCTATAATATTCGCACATTTTACATGCACAGATAATTTGCATGAGTTTTATCTTACTTACAGCTACACAATTTCCGTGATTTTTAAATCCACATTTTTTTCCTTTAATAAGCTAACGTAATAGTAAAAGTTGATTCTAGGCACTTTTAGTCTTATCGCTATGGCGTTTGCTGAGTTATTTCCAATTTTCATATATTCATACTATAATACCCGACTTTCTCCTATATATTAATAAATAAATTTATATTGTTTAAAATGAAATGAAAAATTAATGTACAATGTTCAAAAATGATTATTAGAAACATGATATTTAGGAGCGCCCAGAAGATCTATGATTTACTGTGGCGAACCATCGACTTGTTTTTGTTAGCACTGTCCCTTCAATCTCTAAATACCAAAACTTATAATAAGAAAAGTAGTT
Source organism: Protocalliphora azurea (assembly GCA_932274085.1). Classification (NCBI taxonomy): domain Eukaryota; kingdom Metazoa; phylum Arthropoda; class Insecta; order Diptera; family Calliphoridae; genus Protocalliphora; species Protocalliphora azurea. The sequence goes on along the minus strand of OW026523.1, from coordinate 134,701,909 downwards.
TTTAAATTGTGAGTACCTTTCATTTCCTTATATATGTGTTAGTTGCGCAGAACTTTCCCTTGGTTACTCTTTTATGGGTTTGCCACATCCGCTGAACAAAACTTGTAGAGGCTGCGACTTAACATTCGAAAAGAATGTACAAATGGTCTCATATAATCCTTTTGTTCTAAGTTTTTACTCCAAAAGTTGTCGCTACTAAATAAGTTAAAAAATTTTAAAGAATTATTCATAACATGTACTAAATAGAAAGCACATTTTATCAAACAATCTTCAAAATCCTTTTTAATATCAATACTTGAATCAAATTCATCAACTCTTTTAATGCCATAAAGAAGGCTTCTCCTAATATTTGTTCTATATATTTGGTTCCTTTCATCAATTCCATCTGAAAACAAAAATTTACAATAGAAATTAATTTTGAAAAATAAAGGAAATTTTATAAAATTTTAAATTACTTACGACGACGATTTTTTTTAAATTTATTTGTCATTCAGCATCCAATGAAATTGAAGGATATCGAATTTGTACTGCATCCAAAATTTCATTGATATCTATATTATAAAAATAATTAAAATCAAATTTATATAAAATAATTCCATCGAAATAAACTTTCATATGGTGGATTCAAAATGTATACTTGCTAAATTCAATAATGAATATATTGCAATAAAATAAATGAAATTTTATCATTTTTGTACAATACGCAGTTAAGTGTTTGATAATATTAAATAAAATTTATTTCGAAAAGTTTACTTTTTTCATAAAATCTACATCCTGCTTTCTTTTTTGGCCAGGCGAGAAGCAGTTTAGTGCCAAAATGATCTAAATATATTTTTAAAATAACAGTGTCAATACATAAAAAAAACTCGCGTAACATTTTTTTTTTATTAATCTATAAACATAATTTTTTTTCTAAAATTCACAATTTTCGAACAATGTTGGATGTAGTTTGAAAATCTAATTCGATTTATTTATTAACCATTGAAGATTTGTCTTTGAAATATGTAAAGATTTTTTACTTTGCAAAAAAGTGAAAGTGTTCTATATTTTTGGTAAACATTTCTATTTTTCATACTAATTTCAGAGTGCTGACTTTGATTTGACATTTTCACGGCTAGACGAATTGAGATAATTGAAAAAATTTTCCATATTACTTTGAAATGTATTAGGAATTGAAATCGAACTTGTTTTGCGGAACTTACGATTTTTTAAAACTTTTACATACTGGAGGTATTCAACTTTGACACCCTGTAGCTTATCTCGTGTTAGTACAGGGTGACTAAGAAATGATTTTTCTGAAAGCCCAAGTCCTCCTCTACAACTTTATCATATATTTCAATTCGATCCAACCAGTAGTTAAGGAAAAACAGATTTATTACCAAAAATTTTGCGATTGGCGGTATTAGTTGTCAGTTTCAAAAAAAATATGAAGAAAAATTGTTTATTTGTTGTCATTTAAACCATATTTTACAAGAAAAAAGGGCAATTAAAATATAGATTTTGTTACAAGACAATTTAGCATTGTCGTTTACTGCTGTAGAAAATTTAGAATAATTTTTTTGACGATGTCAAATTGCGAGTGATTTGAATAAAGTTTTTTCTCAAATGTTAAACGTTTGGGAATGATTTGAAAATAACAGCTTTCTCAACAAAGAGTGGAATTAATTTTCAAATTGTGAAATAGTATTATTATCAAATCAATATTAAATGCAATTCTCAAACTTTTTTCAAATGTGGATTGTGACCACTTTCAATTAAATTTTCATTTTTTTTTTTTATTTTTTGTGAATTTGTCTTTTGTAATATGTTCACTAATTGGAAAATGTTTGATTAAATAAAGGAAATAAATAATTTCATTTATTAATTTATTTGTATATAATTTTTTAAATATATTCTTTCAAACATCTTTAAGAATGATTTGATAATAACATTTAATATTAAATTGTGGAAATGCTAATTTACAAAGATTTTTAAACTTATCTTTAAGTTTGAGAATGATATTTGATATCAAGTTAAGAAAGTACAAATTTTCAAACGTTTTTTCTCAATTTCTTTAATATAACATTTGATAGGCGAATGTTTCACAAAAATAATTTTAATTATAAATTTATTAAAATACATGAAAATAAAAAATTTGACTTCAAATGAGTTAAGGCATTTTCTTTCAAAATATATTTAAAATAAGTTAGAGCTTTTTTCTAAATGCTTTTTTCCTAAATTTGCAGACATAGCAAACTAAATTTGTTTGAGAGACGCATATTAAATTGTGGTCTACCAGAATACATTAAAAACGAGATTTAAAAATATCGAGATAACGATATATAAGGATATATGAGCTGTTTATTTTGAAAGTGGCCTAAGTCCATCCACAAAAAAGATAAAGTAAGATATAAAAATATTTAAATTTTTTAGTAATTATGTGATTCTTATTTACTTTTTTCTTTTATATTGAAACTTGCTAAGATTTCGGAATGAAAAGAGAAAAAAGCTTAAATTAAACTATTACATAAAATTTGACCTATTTCTATGACTAACTCGATTTTTTTTTAATGGAGGGACTTATGTCACTTTCAAAATAAACGATACTATAAGGATTAATTTTTTTTTTTTTATAAATATTTTCTTATCCATATGCCAGTTATAGGATATTTGGTTCTTGGATCTCCAAGATTATACAATTTTAATTTTTTTTATATAAAATACATACATATTTTTAGTAGAAAATTTCAAGTTATAATAGTTATTGATAGGTTTTCCCTTTTTCAATATCTTTTGTTTATATAAAATTCTCTCTGTGGTAAAAAAAAATGTTTTTTATTTATTCATTTTTAAAAAAGTCATACCTTCTATTAATCTCCACTCAAGGATCTAAATTCAGTTGATACAAAAAAATAATAAAGCGTTGTTTAATGTTTAACATTTACTGTTAATATACCTAAAAATGTATGTTTACATAGGTACATATTCTTAATTAAAATACATTAGTTGAAAGTAAAACAATTATAAAAAAATTTCAAATAGTTTATACTTTAAATTTACACTAATTTAATGTAACATTTATTTTTAATATTCTTCTTCGTCTTTTGCTATACTCTTGGCATCAAATGCATCAAATATCGCTCGCTTGCTACGCTTTGCAACGCTACTTTGGTGTGAACTATTAAATTGATCGGCAGCTCTTTTACGTAATGTGTCAACATCTTCGTCAGCTACAGAGGCCCATTCGAGTACAATACGTCTACCGTATAAATGGGTACTTTGACTTAAAGCTTCAAATGCTTTTTTAGCATCACTTTTTGTTATGAAATCGACAAAACCAAAACCGCGATGAGTATCTTCACCTGGTGTCATCTTTTTAGGTAAACGAACTGAACGTAGTTCACCAAAGGCCCTGAAATAAATATCGACAATTTAGAAAATATTTGAGATGATTGAAAATAATAATAATTTTGAGACATACTTGAAAATATCACGAACTTCTTTAACTTTAGCCTGGAAAGGTATATTGCGCACCAAAATTTTGGTACCCGTCTGTTTGATTAACTCTACCTTTCTTCGTTGACCCTGATTGTTGATGGCAGATCTAAAAGAATTAAGGTGTTATATAGAAATAATTATTTTAAAAACGTAAAGCATACTTTAAAATGCGATCACTGCGTTTCAGTTCTACTTGATTGCCATCGATAGTGGTAAATTGCATATTTTTGAGAGCATATTCTGCAGTGGACGATTTCTTGAATTGTATAAAACCATAACCGAGAGATGAAAAACTTTTGGGATCAGTGGGATCTTTGCGTTTGGCAATCTCCACAGTGTGTATGGGACCCAAAGATTTAAAGTGTTCATATACAGTTTCTTGTTCTGTTTTGAAATTTAAGTTACGCAAGAAAAGCGTGGTATTCGATTCAGGTAATTCATCAACATTCTCATCCTCATGGTTATTATTTTCTTTAATCTCCTCTTCTTGGACAGCATTTGTTTCAGTTTCTTTCAATTCATTTGTTTCCTTAGTTACATTTTCAGTTTTGGCTACTAAAGGTTCTCCCGTCAAGCTGGTAGTAAATGTATCTTCTGGTCCCCATTCCAAATATAAGGGAACATTTTTAAATTTACTGTAAGCCAACTTTTTAAAAGCTTGCCTTGCCTCCGAAGGATCACAGAATTCAATAATTGCTGTAACGCCATTGGGTGGTAAAACAATTCTGCCAATTGGTCCAAACTTACTAAATATAGGTGTTAAATCTTGTACAATAGTTTCAGATGGTAAATTTTTAACTAAAATTATAGTTTTTGAACGTTTAGCATTCTGTGTATCAAAAGCATTTACACGTACACCATTTTCCTCAAGAAACTTTTTCATTTCTACCACAATTTGTGTTTCTCCCAAAGCAATACGTACTGCAGCACTGGAGCCACCTTCATCAGTGTCCAAAATACGTTGTTTAGAAGTGTCAAACTTTTTGGCTAAAATCTCAGCAACCGCATTTGACCCCAAGAACAAAGTATTCCAACTCACTGAATTTTGAGCATTTTTCTTTAATTTTAAAGCTTTTTTCTGTTTGAAATTGAGCGAACTATCATTTGCATCTGGCTCCTCGTGGTCCTTACTACTCTTTCCTGGTATTAAATGCAATAAACGACCATGAAAGGTAGTGCCATCTAGTTTATTAAATGCTTGCACCGCATGTTCGGGCATTAAAAAGGTAACAATACCAAAGCCTTTAATTTGACGTGTCAAGGCATCTACGGGTAAATTTAACTCTGCTATTGGTCCATATTTTTCGAACAATTTTTGTAAATCATCTTCAGTTACAGTATAAGCCAAATTACGAAAGAATATTTTACCAGATTCCGATATGTCTTCCTCATTGTTTAAGCTCGCCTCTTGAGTTTTCCATTTCGAGTTCTTTGAATTTACAATGGCTTTTATTTCGTTGTCTCCTTTTCCCACCTGTTTGGACTTAGTTATTTTGTTTTTCTCTGTAAAATCGGAAAAAAATACCTGTTTTCCTTTAATGAAACTCTTATTTTTTAACATGGCTTTGGTCATATCTTTTTCGGTCTTGAAACCTACATAACAGAAGCCATGAACCTTTGAAGGTAAACGTACAGAATATGGTTTTAGGGGTTTAAAGAACTTGATAATCTCCTGACGTTTGGTTTTATAAGGGACATTATGTATTTTAATGGTAAATAAATCAAGATTAGTTTGTTTGGCTTTTGCGGCACCTGAAGAAACCATTAAGGATTTCATATATTCTAAATCGCTAATAGGTTTTTCAGCCAACTTAATTGTATCTTCTTCAGTTTCGTTTTCTTCATCATTGTCGCTCTCATTGTCATCGGTCTTATCTTCTTCATCCTTTTTATTATTCACTTCACTTCTTTCGGCCTCAGCAGCATCGTTTGCCCATAACGAACGCTTGGTCTCGTGGGCCTTCATAAACTCCTGAAACTCTGGATCATCTTTGTGTTTGCCTATAATTTCATCCAATTTCGATTGTGTATTTTCTTTTCTCTTATCCTCCAATGAAGTAGTTTTGACCTTATTCACCAAATTTATTTCTTTTTTATTGTCTTTGGAATATTTACTCCACGATTGTGGTTTATCCTCACTACCCAAATTTGCACACATTTCCACGCGTATGCGATTGGTTTGTATACAGGTATTATTGAAAAATTTAATGGCCCCTTGAGCTTCATCTTCGGTTTGATAGCCAATAAAGCAAAACTGTCTAAATTTACCATCTGGAGTATATTTTAATTGCATATCTGTGATGGTGCCTTTAGCACCAAATAAATTTCGCAGTTTCTCTTCTGTGATCTTCAAAACATGTACATTTCGTTAATTAAAAATAAAATTTGTGAAAAAAAGTACTTACATTTTTCGGCAACTGTTTAACTATTATTCTCGACATGTTTATTTGTTATATTGATTTGATAAAGAAATTAAATTTTCAAGACACTAACTACCAAAACATTCATAAATTACATTGTTTATATTCTAAAAGAAGTGATACACGTGAAAAGTCGTACAGGGATGCCACACCATTATTTCCAACCCGTGGTGAGTTTTTTTTTTGCTTCACAGCTGTTTGTTTTAAAACAGTGTTACTGATAATTTATTTTCACCAAAACCCATTGAAATTTGTTGAAAATTGCTGCAAACTTAATAAAAATAGGAATACGAAATTCTGGTAATCAATACGCAAATGGAAGTCTTGAAAATTATAAATGGACGATCAAAAGCTTTCAGAATGGTCAAATAAAAAAATCGAAAAAGTACACATAGGACTTTTGTCATTTCTTAATTTGTTTTACTCTTCGTTTACTTCTTCTGAAAAATAATAATAACAATATTAATAAAAATAAAATTGAAGTACCCAGGAAAAAATGCATTAGTTTCACAATTTGTTTCAGAATGCATGAAAATATCCTTACCAATTCTTGTTTGGCGTTATGATAAATGATTTTTGTTAGAAATTGTCACCACTAGAACTAGTTCTGTGGATGTGTTACCTAGCCAATACCCATTCTATAGAACGGTCTTGGAACAAGTTCTTTAATCAATGATTTTTATTTAAAATTGTCACACTCAGAACTAGTTCTATAGAAGCGTTAGGGAACGTTTCAAGAAACAGTTATTAAAATCAAAATTTTTCTTTGATTTTGTTTTTCATTCTAATGAACCATTTCCTATATACTTCTTTATATATGAACTAAAATTTTTTAATTATAAAAATAAAATTAGATTTATATTATTTTCACACACATTAGTTTTTGACTTGTTTTTTTTTAAAAACACAATGAGTTTAAACATCACTGTTCACTTATCATTTTATTGTGTTTTTCCTTTAAGCTTGTTTTTTCGTTTGCTAAAATATTTTCACAAATTTATTTATTTATTTTTTATTTATTTATTTCAAATGAGTGTTGCCGCATACTCATAGAGCCTAAATTGGCTAGACTACAGTACAAAAATTAATTATTACCTCAGTTATACAATTTTCAAATTATTATTATTTCTTTTTTTTAACTAAATAAACAATGAATTTTGTGCACACCGAAACTTGGCTAAATAAATCCAGTTGACTATTTACAAAAAACTCTAAAATTCAACAACGTTATAATGATAACAATGTCCAATTATCATAACAGATAATTTCAATGTGACAACATTGGTATTAAATATGTATAATATATATATAAATCTCAAATGTTGGGTGTAAACTCTACGCATTACAGATAACTGTTAAAAAGGTTTTAAACTTAGCAAAATGAATAAGATAAGAGACAAATTTTTATTTTATTCTTATTTTTTATTTTTATTTATATATATATTTTTTTCTTAGTTATTCAGTAAAATACAACCAAATTGGTTTAAAACAAAAAGGTGTAAAGTGAATATATTTTATAAGAATATATTTTAAGATTTCAAAAATTGTACTCTCGCGGGAAACAAAAATATAAAAATATCAAAAATTAGGTCAAAGCTAATCAACACAAATTTGCAAATATAAATATCTTCCAAATAGATTATCCTTATGATACTAATTGTGTTGATATATTACATGTGTTATGTTCAAATATGCAATATTAGGTAATGCACTTTATACAAATAGAAATTACACCATAGAAAATCAATTAATTTATAAATGTTTTAGAAAAATGTGCCATCAACAAGGATGTATTTTTAGGGTAGACCAGTGAAAATGTTCTACTTGACGATCCGAAATTAAATCTGGTTACTAGATAGCAAGGATTTCCATATTTAACAGTTTTATAAAAAAATATTAGTCTTAATTTTACACATTGATCGAAACTGCAGCCCAATAAAGTTATACAATAATCCGAAACGTGATCTCTAATTCTCTAATAATTGTTGTTTTATGTAAAAATTTCACACACAAACACTTTCTCATTCAAAAAAATAAAATTTATGAACAAATATAAATTTCATTCATAATTTTGAATTTTTTATCTTTAAACTGTTTGATAATATTTACAAATTCTTTTTTCAACAAATTTCTATGTACTAAAAATATTAAAAATTTCTTCCCTGTATGTGTTTGTTTTTTGAGAAAACGACTCTTTTTTCAATAAAATTAGTAATATGTAAACTTCAACGCGTTTATTGCGGAAACTTTTTTAATGTACATGGCTATGCCATGCAAAATTTTAATATTCACAAAAATTGCAAAAAGTTATACCCTAATGTACATTAAAGTGCCTTACGAAAAAAGTTGCAAATGTACCCCCATTGAAATGAAGATGTTCTATGGTTATCAATGTTCTTGTATGGTTATCGAAATATTACGTCTGAATGTTTTCATTTATGTGACCTAGACCAATTTTAAAGCACCTCTAAAAATACGCATTCATTAACATTGTAAAAATATTCGTTATAAGAAAATTAACTTCAAAATATTATATAGACATATTAACACTTGGAATATGAATTTAAAAAATACATACATCTCCTTTTATTCACGAAATATCAAGATTTTATTAACATTTTTTGTCATATTTTTATTATTTAAACATGTAATTGTATATACTTCCGACTCATTTTCAAAGTACCATTGGAAAGGTCTATTCTGATTTTATTGGAAATACAGATAATTAACCCTTTATAAGCAAAAGTGTACATTTTATTAATTTGGTTCTCAAAAGGTTAAATCATCAACTTATACAAATAAATTGCATGAAAGTATTTACTATAGTTAAATATCAATGAATTTATGAAAAATATAATAAAGTCTTTGAAGTTTAGTCCATATTTTACACGAATTTATAGTTTTACGCTTCTTATGACACTTACTTTCTTAACTAACCATTTACTTGATATAAAAATTGACTTATGATCCCAAAATATTACTTCTGTTACTAAAGGATTAATTTTTTTTTTTTTTTTGCTCCAGTTGAATGTTAACGTTGATTTTTAGAAAAAAAAAACGACAATAACCCGATTTGGAAGCACTTTATATTTATTTATAAATTTACACTTTTTTCTTTACAAAATTAAAATCAACAAATTTTTTATTTGAATCTAATTTACTTTTATATCTTTTCATTTCTTATCATAGTTATTATATTCATAATTGTTTTCTTGTTCATAAATTGGGACCACTTTTATCGACGCTAAGGATAAAATGTATAATTCTACACGTTAACTCCTATATAAATCAAAATTTTGTGTGAAATTGTATATGAACGTTAGCAACAAAATACAGCTAATAGTACTGAATAAGACCATTTCAATGATGCTCTAAAACCTAAATTACGATGGAAAATGTCCGAAATATTCAAACTTTAAGAAAATAGCCTTTAAAAAAATTATTAGAAAATTTTATTAAAATCTTCTAAACAAGTTAGAGCGCTATATTCAGCTGTGCTGAATCTTTTATACCCTTCACCACTTTACCAACAAATAAAAAGAAATAGTTTGCCTTAATGTTTTCATATTTATACTTAACAAAATAATACATATGATGTGCATTTGTTGCACAAGCAGCACTCGCTTAAAAGAAAAACAACTTATAAGCATATACATATTTTTTATTTATATACATACAACCAAGCTAACTGCATAAACAAAAAACAACAACACCTATAATCATCATAATGCTGCTATTGTCAACTAAACTGCTTGCTTATACAAAAAAACAACAACACTAATAGACATTGCAATGCTTAATATAAATGTTTGTGGGTGTATATTATTAACAGGTTTTTTCAGTTTTTAGCACATAACTCGGTTGTTTATTAAGCAATTTGGATGATTCAAAAAAGCGAAATTTTATAAAATCTATATAAAAACAAATCTATATAAAAATTAAACAAGGGCTTCAAAAAGTCTAAAATGCATTTTCCCCGATATCTCGGTTGTTATTGAACCGATTTAGTTCATTTCTTCAACAAAAAAATTTTAGACAAAAATTTCCAAATCTTATATTGAAGGTGCAGAAAATTTTTTAGTATTTCTGCCATTTATAAACGGTCTTGCTGAATTTCAATAGCAAGAATTCCCGAAAGGATTTCCGATCGTTTGATATATATATATTATATATGGCAGTTATCGGTGGACCATTTCAACCGACAAACAGACGGACATCGTCCTATCGACATCATTTCTTACAAGGACGCAGAAAATATAATTTTTTTGCTCTCCGACTAGTGTATTCAGAAACCGAAACCGGTTTCAAATACAAATTTTATTTTTGAACAATTCGCTTGTTGTACTGAATTAGGCTCTTAATTATTTAAAAGTATTTTTCATTTTGATTATATTATATATTATTATATATTATTTAAAAGTATTTTTCGTTTTGATTATAAACTAATAAAACTTTAAGGCTAGATTTTAACTAATTTTTATTAAAAGAATGTAGGTAAGAAGTAAATTTTAATTTTATCGTTTGACACAAGAATAAGGTGATTTTCAATTAATAGGTACCTAGGTAGAGTTGGATCAGAAGAAGCATTATCAGAACTCAATTCAAAAAATATAAAATTTGAGCTGCGGAAGAACGATATGACTTTTTATTTTTATATTACTTGTCATTACATTTTTAGTAAAAATAATAATTTCTTAAATATTTGTATTTTTAATAAAAACCGGTAAAAAACGTATTCGAAAACGGAATTTTAAAAAAGGCTATTTATCGAATAAGCCGAAAACCGATTTTCTGAAAATTTCTGTTTTTTGAATATACTATCGACGAAAATTGTGGAAATTACAAATGGAATGACAAACTTATATATACCCTTTACACCTGTAGTGAAGAGAATAAAAAATTATGCTGATTACTTATTAATCGACATGTATCTATTACATATTGTAATTTTTTTTTTTACAAAAAGTTAAAAATTGTATACACTGTTTATCGAAAACCATATTTTTTTGAAGATATTTTAAAAAAGGTACAGCTTAAGATAACGAAATAATTGAACAGAAATATTTTGGGGATATTAGTTTATAACATATCAATCTTTAATCGACGCACTTTAATATACTTATGTATACTAATGGCATTCTTATTTGCTGATCATAAGTTGTTGACATCTATGATTTATTTATAACTTGTGATAAGGATGTCATATTTAATACAAGTTTAATTTTAATTGTCAGTTACGGTGTGTCAATTTATGACCTCTTCTCAAAAGAAATTTGTAATTTTTTGTTCTTTGTATGACCATAAATTTATTTACATATTAAATATGTGCTTCAATGATAAGAAAAATCATTTATTTGTTATTTATTTTTATTCGTTTATTTTAAATAACTACATGTTTTTTTTTTCATCTTAAGATGGATGCTTTTAACAAACTACATTTAATTTCATTTTTACTTTTTATTTTATAATTCTCAACTTTTCCAATATACTATACTATTTTGTATTCATTATTAATATATCTATGTATGTATGTATACCAAATCGTTTATATATTGATCGGAACTTTGCTTTAACTCTATTATGGAGAAGAAGTTGAAAATATGCCATTAATTTATTTATATTTTGTTATTGCGTATGTGATGTTTGAATATAATAATGATCATTCGAGTTTTTTAGTTTAACGCAATAAATCTAGATCATCCAATAATTCTTGGAATTATTAGATGAATTTTAAAGCAATTTTGTTTCTAATGAGAGATTTCGGATTTAGGCAAGGATTATTTTATACAAAAGTTTATAATTATTCTTATTTTTTTACATATAAAAGATACTTTAAACTTTAATCATTTTTGTTTTTAATCTAGCATTTTGGTGTATTTTTTATAACTTTTGTTTCAATTATGCCTACTTATAAAAATTAATATAAACCTAAAACTTTAAATAAATTAAATCAATATGAAAAATGATGAAAGACATAAAGGTTAGCGTTAGAGTTATGGAATAAGAAAAATAAATAAAAAGGAAGTAATTAAGGAAATTAGTTTTATTTACAAAAGTTTTAAACAATTTTTAAGAAAACTAAAATTGAAAACTCTTTTTAAAGATACGAGAAATAAATTTATAGAGAATAGAGATAAAAGACACAATACACTATTGAATACTGTTGAAATATCTTCGGTAATTCGTCTATTCTAACCTTTTTATCTGTCATCTCAAACGTTGTTTTCATACTATACATTAAGGATGATTTGACGAAAAATGCTGCTAATTCGTATGTTATATAATGTTATTGTTGTACCCAAGAATAGGTAGATTATCTTATGTCCAAATGTGTAAACCTTATGCTACGATGATATTAAGAGACGTTTGGTATTTGGATTTGAATTTAGATTTAAATTGCAATTGGAATCGTTTGTATCTGGCAGTTCATAGGCAACTCCTCCCCATTGTAGTTTGTAGGTGCGTGTTCGCCATCGTATGGCTGGATTCCATAAGGCGTGCAAAAACAGATAAGGACCACTCAACTCCCGAAACAGCCAACCAATAACAAATTCGAACTTATGAAAAGGCAATGAACCATTCTGAACAATCGACAGCATTACCCAATCCGATAGAAACCATGTTAGAATGTGTACTAAATAGAAAACCAAAGGATCCCATTTGAAAATAAGAGATGCCGACCATGAGGCCAAAGCTCCCAGTATCATACATTCGGATAAAGGCTCGAGTAAAATAGTTGTGGGCACCATGGCCACCCTTAACTTGGCCCAACGTATAAGACGTGCTTGGAAACTGCTAATGTCGCAAAAACCACTGTTTTGCAGTGCAGGCTGGTTGCTAATGCGCATTTTCCATCCTTGTTCGGTAATGGCTTTAGCAATGAAAAAGTCTTCGGCTAAATAGCAGCCAAATGTCTTTAAGCCTCCCAAATAGTCGATAACAGACTTGCGCAACAGGCATGACATGCCCGTATGGCAATTGATGCCCAACAAATCGGCTGACAAATATATTCTAGATTGTACTGTTCCAAAGAATATTTTTTCAAAAGTGGCTGCAAAACCTTCACGATCGCAAGTGAAGGGCATTTGATGCACTAAGGCGTATTTTTCACCCATGTTATGCACCATATCCAAAAGAGTATCATTTTTCATCTTGATGCCGCTGTCGGAAATCATGATAAATTCATATTTGGCAGCCTCATAGCCGGGTTGCATATTATTGATTTTAGGATTAACACCAACATTGGAGGCACCCAAAAACAGTGAAGCTTCTACTGTGGGATATTTAGAAATTAAACTTTCTACCAATTTAACTGCTGGATCCGCTTTGTCTTCAATGCAAAACAAAAGCTCATACACTGGATAATCCATGGTGAAGAAGGTTTCTAGATTATGCTCCAAATTTGGATCAACTCCCATTAAAGGTTTTATTATAGACACTCCCGGCAGTGGTGTCTCATTCGGGAACATGCACGACTTTTTGTGTAACTTAAATTTGCCATAACAAATAGCCATTAGATGGACACACCAGGTACCGCACCAAAATACCAAAAAGAATATTGCAAATCCATACACAGGTGTCGGTATAGGTGACATTGTTTCACTACGCGTACACTATTTTGTTTTACACTTTTCTTTTTCCGCTTCGTTATTGCTGCTCTCCTCAGCCAAGCTTTGCTCTGCGTATTTAATATGCTTAATTATTTGTTATGAATCACTGCACTGTCTTATGATAATCGTGATAATTCTTCTTGATGTATTTATTTCTGTTTTTTTTTTTTTCTTGGCGTTGTCACTTGGACAAGACATTATACTTGTCAAGTTTAGTCATGATTATATTGTTAGCACTTTGCAATTAATTCATTTTTTTTTATATTTATTATATTTTAAAATAAATTAAAGGAAAAAACCAAAAAAATTCAATTATATTCCCAAAAACTTTTAGCCACAATTTTTTTAATGAACTGCTGTTTTTTACCTATTAGATTGCAAACGATTATATACCAGATAGTTGGCAGCGCAAATCATAATAACAGCCCATTTACACGTAACATAATATGTAAGATTTTTCTGTCAGAGAGTGTCAAATTCGCTTTCTAAGAGATTATCTCACATGTAGTATTAGTATTATAATAAGTATTATAAGACTGTTGTGATGAGATTTCCCTACATTACTATCTTATAAGATGAACTGTCAAAAAGTACACATACACAAAAGTTTGTTTGTGTGTGTGTGCATATGTATTTTGGAAATTACTAAAAAACAATGTTTTTTTTTTTTAAATTCTTTCCTTTTAATATTTGTTTTACATTTTTATAAAAATTGTGCTAAAGAAGTGCGAATTTCTTAAATAAAAACTTTTTTTGTTTACTATGTGACTTGAAAATAATAATATTTTATAGATATATATGAATCTACACGTGATATAATTATCTCAGACAGTTGATAACAAGTGATCATAGTGTATGGTTGTTATTTGTTTTCTCTTCGCTTCCTAAATCGTTTTTCTATTTTTATTAGTTCTCTTTATTTAACTTATCTTAATATCATAAACTTTACATAAAACCGCAAACACCGTAATCAATAATCATGTCTTCCTCTTCAGAAGGGAATAATTATGATATTCTTAATCCATCACTAAAAAGAAAGAAAAACAACAATTCTCAATTCCACATTAACAATAATACAGATTTCCCTAAAATTAATAGTTCAAAACAATTAAATTTTAACAATATCCAGTGCCCAAAATTGTTAATCCTGAAAAGCCTTATTCCTGACAAGCCGATTCAACCAATTTAATATATTTTTGGTATCAAAAGCGCTAGAAAGCATAGCAGGTGATCCTACACAAAAAGTAGCTATTACTCCAGGTCTACAACTGAGATTAACGTGATATAGTATGTGAGATAACGCTGGCAGAGGAGAATAACCATTTTGTTTATATTATGTTAAATCTTAAATAAGGGGTACTCTTATTCTAATAAATCCTATAAGGTATCATTATTTTCAGTCAGTCGCAGAGTAAACATGTCTTTTTTATTTAAGTAATTTGCACTTTTTTAGCACAATTTTTATAAAAATGTTTTTTAACATGTAAAACAAACACTAAAAGGAAACAATTTTACAAATATTACTGTTTTTTTAGTAATTTCCAAAATACACATGCACGCACACAAACAAACTTTCGTGTATGTGTATTTTTTTGACAGATGGTTGTGTAGAGAAATCTCATCACAACAGTCTCATAATGCATCTTATAATACTAATATTTGAATCTACACGTGATGTAATTCTCTCAGAGAGCGAATTTGACACTCTCTGACACAAAAATATTACATATTATGTTACGTCTAGACGATCTGTTACTAGGGATGGAAACTTGTTAATCTTAACTAACATAGTGTATACATTAGAGATTTTTTATCAAGATAAATGTCAAACTTAACGTGAATTTGTGGAAGGTGGCAACAATTGCACAAAAACAGCAATATGGCGTATTCATTATTGTTTTTTATATATGCAGTTTGATAACTGTAACAACCAAAATAATAATCAGCTGTTTAACTAAAGTGATCTTGTATATATTCGCATTGATTTTGACGTTTGTTTTGATAAAAATTTGCCTAATGTAGACACTAGGTAAAAATGAAGCACAAGCAAACCGATTTTTAAAAGCTAAAATGTTAACTGGTGTGTACCCTATTGAGTGTAGCTTACATCCAACATTGAATATCAAAGGCGTTATTTTTGCACCTACACTAAAAGATTTAAATGCAGAAGAAATTATAGATGGCTTAAAAACCAAGGTGTTTTAGATTTTACTAAAATAATTAAATTTATTTACACCAAAACTATTAACACACCACACCACGTTCTAAATTTTAATCGTTACCAACTATCAAATGAAATAAAAATTAGCTTTTTTAATTTTAAAATTGATCCCTATATCCCAAACCCAATTGAGTATAAAAACTGCCTTAAACTGGGTCATATTAGAAAATATTGCAAAAACAACGAAAACTGCGACATATGTGCCTCTATAATATACGACCCTATACCATGCACTAGAATACAATGTATAAATTGTGATCATCCGCACAAATCTACCAACAAAAATTGTCCAGTAAATCAGCACCGTAAAGAAATAAAAAAAAAACTTTAAATAACTGTTCTTATAAAGAAGCTACACAAAAAACTACAAATAAACCCTCATTTAATTTCTATCCCCGATCAGCGAGATTATGCAATCAGGGCTGCGAGAACTTTCTCAATGGGCAAATAGTAGTGGATTAGGAGTCAACCCTGAAAAGACTGAACTAGTTCTGTTTACCAGGAGATATATGGTTAAGACATTCAGTCTACCAGTTCTGAATGGGACGGAACTCAGTTTGTCGAGGGAGGCACAGCACCTGGGACAGCAAATTGTCTTGGAGGAAAAATACTCAGGAAAGGGCCAGGAAGGGGCTTAATGCCTAAAACGCGTTCAAGAACTCTATAGGGAAGAACTGGGGTCTAAAACTGGTAATTGTATATATATATATATATATATATATATATATATATATATATATATATATGGCTGCGCGGGGCTTTATTTAGACTGAAGGAATTGGGATTAATAGGGAGCTTCATAACGGAGCATGCTAGCATACTTAATGAAGCCAAGTTGAATGGTCAAATATTATCCTCGGCCGCCCAAACTGATTATGTATTGAAATCCCTAGTAGGGATCTCTGGATTGGAGAGGAAAAGCTCCATGGAGTGTGTGCTATCTTCACGGATGGCTCGAAAATGGAAGTAGGCACAGGGGCGGGTGTTTACTTCATGGGAACAGATATCAATCGATCTTTTAGATTGTCTGATAATTGCAGCGTTTTCCAGTTAGAAATTCTAGGTATTTACAAGGCCCTAGGATTACTGGTTGAAAATGTTGAGAGGGACACAGAGGTAACTATCTATGTTGATAGTCAGGCATCATTGATGGCAATGATAAGTTACTGTGTCAGGTACAGGTTAGTGCTGGAGTGTAGGAAGGAATTCAGAAGGCTAATGGATGCCTACAAAATAAGACTTTGTTGGGTTCCTGGCAATGAAATAGCCGATGAGCTAGCTCGTAAGAGCTCGGAGTTAGACAGGTCTTTTGTGGGAATCTAAGGATCATTGTTGGCGTGATTACTAGTCACCTCGCAATAGGGAATATTACCAGTAAGTGGGGCACTGGCGCATCAGATTTTTGCAGGACGTGCGATGATGTGGAGGAGTTAGAGACTGTGGAACACATACTTTGTCACTGTGTAGCGCTTCAGCGAAGTAGACTGAGGTGGTTTGGGAGCCATATTCTGCACGAACTAGAGAAGGTTGCGGGCAGAGAACTCGGCACCCTTATAGGGTTCGTAATGAGAATAAAGTGGCTTAGAGGTAGTCAGGGTTGATTTGATGTGTCTTAGGTTCCACACTTTTGTTAATTTTCTTATATTTAGCTATCTTTCTTTCCAATTTTTTGCTTTATTCTGCTAGGATTTTTCTCTTTCTTCATCTATCAGTTTTCCCTGTTATCTATATTTTACATAAAACAAACCAACGAGAAAAAACAAAACAAACATTGAACCACTCCAACAAATTTCTTCAATAAGTAATACCTCTCACTCACTCACAACACAAATTCGCTATCCAAAATCCAAATAAATGATCACATTATCCAGACATATATCTCTGACTAAATATAATTCAAATAACACACAGAAGAAATGAGATCGACACACTAGATCAACGTATGGAACTCTAACAAAATACCTATAACTTTATTTATTTATTTTTATTTTATTTGTAACTTCGTCTTAAAAAGTAGAAATCTTATGATGTTATTATTTATAGAGAAATATCGATACATTTAATACAAGGAACACTTAAGCAAAGAAGTATTAAATATTAAAAAATATAAGTTATTAATTATACAAATTTTGTCTTTAAAGTAATATAAATTTTATTTTAAAGTAGTGTAAAATTTGTTGGTATGTTAATAAAAGTTAAAAATAAAAATATGTTATTATTTATATTCGAATAATTTTCTCTTAAATTGTAATGCGTTGCTGATAACTTTAAATGATGGAGAAATATTGTTCCAAAGTATGGTATCGAAATTGAATAAGATTTTTGTTTCTTACAAGTGTACTAAATCTCAGTCTATTAAACAGTTGGTATGGCTCACGAGTTGTTATAATTTTATGAAGAAATGTTAGGACTCGTATTTTCAGCAAGTTCTCGATCTCCACCCCATGTATTTTCTTGGAATTAGGCGTGATACTCTGATAATTACCATTTGCATCAATTATTCGCAGTCCAAAAACATACCTTGCGATATGTTGTAGGTAGAATTTAGCTTTAATTAACTGGTTGTATCACAACTTGCGAAAACGTCACAGCCATAGGTTAATATCAGTATTAAATACGTTTTTACAATTAAAAATCTTATTTTGATTGGTGTGCAGTACTGCGTGAACCATAGAATTTTTAGCATCAAGTAAGTTTTACCACAAGCTTGTAGTATATGATCTGTCTAGGTTAGAGTGTCATTAAAAATTACGCCAAGATTTTTTGTCTTGTTTAGAATTTCAATTCGCTGATTATTGATGCATATTTTAAATGAGTCAATATTTTTCTGTGATCTACGTATTGCTAAACATTTAGTTTTTGTAGGATTTAAGCTTAGCCCGTTTATATTTCTCCATATCGAAACTCGTTCCAAATCCTCATTTAGTTTTGCTACACATTCTTCAAAGTCCTTGTTTTTGTTATTAATATATAGCTGGACATCATTAGCGTACATTCTTATGTCACAGTAAAGTAGTTGATCAGGAAGATCATTTGTGTAAATTTAAAAAAGAAGAGGTCCAAGAATGGATCCCTGTGGTAAGCCCCTAATAAGTGGAAGAAAAAGTGATGATATTCCTTTCACAAACTGTAACCATGGTCTTAAAAATTTTGCAATGAAACTTAAACGGCTTTGATAATAATCTCCACGAGCTTCAAATACTGAACATAGAACACTTTCCAGACAGCATCGCATTACAAGAAACCCGGATAGCACACAGCGCAATCAAAAAAAACGGATACAACACCGTAGTATCGCACAACACAACATCAATCCCATGTAACAAAGTCTTGCTTATAAAAAACAACATTAAAATCATTTCTAACAACGAACACAATAAGTTTTCTATTGAAACCGAAACTAAATAAACTAAAAATAATATCTATTTACCTCAACCCATCCCACACAATACTTAGATCCGAACATCAAATTTTATTTTCAAACAACAATAGCAATATCATAATTGTGGCTGATTTCAATAATCATTCAACAAAATGGGATTACAGTCCTACCAACAATAGAGGTTATACATTAGATAATATTTTATACAATTCTAACTTGTTACTGCTAAATGATGGCTCGCCTACACACTTTTCAATCAGATCAATCTTTACCAACATTAATCTAACTTTTGCTACAGCGTATATATTCAACCGTTTTTCTAGGTACACCGACAACCAACTTCACAGAAGCGACCAATTTCCAATCAATATTATGTTTACAAATTCTATGCTTATAAATAAAACTAATTTTCAAAGTCGTTTTATTACTGATAAAGCTAACTGGGTAAATTTTAAAAATCTTCTTTCAAATAGACCTCATTAGAATTTAACCACTAAAGTAAACAGAGAAGCAGCGTTTTTCCTGGAAGAAGATATAACCGATTTGAATTGAAATTAACACTAAATAGTCTAAAAGGCAAAACACCTGGTTTCGATAAAATCTCATATCCAATATTAAAAACTAAAAAAACTAACTAAAACTAACATATTTTCGCATCTCGTTCACCTTTACAACCTGATTCTGTCCTCCGGCATCATCCCACAGCAATGGAAAATCTCAACCGTTATTCCTATACCTAAACCCAATAAAGATTATGGTTACCGCCCAATTTCATTAATCCCCTGCACATCAAAAGTTCAGGAAAAAAATTGCTGCAACAAACCTTACTTGGTTTCTATTAAAAAACAAGCTTATCTCAGTTCATCAAGTAGCTTTAAAGGTACTATAGACGCTCTAGTGCTTGTGCAATTTCCAACCGTGTAGGCATTCACACAATTTTTTTCTCAACTAAAAGAATGGAAAGTTGGTACAAAATAAATAAATTTGTGTTTTCGTTTTTATCAAATAGGAAAATAAGGATAAGAGTTAATAATACATATTCATCCATACAACTTCTACAAAACGGGATTACTCAAGATTCTCCACTTTCGGTGGTTCTATTCCAAATCAGCCTCTCAGATGAAAAAATAACTCAAATTTACAATTCATCTATAAGAATAGCTCTTAAAGCACTTAAACCTACACCTATAAAAAATCTGATGGCCGAATCCGGACTAGCCACAATAAAACATAGATTGGTTAACTTAACCGCAAAGTTTATCACAAATGTTTTATTTCCTACAGAGCAGCAACTTTTTGGACGTATTCAGAACATCTCAAGTCAATCCCAATTTCAATCTCCATCAACCGTTCGTCCGGCTCTAAATATGGCAATAGATCTTAACATACCACTTATCCCACAAAAAATCATACACTCCAACTGAACCACACTGAAAACTAAAAGGTTCTTGCTTCATTCATGATCTCATTGTACTACCAAAAAGATCTACACCCAACAACAACTATATATAGCTATTCAACGACATTTCTACTTTTACATAATAAAAAGTTGGATAATATTTTGCACTGACGGGTTAAAAATGTTCAAATGCAACAATATTTGCGATAATCAATCACAATCTCGTAACAGACTATTTAGGAATACTTGACCATAGATGTTCAATATTTACAGCTGAATCTAAGGCAATTCTACACGCCCTCAAAAAGTACAAAAATATATGTGGCAAATTTATTATTTAAATTACGAAAATATACGCGAATTAGATTAGGACATACCCTAATTACACACCAACAT
Source organism: Protocalliphora azurea (assembly GCA_932274085.1). Taxonomy (NCBI): domain Eukaryota; kingdom Metazoa; phylum Arthropoda; class Insecta; order Diptera; family Calliphoridae; genus Protocalliphora; species Protocalliphora azurea. The sequence goes on along the minus strand of OW026523.1, from coordinate 134,681,004 downwards.
CTTTTTGCGAATTCATCACCTAATCTTTGTAATCTATACAATTCAAATGAAATTTTAGACATTAATCATCTTATTTTTAATTATAACTTTATTAACAACACACAAATTGTACTTTACGGCAAAATATGGCTATCAGAACTTTTAAAAAATATTAATATTGCAAATGCAAAAGCTGTCATTACTATTTTCAGGCATTGCAACATATACAATAAATTTAATATACTCTACTTTTAAAATATAGGTCGAAAGCCTCAGTTGTTGGTATCTAATACTTATATTATTTATACTCATAATTTATTGTGTATATAAATATTTAATAAATAAATAAAATAATTCTATCAGAGAGTGAATTCAAATTCTGACAAAAAATCTTACATATTCTGTTACGTGTAGATGGGCTGTAATCTACACATGAGATAATTCTCTCAGACAGCGAATTTGACACCCTTTGATAGAAAAATCTTAGATATTTTCCTCTGTCGCCAAATTGTTAATCAGAAATCGCCAAAACGCCAGATTTAAATTTTATTTGATTATTTAAAGTAATACTAAAAAATTAACTAAAATTAATACTTAAAATTTCGTATAATTTATAAATGTAAATTCAGCTTTAACAAAGCCAACCATAATTGTAGTAGCTAATAATAATTGAATAAAAAAATACAACTTAGAATACACTTTTCTGACTATAGCTATATTTTAGACTTTAAAATTTATTGAATTTATATTTTTTCAAAAAATAATTCTAACATCATATAACAACATTGGTACTACTAAACTTATAAATTTTTTTCAAAGAATTAATTTGTTCATGAACGTTTTTATTTCATTGCGACCGTAATCATTAGATAGATAGATAGATAGATAGATAGAGAAGGTTGATGTGATACCAGAAAGTACCACATCTCCACCCAGAGACCGATCCCGGTCCATTGTGAGTCCCTTCGTTGAAATAGCTGTGAAATATAGAATATAGAATGCAGAAAATAGGAGAGTAGAAGTAGAAGATAAAAGAGTAGGAATTAGAACGAATCATATATAGGGATTAGCAATGTTACCAATCCCCCTAGGGTTATACCCCTGATTCTCCCGTAAGCAGTCGATTTCCATGACGAAGCCTATAACGTCTACAAGATCTGCGTCCCGAACGTCACTTAGCCCGCCGAGGAATTGGCTACCCAGCCATTTCATCCTACAATGCTGCAATCGTGGACAATGGACACAATGTGCTCAATAGACTCGGTCTCGTCGACGTCTCCACACATTCGGAATTGCTAGCGTCCCATCTAAACCTCATCTTCCCAACAAACAGTGACCCGTTATGGCCCCTATCATGATTCTTAAGCTCTTCCTATTCAAGCCCAGGAGAGTGCTAGTGCCTGTTATACCCCTGATTCTCCTGTAAGCAGTCGATTTCCATGACGAAGCCTATAACGTCTACAAGATCTGCGTCCCGGACGTCACTTAGCCTGCCGAGGAACTGGCTACCCAGCCACTTCATCCTACGATGCTGCAATCGTGGACAATGGCACACAATGTGCTCAATAGACTCGGTCTCATCGACGTCCCCACACATTCTACAAAAATCAGAACCGTTAGCGTCCAATCTAGACCTCATCTTCCCTATCAAACAGTGACCCGTTATGGCCCCTATCATGATCCTCAAGCTCTTCCTATGCATGCCCAGGAGAGTGCTAGTGCCTGCATTGTTCAGTACCGGCCATATCGCCCTCGACTCTCTGCAGTCCTCTCTACTCTCCCAAGCCGAATTGGTTCTGACCAAGATCCAATCATTGATCTTCCCATAGAAGAAACTTAGTGGTGGTTTCACATATGTCTCCCTCTCCGATACGTTCCCTGCCGCACCTTGCCTTGCCAGTTCATCAGTCAATTCATTGCCTGAAATATTGCAGTGGCCAGGCACCCAGCAGAGTCTCACCATGTAGTCCTCCATCAGCTCTCTCAGTGTCTTTTTACAGGCAGCTACTAGCCTGGATCTCACCAAATCTGTCCCCAAGGCCTTCAGAGCCGCCTGACTGTCCACATAGAGAGTGACCTCGGTACCCCTCGCAATGTTTTGCCTGATTATTTCTGCGGCCTTCAGGATGCCGAGAATCTCAGCCTGAAAAACGCTGCACTCATCAGGGAGTCTAAAAGAGCCTTTCAAATCCGTGCCCATAATATAGACCCCCGCCCCGGTATCTTCGTCCAACTTTGATCCGTCCGTGAATACTGCACAACCTTCATATAGTCTCTCAGTGCCGGACCATATCTCCCTATCAGGTATCACCACGACAGGATTTACTCCAAAGTCTGATTCAGCGGCCATGTAATCTGATGCCCCTGTGGAGTTCAGATTAACCTCACCGTAACTGATCTCGTAAATGACCCTGGAGTGACCTGCTCTTGCTGAGCCTAATAGTCCCAATTCCTTAAGTCTCAGCAGACTCTTTGCTGCCATACCTCTCACAAACTCTTCAATGGGTATGAGATGAAGTATGACATCCAGAGCCGCTTGTGGTGTGCTTCTCATTGCACCTGTAATGCCAATCGAAGCACACCTTTGTGCCTTCGACAAAAGGTTCCTATTACTCTTACGTTCCAGTGCCTGCCACCAAACAGAACAATCATAAGAAAGGATTGGTCTCACCACCGAAGTGTAAATCCAATATACAACTTTTGGTTTGAGCCCCCAACTCTTACCTATGGAGTTTCTACAGGTGTAGTAGGCATTGAGGCCACGCTTGAGTCTCTCCTGAACATTCCTCTTCCAGGTCAGTTTACTATCAAGGAATACCCCCAGATATTTCGCTGAGTCTGAAAGCCTCAGTTCAGTTCCACACAGTACCGGTAGTCTGAAATTCTCTACCTTGTACCTCCTAGTAAACAGAATCAACTCTGTCTTTTCCGGGTTCACGCCCAACCCCTTATCAGCGGCCCACGAGGACAGCTCACCCAGCGCGGACTGCATGATCTCACTGATTGTGGGAAGAAATTTTCCCTTTACCAGTATGACCACGTCATCAGCATAGCCACGATCTTCCGCCCTCTGCTGTCGAATTGACGCAAAATCACGTCGACAGCTATTATCTACAGCAGGGGTGAGAGTACTCCCCCTTGCGGAGTCCCCCTAGTCACTAGTTTTCTTAAGCATACTCCACCCAAGCTCGAATTGACAATCCTGTTGCTTAGCATGAGGATTATCCATTCGATCAAGAAGTCATGTACCTTAAAATCCACCAGCGCCTGCTTGATAGCGTCAATCTTGATATTGTTGAACGCTCCCTCAATATCCAAGAATGCGGCCATGGTGTATTCCATATACCGAAGTCCTTGCTCTATATAACCCACCACATCACTCAGCGCACTCTCCACAGATTTACCCTTCAGGTAAGCATGTTGAGCACTACTCATGATGCTGGAGCTACCAGACGATCTTAAATATAGATCTATCAGTCTCTCTAAAGTCTTCAAAAGGAAAGACGATAGGCTGATAGGTCTATAATCCTTGGGTTTCGAGTGACAGGTCCTTCCACCTTTCGGTATGAATATAACCCTTACCTCTCTCCACCCCCTTGGAATATGTCCATATATTAGACACCCCTTAAAAATCTCAACCAGTTTTAGACGAACCACCAACGGTGCATTCTGCAGCATGGCCGGAAAAATACCATCCGGGCCTGGTGACTTATAAGGCTCGAATGAATTCACCGCCCATGTGACCTTCTCCACCGTTATTAGGTCTCTTACCACTGTTTCAATTATCCCACTGGTGGACTCTGTGAAGAAGTACTCTTCCTCACTTGATCCCCCCATCAATGGATCCCTACAACCCGGAAAATGGGTCTCCAAAAGCACATTAAGTGACTCAGAACTAGACTCCGTCCATGAACCATCTGATCTCTGGATACTCCCAGGAACACTAGGGTCCTTTGACAGTATCTTCCTGAATCTAGAAAGTTCATTGACAGAGTCAATGGCCTCGCTGTACTTAATTCATGAGGCTCTTTTAGCTCTTCTAATGTCCTTTTTGTACTTATTGAAACACACTCTATAGGTGCCCCAATCTTCGTCTTTATCAGTTCTATGGGCTCTGTTGTACAGCCTGCCAACTGCGGTCCGTTGAGCTCTCAACTCCTCTGACTACCAGACCGGCTGTTTCTTTCTACCCGGATTGCTCACCGGGCAGTTGAGCTCATAGCTTCTGTTAATAGACTCCGTTACCTTTTCTACCACTTCGTCAAGATTATCTCTCGACAAGAACTCCATCGGAGTTCCAGTCAATCTTGACCCCAGATCCCGCCCGAAAGAGTCCCAATCCGTTCTTCTAGTATTCCTAAAAGGTTTCCCTTCAGAACGCAGAAAGTTCAGATTAAAGGTTATCCTGCCATGGTCAGAGAAAGTGCACCCCATAGCCACCCTCCAATCCTCAACTAGGTCCCTAGAGTTAGTCAATGTGATGTCTTTTACCGAATTCCTATCCTTCGTCCTGAACGTAGGGGTATTACCCTTATTACAGATTAAAAGATCATTCGTAATAATGAAATCAAATGTTGACTCACCTCTCTTATTGGTATCCCTGCTACCCCATTGACTGTGGTGTGCATTAGCATCGCAACCGAGCAATAGACGTACTCCATTCCGTCTTGCGTACTCGGCTAAGGCCCACACGCTGTCATCTGGTGGTTCCAGCTTCTCATAGGGCATGTACACCGAGGCCAAGGCCAGTTTACTGCCTCCCAACGCCTCTCCTTGAACGACCGTTAGATCACCATAACTGAAAGAATTAAGAAGAATTAACTGAAGTTCAATCTTCACTAGAATACAAGTCCTCACCTTGTCCTCAGTGGACGGCTTGAACAATTTGTATCCTTTGGCCCTTAAACCACAGTCCTGGTTATTATTTAGCCAAGACTCCTGGATTATGGCCACGTCCACATTGGTCTCACTGAGGTAGGTTATTAATTCGGTCGAGGCCGCTTCACAATGGTGCAGATTTATCTGCACCATCCGCAACCTCTTTGGCTTTGTCATTTTTCGTGTAACGAAATTTGATATAGCCAAGCCCGAACGTAACAACCACCCCCAATGAGTCCAATTTCTTAATAGATTCCCGATCCACTGCGAATCGGAAATCTTTTCCTTGGTTCTCTTCACAAGTCAATGAAGAGACAAGTTTCCATTGACTTGTATTGATCCCCCTATTCTGTCCTTCCAATATTCCCAGTATGACTTCCACCGGCTTAATGGGTGGTGGAATTCACACCGTGACTATTGGCCACAGAGGCAATTCCGACGCTGGTATAACCTCCAATTGCTCATCTGGACAGAGGTTGCCACATCTGCCATTCGCGGCTTTCAGGAATTCAAAAGCTCCTTTGTTACCACAACCAACAGTCTTGACACATCTTATCCAGTCTGCACCCATGAAGGCTATTTCACCCGGCCTGTGCCTTGCCTGGAAGATTTCGTCCATAGTCTGTCTTCAATCAGCCGCCACATTTCCGTACTGATTTTCCCATCTGGATCAGCACGATCAATGACTGCTGCTTGAAGAATGTCCGACTTGGACGAATCCTTCCCCTTTTTGAACGATGAAGGTTGTTCATCACCAGATACTACCCGCTTCACTGCTCCCTTATGAGAGTTTTTGAGCGGGCCACTTGGTGCCTTACCAACCTTCTTCGCAGATGGAATCTGCTGGTCATCCCCAGACCTCACTCTTTTTATGGTCCCCTTAGAAGGAGCCTTAAAAGAGTCATGCTGTACATGACCTGCTTTCTTGGGGGTAGAGGGTATCTCATCTCCAGGCAGAGCTCCCCTAATGGACCTCATTTTTTTGTCCCACTACCAATCCTTGCTGACCTGTTCCCTTGAAAGAACTTACAGGACTGCTGGATGGATTGTGAGCACCTCCATGATTGCCAGCGTCGACTTGTGGTTCCAAAGTGCTGGTAGACACAGACTCTTTACTCTTTACCTCCACTTTAAAACCATCAGGATAAGACAACCCCAAGATATCACCGATAGAGCCATAGGTCCGTTCAAACCTGTAGATGCTCTTTCGGTATTTCCTGCGAACATGCCTATCCCGCCCGTCTAACAGCGATGGGTCCTTCTTAGACAACTTATTTAGTGCAGCTATGTAGTCCCTAACACCGTTCTTCGCTTTTTCACATCTCGTTCGACTATCGGTTGCGGCCTGCTCATCCATTGGATTTGCTACCGCTTCCTGCCGAACAATAGGTTTGACCATAGGCCTTGACATGCCTGAGGCCCCCGTCGAGCTCACCTGCTTCATACCCAGTGATGACGCAGTGACTGCAGTTCCGCACTCCTTGCCCCGATCAAGATCAGAGACAACTGTTGTCTCATGTTCATCATCGGATCCAAGAGACAGGTCCTCCAGTCCCTCCGTCGCACCAGATCCTACAAGGTCCTCCGCCGAGTCCAGCAGGCTGTCCTCCTCCGTCAGTTGGGTCATCCATGTCATTGTCCTCATCCTCATTCTTCCCCCCTTTCCTAACGTCGTCACTGTTTTCCCCTACCTCGACCCTATCCTTAGCTCCTATGTCAGCGTCCGTCACTTCCTCTTCCCTAACCCAATCTCCTTTGTCCATTGTCCCTTTGTCTCTTTCCTCCCTTAACCTATTTGTTTTTATATTTGTTGTTTCTTCAATTTTGTCCCACGAGTGAGCACGTAAAAAATAGACCATCTCGCGCAGTGACGGCGTACGCGGACTAGGCTGTAATACAACTGACCCTTGCCATCAGCATCAGAGGGGAGCTGTTCTCTATTAGTTTTTCTTTTAGCACTAACTAATCATCCAGATCCTCGGCACTGCTACCTACCACCTATTTATTTGGTCCACGGAAGACCGTACCCAGTGCCAGAGATGTATTCATTTCGGCAGAATCATCAATTAGAATACATCAATGCATCGCATCCAGTCCAGCAAGCCTTCCGTTTCCAGGACTGGGTGTGATACAAAGGATGCATTAATGTCGGCAAAGGGAGAGGACTCCAGCACCGTACATTAGTGCATCCAGTGTCTCTCGCCCAATCCCCCCTATCCGCCACCTGGGGACGCGTCCGATAGGAGTAAACAAGTAAAGACTCCACACGGAGACCGTAATCATTAATATCCTTAATATATTTGAAAGATGATGGAAAGTAAATTTTTTGGGGATAAAATTTCGTAAACTAAGTTGAAGCTATGTACAAATTAAGACTCTTCATTTTGCTAGACAGGCAAATACTAAAAATAATTGATTTGAAGTAAGAAAATTTAGTAATTTTTCTTCACAAATGCTTATTTAATAAAATTTAAAAAACTTACCAAACAAATCGCCACCTTGTTTAAAAATCGCCAAAAAATTCGCCATGTCGCCAAAAGCAATTAAAAATCGCCACGTTTGGCGAAAAATCGCCACAACTGATAGTCCTGATTACTTGTAGTTGTGCTGTTAAATAAATAAGGTACACTAACTCACCACATCATTTTTGTTTAACCCCAGGTCTACAACTGAGATTAACACTGATATAATATGTGAGATAACGTCTATAACGTTTATATTATGTTAAATCTTAAATACCTAGTATATACATTAGGCAAATTCTTATCAAAACAAACTTCAAAATCAGTGGGAATATATACAAGGTAACCTTAGTTAACAGCTGATTATTATTTTGGTTGTTACATTTGCCAAGCTGCATATATAGAAAATGATAATGATACGCTATATTGTTGTTTTTGCGCAACTGTTATCACCTTCCACAAATTCGCGTTAAGTTTGACATTTGTTTTGATAAAAAAATGGTCTAATGTAGACACTATGATAAGGGGTACACGTATTCTAATAAATTCTATAAGATATCATTATTTTCAATCAGTCACAGAGTAAACATGCCCTTTTTATTTAAACAATTCGTACTTCTTTAGCACAACTTCTATAAAAATGTTTTTTAACATGTAAAACAAACACTAAAAGGAAACAATTTTACAAAAAACATTGTTTTTTTAGTAATTTCCAAAATGCACATGCACACACAAACAAACTTACATATATGTGTATTTTTTGGTGAAATAATTCTCCCAGTGAGCACTCTCTGACACAAAAATCTTACATATTATGTTACGTGTAGGCGAGCGAATTTAACACTCTCTGACACAAAAATCTTACATATGTTACGTCTAGACGGGCTATAATTCTCGCACGTGTAGAATACATCTTCCCGATGAGAATTTTATAGGGTGTTTCACATAATTTTCTTTTAATTAATCAGCTGTGCGATCTGTTGCCAAGTACATAAAATAACTTTGACAATTCAGTAAAATAATAAGACGAGATACGAGAATAAACATAAAAACTTTGAAATATTCCAAATTTTGTGCAAAAAATTATTTATAACTGATTTTAAATTAAAGTGTAAATTGAAAAATCAAAATATATCAAAGTTAAACCAAAATATAAAGTGATTTTAAAACGCGAGTGGGATATTTAATAATAACTATTTAAGGAAGTATATAAAATGTCATATATCTTATTACGAAGTCTTAATCGCACTGTAGGAAATTTGCGCAATGCCACCACCGTATATTGTCTAAAGACCAAAACTCCTTTGACCTTGTATCTATTGGCGATACAACCAAATAATTATTGTATAGTAGCACAATATTCCAGGCGGAGTGATTCCAAAAACCTTGAAAGCGTTTTCAAGGTTGTTAAATCAAAAGTTCGTGTAGAAGGTAGGTTAGCAGGCAAAAAAACGGACACACACACACGTCCAAACAAAAAAAAAAATAGCATAGCCATTCGTACAATGGTTTGTTTTTTCTTTTTTTGTTTTTACAAAAAATATCTACACATATGATAAATGCGCTAACAATTACAATACGCCTGATATGATTTGACAAAATTTGTAGATGCATGTGTGTGAGTTTTATATTTGTTTATTTATTTTTGTATAATGCAAATTGTTAATTATATTATTGTTTATTTATACTAATGTTATCAAGGCAATTCAGATTTTTTGGGCGGAGAATGTGGACCAAATTGGGAGTTATTATCGCCGCGCGGTAATCGTTTTTATTTTCCCAATGCTGTAGGGCCAGCGTGGCAAGGAGCCAGTACTACAATAACACTTGAGGTACCCCTAGAATCGCTGGTAGATTTTGAGGGAAAAGTAAGTAGAATATAAAGGAAAAAAAATTATATAATTAATTTTATTTTCTGTTTTTTTTCTGCGATTTTGGCTGTATAGATTTCAGAGAAAAAACCAATGCTAAAATTTAGTGTAAATGAGTGCCCCTCATTGATTAAAAAATCCCTACATGAATTATTTCCTGCTCCAGAAGTGGTATCTAGTGAAAAACTAGCTTTAATGACTTTACATTTCAATGGCAATATCGAAATAGGAGCAAGAAAAGTTAGTATAACATTTTTTTAATTGTGTTATTTTTTTTCTTTTAGAATCTATGATTTTTTTTAGGTTTTGTATATGAATTATTATACCGAGGGTGGGTGTATGTTTATATGTGAATTTATGTACTATAGATAAGATTTATTTTTTATATTATTTAATGACTTTTCACAAAAAATTAAATTTGTATCGTTTACATAAAAAAATATTGTATCTTATTTATGGGTCATAAAATAATTAGAATCTACGTAAATATGTGTATATTTAATCAGTACCATTTGGCAAGTTTAAAAATTTACACAAGCAATCTTACAATAAATACAAAATTTAACATATAGAGTTCAGTTTAGTTTGTAGCTAAGGCCATGGACAATATACAATAGTTTGTATAGTGTAAAATCGACAAATTCGACATTAAATAATTGAAAAATAAAAAAAAGAGAAAAAGTATCATAATTTTCAGTGTGTATATTTTTGACTTCCACAATCTATTAGTAGCTCCTTAAAGCGTGCTTTCAGTTCAAATTCTTTATGGAAAACTAAAAATGTTTTGAAATAATACAAGTTTTAAAGATACTCAGGAACATTTTAAGATACAATAGGATGTGTTTCACCGATATTTCACATATACCTACCAACATTTGTAACTAAATCTTGTATTTTTACTTTTAGTTCGTTTTAGCAGCACGAGAAATCACTGCCCGCCTAAGACTTCATGGTTATTGGGCAGATTTTATGAATCCATTTAGTGGTAAACCATTTTATTCTTGGTCCAGCGGTAAAAATCTTTACAAGATTGATAAACGCTTTCGTGGTCTGAATATGAAACTAAATAAACACAATGAATGCGTTGTAATTAGTTCCGATGCCGAAGCTAATGCAGAAAATGCATTTTCTGGTTCCATTTACAGTAATGCACCATCAGACTTTGCTCAGTTAAAATCATTGCTGGATACACAAGTTTAGCGGCAGCCGTTCATTCGTTCCTTAGTGTATGGGCTAATCATATAACTACCAAATAATTTAAATCTGTTTATTATCTTTATTTTGTTGATGTTGTTATAGTCAAATAATAAATTGTTTTTCTTTTATTTTTAAAAACAAAAACGTACCTACGTATTAGATAAACAAGAACATACTGTAAAATTTTAATTTAACTACATGTGTTTTATTTTCATTCAAACAATGTTTCTTTGCCACAATGACGCTCAATTTCCTTAAGTTTATTTATTAACAATTGTAATTCTTCGGTATTGCAAACAAACTCAACTATAGTTTCTCTTTCTCCTCCCCATTTTTGTTTGTAACGTCCCAGGTTGATGTGAAAGCCAACCTCTTTGCTACTATTATCCGCCGTTGATGATTTGACATCCGCCACTATGCGCCACTGCAGATCGGTTATATGAGGAAAAGAGTGACTGACCTGCAATTGACGTAAGAATAAATGTTTACGTTGTTCCTCATAGGTACGGGTTAATTCTTCAATAGCGGCAGGATTCAGTTGCTTGTCTTCCATAAGTTGCCTAAGCGACATAACATCTAGACTGTGTTTTATAGCCAAACTATAGAGCGTAACAATTGCATATTCACTTTGTTTAGCTTTTGCACTGTTTGTGGCATAGATATCCGGTACTGGTGGTATAGCTGTCAAAGAATATATTATAAATGTTGGATGAAAGAACCCAATATGAAACTTACTGGCTTCGGGATGTAAAGTTAATTTAACACTATTGGCAATAATTTTTTTGGTAAGATCTAGTGATATTGTTGTTCCCAAATGGCTCAGGCCTTCAACAACCAAATTGGACAATGCTATAGGAGTTTTACTTGGAACACTCATATTTATCACAATGCATATTAGAGATGGTCAGCGAGAAATATACAAAATTTCGATAATTTGTTTGACGTAGTACAGCCAGATGTTAGCAAATAAGAACATTTTAACTTCCATCTCTAAATATAAGTAATCATCTGGTAGCTCTATAAGTTTGTTTATGTTTTATTTTTTTTTCCTTTGCACGTGTTTTCATTCACAATTAAAAGTTTCGTTACAAGTATGTCTTCTAAACGTATTAAATTAAATGAACATGCAGAAACTGAAGTGGAGGAAAATAATGAAACACATACAATTCAAGCTCGTTTAGTATCGGATACGGGAGAAGAAGCTGGCCCTCCTATTGATTTGCCCGCTGCTGTAACTGTTGAACAATTGGGTCTTATCTGCAATGCATTGTTAAAAAACGAAGAGACAACTCCGTACATATTCTTTGTGGGCGATGATGAAATTAAAAAGTCACTAGACCAGACATTAGATCTTAAAACGGTCGATACTGAAAATGTTATCAGTATCGTTTATCAGCCGCAATCAGTGTTTAAAGTGCGTCCGGTTACACGTTGTACCAGTTCTATGCCCGGACATGCCGAGGCGGTTATTTCAATATGTTTTAGTCCGGACGGTGCTCATTTAGCAAGTGGTTCGGGTGATACAACGGTAAGACTTTGGGATTTAAATACAGAAACTCCACATTTTACCTGTACGGGACATAAACAATGGGTTATGTGTGTTTCCTGGTCACCGGATGGCAAAAAATTAGCTAGTGCCTGTAAAGCGGGTAACATTATTGTTTGGGATCCCGAAACGGGAAAACAAATGGGGCGCATTCTAAGTGGACATAAAAAATGGGTGAATGGTTTAAGTTGGGAGCCCTATCATAAAAATCCTGAATGCCGAAAACTGGCTAGTGCGGGAAGTGATGGCGATTGTCGTGTATGGGATACCGTATTGGGGAAATGCATTATGGTAATAGCAGGTAAGTTAAATATTTCTATAGTTTAATCCTTACAAATTCGATCGAATTTTGTTTACGCATATAATAAATATGTAATCATTTTGGAATTTAAACTTGAAAAAATTTTTTTCCTGTGACTAGGTCATACAGGTGCTGTTACGGCCGTGCGTTGGGGTGGTGCTGGACTTATTTACACTTCATCCAAAGATCGCACAGTTAAGATATGGCGGGCATCAGATGGCATTCTATGTAGAACATTTACCGGTCACGCACATTGGGTTAACAATATCGCCCTTAACACTGACTATGTTTTACGTACGGGACCTTTTCATCCTGTACAAGATAGAAATAAAAAATATGCCGATTTAAGCAGTAAGTAATTTTACGAATGACTTTAAAGTAAAACTAATATAATTCAACACAACACTTGTAGGAGAGAAACTACAAGAAATGGCTCTACAACGTTATAAGCAAGTATGCACGGATGATATCGAATCTTTGGTATCCTGTTCAGATGACTATACATTGTATTTGTGGTTGGCGAATCAAAATAAATGTATACAACGTATGACTGGACATCAAAATGTTGTTAATGATGTGAAATATTCTCCAGATGTAAAATTAATTGCTTCTGCTTCGTTCGATAAATCAGTGCGTTTGTGGCGTGCCAAAGATGGTCAATATTTGAACACATTTAGAGGTCACGTACAGGCGGTTTATACATTGGCTTGGTCGGCGGATTCGCGTTTAATTGTTAGTGGCAGTAAGGATTCTACTTTGAAAGGTAAGAATATTTGAATGATATCAACATCGATGGGCAAAAACTTTGTTATATCCACCAGGGAGTATTTCTAAAAATTTTAATAGGATTTTTTTTTTTTTTGAGATTACCGTAGGTTGGTTATGTTTTCACATGTTCAATTGATAAAAAATCAACATATTAGATTTGCTTCCGTAGTTTTTGATTAAAGTATGTTAAAATGAGAAATAGCTAAAAAATACAACAACGTACAAAAGTACGAAACACAAAAATTCAAATTATTTACCCAGAAATAAAACATTAAACTGTTTTAAAAATTTGTAAGTGAATGTAATTTTATTATTCAGCATATTTTAATGTTTTTAAATTTTTGAATGAAACTCGTGTTAGTTATTTTCATTAATATTTTTTATTATATATTTTTAATTTTAATTATTTGCTGTTTCCTGCACGATGAAGAAGAACATTATTTTCTCAAAATAACTCCCATTTGCCCAATTTTCGAGTACGGAAACTCTTTTCGGTAACATTGAGATCTCGCGTACGGGGACAAAGCTATTGTAAATAAAATTGGACACATTTCATTAGATTTTTTTAATTTTTCGACTTTTTCAATTTTGGAATATTCGACATTCGACTTTTTATTCAAATTCAAGTAATATAAAAAAAACCTTAAAAGGCCAATAAAATTATATTACAAAAGCACAATTATCGACTTTTTTTCGATGTAATACGATATTTTCGAGATTTTTCGCCTCTTTTGACTATTTTTTGTTATTTGTCTTATAAAAACTTGCAAAATATAAAATATTATACAACGCATGTATTGATAATTTAATAGGCAATATGTGCAATGAAAGTGCTGATTACCCACAAAAATATGTTTTTACGATTCTATTTCTACCAATTAGAATAAAAACTGCTATAAAAAACAACTATTCCTTTCAAATAAAGTAAACTTTTTCGATCTTTTTCCAACTTTTCGACTATCTGGAAAAAAGAAATTCGATTTCTCTTCAATTTTAAATCAAAAGGTAGATTTCGACTTTTGAATTTTTTCAACAAAAAGTCATTCGATTACTCAAAAGTTGAACCCTAATACAAACGTCGTCAAAAAAAAATCAGTTTTAACTTATGTAAAACAAAATTTCACACTTAAAGTTAATCACCATTGTGGAATGTTTTTTCTGGCTAAAATATTACCTTTATTCTGCCCTTTGCCCTTATTGTGTTCTATTCTGAGGAAAATGTAATATTATAAATGGGTCAGACGTTCTTTTCTAAAAGTGTTGCCCTTAAATTAAAAAAATATGACGTTATTTTTTATATTTATTCTTTGAATATTAAACCAAAAATTCATAATTTCACCAAAAAATAAAATTTCACCAAATCATTAAAGATTCAAATTTTTATCGATAATTCACCAAAAATCCGAAATTTAACCAAAAAATGCGAAATTTTACTAAAAATTTTATATTTAATCAAAAACCTTAAATTTCACCAAAAACCTAAAATTTCATTAAAAAAATCAAAATTTAACAAAAAATTCCAAATTTAGCCAAAAATCCCATTTCTTTCGATTAAATTGCTTATCATACATTTTTTAAGAAACAACACATTACGGAATTGGCCACACATTTTTGATCAGTTGTAATCATAAAGAGGGAAACATTTGTAGTCTTTAAAATATTTTACACAGTAACAAGATAACATTGCTCTTCAGAAAAGAAAGCACTATAAATAAATTTAACGATTACATATTTTTTTAGTATGGAGCGTGCAGACAAAAAAACTTGCACAAGAATTGCCCGGCCATGCTGATGAAGTTTTTGGTGTCGACTGGGCACCAGATGGCTCCAAGGTGGCTTCTGGTGGAAAGGACAAAGTTGTAAAATTGTAAGTAAAAATCATAACTTATCTTTCTAGGCAATGTAAATTAAATTTATTTAATTTTTTTAACTTGTTTACAGATGGGCTTATTAATAAAATTAAAAAAAGTAAATAAATGCATTTCCTTGTTTTACTTAAATACAATTTAACTCAGTTACTACCGAGCTAAGCCAACCAAGATAAAAAAATATTTATTTTGTCTTATTAATAGTTAAGATTTAAACATGGATAAAATTGAAACAAATGACCAGGCCTTAACGAAATTTCAAAAATAAAAATTTATATATCTTTATACTTTAACGATTCAATCTCTTGATCCAAAAGTTGTTGCTCTTCCTCACTATTTTCGAAGTATTGTTCAGGCACAGCGGAGTTTGATTGCAAAGATCGTTTAGCTGCCAAAAAACCAAAAGCTACACTTTCATTAACACTTAAAGCACGCAAAAGACCAGTTATAAAACCACTTGATAAACTATCGCCAGCACCCGAGACATTTACAATATTATCAACCGATGGAGCCTTATAAAATCTTGATATAAAATTATTTGTTTTATAATTTATGTAGTCTCCTGTTTTTGGATTAAACATTTTTTGTTCAAAACTCTGGCCGCGTAAATTAACCAAGACACCGTGAGCTCCCAGAGTGACAACAATGCAATCAAATTTATTTTCAATAACTTTTAATAATTTTTTACATTCATTTAGTAAAAGGTCTAAATCTGTTTGATTACAATTTGGCTGCCAATCAATGGTTCTGCGAGTTATTGTTTCTACTATTGATTTAAGTTCAAAAACGTTAGGTGTTACAATGCGTATCTGTTGCGTAGGGATGGTATCATGTTCAAATGGCTTGCCAGCAATTAACATATCAGTGGGCTCAAAAAATACCGGCTTATTATATTGCAAAGATAATTCCAATATTGTTGCTATAGTATCAACGTGTAAATTACCATCTATTACCACTAAAGGTGTCGATTTAAGTTCCTCTTCGTGTTCTTTTATCAGTTGAGGTGTTATAGATTTATGTATTTCCATATTGGCTAAACACATTTTGCAATTTCCAAACTTATCAAACAAAATAGAACAAACTGAAGTAGTTTTTTCCTTATCAACCAGAACTCCTTTGCGTAAAGATTCTGGCATCAATTGTAATAAACTTTGACCCATATGATCTTTACCCACAACAGACACAAAATTTGCAGTACCATAAAGTTTATATATGGCCTCAGCAAGATTACGTCCCACACCTCCACCCGATTCTTTGGCTTGAGTATGATATGTAGCACCGTCTAAAGTTAAGGAAATATCTTGCAGCATAGTAAGGCAAAGATCTAACATGGAGGCTCCTATTATTAAAGGTTTTTTGGTAGACAATTTTAAATTCTTATCTGTATGCTTGAAGTTATGGTGGACATAATGATTGCCACAAGAAATGTTGCTTAATTCACAAGCAATTTGAGCGGCCACTTGGGCATTGTTTTTTATTAAAGCAATATTGGCTTTAAGGCTAGAGCCTCCAGTAATTTTTGCTATAGCAGCTAATAAAAATGGGGTAACTTCTTTACCCTCCACACCTTTCTTGGCAGCATCCTTATAGGCTTGGTTTATAGCCGACGTAATTAAATTTTTATCAGCTGCATATTCCTTAGGTATGGGTACACCAATTAATATTCCCGACTGCAATTGTAGCTCATGTAAAGCTTTAATAAGCAGGGCGGCTTCTTGGGGTGTTTTTAAATTATAGGGAGCCTTGCAACCACTATCCCGTGTATAAAAATCGGGAAATTTTCCTCCCTCACTGTTAAAAGCAGCCACACAGGCACCTTGTGTCTCTAGATATTCTAAGGTACGTGGTATATCCAATATTGATTTCACTCCACTACTTATCACAGTTACCGGGGTACGACCTAATTCTACCAAATCAGCCGAAACATCCATGCTGATATGACCACCACGGTGTACACCTCCCACACCACCAGTGGCAAATATTTTTATACCCGCCATATGCGCTACAATCATGGTGGCAGCTACTGTTGTTCCACCACATTTCCCATTAGCAACTAGATAAGGTAAATCTCTTCGCGAAGACTTTATCACATCTCCTCTATCCATTTTGGCCAATTGCACTATCTGATCTTGAGTTAAGCCTACCTTAAATCGACCATCTACACAGGCTATAGTGGCCGGTGTAGCACCAACGGACCTCACTATATCCTCAACTTCAAGGGCCATTTCTAGATTTTGTGGGTACGGCATGCCATGAGTAATAATGGTAGATTCTAAAGCCACTACTGGTTCATAGTAATTCAAAGCCTCTTTAACTCTAGGATGAATATCTAGTAAATTGTAAAATCCTCGGCTGGTCAGGTTTCTTTTAGGTGAAATATTTGTTATATATTTTAAATTTTTTAAAATCATGCCGAGTTACTAAAATTGAGTGTTTATTATTATCAAAAACGAACTAAAACCATAAAAATCTTATCACTATGCAAATGTATCTTTTCAAAAAAACAATGCAACGATCATTCTAACAAACAAAAACAATTATTTTCCCCCAATCGTTTTTATTTTAGTTATAAATAAGTTATAAAACTTTTAATTTATTTATAACTAAATTCTTATTTATAAAAAATCTATTAATTCTTATTTATAAAAAGTCTATTAATTGTAAAAATAATAACGAGTTCACTTAATATTGTCGTGTGCACCCTGTGGGCGCTAAATAATAGTTGGCAACGACTAAATGTAAGATGACACTTGTAAACAAAGAAAACAAATGGTTTTTATTATTAATATTGTTACGCTTTTACCTTTTAAAAACGGTCGTTTATTTCCTTTAAATAAACCGTTAATTTTATTGCAAATAACAGCAGTTTAGTAGTTTAAAAGTTGTAACGACTCTTTATTTGTGAAAGTACACCGCCTATTCCGTATCCGCTTGCATCGCTATCTACCACAAATGTTTCTCCAGGTATAGGATATGACAAAATTGGTGCCGTACATAATAGATCCTTGAGTTTCTGGAATGCTAGTTCTTGTGATTCACACCAATTGGAATGATTGTGACTTCTTGGTCAGCTCATGTAAGCTTGCGGCTACATTGGCGAAATTCGGGACAAATCGTCTGTAGTATGTGCAAAGGCCAAGAAAACTACGCAATTCGTGGAGATTTCTCGGACGTTCTTTACAGCAATTATCTTATCCTCATCTGTTGATATTCCGTCTGTTGTTACGCGATGTCCCAAATATTTGACTTCTTTCTGGAACAACGCACACTTCTTTACACTGAGTTTGAGTCCAGCCGCTGGTATTCGTTTAAGAACTTCTTCAAGGTTATTCAGATGTTCATCAAAAGTCTTACCCATGACAATTATGTCATCGAGGTACACCAAGCATGTCTTCCCGTGAAGTCCTTTCAATACCTGTTCCATTAAACGCTCGAATGTGGCTGGAGCATTGCAGAGTCTAAATGGCATCACATTAAACTGCCATAACCCATCACTCGTAGTAAAGGCGGTTTTTTCCTTGTCTTTTTCTGAAATCTCTACCTGCCAATAACCACTTTGCAAGTCCAATGTGGAGAACCATTGTGTTCCAGCTAGTGTATCCAGGGTGTCGTCAATTCTTGGTAGCGGGTAGCTGTCTTTCTTGGTGACTTCATTCAGTTTTCTATAATCGACGCAAAATCTAGTGCTGCCGTCTTTCTTCTTAACTAAAACAACAGGCGAGCTCCAAGGACTTGAAGATGGTTCGATTATACCGTTCCGCTCCATTTCATTGACCAACTCCTTCACTTCACTTCGTTTTGCTAGAGGAACACTTCTGGGCGACTGCTTTATTGGCCTCGCTTCGCCAGTATTTATTTGATGCTTTACAATTGCCGTTCTACCATGGCTTTGACTTTTTAAGGCGAAGACGGAGCTATATTTCTTCAGAATCTGTTTGGCCTTATTTCTGTCTGGCGGCACTAATCCTTCTACCCATTTCCCCACATATTCCGCTAGTAGCTCGTGTTCTTTGGTGGATTTATTGGCAGGTTGCGGGTTTTTCTCGCAATTGATTACTGCCTCTGCTGAAGTGCATTGACCTATTTCGGAATTTGGCTTAACGACTTTTTTATTGCTGGACAGGTTAAGCATTCTTACAGGAACTATTTTGTTGTTGCAGGGTTTAACGAGGGATTTTGCTGTTACAAGATCACTTGTTATTTCTGCTGGTTCTACCACCCACAAACTGTTGTCCTCACAATCTCCCTCCATACGTGGCCATACTAAAGTTTCTGACTGTGGTGGTAGCTTCTGATGCTCGACGGCAACTAGCTTTCTTACTTGAGTCCTATTTTCATATCCGACGTCAAGGGGTATCTCCACATTTTGCCAAATTATAACTTTTTGTCCCATATCCAAAGTAATGCCATGGCTAATCATGAAATCAGCACCAATGATAACTTCGTCCACAATGTCGGCAACAATGAATACATGATTGACGGTAACGTTGGCAATGGTTAATTTCACATTTACTTTACCATAGACCGTGGCCGGCTGCCCAGTAGCTGTGCGCAGGCTTACCCCACATAATGGTTCAATTGTTTTCTTGACTAAATTTGGCTCCGGTGTCTACAGTAAAAACGTGCTTCTGACCGTTCATGTACCCCTAAGCAGTAAGATTGCTATTTTTCTGTTGCATTACGGATATGGAGATGGTGGGGCCCTCAGATGTGGGAGATAGCTCTTGCCCCATAGTGCTAACTCGTTTTAGTTTTAAAGGTGATTCTTGTGATGATTGATGATTTGACTGCCGGTTATTTCTTTGAGGCGAGGCAGATCTGGTTCGTTTTCATGGTGCTTTTTAATTCGTCGACTATATTTCTCTATATTTCTCTTATCAGAAACAACTTCAACATTTCGCACCTTGCATATTTGCGGCTTTGAAATTATTTTCGCCGTTTCTTGTGCCAGTGCGAATGAGACGGTTTCAGTAAATGATGGTTTAGGTGTGGCACAAACCGCGTGTTTTATTTCAGGATCGCGAATGCCATTAATAAATGCCTCTATCTTGAAATGGTCCAAAGACGTGCTGTTTTCCCCTAGATAAGTAAGCTGCAGCAAACGTTCGATTTTCAACGCAAAGTCTTGTAGCGTCTCATTGGGCTTCTGTACTCTACCACGCAATTCCATTCGGTATAGTTCCTTTTTATGTTCACCAGCGTACTTACGTTGTAGCGCCTCCATTATATCATCATAACTGTTTCTGTTACATGCTGGCACGCTTTCAAGAACTACTGCTGCATTTCCTTTTAAGGAAAATATCAACTCTATAGCTTTTTCTTCGTCGTTCCACATGTTGCTAATGGCAATTGTATCAAACTGGAACTTAAACACATTAAATGGTGTGGTGCCATCAAAACTAGGGGCCTTTATTCTACTAGAGGATTCTGGAATAATTCGCAACTGTCCATCATGACATTGAAGATTATTCATCTTTATTTCTAGATCATGTAGTTTTTTATCAACATCTTTGGATTGTATATCTGGACAGCTCTCTAAGTCAGTCAGCTTTTTATCAACGACGTTGGCTTGTATATCTAGGCAGCTCTCTAAGTCGGACACCTTTTTATCAATGCCATCCACTCTGCTGTTTATAACTTCCGAAATTTGCTGAAGTTTCTCGTTTGTCGCTCTAGAAGTTTCTTTGGCTTCTTTAACTTCAGCAAGAAGTTTCTCGTTATTAGCTTTAGAAGTTTCTTGAACTTCTTTAAATTGCTCCATCAAAGCAGCAAACATTGTGGATAAATCCATGCTTATTGTTTCACGGGTAGAAATTTCCATTTCTTCTTTATACTTGAATTCGTAAGTTCCAATGTCAATATTACGCCGCTTGAATTCATCTATCAGCCTCATTTGTAATTCTGCTTTATTACCAGCTGTAGGTAACTCCAACTTATTCAATTCTCTCGTTGAGTTGCTCCACTTTCAGCTCTTCAAACTTCATGACTGCTTATTATTTTGCAATTCCACTTCTGACACCAATTGTTACGTTTTTACCTTTTAAAAACGGTCGTTTATTTCCTTTAAATAAACCGGTAATTTGATTGCAAATAACAGCAGTTTAGTAGTTTAAAAGTTGTAACGACTCTTTATTTTATTAAAAAAAAAAAATGTACAACAATAACAGTTTAAATAGTCACTTGCGTTCTAATATAAACACACTTAAATTACACACTTTATACAACACACTTTAATAATGTACAAGATTATACAGCCAAGGCAGTTAATTTGTCTTTACTTAACGACGCTTCCAATTAGACTGACTCCATGGTGTTCTCACGGCCAATATATATATAGTATTACCTACTAGATGCTTCTTGAAAGCTCTATTTCTTTTTAAAATGTTCTTAACGGACAAACTAGAGCTTTTGATGTTAATATTAGCAGCTTAAACATTTAGTGTTGCCATACTTAAAAACAATGGTGAAAGCTTTTTATTCAATGTTGTATGTTTAGAACTATGTTAATAATTTTTACAGATATGTTAACTGCTGTTACCTCAGGTCTACAACTGAGATTAACGCTGATATAATATGTGAGATAACGCCGGTAGAGGAGAGTAAACATTTTGTTTATATTATGTTAAATCTTAAATAAGGGGTACACGTATTCTAATAAATCCTATAAGATATTATTATTTTCAATCAGTTACAGAGTAAACATGTCCTTTTTATTTAAGCAATTCGCACTTTTTTAACACAATTTTTATAAAAATGATTTTTAACATTTAAAACAAACACTAAAAGGAAACAATTTTACAAAATAACATTGTTTTTCAGTAATTTCCAAAATACACATGCACACACACAAGCAAATTTTCGTGTATGTGTAATTTTTTGACAGTTCATCTTATAAGATGGTTGTGTAGAGAAATCTCATCACAACAGTCTCATAATACATCTTATAATACTAATATTTGAATCTACACGTGAAATAATTCTCTCAGAGAGCGAATTTGACACTCTCTGACATAAAAATCTTACATATTATGTTACGTCTAGACGGGCTGTTAGCATAAACGGAAATGCCTAGAAGCATTGAGAAAGATTTAAACCAGCCGTTAAAACCGTTATATTTGAATTCAAGTACAATTTCGTAACAATATTATTATTATTATATTATTATTATTATTATTATTATTATTATTATTGACTTTATTGAAACCTTTATAAAATAATTACATTGTTATGAGAATTTACTTAAAAGTATTACAACAATTAACGTTATAAGAAATTTAAAAACAACCATCAATTATAACTCTTTAAGTAAAAAAGAGTCTTAGTGATTGTTTAGCAAATTTCTTATTATTTCATATGTAGACGTTCTGCACTTTTCATTAAATGACAGAGTCAGTTCCCTTGCAAATGAATTAAACAGTTTACGCTTAAAGTTTCTATGCAGTAGATCAGTAGAGTATCTGGGGTGTAGGTTATGAATTATTTTCAGATTTTTATTTTGTATTATCTGTAATTTTCTTGTGTAAGTTTTAGCAGCTTTATTAAACCAGACTTGACATCCGTAGGTCATAATTGGTCGAATACACATTTTGTAAATAACGACCTTGTTTTTTAAATTAAGTTTAGATCTTCTGTTAAGTAAGGGGTAAAGTGCAAGGTCACATTTGATTGCTTTATCACAAATATACTGTATGTGTTGTTTAAATGATAGTTTTTTATCTAAGATAATACCTAAATATTTGATACTATCCTTCAGAGGAATAAAAACTACCCTAGAATATAAATGTTTTGTAGGAATACGTTTCAGTGAACTATTATAAGGAAATATAATAGCTTGTGTTTTACTAACATTAACTTTTATCTTCCATTTATCAAAGTATTTATTGGTAGATTTTAAACTATCTTCCATTTTTTTGATTATTGCGTTTGACACCTTACCGCAGCATTTGCGGTAGCACTGTCGTCAGCGTAAAAAGCTACTTCTTGATTCTTGCGAATAGTAAAATCGGAAATATATATTGAATAAAGAGTAGGTGATAATACCGATCCTTGCGGCAGATCCGCAGGGATTTGTCTATCACTAGATAGCGTGTTATCTATAGATACAGCAAATGAGCGCTGATCTAAAAACTCTTTATTATCTTTTGCAAGTACGTTGGATAATTGAAGGAATTTAGTTTAAAAACCAGGCCTTCATGCCATATTGAATCTAAGGCTTTTTCAATGTCAAGAAAAATAACTCCAGTGCTTTTACGATTTCTTTTGTTTGATTCAATAAAATTAACGACTCTTTTTAGTTGATGTACTGTGGAGTGTTCCTTGCGAAATCCAAACTGTTATTTTGTTTGGAAAAATCTAAAATTCTCTTATTAATTATTTTTTCAAATACTATATCCAATAGGCTTAGGATGCTGATTGGTCTATAGCTAGACGGTAATTTATGATCCTTTCCTGGCTTAGGAATTGGGATAACAGAAAACAAATGGTGAAAGTGGGAAAGATAAAGAAAAATTTTTTTTAAATGAAAAGTAAATTGCTGAAGATATTTTCGATGGCGAACAGGGAAGACATCTTGCAGCGTCTGCAAGGTGACGTGATGGGGTTCTAGGGAAAAATGGAATTCTTTTTGATTTGAGCTAACAACGGTGTGGCAGAGAAACAAACAGCAGTTGGGAAAAGGAGTTTTATTTAAAAGTGCTAATCAAAAGATTAAAGCAATATAAAAAAAAGAAAAAGTTAAAACTTTAAACTATTTAAAATAACACAAAAAAAGAAAGGTTAAAAGTTTAAAACTACCTTAAATTGTACAACAGTTATTAAAAAAACTTAAAAACTAAATAAAAATCACAAAAACTTAAAACTTAAGAATACTATATAAAATTTTTTCAAAAAAGGTTTAAAAGTAAAAATCATATAAAAATTTTAAACAACAAAATAAAAATTTAAAATTCAAAAACTATATAAAAGTTTAAAAAAAAAATTAAAAATTAAAAAACTATATTGTTACGAAATTGTGCTTGAATTCAAATATAACGGTTTAACGGCTGGTTTAAAGTTAAATGTTTCTAGACTTTCTGTTTATGTTAACAGCAGTTAACATATCTGTAAAAATTATTAACATAGTTGCAAACATACAACATTGAATAAAAAGCTTTCACCATTGTTTGTAAGTATGGCAACACTAAATGTTTAAGCTGCTAACATTAACATCGAAAGCTCTGGTTTGTCCGTTCCTAGTGTCTACATTAGGCAAATTTTTATCATAACAAATGTCAAAATCAGTGCGAATATATACATGGTAACCTCAGTTAAACAGCTGATTATTATTTTGGTTGTTACAGTTGTCAAACTGCATATATAAAAAACAATAATGAATACGCCATATTGTTGTTTTTGTGCAGCAGCTGCCACCTTCCACAAATTCGTGTTAAGTTTGACGTTTGTCTTGATATAAAATTGTCTAATGCAGACACTATGTTAAGATCATTGTAGAAAGAAGGATATAGTAGGTAATACAGTGTATATTAATTGGCCGTGAGAACACCATTGAGTCAATCTAATTGGAAGCGTCGTTAAGTAAAGACAAATTAACTGCCTTGGCTGTATAATCTTGTACATTATTAAAGTGTGTTGTATAAAGTGTGTAATTTAAGTGTGTGTTTATATTAGAACGCAAGTGACTATTTAAACTATTACTTTTAAACTACTAAACTGCTGTTATTTGCAATCAAAGTACAGGTTTATTTAAAGGAAATAAAGTGAAGCTTAAAAACTATTTAAATAAAAAAAAATACCAAAAAGTAAAACTAAAATTTAAAATATATAAAAGAAACACCCAAAGGTTGCAAGTAGAGAACACAAGCTAAGAAAAACCAAGGTCATCCCCACCTCTGCCACATCCAACGTGGGACTGCTTCAAATATATATATCACCAGGTCAGTAGGTATCGCCAGACTAGAACGGTAATTGACGGTCGAAACTAAAAAAGAAACACATAAATTTTATTAATAATTAAAATATTAAAAAAAACTAGAAAAGATTAGAAAAAAATTAGATAGGAATGATATTTAGGGCATTTATACCTTAATTTTCGATCACTCTTAGCAAAAAGGTTAAGGTGCGCATTTTAGATTCTAAAGTGAGCTCAGTTAAGGCCGCAGGTATGTAGACCCGCACAAAAAAAATGCCATATCTATGCTTCCAATAAAAAAATAAAAAAACCAAAAAAAGAGGTTAAACATAAAAAAATAAAAACACAAAAACAAATGAAAATATATGTGATTTTTTTTCAAAACAATTTACGTACCCGTACAATCCGTGAGGGCGAAATAAGATGGCTGCCGTAAACGTTCGAAGACGACATCATTAGAAGCTGCACCAATTTGAGCACAGTACTCCCTCATTAAAAAAAAATGTTTAAATGAATTGTTTTTAAATTTTTCCTTTTTCCTAAATTATTTATATATACTTACCTTTTATATGCTTTTTTTCATTTGGTAAATTTTCGTTTATTTGGTTAAATTTGTTTAAACTTATATTGTGATATAAAATCCCCAGTATGGCATGAATCTGTTTTTATCATTTTTACATTTTACTTTGGGTTTTTGTAAATAAAAGAAATGATTTTTATAACGTATTGCGAAAATACGTTGTGTTCATATTTTTAAATATGTGGTAAAAGGATTTTAAGGTAAGTGATTGGAAGGAGTAGTGGTTGATGTATCTGTGATAGGAGTAGCCAAATTAGGAGCTGGCTACCATGGAGAGGGAACTTTGATTATTTACCCCGGCGTAACAGCTGCCGGCTAGAAGTGAAGAGAATGCTGCAACCTTCAAGTAATTATTAAAACTAGGCAAGAATGTGAACGTAGCTCACTTCGGGACCCCATATGAAATTTGACTTCTTATTAAAGTTTTTTTTTATCATTTTAGCTGGTATTTTTTTTTTTTTTTTTTTTTTTTTTTTGTTTACCCGGTCATTGGCCACCAGGCAAGCAAAAACTCCACCCCATCCGGCGAGTTATAGCAAGGCTTCCGCCAGATACCTGCGCCGCTCAATCAGCCCAAACAGATGTTCATATGTTTGACAAAGCCGGTTGTTACAGTACAATATTTTAATTAAGAATTAAGCAATAAATCCAAATAAAAATAAATTCTAAAAAAAAACTTTTAATTAACATTAATGTTTCGAATATGGCAATACTTAACTTTGACATTAAAAAAACATTTCAGTATGGCAACACTCGACAAAAAAATAGAAACAAGTGAGGCGGCTAAATTTATTACTATTACATATTTCTAATCTAAAAAATGGATAGAGAATATGAAATCGAACATTTTGGATTTACAGCTGAACAATCATCACTAGAAAGTAAGTTTTACACATAAAACATATTGATTACAACTTGTAAAATACATTCAATCCAAAGGAAAATACTTTCTACAAAAAATACTAAGAAATGCCTTAGACGCCATGGTAAATAAATTTAATGTAAGCCCAGAAACCTCAGAGATTTTAAGTAATGCTAAGAAGGAAGTTTTTGAAAACATAATGACCTCTATATCCGCTGAAATAGACACTGCTAATAATTTGGATAAAAAATATTTTACAATACCTGATCATGTTCTATTACCGCCATATTTCAATCATATTAAAACATACACTGAACAGAATGAACAGGAATTGGACAAACAGTTGGAAATGTTAAAGAAAAGTTTTCTGGAGGTAAGTGAATAACTAAATGGAATTTAACTTTTATAATAACAATTATTAATTTTTTGAAATTGTAAATATAACTAGAATTCCATTATGCTGGCTTCTCTAAATTTGGAAAACTCTCAATATAAAAACCTTTCAACATTTGTCGAGGATGAAGTTAAAATACAACAACAATTAAATGAATCCTTTAATAGCGTTAGTATGAAAAAAATTTATGAATTAGTTGATAAAACGAAAATTTTACAAGCTACAGAGAAAAATAATTTAGTTGAAAAAACCAAAAATTTGAAGTTGTAAACATTGTACATGGATCATGGACTGTAATTATTAATATAAAAAGTATATTACACATATTAAACAAATTCTTAACAATTTTTGAATTTCATTAATGAGTCTCAGAGGTCTAAAAGTTATTTGAATTTGAACTACTCCGAAGATTTTTTATAAATTTTAGTCAATATAATGTAATTATATTTATAAGCATTTTTCGTATATCAAAAAAATAAGTACCGCTATATCGATGCAAAATCTGAATTGTATCTCCATATTATTACATGCCATTAATAGATATGCTCTTAAAAGTGCTTTATATACATAAAAATGATCTTGAAATCGGAAAATATGCCTTAAAATAAAAAATAAGCTCTTAAAATATCATTATTTCTGTCTAAATTTTAAATTATTTACTAATGCACTTAAAAACATTCATTACAAAATTTCTATCAACTTAAAAGTTAAAAATTATTAGCGAATCGGATTTGAAAGACGTACATAAAAATTCTGTTGAGTCCAAAATATGTAGAATTTTTCTCTTAAGTGTAAAATATGCGAAATTATGCTCTTAAGTACAAAATTTGCAATTTAAAATGCTAAAATATGCTCTAAAACAAGGATTTTCTACGAAAATATGACAAAACATACTGCCTAGCCCAAAATATGTAAACATATACTGTTATGAACAAAATATACAAAAATATGTTATAACAAATCGATGCCAAAATTCTTAATCTCCTTCTACATGAAGACATTTTTATTTTTTAACATTAAAAATAACGTCGGGAAAACAATTTTATTTCCAATTTTGTGTTAAGGGATGGAGAAAAAATATGTAAGAAATTTATATATTAAATTGCCTTTTTTTTATCGAAAATTTTAGTTTATTTCTTTATTTGTCTTTTCAAAACAAAATTAATTATTTTGCCCATTTATTTTTGTTAAAAACGGCAAAATTTTAAAAGGGAACAATAAATTTGACAGCTTATGTTAAATATTATTGCTCAACTTTGTATTTAAATATTTATTGCGCAAGATATTGCGCAGTAGATTTCTTATTGGTCCACACGTAACATTTTAAAGAGAGAGATAGAATTTGACAAATTGCCAACATAAAAATGTCTACTTGTAGACTAGGGGTTAAAATTGTTTGAAACGGATAAATAATTAACACTTTGGTTCATTTGAAGAACAAGAAAAAATATGATTTTGCGTATTTTTGGTTGCCCTGATAATTAAAAGGGCATTTGTAAGTGATTTTAAATGGCATCGAAATAATTTAAATCGCAAATGTATTAATTAATAGATATTCAGAAAAATGTATCGAACTTTTAAAGGCGATCTTGATTTATACCAACGAAAATAATTTACACATAATAAATATAATTATAATTTTTTATTGTGTATAATTTCCAATATTTTCTTGATCATTGTACTTGGCAACATTGTTTTTAATATATTTTTCGCTTTGACTGAATGTACTTCTTGGAAAAAATAAATCTAGACAATATCTTTTTCTTTTTGTAAAACGTAAATGAATAATGTAAAAAATACTTTAAAAATTAAGCAAAATGTCTTCAAGGAATTTAACAGAAGTTTTTAATATAATGAGAAATAATGCTTCAAAGAATCGAACATTATATTCAGATGACAGAGTGAGTTGAAAACATATTTTTGGTACCGTATTGATTTATTGAATTTGTCTTCGAAACGAAATTAATAAACACCTGTAGATTGCTGACGGTGATGCAGAGCTACTACTTCGGCGTTCGGTGCATGATGCGGAAGAAGGGCTAGAATTACGTGACGAATATGGTACTCAACCAACATGGATTGACAAATTGGAGGAAGCTCAATACACCATGTCAAAGCAAGTATCAAAAGGCCTTGAGTTGAAATATATTTCTAAATTTTTTGCTGTTATTTTAGAATCAAACCCAAGTTGGATGAACTTGGCTCCCTTCATGCCCGTCATTTGTTGCGTCCAGCTTTTGATGAAAGCAAAGAAGACGAACTGGAAATGGAGTCTTTGGGTCAAGAAATTGGTAAATTAATTACTTCAACACACCGTCACATACAGTGCATACGTTCCAGTTTAGGAGTAGGTGGTAAACTGGAGCAACGTTTGACTGCAAATGTCGTAACGTATTTAATGTTAAGTCTGCAGGAACTGACACAAAAGTTTCGTTATAGTCAAAATTCTTACATCAACCAGTTGAATTCACGTGAAGAACGTTCTCAAAAGTTTTTCGATGATTTTGCCAATTCCAATGGAACGGAAAGAGACAATTTTGTAGATTCATTCGACAACTTTTTACAACCCACACATTCTGGTAGCAATAAATACAATTTTTACGATGACGATGAAATAAAACAAAACGAATTGGATGAAAATTTCCAACGTCCTATGGGAAATCGCTTAACCCAACAACAACTGCTACTATTTGAAGAGGAAAATACCCGTTTAGCTTTGAGTAGAGATGAAGAAGTTTCTAAAGTTGTGAAAACCATTTACGATTTAAATGATATTTTTAAAGATCTCAGCCAAATGGTGCAAGAGCAGGGTACAATTCTTGATCGCATTGATTATTCCATTGAACAGACACAAACTCGGGTGTCCGAAGGTGTACGACAATTACAACGAGCGGAGATGTATCAGCGTAAAAATCGTAAAATGTGTGCAATTTTAGTTTTAGCTGGCGTAACTCTATTTCTGCTTATTCTTCTTATATTTACAAAATTGTAGACAGTATTCAAAAATAACTTTTCTCTGGAATTGGTTTACATCGTAAAATAAGAGCCTGTTCGTAAATGCATCACTGCATGCATATGATTAGATTGCACTGCAGATTCAAAACTGTTACAAATTCCGTAATCAAATTGCATTTTTACTAATTTAATGCATCAGCCATTTTTATGATTAGTATTTTCTGTATATTTGCGCACAATATGCTTTAATATTGTATTTTCGAACATCCGACTATTGCAACATTAGCACCTTTTGCATGATCGTACTGCGCATAATATGCGGCGCAGTGATACATTTACGAACAAGCCCTATTTCACATCTGATTTCATTTTGCAAAAATATTTATTATATGTATTTATATATTATGTATTTAACTTCAAAATTCACAACTTATAACTAAACTAAAATTTCCACTTGTATTTTTATTACATTCTTTCGCTGACGCGGGAAGCTACCGAACGTAGGTTACCATATACTTTACTAGGTGGAGAGCCCAAAATCAAATTACAAATTGCTCTTCGAGCCAATTGAATATTTTGATAACTTCCCAATATATGAATTTTACTATCGGCCAAGACTATACGTGTTTTTGTAACATTTTCAATGGTAAATTTGGTACGACCACCTTTACCCGCAAGACGACCTATGGCACGGCTCATATGATCACCTCTTAGAGTTTTAACATCCTTTACTTCGAATGATTCTACGAATAAATCATCTAAACGTAGCAAGGCTAAAGCATCATCAACTTCAAAGCCGCAGAGAAAAGCTTTAACAAAATCAGCACCTTTTTGTAGATTTGAAATATCTGGTGTCTCAGGACTAATACGAATTTCCACCTAAAAGAAAGTTCGAATTAAACATTGGCTTTGCTTTTAGGATATGATTTTCTATGAACATTTTAAAGAAGCGCTTAAATATTTTTAAAGAAATTTATAGATATTTAGAAGAAAAACAATGATAGAATATATTTCTTTAATCGGGGATAGAACTTTAAACAGTAAATTCTAAAGAACTTTAAATACGTTATCACTTGAGTGATTTAAGCACAAATTGCGATTGATTTATATTTTTAATAAGACTAGTACGGAAATTAATAAATATTTACCTGTTTAGCTTTCATATTAAAACGTATCTGTAACTTCATATGCTCCACAATGGGTGTAAAAATTTTCATCCAATGTTCTTTCAACGAAGAATATCTATAAAAACAATAATTTTAAATATTCCATACAACTTAAATATATATCTAACCTATGTGGTGGCACAGCAATTTTACGCACTTCACTTTTAACCCGTTTCGCTCTAGCTGGCAGACTTTTACAAACAGTTCCTTCTACACCCGTTGTTTCGTCCACTTGCATTTCAGTATCATCGTTGTGGGTACGCTTTTTGGCAGTGCGTGTAGGTAAAACTTCATCAACTTTTATATTTTCCACCTCCATTTTATGCTAATTGAAAATTTATTATAAAATTATTAAATAAAATATTGGTGAACAAGACCGAACATACATATATCAACACATGTGGTAAGAAAACTATGCCGAACAATTTTAGTGGCGGCGGCTTTTGTAAAAATTGTTGGCGTCGGCCCAAAATCTGCTGTTAGCCGATTGTAACAGCCCGTCTAGACCTAACATAATATGTAAGATTTTTCTGTCAGAAAGTGCCAAATTCGCTCTCTGAGAGAATTATTTCACGTGTAGATTCAAATATTAGTATTATAAGATGTATTATGAGACTGTTGTGATCAGATTACTCTACACAACCCTGCAAACATTTTCTATCGAAAGCGTAACTATATCGACACACCAGGAAGTTGATATGCGTCGCTTTTACTATCGAATTCTTATCTACTTAGTAACACCGTTCGCGAAGAACTGTGCCACTAAGCGATAGTTCCTTTTGAGTAACGCTTTAGTCAGTATTGAATGTCACTAATTCGAATCTTCAAATCCCTACTAAAATAATAATTATTATTGAATCTAATTAATTTTTTAAATAACAAAAATAACTCTTCCTTGTATTTATTATAAAAAACAATGAAATTAATTGCACAAAAATTTTGAATTCAAATGAACATTTAACATCTATTAGAATATTTGCAAAATTTTCTGCATTTATTAGTATGTTCGGCGACAATGTATGATTTTTAGAAAGGTTATGATGTTCGCATTATAAAATGTGTAATTCAATATTTCCAAAATGTTTTTGAGTAATATAATATACGATTTTTAAATATTAAAAGACTACATTATTTTTTATTTTAATTTTGAATTTTCTATATAATTAAAATAAATAAATTTTTTTTTAGTTAATTTTTTCTAAAATCGCCAGTTTTTTTACAGAAAAATAACTAAAGAACAAATGTATTATACTTCTTATAAGGCGAACACTATATACTTTTCTAAAATTTCTATTAAGAATTTTGGAAATATTTAAAAAAATATTTATAACAAATTTTCTCTAATTTCTCTTACAAATGTTTCCATTTTTATAAACGGGATTCTTTTTATTAAAGACTATATAATCTTTTCATCATTTTCATACTCTATTACCAATTTTATTGATGATGTACCATTTTAAATCATTATTTAAATTTTATCTTGGCCCTGAAAGTTTTTTCAATCAGTTTTGTCAATATTTCAGATTTTTGAAACATAGAAATAAATACCGCTACTTAACCAAAAATTACCACAATCTACTCTACACATTTCAGGCACTACAACAACAAAACAATTTCTTCAAAATATTTAATAACAAGAACAATCTTTGAATTCTTTTCAAAAAATTTAATTTAAAATTTTGAAAATTCAAATTTAAAGTGTCAAATTTCAGCTCTTCTAAAATATTTCTCGGATACTCTAATGCAATACATTCCCAAAATTTTGATTGCTGCATATATATACATATATATATATATATATATATATATATATATATATATATATATATATATATATATATATATATATATATATATATATATAAATTTTAACTTTCCACAGAATAGACTTGTAAAATTGAATTTTTAATATATTCGTAATTTTTTGTTCTATAGAAAATTATTCTGAAAATTAGCGACTTTTACTGCGGGCATATCATACATAAGTCAAACTCTCACACTTTTAAAAAATGTTGTTCAAGTTTTCAAGAATTTTATATAAAACAGAATTTTCTGTCATGCCCTCAAATTGTTAATAACATATTTTAATTTTATAGAAAATGTTTTGATAAATTTATTCGCTTGCCCAGAACTAGTTGAAATATTAATAATTTCTTTTTAATTATGATAAACGCTTACCTTATTTTCTTAATTTTTCTTTTATAAGTAAAACTTATGACTTTTTTGTTTCACTATCAGCTTACATAAATAATATTGGTTAATATCAATATTTTTTCACTCTTATCACTTCAAAACTTATATTTTTACTAAGCAAAATTATATTGTTTCTGCTTGTTCTTTTTCCCATTATGAAATGTAAACAATCGTCAAAATCATGATTTTATGATAAAATTTCGAACCTAATGTGTGTTGTTTTTATAAAGTTTTGCACATTCTACTATTAAACATCTTAGAGTGCCGAATTCTACAGATTATGTAGATTGCTAAACAACAATCTTCCAAATGCTAGAAAAGGTGTTGAAAAATAGTGTTTTCGTTTTTGGATAATTGTAACTGTTATCCAAACAACTTCTAATAGTGATTAAAGAAGTTACGACTAGAAGATTCAATTCGAATACTAATATATTTTGTTGTTGGAAAATTGAGAGAAATCTTCTATTGCACTTCTAAGAGTGGCGAAGAAGTGAGCTATTTCGAAAAAGAATTCACTAAATGCTTGCAGGGAACTATCCTATAAAATGAACTGTCGAAAAAATACACATATGCGAAAGTTTGTGTGTGTGTGTGTATATATATATTTTGGAAATTACGAAAAAAACTATGTTTTTTTTGTAAAATTATTTCCTTTTAACGATTGTTTTAGATTTAAAAAAACATTTTTATAAAAATTGTGTTAAAAAAGTGCGAATTTCTTAACTAAAAAGGACATGTTTAATCTGTGACTGATTGAAAATATTAATATCTTATAGGATTTATTAGAATACGTGTATTCCTTATTTAAGATTTAACTTAATAAAATGGTTATTCTCTTCTGCCGGCGTTATATCACATATTATATCAACGTTAATCTCAGTTGTAGAATTTTTGCCATTTTCGACATCCATAATACCTTTAAATGAAAACAGCTGTTTTTCGTCACAAAAACGACACTCATTATATACGGTTGAATACCTTTCCTCCGCAACTTTTTAATTATAATTTCTTATATCATGAATGAGACATCACCAGTAGAGTTGGATTGTTCATGAACGAACATTTTCAATTGGATAATTCAGTTATATGAACAATGAGAAGTTATTCAGTATTTTTGTTCCATTTTGTCCACTTTGTTCTTTTTAATCATTTAGTACACTTAAGTCATTTACTAATACTTAAATGATGTTATATTGGTCTATTTGGGATTATACATTTTTTATTCAAAATATATAATTAGTTACAAAAATATATCAAAAATGACTTTAGTTTGTAATAATGTTTTATCGAAATTATCATATAATTTTTTGCTAACAACGGATATTTAAAAAATGACAATAATAACAAAAGTCATCTTATTCTTGCAGATTGATCACTGAGTGAATAAATGCACACAGTTCGGACTGAAAAAAAACAGTTCGTTCAGTCAAACAGCTCAAAATAAAAATGAACAACTGAACAAAAGGAGGAATTTGTTCACTTATTTGTTCAGAAAAAAAAAGAGAACAATCAGTAGAATGAGCATTTTAGCTCTTATTTCATTAATCATTTTTACCATCGAATAAGCACCGATTTTGTATAATTTAATTTCCTATATAAACTAATTTGTATACTTCTATTTTCTTAAATTATTTTTTCTAGCTTTTGGCCAAAGGATATTGTTCATTCAAATTTCATAATTACTTCCAAATAAAATAAAAAAACAAATAAATACTATTTCTGTTATAATATTCAAAAACTAAAATATTAAAATTATCTCCCAAAAACACTGTATCAACATTTCTATCCCTGAACATCAAATATGAAAATCAGATTTAGTTCATGGTTGCATGCTTTGAAAAACCACATTCACGTACATATCTATTTTATTTTTTTTTTTAATTAAATTCCTGTTTTTAATTTTTTAAAAATTAAAATATATTTTAAGTATGATTTCATTGATTTAAAAGTCATTAGAAAGGCAATTATTTCTTTCAATATCATAAAAAATGATTTTTTTTTTAAATGCATGCATAATGCAAATTAATTTTTTGGATGCATTTTTTTAACTTCAATTTTTTATTTTCTTAAACAAGTGTATAAAACTGTGTATAAAACTTGATATATTGACTAAACAATTCAATTTTTTTGTTTTTTTTTTTTGTGACGAGAAGCTCATTTATTTAAATATTTTTGCGTTTTGAATTAAAAATATAAAACCTTTTTTTTACTATATTTTTGGTTTATTTATAAAAAATTGGAAAATATGTATCCAAATAAAAGCTGCGTTAAAAAAAATTGTGTTTAATAAATTTTATAAAAAATGCATTTGAAAATTGCAAATTCATTTGTACATGTAATGCAATTTATAACTGAAATTTATTTCTTGAAATATTTAACTTAAAGCAAATATAAATACCATTAAAATATTTTTTAAATCAATTACATCTGTCATTTACGTATTTAGTTTTATTTGTATATCGAGGGCCTATATTCAAAACTCTCGATCTCAGTTTTTCATGAAATTGCGTTTGTAATATTTCCTATAGTAACCCTCATCTGTAATATAAATTTCAAATCAAAGTTTTTCCAATTTTATCAACATTTTTGTATTCCTCTATCCTGCAAAATAAATATATTTATTTTTTTTTTTAGTGAAAACCCCCTCTCTCTGAGTAATTATTTTATTTTTTTATAATATTGTCTATAATATAAACATAACATATATTATTTGTAATAATATTTTAATAATTCTTTAGATATACAATAATAAATATTTAAATAAAATTTAAAATGCACTAACAAGTACAAAAGGAACATAGTTCCTAACTATTTACCTCCTAACCCGTTGGGCCCTAGCATATACGATTGTTAGCTTACATTTAATTTTTTTTTTTCATTTTAAACTATTCTCTGAAAATATTTGTTAAAGTGTTATATATATATTATATATATAGTGAGAATTACATATATATATATAATGAAAAATATATATAGAAAAAGGGGTCCAACCTCATTTTGAAGACTTGAACAATAAGTGCAATATTTTAATATAAGTTGGATTTTTTATTTCATTTTAAATCAATTTAGATTTCGTATAAAGAATTATTTGTTAATACAAAAGCAAAACCAATGGTCTAAATAAAAAGTTTTACAAAATTTTTAGAGTTTTTGGAGTTTTGGGCATATAACAACAGAAATCTATAAACTTACAAATGTGATTTTTGTTTTATTTTAGAAAACTAAAATGTTTTAAAAACGGAAAAGCCATATGAAGAGTTATTAGATTTGACAGATGTGTCTAATATTAACATTTCCTCAGGCAATGATGATGAATATCAGCGGCAATTGGATTGTTTTGATCATACCATGTTGCTGCTACCTCTCCCGATAATGAGAAACAAGTATTACTGGTTCTTTCACCAACGAATTTGCGAGAACAGTAGAAACAAAGTGAATTTAAAAATTCTAATATTCCAGTATGTATGGTTGTGCAAATCAAATTAAATTATATTCCCTAAACACACATTTTTCACAATATTTTAATGAGTCTCTTGTGTTTCGTACATAAAAGTGTTATTTACTTAAATTGCACTATTATTATATTCTATTTATGATTTCAAACCACAGACCATTTTAAAATCAGGTGGGTGATTAACTCCTGTTCTATAAAATTTTAAAGGATGATATTTAAATACATATTTTTGCTATTTGCAAACTTGTATATCACTACATTTAGATAAACAGGTGCATAATTACAGACAATTTTCTATTTTTTGTAATAATTCAATGGTATTTTGCTTTAATTATTGTTTTAATTAAATAAGGTAATATTATATGTATATATAAATAGCATATACATAAATATATATTTTTAACATAATAAAAAGTACCTTTAAAAAAATTTAGCTTTTTGTGTAAAAGATGCAATTTTAGGTCTCTGTCTGTTATATACAGGCTTGCCAGACGGTTTTTCGGCAACCTCAAAATAAAAATATCCTCCGTCGGAGATTGAGTTTAATAATTTAAAATATTGATTTATTTTTTTTTTCTTTTTTAAAAGTAATTGTATTTTTATCAATAAAAATCAGTTTTGGACCAATTTTGTTTATCATAACCTTAACAAAACTAAAATTGATACATATTTCCCCAAATAAATCATGAGCAAAATCAAATTTCAGAGAAAATGTTCATCCTTTTCAACAAGAAAAATTCCTCAAATTGGGAGTTAAAATCATAAATCTGGCCGCTTTGGTCGCTAATGTATTTTAAATAAGTATTTTTTTAAGTGCCAAGGCTAATAATTCTATTATATGTTAGAGCTGTCAACACCACATTTAAAAAATATTAACCCCAGGTCTACAACTGAGATTAACGCTGATATAATATGTGAGATAACGTCGGCAGAAGAGAGTAACCATTTTGTTTATATTATGTTAAATCTTAAATAAGGGGTACACGTATTCTAATAAATCCTATAAGATATTATTATTTTCAATCAGTTATAGAGTAAACATGTCCTTTTTATTTAAGCAATTCGCACTTTTTTAACACAATTTTTATAAAAATGATTTTTAACATGTAAAACAAACACTAAAACTAAACAATTTTGCAAAATAATATTGTTTTTCAATAATTTCCAAAATACACATGCACACACACAAGCAAACTTTCGTGTATGTGTATTTTTTTGACAGTTCATCTTATAAGATGGTTGTGTAGAGAAATTTCATCACAACAGTCTCATAATACATCTTATAATACTAATATTTGAATCTACAAGTGAAATAATTCTCTCAGAAAGCGAATTTGACACTCTCTGACACAAAAATCTTACATATTATGTTACGTCTAGACGGGCTGTAAAGGACTGACTGAAGTGTCGATATATAAAAAATTTAACTTATCTATTATAAATGCGCCTTGTTTGGAGCCAAATAAACTGTTTGGAAGTATTTTTGTTCAATTTTTTTTTTGTAAACAAAAGCATGAGTGATGAAGTTGTTCTGACGAAAATTGCTAAATTAGCAAATGATAGAGATGTAAATAGTGGTAATAGTTCCACATTCCAGTATAAAAATAAAACATGGACACTTTTGGACAACTATAAGGATGAGGCAACAAATATTTTAAAACTTATATATGAAGGTAAATAACTTAACATTTTATACCTTCACTTTTAAAGAGACATTAATCCTGAATTCATGATTGTATAAAAATAGGTGAAAGAGTAAAACCAAAAGAATTCGAATTTGTTCCCACAGATGATGATGATGATGATAAGGATCTGCACCTTAAAATTATTTTTAGGTATCATTACCGTTTACAAAAAAGTAATTACTATGACTGTCTACTTAACACAGTGTACTCCAAGTTCAAAAATTGCACTTCATCCATTTCTATTATGAAAAATAAAATTTTTAAGACTTATGTGACCACACAGCTCTTTGAAGCCTTACGACACGAACATAATAAACATTTACAAGATTTGCTAGATATGCAACATAGACTAACAGCACTTCCCGCAAAATTCCTTCCAACATTATGTGAATATCAGAAAAAAAGTGTTTTATGGCTGCTTAAACGAGAAGTCGATCAAGAATCATTTCCAGCATTTTTTGAAAAACTCACTGCCAAGGATAATGAGACTGTAGTGTATAAACATTTATTTTCGCGCTTTATACAATCACAACCTCCTGAAGATTTAATATTACCACCTGGTGGTATCTTAGCGGATGAAATGGGTTTGGGTAAAACTGTTGAAATGTTGGCTTTGATTCTACTAAATTCTTGCCTTGAAGTAAATTTAAATCCTCGTATGGAGGAATTCTTTTCAACTGTAGTAACAAAACGCCGACGCGTTGAATCTAATATTTTCTGTATTTGCACATCTAATGGAAAGAAACATCTCATACAATGTCAAAAATGCAACCTATGGCAACATCAATCCTGTGTTGCTTTTTACGATTCCGAAATGGATAATCTAGAAGTTAATACACCATATTTATGTCCCAGCTGTTGGCAGCATGTCATGCAACAATATGGTTTATTGAAAACTAAAGCTACATTTATAGTTTCACCCAACACTATTAAAATGCAATGGTATTCCGAAATAAGACGTCACATACAACCTTCATTACGTGTTTTTATTTATGAAGGAGTTCTATCAAGAAAATGGATTAGCCCGCGACAGTTAGCAGAATATGATGTTGTTTTAACTGACTACAATGTATTACGGGGAGATATTTATTTCACTCATGATAATGTTAGTGAACGTACTACGCGCAATAAACCACGTTGTATGAGAGTTAATACGCCTATTCTAATGTTGGACTGGTGGAGAGTATTACTAGATGAAGCCCAAATGGTTGAGTCAAATGCCTCAAAAGTTGCTGAACTCGTTCGAATGATACCAGGTATGTTATTATACTATTATAACTTAATAATATGTATGATAAGGATTAAACA
Organism: Protocalliphora azurea; assembly: GCA_932274085.1. Classification (NCBI taxonomy): domain Eukaryota; kingdom Metazoa; phylum Arthropoda; class Insecta; order Diptera; family Calliphoridae; genus Protocalliphora; species Protocalliphora azurea. The sequence goes on along the minus strand of OW026523.1, from coordinate 134,641,630 downwards.
TTTCTTTTTAAAACAAATACATACATTCATGTACTCCTGTTTTAAATAGTATTTTAAACACTTAATATTTTATTTCAGCTATTAACCGCTGGGCTGTTACTGGCACTCCCATTCAAAAATCTCTTACTGATTTACAACCTTTATTACAATTTATTGGCTTTGAAGCCGCCAGTGATCCCTACATTTGGCATCAGATTGTCAATGATTTTGTACACCAACAGGAGCAAACTGACGAACAAAGAAATGAAGATAAATATGCATCGTCTCCCTTTATGATAAATGTTTTACAAAAGTGCATGTGGCGCACATGTAAGTCTCAAATAGCTTCAGAATTAAAAATTCCACCACAACAAGAACAGGTACATCGCATACAATTCGATAATTTAGAAAAACTTTTTTACAATGAACAACATGCTGAATGTCGTAGTAAATTCCTGGAAAATGTTCTCAAATATAGTAAAAGAATGACAACAATATCACCACAAGTTATGAATATTGTAAGTGTTTTACAGCGCATAATGAATGTAATTACATATGTTTTGGTTTTTAGATTTTACAGCCATTTTTAAAAATTCGTCAATCGTGCACTATACCCGTTGTGGTGGCTACTTCGAATGCAAATAACACTTTCAATTCCCAGCAACAGAAACAATTTTTGCAGCCGCAAGAATTGCACGATTATTTGAAATCTACCAATGAGATTTCTTGTAAATCGGAATTGCGTGCAATGGCTTCGTCACATAATGGTAAGTTTGATTTATATATTGTTCACAGGGTTATACCTGGGGTGCTTTAATACACCTAAAGAATTGAAATAAAAAAGTTTAGAGTAAATAAAACTTATTTTTGTTATACAATAAATTCCACAATCAAATACTAAACTAATTATGTTATACCTTTCAAATATTTTTTTACCAATTTATAAATTTTACAGGCCTTAGTTTTTCTAAAAAAACACACAAAAATAAAACACACGTTTATATAAAATAAAAAAAAACGCCAATACAAAATTGTCTTTTTTTATTTTGGCGATTTTTTCGTTTGAAAGATTTTTTGTTTATTTTGACGTTTTTCCGTATTGGTTTTAGCGCTTTTTTGTATTGGCGTTTTATAGTTTTTGTGATTTTTTGTTCATATTGACGTTTTGGTAATTTTCTTATTTTTGGAGATTTTTTCCATTTTGGCTTATTTTGTATTGGAGATTTTTCCGTTAAGGCGATTTCTTTCTTATTGGCGTATTTTTCCGTTTAAATGAAAGAAGGAAACATTTTAGTTTCAGCGTTTTTTAGAATTGGTGATTTGTTTTTTTGTTTATTTTTGAAGTTTTTTCCGCATTGGTGATTTTGTTTTTAATTTTGGCGATTTTTTTCCGATGACAGATTTTTTCTTTTTGGTGGGTTACAGTCTGTCGCTGATATAATATGTAAGATAACGCCAACAGAGGAGAGTAAACATTTTGTTTATATTATGTTAAATCTTAAATAAGGGATTACACGTATTCTAATAAATCCTATAAGATATCATTATTTTCAATCAGTCAAAGAGTAAACATGTCCTTTTTATTGAAGAAATTCGCACTTTTTTATTGCATTTTTTATAGAAATGTTTTTAACATGTAAAACAAACACTAAAAGAAAACAATTTTACAAAAAAACATTGTTCTTCAGTAATTTCCAAAACACACATGCACACACACAAACAAACTTTCGTATATGTGTATTTTTTTGCCAGTTCATCATTTAGTGAAGTCTTTTTCGAAATAGCTCACTTCTTCGTCACTCTTAATAGAAGATTTCTCTCAATTTTCCAACAACAAAATATATTAGTATACGAATTGAATCTTCTAAACGTAACTTCTTTAATCACAATTAGAAGTTGTTTAGATAACAGTTACAGTTATCCAAAACACTATTTTCAACACCCTTGCTAGCATTTGGAAGATTGTCTTTTATCAATCCACATAATCCGTCGAATTTGGCACTCTAATATGATTAGTAGTAGAACGTGCAAAACTTTACAAAAACAACACACATTAGGTTCGAAATTTTATCATAAAATCATGATTTTGGCGATTGTTTACATTTCATAATGGGGAAAAGAACAAGCAGAAATAATATAATTTTGCTTAGTAAAAATTTTGAAGTGATTAGAATGAAAAAATATTGACATTAACTAAAATTATTTATCTAAGCTCATAGTGAAACAAAAAATTCGTAAGTTTTACTTATAAAAGGAAAATTAAGAAAATAAGGTAAGCATTTATCATAATTTAAAAGAAATTATCAATATTTCAACTAGTTCTGGGTAAGCGAATACATTTAGGAAAACATTTTAATTTTCTATATAATTAAAATATGTTATTAATAATTTGAGGGTCAGAACATTTACAGAAAATTTTGTTTTATATAAAATTCTTAATAACCTAAACAACATTTGTTAAAAGTGTGTGAGTTTGACTTATATGTATATGACATGCCCGCAGCACAAGTCGCTAATTTTCAGAATAATTTTCTATAGAACAAAAAATTAAAAATACATTAAAAATTCGATTTTACAAGTCTATTCTGTGAAAGACTAAATTTTGTAGATACAGCAATCAAAATTTTGGGAATCCATCGTTTTAGAGTATCTGAAAAATATTTTTTTTTTAATATATTTTTTTTTTTTTATATTTTAGCAGAGCCACAATCTGATTTCTGATTACGTAGCGGTATTTATTTCTGAGTTTCAAAAATCTTAAATATTGGCAAAAAATTATTGAAAAAACTTTCATGGCCAAGATGAGATTTAAATAATGATTTAAAATGGTACATCATCATTAAAATTTGTAATAGAGTATGGAAGTAATCTTTAATAAAGATAGAAAAATAGAAACATTTGAAAGAGAAATTAGAGAAAATTTGTTATAAATATTGTAGTCAGCTATTTGTTCAGCGAGAAAGTATATGGTGTTCGCCTTATGAAAAGTGTAATTGTTTTTCTGTAGCAAAATTAAAAAAAAAAAAAATTATTTATTTTAGTTACATAGAAAATTCAATACAAAATTAAATAATAATGTAATCTTGTAATATTTAGAAATCTTATAATATATTACTGAAAAATATGGTGGAAATATTGAATTACACTTTTTATAATGCGAAAATCATAAACTTTCTAAAAATCATACATTGTCGCCGAAAATTTTGCAAATATTCTAATAGATGTTAAATGTTCATTTGAATTCAAAATCTTTTTTGCCATTAATTTCATTGTTTTCAGTAATAAATAAAAGGAAGTGTTATTTTTGTTATTTAAAAAATAAATTAGAATATTAATAATTATTCTTATTTTATTATATATACCTACTTCATTAAATTTGAAAGAAACAAATATTCTTTTTTTAATTTTGTACTTAAAATATTTCTTAGTATTCCTTTTTAATTTACTTATTTTTTTTTTAATGGCAATTTGAATTGAAAATGTTGTTGTGCAATCAATTTAATTTTAAAATTTAAGTATTACTGGCAATATTATTTTAAAAATTTTATGCAAAATAGTTTTAAAATTCTTTAAATATTTTCTATCGAAAGTGTAACTACATCGGCACACCGGGAAATTGATATGTATCGCTTTTACTATCGAATTCTGATATAGTTAGAGATAGCATCTTTTAAGTAGCGCTTTAGTGGGAATTGGAAGACTCGAATTACGATTTTTTTATTAGACACTTTTTACTGCGTTATAGTAGATCTTAATACGTGACGTAGAAAATTCACTAAAGCGTTACGAATTCTGATCTACTTGGTATCACCGTTCGGGAAGAAATGTGCCACTAAGAGAATGTTCCTTTTGAGTAACGCTTTAGTGGGGATTTGAAGATTCGAATTAGCACCTTTCATTATATGCGTTTTACGTGACATTCAATACTGACTAAAGGATTACTCAAAAGGAATTAGCGCTTAGTGGCACAGTTCTTCCCGAACGGTGTTACTAAGTAGATCAGAATTCGATAGTAAAAGCGATGCATATCAACTTCCCGGTGTGTCGATATAGTTACGCTTTCGATAGAAAGTGTTTGTAGGGATAATGCTAATATTTGAATCTACACGTAAAATAATTCTCTTATACAGCGTATTTGACACAAAAATTATACATATTATGTTACGTCTAGACGGGCTGTAAATTGCTGCTCTTCAGGATGAAAATAATTTACTGCACAAAAGACTGGAGCTCACTGTTCTTAATGGTTTGCCATCAGGACTAGATATTAGCGTTAATCCTAGTGATATTAACCACGTTTGTTATATACTGATTAAGCTAAGTAGTATTTTTCTAAGGGACAATGTCGAGAGAATATTATAAAGCTCGATCGCTTAAAGTTTGTGATGTTGTTGATGCCGGTAATCTTAATTCATTACGTTGTTTATGAATCTTAGTCTGCTATTAAAATTTATATTATGTTTTTTTTTTTATATTATCTTAAAATTTATTTTTATTTCAAATTCCTGATCTCATTAAAATTAGCCTGGTTGTTAATGTGGTAGTATGACAGATTATAATATATTATATTTTATTATTGTTTGTAATATACAATTACCTTTTACTGTGTTTCTTCTGGTTCCTCATCATAATGTTCTTTTTTACTTTGATGTATTTTAACTATAGTTTTTCCCCCTTTAAGAATGACTTTAAAGTTGCTGATTGGAATTACCAATGCAGTAGGCCCTCTGCTAATTATTCTAAATTTGATGAATTTAAATTTCTTTTGAATGGATCATTGCTGGATGTGTTTGCATTTTCGTAGAATTTCAAATCGTGCAGTTAGTGTTCCTGTTGGAATGATCGAAAGGGTGCAAGAGGTGGAAGCGTTGGTGTTTTTGTTTCGAATTATCTGAAATTTAAAGTAGATCTTAAGACGATTATTGCTAGTGCATATGGATCCATGTTAATGGAAATTTATTTTCGTAATATCCGAATTTTGTTTGGTGTAGTTTATCTGCCTCATGGTGGTATTTCTTCATTTGAAATTGAGTATTATCAGCTCCCTTTTTCATACCCACATGTAATTATTGTTGGTGATTTTAATTACAATCTTTTTATTCTTCAAAATCTGTAATTTTCCGATCCTTGTGTACGAGATTGAATTTTAATATTGTACACAATAGTAGACCTACAAATTTTGATATAACTCATGGTTCGACGTCACTAATTGTATTTATGTTGATTAGTGATTATTCTACCTTAAGTTTTTTGGAACAATATCAATATCCCGCTTTATCTCGTTATGCAATAATTTGTTCTTGCTTCAAACAACTTATTTCAGGGAATATATTGAGAATAGGGATATAATCTTTGGATGTTGATGGTATTATTCGGTTTTTGTCGGACTAAACGAATCTGCGATTTTTAGTACAAGCGATGTCGACTTGGTATTCTTCAATATTTGCAATCTCTTTCAAAACTTAATGGTTTTCGTTCCCACTGTTAAGAAAAGAATATGTTTTAGTGATGACGGCTGGATGAAATCAATAGATATAACACTTGCTAGGTCTTTGAGGGATTTAGCTTTTTTGGCATACAAACATGAGAAGTCTTCTCTAAATACTACTTCACTTCTTAATCTTACTGACTTTATCAGTGAGGATGTTAATGATAACAGATTTAGTGTTCTCGTTTCGCTTGATTTCTTAAAGGCTTTTAATAATATTGATTTTAGGAGAATGATTGAAAAATTAATAGTCAATTTTGGTTTTTCTATGTCTGCTTGCAAGCTAATCTTATATGGAAGATATCAGTTTGTGTGTATAGATGGTATGGAGTCTAATTGTTGCAGTTACATTCAGGAGTACCCCAGTGCTATATGTTCGGCGCTATTTTATTTATTCTTTATATTATTAATGATCTCCCTATTTGATAAATTCCACTATGTAAAACTCGTTCAACCAGGAATCGTTTTATGAACGATAGTTTTTAATCCGCTTGAGCTTCGTATTTTTTCGCACTCAAATAATATCTTTTAAAAAAACTTTAAATTTTTATTCAAATGATGGAACTGTTTGATAAAACAAATGATAAATAGAAAAAAAAAATACACACATGAAGCTTCATTTTATTTTGCATATATGTACATATATATGTAAAAATAAAATCACTTTTTTTGCACTTAATATTTTAATTACCAACACAATTTTAAAATTGAATAATTTGAACACACAAAATTAATTTTAAATTTTAGAAGGAAAAGCTATAAAATTTTAATTCTAATTATATAACTTCACCTTGAATGAAGAGTTTTAACTGATTAAAAATGGAGTCATTGGCGAAAATCTCAGGATTGGTATTAATTTGGAGCATTAAAAAATCTACTTTTTTAAATAACTTCCTTTTTATCTTTGTTCTACATCATGGTTGAGAAACCATTAAAAGAATTAAAACTTAATTGTTAATATGTATTAGTTACAATGTATGCTTAGGCATTATTACTAAGTAACATGTATTTGTTGGATTTGAAGGCTTTATATTACTGGAGTAAATAAATAAAATAAATAAATAAAAATCTTTTTCCACCACAAAAACTTTTATTCACCATTTTTAAAAATTTTAGGTTTAGCAGCTCTATATTTTTTACAAAAAAATTTTGACGAAGCAATCAAACATTACGAAGCAGTTTTAAAACTAGCCAATGATTATAGTGATATGAATATAGCGTAAGTATAACAATACTCCTAACTAATATGTACAAGATTTAACTTATTTTGAAAAATTGTAAACCAATACAGAGTTGACAGCCTTTTGCAAATTCATGCTCTACACAATATTATGCAAATCAAAATCATACAATCCGACATGTCTATAAAAAATTTAGAAACCTATGAAAATCAATATCAACAATTAGAATGGAAGTACTTGAGTACGTATGCTAGCAACTTAGCAACGGTTAAAAATGCCTATGAGGCTGCAGTTGAGAAAATAAGTTCAGAGATAACAGAAGATTTCATAATTATCATGGCAGAGGGTCTTGAAAATCTCTCAGCGAACGATGAGTCAGCATTGATGCAAAAGATACAGGAAGAATGTATGCCTAGATTTGGTCAAACAAATATAAAATTAGCTGAAATCCAGTCTGCCCGTACCTTGTTGTATGTCGTACAGTTGTGGTTTAATAAGCTCAGGGATATTTTAAAAACATTGCAAAGTGACATGGAAAAATTACGATTTTTTAACGAAAATGTACGTTCACGTAATCAAGTTAGTCCAGCCATCTGGAGGGAAATAATGCTATTGGTGAATTCTGTTTATGATTGTCATTTAAGTGAAATAAGAGTAAGTATAATTACATTAATTAAGCAAATAATTTATTAAATTTTAAAATAATCGTCCATTTAGGAAGTTAACAAATCTAAAAAGGAGTTACAAAATCAAAAAAAGACACCAGTAAAGAAAAAACTTTGCAAAATGTGTTGCATACGAGATTCGATTAATGCATTTGAATGTTTTTTGTTCGATAAAGTTATTGATAAGAATACAAATTATACCGAAGGTTTAGAAAATCCTTCTTTCGAAATGTATCTTTGTAAATGTAATTTTTGAAATTTTTTAAAATCGATTTCAAATTAATTCTTAACAATTTTATTGCAGTAACATTCCATTTTATTAAAAATAAACATCGCTATCTTACTATTAGAATGGAGAAGAATTGGTTGTATTTGGAAAATCTTCAGTTAGTTTGTAAACGTTTAATTAAATTCTGGATTGAAATGGAATATACTATTAAGGCTTATGATGAACTAAATATGTGCAAAATGCGCATTACTTTAACCGACGATGTCGATGATAAATCTATTTTCAAAATAATGGAAAGTGAAATTGATGGACGTATCCTGGAACAACAAAATGAACTAATGAGTGCTCAAAGACAATTTACTATAACATTGGCTAGATTAAGATATATAAAACATTTGGAAGGTGATGATGATCCGGGGCCCTGTCCTATATGTCGGCTAAACGAAGATGATAGGGTAAGAAACATTTTCTGACAGTTTATGGCAATTTATAAATATGAACTAAAGTATTAATTTAGCTGCGCGTTTAAATATATTTTTTAGTATGCTGTTTTAGAATGTGGTCATCATATCTGTTTTCCCTGTTTGAAATCGATACGTGTATATATTAAAGGCAACCATTTTAAATGTTCTATATGTCGTAATGTACAACAAAATCAAAAGTAAATAATTTTTAATATCAATTTTTATATATAGCACCTATAAAGATTTGGAGCTAAAAAAGATTTTTTTACCTTCTATAATATATATATATTTTCTTTATTTTTCCTCAGAATATATTACGTAAGTCGGGAAAAAATAAAAACTGCTGATTGTGAGAAAATTAAAGGTCATTATTCTTCAAAAATTACATATATAGTACGTTTAATTTTGAAATTACAAAGAGAACATAATGATGAAAGTGAACATACTGAATCTACCCTTGAAATAGATGCTGCCAAAGAGAATAATGTGAAAATATTAATATTTTCACAATGGGAACCAATTATACAAGCAATTGCTTTAGCTCTCAAAGAAAATGATATAAAATATCGTGCTCAATGTACTCCCAAAACCATAGAAGAATTTAAGGTATATGTCAGACAATTTCTCACAAAATTATTAAAAAATCTAAAAAAATATATTTTCAGAACCCAAATCTTGGTATTACTTGTTTGCTAATGCCATTTGTAAGAGGTTCAAAGGGATTAAATTTAGTAGAAGCAACTCATGTTTTTCTAGTTGAACCCATTCTTAATCCCGGCGAAGAATTACAGGCGATAGGAAGAGTACATCGTTTCGGCCAACATAGGTAAATGTTTTCAATAATGGAAATGTTTTTCTTTTATGCTATAATGTATGCAAATATTTTTAGACAAACTACAGTACATCGTTTTATTGTATGCGAATCAATCGAGGAAAACATTTATAATTTTATAATATCATCTTCTAACTCAAATGATGCCACTGGATTACAACGTAGATGGGAATTTGACAATATATCTTTAAAGGATTTTGAAAATTTATTTTCCTTCCAACAAAACAGTGAATGTGATTAAAGAATTTAGAGTGTATACATCTTCATTGTAGTGATTTTCTTTTTTTATAAAAAAAAAAATAATAAAACAGTATTATTTAATTGCGCCTTTTTTTTTATTGAATTAAAAAACTTACACTTAACTAGAAGCAACCCATTCCTAGAGGTGAAATAGAAAAGAAAACCTTGGCATCGGGTAAACATTTTGAAAAAGGTACATATTAAATAAAGGTTCAATGTTCCAAGAAGTATCAGTTTAAAAAAAAGCGAAAGTTTAAATTTTTCTAAAAAAGTTACCTATTTTATATAAAAGGTGCTAATTTTTCGAAAGTGTCAAAAAAACATCTATGTTTTAAATTCCTGATACCTATTCACAAAGTGTACTGAATTTAAAAAATTTTAAAGCTTGAAATTAAGGCTTGAATTTTTTTGTCTTTAAACATATAACAATTCTTATATTACATATCTGCCAGAAATAATACATATTTTGAATAAAATAAGACATCTAAGAAAGATATGGTTATCCCGGCCTGATAACCATATCCATATCTTTACTTCAATTTGTATTTTGTCTTCATATTCGGAATTTCTTCCGTCAAATATAAATTAACATTACCCCTAAAATACCCTTACCGAAATAGCTAAGAATACCGTCACCGCTAAAACACCATTACCGAAATAGCAAACTAAGAAATATTGTTGCCGCTAAAATAATGTTAATGAAATAATTCAAAATATGTACATACTATTACTGTTAAATTTTTGAATCGGTAGTCATCCTTGATAAGAAATGCTATTTTTCTTTTACAAAATATGAAAATTTTCAAATAAACAAAAAAATCTTTAAATTAAATGTACCTATTAGAGGTCCGCAACGAATAAGTCTTAGATCACTCTTGGTATGTTCAAATAAAATAGAACATGTCGGCAGTGTTTATTTTTGGCAGATAACAAGTAGTTATTCGATAATTTTGCTGTCCACAAATATGTGTACATTTTTTTTTTGCGATGCTTCGAGTAAGTGTACATGCCTCGCCAGTACAGGTACCTATTTTATGCATACATTTTTTGTCTTCAAAATATTTATACATCGCAAATTTTATAAATTCTCCCACTGCACATATTGCAGATACTACCCTGTTATTGATTGACATGTGTGTGTTGCCAGCTTGCTTGTTTCAAAGTCCAGGTTCACACTAGACGACATGCCGCAGCGACAATCATTGCTTTGTTGTCACTCTACGTCTACATGAACAGATTTTTGTTTCTAACATAAGAAATAACGTCGGCAGAATAACGGGAACAAATTTTTATTTCCAACTTTATGTTAAGGGGTAAATTTTAAGTTGCATTTTTTTACCGAAAATTTTTATTTTTTGTTTGTCTTTCTAAAACAAAATTAATTCATTTCGCACTTTTTTTTTGTTAAAAAAAGCAAAATATTAAAAGAAAACAATAAATTTGACATCTTACATTAAACATTATTGCTCAATTTTGTGTTTAAAAATTTATTGCGATATAAATTACGCAATAGATTTATTATTGGTCCACACGTAACATTTTAAAGAAAGAAATAGAATTTGACAATCGCCAACATAAAAATGTTTACGTGTAGACTAGGCGCAACACCAACAAAAACAATGAGTGTTGCTGCATCATGTGGATTAGTGTAAACCTCGACAAAATAAATTTATATTATTTTAATTGTAACACATAATAGAATATGTAAGATTTTTCTGTCAGAGAGTATCAAATTCACTCTCGTAGAGAATTATATTACGTGTAGATTCAGATATTAGTATTATAAGAAGTATTATACTGTTGTGATGAGATTTCTCTACACAACTATCTTAAAGATGAACTGTCAAAAAAATACAAATATACGAAAATTTTTTTGTGTGTGTCATGTGTATTTTGGAAATTATTAAAAACAATGATTTTTGTAAAATTGTTTCCTTTTAATGTTTGTTTTACATTAGAAGGAAATTTTCGTGTGGAGTCTCTTGCTGCATTTACTCCTATCGGACGTGTCCCAGGTGGCGGATAAGGAGTTATAAGGCACATGACCTGCACATTCTGTTACACGGTGCATAAAGGTCTCTAACTTGAGTGTTCAGATCATTGGTATTATTTCTGGCCCTAGAGTTCCTTAGAGTTTCTCGCGGACCAAATAAATGCAGTGAACTTTAACGTCAAGGTGGTTGGCAGCAGTGCCGAGGACCTGAATGGTTAGTTAGTGCTTAAATAAACTAGCAGCTAACAGCTCCCCTCCAACGCCTATGGTACGGGTTGGTTGTAAACTTTAGTCTAGTTCACGCACGCCGTCACTGCGCGAGGTGGTCTTCCTTTTACTGGCATACTCGTGGGACATAATAGAATCTTCTAATAAAAATCCAATTTGGACAGATGACGAACGGTCACAAGGCGACCAGACAGACTCGGATGACGATTTAGTGATGCCGGATCGGAAGATAGGGGCAGTGGCGAACCAGCCCAACCTGCAACCATTCTGGGACAGCAGGTAAGGAATACCAAGTCAAAGACTACCGATGGTGTGGCTGTTCATGCACCGGTCAGCAAAACTGGCAATTCGCAAAAGATCGTCAGGGATGCTAGGCCCGGATACGATCAGCCATCAACAAGCAAAAAGGCAGTAGGTCAGAGGCCGACCATCTCTACCAGTGGAAACCATAAGGGCACCAATAGTGGGGTGGCTAAGATCTCTGGTATGCGGCCTTCTTCTTCAAGCGCTGTTGGTCAAATCGAAAAAGATGAAGGAATCAGTGCTGCAGAACTGTGTTCAAGCTGCTGTCATTAAAAAGTTGATCCAGATGGGAAGATCAGCGTTGAGCAATGGCGACAGATTGAACACAAGCTCATTGAAGAGATCGCTCGAAACTTGAGGTGATACCGGAGTCTGCTCACTGCGTCCAATAGTGTCGACATGGTTTCCCCCACCCATTCCAGAGGTTGAAACCATTCTGACAGTATTGGAAAATCAGAATGAAGGTCTTGTTATAGGTCAATGGAAGATTGTGAACTCCATGACCAGTAAGGAGAACCAATGCAGAGACTTCAGATTTGCTGTGGATCAGGAATCTCTGAAGAAGCTGGAGTAACTGGGGGTAGTGTCAATTTCGACTTTGGGGTTATGAGATTTAGGTATGCTAGATCTGGTAGACCCAAAGAGGCTATCAGTGGTGCAAATTAATTTGCATCTCTGCGAAGAAGCCTTAACCGAATTGACAAAGCTCCTCATTGACTCCTAAGTGGACGTGGTCCTTATCCAGGAACTCTTGATTAACATCACCAGAGTATGTGGACCACAGGGTATAACCTGTTCATACCGTCCATATTGGAGAAGGTACGGAGATGTATATTAGCTAGGAATGATCTGAATATTAATCTTCTTCATTCTTTTAGCAACGGGGACCTTACAGCCACTTAAGGCAGAAGGCTTATACTGGTATCCGTGTACATATGAGGCGGCCGATCCACCGGGCATCGCTCTGCAGCATTTGGCGGAGAACTGCAGGAGGAGAGGAGCGTACATGGTTCTTGGATGTGATGCGAATGCTCACCACTACCAAAGCAGGCACATTAACAAGAGGGGTAAGTTGGTATTTGAATTTGTAACTAGTTATAATCTTTATGCTTGCAATAGGGATAATGATCCCGTATTCAGAACGAAAGATAGGGAAACGGTTATAGATGTGACACTAGAGAACCAAGGGGGTGAATTTGTCAAAGACTGCAGGGTAGCTATGAATTATTACTTTTCGGATCATAGCATGATATCCTTTAGTCTTGACTCTGTGAAACCGAAGGGAAGGCCTTATAGGAACTCCAGAAGGACAAATTGGAAGTTCTTCGGTGAATTAGTTGATAGGGATTTAAGGGATACTGAGGGCTGGAGAAATTCAGCTGAGGGTATCGAGGAAGTCCTGAATAATTTCACGGATGTACGGATGAGTGATTTATCCTGGCAAACGGGGACAGCCGAAATGATAGACCTGGGAACTTAGGGTCCAACATTTTACAATTAGAAGGCTGTTTAATAGAGCCAAGCTAATGAGGAGTTAAAATGATTGGGACAGATATAGGGAAAGCTTCACTAAGTACAAGAAGGACATAAGGCGAGCGAAACGGACATCATGGATGAATTTCTGTGAATCTGTGGGCTCGGTTAACGAATTGTCTAGATTTAGGCGGGTATTATCCAAGGACCCGGTGACACCTGGATATATACAATGGGCGGACAACTCGTGGACGGAGTCTGGCTCGGAGTACTCAGCTTACTGATGGAGACTCACTTCTCAGGCTGTAAGGATATAGAATCTGATGGGTAGTGTCAGCGATAACCTACAGTCCGGACCAGAGGAGGGGGATATCGATGCGATAGAGGACATGATCACTGGAGACAAGGTAAGATGGGCGGTAAACTCATTTGGGCTATATAATTCACCCAAAGCGGGTAGGACGACTCACTCTAAGCCCAAGGACTACAGACCGATCAACCTATCGTCTTTTCTGCTCAAGACAATAGAAAGACTGATCGATCTGTATCTGAGGAGGAGTATGTGAACTCAGGTCATCAGTGACGCGCCTATCTTAAGGGTAAGTCTGTTGAGAGTGATCTGCATGATGTGGTGAGTTTTATTGAACGGAGTCTGCTACATAAGGAATACACCATTCCTCGATATAGAAGGGGCCTTTAATAACATTAGCATAGAGACGATTCAGGAATCACTCGCTTCGTTAGGTATTGATGTCTTCCTAATCGAATGGAACACCCTGAGTGAAGACACTTGCATAAGGAAGCTTGTGACAAGGGGCACACGAGGTCATACAATCTGGGCTGCGAGAACTTTCCCAATGGACAAATAGTAATCGATTAGGAGTCAACCCTGAAAATATTGAACTAGTTCTGTTTACCAGGAGATATAAATGTTGAGACATTTAGTCTACCAGTTTTGAATGGGACGCAACTCAGTTTGTCAAGGGAGGCCAAGTACGTGAGCATTTACTTGGATAGCAAATTGTCTTGTAGGAGAAATACTCAAGAAAGGGCCAGGAAGGGGCTTAATACCTACTACACATGCAGGAACTATATGGTGAAGAACTGGGGTCTAAAACCGATAATTGTATATTGGATATACACATTGGTTGTGAGACCTATACCCACATATGGATATTCGGTATTGTGGGAGGCGTTGAGAAAAGGGACGTATAGGAACCTTCTTTCTAAAGAAGAGATGAGAAGTACACCTCAGGCAGCACTGGGCATCATTCTCCACCTTCTTCCAATTGAGGAATTCGTAGGAGGAATGGCTGTTCGGGGCTTATTTCGACTGAAAGAATTAGAATTTAAAGAGACCTTCACAGCGGGGCATGCTAGCATATTTAATGAAGTCAAGTTGGACTGGACTGGAGAGGAGAAGGTTCATTGAGGGTGTGGTATCTTCACAGATGGCTCGAAGATGGAAGTAGGTACAGCGGCTTGAGTTTACTTCATGGGAACAGATATGAAACGATCTTTTAGATTGTCTGATAGTTGCAGCGTTTTCCAGGCAGAAATTCTTGGCATTTAAAAAGTCCTGGAATTACTGGAGGAGAATGTTGAAAGGGATACTGAGGTGGATAATCAGGCAGCAATGACAAGTTACTGTGCCAGGTCCAGATTAGTGCTGGAGTGTAGGAAGGAATTTAGAAGGCTAATGGATGCCTGCAGAATAAGACTTTGTTGGGTTCCTCGTTACTGCGTTATTCTTGACAATGAAATAGCCGATGAGCTAGCTCGTAAGGGCTCGGAGTTGGACAGGTCTTTTATGGAGGTATCGGTTAGGATTCCAATTGGGTCATATTTCATGGCCATAAGGGAATGGAGGAGTGGAATGGACTGCAGTGTATCTAGAGCGTTATGGCCTAGTCTTAAACCAGCAGATTTGAAGAATCTACTGGGCATGAGTCGTGGGAATCTAAGGATCATTGTTTGTATGATTACTAGCCACCTCAAAATAGGGAATATTACCAGTAAGTCGGACAGTGCCGCGTCAGATTTTTGCAGGACGTGCGATAATGTGGAGGAGCTAGAGACAGTGGAGAGCATACTCTGTCATTGTATAAGGCTTCAGCGTAGTAGACTGAAGTGGTTGGGAAGCCATATTCTGCACGAACTGGAAGAGGTTGCGGGTAGAGAACTCAGCAACCTTATAAGGTTCGTAATGGGAATAAAGTTGCTTAGAGGTAGTCAGGGTTGATGGATGGGTCTTAGGTTCCACACTTTTCTTATATTTCTTATATTTAGCTGTCTTTCTTTCCAATCATGTGCTTTATTCCACTAAGGTTTTTCTCTTTCTTCGTCTATCAGCTTTTCCTGTTATTTATAAAGGGATCACCATGGACTAAATGGTATGGGTGGAGGCGTGAAGACGCCGCCCTTATGAACCTAACATAACCTAACCTTGCAAAAAAAGTGCGAATTTCTTAAATAAAAAGGACATGTTTACTCTGTGACTGATTGAAAATAATAATACCTTATAGAATTTATTAGAAAACGTGTACCCTTTCTTTAATATTTAACATAATATAATCAAAATGGTTACTCTCTTCTGTCATTATCTCACACGAGAGATTTTCTATCACCACAAGTAACAGCATATATATAAGCATATATGGGAACACGTAGATAAAATTTTATGATAATAAATCACTTTTTATGCGTTTTTCGTCGAGTTACGAGAGCGGATCAATAAGTTTGTGACTTTTCGAACTTCCTTGGAGTTATATGAAATGCAACACTATTCCTATCAAGTACCACCTGTTAATAGACTACTGTCAAATGTGTGCCGCGTTTGCTCTCAATTGACCATAAACGTAAACGTGTGACAACTTCAAAGGATTGTTTGGAGTTGTTTAACCGCAATCCGAATGAGTTTTTGCAGCGTTTTGTAACTGTGGATGAAACATGTATCCATTACTGTACTCTGGAGACCAAGCAGCAGTCTAAACAATGGGTTTCTCCAGGTGAACCTGCTCCGAAGAAGGCCAAGGTAAGTTTGTCGGCCAATAAGGTGATGGCAACAGCTTTTTGGGATGCACGCGGGATAATCCACATCTATTACCTTCAAAAGGGAAAAGCAATAAACGGAGAATATTATGCCAACTTATTAGGCCGATTTAATGAGGATTTAAAAAGAAAACGACCACATATGGCCAAGAAAAATGTTTTTTTTCATCAAGATAATGCACGAGTGTATAGGTGTGCAGTCTCAATGGCAAAATTCTATAAATTGGGCTATGAATTGGTACCTCATCCGCCATATTCTCCGGATTTAGCCCCTAGTGACTACTTCCAATTTCCAAACTTAAAGAAATGGCTCGGTGGAAAGAGCCATCAACGATGAAATTATTGACCAAACAAATGCCTATTTTAAGGATCTCGAAACATCCTATTTTTTACGCAAAGAAAATGACGACGCTTTCTCAAAATTTGACAGTAGTCTATTAACAAGTGGTAATATTTTATTGTACGCTACACTACCATAGGAGGTTGTTGAAGTTTTAACATTCAGAAAAACGCTCTCATCTACCGGCGTTATCTCACATATTATATCAGCGTTAATCTTAATTGTAGACCTGGGGTATCATAACGTTGTAATAATATAAATAAATTTGGTCTACACGTGAAAAATTCTTGTCATGATAAGAATTTGACATTTGTCATAATGGAAAAATCTGTAGTGTAGATATATAAGTAAAATGTTATTCTTATACTTAGTCATTTCAACACATTCAGAAAATAATTATGAATTCCATGCTTTCTAGAATTGCTTCATTTTCTTTCAGTGTTTCAAATACATTCGTATATTTTTATTTATTTAAATATGGCAATATTGTTTCAGATGTTGATTCAAGGATGGAAAAGTTGGTGGAGTTGTACTTTTTCTTTGGTACTAATAGTATTCAAAAATACGGTAAGTAGTACTCTTGCGAAAATTCTTAAAAGAATAATTGCTTACTCTGTAAATCGATTTGAATTAAAGTTTTTTAAATGACAATGTTGTTTAGAGATCCACTAAAGTTTTGTTTATAAGTACATACATAAATAAATCTATAGGACAAATAAAATAATATAAAATACATAGTGTAATAAGAAAGTGAATACGTAAGTCCAGCTGATTTAAAACTTTTCGAAAAAATTCTTGGTAGAAAACTGAAAAGGAATTTACAATATCTTTATTCAGCTCTTCAACGATCTTTCTTAAGTCATATGCCTAAATAGGGGACACTTTATGTTAAAATTTCCAATGTCATGATTAATACCAGTTTAAAAATATTAAGTATATTTCTATATTAAAGAAAAAATTTAGTAAGAGATAATTGCAATACGTTTATATATTTATGAAATATAGATTTTGTGAAGGGTGTAAAAAATCATGCCCAGCCGAGTATAACACTTCGACTTGTTTTTCTTCATAGAGAAAAAATGCATATATTTGAAAAAAAATTTCTAAATATTATGAATCGAACATGACTTTTCTTCCCGAAACTTTTTTTATAAAAAATAAAATTTTGTTCATAGATATTATTCATAATGAAAATTTTAGGAATTTTTCAAAAATTTTGTTAAATCTTTGACTTAGTTTTATTAGATTTGGTTGCAAATGTTAAATGAAAATATTTATAACAAATTCCTTAAAATGGCAAAATTCCAAGGAAAATCTTTTAAAAAATAATGTTTAGAAATTTGCATAATCTTGCTCGCATTCTGCAGCACATGATTTTGATAAAAATCGCTTCTATATTCTTAAAATGTAGCTAAAAATCAGTAAAAACATAAATTTTTCCGAAGAAAATTTAAACAATTTTTTCAGTCTTCTTTACTTTTGATTCATTTGAAAAAATATAAAAAATTTTTAATGCTTAAGAAATTATACTTAAATATTATGAACTGAAATCAATGAAAGTAAATTTTTATATTTATGTACAAACTTTTTTCTGTGTTTGCAATTATGTATGATGTATTCAAAAATTTACAAAATATTTTATACTAATCAGTTAATCAAACTCAAAAACATCTCAAAAAATTGTGTTTTTGTTAAGAAAACTAATGTAAATGTATAAAGGAACAAATAATGATCGTATTTTTAATAATTGAGCATCACGAGTGGTGAATTTATATATATATATATATAAAATCTGTTTAGTATATCGATATTTAAAATGGTAGAAAAATCAAAGATCGATTTAAAGGAATTTTTGTTTGAAAATTTCTTCCGATTCCAATTTATCTCAAGAGTAATAGTCAAATATATTTTATTACATTATTACCCCTAAACAAAACACAAAATTAGGATCGATTGATATAATTTAGACAGCAATATTTATTAAGATATCATATTTAGTACTTTTAATTTAAGCATGTATGCATATTAAAAAAATTTTAATTTTAGTACTCAATGGTGAAACTGTAGCATTTTTTAATATCGTAAAATATTTGAATTTTCCATCCCTGATTTGATTATTTGCAATCAGTCATACAAGCTCAATTGTTGTAACTTGTGTTTTGTTTTACCATTTATTATACGAAAAAGTGCAAACATTTTTTATTGTTTGCTTAACTATTTTGTTAATAAATTCCAAAATGGATTCTGACCATTTGAAACAATTACAAGACAAAAATATTGAGAAATTTCCAAAAATATTGCAAGAATTCAATAAAGAAGTAAGTAGTAGTTGTTATGAATGTAGTAGTTAGTTAATAGTGGATGGAAGCTAGAAGCAGTAACAAAGGAATTCAGTCATTCACATTCGTAATTACTACAATAAATTCTAATTGGATTATTAAACCACAAACTAATAATGATGATATTTTGTTATATTTTTATTAGAATGCTAATCTTTTCAAATTTGATAAATTCCATAAAAAAGACTTATGGATAACTTTGTGGAAAGCGGTTTTTAAAATATTGAATGATGAATCCTTGCAAGAACACCACATATTATGTTTAAATACTGTACGCATACTATCTCGTGATGAAGCGAGTTTACTTAAAAACAATATTATAGATGACATAGGCTGCCTACTAAAAATGGCACATTTGACAATGAGCAGTTCGCTAGTGGGTGAGCCTTCTCAAGAGCAGGAATCACCACGTTCTGTTAGTTCATTAGATGTACTAGGCGACTTTAATATGGATCGAGTTGTAGAGGCATTAAAGTGCCTGTGTAACTTGGTCTTTCAAAATGCTGAAATAAGACGCGATTGTGTAAGACAAAATGTTGCCGATCAAATATTCCATAGATTGTCTTCATCTTTACAAGTACCCGAAAAAATCGAATTGTTCGATATGAAGTTATTGTTTTTAATAACAGCTCTGGAGACCTCTGTACGTAGTCGTGTTTTGTTTGAACTTAATGGCTTGACCTATATGACCGAGTTAATGGATGAAAAGCTACTCAATAACCAGCAATTTGCTGATGGCCAATTAGAAGTTATTGTTGAAATGTTAAAAGTTATGTTTAATATAACTTCTTGTGCTGATAAAAGTCCCAGTGAGAATGAAATACAAAGTCTTCATTTGACTAGTGTTATACGCGATTTGCTATTACGTTTTGGAGCCATGAAAAATGATCGTGAACGTCAGGTAGTTTCTCATTCTATAGATTTGCTAACAAATATTTCCAGTAGCTGTCTAAGCGAGCTTATGTTAAAATGTGATGGCCCCTCATCGTCGTCCGCTTCTACGGAAAATTTTCGTATTTTTGAAAACCGCAATGTAACAGCTTTAGATATTATACTCAACTTCTTGCTCTATGCCTTGGATGACTTTGAAAATAACACTTCATCGAATAAGGAACTGGTACAGCCAGTTTTAACTATTTTGGTGAAATGTGTTTGCAGTAATTCTACTATGCGCCACTATGTACGCAGTATAGTCTTGCCACCTTTACGTGATGTTTATAAGAGACCCGAAGAAGGTAACGACCTTAGAAATTATCTTTGTCGTCTGCTTATGAATCCCAATATGGTGGTGCGTAATTTATCCTATGAACTATTACTTGTATGCTGTAAGAAAAATCCCAATCGTTTGATAAAACATTTCGGTTACGGCAATATGGCCGGCTTATTTGCCAATGCTGGCCTTTTAGATTGTCGAAAACCCGACACCAGTGAATATTCGTCTGATAGCGAAGACAGTGACACCGAAGAATACAAGCGTATCAAACATTCGGTTAATCCCGTTTTAGGCTGTGTTATGCCAACAACAACCAATAATCCCTTAGACGGTATGTCTGAAGAACAAAAAGAATATGAAGCTGAAAAATTAGCACAATTGGTAGATAAACTTCATCGTGGTGGTATTATACAGCCGTGTCGCATCAACGAAGAAGGTAAACCAGTACCAGTCGATCATATACTGCAATTACAACAAGAATTGCCACAACAACAGGTACAACAAAAAGGTAAAGATTAAAATTTATGAAGTATTAATATTAATAGTAGATATAAAACAATAAAGGTTTTTTGATAATTATTAAGCTATAACTTATAACGTGCTAACTTAAAAATTTATAATTCCATATTATAGCTTTAATATTTACCAATTAAACCTTTCTTAGTGCAAAAGTAGTTAAATTATTCCTATATTGCAATATGAACTATTTATGAAAACTATCTAGTCTTTTGCTAAATAAAAAAGTGCATTTTCAAAAAACGTTGTTGTAAACTTTAACATATAATTAAGAAATAATTATACGAATAAAATTAATTTAACGAATATTAACAAATTAATATAAAGAAAAAGAATTTCAATGTTGTCAATCAAAAAAAAAAAAAAAAAAAAAAAAAAACATTTTACATATTCAATTTTTTTCTAAGTTAACATTTTTTGGCTTTAGATGTAACCAAAAACAAAAGAAAATAAAAATGCATAAGTAAAAAGAATAGCCGAATATTTTATAATTATTAATATGAAAAATTACGAAAAATAAATATGTAAATGCATTAAGAGAAAAAAAAATAATAATATTAATAATAATAATGATGGTATTTTTAATAATTGCGCACCACGAGCGGTGAATTTTATTTTTTAGTTCATTTATATTTTTCATTTGGCATATTATAAGTATATTATTAACAAAAAAATATTACCGACTATATATTGTTTTTCACTACAAAGTGCTATATGGCCATATAAATTTAATAATAAAATACATCAATTTTTACATCAAAAACTATTTTTCATCACAAAAAGCATATTTCACCACAAAATACATATTTCTCCATAAAAACCTGTTTTTTTTAGCACAATTAAAGTTTTTCATCACAAATAACTTTCGCTGGTAAAGAAAATTTTTTCACAACGAAAAATTACATATTATATTACATCACAAAAAATTTTTTACGACAAAAAATTCTTCAGGACGACTAAAGTTTTTCACTAAATACGCTTTTCAACCGCTGCTAAGGAATTTTATTTTATTACTTTTTTAATTTAAATACTTCACTAATAATAAATAATAAGTTACACCACAAAAATACACATTTCACCACAGACAATTTTTGATATAAACTGCAAATAAAATTTTTCATCAGAAATAAAGTTTTCCACCACTAAAAAGGAATTTCACTACTACTAACTACTATTAACAACAAAAAATTCTTCAGGACGACTAAAGTTTTTCAACATGAATAAGGTTTTTCGCTAAACACGTTTTTCCACCACTACTAGGAGGTGGTGAAATTTATTTTTTATTTAAATATTTCACTAATAATAAAAAATAAATTTCACCAATAATATATATACACATATATATATATATATATATATATATATATATATATATATATATATATATATATATATATATATATATATATATATATATATATATATATAGTAGTTAGTATATATATATATATATATATATATGGATATAATTTTGATATAAATCACCACAAATAAAGTTTTCCACTACTAATATAATATGTTTTATTAATATGGTATCTATCTTAGGCCAATTAATTTATATTACAAATTAAACGAATTTTTTACCACCAATAGTTTTTCACCACTTGTAAAGTTTTAATTGCAATATTTTTGGATTAACAAAATCTGCCACTTTTCGCTCTATGATCACGAGAATTAATGTGAATATTGTACATAATAAATAGCCCTACTCACTTTGACATTGTTCACCGTTCTACATCATTAATTGACTTTATGTTAATTAGTGATTTTTTGCTTTAAGTTTTTCTGAACAGTATCAATATCCTGATGAATCTGTCATTTTTGGTCTTCATTGCATTAGAAAAGGTCTTTATTGCATTAGAAAAGGTAAAATCAAATTCTATTGAAACTGACGACATTTCCTATAAGTAGGAAGACAACTCGTATTGTTCCGATACCTAAGTATAATATTATTAATAGACTTGAGAATCTGAGACCAATTTCTATCCTTCCAGTTTTATATAAGTTAATGGAACACATTCTGAAGGATTACATTTTGACTGTTACATCTATGAAAATTTATCGATCACAATATGCTTTTCGTGAGGGTTATAATACCACTTCGCTCCTTAATCCCACCGACAATGAGGACAGATTTAGTGTTCTAGTTTCTCTTGACCTCTAAGGCTTTTAACTGTATTGATTATAGGAGGATGTTTGACAAATTAAGGGTTGATTTTGTTTTTTCAATGTCTGTTTGTGAAATAATATTGTCACACCTTTATTGAAGATTACAGTTTACTTGTGTAAATGGTGTAAAATCGAATATACGTCCACTTCAGTTTAATCGCATTGCTAACACGGTTGTTCGTTTTATCTATAATGTCAAGTGTAGGAAACATATATCTCGATACATAAAAAGTTTTTTAGGATGTTTATTTGCACATTTTCTTAAGTTACGCAGTTTAATTCACTTTTATAAGGGTGCTGGTTAATTGTTAATTCCTTCTATGAAAGATCTTTTTTTTAATTCGTGTTACTGGAACCACTTACCAATTGAATTGCGCATTTTTTCACACTCAAACAATGCTTTTCGTATAAAAATTTTAAGATTTCTTGCTAATCATGATTCTTTATAACTGTTATAATAGCTTTGTTACCGTACACGCGGGATCCGAATGTTACTGAAAAGCGTTTCTGTACTCGAAATTTAGGCAAAAGAGAACAATTTTGAGACAATGATGATGATGAATATTTCTTTGAATTGTGTAAATTGTCAAATAATTAAAAAATAAAAATATAGAATAAAAAATTTGAACGAAAATGAATAAAAGATTATTTGTTTTTGTTACTAACATGAAAGTTTCATTTAAAAAATTATAAACGTTCAAATATGCTGCACAGAGAAAAAACATGAACATGACTTTTTTTCCCAAACTTTTTTCATAAAATATAAAATTTTTTCATAGATATTAATAATAAATTGTTTATAATCAAAATTTTAGGAATTTTTCAAAAATTTTGTTAAATCTAATTTTATTTTATTAGAATTGATTGCAAATGGTAAATGAAAATAGTTATACATGAAAATATTAACAAGAAATACTTTCAAATGGCAAAATTCCAAGGAAAATCTGGTAAAAAATTATGTTTAGAAATTTGCATAATTTTGATCGCATTCTGCAGCACATCATTTTGATAAAAAGCGCTTCTGTTCTGTTCCCAAAATTTCCAAAGAAAATTTCAAAAATAATTTTACAAATTGAAAAAATAAATGAAAATTTAAACAATTTTTCAGTCTTCTTGATTTTGCTTCATTTGAAAAAATATAAAAATTGTTTTAATGCCTAAGAAATCAATGCCCTAGCCCATTGTGACTACTTCCTATTTCCATACCTAAAGAAATGGCTCGGTGGAAAGAGATGAAATTATTGACCAAATAAATTCCTGTTTTAAGGACCTCGAAAAATCCTATTTTTTACGCAAAGTATATGACGACACTTGCTCAAAATTTGACAGTAGTCTATTAACAGGTGGTACTTGATGGGAATAGTGTTGCATTTCATATAACTACGAGGGAAGTTAGAAAAGTCACGGATTTATTGATCCGCCCTCGTATATTTTCTTTCATTTTGAAAATATTTAACTGATTTCAAAATGGAGTGTCGCAAACACATCTATCTCTGTGTTTATAACCCCAGGTCTACAACTGAGATTAACGCACTTTTTTAACACAATTTTTATAAAAATGATTTGTAACTGTAAAACAAACACTAAAAGGAAACAATTTTATAAAATAACATTGTTTTTCAATAATTTCCAAAATACACATTCACACACACAAGCAAACTTTCGTGTGTGTATTTTTTGACAATTCATCTTAAAGATGGTTGTGTAGAGAAATCTCATCACAACAGTCTCATAATACATCTTGTAATACTAATATTTGAATCTACACGTGAAATAATTCTCTCAGAGAGCGAATTTGACACTCTCTGACACAAAAATATTACATATTATGTTACATCTAGACGGGCTGTTAGCAACATTAACAATTTTTTAAGAAACTGCTCTTTTTATATCTTCTCTTTTTTCATTTTTACATTATGGTTGAGGAACCATTATAATCACCATTATAATAATTAAAGTTTGTATATTCA
Organism: Protocalliphora azurea; assembly: GCA_932274085.1. Taxonomy (NCBI): domain Eukaryota; kingdom Metazoa; phylum Arthropoda; class Insecta; order Diptera; family Calliphoridae; genus Protocalliphora; species Protocalliphora azurea. The sequence goes on along the minus strand of OW026523.1, from coordinate 134,616,957 downwards.
TCGTATGCTTAGGCATTGTTAATTACTTCTAAGTAATATGTAATTTTTGGCCTTGAAGTCTTTATATTAGTTGAATAAATGAATAAAATAAAATAATACAGTTTTTCACCACAAATATAATTTTTCACCACTAATATAATTTTTGGTTTAGTTTTATTATATTTCATTGAAAAATCTAAATAAAAATAGTTATACATATATGTAAATGTTAATAATTTAAGGTATAATTTTCCAAGAAAAATCTGTAAAAAATAATAATTGGAAATGTGCATAATTTTGAAGCCATTCTGGAGCACATGCATCATTTTCATAAAAAGCAATAAATAAACTTTAGGTTATGTGATGAAAATCGATTTCGAAAACGAAACGAATTGAAATCGAAAAATATGTGATGTACTTATTTTTTCGTTTTCTTTATTGATGAAAATTACAGTAACCTAACTTTTAATAACATTTTATTATAAAATTTTAAGTGTTCCACGAAAATTATTTCCTTGGTTTTCAGTGCTGGATCTTATAAAGGAAATTCGAAATCGAAATTCATCACAACTTTTCAAGCAGTTCGATTTGAAAACGATCGATTTCCATCACATACCTGATTGTTTTTTTCACATTATGTGGCGCATTTCAAGAAATCATTAAAAACTAGACATTTTCAAAACAAAATTTCAAACATTGTTTACAAATTAAAATATAAATGAAAATTAATTTTTTTCAGCCTTCTTAATTATCATTTGAAATATATATATATATATATATATATATATATATATAAGTTTTAACATTTAAGAAATTATTCCAAAATATTATGAACTGGAAACAATTAAAGTAAATGTTTATTTTATTTATTTATGTACATACTTTTTTCTACGTATACAAATTTTTCACATTTTTTGACATGTAAAAATATTTTTCATCAAACATAGTTTATTTTTACCAAGGTGGTATTTAAAGTATTTTTTGTTCCTAGCTTCTCAAAAAATGTATCTTTCAGATTTCAAAACTGACGTTTGGGCCTGTTTTAAATGGTATAAAACTATGCATCTTAGTACATTTTTGACTGTTAAGAGTTGCTTGTTTTTTAATAATTGTATTTTTTTTTTTTTTTAATTATAAAAATTAAATTTGTCAATATTTTACAAAGCTTTCATTTCACACAGCAGAAATAAAAATTTTTCTCACAAAAAAATATTTTTTACTATAGAACTTTCCTACCGTTTCACAAACGCCTTTCAGAAAAATATATACATATTTACAATTAATGCCTTAGCTAATTGCTAATAAAATCCAATCAACTTAATTATATGTATATAGTGAAAATACATTATAAATTATATAGTGGCATAAAAATATAAATGAATATTATTTTATTTTCGGTGTTCTATACAATAATATTACAAAGTTGGGCAGTTTTATTGTTAAATTATAGTAAAGATACTTAATATAAACTTACAAAAAATCTTTGCTAATCAAATTTGTATATATTTTCTTTAAATTTTACAAGTATGTATGCATATCATTAAGTATAAGTGTAATATAATGTTAAACAAATTTCGATATAGGACGACAACGTTGCTGGGATGAATGTTTCTGTGTAATCTGATATTGTTGTGTAAGTTGGTCTTGTTGAAGGCTATAGTTTGAAAGTTTATTATTGAAACTATTAGTTGAGGTTTTGCTACGACCCGAACATGAATTTGAATTGTAAGAATTTCTAAAATGATCACTACTACTACTGCCGTTGCCACTAATGCCCGAAAGATCTAAATCTGATTTATGATAGTCATGATGTTGACCTTTGGTTAGCAGCTGAAAATATTTATTTTTGATGGGAGTGCTACCACTTGTGGTGTTTATGGCATTTAGTTTCTTGGGTGTGTTTTTGAAATTATAATTTTTACTATTTTTTGTTTTCTCCTCTGTTGGCTGTTGTTGCGTATGTTTTTGTTGAGAATTTCTAAAGGTTTCACGACAAAAACTTTCCACTTGTTTTTCATAACGTTTTATTTCTTCTTCCAAATCTTTTAAACGTTTGTCATAGCAAAGTGGTCTTTCAACTTTAGAGGATTCAATATTTGGCATATTATTCAAAGGTATAACTTCTGATTTTGTTTGCCGTATAAAATTCTTTAAAGTGTTGGGTGGTGGTGTATGTTGTAAATCGCGATGTTCCATTTTATTTTGCATATCATTTTCGGTTTTATTTAAAGCTATTGCACTACGATGTAAATGTTTGGTCTTATTATTTCTTTTAAAAGAAGATTCTGTGCTCAGTTCATTTGTGGAGAATCTTCTAGCATTTATATCATTCAATTCTGTTGTACAGCTAGAGTCTAATAGCTGATCTCCTACCATTTGCATGGGTAATTGATGATAATTATGATGACCATGTTGTGATTTACTACGCTGTAAATGTCTTTCGTCTTTTAGATGATATTTTTGTTCATTGTTTAAGGTGTCACCAATTATGTCATTTATACTTTTAGTGCTTTTCTTTTTACCCGAGGAAGTGGTTTTCTTTAGAGCTCTATTAATGACGTTATTTATATTGCCATTATTTGAAGGATTTTGGTTATCTTCTAAGGTATTCGAATTTTGATATTTTATTTTGGTTATTTTTTTCTGTTCAGGCTTTTCGTGTTGGTTTTGTAGTGATTTGTGTTCCCTGTTTTGTGGAAGAAATTAAAAAAGAGTTTCTATATTAAAAGAATTAAACAAATTTATATAATTAATAGGTAAACACATTTCCTGTAATCACTTTTATGCTCACATTATGCATACGATTATTACAATAAAATATACAATTAAAAAGGTAAAAGGTGCTACTAATACATATATAAAACTTACATAAATGTGTATAAACTTCAAACAAAAGAGCGACTCAAATTGTTAAATTCTATTAAATATTAACTATCTCAAAAAAAATAAATAAAAAATAAAAAATCGTTATAACGAAAAAAATCGCCAAAAAGTTATAAAAAAATCGCCAAAACGTCAAAAAAAAAACTTTTAACTTTGTCAACTTCGAAATATAAGTCTGTTATCGCTAAACATTCGTATAGAACGGACGTGTTCTGTAAAGTTTTTTTTATTTAAACTAATTTCTTGTTTTCATATAAACTGTAATTTTATTTTATAAATGAATTAATTTAAACTCGATTTGTCACATTTTTAGGTTGGTTATTTTATTTTTCACGAATTTTTCCAGATTTTTGTAGAAAATTAGGATCTATGTATAACGTTTTTAAATTGTTAAAAAATATTTGGAAAAACTAATGGAAAGATATTTATTTACTTTACAGTTTACAATTTGTTCAGTATTTAATTAGTTAGAATCGTTAAACATCTTCTAACATTTTTTTGGATTTTCTGCTAGAAAATTCGAAATTCAATTTTATTCTATTATAGAATATTTGGCTTAGTTCCGAAGTTATAATAACGATTAGAATATAATTTTGTATGGCATTAATAAAAACAATAAATTGTTTTTGACTCTCCTGAAAAGTTGTTCAAAAACTCATGACATTTTTCGTATATATTGTACGTTGTAAAATAAGTTTTTTAAACTTTTATATTTTAATACGATAGGGTTAGTCTGAGTTCACACAAGGCAATTTTTCTTACTGAAATTCTGATTTCTTACTTCAGAACAAAAACAAATCAAACCAATTAAAGCAAAAATTGCTGAAGTAAAATTTTGTGTGTGAACGTAAATGCAAGCGTGTGAACTTAGACTTAACGAGGCACCTCTTGTAAAATCTAATATTTTATAAAACTTTGAATTATGTTTCCGTATTTAATTACCTGGTTTTGTTTGTATTTATGGAATTTTTGTTACTATCTATTAATTTGTTTTTTTCTCCATGTGTTTGGACAATTTCATATAGTTTTGATCTATATTCGGGCACAGATAAACGAACATCATCTCGAAAGGGCGGTAATATATCAACATTCAATTCCAGTTCAGGGATTGAATTACGGAATCTATTGAGAAAATAGGTGTTAATGACATCAATTAATAATATTTACTATCTTTTGGTTATATTTTCACGAGGATTACTACTTATATAGATTAACTCGTGGTTTTCGTTTACTTCAGAACTAAATTTGTGTAGTCTCCCGATAACTAAGGGTCTTCAATTATATAAATATACAAGTTTTTTTAAATACATAATAATTTTTTAAAATATTTATCAAAAAATGTACCAATTATTAAGAAAGAAATTCAAGAAAAGTCACGTTTTCCTTCAGTTAAATTATACATATCGCAACCAAAGTAATAACCCTCGTGTTAGATATTGCATTTTTTTACGATTTCTATTTTTTTATTTAATAATATTCTTGTCACTTCAATTACTTTTCCACATATGTATGATTTAAAGCTTGATTGGCTGTTAAACGTCCCATAGGATTTAATACTAGTAAAGATTTAACCAAATCTAAAGCATCACCACTGGCACCACTTAATAAATCATTTAAGGTGGTTTTTCTAATAGAAAATTAATAAAAGCATTAACAATTCACTTAAAATAAAAATAATGAGACACTGAAAAACTTACTTATCTTTTAAAATTTCCTTATTCAATAAAACCGAACCAAAACCCGCACCTACAGAACGTATATCGCGCTCCGTTATATCGGGCAAAGTATAAACGATTTTTTCAATCTTTCAAAAAATAAATAATCTAAAAATTGTTATTCTTAATTTTTTATTGAAATTATACCTGATTTATGGTACTGCTGCCTTGAAATATCGGTTTGCCTCTAATCATTTCTGCCAATATGCAACCCAAACTCCACATATCTATGCCCTTGGTGTATCTAAAACATTTATATTATTAATAAAATTATAATTAATTTTTTTTTTTAAACGTTCAACCTTTTACTAGCCACTAGTATTTCAGGCGCTCGATACCATCTGGTGGCCACATAATCAGTTAACAATAGTTCGGCTGGTTTATCTTTGTTGAATTCATTATTATTGCTGCTTATGTTACAATTTGCAACCGAGCGAGCTAAACCAAAATCAGCTAATTTGCATCTTAGAAAATGTTAAAGAAATTTATTTCAAATTTGCTTTTATTATGTTATAATTGTAAAAATTACCTGCACTTGCTGTCAATTAACACATTACTGGGCTTTAAGTCTCTATGTATAACATTTCCCGAGTGTATATATTTAATAGCATTGATTAGTTGATACATAACATAACGTTTGTGTATATCTTTCAGAATGGTTCCTCTTTTAATGATATTATGAAGATCACTTTCCATATATTCAAATATCAAATAAATATCCAAATTATTTGAAGCTCTAAAAAGGAAATATATAAAAAAATAAGAAATACAATGAATATATGTATAAGAAAAATCTTTATAAACTTACTTATAAACATTATGCAATTTAACTATATTAGGATGATTACTAAAAGCTTTAAGAAATATTATCTCGCGAAATGTACGCTGAGCATCAGTTTCATCACGAAAAGCATCAAAAATCTTTTTAACTGCTATAGTTTCATTGGTGCGTTTATCTAAAGCCTTCCATACTATACCATAGGCACCCTTACCTAAGCGCTTGAATAATAAATATTTTTTTTTTATTTTTTAAAAAATTATATTTAAATTAATTAAATTTTTTCATATACTTTTTTAATATCAAATATTTTCGATATACCCTCATCGATTTCGGACATCTTATGCTTATCCTGAGGTTTTGTTGTCATGGTGTTATTCCTTTTTCTGTTTTATTTCCAGCAGCTTAATTTGAGGCCAATAACAGTTTATTAGTAACCAATGTAACCTGTTACTGCCTAAGGACAATGGTTGTTTACTGTTTGCTAGCTAATATTTTACCACTTTCTGTTTTTGAGGGGCACATGTACACTTGAACACTATTTTTTAAATGCAATAAATTGTTAAATCGATGAAAAAGATAAAGAAATACTCCACTTTCTGTTTGGCTATAACCTAGTTGCAATATTAGCTGTCACAAATGTAGGTAAAAAGTGCATATAATCTGTAGGAAAAAAGTGGTGACAAAAATGCCTCAGAAAAGGCCTTTTAATGATATTAAGTATTTATTAAATAGTTCATTAATTTCCATTCTAAATTGATTATTTTTTAAAAAAAAATAGTAAAAGCAAAGTTCAAGACATGGAATGATTTATTTAAATGCTTAAAAATTATGTAAAATATCTTAAAAGATTTAAAGGCAAAGTTAGAGTATAGATTATTTAAGTGAATGGCCTAAGTAGCCTTTTTCTAAACGCTTTATGTACTGCCATTATCAGGCTTTATAGAAGTCACCTTAGAATCTAATTAAAATAAACAAAGTTTAAATGCTTCAATGATCTTTTAGAATTAAAATAGTTGACCTTTTGGAAAAATAGCTGGGCAAATTGCTGCAGTCCTATGCTTTTCTCTTTTTACCACTGAGTATATTTTTGATTGAAATCCTTAAATTGTTTATTGGATGGGTAAAACAAAATTGTTTCACACATGTATATAACAGATTTTAAAGGAATTTATTCTTTGATCTTTTCAAGTTCAAATGCTATTATCATCTGTCCGGAATCTTGTATGCTCTTCAATTCTTTTGAACATTGAATATTGGTACTTTTTTAAATTTGAAAATAAATTCGTTTCTTGTTTAATTATTTGTTTATGAATTGAAAATTGGGACATGGATTTTCTTTGGAATTAAATACCTACTGATATTAAAATATTAAATTTTTATTACATCAATTTAAATGTCTGTTAACAAATATATATGCACACATAAACAAACACACCCTAAATATATCGTTATTTTCTTTAGTTGACAATTTAATTTATTTATGTGTATGTATTTTTTCCCTGTAACATCTCTAAGGTATATTCAATGAAAAACAAATTGAATTAAAAAAAAAATCACACAAACAGCTGAAATTTTGTAGACGTCTCAATTCCTACAAAACAAAATGTCACTTATTAACAACTCGTATGTTTAAATTTCGTCGTAAAACTTTTTAACGGCGAAATTTCTCTATTTTTCTGAATTATTTTTTAATATTTTAAATTACTTAAAAAAAATTATACGAAATATATTTGAAATATTTATATGAGGTAGTTGACGTTCAACTGATTTTCTATTCTATATAATTTTAGCACTGATTGCTTGATTTTTTTTATTATTCTTTTACTACGTTTTAAAAGTTTTGTTGGCAACAATTACATTACATATACAAACCATTAATAAACTAATCAACCACCTTTTTCAATTTGTTTTGGTTTCCTTAAGGATAGTTTGTTGTTCTTAAGTGTTATTGTGTTGGATACATGTGTATCCATTTGATTAATTTGTTTACAAGTGTATAACTTATGCAAGTGTTGGCCTAGCAACAGGATATATTTTTAATGTTAAGTAGACATGGGCTTTTTATATTGAAGTGCTATTAATATTTAACTTCGAAGATTTTGAAATGCATTCATATTTTTACTATTTAATTTTGAAAATTATAGTAAAAAAATTTTATGATAATTTCATATTCTGTTACTATTTTAATTTTACATAGTTCAGAATTGGAAAATTAAACTAATTTTCTTTTTTTTATTAATTTGAAGAAAAATTACTTATAATTATATTTTTTTTTAACTTGACTAAAGTTTCTTGAGGGTAGTGGTAAAAATCTACTCTCATTTGAAACATCCTTTTATCGAATTTTATAACCATTTGGTGATTAATTAACGGTATTGTCGAAATTTGTTAAGTAAACTGTTTTATCTACCAGCACTGTTTTATCCAGTAGTGATGCCAGTCAACTTAAATTTATTATTTTTTATATAACATAGTGTCTACATTAGACAATTTTTTTTCAAAAGAAACGTCAAACTTAACTAGTGTCTACATTAGACAATTTTTTATCAAACTTCACGCGAATTTGTTGAAGGTGTCAGCTGTTTAACTAAGGTTACCTTGTTTATATTCGCACTGATTTTGACGTTTGTTTGGATAAAAATTTACCTAATGTAGACACTAGGTAAAAGTATCATATATATGTATATATATATATATATATGATATATACATATATGTATGTATGTATAAATATAAAACCAGCTGATATATGAACTGTTATATACCAGGAATGGAAAATGGCTTATTTTTTATTATATTGTACCAACCATAAAAATAAAATGTACTTTTTCGACCTGATTGGTACCACTTTTGTCAATATATTTTAATTGCAAACATTTATATAGAAAGAGAGTGTCAAATTCGCTTTCTGAGAGAATTATCCTATGCGTAGATTCAAATATTAGTATTATGGGTCTCTACACAATTATCTAATAGGATGAAAGATATACACATATAGAAAAGTTTGTTTGTGTGTGCATGTGTATTTTGGAAATTACTAAAAAAAACAATGTTTTTGTTTTCTATAAAAAAATAATGCTAAAAATGTTAGATTTTTTTTAATAAAAAGGACATGTTTACTCTGTGACTGATTGGAATAAATGATATCTTTTAGGATTTATTAGAAAACGTGATTTAGATGAAGTAAAGAATGTGGTTTTCTTATTTGGAAATCTACTTTACAAAGGGGAAACAATTGAATAAGTTTTTCTTAAAATTATATTATCCGGAAAAATTCTGTCCTCAGGACGCGTGTCATTTTAAAGTATTGCAAAATTTTTAAATTCCAATCAATTAACTGTTAATATTATTTATTGACAGGTATGTATATACAACTATCTACGTACCACAAAAAATGTCATCAATGTAAACATTTCAAAGGTTTATGGTGATACATTAAATTTTTTATAACATTCATGTTCTTGAAGTGGCGAGCTATTTGGTAAAATAGAAAGGTTTATCTTGATAGAAATACATGAATTTTATATCACAGTTTCCAAATTCACAGATTTTATTACTTATTGAATGCAATTATTAATAAAATGTTAACTTATAAGGACGGGTTTTAAGTGTTATTGAATATTTTGGTTTCAGCCTCAAACCACTGTTCTATAATAAAAATAAAGATTTTGCTTTTTAATAAAAAAAATATGCAAATTAGATCATATTAAATTTTACCAAATAAGTCGTGGCCCCGGTACCAATAGATATAAAAATGTACAAAAAAGGACATTTGTACCATGTTTCCATCCCTGGTGTGTACAATTTGTCAAACTTCATGTACATATAAAAGTTTTAATATATTTTTATTATTTATGAATGTTTCTTGAAATCAATGTTTAGATGCCATTACTTAGTGTCTACATTAGGCAAATTTTTATCAAAACAAACGTCAAAATTAGTGCGAATGTATACAAAATAACCATAGTTAAACAGCTGATTATTATTTTGGTTGTTACAGTTGTCAAACTGCATAAATAAAAAACAATTATGAATACGCCATATTGTTGTTTTTTGCAACTGTTGCCACCTCACACAAATTCGCGTTAAGTTTGACGTTTGTCATGATAAAAAAAATCTCTAATGTAGACACTATGTTAAGGCGAATCAATTGTAAAGTTTCAGCTGATTGTAAACATTCAGCTGATTCTGTTTTTACAGATGTGGGGACACCATACATATAATGGATACATACGCCTTGGATGAGAGTTCAGAATGCACCACCACCACTAAAAACAACAACATAAACACCACAGAGGAGAAATAGGCAATATGAAGTACACAAAGCAGACATGGTTCAAGAAGTAAAGTATTGACAACTCTACAACACCAAAAATACTCCACGTATTTTGTTTTTGCATTGAAATCTTTTATGTCAACTTTAATTTTGACATTTCACATGTTAGTTTAGAAAAAACACATTTCACATTTCATGTAATAAAAATAAGTAATAAGACACAATAACAGAAAAGTACACAAAAAAGGTAAATAAATATTGTAAACATAAACAACAATTTGACAGAGATGTTAGATTTGATAGAGATGTTAGAACACAATGGCGACTTGTGTTGCTTACAAAAAGAAAAAAAATTTAGCTGTTTACATGTCGTTTCCTAATAAACCCCAGGTCTACAACTAAGATTATTATAATATGTGAGATAACGTCGGCAGACGTTTGTTTATATTATGTTAAATCTTAAATAAGGGGTACACGTATTCTAATAAATCCTATAAGATATTATTATTCTCAATTAGTTACAGAGTAAACATGTCCTTTTTATTTAAACAATTCGCACTTTTTTAACACAATTTTTATAAAAATGATTTTTAACATGTAAAACAAACACTACAAAATAACATTGTTTTTCAATAATTTCCAAAATACACATGCACACACACAAGTAAACTTTCGTGTATGTGTATTTTTTTGACAGTTCATCTTATAAGATGGTTGTGTAGAGAAATCTCATCACAACAGTCTCATAATACATCTTATAATACTAATTTTTGAATCTACACGTGAAATAATTCTCTCAGAGAGTGAATCTGACACTCTCTGACACAAAAATCTTACATATTATGTTACGTCTAGACGGGCTGTAATCTACCTTGGTAGCAGAGAAATGGAAAATGCGGCGTTCACTAAGCTAAATAGGCGGCTAAATCTTCCGCTTGATTTTGTAAATAATATATTGCCCCTCCCGGGTGCGCCCCAACGAAAAAAATAGTTTTTCAAATAGAAATTATGTTCATCATTCATAAAGTAATTTTTTACATTCTCATTTACATCAAGAATCTTAATATTAATTTAACAGTTTCGGAAAAGGAGCCTATGAAATCGACGGCGGCCATACCGCGCCGCTTGTCCTAAATGGCTTTGACCCAGTCGGCTTATTTTCCAACACAGTAGAATAGGGCTTTTTACACACCAAATATATATGTTTTTTTCTTTGTTTATTCATTTTTTCTTTGCTTATTCATTCTGACTTTTCTGACTTACTTACCTACCACTAACATCACATCACATAGTGAGACCAGTTAAATATTTTTTTACTATTCGCTAACATTATATTCACGGTATCGCCGCACACTTTTACTATTTGTATAATTTAATTTTTTATTTAAGTTGAAAATTGTGTGTCGTGTTAAAAAATGTTTGCCTATTATTGAATTAAATACCGCTATACAAAATGCGAATAGAAATAAGAATAAAAATCAATTTAAAGTGTGTTAATGATTTCTATTGATGGAAAAAATAATATGAAGAAAAGAAATGTGTGTGTGTGTTGTCTGCATAATAAAAATGAATATAACAAAAAAAGCTTCAATAGAGAGAAATGCGTGAAAAAATTAGAAGAAAATAAAAAATCGTGTAATAAATCTAACAAGAATGATTAAAGTAAATAAAAGTATTAAAACAACAAATTAAAAATTATTATTTTTATATTAGTGTATGCATGCATACATACTGAAATGATAAAAAGTATGAAAAAAATGTTTCTTTTATGGTGTCGTTTTTGTGTGTTTGAAGGCAAATGAATGCGTGTGTACTTTTTTTTTTTTTTTTTTTTGTTGGTTTAATATAAAGTTTAAAACGATTGAATTTTCCTTGCCTTCGTTTTGTTGTTTTATAATAAAAACACACAGTGCATAGTGGACAATATGTATTTAAAGGCATTCAAGAGTTTACGGCATAGTTTTTTTTATTACAACTTTTTGCAGCTTAAATGTGTGAAAACAAAATTTGATTTATTGTATATATAAACGTGTATGTTATTAAAGTTAATAATTTTAATTTCTTATCTATCAGAATGTTTCCCAATTAAAATTCTCTTTGGAGTATGTACTTTTGTTAGCTAGTTACATTTTTCTAATTAGTAAAAAAAAAAAAAAAAGAAATACGAAATAGATTTTCATAAAGCAGTTCGATATTTATTGCCATTCCTCAGAAAATAAAAGTAATAATATCCTCTGTGTAATATAGGTATAACCACAATTTATTTGTTATTCTCTGGACAAGAAAAAATGGAACATAAAAAAATATTTTACACTTGTGGTTTTTGCACAAATAAATTTATTTCTAAAGCATATTTACGGTCTGCCCCACGATTTCGACGAAAATTCGTTCCGACTAATTGTATAGGAAACAAACAAATTTTGAAATTTATTTGTTGTTTTACAAATAAATTGTCGAAACGAATTTTTAGTTAATTTAAAAAAATTTTGGAACAAATGATGAATACCAGCACTGTTGAAATTAAAATATTTTGTTTATATCGTTACGTAGTGTTTATATTAGACAAAAATTTTAAAATCAGTGCGAATCTATACAAGGTAAACCAAGTTAAACCACTGCTTATTATGTTTGGTTGTTACAGCTGTCAAATTGCATATATAAAAAACATTAATGTCGATAAAAAAATTGTCTAATATAGACACTATGTTAATAAATGTTTTACTGCGTAGCCGGTTATTGCTTAAGCTTAAAGTCGTTCTTCTCTGGATATATCGCATATTGGCTTCGCTGAATAAAATTTTTTTGAATATAAAAAAAGTACTAATATTCGATAAAGAAAAAATGTATTTTTCCCAAGGGTTATTGAATATGGTCATTTTACATATAATTAAAAGGGCAATTAATATTACTTTTAAATGACATTAATATAATTTAAATCACATATATATTAATAAAGACACTGAGAAAAACATATCAAACCTTTAGAGGCTTGTATCTCGTAAACTAATAGCGAACGGAGATATTTTTTTAAATTACTTTAATCACAAGTAAAAGTACTACTGAATCATTAAAATTACTTAAAAATCAATAGTCACGGAAATTTCGTTTTATACCGACCTCCAACAAGGAGTGTCTTCGTCATTGCAAATTAAAAAAAATAAAATAAAATAAATTATTGTACGGCCTTAGCCTTTTTGGCATGTATACTAAGAAGCCAATGGTTATCTCAGCGAAATCCTCAATTTCTTGCACAACTTGAATAAAGGAGATAAATATGACCTCGGCGTCGTAGTTGATGGAGTCCAAATTCCTGCTGTGGACCACCGGAAGATCCCTGGGGGTCGCTCTAATAGCCTCAGCGTGAGCTGAGAAGGTAAAAAGCGCTATTCGGCAGCATTTGGGGTATGAGCAAATTAACCTTATTGGCTACATATAAGACGATTGCTCGGTTAATGTAAATTAGTGGTAAATTATTCAAAGCTGAAAAAAAGATGCTTTAAGAACCGTGACAAGGAGCGTATCTCGAAGGTTCTATCGGTTAAGGAACACAATATCATGTTAAGGTAGCAGATCCTTCTCGGATGTCATCGGAGGCAAAACAAGTAGTTCTGGCTCGGGATGCACTAATAGACTTAATGGCTACTGGTTCGAATAGCTGATCGTGCCGTCCCCAATATATATTGCCAGCATGTGACCAGGGTCATTCTCACAAATACCACATATGTATTTAGCTGTCGGGCGTTGACATTCAAGCATACCCTGCAAAAAAAGATATTCAAAAGAAGTAGTTAATGCATGAGTGTACTTGATGCTCTGGTTTATTTTTTAGGTGAAATATTCATGATTTTAACATTGGTGTGTTATTGGAGTGCAAGGGTTCACTTTAGAGAAATTACATGTCATTAAAATAAGTGCTTAAAACCAATGAAAGTTTGATGATTCGACTACGTTTTTTCTTTGGTGACGTTTTATTATATGAACATTTATATTCCAAAAGATTATTCATTTTTAAGTTTATTTTTAATGTAAGTGTAAAAAATTAAGAATCTTAAAGTACAATTGAGTTAAAGTCATATACTGCAATTCAAAAACTAGAGTTGAATGCATGCATTAAACGTTATTTTCATGAGTTCACACATTATAAATTTATTAGGTTTAAGAAAGAAATTAGGAATGCATTTGAATACATAAGTTATAAAGAAATCGTGAAAGTATTACATCCCTTCGAACTACTTCAAAAATATTTTGCTGGGATATTGATATGACGTATTTTTATCCTGTAATAAAATACTTTGATGAAGAATAAGGTTCTCCTTGATCAAATAGAACAATTCGATCAAAATATTGTGAATGGTTTTTTGGAAACTTCAAATGAATATCTGCGCATACAAAAACTTAAACTAATCTTCTACAAATTCCAAACACTTTATTTTTTAATAATTGCAAAATAATTTTAAATGAAACAATTAATTTTTACCTTTGTCAAAGGACTATCTTAATGTACTATAGTTTTTTTTCATATTAATTGCTTTAATCAAATTTTCTCGGCTGTTAACATCTATATATGTACAACAATAACAAAAAATAATAGGTGTTATACTTATACTTACTACAAACATAAATGCACGTAAGAAAGTTACATTCATTGTTTAATTTCTCACACATCATCGCTGTCCGTAATGTCGATAACGATGTTGTCGTCATCGACATCATCATCGCCATTGAATAATGCGAATTATTGGTAATATGTTACAACATTTTTGCAAAAACTAAAAAATACATACTATTTTGCAAAAAAAAAGTGCAATAAAAATTACAAAAACAAATAATTGATTACTTATCTCCATGACAATGAGATTATGGCGAAAAAATCGAATTTAAAATTTTGTTTTTATTCTTCAAGTACACAATAACGAAAATAGAGGAGTAAGATTTAAGTTGGAGAGAAAGAAGGCCTTTAACAACAAATATCAAGAATATTTTGCCAAAAATTTATATGCAAAATTGAAACACATGGTAATTGTATATACATTCATTCTTGTATAAATGTTTATGTGTTATATACATTCCCCATGGTTTGTACTATACAAATGTACATACTCATTCATATGTAATTGTAGCAAATTGTCCTTTATATATCGTCATTTTATATTATTATTATGATTATTATATTGTTATAATCAGGGCAAGTTTTTCGAGCTTTTCGCTTGAAAAGTAAGCTTTTGCATATTTCACAAGTATTTTACTAAAAATGGATATTCTGCATTTTGAATACCATATTGAATACCAAAATTAATTTTCTTAAAAAAAAAAACGTTATTTTTGTTGATTTTTTGGAGTTTGTTTAACTTATCTGTATAAATAATTTTGTAATTTTTTTTACTTCGTACATATTTGTAAAAAAAATCACGTATCAAATTCTATTTGCGAATATTTTTTTTATCCAAAATCGAAAACTAACAGAATTTTAAAGATAAAATAATTCACATTTATTAAGAAAACACATTAATTTCTTTTTTTTTCTATGCATATTTTTCTAGCTTTTCGAGCTTTTTGAAACGCATATTTAAATTTTTTTCGTTCATATTTAAACTTGCCCTGGATACAATTTATGAAGAGAATTAAATAAATAAAACATGAAGAACTAGAAATAACAACAGCAATTATTAACTAAGCAATAAACAAAGAAACAACTAAAAAATAGTTGTAATTGTTTTCTTTTTATTGCAATGTAAAATATATTTTAAAGGTCTCCCTCCTTCTGAGTTGTGAAATTTATTTTGGCAACCGGAAATTGATTATTTTGTGTAATTTTTCAAAATTTAGAATTATTTTTTATGTACTGCTTTCTTAAAGTTTGTTATGGTTTAATGTTTCAAAAAAGACTTAATTCTTATTATATACATATGAGGGTAAGTATTTGTATAGTGAGCTTTGATATTTAAATTATTGCCCTTGTACTAGACTTAAATTCCACAAGCTCTTTTCTGACAGGTGAATAACCACTTAATCTCAATTAAAGTGTTTGAAGTTCTTCTTTTCTGTTCCTTTTTTCACAGTATCTGCAAATTTTGTGGTATCATTGATATTCGTGCAAAAATATATTTCTTCTAGACATCAAAAGTAATAATGTGGACTTTGAGATGATTTTTCTATTCAGCAAATACAGTCTACCATGAAAAATTTCCTTGTTTTCAAACCTGTAAAAGAAATTATATTTAATTTTGAGTCATCAAGATAAACCATAAAAACTTCGTTTTCTTTGCTTTTTACCCAAGCTAAATTATGGTAATTTAAGCTACCAGAGAATAATTCCATTAGTTTTATAATTTTTATTCAATGATGGTTACTATTGGGATTTACGTGCACTTAAACCAATTATGCATTCAGCGTAGCTACATTTTTAATGATTTTCGACCTAACTTCTTCTGAGGATAATGTCATTTGATCAAACAGGTTATGCGACATCAGGCAGATTCTCAAACCCTTTGAAATTCTCCCTAGTATAAATAAATTTTCACCTAGAAGATCGAAAGTTCGAATTTATCACCAGCATTAGCAATGAGGATCCTTTGTTCTGAATTTAGAAAAGGAATCAGATTGGTTTGTAATTTAGATCTTTGATCTTGCCCTTGTTGAGTGGCATAATAACGTTATAAATTTCATTGCTGAGGAAGGAAGCCTAATGTCTTGTCAGATTGTTTTAGCAAAATTAAACTCGGGACTTTTAGGAAATGCGTTCAATTTTCACTTGATATCGATGACTTTCCAGTACCTTTAAAAGCCACCTTAGAATTTTTGGTACTGATCGTTTAGGAGAAATGCAATATTTTGCCACTTTTTTGATCTTATTTAACTGAATATGGAAACGGAAACATAGAATGCAAGGGTGGGAGTTTGTATCTAGGAACATATTTTTAAAGTGTCATAATAACATTCGAAATTTCATTGCTGAGTATTCTAAGGAAGCTCAGCGTTTTGTCACTCTCTAGATCTTTATCATGTTGTTTTGGCTTGGACTTTTAGAAAATGTTTTCAATGCTTGTTATCAATTTCTTTCTAGTTTCTTTCAAAGCCAATCCTTTCATGGAAACTCAATATTTTAGCAGTTTCTTTGATATTTATAATAGTGATTTATACAAGGAATCTAGATTTTCTTAGAGGACTTTTAGGAAATGGCTTCAATTTCTCCTTAACATTGATGACTTTCCTGACATTTCTAAGCCACTACATACGTTATTTCAGAAAGGTTGTTAAGCGAGTGTATATGGGCATTCAAATTCGATTACTTTTGGGGTTCAAAAAATTTGAAATTTTTTTTAGTACCAATATCAGCTGTCTTTAATGAAACACAAACCTGTTCGCGTGAATGACTTAGCGAACGGCGTTAGTGTATTTTCAAAGTAATATTTCTAAAAAATTTCACATCAATATTTCTAAAATACAAATTAAAAGTGATACGATATTGTTGATGACACCGAAAATAATTGTGATCATAGGGATTTTTAACATTTCATTAAAAATTTTAATCAACAAAAAGTATGCATAGATTATTTATTATCTATTTTTTTTAATTTTATAAAATTTGTTGATATATTTATTATGGTAATTAAAAATCAAAAATTTAAAAAAAAATTTTTAAATTCCATTTTAAGTGCGATATCAAAAATAAATGCACATAGGTAAAAAAAATACAAGTTAAAGGAGGATTGATATGCTTAATAATAGTGAACATAATTGGGACGACAATTCTGATTTAAACTACTTTTGAATATCGAGTAAAAAACAAAGTGTACATAGACTTAATAATTTTTTAATTACATTTAATTTCACATCATAAACACATAAAAAGTCTTCAAATGATGTTAATAAGTAAAAAGTTGCAAATATTAATTATATAACTAAAAAATAAATTTTTCAATGACAAAACTACACACCCAAAAATGTTAAAAGTTGCACTAAATGTTAAACGTGTAATTATTTTTGAGTGCCACTTGGTTTCGATATAAGCTACGAATATAATAACACCTACAGATTGGTATACATTTTCACCGATTTCAATTAGCGCATTTTGCTAAAATATCGTGATCACGCGATATTTTAGATTCATTGAAATTATGCTATGAGTGTGCCTCGCGGAAAAGTCACCTCTTAGAGCCATTCTCGTTTTTTCTCCCCAAGTTTGGACAGCCCCTACAACACTGCTATTCAGGGCACATTAACGAGATGTATCTCAAACGATTCATAATTACAAGAGCAATAAACCTCCACACTTTATTATACAGTACGCGAAACGGCGCAAATTTTCTAACCATAAAACTGCAAAGAATTAAAATTTTGAACTTTTTGGCTTCACCACTTACACTGGTCAACGACAGATCAATTGAATACAAGTTGGCCTATTTCTACAAGTTTTTGTAGTTTGCATTAGAGGAAATAGACACGTATGATACAATCCGCGATTACAGAAATCAAGAGAAAGAGAAAAAACTTGTTACTTTTTTTGGATTTTTTTAATTTTAAGTGCTAGCCGGTACCACAAGGAACCATTTCAGATCTTGAATTTTTGTCTTACTCCACATAATTGCCTCAAAAGTTAATTTAAAAAGTTTAAATTAAAAAATATTTAAGGTCTAAGGTCAGTTTCTTAAAGGTAAACGTAAAAAGATAATTGCCCATATGTTACCAATTGCGTTTGGAGCTGGGCATTCGTATACAATATAAAGGGCTATATACTTTTTTAAATGTTCATTCTAGGAGAGATCCAATGTATGACATATTAACATTAAAGTCACTATCAAGATGTCTTTTCAAACTGCGGCAAAAGAAAACATTCTGAAAGGTTCCATGAAGAGAAATTCTATGCGTAATCCCTGATCTAAATAACTGTGATTAAAGCTCAAATTATACCACATAAGGACAAGTGATTGAAACTCGAATGGTGCTACGATATAAGATTAAATAACAGTCTTAAATCGTCGTCTTATATGTATATCAGTTTAGGTTGTAACGATCATTGCACTGTAATCCAAATTTACTTGGGTCATCAATTGAGCCCTTTGTGGTATTGCAAGTACAGAGCTTCGAATCATTCCGAACTCTTAATAAAATGTCAAGACCATCTAAGAAGGGTTCACCTAGTAAAGGGTTCACCTCTTACTCTTCGTCACAGTAGCATGACCCCAAGTCTAAGAGCATGCTTATCATTGAGACGGGGATCCGAGAGAATGGCCAACAGTAGAAAGAGTTTAACTTTTGAGGGTGACGATAAACGTTAATTGAACTCTGTGTAAGGAAAAACAATTAATTACAAAATTTATTACAAAATCTTATAGGTTTTATTTTTCCAAAGTCATTAACAAAAAATAAAAGTATTTCATTAATAAATATTATTATTTCTATAATATACTTATGTATGCGTCTCATTATTATTAAATAATCTTTTTCATATTTAAAAAGCCGCATTTTGTAAAACGAAACGTTTTAAAACGTTCAAAATTTGTATGAAGAGTACTGGGAAATTTAATATTTTTCCATACAAATTTTTTCAAACGTTTTTCGATTTGTTTTACAAAATGAAGTCTTAATTTTATTAAAATGAAAACATTAAAAAATTAGAAAAAACTCAAATAAATCAACAAATTTGAAAATTTTTATTTTATCACCAACATATTTAAATTTCTACACGATAACAAAATTAAAAAAAAAAAAAAATCTTGTATATTAAAACTAAAAATACGAGGTGGGAGATCAAGAGCTAAGATTATTTCCCCACTTTTTTGTAGTTGTTCTTGTCGCTGTTGCTGAAGTTAAGAGTGTGCATTTCCACAAACAAGATTATACCACGCATGTAAGTGATGACTTCACCACTGTGTCTAAAAAATGAAAATACAATAAAAATTCTAAATAAAAACCAAATACACATAGACTGTCGACATTGATGACTTTTACCATACCACCTCCATTCATATTATATTTAATTATATGTACATACAAGCAAACATTCATTCATTCTGATATGGTCAGTAATACGAGGTTAGACGGAAAATGTTCTAAATAAGTAAATTCAGGAATTCTGTAAATTGTCTTCATTTTGGGTTGTTTTGGAAATAAAGAAATTGTAGAAGAAAACTTTTATCTTCTTGTGGTATCTCTTGCTCTTCTTATTGATTATCACATCTATCTCTTAATTTTTATATCTTTGATTGGTCAACAGATATCCCATGTTTCGGGTATTCTTTAGTCTTCACCAGAAGATTTTTGGGCCAAAGATCTTTTCAAGAGATTGATCTTCATCATATTATTTTCGGTGCTAAGATCCAACAATCTTCAGATGGAATTTAATTAATATTAGTCTTTTTAGATTGCTTTTATAACCATCTATATAATGCATACCTACACATATACACGTTCATTAATATGGAAACTAATGGAAACATTCAAAGAACCAAAAGAATGAATGAATAACTGGCTTAACTTTGCTTACTACGTTTTAAATGACTGAATAACTTTGTTTAGATATTTTGGCAGTGTATATTCTCAACATTTTATTTCGTATTATATTGTCTCGTCTGGCCATTGCATGTTGAAAAACTTTTTGTTTTTAATTTATTTTTTTTGGTTGGAGGATTATATAACATGTGTAGTTGGTTTTTGACTAGTATGACTAAACACGATTTTTATGACACCAATTTAATTAGTCTAACTGCTAGTAAGCGAATATTATTCGTTCTAAATATTGTGTTCGTTTTCATTTTGTTATTTTGTAGTATGTATCTGTTGTCATTGTCCAACTTAAATAAACGAACAAATTAGTTGGTTGCATATTGTTCTTGGTCATTCACATTTAAGTTTTAGAGCAAAAAAAAAAAAAAAAAAAAAAAAACAATAAATTATCCATTAGAAAAGTTAAAAGTATTTATTTTATTTTTTAATTAATTGCAACAGGAGGTCAAAGAAGAACGGAAGTATTTTATGGTTTATTATAATATTATGTTAGAGAATATTAAGAAAATCCGGGATTAAATATTAAGAAATATCGATGGATTCAAATAGAAAGAGCGTATATCGACTTTTTGTAACATTACAGGAGAAGGAAAATAAGTAATATAACTTAAAAAACTTGAAATGCAAATAATTTTACTAAATTCTTATTCAAATGCATGTAAAGTTTCAACGCAGTTTTTAAATTTTGATTCTTTCTTTTTTGGTACTTATTTAAAAATATCGTGGCAAACTTGCCGTTGACTTCCATGGTATTGGCTAAGTCCATCTTAAAATTTGCCGTAACACCTGGAACATTTACGGTTTTGTTCAACTAATTCATTGAAAATCCTTTTTTTAGTGTTAAATTATAAACAAAATTAAATTAATAAATTGAATTTTATGAGATAAGGCTTTTTTTAACGACTATAAACGATATATGTTATTTAGCGAAGTTACCATTTATTTTCTTTATTCTATTGAAGCTAAGTGCTTTGTCAATCTCTAGATTTTTATCATTTCGTTTTTGGGTAAGAAAAACTCAGGACTTTTAGGAAATAACAGTTGATATTTATGATCTGAATTGCGTTGGGATTCTCCTATTTATCTATGATCTGAATTTGGCAACGGAATCATAGATTGATTTTGAGTTTAGAATTTGTAAACACATTTAAAATAAGTAAGAAATATATAGTTGGTCAAACCCGACCATATGATACCCCACACCATTGTGTATGTCCATCAAAATTCGTGGAGGGGTCTTATATTAAATATGTGGACAATTGTGGATCGATACTTTTACTAAGTGTAAAATAAAATATATGAATACAGAATATTACGTTAATACTAACATTTATATGAATTTATGCACTTTAGGGTGATTCCCGAAAGTGGGCTTATATGGGAGCTATGGTAAATTATGGATCGATCCTCATAAAATTTGTCACTGTGATTTCTAGTTATATAAACTTATTTGTGTTGAATATAAACTTGATACTAACATATGTATGTGATTTTCGGAAGAGGGTTTTATATGGGAGCTATGATCAATTATGGACCGATTAATTAAAATATTTCTTATTTAAGGCATTTATGATCATTAAACCCCTATTCCATACGACATTTGTATGGGGGCTATGTGAAATAATGGACCGATCATAACGAATTTCAATAAGCTTCTTCGTTGTGCCATGAAAGTCCTATGTGCCAAATTTGCGATCTGTACTTTGTGCAAAAGGTTTACATGGACAGTCAGCCAGCCGTGCAGCCAGTCAAACGGACGGACATCGTTAAATCGACTCAGAAAGTGATTCTGAGTCGATTGGTATAATTTAAGGTGGGTGTTGGATGATTTTTTCTGTGCGTTACAAACATCAGCACAAACGCATAATACCCCAACCACCTATGGTGGTGTGGGGTATAATTGCTATTATTTACTCTCCCTGTTATGCTTCATAATAACATACGAATTTTCATTGTTGATCGTTCTGAAGGAAGCATAATTTTTTGTCAGTCTTTAGATCTTTATCATGATGTTTTGACTAAGTGAAACTTTGTAGTTTTAGGAAATTTCTTCAATAAATCTTTGTTATCGACGATGTTCTCAGTTACTTTCAAAGCCGCTGCCTTAGCACTGATCGTTTTGGAAAAGTATTGCAACAAGAAAAATGATGTGTATGTACCCAAACTTATTTGATGTATAGAATTCAAATAAGTTTGTTAGAAATTTCCTCATCCTAATTCACTTGTCCAGCTTTTCTAAAAGTAGTATCTATTCCTCTCCATATTTTGTGTTTTTCCGCATAGCGAAAACCTGTTATGTTACAACTAGTCTATGATCTCCTATTTGGAAGTTTAAAATTCAATCTCAATTCAGAAGAACAGACAGTTAATTTTATTTAAAAATAATTTGTATTAATTTGTTCATGTATTTCCCAAAATATGTCTGAATAAGATTTTGTCCCACTCCCAATTTGGCCCTTTTTGGAATGTTTATTCTGGATGTAAGATTTTTAAAGTGTTCCATACTATCAGATCCATTTGCGTCTAATTTTTTCAAGCACTCTTTTGAAATTTGGTCTATATATTCTTTAGTTTGTTTAATCAGACTTGTTAGGTTACTGAATTCAAACTATAGCTTCGTCTACTCTTGTTTATATAAGTTTATGTTCTCATTTATTTCTTTAAAATTTAATCATTATTTAATTTAAGTTATGACAAAAATAATATTTATTTTAAGCTGTTGTCTCTAAATTGATGTTAAATTTCATCAAGCACTCCTTAAAAATCATTGTGAATTGGTTTTCCTTTTTTAATGTTAACTTCTTCATAAGCTTTCTAAGATCATACTAGTATAATTTCTTTTTCGGTTTCCAAACTGTGGATAATCTTCGTCTCTATAGTGTTTTATTTTAACAGATTCGGTTTGATAACCACTCCTATGAATTCAATTTTACTGATTTTTTGGGCGTCAGATTCATTATGGTAATTCTTTTTTTCTGTTTTTTAATATAATGTACTTTTACGATAAGTTTGTGTAAAAATATGGGACAAATGGAATTTAACATTCTCCCACTAACTACATTTTCAAAGTTCGAAATCTTATCGTTGCTTTTCGCCAAAGCAACGATTTGTTTTAAAACATAATATAATCAAATGTTGGCCGCGGCTACACTGTTCAAAGGCTCAATTTTTCGACTTTTGACTTCACATAACACCAAAGAAAAGAGTGCAGAGATGTGATATCACACCAAAATGATTTATAAATAAAGTGTCCAAAATAATAAAGTGTCCAAAAAGCTGCGTACGGCGTCGAATCATTGGTCACGGTCTTCTCCCACAATCTCAGCTGGATGTGATCTATTCGTCGCGTATCATCAAATAATGTACACTAAGACTCAAATATGGGTATGATATTGGCAAAACTGGTCTCAGACAATGCTGCAAATTGTGATACAAAATTGGACCTTTCGAATTGGACCTTTTGAATGAAATTATTTTTAAAAAATAAATATCAGAGAATAATCTGTTTTGCGAAAAAATTCCGCAATTCAATTCCATTTTAAGCATTTTTCTTTAAAATTTAAAAAAACTCTAAATGGATTACCCTATATTCCCCTTTTTCCAATCAATTGTTTGTCTTTAATATTAGTTTTGCTCTTTTGTTTTTAAAATAAATTTCCTTTTTATAGAATATTAACAAGAAAACAGATATAGTATAAGAATTATAACCACAAAATAATCTAAAGTGAATATTAATTCAGTTTAATGCACTAAATACTTGATAACCACATGAGTGGTAATACTACATACATAAAACAATGTATATTATTAAAAAAACACCTACAATCTTTCATCTTGAACAACTACAACAAAATGATGTTGTACGTTAGACAAATGGATGATAATAATATATTAATTAAAAACTACAATAACAACGATAATTATCAATTAAATATGTTTGAAAATCAAAATGAGAATTTAGAAAAAATATTTAATAAAAATAATAATAAAAACTTAAAAAAATATAGCACAATTCAAGTCAAAAGAAAATCATAGTGTTCAACAAATATTAAATAAAAAATAAGATGAAAATTTAAAATAACTTTACAACAAGCGCAGTAATGTAAACGAGTATTATTTATTTACAAACTAAAAAATAAAAAAACAAAATAAACGACAAAAATAACAGCTAAAATCATTATACCCTATTCCACTTTAAACATCACACACACGAAAAAACTTAACTCCTCTAAAACAAAATAAGAATTGTGCATTTAGTTGACTTGCAATGCTGCTGATTGGTGCTTTAGCACTGGGTTTAGTCGAGTCTACAAATTCAAATTTAGGCAATAGTTTAACTTTTAGTACAGTGGCCAGCAGCAGTAGTGGAAGTGGAAATAGTGGTGGCCTTAGTGTTGGTGATGGTAGTCTCAACTCTGTGATCGAAACAGCAGCAGCTGCAGCAGCAGGTGTTGGTGGCGGTAGTAGTGACTCCTCTAGTGGAGGAGTTTCTTCAGCCGTCTCAATATTTTCCCAACCCACAATGAATGCAGTAACAGGACATGGTGGTGGTGGCGGTGGAAGTGTTGTCGGTGGTATGATTATAACAAGTTCTAATGCTGCTACTGCTGGCGGTGCCTTATCCTGGGACAACAATGCCACAATACGTTCAGCCACCACAGGCGACTGGTCAATTGAACAGTGCATTATATGGCAGCGACCCCACCACATGTATTTCCAATTAGGAAATGCCTTTTTACTTTTGGCATTTCTGGCACCACATCGACCGTTTGGCATTTTGTGGTTGCGTGCAATGCTGGTAATAGGAGCCATTCTTTTGGCCATGTATGGTTATTTGATTGATTGTGCCCAAGATGTTGTGTTGTGGTCGTCTTTATTTTTTGGCGTTAACACGATTTACCTGACAGCAGCATTATGTCGTCTACGACCAGTACGCTTCGATAGAGAAATTGACGCAGTAAGTTCATAAATACTATGTATTTTAAATGTAGATTTGTTTTTCTTTATTTAAATTAAATATATATTTTTATTAAGTTAAGTATTCTTACATGGTGAAAACAACTGTCCAAATACCAAATTACTATACATATGTGCATGCTTTGGAATATTCCCCTGATGGTTTAATTAATTTTCATATGTCATCTTTCTTTCATTTGATATTTATTTCATAAATACTAATCTTGGTCAAAGAGTGTAGGAGTTAAACTTTTTTTATTTTGTGATTGTTTAAGTTATTAGACCTTAGAAAATTTATCCCAAACAAAAAAAAAATTATAGCAGCACATTAACTGTTACGCAGTATTAGATCCTAAAAATATGCTATAATTTTTATACATTTAATATGAGTAAATTTCTACTACACTTGACACTCATTAAACATGTTTTTATATATATTTTTTTAATGTTCAATATTAAAAATCAATTTATTATATGAGAAACTAAATAAGATTCAAATAAAAAAAAACCCGAAAATATGCGATCACTTTTTTTTTTCTTAATAAAATTAGATTTTTTATATGAAAAACAAAAATCGGCTGTAGTTCCTTAAATAAGCAAGCGTCCTATTGAGGAAACTGAAAATATGTGATCACTTTTTTCTTCGATAAAAGTTGATTTTTTTTATATGAAAAATTAAAGTCGGTTGTTGTTCCTTAAATGAGCAAGCCTCATATTGAGAAAACAGTGAAAATCTGTGATCATTTTTTTCTTTATCAAAAATTGTTCTTTATATGAAAAACTGAAATTAGCAGTAGTTCCTTAAATAAGAATCTAATTGAGAAAACAGCGAAAATCTTAACCAAAAATTTATTTTTTATATGAAAAACTAAAATCGGCTGTATTTCCTTAAATAAGTCTCTTATTGAGAGCAGTGAAAATCTGCGATAACTTTTTTCATAATAAAAATTGAATTTTTATATAAAAAACTAAAATCGGCTGTAGTTCCTTAAATATGCTTTCAATTGAGAAAATAATGAAAATCTGTGATCACTTTTTTATCTTCATCAAAAATTGATTGTTTATAAGAAAAACTATAATCAGCTGTAGTTCCTTTTAAAGTCTCCAATTGAGAAAACGGAAAATCTGTGATCACTTTTTTTTATAAAAGATTGATTTTTTTTATATGAAACTAAAATATGATGTAGTTTCTTAAATAAGCATTCAATTCAGAAAACAGTGAAAATTCAAGATGTTTTTCTGTTACTTAGTGTTTGATTCTGATGCCAATAGATAAATATATATAAAAATTTCAAATATGATTTTTTTTTGGTTTTCTCTTTGAACCCAATTTTATAATTAAATAAAAACTCTTTAGATTTTAATGCTCTTTTCAAATTAATTTTAATATATATTTGGTTTTATGTGATAAAGAAGAAAACACAAATATTTTATTAAAAATTTCTTAAAATATAGATCGTTCATTTTTTTTTTATTTAAAAAATATAATTTTTTAAAATTATTTTACTATCTACAAATTCGTTAGATCTTTATTTTTAATAACTAAAGCTATTATGTGCATATGAGAGTTATACATATTTAAATTTGTATATAACTGAATAATTTGAAAATTATATGCCTATAAATATGTATTAAAAAATTTGTCCAAGTCGTTCGGTTAAAATTTTACAATAACATTTTAAGATATCACAGATCTTCGAATTATGTATATTGTTTGCAGCTGGATGAAAGGGTGAGTGAGAGATTTGTGAATAAAAATATAAATGACTAATAATTTCGGTTTTGTTTTTGTTATAAATAATACTTTTTTTTTATAAATGTTAAACAAAGAGATACTTAACAACTAATGGAAACAATAAAATGTATATTTCAAAAAATTCTATAATTTTGGGTCAGAATTAAAGGGGAAATGTAAAAGAATTAAAAAATTTTACTAACTACATCTAATAATTTAGGATTTGTTTAAATTACTCGTAGTTTTAAAAAATTAAAAACTTCTTTTCAAAAAAACACATTTACACTTAGAAGATTTCAAATAAAATTTGTTTTTTTAAGTGTAAAGAACGTGATTTTGACGAATTTTTTTTCAATTTAAATATAATAAAATACTTATCTAAAAATGCAAATTGTTTTTTGGTATATGATATTTTTAGTTCTTGTTAAATATTGAATTTGTTTATCAGTTTTAAGGTACAATTTAAATAAAAAAAAGCAGAACTTATTTTTAAATTATCTGTGAGGGGACTTAAAAAAAAAATACTATACAATTATTAAAGACCATAATATTTTAAAATAATTATATGTGATTCTCAAAAGTTCTGCTAAGTATGATACTTTTTTGTTTTTATAATGAATTTTATATGCAAGACTTAATTAACTATAGAAATTTGTAATTGGCTGGCTAGATAATATAATTGTAAACAGCTGGCTGCCATAGTGATCATATTACCAATGGCTACTGTCATATGGATGCGACGAAAAGCTTTATGGATACGTTGATAATGGGGACATTTTACTAAGTCACCCTGTACCAAACTGCCAACTTCCTTGCCACTACCTATTGTACCCTCAATCTTATACTTCTCATGCATCAAACGTAAAAGCGGTGGTGCCAAATACAATCTCACCAACAATTCAATGGCACCCGTAAGAGCCAATGAACCAAATTGTATACATTTTGCTAAAGTCCATGTGTTGAGGAAAAATTTCGCATAAATGATGAGCATTAAAATACTGAGCGCTGCATTCATAGCGAAATATTTGGGAAATAATATTTGTTGGCATTGGCCAAACATATGGCGAGGCAATGAAAAATATAATGAAAGCCCTGTAATGAGAGAAAATTAAAAAAATAAAATAAAAAATTTATTATTTTAAACCGCAATTTCATATTTATTTACAATATGCTTTATATCAGTGATTTTTTTTTCTTGAACTACTTGTATAGAGAGACATTAAATTTGTACAAATAATAAAGAAAATAAATTTGATGTGCTTACTAAAGAGGTCAGTCATAAAAGTAAATGCTTTTAAGGTTTATTTGAAAAAAAAAAAGATATTTTATTAGAAAAAGTATTAATTTTTCGAAATATTAATTATAAATAATTTTAAAGAAATTAAGCTCAAAAGTTAAAAATAATAAAGCTGTTTAAAAATTTATCATATAATTTAGCTTTATGCTATTAAAAATCTCTGATATTTTTTTCTCTTTATTCTCTTAAAAATTTTAAATCCTTCAGCTAGTCAAAAATTAAAAAAAAATATTAAAAAATTAATTTTCTTTTCAAGATTTGCTAATAATTTTGTTTTTTATTTGAATTGGCAACGTTTTAAATTTAGGAATTACAAAAACATTTTTAACCTTAATTCCGCTGTTTTTATTTTCCGTTTTTAAAGAAATTATCTGGTATCACTACTTTTTAGGTGTTACAGTGGAGTTAATGTGGCAATAGTATTAGTGAGTTAACAGTTATGTTAAGTGTTAAGAGATCAATTTAAAGTGTTCTTAACGTTAATTTTTTGATAAAGATATTGCTGGCTATTCTTGAACACGCGTAGAACAAGTGAAAATTTCCATTAAAACAAAAACAAAGCTTAAAATATTGTTTTTGTTTACCATACATTTTTAAAATGTAATAAAAGTGAAAATTTTAACACGTTTCTCCCTCTTTTAAAAACGTTAAATTCCATTTTAAAAATGTACGGTAAACAAAAACAATTTTTTAAACTTTGTTTTTCTTTTAATGGAAATTTTCACTTCTTCCACGAGTTTTCAGGAATAGCCACCAATAACTTTCCACTTTCTTTTACACTGTAAGAAGAATTAGATATAGGATTAGATATTTGGAGAATTATTTGATTATAAAATTTTAAATTAAATAAAAGGAAATTAAAGCAATTTTAATACAAAAAAAGGGAAAATTAAGTTCAATTTATTATTTTAACTTTCCGCTTTCTCTTACACTGGGAAAAATGTTTCGATTCCATTTTTAGGGAATAATTTGATTATAAAATTAAACATTTTAAATTAAATAAAAGGAAATTATTTTTTTTTATTAAAAAAGAGAAAATTATGTTAAAAAATTGTTATAGAAATTTTTAAAAAGAGTGATGAGTGGATTTATAAAATTAGGCCCTAAATTTTTTTGAAGAAAACATTTTAAAAACTTAGTTCAGGATTAAGGATTTTAATTAGATAGAAACCTATAGATTTTTAATATTTTGAAATGTGAGAACTAAAATTTTGTTTTTTTTTTTAAAGAGACACTAGCAAATATTTTCTTTTATTTATTTTGGATTAAAAATTGGATGAGGATGATGTTAACTAAAATTTAACAAATTGCACTATTGAGAAAGAAACCTTTTCAAAAATTTTAAATAAAATCATGTGAATTTTAAATTTCTTCTAAAACTTTTTAAAATCTCTTTATGTGTAATAAACTTTCACTGATGTTAATAAGTTAAAAAATATTTCTTTAAAATTCTGCTTACCCGAAACAAATGTCATCCATATTTGAGCACCAAAATGTGTAGAAAATGCACCTAAATAAGCTATTAAAGCCAACATATTATTTCTTCTAACTGACATTTCAGCTTTATGACTTGACATTGATGTAACCAGTATATGCTCTTGCGGATGCTGTTGTTTCGTTTGTTGGCCACTGTTACCATCAATAAGTTCCGGCCAAACAGTTAACAAAACAAATGTAATAATAGCAATTGCCACTAGATGAGCAGGTTGTGCTGTTTTGGTCAGCACTCTGTAAATAAAGTAAAACAGAAAAAAAATAAAATAATCAATGCATTACTTATAGGAATTTATGATAGACAAACAAAATAGTGTCTACAATAGTATTGTAGTAATTCTAAGCTTTGTTATAAGATTAAATGAAGCATGAATTTCAATTAAAAATTCTAACCAAGTGTGTAGCTGTTGCATTTAGCTTTGGTTCGACGCTTGTACTACACCCAGTTTGTTTGAATAGCGTATAGCAACTGGTGTACGTGCGAAAACGCATGCAATTTTTAAACTCAATGAACTACTCTACAGCCAATATTATATTTTTCCCCTCCCTCCGAACGGACCGCTGAATATGTTTTAATGCCAACAACCCACCAAGACTCCGTCATCTTCTAACGACGTATGCTGTGCAAAAATATAGTGCTTTAGACTAGCAATTGCACACTTGGGGTCTAGCGTAAAGAAATGTTCACACAACGTTTAAGAAATGAAAAAAAAAACCAAAGTCATTATATATAAAATACAACAGTGTTGTCAAGCTTTAAGGGAAAAGCGCTTAATATTTTTATATGAAAAAGTTATTACTATTAAATATTTAGGTTTAATTTTTTTATCTCAAAAACTGGTTAACAATTTGGGGGTCAGCTAGTGTTAGGTAACCTTTAAAATTGAAAAAAGACTGGTTTAAAAACCGCTAAAAGGGGATTACTTTTAATCCACTTAGTTTTTTTTTTGCATTCGCGTAAGTCATTTAACAATTAAAAAGTTTTTTTTTTTGTAAAAAAAACGCAACATAGCTTTACACTTTTTGTATTGAGTATTATTTTTTTGTTTTTCCTTAGCACAGACACAAAATTACAATAAAGACGTTATAAAACAACAGGTTTACATATATTGTCTAGCATTGAACTGACTGTCAACTCTAGGGCTATAAAATGTGAAGAAAAGGTTTAAGATTAATAAAAGCTTTTTTAAATCAGATTATTATTAAAAATTCAACAATAACAATCCCATAAAATAAAGAACGTTGTTAAAGTCCATGTTTTTGTTTTTTGCTTAAAAATCACGAAAACTGCACGAGTTTTATAAAAAAGACACAAGTCTCAAGTTTTAACAAAAAAAAAAAAAAAAAAAAAAAAAAAAAACTCCAACTTAACAACAAAATTCTCGTACAAATAAAATGCTATGTTATGAGTGGTGTAATTGAAACAAAAAAAAAAAAAAAAAAAAAAAAAAAAAAACTGCATGGTTATCAGTTCTAGACGTCATTTAATGTCATGTTTTAGTTTAAGTGTCATACGTCACACCTCATTTATTAGTAGCAGCAAAGAAAGAATAAATATAAAACTGCTTGATTAAAAAAACCATAAAGTAATGTTATTTTTTTAATAATTTTTCTTTAATAAAAAATAAACTATTAAAAACAAATTTTAAACTTTTATATTTATTAAAATTTTTTTTTAATTTTTTTCTTTTCTAAATTAATTTCCTTTAAAAATCAATTATTTCCACAATAAAAAATTTTGGCATCACTGTTTTTTGAAAAAAAGAAACAAAATAACGACAGCTTGCATAGAATATAATTAGAAGTTTATGTGAGAAACACTTTAACTAAATTTTCAAAAAATTTACTGATTTTTTCAAAACACAAAAACAAAATATGTGACTACATGTATTTTGTTGTTGCATGAATTGGGTTTTTGATAACTGAATTAGGTTTTTGTCTCTTTCATAAACTTCTAGTAGTATTCTATGGCAGCTTATATTCTCTTACAAGACACTTACACACTGAGTAACAGAAAAAAGTATTTGTGTACATTGAACAAACTTTTTTTTTGTTTATTTTTAAATTCTTATAAAAATTTTGCGATAAATTTGCTTCATTATCTTTGAATTACTAATAGTTGTAATTTATTTCAGTGCAAATGCGTTATAATGGGTAAATATGGTGGTAGGTAGGTTGGGTAAATATGTAAATAACCTTATTTAGAAAAACATGTGCATTATTAAAAATTATAATGAGTTCAATATGTAGATAAGATTTTGTAGTTTAAATTAGATCCACCCGTTTTTTTTTTTTATTTCCAATTAAAGGGATCTATTTAAAGATAAAAGTACCATATTTTTCAATTTTTAAAACCTTCAAGGCGTTATCTTTTAACATGAGAGTTTTTAAAGTGATAATCATATAAAATACAAAATTTTCTAAAAGAAATTATTTTTAAATCTCCATCTCTTTTATAAAAATTGAAGAATACCGTAGCATGCATATTTCAAAAATTCAAGCCTTGAGAAACTTTGCTGGAATCCGACATGAATTCAAATATTAAAAAAATATTTTAAACATGAAATATGATCGAAAAAATTAAAAAAATTCAAGTAAAATCAATTTGACTTGAGTTTAAATTTCATTTTCACTGGAGAACGCTATTGAATTATAGTGTAATGCGAGTTTAATTCAATGCTTGACACTGGATTCAAGGCTTGAAATAATTTGGTTTCAACTTGAATTCCAGCAAAAATGCTTATTGGGTTTAAAAAGTTTTTGTAATAAAGATAAAATAGGACAATACTTCATAGTTAGACTAGACAAATATTTTACTTAAATGTTGTAATCAATAATATAAAATAATGAAATCTTTTTCCTTTTTAAAACCTTTAAAGCGCTCTCTTTTTTAACATGTTAGTTTTTAAACTGACAATTATATCAAAAAAATTAATTACCGCAATTTTTTAAATAACAAATTTATAAAATTAAGATGTGTTATAACAAATACACCAATATAACGTAGTCAGACTAGGCAAACATTTTAAGTAAACGCTTTAATCACTTAAATATATTTAATCCCAATGTATTCACAAAATATTATATTTTTTCTAAAGCGAATGTTCACAAATTTTAAATTGTTTAAGCATTTAGATTTAAAAAATGTTTTTCGACAAAATGGTTATTTTTTAGCATAGGCAAAATAATAGAAACTTTTTATACTTTTACTCACGAAATAAATTCTAAAACTGCCTAAAATCAAGATTCAGCGAAGATTTAAAAAATCAAAATAATTAAATGCTAGTTTGAAGCAAAAAAATTCTTATGATAAATATTCAATAAATAAATCAATAATTTTAAAATAATGTAAAAAATCTAGAAACAGAATAAATTATTATTTAGAAAAGTTTCCACGGCATTATCACCTATTGGATTTTAAAAATATTTGGTTTAATTTAATTTTTTATTTATTTCCCTTATTTAAACAAATAATAGTAAATTTATTTTTAATATAGCTGCTTCAAAGTGTTTTATATTAAAATACATTTTTTCATTTATCTTGAATTTAAAATAACTATAAAGTCATTAAAACAAATAAAAATTGCAAATATCATAGGAGGTTTTCGGCATGTGACTAAGTAATATTAAATTACTCTAATAATGAACTGATTAAAAATAATGTGATTAAAAGTAATAAATAGAAATTAATGAACTTTGAGTGGGGGGACATATTTGCACTAGAAATTTAAATAACATATTGTTGCGCAAAATGTTTTAAATTTTTTCGTATAAATTTTTATATGATAAAAATTAAAATTTGATGAACTTTGTAATTGTTCAAAATTTTGTACCTATATAAATTTAAATTTTTATTTAGTTTCTTTTGGGCAGTAACATTTTTCTCCATTTTTTATTTTTATTTGCTTATTTAAATGCACTTGAGTTTAAAGTATGTCAAGATTTACATACAGACATTTTTATTTTGCTCAAGGGAATTTTGGCAACTACTTTAAACATTTTAAATAAAAATTATGTAATTAAATTTTTTTCTAAAAAAATTGTTTTTAAATATATATATATATTGTAGTATTAAAAATGTCCTGAAAGTTCAATTTTTAAATTCTTCATTATGCATCAAAATTTATTTCTATTTATTTTTTTTTAAACGGCGTAAAAATTTGCCTGTATTTTATATGAATTTCACAATTTTTCTAATTAGGTATTTAGCCAATATAGTTTTATATACCAGATTTCTAAGTAACGTATTTACCATTTTAAGACTTGTGCTCTGCCTATCAATAATATTTACACCATTTTGTTTACGCAAGTGTGAGAGAATTTTTCCGTAAAATAAATAATTTATTTGTTTTTTACGAATATTTATTTGCTATTAGTACGGTGTATGTTAGCAACAATGAAATTAAGTATAGCAAAAAATAATTTGTATTTATTTGAAATATATATAAAACATTTCAAGAGACCAAAGAAAGAGAGAAAAACACATTCAATGGTATTAAAATTAAATAAATGTTATTTAATATTAGGGAATTAAATAATAAGATTATTTAATAATTGAAAATATTATAAAAATAACCTTAAAGGGATCTGCGAATTCCTTGGATAAAAAATTTAAAATTAATTTTTAAATTTTTGTGTAAATTTTAGAAAGGTTTCATTATATATTATTTGTTTAAAACTATTCTTTTATAAAACTTATCTATTTTTTTTTTTTTTTTTTTTTTTTATTTATTTAGTACATTTTTAGTTTTAAATCAGTTTTTTCAAAATATTTATGCTACTTTTAAAGTTTACCACAAAATTTTTGTTTGTCACGCACTGTAATCTCCACACTTTACATGTATAGAAAGCACAAACATACACATACTCACACAAACACTAAATATGTCAGCAAAAAAATGTATACCGATGCATGAAATATAAAAATGAAAAGAATGACATAAACTCACGTGTAAATTTTGCTGCTTTGTAATCTTCTTATAGCCTGTTGCATTATAAATGCTGTTTCTCTAGTAAGTTGGGTACTTTTAGCTAAAATATCATCATTATAGATTTTACCCGTCGCCAACAAATTATTATTAACAGCATCATTTTCATTAAAGTGGCCACTCAAATTAGTGATAGTGTTGCCATTGTCTGCTGCTGCTGCTGTTGAGGGGGTTGTCGTAACTTTTTTTGATAATTGCGAAATTTGAGGAAATCTTTCAATCATGCTGTTGTTGATAAAATCAAATTCATTTATTTTTGAGGGGGCGGAGAAAAATGTAGATGAAGTTGTTGAAAATTTGCCATGACCAAAAGGACATTTTGACACAGGAGCTTTTAGGATTTCATTAATGTTATTATTAAGATTTAAAGGATTTTGCTTTTCATTTATTAGTCTTTGATTAATTTCTTCATTAGCGGCTCGCTTCCTCATAGTATATTTAATAGTTTTAATAAGTTTTGTGGGCATACCATTTTCTATGCACTTTTCGATTTGTTCGTCTTCTAATACAGAATTATGGCACATTTTTGTTAGTTTTATTTTATTTATAATAGGTATATATTTTTAATTAAACATAAAGCACTTTTATATTTAAAAACTTAAAGCACTTCTTTACTTTTCTTTATTAAATTATTTAATTTTTATTTTATATTTTAAATTAACGGTGGGTTACTTTTCTTTTTATTAATTAATTTTATTTTATTAATTTTTTGGTATTAAATTTTATTTATTTTTAATTTTTCCAATTTAACACTTGTTAAAATTTATTGATTTTTTTAACTTTTTCTACTTATTGAAATGTGTTGGCCAATTCTTTTCTTGAATTTTGTATATTGAAAATTCTCTGTTTCGGTTTACAGAGAA
The DNA here is from genome assembly GCA_932274085.1 of Protocalliphora azurea. Lineage (NCBI taxonomy): Eukaryota > Metazoa > Arthropoda > Insecta > Diptera > Calliphoridae > Protocalliphora > Protocalliphora azurea. Next base: position 134,581,484 of record OW026523.1, on the reverse strand, counting down.
GAGCCAAAAATGCGCGCGACTTCCACACTTCGAGTGTTTCAATTGTAGTGAATCGCCCATCCACTGTGTGCAGTGTTTATATTTTTCTTGTACAATTAATTTTAGCAAAAATTACCATTAAAATTCACGCTCATTCGAATAACTTACAAGTTCTGCTAATAGTATTTGTGTCTTCTGTTATTCATATATGCTGAATTTGTTTTTGCTTTTATAATTTTCTCATGCATGCATGTTCTCTCTTTTACAGAGAGTAATTGAATTTGCTGAATCATTTGATGTTACTAAAGTTAAAAAGTGAACCTCCTCATCTTATAGTATGTTATGTACATAATTTATTAGTTACTAGGACAGACTAGAATGGCACTTTGATGTTGAAATAAAATATGAAAATTTGTTGACTTTAAATAAATGGTAATTATGTTAATTATTTAATTTCTTAAAAATTAAAAAAATAAAAATTAAAATAGAAATATACAGCAGTTGACTATAGTCATCTGCTGTATATTAGTCCTCAAACAGTACTTTGATAGCTCCGAATGACCATAAGTTCTTCGAACCAATAATATTGAGGATATTTTCCATTTAGAAGAACGAGGGTAGGAAAATTTAAGTCCTTGGCTTAAAGAATTGGTTTAAATACTTTAATTGATTTGTACCCTGATAATGGAACACTATTTGGGGTTAAAGGTTAATTTTCCAGATAAACATTTACGGATATAATATGGCAGCATACAATTTTAAAATATGTTGTAAATGGTGTGTTATTTTATATTATCGCCTTCAGCTCCATTTACATTTTTATTGTAATAGATTAATTGGATTCTAAGACATTAATATATATTATATGATAAGTAATATATTTTAATGTAAATACGTTTATTTTTGAAGTAATTCTGTTTTATTTAAGAAAATAAAAAAATATAGTAAAAAATTTTGATTAACATTCAAAAATTTTCAAAAAATCTTTACGATCAGCTGTATTCTAGCATTGTCCAAAGTGCGATCTTAACTGCCCTTATACCAAATAATCAGTCGTATCAAATTCCGATCTGTACTTTATCACAAGTTTTAAATGGACAGACAAACAGACAGCTAGTAATCCAGGCAGACGGACGGACATCGACTCAAAAACTAAGTCTTGAGTTGAAGGGATGGGAGGCTTTGCCCCATACGCTGTATAGTGCAAACATTGCTCTTTCTGACTAGTATTGGTTTCGTTTGTTTTAGAATTCCCTAACTGGAGAAGTGATTTTGGTGTCTTACCTAATCCATAAATTGCCATGAGCTTCTGATAGATAATACTTTGAATAAAATACATTTGTACCTTCTTTATTTCGAAAATATTTTTTTTTTTTTTATATAAAAAAACAATGAAAATCAACGCACACATCCAATATAAAAATAAAATAATTTGCATGACTATATTTTATTTCTAGTGCAAGTTTAAATTTAGTTTTAATTTAGTATTTATTAGATTATGAGTAAAGTTAAAAACCTGATAAAAAAAAAATATCATTTTGTCATATGTCTAGAACTTCTTATGACGTGTGAATTTTTATTTGTTTTAATACCATTGATAAAAATACCCCCAGAAAATTATTTCAAATTCTACATAAAAGTGCATTTAAAAAATCATATTAAATACAAATTACATTTAATTAATTACGATCAATAAATAAAATCATAAATACTTATTTAATAAAATTTATTCGAATAGCGAATTTAAATATTACTGCTTTATCTTCATTTAATAAATTTAATACAAATCGAATACATAAATATTTTAAAAACTTGACAAATATTTATTTTGTCGTATTTTTTAACCCAACCCTTTTCTGTGTTGAATCTATTTAGCATAAAATTGCCAGATACCATTTTGTTTTGTATAAAATTACCATATCATAAGTATAAAAATCTTTTCTCACTCCCAATTTTCAAAGCAAATTTTACGTTTACCTTCGTAATAGCTATATTTTTTAAATTGTATATTATTTCTTATTTTTTTACTAACTATATTTTGGGGGCCATTAAACAGATGTGTTTATTGCGAGCGAGAGTGGTGTGAGCATATTTTTCGCTTATGTAGTTGTTGTTATAGATCTTATTATTTGTTGTTGTTCTGTTTTCTTCTTTAGACTCGTGATTAGGAGACGTGCCCTCTCATACGCAAACCTACCTAACTACCTACTCCCCCAACAACCTACGTCAATATTTAAAAACATCATAAGAAAAAAAAAATAATTTTTTGTTATTCTTTTTCGGTTATTTTTGGCAAATCATATATGTATATTATATCAGAAATGAATCAACAATGTTTTTGTGGATTTTTTTTCTTCAAAATATTTCCACAAATTTTTAAATTGAAGACTTAGCATTAGGTTAATTGAAATAAAGGAGGTCTCGCACATTGAAATTTTGTATAAATGATTAGGTTTGTTTATTAAATAATTTAAAGTGTTAATTTTATTAGTTTAAATAATTCTATTCTCACGATTGTTCTTTAATTTGACAATAAAAAATTAGTTCCACGTGCTGATAATTATTATTAGCTGGTGGGGGGTTTTAGTAGAGTAGTGAAAGAAGTCTATTAAGGGGTTGTTAAAGTTCAAAAATTTTGCTTATAAAAATATGTGGGACATATTTTTGTTAAATTAATAGTTTTAAAATAAATTCTAGAAGATTTTTTATGTTTATAAATGCACGATAATTAGATTTTAATAGTGGATATTTTAAGATTGGTGAGATTAGACAAAAATTTAACGATTTGACCCTAAGCAGTACGATATTCAAACCATTGTACTTCAAAAATACTTTGCCGTCTTGCATATCATTAAACAATTTCAATCGTCTGTCTATATTTGTTGTAAACGTTTTCAAATCGTTTTGCTTTATGATTAGACATTTTCATTTTCCTGACATTTTTTTTATACAAAAGTTATGTTGAGTGTAAAAAGTAAACACCGGCAATTTTGAATTTATTTTTGAAAGAAGTAAAATCAAAAACTATAACAAAATTCCAAGAATGCTGAAGTATTAGATTATAAAGAGGATTGTATAAATATCTCGAACCAATCGAATTTTTTGTGCAATACAAAATAATTAAAAAGATCTTTAATTTCGTTTAAGTGAATAATAAGAAAAATCAAAGTCAATCACAAGAAAGCAATTTAAAAAAATGAGAAATTGAAAAGAACGCAATTCTTCCAATTTTGGCACAAAACGACCACTGTCACCCACACACTCAGTTCCATAAGCAAAATTTGTATGTCAACCATTGCGTCGTCTCCATTTTATTGCGATCACGCGTTTTTATTGTCATTTTGGCTGATGTAAATAAAATTTTAAATTGCACTCAGCTTATCAAATCTATTCGCCATTAGTTTTAGCTCCTTATCGGGAATATTGTGCATTTTGAATAGCTACAGAACAAGCGTTTAAGTTTGTTTTAATTTTTGTTTTCTGTAGATTTAGATCTGTAATGGTGTAATAAAAATTCATTCATATAATTTATCATGCACTAGACAAATGTTGAAAGAAAAATTTTAATAGACAACAACGAGATGGGCTCTGACTGGATAATAATCTTTTTTATTTTTTGTAGGCAAATGAACATAAAAATCTTAATATGAACGGAAATGAATGGACATTTTTTATACTTTTACTATACTTTTAGTTTTTTTTTTAATAAATGAATTCTTGACCATTTAAGTTTTAAATTGTTATAGAATTTTTATTTTCTAGATGTGTGTACATGAGTAGGCTATTAAGTAAAAATTATCTATTTATTTATCTGATGTTACTAACCAAAAATTACAAATTAAATCGTAGACAACTAAATTACATTATAAAATAAAATTGTGGTGGGTTGAAATGAATTTAAATTAGCCTTGATTAGAGCAATGGATTTTATGTTTTGATAAGAAAAATCAATTAATTAAAAAATATGACACAAAAGATAAATACTGGAGAACTTCAATAAATATTCAAATCCAGATTTACTGCCTGTTTTTATAACACGAATGCAAAAACGACTCTTCTGACTTATATTTAAAACAAAAACAAATTTTAAAATTTTGTTTTTGCTTTAAATATAAGTTAGACGAGTCGTTTTTGCGCTCGTGTTATAAAAACAGGCAGTTAATATCACGATTATACACTTAATAAATAAATAAACGAAAAAACGTTTAATCTTAATCACCCTGTGTTCAAGGAGTTGCCACAGTTTAATTTAAATTAATTAAATTAAACATAAAATATTTTTTGTTTGATATTCAACAATTTGTTCTAAATATAAATTTGTTTATTGTGTTATAAATATCTATAGAACAATTTAGATTAAATAAAAAAATATTTATTTAAAAAAAATTTGGACTAACTGAAAATAAAATTTAATTTTGTTTAAATTATAAATTATACAAAACCTCACATTAAAATAAAACCATAATAAGTCTACGTCATTAAGTATCACATAACACTGAAAAAGCACAGGCAGATTATAACTGTTACCAAGCAATATTTTTTCAAAATGAATTCTTCAAATTACTTAAAAAGAAAAAAAATATATATTCAAAGAAAATCCCCTAAGTTTAACGAAGAAAGTTAAATGCATGTTAAACGTACAAATTTAAAGCTTAAAAATCCTTAGTATTTTTTTTTTTTTTTTTATAAAATTCCCTTATGTAAATTATTTTTTACCATTTTGACTTTTTAATTTTGTTAAAGAAACCCATTAAAAACCCACCGATTTACACGTGTTGTAATTTGAGTTGTATATTAAGGTAAAACAGTCTGAGTTCTTAATGTAACATGTATTTTTAAATAATTTTTAAATGTCATAATTTACTTTTTCTTGTTAAATATCTTATAATCCATATTAATTTGCTGACCGCAATAATAGATTTTTAAAAATAGCATTTGTTTTTTTTCAATTGTTTAGAATGCAAAATAATGTTTATCATTATAACCTTTTAAAAGATTTTTTTTAACATTTTCAAAATTTATTGAAATTTTGGCATTACTAAGCAAATCGATAACTTGTGATCATTTGTTTACGTGCTATTTGAAACATTTCCATTCTTTTTAATTTTTTATATTTCTTATAAACAAATTCTAGTACATACAATTTCTTATGAAAAAATTCCAATAATAGTAAAGAAAAAACTGCCAAAATAATTATTAGTAAAATTCCATAAAGCTAAAGTAATAAATCACCGCCTCATACAACCTCAAAATTTGACTTTGTGATTAACATAAAAATAATTTGTCTAAACAAAAGTTTGTTAACCCATTTTTTGATTACTCACTTAACACATTTTCATTGATCAATGTTGTTTTTATTTTTTTCTACCTTTTCTATCGAATTTCGTAACTACAAATAACATTTAGACATTAAACGGACGGTTCTCAAATGGTGGCCACCGACCCACAAGGGGTAAGGATATTCGTGGAGGGTCGCGAAGAGATTTTAAGTAAAAATTATAATGCCTAAAACCATTTAAAAATGGAAAGACATCTTTATACAAAACATCCCCAAATGAAAGACAAAATTTTTATTTATTTTTTTAATGAGTTATTTTAAGAATCAACTAGCACTAGCTGCAAGAAAAACCAATGAAGGAGGAACACTTGCTTTGCTTTGATTGAAACAATGAACAAGTAAAGATAGTGATTCTGTCCAATGACACAATATAACGAAAACTTTCCGATGTGGCAGGGGAAAAATAATTAAGACAATAATTTTTATTTTTTGTAAATACAAGAAGTTTTTTTTTTTTGCAATGCCCTTTCCGAATTTTAACTTTACTTGAATGGCGTAATCTCTCAAAGCTGAGTTGGTTGGTTGGTTGGTTGGTTTACGTGGTAGCCCGTAACCTTACGGGCAATCAATTAGACTCGTTAGAATCCGTTTTGATGGAACCACACTACTCGCCAGGTGAATGAGTTGCATTGAGTCTGTAATGAGATAGAAATGTAGGGAAGAACAATGAGAACATAAATTAATTAGATCCAGCCTGTAGCATTGAGATATTTAATAATGTCACTGAGTCTAGTGTCAGATATCTCGCAGAGGTTTTCTAATTGGTGCCCTCCCAGAAATTTATGTCTGCTTGCGTTCAAGGCTGGGCATTCACATAGAAGATGAAAAACTGTCTCCTCCTTCCCGCGATTGCCACAACTACGACAATATTCATTGTAAGGGAGACCAAGTCTGCTTGCATGTTTTCCGATCGTCCAGTGACCTGTAAACAATGCTATTAGTCTCGAGATGTCTTTGCGTTTGTAGTCAATGAGTTGCATTGATCGTTTTTCGTTGTAGGTAGGCCACGTTTCTTTCGCGACTCTACATTTTTCCAGATTTCGCCATCTATTTTTTGCCTTTTCTAGAAAGTGTTTTTGGATTCTGCTTTTGACTGTTCCTAACGGCATTGCGACAGAAACCGATAAGGAGGCATTCATAGCAGAGCCTACCCGGGCTAATTCGTCTGTCCGACAAGGTGAGTTCACAGTTTTCTACACTAAACTATTATTTCGCAGAGAAGTTTGTGGACTATAAAAATAAAATTTTCTTAAACGACTTGATGTTTTAAAGACGGAAAAATCCTTTCAATATGAATATCAAAAGGAGTTTAAATGTAACTCCTGTGTTAAATTTAATTTTGAATCAATAGATTTCAAAGAATTTTATTTTGAAATATAGCAGTTTATCCGCTTGATGGAACTATCTTTTTCGTTCCTTTGATCATCAAAAGAAAGAATCGATCTTTTGTGAACGTAGAGAATGATATGCATTATCCGAAAAAGTCTCTTAATATTAAAGATTTTATGAAGCAAAAACAATGTCGCAATTATTTTTAAATTATTTTATCTTTACATAACATTTTATAAATTTTTAAACTAGTCAAAGTTGTAGTGGGTCGCGTTTCCATTATAATATCAAAAGGGGGTCGCGAAGTAAGATCTAGTGAGAACCCCTGTATTAAACGGGCAATCAAATCATTTATTTTTTGATATTCTAAAGTGTTACTACAATATAAGTCAATTAAGAGAAATATTTAGATATGAAAATGAAAATACATACATACGAACATATTTGAAAATGTAAAAAAAAACTTAAGGGTCCTCTAAAACACTCGTGTATAGAAAAAAACAACCACAACATTATTTGAAATACATTAAAAATATATGGGATTTGTTTAGCTGATAAATATATTAAAATATTTTACATTATTAGAAAAGAAATGATATTTTAATTTTTAAATTTACAATTTAAAAATAAAAAATACCCCAACCACCATAGTTCAGCTTCAGAATGGGGTTGAACCAACAACCTTCTGGTTGTTAATCCGGCGCTCTAGCCAACTCATCCACGTGATTGCAGTATTACCGCGCTATTATACTATTGAGTACTTATTAATGTAATAAAGAGTAGGCAAATAATAATGACGCCTCATTACCAAAAAACTACTTTAATAAGTAGTTGCCATTACCGGAAACCAAAAAGTTTTTGCTGGGTAGTTTCAATAATAAAACATATTTTAATAATTTTCAATAAATTACTTAATATAATAATTTCTTAAGCAAAACAAATAATTTCTATAAATTTGACGTTTTATTTTTCTCTTTATATATGAAAGCTTACTGTTCTGAAATTTGTTAAACAGGGTCTATCTTAAGTAGTTATTTTAGTGGTTTTTATTTGATTTTCAATAAAAACTAGTTGAAAATCGTCGGTGCAGTGACGAAAAATCCTAAGTGTAATTTTCGGAAATTTTTTATTGAACTATTGGAAAGATTTAATTATCGTCCATTTTCGACTTTAATATATTTTAGAATATCTGGATTAGTTCTGAAGTTATAAAAAAGATTAATACATAATTTTGTATGGCTTTAATACAAAAAATAATTTATTTTTCGGTCTCCTGAAAAGTTGTTCTAAAACACATGGGACTTTTCGCCAGCGCACCGACAAAATCCAAAGAAATTCATGTAGTTTTTTATTCAAAAACTGAAAAAAGCCAAAAAGTACTAGATTTTGTTTGGTGTAAATGGCATATTACTTTCGCTTTTTGTTTAAATGTTGCCAAATGTATTTGTTCTGCTCTCTTTTTAAATAAAATTCATGTGACCGTAAAATTTAAAATTTACGATTACTTAAAAATATAATAAAACAAAATTTCATATTTTGTATTGTAATTGTGAAAAATTTTTGATTATCGTATGATATTTACTTCCGTGGGAACGTAAATTTTTACATTACAAAGATTTGCTGTTTTCTCATATTAGTCAGGTTTGCAGGTTTTAGTTTAAATAGCTAAGTTTTTTTTATTTAAAACATTTGTCCAATTCACAAACAAATTAATTTAAACTTTGTTACGATATACAATGATACAACAATACGACAGAGGTTGGACAGGTTTGGACAAATTTAAAACTTCTCCGGATAATGTAAACTTATTAAATTTAATGCATTTTTATATTAATTGTTGAAATATTCATCAACTTAAAGAAAAATTAATTTTTGTTTTTTATTTATTTGAAAACATTCGCCCTTAAAGATATCGGTCAAAGATATATTATAACGCATAACTGTAAAAGTTATTCGTTGTTTATATTGACCGCGTGCTTTTATCTGCGTGTTACAGCTTCCTATATGAAGATATAGGTCGTCTGGAACTCGGATCGATAACCCCCTAAATAGAAATATCTAAGCAGTTCAGCTTCTTAAATGAAGATATAGGTCGCCTTCCCCCAAAGTGGCAACATATACCCAGTGTCTCAGGTCACTTTTTAATACAACAATCCACAAAATGGATTTTATACACCATTGAATGTGTAATTGAAGAAGAATTGAATTGAAGATGGCCTACCAGATAAATAACTAATAAAATCAGCATTTTTATAATAAATTCTCCAATTTTATATTTATAGCGAAAAATTAAATTGCAATTAATTATATTCTGCTACAAAGTTCCACTTTTTATTTTCACTCGAAAAATTACCAAATTTAGATAGAAAAAAATATTAGTTCTTGTTTTTTTTTTTACAGTGTAGTTCGTTACGCACAAACTTTCAAGTATATTCTAAATGACACCATTTTCACAAAACCAAGCCACTCCTCAGATATTTTGTCTCTTGGACCATGTCCATGCTGAAGACTTGAGGTATCTTGTTTAGTCTGGTACAAGATATTTTACAAAAGTCACCTAATATGCATGTAATTGTCCAGGAATCTATGATGAAATAGTTATTAATACATCTGCAACTTGCAATACCCGAAATGTATCCGATTACGGTTCATAAGTTGGGATATACGTTTAATGTTATAGGTGAGCTACTTTCCAAGAAAGTATCTGAGATACTGCATTTAATGATCCTATGCGCAGGGATTTAGAAAAGAGTAATGTCGACATATCTTTGACTGTTCTTTCGTGCATTGTCAGATTAATAGAGACGTGGTAGTATGTGAATGAGTGACAGAAGTGCCGCCTGATTATCGACAAAAATGCTAATATTTCCAAGACTATTTTTATTATATATTAACTTACATACTTTCTGGATAGCAAATATTTCATCCTGAAATACACTTTTCATTTGGAAAACAATATTAGATATTTATCTAAAGTTTGTCAACGAAAAGCTGGATCCAACTCTACATTTCAATTTTAGAACTGTATTAATCCCGGTATCATAGTTTTCTATAAGTTAGGCTACATCACTTTCTCCTGTAGGAAATTACAACTTTCAACACTTTATCAAGTCTGTGTAGGGAGTAATATAGTCAGAATGTTTAATTAGGATCGGGGGCAGTATGCTTAGAATTATTGCATGGTCATATGTATTCGATTTCCAACATCCAGATGCTGTGAGCCTCATTAAGTTACAAACATATATTTCTATTATGTGAAGATCAATAGGAAGGAAGTCCAGCATAGTACTCTGAAGGAATAGTTAGTATTCGCTATTCGCTTGTAATTCAGTTCACCATACTAGAGACATGTGTAGTAGGCTATGGTAGTCTTCTTAACTCTAACTCTATCTTTAATGTTCAGTTTTCATCACAATTTTGAGTCCAGGATAATACCTAGATGTTTTAGTTCATCTGAATTCGGGGATTTCGCAATTCCTTAACTATGGAAGTATAAAGATTCAAATCTTGGTGTTTGTTGTGAACAGCACCAGTTAAGTTTTGTTTGTCTTCACTCCTAGACCGCTATCTGTGGACCAGTTGCTTAGTAACCTCAAAGCATTGGACATGATATCTCTGATTTCATCTGGTAACTATTCTTTAACATGAATACTGGTGTATTCTTCAAGATTTATTATAGTGAGAACATGTAAGATTATTGAAGGTTCCTTCTACACTTCTACATATTTACATCTAAGAAAGCTCTCATTGTGTATTGTTTAAATTCTAGATATCTCTCTCGAATTTAAATAATAAAGAGAATAAAGAGCGGTTTCTTCTATGGGAAGATCAATGATTGGATCTTGGTCACAACCAATTCGGCTTGGGAGAGTAGAGAGGACTGTAGAGTGTCGAGGGCGATATGGCCGGTACTGAACAATGCAGGCACTAGCACTCTCCTGGGCATGAATAGGAAGAGCTTAAGAATCATGATAGGGGCCATAACGGGAAGATGAGGTCTAGATGGGACACTAGCAATTCCGATTTTTGTAGAATGTGTGGAGACGTCGACGAGACCGAGTCTATTGAGCACATTGTGTACCATTGTCCACGATTACAGCATCGTAGGATGAAATGGCTGGGCAGCCAATTCCTCGGCGGGCTAAGTGACGTTCGGGACGCAGATCTTGTAGACGTCATAGGCTTAAGGCAGAATCAGGGGTATAATCCTAGGAGATTGGTAACATTGCTAATCCCCCTATATGATTCGTTCACATTCCTACCCTTTTATCTTAGACTTCTACTATCCTATTTTCTGCATTCTATACTCTATATTTCACAGCTATCTTCAACGAAGGGACTCACAATGGACCGGGATCGGTCTCTGGGTGGTGATGTACTATCTGATATCACATCAACCTTCTCTATCTATCTAAGAGCGGTTTCCGTTTGAAATTTTAATTATTAATTTTATTCAGACTTGAGTTTATTTTATTAATATAATAATTTATGAAAAATATATTTTTAAAAAGGATTATTAGACACTAGCAGAATGGAATACATTAGAATACGTACGTCTGAATAAAATTAAAAATTAAAATGTATCATTTCAAAAGTTCGAATAAAATTAAATTTTTTTTTAGAAAATTTTATTTTGATTTGAGTCCCGATTAGAGTATTATATGCTTCTTAACATTGATATTTATATAAAATAGAAAAAAATACATAATTCAATTTAAATCGACTTGTATATTGTCACTGAATTTATTTACATATTTTGAATAATATTTACCTTAACAAAATTAAAGTTAAACAAAAAAACTCAGCGAATCTTTTAAAATATGATTTCAACAAATTAGATGACAATTTCTTAAAATACCTTTATTTCCAACTAAATTTATAAAAATACTTCCTTAATTTTTTCCGCACAGCAATAAAAATACATAAAACTAAAACAAACCTTTAAAATTAATAATAAATCTATCAATTAACAAATTCATAGAAAATGAAGATTTCTATAAATTTGTTTGCAAAAAAGCACAAATTGAGAGTTAAAAAGCTAAATAAAAACACGAAATCAAATAAGCGCAACTAATTATGAGTCATTTTGTAGAATTTCCCAACTCTGGCAAAAAAAAAAAAATAATAATAATTAAAATAAAAAAACAATAACAAAAAACTAAAATAAGCGAAAAAAAATTTAAAGTTGTTAAAACTTCACATACATGCTGTGGTGCGCAAGTGATGTTTTTTTTTTTTTTTATTAAACGATCGTGACATTGTAATAGTATGCGTAGTATACTTAAAATTAACCCTACAGTGTTTGGTAGTCAGAAATTTTCACAAATATCAGGCTATTTAAAATTAGTTTAAAACTTTTTTGTAGACATTTTTAATTTTAGTCCTTTGTTACTAAGAAATCTTAAAGAAGTTTCGTATAAGGGATCACTTACATAAGAAATCGATCTGTAGATAAATCCCAGCAAACACAGCAATACGATAATGACGCGCCAAAAGTATTGCCTGCATGAAAAGTATTTTTCGCATTGCGGAAGAAACTTTTATATATATATATATATATATATATATATATATATAATTTGAGAATATCTTGGAAGATATCTTTGTTTCCATAGTTAATTTTTCATAACATCTTATCCCTAAAGTGATTGGTTAGGAAACTATTGGGCTTGAAACATAATAAGTATGTAACCAAGTTTAACTAAACTAAATTTTAATGATAATTTATCACGGAAAAAAAAACAAAACTAAAGTAAGCATAATAAACATTAACGCCCTCTTAATAAAAGAGTAAAACAGTGAACTTAATTGTGTAAAAGTTGTAAATTAAAGAGTAGACGCACACACAAATACAGAGACACACCTCCTCATTCTCTGTTTACTTGATGGAAAAATCTCCTTTCTCACAGGCTCCTCACAATTACAATGGCTTAATTACAACATTACAGAGTAAATAAATATATATTACACTCTTTTGTAAATTATGTTCTGCTGTAAATCGGTAGAGATCTCTTTTCAGAGCTTAAACTCTTACTTGGCGTCTAAATGTTTATTTACATTTCTAAGTTAACATTCTTTTGCTCGTTTTTTTTTCAATTTGTTTGTGTTTGCAATTGTATGGTTGGTTTAATTGGATTAAATTGCAATAATAAAATTTTTTATTGTAAACTCGATTGTTTACGCTTGCAAATTCATTTTATTTCATACTCAGTATGAGAATGTTATTTTTTTTTAATACAGTATATAAACGAATATGATCAGAAGAGAGAACAAAGGTGAATTTTGGCCTACGTGACTGGGTTGATTTCAGTGATGTCTGAGCTCTAGTCTAAGCGGAATTGATATCGGTCGATTTTTGTTGGTTCGTTTCATCCGAAGCTTATGTCAGCTTGGTTTGTTTATATATATATTTTTTTGTTGTTATTGGTGTTTCTTCTTAAATGTTTATGTTATGGGGTGTTGGAAATATATATAAATATTTTTACATTCGTGATTTTTTTTTGTCGTGTAAAGCAGATATTTCAAAGAATGTTCTCTTTAATTGCTAAGGCTTGATTTCTCTCATTAAATTATCAAGAGTGTAGTTTTAAAACCGAATCTATAAAATTATAAATTTAAATTGCCTTATGCAAAGCACTTACTATAATAATGTTTCACACTTAGTATGCGTTCAGTCTAGAAAATTTTTCATTAGGTAATTTTTATTTTTCCATACTTCTGTATCAGCAATTCTTGTTTTTAATACATTAATTTTTTTTGTTAAGAGAAAAGTTTATACCAATTATATATTTTTTCTTTTTGTCACTCTTCTACGATCACAGGCTTACAGCAAGAAAAACTGTTATCATTATTTGGGCTCATTTTGGTTATAATTGTTTGCAAGGGTTAATTTGCTTGAATTAACCTTGCTGGCAACTATATTCAATAACATTTTTATGAGGGTAATTCCCATACCGATCATAATTTATACTTATTAATATTATTTAATACCTTAACAGCACTGATGTGAACGAGAAACAAGAGTATCAAGCTTTTTGTTAATATTAATTTATGTTATTATTTAAACACTTGCAAATTAATATATTTTGTACATTGTTTTTCGCGTTTTTTTTTTTTACTTTTTTAAAATATAATAAGCGTCCGGTAAATATATAGGTACATGATTGCCTTAATTAAATGTTTAATATTTGGGACAAATTATGGAATTATTAGTGAAATCAAAAACAAACTTATTTAATTTTAAATTATAAAAATATGTAGCTCAGAATATAGAGATGAAAGTAAACTACAATTTTATTATTATGTAGGTATTTGTTTATTTTCATCTCTGCAAAATAATAATAAAATTCTATTTTTGACAAGAGCATTAAGAAATGTTCCATTGAATTGTTTTTTTTAGATAATTTTGCTATTTATATGATTGAATTTATGTTAGTTGTCTGTTGTTTTTATGATCAAATTATTTAGTACTTTCAGTTTAAGTAGTAACTGTATTATTAAGATTATATTTTGATTTATTATTTTTATAGCTTTTTTTTGCAAATGGAAAATTTTTTATATGGAAAAATATTAAATTCTTTTGTTTTCTGTTTAAATTAGTAGTTGACTACTAATTATATTATTAATCTAATTTATTTGAAAAAAATGTTTGAAATATAGGTCATATACTTAAAATAAATTCTAATTCAATAATAATTAAATTTTTGTGCAAAAAAAAAAAAAAAAGAAAATAAATAAAATGTATAGAAGATCAAGTTTGAAATAAAACTATATGGAAGTAAATAGTTTTGAGGTCTCTTAAGATTAGGATTTTTGACTAACAAAGTATAGAAGAATTTTTATTTATTTTATTTGTTTATTAAACAGATTTTTATGAATTTACTTCTTGATATAAGAACGATGCTTTGATAAATGGGCAAAATATTTTAAGTTTAAAATTTTTAATAAAACTTTTTAAAATAGTTATGAATAAAAAAAATAATAATTAAAACTGATCTTATCTATAAATTAATTTTTGAGTATATCCTAAATCAATTTCGAATACACCCTCAACATTTTGAGTTAAGCTCAAAAAATGTTTTCTGATAGGTTTTTATATAAATTTATCGCTATTTTTTTATTCCTTGTTTGATTTTTTTTTTTTCTTTTTAAACTTTTTTGAGAAGTCAAATTAAATTTATTTTGTTTAGACCAACTTTAAATTCGGATAACATTTAGGGCTACTAACTTCTAACATTTTTTCCCAGAGTTAAAGTCTACCCTTAGACAAAATGACATTGCTTTCATACAAAATAATCATTTTGGCAGTTAAACTTTAACTTTGGGTAGAAATATAAACTTTTCCAAAAGTATTTGACTTTAACTGCAATTTATTATAATGTTTTCTATAAAAACCTATACATTTTTGCAAACAGTTTTAAAGATATTTTTGTTGATTATTATTATTTTATTAAATTCAAACTGGACAAAAATTAAAGAACTTATTGTATTTTTTGTGGAATAACTTCATTTTTGCCCCAGAAAGTATGCACCAAATAAAACATTGGGTATATGTATTTTATTCAAAGTATTGACCATAGGTAGCTACAACTTTTTCTCAGCTTTCTGGCAATTTTTATATTCCATTCTAAAATCACTTCTAATTTTTTTTTTTTTTTTTTTTTTTTGAGGCTAGAAACTAATCAAGGCAATTTTCGTTTTGAACTGAAGCGTATTCGTGTTAAGGCATTCTGAATCGAACGAAACAAATAGTGGTCAAATGCGAAAATGTCTCAGCTATACAGCAGGTGGGGAAAAACTCTGTTCTCTATTTTTCACATTGTTTGTAACTGGTTGCGCAACTTTAGGCCAAGCAATATCATTATGGAATCGTATCTGGTCATATATTCTGGCCGTTTTTAATTGAATGTTCTCTTCAAATCGATCAATTATGTTTTATCCGATTTTAACTGCTTATAATCCTTCCTTTTTGTTCCAACCAAATACTGTTCAAATACTTCAATTCGTGCAACATCCGATTTCTTTGCTTTTGGATGAATCCACGTGCTTTTGAACGTCTGCAACTTATTTGATTTAATCTCTAATGACTTGCTATACATACAAAACGTATGCTTTAAATTAAAATTAAAATTATTTGTTTTAAAATGCATGAAGAATTTATTGAAAAACTTTAGAAAATATTTAATAACTTTTTGAGTTTTTAATGGTTTTTAAAGATTGAAGTTGCGTTTTGTTAAAAAAAAATGTATTTAATACTTTATATGCAAATATGTGTAGTTTTAAAGAAAAATTAATTTTTTGTGGATGCTGTAACAACCCAGCAAAAACTTTGCTTTCCTGGTAAGCTAGCAGGTATAATTGGATACAAAAATAAACTACTTATTTTTTGCCTGAATAACTAGTTATTTTTGTTCGTCTTGTTCACAAATTCATGTAGTTATTTTTTGATTCTAGGGGTACTTAAAAATATGTACCTAAACGAAAACAAAAATAAAAAAAAAACAAAAAAATTTTGCCGTCAGTGAGACTCGAACTTGGACACACACTAACCATTCGTTTTTACTGATTAACGTCTTACTCAGTACACCATCTCGCACATAGCATCCTAAGCGACAAAAACTCTAGTTTAAAATATCTTTTTAGACATTTTGCTATATAAGAAACTAACAGCTTCAGAATGGGGTTGAACCAACAACCTTCTGGTTGTTAATCCGGCGCTCTAGCCAACTCATCCACGTGATTGCAATATTACTGCGCTATTATACTATTGAGTACTTATTAATGTAATACAGAGTAGGCAAATAATAATAACGCCTCATTACCAAGAAATTACTTTAATAAGTAGTTGCCATTACCGATAACCAAAAAGTTTTTGCTGGATAGTAAACAGAGATGTTGTCATCAAAAACTTACCTTAAGTGAATCAAACAACTAAAACTGTTAAAATTTTTTAATATTTTTTTTTTTTTTTTTTTTTTGCAATAACTTTTTAGACAATTTTTTCTCGACTGCGTTTATAGATTGCTAAATTAAAAAAAAAAAACAACAAAATCAAGTAACAAATATTTTTTACATAAAAAGTACTGTTACATCGCGAGTTATTGTAACAACACAACATTGTTTTTGATTAGAGAAACGAATATACCTCAAAGAAAGACAAAAAAATTTAAATGCGTTTATAGGAATATGCACCAGTGTATTAATAATTAAAACGTACTAGAAAATAATCGTTCGTTGATATCGCTAATCATGTTCTCAAAAAAAAATATATCTCTAATCCACATTAGATTGTTTTACGAGTGAAATTTGAAAGTGTCTCTTTGTAACAGAGAGATCTACTCTATGCTATTGTATTTATTGAGTTATTATTTTTTTATACAATTAATTTTAATTAAAATTTTTAAATAAAATTTTAAATTACATCTCAAATTACCATAATACTTAAAGGGTTAAATATGGTATTAATGACCGAATTCAATAACAGGATATTTTTTTTTTTCTGTTTAAAACATATCTTTTTATAAATATAGAAATATAACAGGTTTTAGGGGGATATTTATACAAATTTTTTATCATGGATACATAAATAAAGTTAACACAATTTTAAAACTACGTACTATAAACCTACTATAAGAGAAGCTTATAAATGACCCCACATGTAGGTGCAATCAAAAACAAAAGAAAAAAATTTAAAAAATATCTTCTGTCGTCTGCGTGTTTTGTGTTGGGGTATATTTTTGACTTCACAAACAATTTGTCTGACATAAAAATTAATTGCTAAAAATGTACACATTCTTTTCAGCATTCACATTGAATGTTGTTCAATGAACCTTTTTTCGAAAGTCAAATGTTTTTTTTTTTTTTTTTTGTTTTTTTTGTTTTTTGCAATATGTTGAATTTTATTAAGAAAAAATGTTTGTTTAATCATAATAATAAAATGTGACAGATCCTAAACAAAATCATATTGAAATGTACTTTGGACCTGTTTTTTTTTCCTATTTTTCTTACACATAACGTAAGAAAAACAAATTAGTTTATCTGTTAGTCATATTTTATATTTTTAATATGAACACTAGTACTAAAATCGAATATAAAACAATAAAGTAATAAATAATATTGTAATTTGCGTTTTTTATTTCAGGTATATGAGGCTTTATTCAAACCATTGCACGTAACACGACATCAATTTAAAAAAGTTCTAAACTGCATGAAATTGATACGTGCCCTAAAATATCAGGAAGTCTATGCACAAGAAAAAGTTACCAAAGTCGATAGTCTATCGTTGGTGTTATCGGGAAAGTAAGTATTTTCTATCTAGATTGTTAAATAATAATTTGATTTTTTAAAAAAGGATTAAGAAAACAGTTTGTCAGTAAATAGTGAAATTAAAATCTAAATGTAGTTAAAGTATTACAAAATTGTGTTGTTTCATAATTTGTTGGATGTTTTATTATTCAAAAATATTCTAAAAACATTTTCATGATTCTCCGTTCCCTGATCGAAATAAAAAAAATATTTTCGATGGAACTTTAAAAGAAAAAACATTTTAACGTATAACTGCTAAAACTGACTTAAAAAATAAAAATAAAGAAAATACATGCTCATATCTCCAGTCCTGAAGTTTTCGAATTGAATAGAATTTTAAAATTTTATTATTCATTCAGTTT
The DNA here is from genome assembly GCA_932274085.1 of Protocalliphora azurea. Taxonomy (NCBI): domain Eukaryota; kingdom Metazoa; phylum Arthropoda; class Insecta; order Diptera; family Calliphoridae; genus Protocalliphora; species Protocalliphora azurea. Next base: position 134,563,172 of record OW026523.1, on the reverse strand, counting down.
TCGATAGGATGATTGATATAATTATCTCATGTTTTAAACAAGATGACTATAAATTTCTCACAAAGTTACAGAACGCGAGTAGTGGATTTAGTAATTTTATAAGAAAGCCAAATTTGAACTTTCTACGACTTCTGCGAACTTTAAAATTCTCTGGAAAGAAGCAAACATATGTACATACAAAATTAAAAGTATAAACAGTGCACTGACAAAAAGTCTTATTTATAATTTTGCAAAATTTTTCTATTGAAATATCTAAAGACTTATTACTTTTCCATCTTCAAGCTATTTTCAAATATCTATATTAGTTTTGAAAATATTAAAAGAAATAAACTGAACAAAATATTACTAAAATCTGCGATTTCCATTGAAATCAGATTGGGCAGGAAATTATCTCCAAATTTTTTTTAATTATTTTTTGTTATTTCTTTTTCGTTTCTTTAAGATTGGTGGTATCACAAAATCAACGAGCATTACATATAGTATTTCCACATCAGTTCCTAGATTCTCCAGAATGGTTTGGTGTATCAACGGACGATTATTTTCAGGTAAGTTTTAATTATAAATATTAAATTTACTAATTAAAATTCTAATTAAATTTTATATTTTTCTATTTACTTGGTAGGTCTCAATTATGGCCATGGAAGAATCGAGAGTTCTGATATGGCATCGTGATAAATTAAAATTATCAATAATGTCGGAACCATTTTTACAAACAGTTTTTGATCATATACTGGGACGAGATGTAGTCAAAAAACTAATGCAAGTAACACAGGTAAAGTAATATTTAAAAATTTCAAATCAATTCCATAAATCTTTATTTAAATAAACTCTTCTACAAAATGTTACTTTTTATTTTCATTCGAAAAATGATCTAATGTTACCTGTAGAGCTTCTTGAAAACGCCACAACAATTCTTAAAAACTTTGATAAACCTAAACCCTCTTAAGTATTTTATATTTTAGGAAAAAAAAAACAATTTGTGAGCTGTTTCTGCAATAAAGATTTCGTAGCTTTATACATTTTAATACAATTTTAAATAAATTGATCAAATTGATTTAGAGCGCAGAGTAACATAACTTTTCAATCATATTAAAATATTTTTATACATTACTATAAATTACACTATGGAGCAAAAGTGAACACATTTTTATACATTCTCTTCTTAACGACAGATTCAAAACAAAATCAAAATAGAAGAATATATTCCATAGGGTTTAATATAAAATATTTAAATACTAAACATTAACATATTTGTTTGGCTGATACAAAAAATAATGAAATTTTTAAAATATGAAAGTGTTCACTTTTGCACCATTATTCAATTTGATTAATAACCACGGCTATCTCTGTTGTTTAAATTTGCGTAAATTTTCGTATGAAATAACTTAAAAATAAATAATTGAGCTAACACCATCGAGTCAAAAAATAAACTTCTTAGGATTATGTTAAAAATATTTAAATACGTAATAGCCTGATATAGGTATCCGCCGAAAGCCCATACTCAAACTCATTTAAATGTGAGTGAATCGCATTAAAAATGAAATCTATTAAACGATTTAGCAAAGGTGGCAAATATTCCAATTATTTTTGAATTGCATAAATTATTCAATTTATCAAAATTCAAATTTTTTAATATTTTTTACTAAAACAAAAACTATTTATCGGCTTTCAATTATTATTTTTTTTTTATTATTTCAATTAATAAATCAATCAAAAATGATATAAATTCTGGACCGTGAAACACTGAAAATTTTTTTTCCATATATATAACAATTTATTTCGGTTCAAATAAGAATTGCCTCCCAGTATTACTAGGCTAAGAAAACTATGAAACAATGGGATGGATCTCTATTGGTTTAGGAACATAACATAAATTAACACATAAGTGTTGGCCCGATGTTACTAATTATTAGCGTTATGTACTAAGAAAATTACTTTGAACTATTCGCTACAATTTTACCAGTTTTTGGAAATATAATTTTGAAGACGTTGCATTACAGCATAATATTGATCCCAAACTCGTGCCTCAATAAAAATTCTACTTCTTCAAACTTATCGAAAACTGGATTAAAAGATGGAGTAGCACGATAGCCCATACTCAAACTCATTTAAAAACAAGTGACTTGGATTAAAAATGAAATCTATAAAATGATCTATCAAAGAAAAGTTATTTCAATTACTTTTTCAATTGAATTAATTATTCAATTGATCAAAATTCAAATTTTCTAATATTTTTTACTAAGACTATAACTATTTATCGGCTTTCTATTATTTTTCTCATTATTTAAATTAATGAATTAATCAAATATAAGTAAAAATAAGTGATAATTTGAATAATTGAATATTAAATTTTTTCATAGATTGAATTTAAATTAATAAAATAATTGAATATGTATTATTCGTGACTAAAATTGGATTTTAAATTGTTCTATGTAAAATTTGAATTCAGATTGAGGTCTCAATAAATAAAAGTAAAAAACTCTTTCTATGTTTTCTAAATTTATTACATTACTTTTTATTATCATCCATTCAGTGACGAAGTTTAGATCAATAACAACGGTCGTAGCTGCAATATATTTAAATTAGTTTTTAGTTAACACATCCCTAAAGTTGGTCGAAATATTGGAAAATAATAAATAATAATATAATACATTTAAAAAACATAGAAAGTTTTTTATTTTTATTTATTGAGACCTCAAGTCGAACATTAGGGAATTCGATAAAACAACATAAAAGGTCTACAACAAAACACAAATCTCTATTAAATTTTCTTTTGTCTAGGACGACTTAAAATACCTCTCAGAGAATCAGTACTGATTAATACAGAAATTTCAATACTTAAACAAATTATGTACTTCAAATATTTTTTGATTTAATATAAAACCAAATTACAAAATTATGATCGATTTCCTTTAAATGATGTTATTTCCTCTAATATAATGTGCCTCATCTAGAATGTTCGATGTTTCTTAAATATTTTTTACATATGTTCAAATATGTTAAAATATAAAAAACATATTTTAAATATGTCACATATATGCGAAAAAAAGTATTTACTTATATGTTTCATGACATAAGGCGTTACGTCGAAACATATTTAACTTGGCATATTAATCTTCACTCACTTACATACATATTCGAAATAATTAAGGATTTATTCAACATTTTTAAATTTATTTTCAAAATTTCGATTTTGATGTAATTTTAAAATTTCTGTAAATTTCTAAAAATAATTTTTAGAACAGAACGCGATATAAACAGTTAAAATCGGTTAAAATTTCAAAAAGTTATGAAGTATTTACCAAAAAAAAAATGATCTTAAATTAATCGATTAAGGAAAAATTGTACAATTTTGTTTTAAATACTAATAAACTCACTTAATTGTAAATAGCTGTAATAAAGTCTTTTTTATATTTTCCTCCATTTTAGGTTAGCGAGTCAATTGCCAGTAATGGATTTTTACCATCCGGTAGTTATGATGATGCCGAAGATAAACCTATGCTCATTATGAAGAAAAGTGTGGAAGGACACAGTTTAACAGCTTTAATAAATCGACAATTGCAAGGTAAAATTTAACTAGAAACCAAAAACTTTTAAATTTTTAAAATCAAAACCAAATCCATTTCCACCTAATTATTTATACATGTATAGCATTTTTTCTTGGTTTTTCGTTATATTTTTTGTTTGGATTTAATTAATATATATTTTTCTTTCTTCTACACACAACATTTAAGTTTTCTTTAAGAAACAAATTATTTAAAAAAAAAATCATTGGCTTTTTTCTTATTACTGTATTTTGGAGCTTGTTGTCGAAATGTGTTTTTTTTTCTACATAATACTTGTCTTCAATTGTACTATTTTTTTTAAGAAAACTAATTAACAAACAAATAAAACTTCATTACTAACAAAAAAAAAACCAAAAACTTTTTAAATGTTGTTGCATGGCAAATGTTTAAAATTTTAACTAGAGAAAATTTTCTATAAGATTCAAATTCTTATTTTTTTAGTTAACAATTTTCTTAATTTTAATATTATTTTATGTTTTTGTTTTGTTTTTTATCATATTGTATTTGTGTTTATTATATAATTCTATTTTAGAAGAGCATGTGCCTCTTTTGGGCCGTACATACACTACTAAAACTTTTCAGTTGTACAAGCCTAACACAGGCCTTGGCCTAAGCAACGACGATGAATCCTGCTCAGCAGCTGAATATACTACTACCACCTCAGACATAATACCACCGCGCCTGATTATAAAAGAATAATTTTGTTTTAATTTTATTTAAACCACCAAAAACCAACCAATCACACTTATTATAGGAAAACAAAAAAAAAAAAAAAAAAAAAAAAAAAACAGTCAATTTGTATAAAATATAAATAAATAAAAGATACGAGTATATATTTATATATAAAATGAAGCAACCAATAATTAACTAAACTAATATCTAAATCTAGATTAATTGCGTTAGAATTAGTTGTAAATCGATAAAATATTTAAAGAAGAAAAGAAAAATTAAAAAAAAAACTAAAAAAACTAAACCAAATATTAATGTATAACATTAAAAAAATATATATATATATACTAAAATTTATGCAACATAAGTGTAGATTATCCCTAAAATATTGAACTACAAAAATATTTATATTGAATTTACATAAATTAAATAAATAGTAAATTAATTACATCTTTATTACTTTTGATTTAGTTTCTAAATTTAGAAATTAAATTTCAAAAATTTCCAAAAATTATTAATTCTTCAAAATTTTCTTAATTAAAAAACATTTTGAAAATTAAAAAAATTATAACAAAACTAAAAATTTTACTTTTTATAAAAAATAAAATTAAAAATAAAAAATGCCATTTTAACATAGTTTTGTTATAATTTTGTCATTATTATCTTAAAGTTTGAAATACACGGGATAATAGAAAAATATAGAAGCTTCTTGAGAAATATTTTCAAATAATATAATTAATTGCCTATCAATTGCTTACTCTATTTCTTAAAATCTTTATTTTGCTTCTTTTAATACTTTCTATATTACTATTAAAAAATGTGGAAATAATTCTGTTACTTTGCAACAAAAGAAAAGAAAAAAAAGTAAAATAAAATTATCTTCAATTGAATTTACACAAAGAATTTTTTTAGGCAATTTTTCATAATTTTAAAAACTTTTCTTGTACTTTTAATTTATGTACAATATATTTCTTTTTATAATATAAAATCTTACTTTATTTAGTTTAATTTTAATTTTAAATAATTTATTTTTTGTTGAGGCTTTTAATAAAAATTATTATAAATTATATTAATACATGATGGCATGCGCTCAGACGAGGGCATTTTTTTATTTTTGTTTATTTTAAACTTCATGATTTGTTTTTGTTAAAAATTAAACAAAATTCCACAATTTTAAATCTCTTTACATTCCCTTTTCTCTCCTCTATGAATTTAGAATTTTGAAAGAAAAGAAAAATTGTCTAGTGTGAACGCATGCTTAAAAAAATCAAAATATTATTATTTTATTACTTCAGGGGTATCTATACAGCAATAGGATTTACTCAAATTAGGAAACTTTTGCTTTTAAAGCAAATTTTGGATTTTTCTTTTTGTATAAATTTTATTTTTAATATTTTTTCCTTTTATTTGTTTTTAAAATGTGTATATACATATGTAGATATGTAAATATATGTATATATTTCTGTGGACTTAAATTGCAATAAGAAGCATCTTTGCACTAATCGGTATTTTTGCCAGTCTATTTAAAATTCGAGTTAAGTTATTTTGCCAAAGTCCATAGATTTCATAGTTTTTATAAAATTTTGGTTTTGCTTTTTGTTACAATTTTTATTTTGATTTTTTTTTAATTTTCTTTTTTGTCGCAAAAAAAGAACGAATATTTAAATTTTTTTAGTTTTATGTACACAAATGTAAAGATTCATATGTATATTATTTTTAATTTTTAATAAAATATTACTATTTTTATTTGTTAATGTTTAATTCAATTAATTTTGTTATTGCTATTATTTGTTTATATTTTATTTTAAACAATTTTTATTTTCACTTTCATTAAATTTAAATTAAAAGCAATTTTTTAATTTATTATAACGATACATAATACAGTGATTGAAAAATTTAACATCAAAAAGTTTAGATTTTTTCTCAAAATCGGTCTAAAAAATCGTAATTTTGATCTTATTATGCCTTATTTTGAGCTTATTTAGAGTATTTTTATTTTTTAACTACTTTAAGATATTTTACCCACAAAATAAAAAAGTTATCAAATCCTGATGTAATAAAATGACCGTTTATTGACCAAAATTTTTGCTCAAAAAAAAATTGTTGATATTTTTTTTAATAACTTTTTATCATCAAAATTACGACTTTTTTGACACCTTGACACTTTTTTTTCTTTTTTTGCAAAGTGTTCTAGATCTGTGAATTTTAAAATGTTTGTATTATTATTGCTCATCTATACCCATCGTTTGAGTATCTTCCTATATTTATTTTCAGCGGGACAATTATACATCACACTACCGAATTTCACTATTGTATGGTCGGGCTTTACCGACTATAACTTTCCTACTTGTTTTTATTAGGTTAGGTTATTAGGGCAGCTGTCCAGTCAACGAGAGACAGCACACTTGGGTCCAATTTGGTCCCGTTGTGAAACTTGAGGGATCATGTATTTCTACCTCACATGTCCATACCAACGTTCGAACGAACGTTTATTATATTTTAGCAATATTTTTATAAAAATTAAAAAAAAATCCATTTTGTTTTCAAGCGCTTTCATCAACAAATATTTTTGCAAATATGTATTTTAAATAATTTTATTTTTAAAATTTTCGTGTTTTTATTATTATTTTTATAAAATTTTACTTTAGAAGCATTTTGTACGCTTTAGCCAAAATCTTTCATTTATGTTTTTTTTTTTTTTCATATGTAATTTAATTTTTTTTTATAGAATTTCATTTTTTATATAGACGTTTCTTTAAATTTTATTTTAGCGAATAAATTAAAAAAAAACGCTTCACAGCTTTATTTTAATTAACGTCTTGCAATTTTGGTGTTTTTTTTTTTTCACAATATTTTATTTAATTAATGTTATCAACGTTTTTTATACTTGAGTTTTTTATTTATAAAATTTTATTATAGCGTTTTTCATTTCGGCGATTTTTAATTTAGGTTATTTCGTATTTAATATTTTACGTACGCAATGTTATTTACACGTTCTTTATTTAATTTTTTTTACTTAGTTTTTATTATAACATTTTAATGTTGTTGATTTTTTATAAAAATTAAATTTTAGCACTTTTCTATTTTTTTGCGATCTTTTTATTCTTGTTTTTTTAATTTGGTTTTTGAAATTTTTTATATAATTTTATAATTAGCTATTAAAATTTATTTAGCCAAAAAAAAAAAAAACAATTTTAAAAATTTCGCTTAAATACCAATTGTTCAAAATCGTGTAGAAAGTAGATTTATTATAAATAAAAATTATCTGCTGCCTTAAAGTGTGCTTTGGTTTTATTAAATTTGAAAACATGGTGTTTCACAATGTCAAATACCTAGCAAGGTGGTCTGTATAAAATCACAAGCCTAAAAGTATACTTTAATTATTTTTACAATTAATTATTAATATTTACTTTCTTGCATTTCTGTTTGCCTGGTATTTTTCCAAAGAATTACACAGAACTTTTTATCAAGTAAAAAAAAAAGAAATTGAAAAATCGGAGAAAATCAACGGATTAGGTTTTAGAACTAACTAATTTAATGTCATGCAAGAATTTTATGTTTTAAAGAATATGAAAAAGAAAAGAAACAGTGTCTTTTTATTTACAGTTTATTTTTTATATTTATTTCAATTATAATTTATTTCTTAATTTATTATTTTTTGTAAAATTTTTGTACAAATTATTGCTTTAACTGTTAAAAAAAATTATCGATTGAATGAATAACTTCCGGCAGCTTCTTAACACTTCTTTATCAAGCTTTTTCCTATAGACTTCTTCCAGAGCCTTGTCAATTGAAATTTTCTTTTCATTGGCTTTGATACTTGCAGAGCTCTCAGAAATCTCAGAATTTGCTAAGTTTTCAATAGCTGTTATTAAAACCTCTAAAACAGCAACTTTGCCTTGGTTTAACTGTAAATATAATAAAAATTATTATACGTTTCTGAAAATTTAAATTTCCTTAACATAAAATATTAATTTTAATGAAATATAATTTGTTTAATACCCAATAAGCTCTCAAAAAATTAAAATTCAAGTACTTGAATTCATTTACCCCCTATCAAAAATTACCTCCGGGAATAGGTTTTAAGCACTATTAATAAAATTTGGCACAAATAAGTTTTTTTATAAGTATAAATTTTTCATTAAATTTTACGAAAATCGATTTCCCATCATCATTTTTTGAGTGATTTAAAAATGTTCATCCGCCCGCCTGGACGACTGGGTGACCTTGTAAAACTTGTTGTAAAAGCACATGTCTCAAGTTTAAAGACAATTCAATCAAATTTGGCACATATGATTTTTATACCCAACATCATCATTGGGGTATTATTTTTTATTAATTATGATCAGTCAGTTATTTCATCTAGTCCACATATAATTGTCCTTATATATTACTATTTTAATAAAATTCTGCACAAATTTTCTAATTTGCGCAAAGTTAGTGAAAATTTTCATTTTCACATGAAAATTAAATGTAGAACATAGCCGTATAACTGGAATTGAACTTTTCTTACACTTTCAATACAGAAAAATGCTTATTGGGTATTATTACAAATTTAAAATATTTGCATCACAAATCGTTTATTTTTATTATTATTTTCATTCATTTAATTATTAACGTCAACTGTCTAGTGCGTTTCAACTGGAACATGAAATTGCAAATACATACTTAGACTTATGCATATTTTATATTATTTATCATTAATAAGTTCTAATTATAAAAATTGCTTAATTGCAAAATTTACAACAGAATTATTTCCAAATCTATTTTAAATTTTCAAGTGCAACTAATTATTCCTATACTTTTGCTATAGCATTAGAAATAACATTCACAAAAAAAGCTATGTTAATTACCATATACATACAAAAATATTTTTTTTTACTTTTAAAAACAATTGGAAAGAAATAAAAAAAGAAATATGAGAAAACAAAAACCACTTTATTTATTTATTTTATTTTAAATCTGAAACTGTGGATACAGATCTAAAAAAGCTTTAAAGCATTAAAAATATTTTAACTACTTTTTAAAACTTCCAATAAGAACAGGAAAGAAATATTTTTTTAATGAACACAACTTTCACACAATAATTATTTTGAATTAAACATAAAATACAATTTCTTTTTTATTACTATTGCAAAATCATCATCAATGAAACAAAGTTCAATATAAATCCTATTTTCTTTTTTTACTTTTTTTTTTTTTTAATGAAATTTTAAGTTAATTTTAATTTGAAATCATTTTGTTTGGAAAATTTTAATTTTGATTTTCTTTTTTGTTTTCAAACAACAACAACTACTACTACAATAACAACAACAAACAATGACAACTACAATAAAACAACTATACTATATAGCCCTCCCACGGATATCGAAATATTATGAAAGTGGTAAGTAGTTTTTATTAAAAAATATATATATTAAATAAAACTAATTAATTTGGAATTTTCAGTTTTTTTATACATTAAATAAATGTGTGTGTTGTAATGTTTATAGAAATTAAATATGTTATTAGATTTTATTAAATATTAGGTTTTCTTGATTGATTTTTTTTATTTTTTGTAATGATTGTATAAAATGCATGTTAAAAAAGCGGATTTTTTTCTTTTGTTTAGAAAATTTCTTTTTAAAACCTACAAACAAAAGTCAATTAAATTAATTAAATATTTAAATAATTTTAATTAACATTTTTGTATTTTTTTTACAGTAGGAGATCCAAATTCATGGCGTTTGGGACGCATAGACGAGACTGATACCGAGACGGCTGTATGAGTACGTAAGAAAATTTTGCTATTATATAGTGCTCGTCGTCGACCCAGTAAGCTTAGACTATGAAAATTAATTTTGAGTATTATTAGCAATTAAGAAGCAACAACAAATTTTATTCAATGAATAATTAATGTATGGCAAGAAACAAATTTTGTTAATTACAATGAATGGATTATGTATAATTAATTGTAGAGACAAATGGACAAAAAAAGTTCAATAAAAATTGCAGAAAGTAAAAGTAAGTTAAGGTATATACGGCTGTGCCGTAGCCTGAAATCTTTCAAAAATATCTTTGGAAAGAAAGAGGTCCTTTTTGTTAACTTTAACTTTCTGAGTTGCTGTGAGTCATAATTGCTATTAAATAACTTAATAGCAAAACCATTTATCGCAGAATGATGGATGACATTTGATTTGATCAAACAAATTTAAAATTATATCCAATTTTTTCATATACATACATTTAATCAATAATTAATAATGCCTAAGAATAGCAACTTAAACGGTATTAATTTCTAAGATTTTCACAAAAGCTGAAAATAAAAATTGCAGCAATAAATCTTTGTTATTGTAAACTGAAACTTAAGAAATGAGTTTTTAAATTTATAAATTCATTAATATATATTTTTTAAAACTGTAGAAAATTTCTTTAAAAATCTCTTACACAAACAATTTTGTTTCTTGTTATACATTTATATTTAGCGAAATTGTTATATATACAAAATATTATTAATAATATTTTTTCATATATTTACAAACTTAAGTATATAAAAAGGAAAATTTAATTTAAATTAAATAAAAAACAAAAAACTAGTATGTACGTGAATGTGACAAAAAAAATATATAATAGATAAATTGCAAATTTGTTAAAAACTTAAAGATGATAAAAAAAATGAAAACAATTACAAAAAATTAATATAAATAATAGTTTAAATTAGTAAAATTTGAAACAAGAAAAAAATACTAAAAACTAATTGGGTTTGTTGCTGCATAAAGTTGCCATAATTAGTTATATATCTTTTTATTTTTAATGGTCCCGGCAACAATTAAAACCCAACCAGCAATTAACATTAACAGCAATTGGTGTGTGTACCTTTATTTTTGTTATATTTTTTTAACGTAATTTATGTAATAAAAATAAAATAACAACAGAGTTTATGAAAAAACGGAATAAATATTTCAAATATTGTATGAATAAAACGAAAATTAAAAAAAAAAAATACATTGTGTTTTTAATTGAAATGAAGGGGTGGGAAGATAATTGAATAACAAATGAAAAAGCTATATTATTAATTAAATATATAATATTTCTGCATTTATCTTCTATATTTTAAAATATAGATTTTTAAATGTAACTAACATATTTAAACAATGTATATGTCCGTAATCTGTGGTCCCCAGACGTAAAATACAAACATTATTTACTCTTTTGTTAAAGTTCAGTCTACTCAAAATTATTTTTTTTAAATATTTGATTAAAGTCTGCTAAACTTATAACAATTTTATATGTATACTAGCTAACCCGGCAAACGTTGTTTTGTCATATAACTTATTTCTAGTGAATATCTTGTTTTTAATTAAAAAATAACGAATGTATTGTGTATGGGGATGGGTGAGCGTGCTTTTACCCTTTTTGCTTTATTTTACACCCTAAATGTTAAAATTTATAGCCTTTAGTTCCTTCAAGACTTGAGACTATCATCGGATAATTAATTAAGAAGGCAAGGGTAGAGTAGGTAGGTAGGGAGAGCTATTACCCTATTTTACTTCCTAAATGTTAGAATTTCAAAAAAATATATATATCTAAGTTCCTTTCACATATTACAGTGTCTGCATGCCAAATTTTAAGAAAACTGGTAGATTAGTTAAGAAGATATAGGGAGATGAAGCTTTTACCCCTCTTGCCTTATATCTCGTCCTAAATAATAAAAATTATAGGCTATAGTTCCTTCCAGATGTTACACGCCGTCCAAATTTCAAGAAGATCGGTTTATTAGTTAAGAAGATATAGGGAGGGGAAACTTTTACCCCTTATGGCCTATTTTACACCCTCTAGAGATATGAAATATACTTTACGACCTATTCTCATACCTAACAACTACACATACAGAATTTCATAAAAATCGGTCAAGCCATTTCGGAGAAGTTCAATTACAAACACCATGGCACGAGAATTTTATATATATAGATTAAATAATAATACCAACTTACCCCACTCTCAATAAAACAAATCATGATAATGAATTTATACGTATACGTTTGGTAACTGAACTTAATTGATACTGATAGTCGTTTTCCATCATATCCAAATAATCATCATCACTATTACGCTGACGACGTTTTTCTCCCACCGGACTAGTAGTCATTCTGTTATTCTCACAAGATCTTAACGCCTCACCATTACATATACCCACATAGGGCAAATCAATATCCATAGAGGTGCAAAAAGTATCACACAAAGGTTCAATTTGCATGTGATTTATTTCATTAATTATAGGCTGGACGACAGATTGTTTAATTTTCCTACTGCGCTCAGGTCTTTGGGATAGGGGCAGTACAAATGCTTTATAAACTCTTAACAGTTCATCGTGGGTTAATTGATTCATATTTGGAAAATGTAATTGACGCTGTAGAATATTACAAAGAAACATTAGTTGTTTTTGTTGCAATACTAAATAAAATAACTTACATGATTGAGTATTCTTAAAATATCTTCACGGCTTAATAATTCTGGCAGAGCAAATTCCATTTTTGTTAAAAACTTTTTTTTATTAATTTTTGTTTAAATTTCTGATGCTAAGTTATTGTTTACAAAAAAAAAAAAAATAAATGTGCGAAATAAAAAATTGTGCTAAAGTTGCCACACCTTATAAATAGAGTTGTTACCATATGAACATGTCACAGTCAAATACATATTAAATTATGTTATCGATTAAAATGTACAATAGTTTATAGAATTTTCGCAATAATTATTTGTTCAAAATTATATTGAGTTAAATTGTAACTGTATTTTTTTAGTTGAAGAAAACAATACCACAATGTTGGCAGCAGTTATTTGGTTATGTGCTTGCTTAAGGATTAATGTACTTGATTATTCAGTTTTATTTAATATATATAAATATAACTGGCTCTTTTTTATGCTACTGCTTTCATTTTTTATTCGCATATTTATTGCGTATTTAAAATTAATTTATGTTTATATATATATATGTACAATTTTTTTGATATTTTTAAGTTGTTTAATGTTTTATTGGGCTTGAAAGGCTTCTTTATATTACTTGATTTAATAAATAAATAAACAAATCCAATATAAATATCTACGTTTGTATACATAATAAGATTTCAGAGGAAATACGAGTCAAAATATGAAAAATATTTTAAAAATTAATTGGTTATTTCTAAATGGTTGCTCCGTCAAATATTATAAGTATTTTGCAGGTTTCATTTTTAAAGGCGAACCGAGAGAACACAAAGAACTACAGTATGGTGACTCAAAGAAGTATAGTAAAACTTCGATATGACACGCTGCTATTTTTTTTTTTTTTTTTTTTTTTGTTTTCATGCAATTTCAATATTTTAAATCCATATTATTGAAATAAATTAGATTAAATTTTTACAAAAAAGTTAAATGTTTTGCTTGAAATATAATGATTGAACGCTTTTGACAAAAAACCCCTTTTTTACATTTTTCTTTTATGAAATAAAACTAGACAAGTAAGTACAGTAAAATTGATTTTAAACAATTCAAAAATATTTAATATGAATATTTTTGTTTTTATAAGCGCATATCTACAAGTTTTCAATTGATGTTTAAATCATTGTAAACGAATAAATATTATAGAAAATCTCAATGGGTTCCAAATATTTTATTTAGCTAATATATTTATTTAATCCACTCATTTTTCTAATTATTTTAATTAAAATTTTTATATAAAAAATTTATTCAAATCTCCTTTCATTTAACATGAGGTACTTAACGCCTAGTCTACACGTAAACATTTTTATGTCAAATACTATGCCTATCTTTAAAATGTTACGTGTGAACCAATAATAAAGCTATTGCGCAATTTATTTCGCAGTAAATGTTTAAACACAAAGTTGAGCAATAATGGTTAACATAAGCTGTCACATTTATCGTTCTCTTTTAAAATTTTGTTCTTTTTAAAGAGGAAAAAGGTACAAAATGAATTAATTTTGTTTTAAAAAGACAAATAAAAAGGGAAAACGAATTAACATTTTCAGTAAGAATAAGGCAATTTAAAATAAAAATTTTTCATGTACATTTTCTCCACCCCTTAACATAAAATTGGAAATAAAATTATTTTCCCGTTATTCTGATGCCGTCATTTCTTATATTAAGAAATACAAATTTTTTCGTGTAGACGTAGAGTATTGCACATAAACGATAACAATTATCGTTAGCGTCATCACTAATTTGACATCTCTGCTATTAACGCATATTTTTTGCATTTACAATTCTCATTGCACATAAACGATAACAATTATCGTTAGCGTCATCGCTAATTTGACATCTCTACTATTAACGCATATTTTTTGCATTTACAATTCTCTATTAGTTATTTTTATATATTACTGCCAAAAAATGTTTAAAAAGTAGGTTTTTGTCTTATAAAATAGTATTTAAAAAGCGTTTAGTTTTGGAATTAATAAAATTTTAGATTTGAAGAAAAAGAAAGTGTTTCATCCATTCAACAATTGAAGTCTTCGGTACAAAAAGGAATACGTGCCAAATTATTGGAAACCTATCCCTTGCTGGAGTCTCATATTGATTTGATATTACCAAAAAAGGATACATACCGCATAGCAAAATGGTAGGATGGAATATTAAATTGTTTTGAAAATTATTATATTATACTTAAGTTCCTAATAAAAAATTTGCAGCCATGACCACATTGAATTGCTGTTGAATGGTGCCGGCGAACAGGTATTTTTCCGTCATCGTGAGGGACAATGGATGCCCACTTTGAAGTTATTACACAAATTTCCCTTTTTTGTCAATATGCAGCAGGTGGATAAAGGTGCTATACGTTTTGTACTTAGTGGTGCTAATATTATGTGTCCTGGTCTAACCTCACCCGGTGCCATGATGACACCGGCTGAAAAGAACACTATCGTTGCCATTATGGCGGAGGGTAAAGAACATGCTTTAGCAATTGGTATTACAACATTGTCAACGGAAGATATGCAAGTTAACAAACTTATAAATATATTTATAGTATAATAAATAATATTCTTTTTTCCAGTGCTAAAATTAACAAAGGTATTGGAGTGGAAAATTGCCATTATTTGAATGATGGTTTGTGGAAAATGAAACCTATTAAGTAAATTTGACTAGTCCTACTATATTAAAACAATCTTTTTATTAAGAATATTCATTGCATTTTATATGTACAAAATATAAAAAATTAATAAATTTATAAAGATTTTGCCACGCATTAAGATTATGTATAAACTGCAAAACAATTGACTTTTTATTTTTTGGGACTTTCCGTTTTGTTTTAGGTAAGTAATAGGAAATAAATCTGAAAATCTGAAAAAATGTTCTTATACAACATATGTAGTAGCATCTGAAAAAGTTCATCTTAGGCAAACAAATTTGATATTTACCGTGTAGAGTGGCTCGAGTACGACATTCATATGAAAAAGTCTGAGTGAAATTGAATGTAATTTTTTAACATTTTTTGAGATTGATAACATTTTTGGAAAGTAGTTCCTAGATAAATTGGAATAATTTTCTTGGCGATTCAAATCATACAATTATATCGCTGATTGAGAGTCATCATCTGAATGGAAATCAATTGCATTTAGTGTACTCATATATTTATTTTGTGAATATATGAAAACTAAAATCTATTTTTATGTTCTTCGCGAAAGCTAAAAATCTGTTAAAAAATGCATATTAGGTATGCATATTAGGGTGGTAAAATATTGCACATTTAAACGTATCTCAAATTATGAGAGGTGATTTCCTACGAAGATGGGATGATGATTCCAGAACAAATCATCAAATTAATAACATATACATCAAACGATAGCCAATAAAAAATTATTTCATTGTTCGTAATTTTTCCGAAAAAAGTTAATTATTATAAAGTTATTATTATTATTACTATTATTATTATTATTATTATTATTATTATTAGTATTAGTATTATTATTATTATTATTATTATTATTATTATTATTATTATTATTATTATTATTATTACTATTATTATTTAATTAAAATTACTTTTTCATCCTTCCTATTAATTTTTTTTTTTTTTTTTTGAAAATTTCAAAATATTTATTTTTCATTATTATCTTAAAAAAAATCCCACGACAGCTAAGGGATTTTTTTTTAATTTGTTCTATAACATTCAAGATAAATGGCCGTGTAGCAATCTGTTTCAATCATCGTAGGAAATTTGGTCAAGAAGTTCTAAATGATTTTAGTAGGCACTTTTAAATGTAGCTCGCAAAAAAGAATTTTCGACCACTCTAATTATATATTTGGAGTATTTTGTGGCGAATATTTCACATGAACGTCATAAAGGTCTATCTATCTCTTATTATAATTAGTCATTTCCAAATTTGAGATGAATTATAAAAGAAACTCGCAATTTTATATTAACTCAAAACTTTACTTTAAATTTTATTATATAGCATATAACACAACAATTAGGAAGCAATGCTTTCCTAAAGGACACACGTGTCAAATTAGACGAAGACAATTTCTTTAAATTAAACTTTTTATTTTCAATTGAAAAATAAACTAGTGTGAGTTGTTGTTGATGCAGTCTTGTGGACTTCATCAACAACATTAAACAAAATTTTAAATTTCCTTTAAAGCTTTAAATTTAAATTAAATACATTTATACATCGATATAATTTTTTAACATAAGAGGTATATTTTAAAGACTCATTGCTTACACTAATCGGCAGTGTTCATAACTTTGAAGATATAGCTCTTTCTTTAAAATTTTAGGATACTGAATTCGAATCTTCAATTGTTTTTTGCAAAGTTAGTTTTAGTTTTCAAGATATTAACCAACTGAGATGATTGTATTGTTTGGAATTTGTTTTACGTATTATAGTGGAAGGCCAAAATACGCGGCGACATGCGGTAGCGTTATTACCAGCTTAAAAATCAATAATTTATTTACAAAAAGTGACAAAGAAAACTTTGAAAATATTTCCATAAATTTAATCTCGTAATGCTATGAAACGAGGCAGCGGGATAAAAGTTGAGTTATGTTAAAGGCAGGCGATTAGCGATTACCCAGAATATTGCGATATTTTCCACCTATAACAGTTTATTGGATGTTAAACATTCCGTCGGTCATTAGATTTCCAATATTTCTCCTTTGATTTTTATCCTTCATGGTTAAGGATTTGAAAGAAGTTTTGTATAAGGTAAAGTTTTATTTTTGTTATTTATTCATATACTTAGTAAGAATCTAGCCTTATGACTATAATCGGTCCACTTAATCTACTCACAATTGCATTAAAAAAAAAGATAAATAACATACAGATTTTATATGAAGAGGTGAATTGAAAATATTCTGTGGTTTTTCTTTACGACACAAATGACATCGGACAGTGTATTTTTTTGAAATCAAATAAATCATTGATTTCATAATTGAATTCTATGTTATCTTCCAGTTGAGAATTGGGAATAGTGCTTCACTTTTGGTTTCCTTTATTGATATGACGTTTGTTAGGATGCAAAAATTTTTTACTCCTGCTACCAAGATGTGATAAACTCTACTACTTAATGATTTAAGATAATTCTACATAATCCGAAATAAAATCCAACATTTGGAATACAATTGAATTGAATTGAATCTTTTAGAGACGTCAATATCAAAAAGTTGTTATGATAGCACATTGTTCCAAAACGCGAATTCAGAGCCCAAAATTACATTAAAATTACCTCTCATCTCCTCAGGTCCAAAAGTTGACCTGTGAAATTAATCAATAAACTATATCTTATAAATATTTGGAAGATATTTCCCGGAAGAAACTTATGCAATATCTTTTTTTATTATTTGGACGAATATCATCGAAGCAATATTTTTCTAATATTGCATTTTTATCAATTTAAAGAAAATTAGGCAACAAACAACAAAAATATATAAAATTTATTATTTATAAAATTTATTAATGCAATACTTTTATTTTTCAGTCATAATTTTTTCAGTTGTTGAAATATTGTTCAAAAATTAACAAATATTGAAGAAATTTATTTGTTTTTTTGGCTATTTTATGTGAGCGTTTCAATATTCGTGCTTTATGATGTATCGCCTGTGACGCACAATCTTTCCAGATGGGGGAAACTTCCGCAATACGAATATTATTGTTGCGGTAATAAAATCTTTCTTTTAAGCAATATGAATTCGGAATTCTAATCACTTTCGTATTATTTTGCTTGTAGGGTACATTTTAAGACAAAATACTTATGTATTTTATTTTATTTTAATTTTTGTTTTATTCGGAACACACTTTCTGAGGCAATAAAGAAAAATATATGGATAGTTTAAAATCGAATAAGTTGTAGAACTGTAGAGATTTTGTGCGATTTAGAAAAAATATATCTTGTCATACATATATATGGAACAAAAATTTCTTTAAAATTTATTGCTTTTATAGGAAAATATATAATAAATTGTATTTAAACTCGAGAAATTGTGAAAAATTAAATTTTAAATTCCTTAAAAAAATTAAACTATTATCACAAAATATTTTTTATTCAATTTTATTTTATGCAAATAACATACAACACAACAAGTTCAAAATCATTTAACGGCACAACAAGCAAACGCTCATTAAAAGGATGATGACGGAAACGATTACTGGGTGACCTTTGTTATTCATTCACTTGTAGTACATTGTAAATTGTATGCATAATTTATGCCAGCAACAACATTTATTTCTTTTATTTCATTACTTTTTTCTTCTCCTACAACAGAGGTACATAGAAAAGATAAACCACCTGTTAATGCGGTCGTCCTTACCGTGTGTGTTATTATACATCGTCATCATAATCATCTCATCAGCAAAAGATACCAACAGGCTTTATAAGACAACAATGTGAGTAAATACAACGAATTCACTATCAAGTAGACTCACTCAAGTTTATAAAACACAACAAAACAACAACAAAAAAATTAAATCAAAACAAAATAGACTAAAAGGAAATAAATTATATTTTACAGTAGGAAACAAACGAACATGTGTATTACAATAACAACAATACGACGATACCAAGTCATGATTAAGAAGAATAAGAAGAGAAATGAATTAGACAAATAACAACAACAATAATATTAACTAAAAGGGAATTGTCATAAATTATTGATTTTTTGTATAATTGAGATAAAGCAGAGTTACTCACTTGTACACATTCTCTGTCTCTCACACAATAGCAAACAAACATGCAGTTTGTCTCCCCTTTTGGAAAAAAGGACATGCGCATGAAAACACACAATTGTGGATTTGTTTATAAATATATTTTTTAAAGTGATACTTTTTTGTAATAAAAAGTACCTTTTTCTTAAAGGTAATAATAAATTTACAAACTACTTATGTTTTTAATGTAGTTTTTATTATCAGGGCTGCCAGATACTTTTTTCGTCAGCCCCAAAATTTAAAAAAAATTTCCCCAAAAAATCCCCACTCAACAATAAAGACGCTTTATCATTCAATATAATTATTTTGTCTTAAATTAAATGGTCTGACCCAGCTTCCATTTTTTTTTTTTATTTTTTCATCATTGAAAGCACTTTTTACGATGAAAATAATGAAGTAAAATGAATAGTTATAATGAATAGTTTCAAAGTTATAGGCCATTGAAAAACGTACTTCCTAAGGAACTCATATTAAAACACACAGTTAGAAACCCTTCCGCCCGACTGAAGGCCGTCTATTAAGAAAAAATTAAAAAAAAAGAAAAAAAATATATAGTAGAAATTACAAAATATTAAAAAAAATTATGTTAAAGGGACTTCTATAAAAAATATTTTTCTTTTTATAAAGGCACATTCAAGAGCTTGCAATTGATACCTAAATGTATGTAATCGGATAAACAGCATAGAAAATATTTACTATTTTAAGTAAGTTAGGGAGCTCAATGAGTACCTTTATTTATTTATTTATTGTTTTGCTTTTAACAAGTAATTGTACTTTATCTTTATAGAGATAATTTTTGGATGAATACTTTTACATAACTACATATGTATTTTACAATTAAGTACATGATATAGGTATTCAATTTCAGATTCGCCATCTTCTACATCAAAAAAATTGGTACTATAAATAACTAGAATTAAAATTATTCAACATGTCGGATTAAATTTTTGTCAACAGATTTTATTCATACGAACATATTAATGGCCAAGGTAATAACTAAGGGAGATACTTGTGCAAAACATTTGCTTTACTATTGTTTATACATGATATATAAAAATGAAAAATTCTTGATATATTATAAGGAGGAAAATCATAGTTCTTCTTGTGCATGAAGAGGAAAAAGACTGCCATTGATTTTCCTGCACACTTTTAAGGACAGCGGAAAAGTTCTAGGCCGATCTAGCGTTTATTTGAGTTTTGTATATTGTTGACTTTAAAAGGCCAACGTTTGCAATAACGAACATTTTTTATAATAAAAAAATTTCTTATTTGAACGTTTTCTCAATAGTGTAACTTGTCATAGTGATGTGGCATTAATGACGGGATAACGCCATCGCAACAATATGACCGTTATAGGAGTTTATTTGAGTTTATTATTCCGCTTACCAGTTGTATAGCAGAACCAACCTTGTAGCATAAAAAGAGGGTTCTAAACAAACGGTTGGTGACACCGGTGCTGGTGTGTCTGTCTCAAACTTTTAAAAGGCATAATTAATAGGTAAACACCCTTTAATCTTTCAGGCGCAGATTTCCGCTATCTTCATTTGCACTAGGGAGTCCTTGAGTAGAAGGTTGACCTAATCATTTTTTGGCATCCCTGTAAGCAACGTCAGAGAAAGGATTAGATCGTGGGTGTTATCGAAAATCGCAGATCAGTGGGATTCTATATCCGGACTCAGACAGGTCAAGCAGTGTTTACGTTAAAAAAAGAGTAAATCCCAACAGTTGCTAACGCTCAATAAAAACGATCTCAGAGTAGTACGGAATTATTCATCGGACATTGTGGCTTGAGATATCATCAATATATCCTAGGCAATGTGGTAACTCAGAATTTTGCATTATGTCCAAAAAACAATTTTCTCGTAGTTTATTTTGTTATTTTTTGTTAATTTTTTATTTTTAAACTATTTTCGAAAGAAGACGAAATATGCCTCACAACCGTATAAATTTAATTATTAAATTTTACACAATTTTTCGAATTAATCTGTAATCTGCTATAATTGCATTGTGTGGCAGAATCGAAAATTGTTGGAAATAAATCTGTAACTAACTAAAAATTCCAAAAATCAGAAAAACTATGGATTCCAAAAGTAGTGTAGTTTTTGTCCCATAAAAGTTATTCTTTCAGTTTTTTGTGTAATTAAGAATTATGAATACAAAAAAAAAAAACGGATAAAACCCCAAAAATTTGTTTTTTTGGAATTTTGTCCATAAAGTCCACATTTGTTGCATGTTCGAAAAAAGCCTTTGGGAAACTCTTTGGAACACATCAGAATTTTCAAAACCGCACTCGGTTTGCAGATCCATGCTTTAGGATTTTAGAATATATAGGTTAAAGTCAAAATTTCGATACAAAATAGGTAAAATTGATGGCTGATTGGTCGCATTTTCAATTTTGATATCATTTTCGTGATGATTTTCAGAAAAGTATAATATCATTATATGTTCTTAAGGAAAAATTTATTTCAGAAAAAAGGGACACAAAAAAAAATTATTTTTGGACTCGGTGAAAATATCAATTTGAAATTTTCTTTAGTAGATAGATAATTTTGTTCTTTAACTACGGAATAATCTACTAAAATCGGTCGGAAGTGGTGGGCTATATATGGAAAAACTTGATAGATATTGCAAAATTGAGGTAGTTCAAATTTCAAATGCAAATAAAACGAAAAATATAAGAAATAAATAGCACGTTTTTCGTAGGTCTTATCAAGAGATTAAGATGTTAAAAAAATCTTTGAAATCGGGTAATAAACAAAAATTAAATGTTAAAAATTTTCTATGTCAGTTGTAATCTATTTTGAGACGCAATAGTTCCGCTCCTGGGCGCTCTGTGGGCTTCCTCTTCCAAATTGAAAATTTTTCACTACTCTGCTACCTATATGTGAAATTTTATGTAAATCCAATTAACCGATTAGAAGTTCATGCAAAAAATGTTCGATTCTGCCCCACTGTGAATTGTGAGGCAGGGACTCAAATTGAAAAATATTAGTGATTGTCCGTCTGTATAATAGATTTTTTAATCATAGTCCAATAAATACATTTCTCTTTCAACACATATGTGGCATATAGTCTCGAAAGTCTTTGTATTGAAATTCAGCGAAATCCGTTTAGGAATGGCGAAGTTATAAACGATTTTCTAGAAACAGCCAGAAACATTTTTACAATATTCTTTGCCCAAATTTAATATTTTATATTTCACAAACAATTTCTATTTCTAATGAAAAGTTGTGAGATTGAAAATTCTAGAGGACGTAATCTGAACTACAAATTTCCAAGCAATGATTCGTAGTCTCGTAGAATCAATTTGAATTTTGTTTTAATATGGGCATATTTTTTATGAAAAAAAAAAAAATAAGTTTGACAAGTAAATCTGAGTATGTGAGATATTTTCCCTTGAAAAATTATCACTTAACTATAATTGAGTTTTAGGTTTTTAAATATAGATAATAAGATGGCATATCATGTTTGGTGGAATTGTATCTTAGAGTCACAAAGTTAAAAATTCTGAAAATTTTAAAATAGCTAATTCATGTTTAAAATATCTAATTTTTTGGTAACTTTTTTGAAAAAAATTGTTGGTTGAGAATTGAAA
Source organism: Protocalliphora azurea (assembly GCA_932274085.1). Classification (NCBI taxonomy): domain Eukaryota; kingdom Metazoa; phylum Arthropoda; class Insecta; order Diptera; family Calliphoridae; genus Protocalliphora; species Protocalliphora azurea. Next base: position 134,540,169 of record OW026523.1, on the reverse strand, counting down.
TGGAATTTAAAATTTTGTTCAACTCTTCAACACAGATGGCCTGAGCCATAGATTAAAACAAATATGAATCTCCGTTGTCAAAAAAACCTAAGTCTAAGAATATGTTAGTAAAAAGTTTCATTGAAAACAAAAACAATTGTAGTGTGTGCTTTTTTTGAGTAATTTTTTACAATTAAGTTTTTTTTTAAAGATTCATGTTCATGGTCGAGCGATTCCTAACATAGTGTCTACATTAGAGATTTTTTTATCAAGACAAACGTCAAACTTAACGCGAATTTGTGGAAGGTGGCAACAGTTGCACAAAAACAACAATATGGCGTATTCATTATTGTTTTTTATATATGCATTTTGACAACTGTGACAACCAAAATAATAATCAACTGTTTAACTAAGGTAACCTTGTATATATTAGTACTGATTTTGACGTTTGTTTTGATATAAATTTGCCTAATGTAGACACTAGGTAAGCCTATATTTTGTAAAGAGTAAAAAAGATTCTGTCTAACTGAATATAACACTTCCACTTGTTTTTTTTTTCTCAAATTGGACAATCGATTTTATTTGGAATATGTACTTAAACTTTTTATTCATATTTTAGTATGCGCCAAAACAACTTTGTATTGATAATTTTTTAGAAAATGTTTTATAACTTTGAGTTTTTGAGTGATTTTGAAGAGGGTTATCTCGTTTTATGTTAAACAAAAGGAAAAAAGAAAAGATTTAAAAAATTCACATAAAAGTCGAAATATTCTTACTTATTTGCAATAACTATGAAAGATTTTAACATGTATGGTTAAAAGCTACGTTCTTCTCCTTTCTGAAAAAATGTAAAAATTGACTTAAAATTTAGAGAACTACGAGATTCCTAAATTAACGAGATAAAAAGTTTCATTATAGCAGTATTAAAAAAATAGAAATCTGGTTCATACCCAAATACTTATTTTTATTTTTAAATTAGAGGAAAATTCAGTACCAAAAATTTACCCTAAAAACGCATTTACACATTTGAAACTTTCATCCCTGTCATACAACTACTGCCAAACCATGGAGTATATTAGTTGTGGAAACTAATAACAGTCACAAAACGAGAGTCCATGTAGACATAAGTGAAAAAAAGGAAGTGAAATAATATTGAAAAAATACATAAATATTACTTAAAAGATAAATTTAATATACAAATTAAAAGAAACATTAAAAAAACAAGATAAAATTAAAACAAATAAAAATAAAATTGGAAAATTTATAAAATCATACAAGAAAAGTATTAAAGATTAATAAAAAAAAAGAATTCAATTAAAAGAATTTTTTAAAACCTTGAAAAGGGTACATATTTTTGGGATACTCGTATATGTACTTTTTCACTCCAATGAAGTTGAGTCATCACAAATAGTACAAAGATATGTATGAAAAAAGTGTAGGAGACTTTGAAAAAAGAAATATATGAAAAACAAGACTTTATAGAATATAAAGCAGTCCTTTAAAGACTAAGTTCCTTGTAGTCGCTGTTTAGGTTCGTTATCACAAGTAGCGTCATTAACATCTTAAATATTGATTTATTTGTTGACAGGACAACAAAAAACAAAGGAAACTATTAAATACTTGCACATACATGCATACATATAATAACATCTATAAAAAGCTATTTAAAATTTAAATAAAATTTATTTTAAAGTAAAAAAAATCATATAAAAAAAAAACAATTTAAAATCTTCAAATAATTAAACAAAAAAAAAAAATATGGAAGATTTATTTCTATTGATAATCAAAGAGTCTACGGGCACTAAACATAATGCCCTTCGACAAACTGCACAAATAGCATACGGTAAGTTTTAGTCTAACTAAACTTAAACATGCGTAGTTTCCTCTTTCCTAGATAGATGGCTTTCTGTTATGTTTGTTTCCTTATTTGCTTGCTTTACAGTAGTTGTAAACATTGCCAATATGTAGTTTAAACTAATATTTTCTTATTTGTCTTTTTTTTTCATTTGTATTTTAGATAAATTATATCGTCAACATGGTATACATCGAGATCCATCACATGAATTACGTTCGGTGTGCTTTACAGCCCTGCAAATGGCTTTAGACACCAAGCGACCAAAATTTGTAACAATGGGCTTAAATGGATTGCATGTAAGTGAAGCGAAAACTTAAATATGTTACAAAATACATACATACATACATATATTTATATACACATACCTAGAAATACTACTCATACATTCACATATGTTCCTACAGTTCTGAAAATTCCGAATTTGCACTTAGAAATTGAAAAAAAAATTGGCTAGTCGATTTAACATGTACTTATCCTAGGAGAAAGACAAAATAGATAACAAAGAGAAGCCATTGTATACACTTTAGATTACTTTGGGATAGCTTAAGACCCAATAAACTTTTTATCTTCATTACAAAGTGTTAAATGACGCAAGTAAATTGTTGCTAGCTAAGAAATTAGATAATAGAAGATCAAATATGTTTATCAACTGATAATAAGGATTAATAAAAAAAATATATATATACAAAATAGGTTGGACATGAAATTGCCACGCATTATTATAATATGAAATTCATGAAATTTTAATATATATTTTTTGCCAGATTTTTTAAAAGTATAAATATTTTTTCTTTTTTTAATGGATATATCAATTTCAGGTATAAGACTATATATAAATATATAAAAAATATATATTCCAAATTTTTATTTTAAATATTTTTTATAATTTTTTGAAAAAAAATTCCAAAAATAGGGTATTTTAGGTCTATATATTGAATTTCAAAGGGTTATTGGATGAGATTGAGTAAGCATTTGTATGTGGTGATAAAATATAGGATGTTAGCTTGTGCAATAAGAAAAAAAACATTTTGCCAATATTTGCCTAAACGAAAAATATTTAAGATTATATTAAAATAGACCAGTTAATATTATGCAAAAACACAGAACACTATCAGAGGAAACTCATGAGGTTCGAAATGAAGATTTTAAAAAATTGTAGTTACGAAAAATGTAATAAAAATATTTTGACCACGGTTCTTCTTAGTTTGGATATATTAATTAATAAAAATATATCTTAAATTAAATAAATGACAAATTTTTGATTTTCTGCATTAGTTTTCTATTACTAAAAAAATACCTTAATTTTCAGTATTTTCAATAACATTTATTTTTCTTTAAATTATCTAATACACAATAAGTATACTTAAATTTGCAATTTGATCTATTACCCAGCAAAAACTTTGCTTTCTCGGTAAGCTAGCAGGTAATAATTGGAAACAAAAATAAACTATTTATTTTTTGTCTGAATAACTAGTTATTTTTGTTCGGCTTGTCCACAAATTCATGTAGTTATTTTTTGACTCTAGAGGTACTCAAAAGTATGTACCTAAACGAAAACAAAAGTAAAAAAAAACAAAAAAATTTTGCCGTCAGTGAGACTCGAACTTGGACACACACTAACCATTCGTTTTTACTGACTAACGTCTTACTCAGTACACCATCTCGCACATAGCATCCTAAGCGACAAAAACTCTATTTAGTTTAAAATATCTTTTTAGACATTTTGCTATATAAAAAACTAACAGCTTCAGAATGGGGTTGAACCAACAACCTTCTGGTTGTTAATCCGGCGCTCTAGCCAACTCATCCACGTGATTGCAGTATTACTGCGCTATTATACTATTGAGTACTTATTAATGTAATACAGAGTAGGCAAATAATAATGACGCCTCATTACCAAGAAACTACTTTAATAAGTAGTTGTTATTACCGAAAACCAAAAAGTTTTTGCTGGGTAATTATAGCTTTTAGTTCGAAAGTTACAACAAAAAGTTTAAATTAAGCCCATTTTCCTCGAAAAACAAAAATAATCATAACAATTACAAACAATTTTTTAAATTAAATTATTTTAAGTATTTATGAAGATCCATTAAATATATATATATATATATATATATATATATATATATATATATATATATATATACATATATATATATACTATATATATATATACTATTTAATTAAAAGTTTCCCCGAATTAAAATTTTTGCTTTCGTTGAACTCACTGTGCGTCGTATTGGATTGAATATGCTAATAACAGGATCGTTTCATTAAAATAAAAAAATATATTTGTGATTTAAAACTAAAACTCCTTCAAGTCAAAATCTTGATATTTTAGCAATAAACGAGATTTGATAGATGTCGTATATTAAAAGAAATTGAAGTAAATAAAAAAAAAAAACATGTTTATAATGTAAAACAAGTAAGAAAGATATACTCGTAGTCGGTCAAGCCCGACCATATGATACCACACACCATTGTGTGTGTCTATCAAAATTTGTGGAGGGGTCTTATATTAGACTTATGGACAATTAGGGACCGATACTTTTACTAAGTGTAAAATAAAATATACAAATATAGAATATTACGTTAATACTAATACATTTATATGAATTTATGCATTTTAAGGTGATTCCCGAAAGTGGGCTTATATGGAAACTATGATAAATTATGGAGTGAACCTCATAAAATTTGTCACTATGATTTCTACTTATATATAGAACTTATAAACTTGATACTAACATGTGTATGTGATTTCTACACGTTAAAGTGATTTTCGGAAGTGGGTTTTATATGGGAGCTATGGTCAATTATGAACCGATATTCATGAAATTTGGCATTGATTGAAAATTATACAAAACTAACTCACAACAAATTTCATTAAAATATTATTATATTTAAGACATTTATAATCGTTAAATTCCTATTCCGGGAGTACATTTGTATGGGGGCTAGGTGAAATAATGAACCGATCATAACTAATTTCAATAGGCTTCGTCCTTGTGTCATGAAAGTCCTATGTGCCAAATTTCATTCTGAGTCGATTGGTATACTTTAAGGTGGATGTTGTATAACTTTTCCTATGCTTTACAAACATCAGCACAAACGCATAATACCCCAATCACCTATGGTCTTCAAGCATAATTTAAAGAAAATTTCAAATCTGTTTATCGAGCATAACTTCAAATATACATACATCCACAAAACTGTGTGGTCATACCCCACACAAGTACTTATTTGTGTATGTATGTTATTTCATTGCATTCATCGAATGCACAAAAGGATCAAGTGTCGTTTTGTCTAAATGAAAAATAACAATGGCAGTACCATCACCAACCACCATATTGTTCTATACATTCATTCACTACTTTCGCTTATTATTTATTGTTTAGCTTTTGTTTAATACTCGCTCTCGTATTAAGGAAATATTGTTTGTTGTGTACAAACGACAAACGACTATAGAATTTCCTGATTTTTATTTAATACCCTACTATCTTAGTCTCCTTCCCCATCATTCAGGAGGCGACAAAGGATTAAAGATTGTAATGTTTTCAAATCAAAATGTCAATTGTTATACATTGTCAGTAATAGGAATAGGAAAGAATACTAAGCGAAATTAATTTGAGGGCGGAGGCTATTGAGGACATTTTTCTTATAGGTAGGTATGTATTTTATAGTTGAAGACAAGGACGTGATATGTGTTGAAAATTATTACTTTTAGTATTAAATTGTTATTTTATTTTTTTCATATTTAAGTCATTTTAATTGTAAGGAGTTGGATAGAATTAATATTCAGGGCGGAAAAAAATTTTGTAGCAAGAACAAACGTGATCGTGATATAAATCAATTTTATTGAATCAAACAATTCGTTATCGAGATACATTGCAATATGTGTTGTAATCTCATAATTTTTTATATAATGGTTTATCTCTAGAACTAGAATCAATCAATTAAAAAAATGGAGTTCTATGCGTGTATCGAAATTGAGTGAGACATCTCGAGCCAAAGAATCAGTGTTGAAATTTTTAAAGGTTTCTTTGAGGATTCCTTTGATCAAGAAGTTTTTAAGGAAGATCTTACATACATGATCGTATTTGTTCAACTTGGATAGATTTAAACATAAAAGAAATTGAAAAAAAAAAAATAACTTAAATGTACAAATATTTAGAAAGTCGCCAAACATGCCTGAACATTAATTGAAACTTTTTGCAGATTATAGGCATATTGACCATCAACATTTATTCACGGAAAATACCTCTGTGCTAGTGCTCCAGTCAGTTCCTTTAAATGGAAATTATTGTCCTGTATGTTCGGTTATGTGGGCAGTCCGTTAAGAGAAAGATAAACTCGGAGTTCACGTTGTTGTTGTTTCCTTAGATTGAAAAATATCACTCACGTATCTTGGCACTCTATATGAGTTCCTAGTGTCCTTGGTTATTACGGATCCACGATATGCTCTGGATTCATACCAAAAACTGTTTAGATTATGAAAATAAAGCTGCCCAAAATACTTGAGTGTGAGTTCCTACAGTGGCAAAGAGTAACGGAAAAGATGTATCAAATTTACTTCCTCTTATGCATACAACTTCTGCAGTAGGGAAAGCTTATACGTTGCAACATTATTTCTATCAAACAAAGTTTTCAAAAGTACCAATTAGAAGTGAAATCATTTCCTCAAGCGCTTATTTCTCGATCACATTCGACAGTTGGGCCAGAGGAATATGAAATCCTGTCTGTGCTTCTTTTATATCCCTAAAGAACATGTTTCTTGTGCTCTGGTACTCAGAAATTGAGTGCTGTTGAGTAGACATCTTAACTTTATCACATACGAATTTAGAGACATAATCGAGGTCTAATTGTCCACATAAATGTTGATAGTCGATGGATGTTTCCGTAACAAGTTTGCAATTTGTCCAGCAGTGGTTTTCAAATACTTTTTAAATGATATCACATTTCCCAGGTCATCAGAAGTTATTCCCTATCTGGGTGAATTTTGCGATTTCGTCCGCCTGAATACGAAAATCTGTTCCTAAAATAATCGACTTTTTAAGTTACGTCCTCCTATTATTCGTAGTTCGCCTAATTCTCGAATTGAAGATCAGACTTGGTCCAGATATATTTTGCGTAGACATGAAGTGAAGCTAAATGTAACACATAAGATTCTGCCTGACGAAGAGTCCTATATGTAATTTTTTATCGCATTTAGTATCGTTATTAGTCATTCAACCACTACATTCAACCACCAAGCATTTTCCATTAGCTCAACGGGCTTCGAAGTCACAAAAAGCCCTTTGTGTAGATTTCCTTGAGAAAAGAAAAACTCTTATTCGAAGAATATTAAAAAAAATAGTATTAAACAAAAAATGAAAAAGTTTTCTATGTAAAAAAGCCTATGTGTAGCATTTTTTTAAGTTCTGTAGTCATTCACGGAGTCCAAAAGATATGGATTTTTTTTCAAAACGATTTTTTTTTTTTGTTCTCATAAAAAGTAGTAAATAACACATAGGACTTTTCGTCAGCACATCGACGCTATGTATAGATGTATTCTTGCCACTGATGTATAGAATATAAAAATAACTTTTCCGAATTTAGGATCAGAGAACTACTGAAGCCCAATTTTATTAAATTGACTGAATAAACCTTAGTTTCATGATGTTCTTTAAAATAAAGACTTAGGATTAGACAACGTTAGATGTCAATATTTATTAAGGAAAGCATTTCAAAATAAGAAGAGTAAACTTTAATCATATGTTTTGTAAAGCACTTCAATCATAGAAATCAAAATTTCGAATTTGTTAAAAACAAGGTTGGAAACCGATACCGTTATAAATACCGATACCGATTAAATACCGTTTAAAATGAGTTACCGTAAACGATACCATTACCGAAATTATTATTTTCTAAAAATACCGGTATTCAAATACCGTTGCCCTCAATACCGGTATATACCGGTATTTTAGTTTCGATATTTTAAAATATACTATTTTCTATCTAATATGTTTTGTAAAATTATTTCTCATATAAATTTACTTGCTTTAAGAAAGATGAAATTAATTTTAATAATAAGAGGTTATTTAAAGTAATATTTTTTGAATCTTGTTTTTAAGGTCCTTTTATTATTTATATCTTTGTTTCAATAGAATTCCTAAAACGATCCGTACAGGAAGAATATTAAAAAAAAAAATATATCTTCAGTTCTTTACTTTATTTCGTCTAAAATATGTTAAGGTTTCTTTTTTGTATATAGATTTCTAAAAATTCTTAACACAAGTCAATAAATTGGTAGAGTGACAAAAGTGGCAAATAATTTTACGTAATTCATATCCTTTGTGCTAGATATGGTTATCAAAGTTATCCAAACGCGCTCAAAACAGAAAGACCTCATTCTGGAAAGTTTTTGGTTCATAACTTATTTATTTATTCATTTTGTTTTTGTGTTCCCCAGCTTTTGAGAACTTTCTACGATTTGGGAGCGTAAATTTGTAAATACTCTCGAGTATATAGAGAAATGAAAATTTTCCATGACGTCTCCATTTTTTGAGACAACGACCCTTAATTTTGATCTATTTTTAACAACTTTTAGGCATAAATTTTAACTTCTTATATTAGGCTTAAAAACTATTACGTTATTCTGGCTTCTTTTCCTATATCGTTTAGATTTGGTTCTTTTCTTAGAATTCTCTAAGAGGATGAAACGTTTTGTTCGGAAAGTTACAGCCAGGACAATGCATTTAAATATCCTTTAAATGTGGGCGGTAATTTTCTGTAATTTTCCCTGGACGTGGGGTCTCTAAAATGTTAACAAAAAATTCTGCCCATTCTTATTCCTCTTTTATAAATTTAAATTTATTTATATTTTAATCTACTAATCTAATCTACACGTTCTTTTATAGTGTAATTCTTATACGTTCATGATATGATTCGTAAAGTTGCTCTGGATTGGGGAACAAGTCAATTATGTCTTAAATACAGCTGCGTTACAGTTTGTCGAGGCTTTTACATTTGTCACATGCAATCGATTTTAACATTACTCGGGGAACTTAATTCGGAAACTTTAGCCTTTTATACAAAGATATTGATTGAGTGGATGATTTGCGAAGGAATCTTCTTCTGAAATGAACGACCTGGCAATATGTTAGCAGATAGCTACGCCATTTAAACAATTAGGCGAAAATTATAAAATTTTATTGAGTTTATTTGAATTGAAACTAGGTCCGAAGATATATGGTGTTAAATTTCATGTATTTAAAAAATCAGAAAAATGTATACTTTGAACCGCCACAAAAATCAAACTGCAAAGAATATTCATGTCTTAAAGTGATATATAATATAAAAATATTCAATTCAAAGTTTTATTTAATGAAATTTAATTGAAAATAAATAGAAGATTTAACTCTTTAATGTCTTTGCTCTGTCTTAAATAATAACGGTATATACCGGTATTTTAGTTTCGGTACCGGTATACCGATATAATTTAAAATACCGTTACCGATACCGATACCGTTACCGAAATAAAAATAAATTTAATACCGATACCGTTATCGATACCGTTATTCGTTTCGGTTTCCAACCTTGGTTAAAAACAATTATTGATCTTTCCACAAAAAGTAGATTTTTTCTATGAATTTTTTTAAACGAATGTTTAGCATTTAGTAAAACACTGTTAGAATTCAATATTTCCTAAATAACAGTTTGCAAAATATTCAATTATATAGTTCTGATAACTCTAGAAAAAGCTTAGTGTTAAATTATCAATAAATTCTCACACGTTTTACTTGCAAATGTATGAATTTGTCGCATTATTTTAAAATGCATTGAATATATAAATCAATTAACAGCAAAATAAAATTATGTAAATAACAAATGTTCTCTTTAGTCTAAAAAGTTGCAAATAAACACCTTTTTGAAGACCGTTACATTATTATTTGGTTTATATTTCTTTGGTAAACAAAAGTTACAACTCTAGGAATGGCAATATTTGTTCTCCAGTGTCTATCCAGCAAAAACTTTTTGGTTTTCGGTAATGACAACTACTTATTAAAGTAGTTTCTTGGTAATGAGGCGTCATTATTATTTGCCTACTCTGTATTACATTAATAAGTACTCAGTAGTATAATAGCACAGTAATACTGCAATCACGTGGATAAGTTGGCTAGAGCGCCGGATTAACAACCAGAAGGTTGTTGGTTCAACCCCATTCTGAAGCTGTTAGTTTTTTATAACAAAATGTCTAAAAAGATATTTTAAACTAAAAAGAGTTTTTGTCGCTTAGGATGCTTGGTACGAGATGGTGTACTGAGTAAGACGTTAGTCATTAAAAACGAATGGTTAGTTTGTGTTCAAGTTCGAGTCTCACTGACGGCACAATTTTTTTGTTTTTTTTTTTTTATTTTTGTTTTCGTTTAGGTACATATTTTTGAGTACCCCTAGAGTCAAAAAATAACTACATGAATTTGTGGACAAGTCGAACAAAAATAACTAGTTATTCAGGCAAAAAATAAGTAGTTTATTTTTGTTTCCAATTATACCTGCTAGCTTACTCGGAAAGCAAAGTTTTTGCTGGGTAGTTACTGAGATTAATTCTTTTGGTTCATTTAAAAATACATATTGTTAGTTTTACTATCGGTTAAAATTAAGAATTGACTACTAGACTGTAACTTTGTAGACAAAGCTTTATCAGGAAACAAAATAACTAATAAATAATGAGTAGATCAGAAACAAAACTGTAAGAAATTAACAATAGATACGCTTACAACAAGAGTAAATGATTATGTTTGTACTAAAAATTAAATTTCTCTCTTTTTTATATTTTTTTTCAGAGAATAATCAAAGATGAAAGATTTTACATTGGTCTGGAACCAGAAGATGATTCAGTTTGGCTGCCAGCTCAATTATTACGAGCAACATCTGGTATATTGCCCACTACTAGCAATGAGGATACTGTTATCAATGTTTTAAGACTCTTCCTGGCAATGGCCTGTTCTCCCGCCTGTACTCTTAATGGTCGTTTACTTATAGAAATACTATCACGTTGTGGAGAATGTTGGGAATTAGGTTCAAGAGCAACAAAAGCTGCTTCTTTAGCAGCCGCTTCACAATGTTTAAGAACATTTTGTACTTTCCTAATAGAAGAAGCAGAAGATGTAAAGAAAACTGCTCCGGCTGGTTTAATGACACAAACTCAAGCTACAGCGGTATATAATGAAGTAATACCAGTAATGCAATGGCTTTGTAGTCGTTTGGTAGAACCGAATGTTACTAATTCTCCTAATAAAAAAGTGGAAAATAATTGCACTTTATATTTAACGGAATGTATATTGACTTTGACTTCGTCATTGCCCAGGAATGTATATGCTAATCCTCATTTTACTTCATTTTTATGGCAAAAGTTTTGTCCTACTCTAGCGGCGGCTTTGGGGTCACCGGGAAGGGTTAATTTGGATAAGAAATTTACTTACAAGTAGGTTTTTATTTACAATTTTTAGTGTTCTTTAAATATTTTTTTTATTTCGCTTTTGCAGAGATGCTTTACATATTATTGAAAATGAAGCTAGAGGATTTTTCACTGGTCCTGGTTTGGATGGAGCCCAAGCTCGTTGTGTTTATCTGACGGGTATTCAACTATTAAGAATAGCCGGTTCCCATGGCTCTTTGAGGCCCATGCTGGAGGCTTTATTCCATCGTATGCTGTTGCTACCTACACCACAAAATCGCACAGAACCGTTGAAATGTGTAAGAGAAATATTCCGTAGTCCCGAACGTTTAATCGATTTAGCTGTGATTCTTTATGCCGATAAAACCACCGCTCAGGGTTGTAGTGATGAAATGGCTTTGTTCAGATTGTAAGTTATAAAATTTTCTAAACATGCTGAATAAAAATTATCCATTCATTTTGAAAAATAGTTAGGATAAGTCTCAATGAATTGAAAAGTCCAAAATATAATTTATGTATTCATTCATTAATTCATTCCGTGAAGTACTTAAATGCTTAATAAAAATAAACTTTTGATTCTTGTAGAACTGAAGATGAAAGTTCCGATGTTGATTGTCATTACTGACAACATTTTGGAAAGAGAATACTTCCTTTTAGACTTTTTTAGATATATATTCTTATAGACACATTTTTTGATTTTTTATTAAGTATATGCATTAATCCCCATCGATTTTTTAAGGTAAAATTAATGCTATTTTCTCAAATCATTTTTTTTAACTGGTTGCGCTTCATAAGGCCATGCACTATAATAATGTAATAATTTGGACTCGTGTCTGATTATATTTTCTGGATATTTTTCCTTCAACGCTCTCTTCAAATAAATCAATTGTGTTCAGTACAGGTCAGATGACAACTTTCTGATCCCTCCAAGTACAGAGTATAACCTTGGCGACTGGGATATTCGGCTTTGGTGTCGGTTTTCCTGGTTGGTGACTAAATTGTCACCGCCCTTAACAATTCAATGACATTGTTGTTTGATCTACTCCCAATTATTCTGGGAGTATTTCTTGCGTTTGGCACGATTCTTGATCGAGAAAAGGATCTAGTTCTTCATCTTTAAATTTTATCGACTGCTGGGGATGCTCCTTCAAAATCGATCATTCGATTAGATCATTTAATCCACTCGATTAGTTTCCTTGGTTAAACCTGCGGCGTCTCTTGGCTGTAGTTCTTATGGCACCCAATTTTCATGCTTGTGAATGAATCCAAATGCATTAAAATATCTGGAAATTGTTTCTTGGTCTACTCCCAATGATTCTAGAAGCATTTCTTGCGTTTGTCAAGAGTCTTGATCGGGTAAAAGCTTTAGTTCTTCATCTTCAAACCATTTCGGTTGGTGGGGATGTTTCTTCAAAATCGATAATTTTAAATCGTTTAAAGCGGTTTACTTCAAAAAATAATAACGAATTTAAACTTCACGAAAATTCTCCTCTTTCAGTAAGAAGCTCTCCACGTTTGAAGATTTCATAGTACTTTCACGTGGTACAATTGTCAAAATAAACCGCTTGGAATAAATCTAATATAAAACGGGAATTGTTGCATACGCCCGATATCTTTAAACAATTTTGAAATAGAAAGTATTCTGAATAATGTCTTGTACTTGAATTTCAATTCGAAAATTTGAATTTTGAAAAAATTTTAATTAGAATAATACAAATTAAATTTTAAATGATTTTCAGATAAAATTTCATTTAGGAAATTATTAATTTCTTATATCCCCTTTTCAGAATGATCGATGCCATGGAAGAATGTGCTTATGGAGTTGGTAATGCAACTGTAGTTGAAGCTAGCTTACAAGCCAGTGTAGAGTGTATGGTTGCACTCCTTCAAAGTCTACAGGTTCTGTGCACCGGTGAATTGACAGAGACTATGATTAGTGATCAAATAGTTAACGTAGTTAACTCACGCTATGGCCAACTAAAAGATGCCGACTATACGGGACCCTTGACATATCAATCAATGGCTCGTTTACCAGCATCCTATCGAGATGCAGTGGTAGAATTTCGACAAAGTGTTTATGAAGCCTCTTCGGGTTCTGAAAGCGATGGAGAACATCATATTGAAAATGATGCGGCTTCTAATGGTTCCGGCGACACCGAGGGTCCTGAAGATGAAGAACATTCCACTTCCAGTGATGAAGCTTCAAGGGCGGAACTTAATCGTTGGCCCTATACTAATCTAGAAGTGCCTGTAATTGCAGTACGTTCAGATGTCGATACTGATAGACAACATGCTAGAGATTTTGCTAAAGCTTTGCATTCTGATTTGGTTCCCAAACTCTTACGTTTACGTTCCTGCATAGAGGTAGATGAAGCCATGCAAGAGTTTGCCTCTGCGGTGTGTCAAGAGAATAGCGCCAATATATCAGATTTTGATTATAATTTCACGGTCATTAATGCAGATGGCATATATTTGGCTATTTATTCGGCTTTATTACTTAGTTGGCAATTGAAGAAGGCAGGTTATTATGCGGACATGCAAAAGGAAATTATGATACCCATGTCCGAGCAACAATTCGTTACTTCCGTCCAGAATACCGGGGTTTTGGTATATCTATCCTCAGCCTGGCTGTGTGAATTATATCAAAGTGTTTTGGTTTTAAATATATTGGAATCTTTGGACAGCAATGATCAGGAGGGTGGCAATAATCGGTGTGCCTTGATTGATATGCTATGTGATGCAGGAGGCTTAGGACCTACTCAAATGATGTCTGAGTGGCGGAGATTGCAATCAGCAAATGTCAAGTTTACAGATGATGAACATAATGTGGCAAGACGTGAAGCAGCCAAAAAATTGAGTAGACGTTTGTTAACCTGTTGTTGGGATTCTATGGTTTTGGTATTGAGTTCAGGTTTAGGGGATTTGCCCTCTTCGAGTTCCAGTAAATTTGTGGCTTTGTCTAAACGTACTTTAAGGGTTAAAAGTAAAACTGCCAAATCAAATGGTGAGGCTTTGTATGCCATGTGTTTGGATGGTTTGCACTCGGTAAGTGTATTATATTGATCTCAAAAAAAAAAATTTATGATTTTCCTTTTATTCTCTTAGGCCGCTACCTTAAGCAATAATTTAAATTTACAACATTTGGCAGGAAAGATTCTTAATCTATTGGCTTCAAATGTTTGCCAGACCACAGGACCTCGTATTTCCGCCAGCCAGGCTTTGTCTATGGATGTTGTTTTAAGTGGTGGTCTTAATTTAGGTTCCTATAGTCCAGATTGCTGGCAATCTATATTTGCTGTATGTCGCCATGTGAGTCAATTGGAGCATGAAATCTTTAGTATGCGTAATCCTACAGTGCCATCTACATCGCCTAATGGTAATCGTGACATAGAAACGGGAGAGAAACTACAGAGTAGTGGAGGGCAAAATGATAAGCTTAATTTGGCTTCCATACCCATAGATGATGATGAAACTTGGTAAGTTACAAAACAGATTATATAAAATATTTTCCATGAATTTCATACAAACCTTTTCCATTCCAGTGTTGATGTCTATAGTTTCCTACAAGCTCCTTTAAGAAGTCCCAACACAAATATCACTTCGATTTTGAAAGTATATTCGGGTACCAATGAAACGGTGTTGTTAAGTCCCAGTGACACTACTAAAGTTCTTTGTGGCCTATCACATCAGGCTGAAAATCTTTTCAGTGATGCAGCAGAACGTTTGAGTCTGCCCTCGTTATGTCAGTTCTTAAAAAATCTTTGTAGAGCTTCCAGAGAACAGTTGTATAAAAATACTACTACACGCAAAGGCAGTCGTGTGTGGTGGCCCAATAAGGGATGGCGTAAACATGATACCTTGCCCATGTCTTTGCTTTTACATCGTATAGGAGATGTTACTTTGAAAGTATTTCGCAGTCCCCGGCCATTATTGCACATTTTAAAAGTATGGGCCATAACAGGGCCTCATCTAATGGATACAGCTTGTCATAGAGATCGGGTAATTTCTAAGCGTGCTATTGAATATATACATGATATTGTGACAGCCCTATTAGTGGAACAATCTGAGCTGCCCTATTTCCATTTCAATGAAGCTTTACTTAAGCCCTTCGAGAATCTCTTGAGCATGGATTCATGTGATTCTGATGTTCAAGATCAAATAGTGGCTTGCTTGTATGAAATTGTGGAGGCTCATCGTACGGAAATACGTTCGGGCTGGCGTCCATTGTTTGGTACTCTACGCAATGCCAGAAGTCGCATGTTAAATGCTAGCAATATTATCGATATATTTAGAGTATTTTTAGATTCCGACAACACGTTGGTTTTTGCTAATGCGGGCCTCGATTGTATTTTATGTTTACTATCGTTCCTCGAAGTTCCTGGCGCGGGAGGGGGGAGTGCTGGTGGTGGCGGAGGAGGTGGGAGTGGTGGAAATACTGGTGGTTCTAATGGCAACGAAGAGGATAATAACTTTAGACCGACTGAATTTTTGCATGAAACTTTACGTTTCCTAGAACGTTGCTCTTCCATTTTGGGCTTCATGTATAATATGCCGAAATGTCCTAATTTCCATTCCACCTACAAGATCAAAGGTATCTCCTATACACATATTATAGATGCCAACATACCCAATTCCATGGAAAATTTCACTTATTTTGGCAACGATTATTTACAAACAAAAAATGAACAACATATGATATCCTATCGTTCCTTGCACATTGACAAGGATACCATAGTAAAAATTGATGAAATGGACAAACCATCTGGAGTACTTAAAGTATGGTTTCTTTTATTGGATGGTTTAACCAACTCCTTGATTGTGTGTCCTTATTCACATCAGGCTCCCATTTTGCAGACAATCTTCAAACATTTTAAGAATTTACTAACAAATCCCGGCATAGAATTTGGTTTCTATTGCATCAATCATTTGTTGATACCTATGATTCAAGATTGGTTGAGATATATCAACAAAACTGGTACTTCTTGGCAAACGGTGGAGAAGAATTTCAAGCACTGCTGTTGCATGACTACTGATTTGGTGGTGGATTTTATTAAAATGTCTTTGCCGGAAATGCGCAAACAAGCAACGAATACCAGGACTAGAGTTACTCAAATAGTACAGCCCTCAGATAATGCTTACTCCAAATTGAAATTTGTTACCGAACCTGTAGAAAAAAGAATGGGTGACAGTGCTGCAGGTGTTGTTGGTAGTCTATATGACAGTACTTCCAGCGAGGAAAGTTCTGCAGACTCTAAAGAGTCCAGTGCCAAGGTCTCAAATTCAGCTACTTTGGCATTAAAACAATTGCTGTTAGTGCTCATAGAATGTTCAGCCCAAGTGCAAGAAACTGTGGCTAGAGTAGGAGTCTCGTGTCTGAAACATGTTATACTTTCCACGGGCACATTGTTTAATGAATATCAATGGATGATAGCTTGCTCGGCCATACATAGAGCCTGCACAGTAACCATAGCACCTTTGCGACAATTATCCTTTGCTTTTCATGAAAAATCTAATAGCTTTTATGGTGACTGTGCCAATGTTAAGGTGGCTGCCCGCCGAGATAGCTCTCTAGAAGAATTAACACGTATTTATTCTTTGGCCCAACAAGTATTTCTCTCCGACAATCAACGTGAGCCTGGTGTCAAGCTCAACAATCATTTAGATAAACATTTGACCGACGACCGCAGCTATTCGTTTCTGCTGTATCCCCAAAACAATGGCTTCAATTCTAATTTGGATAACTTTGTCATAAGAATACCCTTTAAGACTTTGGTAGTGGGTTTGCTAGCCAATCAAATGTTGTTACAATTGGTAGCCAAGTTATTGTTGTCACGCTTGAAATGTGTACCCCAAGCTGTTTCAACTTGTATTTTTGACAATTACACCACCGCCACACAGCAATGTTATGACTATGATTTAGATTTTCGTTCCAAGGAGATTTTATTGCGTTGTTGCTTGCAGTTCCTAACAAGTGCTTTGGAATTTGATTCTCGTCCTGGCTTGAAATTTCTAATGCAAAAGGTGGCCAACATAGAGTATGCAGCCAATTTATACAAACAAATGACTTCTTCCTGGATGATTTACTATATAGCTCTGGTCGATTCCTATTTAAATGATATAGTAATTTATAATTTGGGTCCCGAAGATTTAAATTTTATTTTGGAATCCTGTTCGAGACTTAATACCACTAAAGTCAAGAAAAAGGAAAATTTTGTAAGATATTTGTTTTGTCTACAAGATGCCTGGAATTTGGTATGCGAATTATATTTAAGCAATTCTACATTGCATGACATTGAAAATGGCCGCTTAAGAGCCTCGGATAATGGCGTGAATTCTACAGGGAAAAACATTAAATCCATGTGCATTACCTTAAATGGCAATACTGAAAATGGTAGCACTTCTGGTTTGGCGGAAAACAACGACTATTCTCCTCAGAGGTCCACACAAACACCCGAAGAGGAAAGTATTACCATGACCACTTTAATAAGTGAATTTCAACCCAAAAGTCGTAATAATCCCTTCGATACCAATCGACCACAAAAACCCGAAACGGAGACAATATCACCCGAAATTGAACAACAAAGAGCCACCAGTATTCTCAAAGATAGCAATTATAAGAGAGCCGCCTTAGCTCAGTTAGTAGTGGCCTCTATTGAATTATTAAGATCACTGCCCGGTGAGGCAGAGGGTAATTTGAAACTATTAATGACGCCGACAATACGTGAAGCATTCCGTTTGGTGCAGTTGCAAGGCAACGAACTAAAAGTTAACCAATTTTAGGTTTTGCTTGTTGAGTTTTATTTTGACTTGTAAGTGTGTATTTAAAATAACAAATATGTATGTATGACAGGCGCAACAGAGCTTTTAATCCAACCAAAAAATCCAAAAAAAAAATATTTAAAAAAATCTCTTTATAACTTTTTTATTAATTCCCTGCTGTCTCTTACTCACTCTCTAAATATCACTACTACTCACTTACACATACCCACCATAAAGTATAAAATATTAATATATATGTAATAAAAAATAATACTACTACATACAACAAAACAAAAATCCTAGCCGCCCATTACCGCCCATTATTAAGATTATACATATATATACATATACATATTTATACATATACATGCATAATATATATATATTTATTAAAATATATATAAACTAATGAAATGTATAAAATATTATAAAAAAATATAATATATTGCCTGCTTTTATAAAAAGCTTCTATATTTATATATATATATATATTTATACAATTTATTTAGTTCAATTATAATTTTTTATTTAAATATCAACAAGAATTCAGTAACATTTGAATACCAAGAAATTTAGAGTTACTGAATATCTTATCTGAAAATTTCCCCCCTTTAATTTGCTCACTTTTTTATACAATAAAAAATATAAAATAATTGAGTTTAATAAACCCTAACTGTATAGAAAAAAATTGGTACGATTGGAAGTGTTATAACAACAAAAAGTGACTCAAAGTAAAAACTCAACAGAGATATCAGGAATTTACTACTAAATGCATTATAATTATATAAAAAAAATTCAACTCTAACTCCATCTTTCTCTATCTCTTTCTGTCTATAACAATCGATCTGTTTTCACTCTTTTAAATTGCACCTAGCCCAGCTACAATAAATAATAATTACTTATGAATGTATAAATTATAATTAAAATTGAAAAAATAAATAAAAGAAGACAAGCCTATTTAGTAAACAATTAATAAATAAATAAAAAATGTATTACATAATTAACACAATGGTGACTATTCTTGAAAACGCGTCGAAGAAGTGAAAATATCCATTAAAATAAAAACAAAGTTTCAAAAATTGTTTTTGTTTAACATACATTTTTAAAATGGAATAAACGTGAGAATTTCAACTCATTTCTCTCTCTCTTTTAAAAACGGTAAATTCCATTTTAGAAATGTACGGTAAACAAAAACAATTTTTTAAACTTTGTTTTTGTTTTAATGGAAATTTTCACTTCTTCGACGCGTTTTCAAGAATAGTCACCAATATTTCAAACTTCATTTAGTTACATATACAACACACACACACAGAAAAAGTATCGTATTTTGAAAAAAAAGGTTTCAAAACCATAAATATGCAAATATTTACGACGATCGATCTTATTGTAGTCTAAAGAGTATTGTTTTCCTTAATCTTTTGTTAAGCTGCATTTTAGTTTTACTTTACTCTTGTTATCTTTCACTTTAACTTTAAACTTAAGTTTGACTTAATATTTTGAAATATTTAAAAAATGTAAAAAGTTAAAAAGTTTTAAAGTTATAATGTCAAGTGAAAAAAAATTAAATACCTGTTATGACATTTTTTGGAAATAATTTTGAAATTTAAAAACTACCCAAAATAATATAAATTACTAAACAAGATTTTCTTTATTAAAACGACCAATTTTGTAACTATTAGTAATACGATCACGTTTTGCCAATTTAATCTTAATGATAGCCTCCAATTAAAATCTTAAATATTTTCCAAGTATTTAAGATTTTAATTATTTCAAAATTTTTTGTAAGTAGTTGAAGAAGGTTTGTTCACGATGAAATTGAATGGGGATTCGAACACGAGGAAATTGAATGTAGATTCGAACATATTCAAGTGCTGTTCATAAGCTGTTTAAGACAAGTTTAAGAACTTGTTAAAACTTTTCAAGAGTTCAGTTCAGTTCATAAACAGCTCATAAACAGTCATGAACTGGTTTTAAACAGCTTATGAACAGCTCTTGAATATGTTCGAATCTACATTCTATTTCCTCGTGTTCAGCATAACCGCATAACACCCCAACCACCTATGGTGGTGTAGGGTATAATTAATTTTGTTGGAAAATAGATAGCTTTCTAGAAGATTTTGTAGTTTTATGAAAGTTAGTACTTTTTTGAAAATTGCTACTTTTATTTGAACTATGTTTTTTATGAATTTTGAATTTTTTTAACAATAATATTTTTGTTTAAATTTAAAATTTTTTTTTAATAAATGGTACCTTTATTTGGAAATTAGTATTTATTTATTAATTAGTATTTTCTTTGAAACCTTTATTTTGAAAATTATAACTATTTTAAATAGATATTATATATATGAGTATATATATATATATATATATATATATATATATATATATATATATATATATATATAATTTTTCTGAAAATTGATATTTTTCAAAATTTAATTTTTTTGAAAAATTAGTACATTTTTTGAAAAGTGGGTATTTTTCTAAGAATTAATAATATTTTTTTTTAAACTGGAACTTTTAAAAAAAAATTGGTAATATTTTTTAAATATGTACCTTCTAAATTTTTTAGTTGGTACCTTCTACCTTTCTTTTTTCCCTTTTTCTACCTTTTTTTAAAATTTACTAATCGATAAATATCACTTTTATTGAACATTGGATATTTTTTGTTTTTAATTTTTTTTAGAAAATTGTACTTTTTATGAAAAATTGGTATTTTTTAACTTTAGTACTTTTTTTGAAATAAGTAATTCTTGGCAAATTGGTGAACTTTTTTAGTATTTTTTTTTTTCTTTAATTTGTTTTTTTTTTACTTTGTACTGTTTGTTTAAAAATTGGTATATTTTTACTTAATTTGTTACTTTTTTTAAATTACCTTTTTTTCAAAACTATTTCTTTTTTAAAGTACGCTTACTTTTTCGATATTGATACAGTTTTGAAAATTTACAAAATTTATCCTTTTTTAAAAAATATGTCCTATTTTCGTAATTTGTAAAAAAAAATATTTTTTGGAAAACAGTTACTTCTTCACTTTTCCAATAAAAGCTTTTTCTTTTTGAAAAATTGGTACATCTTTTGATGAAAGTTGCAATTTTTTAGAATATTAGTAATTTTTTTTTAAATTTTTGCCAACTTTTTAGAAAATTTTATAATTGTTTTAAAAATGAATATAGTTTTTGTAAATAAATTTCTTCTCTAAAAATTTGATACTATTTGAAAAATGTTGAAACTTTTATTATTATTGTTATTTAATTGGTGCTTGCTTTATTCGAAATTTGCATCTTTTTGAAAATTATAATCTTTTTAAATTTTGGAAGTTTTTAAAATATACTCTAAAGAAAAGGTCGTTTTTGTAAATTTTTAAATTGTACCTTTTTTTAATGTTGCTATTTTTCTGAAACAGAAAAAGACACTTTTGAAATATTTCAAAATTTTTTTTGAAAAATAGTTCTGTTTTTTTATTATTTATTGTTTATTAAAATTGGTGCTTTTTTAAATAAATTTTTTCGAAATTTGCTGCTTTTAAAAAATATTTCGGCCCTTTGTTTAAAATTTCCTTTTTTATAACATTATTTTCAAAAAACACCACTTTCTTAAAAAAATAAATAACATTATAAAATTTCTACTTTTTAAGACGAAAGTTTTGTTGTAGAAGTTACAAATAAAATAAAAATAAATAAATAAAAATATTATTTTTAATTAGTTCTTTGCCAAGTTGTTACTTTGTAAAATTGATGTTCTAGTAAATTGTTCCTTATTTAAAATTTATTTTGAAAATTGTTACTCTTTGTTTGTTTTTTTTTTTTTTTTTTTTGAAATTAAAATACATATTAAAAGAATAAAATGTATAATATATAAATTTTGCAATATCTAACAGATATATTTTTAGTTCTTTTATTTTACCATTAGAATAAAAAACAACAATGAAAATAAGAAAAATATCAATCAATGCAATCAATCTAACAAATAACAAGACATAAATCTTAAAAGTGAAAAACTAAGTAACCACATTAAAAAATAAAATAAATTTATTAAAGCTAACTTTGCACTATCCGTATTAATGTATTTGATAATCAGTGAAATTAAAATAGAATTCTAAATATTTACATAGTAAAAAAGAATCTTCATTTTATATGGACTTTTGACATTAAAACTCAGCTAGTGTAAAGCCAGTTTAAAATCAATCTGTTACACAAAATCCATTGATAACAAAAAAAAAAAAAAAAAAAAAAAATGAATGACAATTATTATGTAAATTCTTATCACAATGTGAGAAACAAACTAAATGCCCAGCAAAAACTTTTTGGTTTTCGGTAACAACAACTACTTATTAAAGTAGTTTCTTGGTAATGAGGCGTCATTATTATTTGCCTACTCTGTATTACATTAATAAGTATTCAATAGTATAATAGCACAGTAATACTGCAATCACGTGGATGAGTTGGCTAGAGCTCCAAATTAACAACCAGAAGGTTGTTGGTTCAATCCCATTCTGAAGCTGTTAGTCTTTTATAACAAAATGTATAAAAAGATATTTTGAACTAAATAGAGTTTTTGTCGCTTAGGCTACTATGTGCGAGATGGTGTACTGAGTAACACGTTAGTCAGTAGAAACGAATGGTTAGTTTGTGTCCAAGTTCGAGTCTCACTGACGGCAAAATTTTTTTGTTTTTGTTTTCGTAATAACTAGTTATTCAGGCAAAAAATAAGTAGTTTATTTTTGGTTTCCAATTATACCTGCTAGCTTACCAGGAAAGCAAAGTTTTTGCTGGGTGGTATATAGTAGTAAATCATAAATAGTTTTCAAACTATTTGTTAGTAATAAAATAAAACCACATTAAAAACATTAAGCTGTAATTATGAAAACCATTATTATTATCATTATTGTTATTATTATTATTATTATTATTATTATTATTATTATTTTTAGCTTGTTATTATTTTAATTTTTAAGCTTAATTTCATTTAATGTCATAAGTAGATCAAGAAATTTAAAAAAAGAGTCCTTTCAATAAGAACAAATTAAAGTACTTGACTACCAAATAACAAAAAAGACGCATCCATTCCACATTAGCATGATAAAAAAAAAAACAAACTATAGTTTTGGGAATTTTTAAAAGTAACAAACAAAAAACAAATTAAAAAAAAAACAATATATTCTAATAATAACTAATTATAAAATAAAACAAATAATTAAAAAATGAAAATAAACAAAAACTAAACTATTGCATCTTTACTACTAATACAACTATATTTATATGTATACACTAATGAAAATATTTCAGTTCAAAAATAATAAAAAAAAAACATTTTTAAAATATTAAAAAAATGATTTTGTGATATCACAAAGTATTTTTATTTTAATGGAATTAAAATATAATAAATTGATTTTGCAGCTTTATAAACTAAAACTGGATTTGATGGTAAGTATTTTAATTCTAAAATCTTAAATCTGAAATTGAATAAATAATTTACTGCCTGTTTTTATAACACGAGCCCGAAAACGACTCGCCTAATTTACATTTAAAACAAAAACAAAATTTCAAAATTTGTTTTTGTTTTAAATGTAAGTTAGACGAGTCGTTTTTGCGCTCGTGTAATAAAAACAGGCAGTTAGTTGTACAGTTTTAAACTGAGAAAATGATAAAGCAGTCGTTAATTGTTATCAGAACAAACAAAAATATGCTTCAAAAAACGTGTTTTATGCACATAAAAAAGTTTTTAAAATCCGAAAATATGTACTTAAAATTAAAAAATATGCTCTTAAAATATTATTATCAATTTTTTTTTTTTTTTGCTAAATTTAAAACTATGTACTGTTCAAGATAGAAATAACTTGATTTTTATTAGCAATTTGTAAAAAATATTTTCTTTTTGCATTTAAACACATTCAAATTTTATCAGAAAATTGCAAAATTTTCCATTAATTTATAAGATGAAAATTATTAGGGCATCAGATTTTAAAAACGTATGTGAGAGTAAAAGGAAAATATTTTTTTAACTTTAAGTAAGTATATCTCCTAAACTAAAGTTCAGAAAAAAAGAATTTTTTGCGCAACCAAATTTCAAACTATTGGCTTTAGTTTCCTGAAGAATTAAAAAATATACATATTTTGTTATACTAAAACTATGCATTTATTTAAAGATATGTATTTCTGTGGTACTTTTTCGTGTGTCACTTGACTAAGGAATTCTTTTAATATTAATCAGGAAGGCTATGATTTGAATTTCTTTCAATATAAACGATTAGAGAATTTTTAATTTAATAGTTTTTGGAATTTAGAAAGTTATTAAAATTTAGAAATATATATATATATATATATATATATATATATATATATATATATATATATATATATATATATATATATATATATATATATATATATATGTATATATATGTATATACTTATGACAGCTAATAAATTATTCTATCATTTCAACATTTTTTGAATTTTTTAAAACTGCCTACTTCTCGAAACATTTTCGATTGAGGCAGAGAATTGCGACAAAGCAATTCAGTAGAAATATCGATATCCGTCTGACCGTCTGTTGAAATAAACATTCCTAAGAACCCCAAAAACTGGGTACCATATACGATATATCAATATATTAAATAAAATCCGCAAAATTTGCCTATTAAAAATCATCAAAATCGCCCCAAAAATTACCTAATTTCTACCAAAAATAGATTTTCCGATTTTTTATATTAAGATTTTTAAATAGCGAGAGATTTCATCTATAAGGAAATTATGGGCTAGCGATAGATTTCCTTTTATAAGAAATTTTTACTAGGGAGAACTTTCTTTTTAATAGGAAACTTTGAACCAGCGAAAAAATTTTCCTTAATAGCAAATTTAGAGCCAGAGAAAGATTTTGTGATTTAATAACGATAGATTTCCTTTTAATAGGAATTTTTTAAGCTAGCGATAGATTTCCTTTTATACGAAATTTTAAGCACATTCAACAGGAAATTTTAAGCTAGCGATACATTCCCTTTTAATAGGAAATTTTAAGCCAGCAATAAATTCCCTTTTAAAAGAAAATTTTGAGCCAGCCATAGGTTCCCTTTTAATATGACATTTTGAGTCAGCGATAGATTTCCTTTTAATAAGAAATTTTGGGTCAACGATAGATTTCCTCTTAATAAGAAATTTTGAGTCAGCGATAGAATTCATTTGAATAGGAAATTTAGAGTCAGCGATAAATTATCTTTAATAGAAAATTTTGAGCTAGAGAGAGAGTTATTTTTAATACAATTAACAGCAATAGATTTAAGCGGGCAATAGGTTTCCTTAAGAAATTTTGAGCTAGTGTTAGATTTCTTTCTATATGAAATTTTGAGCTAGCGAGAGCTACTGATAGCTTTTCTTATTAAGGGAGATTTTGAATTAATGTTAGAATTTCTGCTAGCAACAGATATCCTCCTCTAACGAAATTCCATATTTTTAAAAAGTAATCAAAAAATTACATATTTTTAATTAAAATTACTTAAAATACATTTTTATCCTTTTAATATTGAAATTTCTAACAGTGTATCAAAACAAACATTTTGCCCTCAATTTTAACAAAAATTTGCTCTCTCTCTCTCTTTCTGACTCTCTAAAGAAGAAACACCAACAGTGGTGGTTAACACAAAGATTAACAACTAGAATAGAAGGCTCTCAAGTAAAACCTAATATCATTAAAAAATATTAACTTTAAAAATCTATTAATAAATATATTATTAAATAATATAGATTCTGTTGTTGACTCAAACATATGGTGTGAGAGAAGATAATTATTTTTATATATCTTTATCTCACCTTCGCCTCTAGCTTTAATCTATGCCAACAAACGCTACTCAATTGTGGTCACAATAAACAGATGTATTTTTTTTCCAAATACTCCTCTTCATTCGCTCATTGAAAAACAAAATTTCAGTTGTGTTTGGTGTATACGATGGCACAGTAGTGCCTGAAAGCTGAGTGAAAGTGGTACGAAAACATACACAAAATTTGAATTATAATTAAAAATAAGAAATATATGTGTAAATTAAATTGCATTGAGAAAAAAATTTAAAACACACAAATTATGTAAAAAACGTGTGAACATTAGCAAAAACAATAACAGCAATAGTTTAAATAATTAATTTCAAAAAAAAAATTTATTTATAAGTTTTTAAAATTTTCTTAGTAAAAGCAAAAAAAAAGTGATGCAAACCATATTACCACCATAGATTTTCGGTATTTCAAATAATTTCAAAAGAAAAAAATTAAAATCCAAGAAAAAGATATAAGAAAATAAGATGAAAATAATATACATAAATGAAAAAAGATACCCTAATGAATGAAACGAAAGCAAATTTTTTTTTTCTACTATAAATTTTGTGCGAGTAAATTTTTATTTTATACAAGAAAATAAAAGAAGTCTGTCTTCCTATATCTCTCTGTATCTATTTAAATTACGCTTTAACAAAAATTTGCAGTTTTTATGAGTTACTCGTACTTCAAAAATATTTTCATATATATAGTGTGTATAAGTTGAACAAAGTTAATTTTTGTGTAATAAATTTAACAAAAAAATTTTCTAATAAACTAATTTTTAAAAACAAAATAAATTTAATTTGCTGTGAAAGAAACAAACTGCCTTCGACAAAACTATAAAAATAAAGAAGCCCGTAGAATTTTTACATTGAATTGGAAAGGAAAGAATTTGTGTCAATAAACACAAAAGGCAACAACAAAGCGGTTTTGACACTTTGCAACAGAGCCTTCAAAGAGTGAATTTGTGGTTTACTTTAATTTATTTTTGAAGGAAATTTTGAGCTAGCGATAGAGGTTTTATTGAAAGGAAATTTTGTGCTAGCGATAGATTTCCCTTTATAGGAAATTTTGAGCTAGCGATAGAGGTTTTATTGAAAGGAAATTTTGTGCTAGCGATAGATTTCCCTTTATAGGAAATTTTGAGCTAGCGATAGATTTCCCTTTATAGGAAATTTTGAGCTAGCGATAGATTTCCCTTTATAGGAAATTTTGAGCTAGCGATAGATTTCCCTTTATAGGAAATTTTGAGCTAGCGATAGATTTCCCTTTATAGGAAATTTTGAGCTAGCGATAGATTTCCCTTTATAGGAAATTTTGAGCTAGCGATAGATTTCCCTTTATAGGAAATTTTGAGCTAGCGATAGATTTCCCTTTATAGGAAATTTTGAGCTAGCGATAGATTTCCCTTTATAGGAAATTTTGAGCTAGCGATAGATTTCCCTTTATAGGAAATTTTGAGCTAGCGATAGATTTCCCTTTATAGGAAATTTTGAGCTAGCGATAGATTTCCCTTTATAGGAAATTTTGAGCTAGCGATAGATTTCCCTTTATAGGAAATTTTGAGCTAGCGATAGATTTCCCTTTATAGGAAATTTTGAGCTAGCGATAGATTTCCCTTTATAGGAAATTTTGAGCTAGCGATAGATTTCCCTTTATAGGAAATTTTGAGCTAGCGATAGATTTCCCTTTATAGGAAATTTTGAGCTAGCGATAGATTTCCCTTTATAGGAAATTTTGAGCTAGCGATAGATTTCCCTTTATAGGAAATTTTGAGCTAGCGATAGATTTCCCTTTATAGGAAATTTTGAGCTAGCGATAGATTTCCCTTTATAGGAAATTTTGAGCTAGCGATAGATTTCCCTTTATAGGAAATTTTGAGCTAGCGATAGATTTCCCTTTATAGGAAATTTTGAGCTAGCGATAGATTTCCCTTTATAGGAAATTTTGAGCTAGCGATAGATTTCCCTTTATAGGAAATTTTGAGCTAGCGATAGATTTCCCTTTATAGGAAATTTTGAGCTAGCGATAGATTTCCCTTTATAGGAAATTTTGAGCTAGCGATAGATTTCCCTTTATAGGAAATTTTGAACTAGCGATAGATTTCCCTTTATAGGAAATTTTGAGCTAGCGATAGATTTCCCTTTATAGGAAATTTTGAGCTAGCGATAGATTTCCCTTTATAGGAAATTTTGAGCTAGCGATAGATTTCCCTTTATAGGAAATTTTGAGCTAGCGATAGACTTCCCTTTATAGGAAATTTTGAGCTAGCGATAGACTTCCCTTTATAGGAAATTTTGAGCTAGCGATAGATTTCCCTTTATAGGAAATTTTGAGCTAGCGATAGATTTCCCTTTATAGGAAATTTTGAGCTAGCGATAGATTTCCCTTTATAGGAAATTTTGAGCTAGCGATAGATTTCCCTTTATAGGAAATTTTGAGCTAGCGATAGATTTCCCTTTATAGGAAATTTTGAGCTAGCGATAGATTTCCCTTTATAGGAAATTTTGAGCTAGCGATAGATTTCCCTTTATAGGAAATTTTGAGCTAGCGATAGATTTCCCTTTATAGGAAATTTTGAGCTAGCGATAGATTTCCCTTTATAGGAAATTTTGAGCTAGCGATAGATTTCCCTTTATAGGAAATTTTGAGCTAGCGATAGATTTCCCTTTATAGGAAATTTTGAGCTAGCGATAGATTTCCCTTTATAGGAAATTTTGAGCTAGCGATAGATTTCCCTTTATAGGAAATTTTGAGCTAGCGATAGATTTCCCTTTATAGGAAATTTTGAGCTAGCGATAGATTTCCCTTTATAGGAAATTTTGAGCTAGCGATAGATTTCCCTTTATAGGAAATTTTGAGCTAGCGATAGATTTCCTTTTATAGGAAATTTTGAGCTAGCGATAGATTTCCCTTTATAGGAAATTTTGAACTAGCGATAGATTTCCCTTTATAGGAAATTTTGAGCTAGCGATAGATTTCCCTTTATAGGAAATTTTGAACTAGCGATAGATTTCCCTTTATAGGAAATTTTGAGCTAGCGATAGATTTCCCTTTATAGGAAATTTTGAGCTAGCGATAGATTTCCCTTTATAGGAAATTTTGAGCTAGCGATAGATTTCCCTTTATAGGAAATTTTGAGCTAGCGATAGATTTCCCTTTATAGGAAATTTTGAGCTAGCGATAGATTTCCCTTTATAGGAAATTTTGAGCTAGCGATAGATTTCCCTTTATAGGAAATTTTGAGCTAGCGATAGATTTCCCTTTATAGGAAATTTTGAGCTAGCGATAGATTTCCCTTTATAGGAAATTTTGAGCTAGCGATAGATTTCCCTTTATAGGAAATTTTGAGCTAGCGATAGATTTCCCTTTATAGGAAATTTTGAGCTAGCGATAGATTTCCCTTTATAGGAAATTTTGAGCTAGCGATAGATTTCCCTTTATAGGAAATTTTGAGCTAGCGATAGATTTCCCTTTATAGGAAATTTTGAGCTAGCGATAGATTTCCCTTTATAGGAAATTTTGAGCTAGCGATAGATTTCCCTTTATAGGAAATTTTGAGCTAGCGATAGATTTCCCTTTATAGGAAATTTTGAGCTAGCGATAGATTTCCCTTTATAGGAAATTTTGAACTAGCGATAGATTTCCCTTTATAGGAAATTTTGAGCTAGCGATAGATTTCCCTTTATAGGAAATTTTGAGCTAGCGATAGATTTCCCTTTATAGGAAATTTTGAGCTAGCGATAGATTTCCCTTTATAGGAAATTTTGAGCTAGCGATAGATTTCCCTTTATAGGAAATTTTGAGCTAGCGATAGATTTCCCTTTATAGGAAATTTTGAGCTAGCGATAGATTTCCCTTTATAGGAAATTTTGAGCTAGCGATAGATTTCCCTTTATAGGAAATTTTGAGCTAGCGATAGATTTCCCTTTATAGGAAATTTTGAGCTAGCGATAGATTTCCCTTTATAGGAAATTTTGAGCTAGCGATAGATTTCCCTTTATAGGAAATTTTGAGCTAGCGATAGATTTCCCTTTATAGGAAATTTTGAGCTAGCGATAGATTTCCCTTTATAGGAAATTTTGAGCTAGCGATAGATTTCCCTTTATAGGAAATTTTGAGCTAGCGATAGATTTCCCTTTATAGGAAATTTTGAGCTAGCGATAGATTTCCCTTTATAGGAAATTTTGAGCTAGCGATAGATTTCCCTTTATAGGAAATTTTGAGCTAGCGATAGATTTCCCTTTATAGGAAATTTTGAGCTAGCGATAGATTTCCCTTTATAGGAAATTTTGAGCTAGCGATAGATTTCCCTTTATAGGAAATTTTGAGCTAGCGATAGATTTCCCTTTATAGGAAATTTTGAGCTAGCGATAGATTTCCCTTTATAGGAAATTTTGAGCTAGCGATAGATTTCCCTTTATAGGAAATTTTGAGCTAGCGATAGATTTCCCTTTATAGGAAATTTTGAGCTAGCGATAGATTTCCCTTTATAGGAAATTTTGAGCTAGCGATAGATTTCCCTTTATAGGAAATTTTGAGCTAGCGATAGATTTCCCTTTATAGGAAATTTTGAGCTAGCGATAGATTTCCCTTTATAGGAAATTTTGAGCTAGCGATAGATTTCCCTTTATAGGAAATTTTGAGCTAGCGATAGATTTCCCTTTATAGGAAATTTTGAGCTAGCGATAGATTTCCCTTTATAGGAAATTTTGAGCTAGCGATAGATTTCCCTTTATAGGAAATTTTGAGCTAGCGATAGATTTCCCTTTATAGGAAATTTTGAGCTAGCGATAGATTTCCCTTTATAGGAAATTTTGAGCTAGCGATAGATTTCCCTTTATAGGAAATTTTGAGCTAGCGATAGATTTCCCTTTATAGGAAATTTTGAGCTAGCGATAGATTTCCCTTTATAGGAAATTTTGAACTAGCGATAGATTTCCCTTTATAGGAAATTTTGAGCTAGCGATAGATTTCCCTTTATAGGAAATTTTGAGCTAGCGATAGATTTCCCTTTATAGGAAATTTTGAGCTAGCGATAGATTTCCCTTTATAGGAAATTTTGAGCTAGCGATAGATTTCCATTTGTCGGGAATTTTGAGCCAGAGATAGATTTCTTTTTATCGGAAATTTTGAGCTAGCGATAGATTTCTTTTTACCGAAAATTTTGAGCTAGTGGTAGATTTCCCTTTATAGGACATTTTAAGTTATCGATAGATTTCTTTTTATCGGAAATTTTGAGCTAGCGATAGATTTCCCTCCATAGAAAATTTTGAACAACCAATGGAATTCCTTTTAATGGAAATTTAAAGCTTGCGATAAATTTCCTCTTAAAGGAAATTTTGAACTGGCAATAGAATTCCATTTATAGGAAATTTTGAGCTAGCGGTAGATTTTCTTATTAAAGAATTTTTATAGGACATTTTAAGTAACTGATAGATTTTCATGTAAAGGGAATTTTTAACTAGCAATTAATTTTCTTTAATAGGAAAATGTGAACTAGGGAAAAATTTAAGCCAGCAGCAGATTTTCTTTTAAAGGAAATTTTAAGCTAGCGATAGATTTCCTTTTAAAGAAAATTTTGAGCCGGCAAGATAATTTATAATTTATTTTACAGGAGACATTTAGCTAATGAGAGATTTCCTTATTAAAGCAGATTTTTAATTAGCGAGGGAGATTTCTTTAAAAGAAATTTTTAGCTTAGCGTTTAATTTATTTAAAGTATCAATTAATTAAATTACAAAAATTTCCCTGCCATTCTTTTAGAGTTCATATTGTTTAGCATATTCTATAGTTGTTTTTATTTTTTAGATTTTTGTAGACATGCCTACATTTTCCACCTCTTTTCTAGATGTAATTGTAATCACAATCGGTTGGTATTTGTGTATAAATGTGTGCATTGGAGGCATACATAAGTATCGATCGACCTTTAGTCTGTTATAGTGTCGGCCTATCGGTTGGTGGGTCGTTGGGTCGCTAGGTCGATGGATGGATGATTCGTTCATACATGCAGCACACACATACTACTGATTAAGACATACATATGTATAATAAACAAACATTGGGTCAATTAGTGTTGTTGTGGGTAGGTAGGTTGGTAGGTTCTTTATATATATATATATATATATTCGCACTCCTTGAAAAACAATACCAACAATCGTTTTAGTATTTAAGAGGTTTTCTCTTTTTTGACAGAAGTGTATAATAAAGAATTGCAGGAAAGAAAATTATACAATATATACATAGAAAATATTTAAAATAAAATCGGAAAGGAAAAGCAGAGCAAAAAAGCTTAGCAGAGTTAAAGAAAAACAGCAACGACAAAAACAAACGTGTAAAATATTTATGCTTTTCATAATGAAAAGTATAAAAACAACAATAAGAACAAGAATAACGAAAACAACAAAAAGAAAAGTTTATATCCCAAAAAACACAAAAACAACAGCAACAATTACAACAACAATCAAAATAGAGAGATGAAAATAAAAAATACTTTAACGTCAACTGTGGTAGCAACTGCAGTCGGAAGAGACATCAGTAGCAGCAGCATCAGACGCAGAAGCAACGCGCACCGACACTAACATTAACAACATTATTTTATTTAGGACGTGTGTTTTTATCAGGAAGGAAACATCACAATAAAGCCGGTTAAAAATAAAAATAAATAAATTTTATAAAATATAATAGAAATTATAACCCAAGCAAGAAAGATAAAAATATAAAACTAAAAAAAAAGAACAGAAATTATAAAAATACCTGTTTTAAAGTGTTTCAAACTAAATTTATAAAGATAATATAAAACAAAATCTCATATGTAATCAGACAAAATCTACTTGAAAATTAAGTAAAAAAGAAGAAATTTATACTACAACCTACAACCCATTTTTCTTCTTCTTCTACTAATACTACTTTTATACTACAAACGCCCTCGCATCTAAATATTCTGCATTTAGTTGATGTTTTATTTAAGGTATTTAAAAATTAAAGAAATTTAAATAAAATATTTTATATTATTTTTGTGGTATAGTTTTTAAAATATTTTTGATTAAAAAAAATTTTAATGCAAAAATATTTTTCGTATACAAAACAATTTGACGTTTGTGGTAAAATCAACTCTCTTCTTCCCTCACAATAATAACAACCACCTTTTCCAACATTACTAAAGCTACAACAATGTGTACATTAAACAATGTTCAAAAATTATATATACTATTTCGATTTAAAACAAGGTTAGACAAATTTTAAAAAGCCCAAAATTTTAATAGAAAGACTTTATAAATATAATTTCTTTACATATAATTGGTTTTTGAAATTTATCGAGTAGTATTTTGAAATACTGTACAGGATCAAATTAATTTGACTTTATGCTTAACGATAAAATATTTTTACTATGAATTCGATAGCCGTTAGACATATCAAATTAAAATAAAGTGTATAGAGCCATATACTAAATAAATATATAAACTATTCTAGGCAGTGTTGTTAACTCAGTACTTTTAGCACTGTTTTTAGTGCTTTTTAAAAATTTGGACGCGGAAATATGAGTCAGTGTTCGGTGCTTTTTAAGTTTTCGGAGACACTAATTTGTAAATTTAATAGTTCATAAATGATTTGTACTATCGAAAACTATTTATGTATATTAGGCGATAAATAATTAAGAAAATGGGTCAACAAAAGCCTTGACATATATTTTTTTATTAATTCATTTTCATTTAATTAGTTTTAATTGAATTCGCTAATTAATGCTTTCGTTACGGATATAATATGCTTTCTAGAAATAAATACTTCCTGAGAGGTTTTAGTAAGAATACTTAATGCTTAGTTATTTTTCATTACTTCAAAGTGAAAAATCTTTTCGGCTAAATTTGACATTTGGCATATTATTCTGAATTTTTAAATGAAGATAAAATTCAAATATAATAATTTAATTTCTATATCACAGCCGTTGGTAATTCTATAATAAATTACTTTAATATAGACATTAATGAATGTAACTCTGAAGATCATCGCCAGAAAAAAAAAATAATTAAAAAAAAGGGAAAGAATAATAAATGATTAATAAAAACGAAAATTAGGAACGGTAAATATAATGAATTTAATTCCTAATATCAGATACGCTTCAAAAATATTAAATAAATGATTCTGAAGTTTTGAAATAAACTTCATTGAATATTTAGAATATATAGCATTTTAGAATGTTAATTTAAAATAAATAGTACTTATCCAGCAAAAACTTTTTGGTTTTCGGTAATAACAACTACTTATTAAAGTAGTTTCTTGGTAATGAGGCGTTATTATTATTTGCCTACTCTCTGTATTACATTAATAAGTACTCAATAGTATAATAACACAGTAATACTGCAATCACGTGGATGAGTTGGCTAGAGCGCCGGATTAACAACCAGAAGGTTGTTGGGTCAACCCCATTCTGAAGCTGTTAGTTTTTTATAACAAAATGTCTAAAAAGATATTTTAAACTAAAAAGAGTTTTTGTCGCTTAGGATGCTTGGTACGAGATGGTGTACTGAGTAAGACGTTAGTCAGTAAAAACGAAAGGTTAGTTTGTGTCCAAGTTCGGTTCTCACTGACGGCAAAATTTTTTTGTTTTTTTTTATTTTTGTTTTCGTTTGGTTACATATTTTTTGTACCCCTAGAGTCAAAAAATAACTACATGAATTTGTAGACAACTCCAACAAAAATAACTAGTTATTCAGACAAAAAATAAGTAGTTTATTTTTGTTTCCAATTACACCTGCTAGTTTATCAGGAAAGCAAAGATTTTGCTGGGTAGACATGAATTTATTAAAATAATAGATATGTTCTACTATTCCTTTATGTCCCTGTGAAGAAATGATAATGTTAGGATAAAACGGTAGACGTTATTACAATGACTATTATTACGGCAAACTGTTCGATCATATCGATATTATTTAGATGGGACAACGGCGCACCGAATCTTCGTCGGTAATGTGAGGATGTTGAGGAACACGCAATTTACCACTGCCCACTTCATGGCAGCAGATTTTAAAGCAAATGTTATATTATATAGCTGCTAATGGCTCTTTTTGGTTTAGCAATTAATGCTTATACATAAGTCTTCCCTTCCTTCTTCTGTTTTTTAATCGATTCTTTTTTATAATAATAATGAGTTCAAAATTATGTAAAATTAACACGAAATGCAACTGAAAAAATATTTTATTAATTTAGCATTATTTTAGCATTTTTAAATAATATGTTTAGCATTTTCTTTTTAGCTTTATTTTAAACACGATTTAGCTAAACAATTTTTTTCGCAACTGGACACACTGGTTGTAACTATCGTAATTATTAACTACATACATTTTAAGTATATATCTTAATTTTTGAAAATAAATTCCGTCGTGTCCTGTGATTCCAAATCGGTTCAGATACTACGGTAGATAGAATTCCGTTATCTGTTTTAAAATTAAGAAATTATACATCAAATTTTAAGTTATAGAACAAATGTAAATCGACTTTGAAAAATATAGTAAAGAAAATATTTCAGTGCATTTTTGGTAAAATTAAGCGTTTCTTATGTATGTTATGTTTTGAAATATCTTTACCCCTTCTTTTTTAACTCTCTTTTTTTTTTTGCACTTTGGATATTTGGGAATATAAAAAAACAGATAAATTAAAAAATCTGAACAAAGTTGCCCAAAAATCATCAAAAATTCTGTCATGGTGGAAGAATCTAAAATGTATGTCGAAAATATTTTTACAGTTTTGAAAATTGTGACATTTTTAAAAATTCGAGCAAATTAAATCTTTTTTTTCTTCTGATTTTTTTTTGGAACAAATCAAGATTACCGTCACAGTTGATTTTTAAACAAATTTTATTTTCGACAAAAGCACTATTTTTGGTTAAAAAAAGTTACATAAAAATTTTTCTCCGCTCTCTCTTAGTTTTCGAGTTATGGGTACTTGAAGTTATAATATAAAAATGCAATTTTCTCCTTCCTACTGTAATGAAAATGAATAATATGGGTATCATTGGAAAGGTCTTGAGAATACCTTTCAATTGATATATAAAACGTTATACAACATTAACCCATTGCGAGCCAAAATGATATTTTATTATTTATGTACTGACTTTTTTTTACAAAAGTACCGTTATCTCAAAAATATATCGATATAACGGTACTTTTCTATACATCATATCATTTAGAGAACATTTCAAGCTTTCATATGATCCCCATATTACACTCCTAGCCCATTAAATAACAAAAATATAGCACTTTAAAAATTAATATTAACGGTACTTTTGTAAAAAAAGTCAGTACATAAAATAATAAAATATCATTTTGGCTCGCAATGGGTTAATGTTGTATAACGTTTTACATATCAATCGAAAGGTCTTCTCAAGACCTTTCCAATGATACCCATATTGTTCATATTCATTACAGGAGGAAGAAGAAAATTGCATTTTTATATTATAACTTCAAGTACCCATAACTCGTAAACTAAGAGCGAGCGGGCAAAATTTTTTACGTTGCTTTAATCACAAATAAAAATGCTACTGAATCATTATCAAAATTATTTAAAAATCAAGTGTGATGGTAATCTTGATTTACGCCTTTTTTTTATTTGGTACCTTGTTTGGTTTGGTTTTTTTTTCAGTATTTCATACTTTTTTTTCAATATTTTATAAATTTTTTAAAAATTGGTGCTTTTTTTGGAAATAGGTTTTATTTTAAAAAATGTATACTTTTTTTTTTTTTTTTTGAAAATTAGCACTTTTTTTAATTTGGTACTTTTATAAAATTGATATTGTCTTTTTTTAATTAGTATTTATTTATCTATAAACCAGCGATTTTGTTTCATTTTTGAACAAAACTTTACTTTTGTTATTTTTTACAAATGTGGTACTTTTTTAAAAATGAATATTTTTCTGAACATTTTTCTTTTTATTTTGATTTTTTTTTTTAATTTTTTTTTTTATAAAACTGATTTTTTTTAATTAAATTTTTTCCTGAAAAATTATGGTGTCTATTCTTGAAAACGCGCCGAAGAAGTGAAAATTTCCATTAAAACAAAAACAAAGTTTAAAAAATTGTTTTTGTTTACCGTACATTTCTAAAATGGAATTTACCGTTTATAAAAGAGAGAGAAACGCGTTAAAGTTCTCACGTTTATTACATTTTAAAAATATATGGTAAACAAAAACAATTTTTTAAACTTTGTTTTTGTTTTAATTGAAAATTTCACTTCTTCGACGAGTTTTCAAGAATAGACACCTATATGTTTTATATACATATATTTATATGTAAGTTGGTTTTACTTTATTTTGATAGCTTGCTCTTAAAAAATATAAATAAATAAATTGAAATTTTCTATAAAACTAATTGATAATTTTTCAAAAATCTGTACTTTAAAAATTATAACAAAATTATAATTTATTTATTGGTACTTTTTTGAAAATTAGTATTCTTTTTGAAAAATTTTACTATTTTGAAAATAGTACATTTCTTTTAAAATTGCTAACTTCTTCAAAATCGTATTTTAAAATATTTTACCTTTTTCCCAATATTACTATCTTTCTTGCAAATACTTTTTTAGGGTAACAATTTTCTAAAAATTTGTACTTTTTAAGTGTTCTTGTTTTTCTGAAAATTAGTAATATTTTTCGAAACTTTAGCTTTTTTGAAAATTGGTACATTTTATAAAATTTTTTTCCGAAAGAAGAACTGATCATATCTGAACTACTAATGAGCTAATTTTCATAACAAAATTCTTAGCGTCATCATAACGTTATTTTTATGAATAACATGCTTCTTTGAAATGCTGTTTTCCGCAGATGGATGAACATTGTTATTTTGAATTCCCTACTTAAAAGGACCCATGAACAGTTTTATAAATTACAAACGTTATGACAAACAATAGATGCTTCAATGTCATCAACGCAACAGATTTTTAGAGCAAATTTTCTCTATAAAGAATGAATAAATAACAAGTCTATTTTTACCCACCACTGTTTATTACTCCTTTCTATCATATATGTACATTCGTATATATATGTATATATATATATATATATATATATATATATATATATATATATATATATATATATATATATATAACTATGCCATTAGATGGCGTTACCACATTCCAACCCAACTCCATGTGACATCACATCACCAGCAACGCTTCACTTTTTTCATTTATCATTAAATGTTTATAGTTTACAAAAGAAGAAGACTAGAGCAAAGAAACATAACATAACAATTGCAAATCAGTACATGCACTAAGTACATTCTAAGTACAAAAACTAACAAAAACAAACTTCCTGGCTGTTTTCATAACACGAGCACAAAAACGACTCGTCTAACTTACATTGAAAACAAAACCAAATTTTTAAATTTTGTTTTTGTTTTAAATGTAAGTTAGACGAGTCGTTTTGCGCTCGTGTTATAAAAACGGGCAGTTAATGTTCTATCATTTCAAAATGCAAATGTCAAAGTAAAAAAGAGATGCTGCAATAAAAACATTATTCTAGTGCAACATGTATTGTTTCAATAAAATAATGTTCTATATTATTTGCAGTTTCCTTGACTTTTTTCAAAATATATATAAAAACACTTTTTTTTAATTACAAAAAAAAAAAAGAAAACTAAAGTGACCACCATTATGAAAATGAAAAAAATGCAAATAGAAAAAAAAATATAATTAACATTTAACTAATTACACTTCACTAGTCAAGAGTATGCAAATTCTCTCTATGGATATTTTAAATAACAAACCAATAAAAAAAAAATAACAAAAAAAATTAATGAAGGCATTTTTTTTATAAAAATGGCTTTTAGGGAAAGAAGAAAATAGTGACATTTTGGATTAAAGTTATAAATTAGAGAAAGTTTAATTAAAGTAGTTATGATTTATTTACTATACATCGCTCATTTTTTTTCAAGATCGTCATAAGTGAAAAAAAGGTTTTCAAGAAATCGCATTCAAATTCTTCAAATGCCATTTACCTTAATAGAAAAAAACTAATGTCGAATTCTCTTCTCAAACGGTGGACAAATAAGATATTTATACAATATTTGTACAAAAGATAAAGCTTGATGTAACGCGTATTTCTATATCATTAACTCAAAAATCACGTTTTTTGAGTTATGATGTTCTTGAACTAAATGGGCTATATGTATATACACATGTATATTGTTTTCATTTTTTTAATCACACGTTAAATGCTATCAAAATTTATTAAAATTATTATGGAGAATCTTAGTCTCAAACACAATAAAGGTCAAAGCAAAAAAAAAAAAAAAAAAAGCATTTAAGACTTCTTAAAAGCCAAGAAATTAAGAAAATTGTCATTACATTTAGCATTGTCATTAAATGTGATTACAAACAGCTTCCAGCTTAATAGTTCTAAATTTATTATGAAGACATATGATAGTTTTATAAAACAAAAAGTCTGTGCGAAAATATGCTAAAATAAATTATAGGTTGATAGAATTCTATAAATCAACTTTTAAAAAATTAGCTTTTGTTCAAAATTTCTTTTAAGATCTGACCTGTCAATCGTATTCAGTATATCCAAAAAGAAAAAAAATGTTACGGAATAGATGTTCGAGTCTGTTGAAATTAGAGTTGTCAAATTATTCGAGTTTAATTTATATCGAATAAAATTTCATAATTTTCTCATTGAAATGATCTACTATTCAAAGGAATAACTAATGAAAGTTATTATTCGAATCAAACGCTGGCTCAAAATTTCTAAATAAAGGACATCTATTGGTAAAGAATTTCAAGAAGGTACTAAACAGTTTTATAAAAAAAATAGTTTTATATAAAAAAATAAATTAAAAATCCAAGTGCCAAATTAAAAGAAAAATGCAATTTTATAAAAAAAGCATTATTTAAAAAAAAGTTCCAATTTTCAAAAAGTACAAAATATTGTAAAAAATTTTTAGAGAAAATCAAGATTAAAAATGTAAAATAGTACAAATTATTGAAAAAAGTAAAGTTGCCAAAAATTAAATAAAATAAAATTTTGCAAATAAAAGTTCTTATTCAGTTAAAAAAGTTTACCTTTATGAAACCAATATTAAACCTCAAATATTTTTTAATTCTGATTTTTTAAAATAACTTTTAATGCTATAATGTTAAAAACACTTGCTGAAGTAAAACAAGAAAAATTCGAGACCTGAAATGGTTCCATGTGGCACCGGCTTGCACTGAAAAAAAAAAAAAAAATCCACAAAAGTTGTTTGAAAATAACAACTTTTTTTTACTCTTTTGATGGCTGTAATCGCGAATTTTAGCTTATATGTCCAACTCCTCTAATGTAAACTACAAATACTTCTAAAAATAGCCCAACTTGTGTTCAATCAGAATGTTGTTTGTTAAATTATGACGGCGTATCAATAATTCCTCGTAGTTATATGAAATGCAACACTATT
The DNA here is from genome assembly GCA_932274085.1 of Protocalliphora azurea. Taxonomy (NCBI): domain Eukaryota; kingdom Metazoa; phylum Arthropoda; class Insecta; order Diptera; family Calliphoridae; genus Protocalliphora; species Protocalliphora azurea. The sequence continues at coordinate 134,499,912 of OW026523.1, read as the reverse complement.
CCCATCAAGTACCACCTGTTAATACACTACTGTCAAATTTTGAGTAAGTGTCGTCATTTACTTTGCGTTTAACAGCTGTTCAAAACATACAACCTCGTGTATTTTTCTAAAAATGGATAAAAGTGAATTTCGAATGCTCATTAAACATTATTTTTTGCGAAAAAAAAACCCGTCAATCAAACCAAGGAAAAGCTCTATAAATACTATGGGGACTCTGCACCATCGATTTTAATGGTAAAAAAGTGGTTTACTGACTTTCGTTGTGGTCGCACAAGTACAAATGATGCAGAACGTTCTGGACGGCCAATTGAGGTCAGTACACCCGAAAATGTCGAAAAAATCTACGATATGATGTTGGCCGACCGAAGAGTAAAAGTGCATGAGATTGTTAATGCATTGACATTTCATATGACAGTGTGGTTTCGATTTTAAATGATCAGCTGGGTACCGCGTTTGTTCTCAATTGACCATAAACGTAAACGTGCGACAACTTCAAATGATTGGATTTCTCCGGGTGAACCTGCTCCGAAGAAGGCCAAGGTAAGTTTGTCGGCCAATAAGGTAATGGCAACAGTTTTTTAGGATGCACGCGGGATAATTCACATGGATTACCTTCAAAAGTTAAAAACAATAAACGGCGAATATTATGCCAACTTATTAGAGCGATTTAATGGAGATTTAAAAAGAAATCGACCCCATATGGCCAAGAAAAAAGTTATTTTTTATTGAAGATAATGCACGTGTGCAGTCTCAATGGCAAAACTCTATTAATTGGACTACGAATTGGTACCTCATCCGCCATATTCTCCGGATTTAGCCCCTAGTGACTACTTCCTATTTTCATACCTAAAGAAATAGCTCAGTGGAAAGAGATTCAGTTCCAAAGATGAAATTATTGACCAAACAAATGCCTATTTTAAGGACCTCGAAAAATCCTATTTTTTACGCAAAGTAAATGACGACACTTGCTCAAAATTTGACACTAGTCTATTAATAGGTGGTACTTGATGGTAATAGTGTTACATTTCATATAAATACGAGGGAAGTTCGAAAAGTCACGGACTTATTGATCCGCCCTCGTACCATAACATAAATATACTTAATTTGTTAATTTTAATGAAATAGTAAAAAATCACTATGATCGCTTATATCGAATTCAGTTATATCGAATTACTTTTAATTTGTATTTCAGACATATTGATGTATGTAATATACATGAGGTAATTATTTACATATTGCTGAAAAAAGAATGTAAGCATTTTTTTTTTTCATTTTTGTCTTAAACCTTAAATATATATATATATATATATATATATATATATATATATATATTAATTAATTAATTAGAATAAAAAATGGAGAGCTCAAAGTTAGGTACCTCTGACATAAAAAATTTTTAATCGCTTGCCAAATTTTTGTTTCTAGTCCGATTTCAAATATTTTTATATATTGTTGTAGGCTCTGATAAGACATGCCTACATGTCCTATTTATCTCTTATAGTTTTCAAGTTATTTGCGTATGTTCTTGGTCCAGTTTTTTTCATATATATCCTAGTATTTCCGACCGATTTTAGGCATGATATTGACTTGAATCTTTTTGCAAAAGATCGGAAATTATATATGCTAAAGGATAAGCTTAATTTGGAATACATCGGACGAGAAACAAAAATTTGGCAAGCGATTAAAAATTTTTTATGTCAGAGCCCCCTTAGCTCCGCCCCTGAGGGGTTTGTTGTGCCCCCCCTTTCAAACTTAACATTGTACACTCCTCCGCTACGCCTATACCAAATTTCATGAAAATCCAACCAGCCGATCAGAAGTTACAGATTTATTTTCAAAAAATTTCGATTCTGCCCCATTGTGCGTGGTTGCAATATTACTGTGCTATTATACTATTAAGTACTTGTTTATGTAGTATAGAGAAGGACTACTTTAATATGTAGTTGTCATTAAAAAAGTTTTCGCTGGGAATCCATTATACCTAACGTGACCAGACCTTCCGCTTTTTAAACTTCGATCCCGCTTAAAATATTTTTCCCGCTTTTTATATAGAAATCCCGCTTTTTAACTCTTACCGTTACTTACCCGATTTCCCTATTTACGATTTCTATAACATTCTTACCAATATTTTTAAAGTGTAAATACAAAAATTTTGTCCATCGAAAACTCTAATGAAATTGATATTAAGCGCATTTACAAGGAAAACTTACTTGAAAATGTTATAATTTTGTATATATCGTTTTTCACAATTAAATGTTTTATTATTTTTTTTTTTTTTTGTAACGATACACATAGGGGCAAAGGTATACCAAAAGTGACATTGAATAAACCGCGGTGTTTTAACATAATTAACATATTTGAATGGTATCATTGAAAAGATAATTTTGTGTAAATTTTAAATATGTTTTCACTAATTCATTAAATTCATGAAAATATACATATAGATTTTTTTTATTTTCTTATTTTTTCTTTTTCTTTGGCAAATATGAAATTTATATATAATATTTTATTACTCAATAACTAAAAATAGATATAAATACGCTCCAAAAATTATACTATTCTGAAGTTTATTCAACATTATTAGGAAATTATAAATTTGGGAATATATAATGTATATCAATGCACAGTGGGGCAGAATCGAAATTTTTTGGAAATAAATCTGTAACTTCTGATCGGCCGGTTGGATTTTCATGACATTTGGTATAGCCGTAGCAGAGGAGTGTACAATGTTATATTTGGAATGGGGGTACAACAATCCCCCCAGAGGCGGAGCTAAGGGGGCTCAAAATTAGGTACCTCTGACATGAAACATTTTTGTTTCTCGCCCGATTTCAAATATTTTTATATACTGTTGTAGGCCCTGATAAGACCTATAAAAAACATGCTTACATGTCCTATTTATCTCTTAGAGTTTTCGAGTTATTTGCGTTTGAATTTTTAAGCACCATAATTTTGCATGTTCTTGGTCCAGTTTTTGTCATATATATCCTAGTATTTCCGACCGATTTTATTAGTTTTTTTCTTAACTAGTTAAAGAACAAAATTATCTATTGAATAAACAAAATTTGAAGTCGATATCTTTACCGAGTCCAAAAATAAACGATTTTGAATTTGAAAATTGCAAAAAAGACCACTTTTTGTGTTTTTTTTAGCCGAAAAAGTATCTACACTCTTATTTATTTAAAATAAAATTTTCTTTAGCAATATATAATAATTTTGTACTTTTCTGAAAGGTAACTTCACAGAGATGACTTAAGATAAAAAACAAGCCCAATAACTCAATTGATCATGGTACATACCATCTCGAATTCGACCCATTTTATATGAAAGTTTTGTTTTTAGACCATATTTTCTCAAATCCCAAAGCACGAATCGACAAGCGGAAGATATTTTAAGAATTTTCAATATGTTGTTAAAAGTTTTAAATCAAAATCTACGGAACTTCGGAAAAATGTGGATTCTATAGCCAAAAATGTAAAAAATTCCATTTTTGGGAATTTTGATTAGTTTATTTGGGAATTCAGGAAAACCCTACCCCTGATTGAAATTTGGTTAACGCGCTTTTATTTATATTAATAAAATCCACATTTCCTGCAAAATTTCATTAAGATATCTTTATAAAAAAATATGTTATTACAATTAAAAAATTTGAATTTTCTCCAAAAACCCCAAATTGGGTCTTTTGTTTGGTTTATTTCTAAATATCGAAAAAAAATTTTAGAAATATGCATTCCAAATTAAGCTTATCCTTTAGCATATATATTTACCGATCTTTTGCAAAAAGATTCAATGACCCGATGTTAACTAATTTCAGTAATAATTTTTCTTGTTTGAAAAAATTTCATTCCATTATTTTCAAAATTTTGAGCTCCAGGTCTAAAAAATTCAAAGATATATCAAACATTTCAAAATGGCTTAAAAACAAAATTTGCAAAATATAATATACAACTGGACATTTTGATCAATAAGGTGTATATAAAAGTTCAAAAAATTATAATTATACAATATTGATAAATTGTCAATATGACCACGTGGCTATATTTTTGTATTTTTACACTAGTTATTAAAAAAAATTTGCCATCATAAATAATAAAAACTCTTTATTTTTATTATAATATCAGATGATATTTTAAATTTTATTCATTTAAAAGTATTTAATTTTTCTTCCACTTTGGCCTTCAGTCACGACCACACATAGACGTTGACAATAAAATGTTGTGAACATTGTGTAGAAAAAAAGTCCTCTTTAAAGTTATATAACAATTGTATGCGTTTTACGATACTGACTGTTCCTTCAATGTAGGAACATTTCCTAAACTCCTAAAAATATTGATTTTTTTTTTTAATTCTTCTTCAGTTCCATACAAGTGATTAAAAATCTCAAGCCTGGTATATTTTAGTCAAAAAAAGTTTTGAGTTTTTTTTCCGAAATGGGTTTAAAATTTTCATTATTTTATGACTGTTAGATTAAAATATAAATTTTTTGTGGTAGAAGTCTTTTTCCTTAAGAGAGATTTTGAGATGCATTCTAATGAAACTTACTAAGATTGACATAAATAATTGTAAACATATTTCTTCACCATTTTGTTCACAAAAAGATAAGTATGATTTGTCAAAAAAAAAAAATGTTCCCAAATTTCTGCAAAATGAATTTTATTAATATTATTTTCATAATTACTCATAATTACTCAGTAAAGAACTGCAGATAAATTTTAAAAATTTTAGCTCATCAAAAAAAAAAACTCAAAAAAGCTCAACGAAAAATAAAGTAACCACTAAATAAAACCCCTAACTAAACCACTGAATGAAATAATGATATCACTAATTCTAATTCATTTCTTTTATCGCAAACTATTTGAAATCAAATGTCTTCACTATATTTTTAAATTTAGCATGATTCACCAATAGCATTTAATGTCAAATTGAGAAAATACCATTTTTGTTTTTTTTTTCGAGTATTAATTTATTTTTAGGTTTTTTATGAATCCCAATTTGTATTTAAACTTTAAATTTAACTTCCCAGGTAAAAAGTTCATATATTTTTATGTATGGTCCATTTATATATGAATATATATGGTTCCACGTATGGAAAAGTATGCAGTAGTATATACACAGAGGTGTGCTTCGATTGGCATTACAGGTGCAATGAGAAGCACACCACAGGCGGCTCTGGATGTAATACTTCATCTACTACCCATTGAAGAGTTTGTGAGGAGTATGGCAGCAAGGAGTCTACTGAGACTTAAGGAATTGAGACTATTAGGGGCATCAGATTACATGGCCGCTGAATCAGACTTTGGGGTAAATCCTGTCGTGGTGATACCTGATAGGGAGATTTGGTCCAGCACTGAGAGACTATATGAAGGTTGTGCAGTGTACACAGACGGATCAAAGATGAACGTAGGTACTGGGGCGGGGGTCTATATTATGAGCACGGATTTGAAAGGCTCTTTTAGACTCCCTGATGAGTGCAGCGTTTTTCAGGCTGAGATTCTCGGCATCCTGAAAGCCGCAGAAATAATCAGGCAAAACATTGCGAGGGGTACCGAGGTCACTTTCTATGTGGACAGTCAGGCGGCTCTGAAGGCCTTGGGGACACATTTGGTGAGATCCAGGCTAGTTGCTGCCTGTAAGAAGACACTGAGAGAGCTGACGGAGGACTACATGGTGAGACTCTGCTGGGTGCCTGGCCACTGTAATATTTCAGGCAATGAACTGGCAAGGCAAGGCGCAGCAAAGAATGTCTCGGAGAGGGAAACCTATGTGAAACCACCACTAAGTTTCTTCTATGTTAGGATCAATGATTGGATCTTGGTCAGAACCAATTCGGCTTGGGAGAGTAGAGAGGACTGTAGAGTGTCGAGGGCGATATGGCCGGTACTAAACAATGCAGGCACTAGCACTCTCCTGGGCTTGAATAGGAAGAGCTTAAGAATCATGATAGGGGCCATAACGGGTCACTGTTTGATAGGGAAGATGAGGTCTAGATGGGACGCTAGCAATTCCGATTTTTGTAGAATGTGTGGAGACGTCGACGAGACCGAGTCTATTGAGCACATTGTGTGCCATTGTCCACGATTGCAGCATCGTAGGATGAAATGGCTGGGTAGCCAATTCCTCGGCGGGCTAAGTGACGTTCGGGACGCAGATCTTGTAGACGTCATAGGCTTCGTCATGGGATCGACTACTTAAGGGAGAATCAGGGGTATAACCCTAGGGGGATTGGTAACATTGCTAATCCCCCTATATGATTCGTTCACATTCCTACTCTTTTAACTTCTACTTGTACTCTCCTATTTTCTGCATTCTATACTCTACATTTCACAGCTATTTCAACGAAGGGACTCACAATGGACCGGGATCGGTCTCTGGGTGGAGATGTGGTACTATCTGGTATCACATCAACCTTCTCTATCTATCTATCTATATACTAATATTTGCAATATATGGTTTCATATATAAAACTATATATGAAAAATATTACCATATTTGGAACTATATATGACAATTTTTATTTATATGTGGTGTCATATAGGAAATAATTTTCCATATATGAATACATGTATTACCTAGACCAAAAACACTCACTCGATGCCGGTCTTAAAAAGGAAACATCATTTAGTATTTTTCTTATTTAACATGATTATTCAAATCTATAACTCCTTTCTTGAAATTGATATCGATCATCTTAAATACCGCTAAAAATGTATGAAATATGTAATAACTAACCATAATAGCGTTTCTAAATTATTTAGTATAACTATATATCATTATATAATTTGTCTATTTCAACACATATTTAATTCATATAATACATACGTTTGAATACTAAATAAATTGATTGAGATTTAAGGTATACAATTTTCTTCAGAATCATGTTTTTTCAACATTCGGGTCTCGCTTTTTTGACAAAAACCCTCTGGTCACGTTAATTATACCACCACTTGCAACTTTGCCACAATAATTTAGAAATTCATTCACATGGAAGGTAGGCGAATCACGCCCTTTTTTCCAAGTTAATATCGATTTCATTAGTGTTTGTACGAAATTTCGTTTGTTTAAGAAATAACGGCGGGAAAAGATGAACTGGAGTTACAACGGTCTCTGATTTGTTCTGGCAGACGGACGGACATAGGTAGATCGTCTTAGAATTTTCAAGAATCCAGAATATACTATAAATATTAAACAAATATTCCGATATGTTACAAACGAAATGACAAACTATGTATTTTTTTTTTTTTTTTTTGTTTTTTTGATATTGGGTATAAAAAGAACAAATTTTCAAAAAAATTACGAATTTTCTAATAAAAATTTACAATGAAGGAAAGTTAACAAAAAAGCACCAATTTTTCAAGATATTTAAATTTAAAATGTTTAAATTTTAATGAAATGTAAAAAAGTCTCAATTTTAAGCAAGAGAGAATGTTATATTTGGCTTTTAAAATTTCACCTGATATGAAGGGCGGACGGTAAAGTGGGCGGATTATGCCTATTTCTTGTTTCGGAGTTTACATTGGTCCTTGAACTATTTGTACAAAATTTCCATGATGTTTCATCTTAAATGGGTGGTGGGAGGTAAAGTGACCGAAGCACGCCCATTTTTGTTTTCCAAGTTTATATCGATCCACGAACTATCTATACAAAATTTCGTTCTCGTGTATGTTTTTTTTAAGAGATATCAGCAGAATGGTATGAACTGAAGACCCTGTGTTTTTAATATTTGGTCCATAACTTGTTTATTGACTGATTTTGCCCATTTTCAATACCAAACAATCCTTATATAAGATAAATATTTCGTCTCCCTAGGTGGATCCCCCGAGCCCTATCCTGCTTTCAACAGGCAGACGGATATAGCTAAATTGACTTAGAATCTTACAAGGACCCGGAATTTATATACTTTATGGGGTCTTAAATGATTTTTTTGACATGTTATACACGAAATGACAATCCCAATATCTTTTTGATGGTGGGTGTGAAAATGTGATGTTAAAAAAAATACAGATTAAAAAAAAATAATAAAAAAATACTCACAAAGTACCAATTAAAAAAAAATAAGCAAAGATTTTTCTGAAGATTTACCAAGATTCTAAAATACATGGAAATTTAAAAAAGTACCTACATTTCAAAAGGCACACATGTATGTTTTTTCCTGTGCTTCAAATAAACCAAAAAAAAAGCAATTTAAATGGCATAATTTGCATATTTTACACTAAAGAGCATATTTTACACTTATAAGCAAAATTTTGCACCCAAGAGAATTTTTCAAATAATATGCGTTTCTTCATATCTCGGCTGTTTATCTAATAGATATGTATTTATATTGCGAAAGAATGAAATCTGTAAATATACTAATCTTCAAAAGGTTCATTTTTTGACAAAAAATCTCTTCTTGTTCAGTTATTTATAATACTATTTTAGTGATTTTTAAGGGGAATTACTGATGTATCACACATGGTCGTTGCTAATCCAGAGCCTTCCCAAATATAAAATGTATACAATTAATAAAATTATATTGATCAATTATAGTTAAATTTTTAATAAATATTCTTGCACTTCATTCATATTTTTGTTGAAAATACTTCTAAATCTAGATTTAATAAAAAAAATCCTATTAAAGAATGATGCCCCGTCAAAAATCTATAAAACTCATATTGAATTTATTATTAAAACTTCTTATATAAAAATGTTTTTCTAACAAATTTTTTGCTTACATTTAAGAATACATGTAAAAAACTATTAAAATTCTAAATAAAGATCTCATACATTTTGTATTCCAGATTTGTGTGACTTAATTATCTATATAGTTAGTATAGACAAACAGACAGACATACAAACCCCATCACAAACTAACACTTCTCCATATGTAGTGTAGTATCAATGTTTTACAAATAATTTCGACAATTTGTTTTAACTAACGTGTTGTTTATACATATTTCTAAACTTCTTCCTTCCTTTCCATTTATTCATATGTACGTACAATTCGTTTGTCCGTTCATTAATTATTTATGCATGCATTTTTAGTATTAGATTATTATAGTATTATTTGAATTATTATTGTTGTTTTGTATAGAAAAAATAAATAATAAAAACATTTTATAATAATATTCATGCCAAAAAATTTGTAGCGTTTCTGAGTTGTTACGAACAGATTGAAGGATAGATAGATATTTACTTGATTAATACAAGAACATATTTATTACTTTATTATATATATATATATATATATATATATATATATATATATATATATATTATTATTATTATTAATTATTTGAGTTCATTAAATTTTTATTCTAAGCACAATTTTGTTTTGTTTGAAATTAAATAATTTTTATTTTAATGTTAATTATTTGTCTGAAATTCTTAGAAATTTAAAGAATGTATAATTAAGATTATCATATTATTTTTTTTTTTTTAATAAAAATAAACTTCAGGTCCTTATCCTAATTTATTTAACTGCTGCCTATCAGAGACCTGCGCCGAGCGGCTGAAATTCGGCTAAGCCGAGCCGCCGAGGAAAATTTGGAAGCCGCCGCCGCCGTAATATTTTCGGCTTAAAAGCAGCCGCTGTTTTTAAATTCTTTTTGTAAAAATATGTTTAAAATGAAAATTTTTTATTATTTTAATGCAGTATTTGTCATCAATTAAATAATTACAAATCAATCAAGTATATTTGATGACTTATAATTGATTATTTTTGATGCAAATACTGTGAAAAAGTAATATTAACAGTTACTAATAAATTTGAATGAGCCTTAATCGCCATCCTGCGAGAAATCTAAAAAAAACTCGTACACAAGATTTTGTCAGCTAATAAATCACATAAATCAGCATATCTTAATAATTGATATATTTTTATATCGGAGCAGACCATTTCTCATTATAATATGCGAACAATTATTCTAATCTTTTATGCAAAAATCCAAAAATATCCTTAGATCACTCCCATATTTTTTCTTATATATTTTCAATAAATTAATAGTTCTTTTTATACTTTCGCTGGAAAAAATGTTAATAAAAAAATATAAAATTTTTAATTAGAAAAATGTGTGTAGTATCAGCCGGCTGACAGCCGATTTTAAGCCGCCGCCGATAAAATTCCTCGGCGTAGGTCTCTGCTGCCTATCCCTAAAAAGCTTTAAAAAATTGTTCATTTATTTTAAGTTGCTTTTTTGGCTGTCGTTTGATGACTTCACAATTTGGAAATGTTTTTTTTTTTTTTTTTTTTTTTTTTTTTTTTTAAGGGAATAAAAGATAACAAATAAATTCCCATAGGTTCTAACCTCACTGTTGGTTATTTAATTGCATGAGTAATTTTTGAATTAGTTTCTTTAAAGCCTTGTTCAGACCGGCGCGAAATTACGAAATTTCTTGCCGAAATTACGAATGAAATCTAGAGTGTTCATACTGGCTAGATGACGTTTAATGTAATTTCGTGAACAGCTGATACTTGTTGTTTATATTTTAAATTGTTATAGGGGTAAATAAAGTATTTTGAAATGGAAACAAATAAGAAATAATTATTTACTAAATTGGAAATTATTAATTTGCAACAATTAAAAATGTAAAAAGGATAGGTTTCATTTTGCAAAATCACTTTAATAATTAATTTTAAGATTTGTATTTAAATTTAAGATCAGCTGTCAATTGTTTTTTTTCTCTTCTCACGGTTGAAACATGCAGTACATAGTTGAAAAAAAGTATTTTTTCCAACCATGTACAGAGTTGCACGGAAATGGTCATCGTAATTTCAATGTAATTTCGCCGAAATTACACAAAATTACGTAATTTCGCAATTTTCAAAACGTATGGGAAATTACGTAATTTCAACTTGATTTCGGCCGAAATCACGAAAGTACCTAATTTCGCGTTGGTCTGAGTGCCCTATAAATTTATTTCAAACTTTTATTACAACTTTGACGGTACAGTTATATGAAATGTTTATAAATTTGCTATTGATTTCAACAAAATAAATAAAGATGATACAAATCATACTTCCTTCAAAAAAAAAAAAAAAAAAAAAAAAAACTTGTTTATAATAAAATACTGGTTATTTTGGTGTTGTATTCTGTATTTAATTACAGAGTTTCAGAGTGTCTAGACATAATTCATAGTAAGCTAAATGCGCAGTAAGCAAAAATACAAATTTAAAATTCAAACTTTTACTTTTGTTCGAACAAACTTCAATTTATAAAAGAGAAAAAAACAAAAATTATGTAATTATTGATTTTGGTACTTTTTATTAGTAAAACTTTACAGAAACAACAAAAAAATTTTCGGTGCTAGATATTGAGCCTTCTGAGAATTCTATCCATTTTTTCTTTCTGCTGTTATGAAGTCTAGATATTTCTTAATTCTTCTTGATCAAGTGTGCTAACTTTGGTCAGTTTAGTTTCAGTCTTCTGCTATCCCTTAAAGTTTATATCCATATTCTACTTATGTATGTATGTAGGGGGAAAACAATTTAGTGATTAAGTCCGAAATCTACATTTCGAACATGGTAGTTAACTTAAGCTTGGCAAATATTAGATTGCAAATGCATGATAATTGTTTTTAGAAATAAAATTGTTTGACGTCTTTTTTAATTTTTTATTTTTTATTTTTTTTTTTTTTTTTTTTTTTTTTGATATAAGGAATTCAGATAGTTTTTATTTAGTGGTTTCGTCATTTTTATCTAACATTTACTTCGTCTGACCATATTATTAAAGAAGTATGTATCAACATATTGGAAATGCTCTTAAGGATCGTTCCATATTTATGAGTACAAAACTGTCATTCCTTCTTATGTAGGTTTAGACTATATAGTATAGACTTTGTTCTTTAATATATCGGTCACAAATTTTCTTATTCAAATCAGTTTATCGGATTTTCACAAAAAAGAATTTTTTGCACTTTAAAAAATAGATTTTTACAAAGAGACAACTTTTTCTTCAAGAAACTCATAAAATTCGGATTTGCAGGAAAAAAATTTGTTTCACAAATTTTCTCTAAGAAAAGTCATTTCTATAAAAAAAGTTTTTTGTCAATTTTTTTCAAGAAAATTATTTGTCTCCCATATTATACTTTTTTTTTTAAACAAATCTGTTATTTTCACCAAATTACTTCCGCCAATGTTCATCAAGGAAATCGTTTCTTAACAACAAACTGTTTTTTTTTTACCATAGAACCAGAAAACTGTTTTTTTCCACCACAAAATACATTTTCCCCCGCGAAAAACCTTTTCACCACATGGACAAACCCTATTGAAACTGGTTAAAATCAGCCCATAACTTCAGTTAGCCCCCATACAACGTTCCTTTGGAATATAGTTTAAAGTTCATAAATGCCATAAATATAAAAATATTTGATATTTGGCTCAAATTAATTTTATATAATAATTAATCTAAATGTCATGTTGTGCGAAGATCCGTCCATAATTTATCATAGATATTATATAAGACCCGCTTACGAAAATCATTTTATACATCAAGATCATAATAGCATCCTGATGCTCAAGTTTTTATATCACTACTACAATCGGTCCACAATTGGTCACAGATCTTATAGTTCACTTGACTGACTATAATTTTCTTTAAAAAATAATTTTCTTTTTTCACCACAAAGAAATTTCTTCTCAAAAAAAAAATCCTAATAACTGTTTTTTTTTACGTTCTTTAAGGAAGTCAGAATCTTTTTTACCAAAAACTAATTTTTTCATAATACTAAAATAGAGTGGTCTAAGATGAGTGTAAAATTTAAATCTAACTTCGATCTTTTTAACAACTACAAAAACCTTATTTTCTTTTTTTTTTTCTCTATTAAAATTATGTGTTTAGTATTACAACTTTTTCTTTTATTTAATTTGTAACAAGGATTTATAACAATAAATGTATGCAAAATAATTTAATCGCTAACAAGGAGACGTGACCATTCCATTATCTGCATTTTAGCTTCAATTCATTATAAGTGCAGGTGTTTTTATTTTGTGGCTTTAAAATTTTAATTATCTTTTAGAAAACATAAACATATTTGGTGAAAGTTTACAACTGTTCTTATTTTATCGATCAAACTAAAAGGTGTTTAAAAATACTATGTAATAACTATAATATAATTGACAAAAGTCATAACATGCTTATAAACCAAGAAGTGCAAAAATGACATAAAGTTGCAAAATTTATATTACATCCCAGCAAAAACTTTGCTTTCCTGGTAAGCTAGCAGGTATAATTGGAAACAAAAATAAACTACTTATTTTTTGCCTGAAGAACTAGTTATTTTTGTTCGAGTTGTCCACAAATTCATATAGTTATATTTTGACTCTAGGGGTACTCAAAAATATGTACCTAAACGAAAACAAATATAAAAAAAAACAAAAAAAATTTTGCCGTCAGTGAGACTCGAACTTGGACACAAACTAATCGTTCGTTTTTAATGACTAACGTCTTACTCATTACACCATCTCGCACATAGCTTCCTAAGCGAGAAAAACTCTATTTAGTTTAAAATATCTTTTTAGACATTTTGTTATAAAAAACTAACAGTTTCAGAATGGGGTTGAACCAACAACCTTCTGGTTGTTAATCCGGCGCTCTAGCCAACTCATCCACGTGATTGCAGTATTACTGTGCTATTATACTATTGAGTACTTATTAATGTAATACAGAGTAGGTAAATAATAATGACGCCTCATTACCAAGAAACTACTTTAATAAGTAGTTGTCATTACTGAAAACCAAAAAGTTTTTGCAGGGATGTTTGCTACTTGTTATTTTAACTCTCAGATATTTACTCATATTTTATTTCTCTTTTTTATTAATTTAAATATTTCCTAACATTTGTTTACTAAAAAAATGTTATACTCAATAAATATTTCCGTGATTTAAATCCCTTATCGCTTGTTTAAATAATTAAAAAACACCATATAAACAAATATATTCTTACACTAAAAGCGTTTTTTATTTATATAAGTGTGTAGCTACGTATTCATAAATTTCTAATCATATTTAATGAATCACATCCCACATTATTAGTAATTCGATTAACCTTCGATGTTGACCCAATCTACAAGTGAAATTAAAATAAAATGAAGTAATAATTGTTAGAGAAAACAACTACACGTGAGTGATTTATTAATTGATACGAGAATTATCAGCAAAAAGAATTCAATTCAAATATGTGTTTAAAGCAATAGTTTCTATAACATTGAATTTTGATTATTTTTTTATGAGTTTATTTCAACGAAAAATAGCTTTATTATTTGCCCAGTTATTAAAAAACTGGTGTTTCCCGTTGCGCTTCTTCTATAAAAAACTGCAATACATATTTTCTGAAAAATTCAAAATATTATAATTTTGCTAAAAAATAACATAAATTTTAATATCTTCAAAAGAAAACTTATTATGTTAGTTTAATATGTTAAACATTTGAAGCCGTTTTGTGCACTTTTAGAGCAGTTCTGAAGGAGTTCCGGACCTCTTATTCGGTTATTATATTCCAAATTACGTTGGGACTTTGTCGACAAAATTCTATGAACTCTCTTCTGTTTAAATTAGTTTGAAACTTATTTAATTTAGAAATATTTGAAGATTAAAAAAAAAATACAATTTGATTAAATTTAGAGATCCAATCCCTCAAAATCATAATGTCGCTATGTCCGAATATTAAAGTATTTTATGTATCTATAATTATTTTTATTTTTATTTAAACCAAAAAATTCAGTAAAATCAAATTTTTAAAAACCTCTCAAAAAACTTTCCGCACAAGTTGACTTCACCCCATATAAATGTTTTTCATCGAAAAACTTTCGTCCAAAAATTTTCTATTGTTTCTTCAAATGGGTTAATATGTATCTATCGAAAAAAAATTTTTTGACCCTCATTAATATCTGAATTAAAATATAAATCATTTTGTATGGAGTAAACATAAAAATAATTTAAAAAATTATAAATTTTTTTCAAGTTGAAGAAGTCTGATTTTCATAAAAATTTACACAATGTAATGAGAAGACATGTAATCATCCAAATTTGATAGTAAAAAACTCTTTGTCATAAGTAAATTATTTTTAATCAGCTCCGAAATTATTGTTGTAATTTTATTCCGCATACGTTAAAGTAATGAAAAAAAAAATAATGAGTTAAATTAATTATTTTGGATTCAATTAACACTTAGCAGTTCTATTAAGGAAACAATTTACTACATACTTGTTATTGGCAATATAATTATCCCTATTTTATCTAAAATCAGCAGCATTTAACACATCCCAGAACAGCCACTTAATAAAGTAAATAGTCACAGAACTAGTAAAGTAATTAGCAACAACTCATTTCAGCTACTCAAGTAACCAGACTTAAAAAAAATTAAAAATTCAAATGGTAAAATTTGGTTTACTATTTTTTTCGAAAAATTTACTAAGTTTTGACTTCAATTATGCTATAAATAAATTTTAACTGGCAATTAAAATTATATAAACTATTTTGGGTTATCAGTTAAAATAAATATTGCAACTAATACCTAAATATTTGTTATAGATTTCTGATTAAGACAACAAATGCAAAGTTTTGTTAAATAAAAGATTATTAAATGTATCCAATCCTTGGCTACTTTAAATTGGAGTGATTCAAAAACTATGTAAAAAATAGAGATAAAAATATGACTTAAATGTATATGAAATGTTATAATTATTATAATTATTAATAATTATTAGTGCTTCTAAATATGCTTAATATATGCTTCGGATATTTTTTTTTCGAATAAAATCGGCTTTGATATATCGAATACCAATTTAAGTAAACAATACCAATTAAAAACAAGTAACAATTCTAAAATTTCATTGCACAAGTTGTTCCACAAAACAACTGAAATATCAAAAAAAGCAATAATAAATATAATTATGTATTTATATATATATAAGTTCAAATTTACAAAAAAAAAAAAATAATAATAATAATATTTATTTTATAATTACAATACAATTACAAATTATATTCTAATTCTAACCGAGTGGAGTAACGAAGACCATAGCTCGTTGTAGAGAAACAGACCAGAGTCTCTGGTGGAAATCGAACCAACAACCCCCAGACTGACAGACTAGCTCAGTACCAACTAGGCCATCGGGGCACCCGATATAATAATAATAATAATAATAATAATAATACTTTCTACCAAAAAAGTACTAACTTTAATACAAAAAAGTAGGAGTTTCGAAAAGTACCTATTTTGTTAGAAAGTAAGAATTTAAAAAACTTCCAAATTGAAATAGGTGGCAATTTTCATCAAAGTACCAAATCTTAAAAAATACAGCAATTTAAAAAAGTGCCCAATTTTTGTACTATTTTTCTAAACAAAAAAATTCAAAAAAAAGTTAAAAAAGGACTAATTTCCGAAAAAGTTTAAAATTTCATAAAAAGAATTTCATAAAAAGTACCATTTCAAAAATGTAAAAATTAACAAAAAAATACTATTTTCAGAGAAGTATAGATTAAATAAAGTTCCAATTTTGCTTAGTAAGAATTTATTAAAAAAAGTACTGTTTTAAAATAGGAACCCATTTTCAAGAATTTTTAAATTTTCGGAAAAAGTTCACAATTTTAAAAAATTATTTATTTCGAATTTTCAAAAAGTAACAAATTTTTGATTTCTAAAAAAGTGCCAACTTTTTACAAAAAATAAAAGAAATGATTTCTAAGTGCTAATTAAAAAATCCAAAAGTACCGATTTTCAAGTACATATTGTAATTAAAAAAAAAAAACTTTTCGAAAAAAGTACTATTTTTCAAAAAAATATAAATTTCCAAGAACACCAACTTTTAAAATAGTACCAATTTAAAGTAAAAATTAAAAGGCACAAATTTATAAAGAAAGTACCAAATTTTAAAAAATAGTATCAATTTTAAAAAAGAACAAATTTTGAAAAGTTACATATTTTGAATTAAAAATTTAAACTATTTTAGAAAAGCAGTTAAAAAAAAATAAATTTTCAAAAAATTAAAAAAAGCATTTTTTTTTTTTAACTAAAAGACTAATTTTTCTAAAATTTATAATTTTTATAGTAATATTCTATGAAATTTACGTTCTGTTACTCAAAAAAAAAAAAAAAAAAAATAGTTTCGAACAAATTTCAGTTAACCAGAATTTTAAAATAATTTAAAATATTTGTATAATTAAATAAATTACTCAAAATCGAAATATTCTAACAAATTAATTTCAAATTTTACATATAAAAATCTAGAATCCAATTTCAATTACGAATGATTATTTTATTAATTGAAATTCAACCTATTGGAAAAATTGTATATTCAATTGCTAAGATGATCACTTAATTTTTATTTATTTTTGATTAACATTTAATTATTAACATTAATTAATTAATATTAGAAAAATAATTGAAAGCTTTATTTTTAAATAGAAATATGAGAAAAAATAAAATTTGATTACTCGAATAGTTGATACAATTAAAAAAGTTATTAAAACAAATTAAATTTTTGACAAATCGATTAATTGACCATATTTTTCTGTGTACACAAAAAAAATATTTTAAAAATATCGGAAATTCATAATGCTTTTAATTATTTTTATAATTCAACAATTTGCTCCAAAATGAAGTTTTATAATACATATACTCATATTCTACAAAGAATAATCTAAAATCACATTGCAATTACTAAGAATTCACATTCAATTATTTAAATCACTACTTATTTTTGTTTATATTTGATTAATTAATACAATAAAAAAAATAATTGAAAGCCGATAAATTGTTTAGAAAATTCGAATTTTGACCACTTGGATAATTGATAGATTGTTTAATTTATCATATTTTTTCTGTGTTTTTTTAAAACTAAATATAAGATTTATCAATTTTAAAAAAAAATCTTTCTATTTTCCAGATGCCCGGACTTGTTGTTTTCAGAAGACGCTGGTCGGTAGGCTCGGATGATCTAGTGGTGCCTGGAACATTTCTAGTCACTGTACATTTTATATGGTAAGTTTAAGGTTTAATCCCCAAAAAATCTATCTCAAATCAATAAAATTTTTATAAAATTTATCTTTTTTCGAAATTTTAACAGCATAATAACTGTAATTGTATCATTGGCCAGTTTTGATTATGATAGGAGTATAACAGATGTTAAATTACTTTTTTATCATCAAATTGGTTACTTAGCTATATTAAGTGGTAAGTTGGACACGCATATAGACACACTTTTTTTCTATTTTCCATTGAATCACAGAACCATTATAATAAATACATATATATATATGTATATATTTTTTTATTCGATTATTGCAGTTTCATTATTTTTAGAGATAGGAATATGTATAATATCTATGCGTGGCAGTATATTAGACACTGATGCCAGAGCACCCATAAATATATGGATTTATATTAAAACTGGTAAATATTTGGTGACATTTTTTTTTTTCTTCTAATTCAAACTAATTGTTACTGTTTTTGTATTTATTTTTAGTGGTAATGTTATTTGATATTACCTGGATAATTTTGGGAACAATATGGCTAACAAAATATTATTTACAATCAACCGTAGTTAGCACGGAAAAGAAAATATTTTTTAGTAAGTTTATTTTTTTAATTATGAAAGAAATATGTGTTTTATTTTAAAGCCAATTATTATTGAGGTCTAAATTTGTTATTTATTTTCTTTTACCGTTTTTCTTCATTATTTACTTTAGCAATTATAATCTCAAATTGGGCTTTAGTATTTGTTACTTTTGCAACGATATGGTGTACCTTCGATGCTGCTGGTCGTTCATGGGTTAAAATGAAACAATATCAAAGATCTATGCGTGAAACAGAATCACGTTTCAATTATAAACGTAGCAATAGCATGAATCGTAATTGGCGTCAAAGGTTAGAATAGAGTGTTTAACTCCCAAAAAGATTTAAAAATCAACTTTTCTTATTCCTTCCTTAACAGAAAAGTTATACGAGCCTATCAAGACAGTTGGGATCATCGCTGTCGTTTATTATTCTGTTGTATAGGTTCTTCAGAACGTAATCGTAACTCCTTTACCGATATCGCCCGATTACTAAGTGACTTTTTTCGTGAACTAGATGTTGTACCATCAGATGTTGTGGCCGGTTTAGTATTATTGCGTAAATTTCAACGTCTAGAACGTGATGCCATAGTTAGACAACGAAAAAATGGTACCTATGAATTTCTCAGTGGAGTACCCATTACGGAACGTACCCAATTCTTAGCCTTAAATGATGCCAAAAATTATGATTTCTTTCAAACTGTTATACACTACATGTACTTTGCCCAGGGTGCTTATGGTTGGCCCATGTATTTCATAATAAATCGTTCAAAAATATATAATTTAATACCGGAATTAAAGTGAGTAAAAGACGGAAGAGAACAATTGTATAATTTTTATCTAATAAATTTCATTCTCTAATTAATTACAGATGTTTTGGTTGCTGTATTAATCCCTCTGCAGAAGCGGAAATTATTCAAGATAATTGTTGTTATTGTAACTATGCTGCTCTTAAGAAAACTTTACAGGTTGGCGATATTGAAATAGTTTATGTCACCTATCATGTGGATGTAGGCGAAACACCATTTTTTGTAGCCATTGATTATACACAAAAGAAAATTGTTGTCAGCATACGTGGTACTTTAAGTATGAAAGATATTTTAACGGATCTAAATGCCGAAGCTGAGGTGTTACCTTTAAACCCACAACGTGATGATTGGTTGGGTCATAAGGGAATGGTTCAAGCGGCAATTTATATACGTAACAAACTGGAAGAAGAGAATATCATACGGAATGCTCTCAACAAGAATCTCGAACGTAATACGCATACGTTCGGTTTAGTATTAGTGGGTCATTCGTTGGGTGCCGGCACAGCGTCCATATTGGCAATATTAATGAAAGCCGATTATCCAACGTTACAGTGTTTTGCCTATTCACCGCCAGGTGGTTTATTAAGGTATGGTAATGGAAAGAATTCTTTGAATGGACTAAGGACAAGACTAGACAGTAGGCAGAAAAGTAGACTATATTAGAAACTGGAACTTAAGACTAAACTATAAACTAAACCATAGACTAAACTATAAACTGGACTATAGTCTGAACTATAGACTAGAGTATAGACTGGACTATAGACTAGACTATAGATTGGGCTATAGACTGACGAAGCCAAACGCTTGCATGAAATCAGAAGAGACCCAAATCAACTAGACAGTCGTGTACGTAAATTTGAAAGAGAAGCTTCTATAAAACAATGGCAGAGCAGATGAGAAGACAGCCACATCAGATGGCATGGAGATGTAAATTACCTAAGTGGTAATTTACTTATTACCTGCACAGTACTTTCTACTTGCTCCCTTGCTTTCTATCGCCATTCGTGCTGTATCTACTACCACACGAATTGTATCGATGGTCGATCTAGCTTTTCGAAATTCAAATTGCTGATTCGACAGACCATTTCTTTCCTCCACAATTGGTAGCAATCGATTGATTTTCTCCAGAATTTTCCCTTTTCTGTCGAGTAGACATATTGGTCTATACGCAGAGGGATCGCCTTGTGGAATTAACACTAAATTTTTCTTTTTCCAAAGGTTTCCATCAGGTCCGCACAGAGGTGAGTCAATTGGTAGCGAGAATCAAAAGCGCATGTGACGTCGCTATTCCAAAACGAAGAATGATGAGGAACTGTCAGCAGCAACCTCCGCGCGCTGTGTATAAGAGCTAGAAGATGAACTAAACGTCTTAGGCCGCCCTGAGTTGGAGGAAGCGTGTCGCGAATTTCAAACCACAAGACGAGAGTTTCAACATGCTATTTCAAGAAGCAAGAAAAATATCTTCAAAAATATATGTCTAGAAGCGAATAATGATCCTTGGTCAAAACTCTATTCCCGGAACATAGAATCAATATAAGTACGGTGACAAGAATGAACCCAATAGGATCCATACCGTTGGTGACAGAAGAGTTGCTGCTTCAGATAACAGAGAAAATCGGTGACAACAAAACTCCAGGACCTGATGGAAACGTGGTTTGCATCCGCGTTTCCACTTCTTTGCAGAACATACAATTTGGGTCTCTGATACAGTCCCTCGCAATAGGTTCACTTTCTCCACATCTTCTACACAGTTTCGACCTGTCGTGAGGATTTGTACACGATGAGGAAATATGTACAAATTCCAGGCATCTGAAGTATTTTTTCACCAGCACTTTTTGTCTTAAGCGACATACTACCAATCCAATTTTGACTTTCGCCATTTCGAGGGCTTTACGGCCAAGTTCTATCGGTAAGATAATACTTGCTATCTGTGTGCCACCATAAGCCCTCCTTAGACTCTTTACGTTAGTTTCTCTTAGTTCAGCAACTCCTAGCAGGTTGTTAAGGGCTTCACTAATATCTGCTTTTGTTGTAATCTCATCGATATCTTTGCATTCAATCATAATCTCCTGAGTGTGCGATACGATAGTTGCCTGTAATCCTATCGATCTTTGCACCTTTCCTTAGAAATCTTTGATGTTTTCTGTGTTGGACTTATCAACTTCTAAAAGAAGATTGCCTTTTTGGGTTTTCCTTATGCGAGACACGCATTCACCCAAATTCTTAAGGCTAGGATCTGATTTCATATGCTTTAATATATCAGCATAACTTGCTTCTTCTTTCGTTGAAATGATCATAACGTCCTTCATTTCATTTCTCTTTCGAGGTTTCTTTCTGGGTTTCATAGTTTTCCACGAATTGGTTGCTTCACTGGTGCTGGATTTCTCTGGAGGAGTATCCTTCACAACTTGTACTTTCTTTTGAGGTTTGTTTGCCTATTTGCTTCTCTTAGCTAATCGGGGTTTTGGCAATACCTCTCCCGATTCTCTATTTCGCTTGAGATCCTTTTCTGGTGGCCACGTTTTGGGGGTAGTTTGTGCCGCCAACTCCTTTTTTTTAGGGACGTGAGGTGTTTCAATGCAAGACACTTCGTCTCTAACTTTATTATACATTGCTTTTATGGATCTAGCCTTCTCCTTTATGGATGATGTACATTAGACTTTCCCTTCATAAATTCTATCAGTCTTGTTATTAAGTTTCCAAGTTCTAGAAAATGGGTATTCCCCGAGGCCGTCTGCGCTTGAACTGGGGACTGAATAATAGGAGTAGTATGTTCCAACTGCGTTACAACATTTGGTGTTGATGGAGGTAACCTTATAATTCTGGAGTTTCTACGAAAAGTGTTTTCCATATTCCAAGGCTCCTTGTTTATGTTGCCTGTAGCTTTAACTTCTAACTTCTATAGACTAGTCTATAGACTAGACTATAGAATGGATTATAGACTGGACTATAGACTATTCTATAGACTAGACTATAGAATGGACTATAGACTAGACTATACACTGCACAATAGACTAGTTTATAGACTAGATTATAGACTGGACTATAGACTAATGTATAGACTAGACTATAGACTAGAGTATAGACTAGTCTATAGACTAGACTATAGACTGGAGTATAGACTAGTCTATAGACTAGACTATAGACTGGAGTATAGACTAGACTATAGACTGGAGTATAGACTAGTCTATAGACTGGACTATAGACTAGTCTATAGACTAGACTATAGACTGGAGTATAGACTAGTCTATAGACTAGAATATAGACTGCACTATAGACTAGTCTATACACTGGATTATAGACTGGACTATAGGCTAGTCTATAGACTGGACTATAGACTAGTCTTTAGACTAGAGTATAGACTGGACTATAGACTAGACTACAGAGGAGTCTATAGATAGACGATTGACTGGACTATAATCTGGACTACAGACTATAGGCTGGGCTATAGACTGGATTATAAAATATACTATAGACTTGACTATAAACTGTAGACCTCCTCACAAGACTGTAATCTAACCAAAGTTCATTAATGCGATTAATATTTACATTTTGCTATTATAAAACCTTCTTTAATCTAAATGCATAAACCTTAACAAGTAATAACTTTGATAAATCAAGTGCAATTACTAGAATTCTTCAATTATCTTCACAGTCTCATCGTGTTTTATTATTAAATAGTTAATACACAAACATAGAATAATTGGCTGACAAATATTGCAACAGGCATTAACCGATTGCCCACATATTAGATAAGATTCGAAATATTAAATTGATTATAAACGATATAAAATTTTCAATATTTTGCCAGGAAGTAAATAAAAAAGAAATATGTATAATATTTTATTGATCTATTGTAATGATGGCAAACAAACCAAAATTACAAGTAACATGAAATTAATTTTTTCTAAGTCAAGTGTAATATAATTTTGATTCTATATATTTACAGTATGCCAGCTGTAGAGTATTCAAAAACTTTTATAACTTCAGTAGTTTTGGGTAAAGATGTTGTACCTCGCATTGGTTTATACCAAATGGAAGCTTTAAGAGCTGATCTCATAAATGCTATACAACGTAGCATAGATCCTAAGGTAGCTAAAATTATATATAACATTTATTTAGATTTATTAATTTATATTTCTATTATTTTTTTTTTTAGTGGAAAACTATATCATGTTCAATGATATGTTGCTGTTGTGGTCCGGAACCAAAGTCGGTGGTGGAAATGTCGATTAAAGATACTCATATTAATAAATATCAAGAAGTAAGATTTAAATTTCATACTTAAGTTAATTTAAATAAGCAGAGTAATAGGCTTTTAATAACGATTTTTAATACTTTATAGGAACGCGATTCTGCACGTTCAGCCAGTACTCATCCCGCTGATAGCACCATAGCATTAACCATTCACCAACCATTATATCCACCAGGACGTATAATACACATTGTACGCCATCATCCCAGAGCCGATGAGTAAGTATTTTTTGTAGTGTTATTTGAACACTTTTCACAGTTTAACTAAGCAAATTTTTAAAGAACATTTCAAAAGCTTTTTACAAAACAACAATATATAATTTATAATTTGCTTATATAATTTTTAAATATTTTTTTAATGCCATACAAATTAAAATTGCAAAAAATAATTTAATTACAGGAAAAAATATGACAGAAGTTGGAGGTAGGAAACGGTCAACTCAAATGCTACACACATACAATAATAAAATACCTTGTTTTGCATATTATTGTATTATTATTGTTTATTTTTCACTCATTTTATATTCGTAGTCCTTGTTTAATAATTTGCAAAATTTTCAGAAAAAATCGTGGAAAAATATTTGTATAATTGCATGATATATATTTTTAAAAACGAAACCACAACAAAATTGTGATTAATGCATGTGAAAAAATTTTATTATTACCTATTGCTAGATAAGTGGAAAAATTGTTAGAAAAAAATGGGGAAAACATAAAGAACAACTAAGTCACTTATAAAAAAAATGCTGGTTATATATATATATATATATTAATGGTATTACATTTTATAAAATAATTTTTTTTTTTTTTTTTTGGGTTTAAACTAAATACAATCATATATGGACCTTTGCCCCCTTTTATACAAAAACTTGTTTTTTACAATATATTTAAAATAAAGTTGACTCTGTTTTAAAAGTCAATTTTAATTTTTTTTTATTTAAAGTGAAATTTTAATTTTTTGAATTTATTTTCAATTAAATTAACTAGAGCGGAAACTCTTATTTCCTTACAAAAATTAACTTTTAAAAATTCTTAGATATTTTACGGAGCAGTCCAAAATAATACCTATACTCGCACTTTTTTTCAAAATGCGGTATTTTATTTGAAAAGTCAATGCTTTATAATAGAAATTGGAACTTTTTTAAATTTATACTTTTTTTTTGAAATTTGGTAATTGTTGGATAAAATTATATTAAAAAACACTAAACTGTCCTTTGTGAAAGTTAATTTTTATATATAATAATTTTATATATATATATATATATATATATATATATTATATATATATATATATATATATATATATATATATATATATATATATATATATATATATTAATATATATATATATATATATATATATATATATATAAAATTATTATATATAAAAATTAACTTTTAAAAATTCTTAGATATTTTACGGAGCAGTCCAAAATAATACCTATACTCGGACTTTTTTCAAGGTGTGGTATTTTATTTTAAAAGTCAATGCTTTATAATAGAAATTGGAACTTTTTTAAATTTATACTTTTTTCTGAAATTTGGTACTTGTTGGATAAAATTATATTAAAAAAATTTTTACTTCTTTTTAATGTGTTTTTTTCGTTTGAAAATTAGTACTTTTAAAAAAATAAGTAATTTGTTTACAATGTGCCACTTTTTTTCTTTTTCTTTTTTTATACATTTTAAAATATTTTTTTTAAATCAGTACTTTCTAAATATGTATATGTTCAAAATTTTATTAAAAATTTTGTCTGAAAATTGGTAATTTTTCAAAAAATATGAGCTTTTATAATTGAAAACAATGTGGACCAATATTGATCAAATTCAATAGCAAAACTCTCTAAAAAATACTCGAAGTATTGATGTATAAGACCCTCAGTTGTCAGAAGTCGTCGAAAAGTTAATATCATGAGAATGGCTGAACTATATATATATATATATATATATATATATATATATGGTACAGGGGTATAAAAATCAATTTTACTGATAGTTTTTGGTCATTTAACAAAGGATTTATTTGTTCAAAAATATTTAATATGTGTTACAGAAAAATAATTGTTTTTTTTTTTACCAAATTTTGCTTTATTTTAAGTTTTAGATGTTTTTCAAGGGCTATTTGTGGTCAGTTATTTGTTTACATATGTAATTAAAAATCAAATCATTTTTATTTTCTACTCAACGATTTGTTTGCTTTTTTCAAACTTGGCTTACTTTTTTATTGAAATCTTGCGGCAATTAGAATAACAAAAATACAATTTAGAAAAGGACCTATATTAGTATCACAGTTTAACTTACGATTATTTGTTTACATTTTATTTGAAGTTTTGTGTTATTCTTGTCTTCTTTTGCTTTTATTGTCTTGTTTATCTTTTGTTGTATCCTAAGTCTTTCAAGAGTACAACGTTTATTTATTGATTTTTTTTCTGTCTATTTAATGTTTTTATTGTGTCCAATTTTATGCTATGATTGCATTCTTTTGCATGCAGTGACAATGTCGTCCCTATTATTCCTTTATTTATGTCTACATTGTGTTAATTTGTTCTCGTCTCCAACTTTCTCTTCGTTGTTCCAATGTAAACCAAGTTACATCTCTCCCTTTCGTTTCGCTTATATTCTATTTCGTAAACTACATTATCATTTTTCAATTTGTCAATTTTTATTGTCTGTAAATAGGTATCTTAGTTTTATTTGATTTGTGAGCTATTGATGTTATTTCAGCTACGACTTTTTGGATCTTAATTGTACTAAAATGGTAATGAATTCTTTTGTATAGAACTTTAAAATATGTTTTAATCTAAATACAATATCTTTCGGAAATTTATCGTGAGCTTTTAAACAAATTTTCAAATTAGTAGATATCGTTCAAGTTCGACATGAAAAATTTTGAAAAATTTACGTTTGAACATATCGCAAGTTTCAAAATCGATAAGTGTTAAATGAAGACTTAACAACAAAAAGAATACTTGTATCGGGTTCTTTCAAAATACCTTATCCAAAGCAAGTATTTAGATTTGTATGAGTTCGATTTAAAAGAAAGTTCTAAGTTTCATCAAAAGTTGTGAAGTAAAAACCCAGTAAGAAATGAAGGTTCGAACGAAGCAAGTAAAGTAGAAAGAAAGAAAAGTAAAATATCACTTCAACATTCCCTTACGAATGGCATGAATTTCATGTGGTGAGCGCTCTTTTCTGAGCTGAAAAAGAAGCAAAGGTTTTAGTTATAGTAAACACGTAGATGCATAATATTTTATCCCTTATAATGGCAGTTATTCATTTATTGTAGTGCTTTGTAGTATTATTCCGAAGCGCGGCTGCCAGATACTTTTTTGGTCAAAAAAAGTTTTTTATAATTCAAAATTTTTTAAATTTTATTGTTTTTAACAATAATGTATTTTTAATGAATATTTATGCTTAACTATAATGTATTTAAAAAATTCATGATATCCAGATTCACCACCATCTAAATCAGAAGAATTGGTGCCATACATAATTTTAGAACTAAAATTATTCGACATGTTTTTTATAAGCTTAAATTTTTAGCAACATATATATATATATATATATATATATATATATATATATATATATATATATATATATATATATATATATGTTAATAAATGCCAAGGAAATATCCAGCGGAGATATTTTTATGCAAAACATTTCCTTTCCTATTTTTTAAACATCAAATAAGAATAAAAATTAAAAAAAATCTTGAAAAGATACATTTGTATATTGGACCCCCTTGCATTTATTTCCGGCAGTGTATTATTATAAGTAACTCAAGGACGATTAAAAATAAATAAATAAATAAGTTAGGAAACATTCGTACATCAAATATTTTTAAAATAAAGCATCAAATTACCAAAACAGTCAAATTCAAAAAGAAACATTAAGAAATTTCCAATGACATGTTTTGACATACTTTTCCTGAAATGCTGCAAATTCACAATCAAATTTCTAATATTTATCGTTAATAATGCCCCTAAAATTTTTTATTTTAAATCACTATTTGACACTTCTTTAAATAAGGGAAACAACAACTGTAACTCTTTAAATTTCAAAATAACATCCGATAATTCGGGTATACACAATCAGTTACAGTATATATTAATGAATAAAGATGGATGTATATTCTTAATAATTTCTTCAAAAGTTCATACTGCATACTATTCCGAAGTTAGTTTTTTTTGTTAAACTCATAATCATTATCATGCGTTGCTGTAGGGGTCATTAGCATATTAAGGATTGCTTATGGAAGTTCTTTATAAGGACCTGTAACATATTTAAAATTATATGGTATAATTTTGGCTAGTATACTTTCTTAATAAAACCATAATTTCGTCAGAATTATTAATTATAATTTAACACAATCGTTGAACATCAATACAGTCACAAATTTAATAATGAAAGTCTTGAACATCAGTAATGACAAATATAGAAGATAGAATAAGAAAAATACTAACTGCGAATAATTACTCAACATACATAACGAATAAATTAAGTAAATGAATGCTTGAAACCGAAAAACAAGAAGCAAAACAAAAAACAGAATCAACAAAAGTTTTTTACAGTGTACCATATTAACGGAGACAAAAACATTAAAGAACATGATCACAGATGAAACAACAATAGTTCCAAAATCAAATAAAACACAAAGGCACCTATTTACAAACAATAAAACAAAACTTAACAAATTGGGCTCTAAAATTTAAAATGTGTGAGCTAACAAAATGCCAAGGTGTTAATTCCAAAGAAGCATCCTCCGCAAAACTTCCGCTCGATCTACACTTTTGCGTAGAAAGCTAGAGTTTCCGAATTCAGCTCCCTGAGTTTAATGGTCTGCACCAATATCAATCTCAGTTTTATATGGTGCTGCACCAAATCCTATCTTACAAAAGTTAGGTAAACAAAATCGATTGCATGTGACAAATGTAAGCTTCGAAAAACCGTTACACGATACAGTTAATAAATGCGGGGGTCAGACGCAAAATGCTTGAAGGCCAAACAACAAAAACCCGCCTGACTGTACTTAAGAGCTATTTTGCGAAATGTTGACAAATTGAAAAATGATAATGTAGTTTACGAAATAGAATGTAAGAGAAACGAAAAGGAGAGATGTAACTTGGTTTACATTGGAACAACGAAGAGAAAGTTGGAGACGAGAATAAATTAACACAATGTAGACATAAATAAAGGAATAATAGGGACGACATTGTCACTGCATGAAAAGAATGCATAAACTAGCTTTAACTTTGACACAATAAAAAAATTAGATAGAGAAAGGGAAGAAAATAAACGCTATACTCTTGAAAACCTTACTTACATCCCTTCTACACGTAACAGAATATATAAGATTTTTTTGTCAGAGAGTTTCAAATTCGCTCTCTGAGAGAATTATCTCACGTGTAGATTCAGATATTAGTACTATAAGTATTATTATTGCATTTTAAAAAGTATTTTTGTACAAAAATGCGAATTTCTTAAATAATAAGGACATGTTTACTCCGTGATTGATTTAAAATAATGATATCTTATAAGATTTATTAGAATACGTGTGCTCCTTATTTAAGATTTAATATAATATAAACAAAATGGTTACTCTCTTCTGCCGGCGATACCTCAGATATTATATCAGCGTTAATCTCAGTTGTAGTCCTGGGTAAACACAAAAGAAGACAAGGACAACCAGAACTGCAATACTCCGCTGCAATAGTACAATGAAAATATATTTATTTAAGGTTCTGCGATATTAGCATTAAATTTGACTCTGTGTTTGTATTGTACTGATTTACTAATTATCTATTTATTAAAATTCTGTGTTAGAAAATCCAGTATTTTAGTATTAATTAAATAATAATAAAAATTAAAATAACAATGTAAACAAATAATCGAAAGTTAAACTGTGATATTAATATAGGTTCTTTTCTAAATTGTATTTTTATTATTCTAATTGTCGCTAGATTTCAATACTAACTAAAGTAACCCCTGAAAAAGTTTGAAAAAAGCAAACGAAACGACGGGTAGAAAATAAAAATGATTTTAATTTTATTTACATTTGGAAATATAACTGACCACAAATAGCACGTAAAAAATCTAAAACTTAAAAATATATTTAAAATGTGTGCATGATAGCGTTTAAATGTTTGTGTCTTTTTAAATGTCTTAACAATTGTGTTAATAAATTTGTGTTATTTATCTAGCCAATTTATTAAAAAACATTAATCCCTTCCTATCTTCCTATTTTATTTTCTTCTAGAAATGTTTTAAAAAGTCGTGAACCAGTTTATCAAGCCATTTGGGCTGATAGCATAGATTTCGATGAGGTTCTTATATCGCCGGTCATGCTGCAAGATCACATGCCTGATAAAGTATTAGCGGCTCTAAAAAAGGTAATTTCTGATACCACAGAAGACAATACATCTATGAACAGTTCATACAATTTAAATCCTCAAGTATAGGAAAAACGCTTGCTTGCTAGATGTGTCCTTGAATTTGAATTTAAAACACAAAAAACGTTTAAAATTAAAATGCTTTAATTTATATAGAAATATATATTTAATCATTTTAAACTATAAGTATTTTTTATAATTGTATTTTCATATGTATATTTATTTTGTTACTTAATTTTTTTTAATTTTAATTATGTTTTAAGTTTTTTTTTACTTTTTTTACTGTATATTTCTCATTTATTTGTTAATTTAAAGATTACACTTGTAATTGTTATTGTCATAGTTTAAGACATTAAAAAAAGTCTGAAAATAAATATTTTTTTATTATAATTTTTATACTCACTTTTTTGGTATTTTGTTTCTTTTTTAACTTGGCTTCAATATACTTTTATTTGCAATGAAAAAAAAATTAAACTCTAAAAATTTAAATGGCGTAGCTACTTGGCTAACAAAATGCCAGGGTGTCAATTCCAAAGAAGCGTCCTCCGCAAAACTTCCACTCGATCTACAGAAAGCTAGAGTTCCCGAATTCAGCTCCCTGAGTTTAATGGTCTCCACCAATATCACTTTCAATTTTATGTCCAATCTTATAAAAGTTAGGTTAACAAATTCGATTGCATGTGACAAATGTAAGCTTCGAAGAACCGTAATCCGACATCAAACACTTAGTCAAGGCGGGGGTGAGACGCAAAATTCTCAAAGCCAAACAACAAAAACCCGCCTGACTGTACTTAAGAAATAATTATGGTGACGCGAGAGTTGTTCCCCTACCCAGAGCTACTTTGCGAATGCAATAAATAATTTGAAACACTATTTTGATACAGTTATCAACACAGTAGCGTAAATTATAGGTACACTTAAAAAGCAAACAAAACATTATATGGGATAGTGGATTCCAAAATAGAAAAACCCGTTTAAAAAGACGTTAGACTATAGACATAGAGTAGACTATGGACTAGACTATAGGGTAAAATATAGACTAGACTTTGAACTATACTACAGGATAGAATATAGACCAGACTTTAGACTAGACTGTAGACTAGATTAGACCAGATTAGACTCCAGAGTGAACTATAGACCAGACTATAGACTATAAAATATAATATAGTACAGACTATATAGACTCATTTACAGACTGAACCATTTTCTGTAATACTTATTTTTCACACCTTCCTCTTACAGGTTGTTACCACAAGTGGTCCTCGTAAACCCCATCGTCAGGCATCGAACGCGTTTTCTACAACATCTATTGATTTATATCGCAGTAATCAAGATGTCTACAGTTGCCATAACTGTTCAAATATGGAATTACATCAAACACATCATCATCGCAATGGAAACCATATGAGTTCCGATTCGAATGGACCAAACGATAGTTTAGATTCGAAGCCAAGTTTAAGTCAAGCCGATATGCAAACACCGGCAACACAACAGCAACAACAACAAAGAGTGTGTCTAGAAACTTCATTTACCAATCTATATAGTCCTCAAATGAGCCACAAACATATACATTTTCCCGAAAGTATAAGTTCCAGTAAAGCCTCCTCATTGGCGGGCAGTATATTAAGTCGCAGTCAAATCAGTTGTATACAATATGACATATCAAGTACCTTGGAGACTAGCATTGCTTCTGTGGTTCGTAAGAGTCCCCTTAAAGTTACTAAAGAGACAAATGCCAACGTGGAACAAGTTAAATCGGTATTACAGCCGCCCAAAACTAAGTGCGTAGCATTTGAAGATACATCATCACCGCTTAGGAATTTAAAACGTCAACATTCAGCCAAAATAGAAAAGAAACCTAAAACTTTACCCATACCGCCCTTGAGGAGAGCTTCAGATGTTACAAATGGTGGTGCTGGAGAAACTGATGAATGGTTAGGTTTAGCCCCCTTGGCCAGTCCAGAAACTCTTTCGGAAATTTCTAGTATATCATCACGTAACAGTATACGCAATGGTTTAACCTCTAGTATAGAACACTATTTACATAATGTTACCAAGAATAATGTGGTCGATATCAATGATGTTTTTGAATCTCAATTACATACACCCACAGTCTTGCGGAGAGCCCCTAAATTTATAGAAAATCTGTCTAGTTGTGCCGAAGATAAACGTAATATTGATCAATACAAACGTATGGGTAGAGTAATTGTACCTCCTCCTCTATTTCCTCCACCCATACAAGATTCCAGTGATGAAGATGATGATAGTTTTGCCTCCGCAAATAGTTATAAAAGAGTCGTAACAGCAAGCACTAGCACCAACACTACCACCATCACCAACAATATAACAAAACTAACAAATCCTTCCTCGGTACAAGGCCATCGTCGACAAAATTCTAAATCAGCTGACCAACTGGATGAAGTTGTGGCCTCAACGAACAAACAGCAAACCGAAGTGGGGGTGGCACGCAAACTTACCATTAGCGATAGCAATATTATAAATGACAGCGAAAATATAATTTCTAGCGGAGAAATTAATAATACATGTGCGGATCACTTAACTACCCACAACACTGGTTCACAAGAAACCACATTTTATAGTGCAAATTCATCCATCGATTGTGTGTCAGTAAGTGTCAGCAACAGTGAGAAAAATTACTCGAATCCTCAGATCATTATGCCAGAGGGTGTTTTAGAATCACATTTTCCCCTGCACCAGGATGCATTTACAAATACAACAAGCTCGTTGTATTCTAAAAAACATTATAAATCGTTGAACAACGATAAAGATCTATTGACAAATGTAGTACAAATGTCAACAAAGGTCGCTTTCAATTCACCGCTATCGTCCCCAATGGGTCGAGGCAAAAGAAAAAATTGTATATATCCTTCCGTAATGTCATCACAACCGCTGTATACGGCGGCCAAAATGGGTGACAATGTAAAATTATTTACTACAAATACAACTAACAATAACAACAATACCACCACAAATATACCTGATTTAACAATTGCAAATGGTTCTTCTTCGTCATCTACACCAAGTCAAAGGTCCCGAACACCTAACGAAAGTAGTGTGTAATGCAATTAGTAGTACAACAGAGTTAGAAGTAGAGTGCTTACTTAAAATTTACTAAAAATTTTTAAATTAAAACTTTTTGCAAAACGTGATAATGTTAGAATTTTTCGAAAATGGGCAAATTTTACAATAAAGAAAATTTTAGTGAATTTATTAAATTTTTTTAAAAATCTCATATAGTTCGAAAAAGTATGAGCTTTTTTTATTAAATCCGAATTTTCGTACATAGTTAAGTTATAAAAATTTAATGTGTTACTTCATTGTTTAGCATTTTCAACATTTAAAATTTTTCGAATGTGAGTCATTTTTAAAACATATGAATAATTAATTTAAAACTTAAATCTTTCTAAATCATTAAATTAAAAAAAAAAATAATAAAAATTAATTTAATTTATATTATTGATTTCTCATTAGATTATTTTTTTATAATTTTAAAAATTCGCAGTTTTGCTAATTTTTCTAAATTCGAAGTTATGTTCGAATTTTCAGAAAATTTTAAGATATTCGACTAATCATTATGAGCTAATTTTTACATTTGAAAAAATCTTATGAAATTTAATATTTTGACTTCTTCATCATTTCATCAAATCATCGAAATCGAATTTGTGAACTTGGAAAAATTTATAAAAATTAATACATTTTATTTTCCCAGTAGATTTGAACATTTTTTTAAAGCTTTTGTAAATTTTGCAAATTCGAAATTAATTTCGATTTTTTCGAACATCCCCAAAAATGTATATATTGAAGATTTCAGTGCATTTATTTATTATTCCACACATTTTTTTAAATTAGGGTTTCTTTGGGAATATTTAATAATATTAAATAATGTTCGAACTTTCGAATTTAGCAAAAAATTATAACATTCAATGTATTAATGATATTTTAATTTGCTTCACTCATTTAATTAAAAATTATTTTCAAATTTAATACTTTGTTGGACTATTTAATAATTTTAAATCCTGTTTGAATATTCGAACTTAACAAAAATTATAAGATTCAATATATTATTTAAAATCCTTTAAATTTTAAAAATTTCAATTTTTCTTATTTTAAACATTCGAAATTAAGTTCGAATTTTTATATATACTCAAATTAAATATTTCAGTTAATTTATTTAATAAATTTTCAAAATTCTTTAATATTTAATAAATTTTTGTATTATTTGATAATTTTAAATCATGTTAAAATTTTTTAATTTTACAAAAAATTATAAAATTAATGTATTTATATTTTCTTAAATAAGTTTTAAAAATTTTAATTTTTGATGAATATATTACAAATTCGAAATTATGTTAGAATTTTTCAATCATTCTCTAAAATTGCTATAATGAATATTTTGGTAATGAATTGTACATGAACATTTTTTGTAAATTTGTTTTTATATATATATATATATATATATATATATATATATATATATAAATTTATCCATTTCATTACTTTTATTTAAGTTTTATACTTTTTTGGACTATTTGATAATTTTAAATATTTTTAAATATAGAAATCTTGAAATCAAGTTAAAATTATTCAAATATGACTTAAAATGACTATAATGAAAATTTTCGAAAATTTTGCTGATTTAAGTAAGCATTTGAAATAGCATAAAAAATCCTATAATATTGTTAACATATTTGTAATAAAAGAACCTTAAACGAATTATAATAAAATTTAAATTAAAGTAGAATGTTTGTTACACGAAAAAAATTATTATTAAAACAATAGATATAAAACATAATTATTTATATTTAGATAAACATAAGTATAGAAAAGAATTGTTTGTACTAAAAAAAAGTAGAAAGTATTTATAGTTAATGAAATATATATAACGACTCAATTCGTTTCGATTAGTTATTTGATTAAGTAGTTTATACACAAACATCAAATACATACCAACAACATAATTAAATATATAACTATTAGCATAAGTAGAATTTGTTTAGAATATAAGTAGTGACGAATTTGTTGATCAAGTGATAAAGCCATCCGCAATTTATATTAGCCATATACATACAAAATATAACAATTTATAATAATTCTTGTGCATTAAAACACCCCTCCATATTACATACATATATACAACATAACCCTACACAAAAGCAAAATTTAATAAACTCATGCATTTACAACATAAAAGCCACATTAATGGTTCGTACATACATAAACATTGTTATTTCGTTACCATAAAGACAAATTATGATATAATTATAGAAATTAATAAAAAAAAAAAAATAATAATGCATTCAATAGCATAAAAAAATTAATTAAGATATTAAATCGATGACTGTGATGTGAATGGATCTCCTCATTTAGATTTTAAATAAATGCCAATATATCTACATTCATAATATGAGAAAAACATGTTTTATTTTATGTTTTGAAATTGTTTTATTAATTAACTAATATTTTTATTTACAATTTAAGTAAATTTTTCGGTTTTTTGTTAAAAAACAGAAGAAACAGTTATTAAAACTAAATAAATAAGTAATATACATTAAACAAATTTTATAATAATTTTAAAATAAAGTAAGTAATTTAAAAAATAACAAGGTTGAATTTAATTTCAAAAAATAGTTATTTGGTAAGCATTAAAAAAGGTAATTATATAAAAAGCACTTTTTTTCAAATCTCTAATATGCAAAAGTGAAAGTTTCAACAAAAATAAAGAATAAACACCAAGAAGCCAAAGCCACCAAACGACTAATAATTTGTTCATTTTTAAAAGTGTTCAAAATTAAAACAAATTTCGCAATTTTTTATTTTTCTTGAATACTTTTTTATTTTAACAATCTAAAGTGATTGTCAAATTCTTCCATTCTCAACTTAGTTACAAACATAATTTACACAAAAAAACCTGTTCATTTTCCTCTGTGCTCCAGCAATTATTATCGCTTGATTCCACAACAGTTTCACATTTCGCATTCGTTTCTCTTCCAAAACATAAACGCCATTTATCCACTTGACTTAACACCACTGACAAATTATCTAAACCATCAATATCTTGTAACAAGTGCAGTATTTTTATTAAAGTTCCATTAAAAACTAATTGCACTGAAGCATCCTCAAAGATGGTAATCATTTTAGTAACTTGCAGCTTAGATATATCCATATAAGAAAAACATATCAAAGAACGATTTGGACAACGGTGAATACCCCATAGAGGATTGGGCATTAAAACTTCATAGGCCTTGTCATATATTAAATTAAATAAATCTATTAGTTGTGTAGAGGTCAAGCCTTGACTATTGGTACTATGTAATAGTTCAGATGGTTCTTCACATTCATAAAAGTTTTCATCCATTACTACATCGATAATTTGAGTTTCCAATTCATTGCTTGTTATTTGTTCTGGTGTGGCAGTGGTTTCGTTGCTTTCTTCTTCAAAATTAACAATAATAGTACAATTTTCTACTTTAGGTTCTTCGTTATGTATATTAGCATTAATTATTAGTGGTTCATTTTCTGTTTGCTGTGGATCTTTTGTAATCAAATCATACATTTGATCGGATTCTGTATGAGTGGTATTTTTTATCGCTTTAGTGTTAGGGGGTCGATTTTTTATGCGGTATGAAAGCTAAAATATAATTGTAGTAATAGTAAAAATATAGCGGCCGGGTTTAAGACTGAGTTTAGAAACTGATCTAAAAACTTATAAGTTTTACTTATATTTAATAACAAAATTATAACTTTTATCTACAACAATATTTCTATGAAAAATTATTCAATATTGCTTCAAAACAACAAATTATTTATTAATCTTTAGAAAGGATTTTTTATTAATTTTGACTTGACTTGATTGATTGCTGAACAAATTAATACTACCGGCACTGTTGATTTTTTAACAAATTTTCTTTTCGGCAAAAGCACTATTTTTGGTTAAAAAAGTTACATAAAAATCTTTTCCCGCTCTCTGTTAGTTTTCGAGTTATAGGTACTTTAAGTTATGATGTAAGAATGCAATTTTCTCCTTCCACATTTAATGAAAATAAACAACATGGGTATCATTGGAAAGGCCTTGAGAAGGCCTTTCGATTGAAATATAAAATGTGTCAAATCATTAACCCATGGTGAAACAATATGATATTTTATTACTTTTTATTGTAACTTTTTTTTACAAAAGTACCGTTATCTCAGAAATATATCGATATAACGGTACTCTCCTATACATCAAATCATTTAGAGAACATTTCAAGCTTTCATATGATCGCCATATTATTATAATTTATGACTATATAGCCTATAGTCATATATACAATACGGATATAATTGAAAACGTCTTTAAATCTCAAAAATAAAAATAATTAAATAAAAAAAAATAGTAAATATTATTTAATTTACATTTTTATTTTAATTATAGATAAAAAAAAATTGAAACAAGAGTTTCAAAAATGTTCGGAACAAATCAAGGTTATCAGCACATTTGGAATTAAAATATATATTTTTAATGTTAATAAAGGTTTATCTATGTAGCCGGCCTTAGGCCGGGCTAAAGAACTTTCTCATCTATGTATGTCGAACACCGGCTTCGCTGAATAAACTTTTTTTTGGAAATCAAAAAATTTTTGTAAGTACCGGTATTCTTTTTAAACAATTTTTCATTTTTATTTAATTTTTCACAAAATTGTAAAAATGATAAAGAAATAATACTTATTATACATTTAAATTATGATATTAACAAATATATTACTAGTAAAAATCGATTAATTTTCTAAATAATAATTTTTAAAACGCTATATTTTTGTTATTTAATGGGCTAGGAATGTGAAAGCTTGAAATGTTCTCTAAATAATTTGATGTATAGGAGAGTACCGTTATATAGATATGTTTTTGATAACGATACTTTTGTAAAAAAAACTCAAAATAAAAAGTAAAAAAAAGTAATGATTTGGCATATATTTTATATCAATAGAAAGGCCTCTTCAAGACCTCTCCTATGATACCCATATTGTACATATTCATTAAAGCAGGAAGGAGAAAATAGCATTTTTATATTATAACTTCAAATACTGATAACACGTAAACTAAGAGCGAGCGGGAAAAACTTTTTACATTGCTGTAATCATGAATAAAAATGCTACTGAATCATTATAAAAATTATTTAAAAATCAAGTGTGCTGGTAATCTTGATTTATGCCAATTTTCTATCTATTTATAATATTAATAAAAAGTTTAATCAACTTACCAATTCTTCTTTTGTAGTAATTTCCAAACATGGTAAAGCAAATGGTTTTAATTTCGGTCGATCTCTTTGTATTTTTATGATATGTCCGTTTATACAGTGGTCAAATGTATAGACAACATCCTCTGGTTTAAAATGCAAATGACAAACTCTATCTGTAGATCTTAAAGTACGTACTTTTGGCAGTACTTCAACCCATTGTGCAAATAACGTCTGTTCCTTTTTAATACAAATTTTATAGGTTTTTTGATACATTTTTTTAATCGCTTACCTTGGGCACTAAAAACATTGTTCTATTCGGTTGATCTTTATTTTTACTATCACAAAAGGGTACAAAACACGTTCGCATTTTTATTTATTTAAAAAAAATCACTTGAAAATTTGCACTCTCTAAAATAAAAGAACACCTGCCAGTGGTACCAACTATTACCAACATAAACGCGTAGAAATGTTTGAAAAGTGCTAAAAAAAAGGCTAAATTTAATAAAACAACAGTTTTATGGTACAATCAAGACAAGTTTTGTGCAAGAGCAAAAATGGGCTAATATTAAAATTTCTTTTGAAAAATAAAACATATAAGCAACATTATACCATTTTGAAAGTATATCTCAAAATATTAATAGCAAACTGGGTAAATTAAAATGCAGGTTATGGAGATTCTATTATTATTATGAACATAGATCCAAAATTGTTCAATTCTTTCAACACGTTTCCACTCTAACAAGTTTAATTTTTGATAATAATAAAGTAATTGTTAAGAGCTCTGCATAATTTTGAATACTAGTCTTTTCACAAATATAGGGGAACTTAGTACAAAAATTGTCAAATAAAATTTTAAAATATTAACGTTACCCCATTAAAAAAAAAAAGTTTAATAAGAAAAAAAGAACAAAAAGGGGTTAAAGAATTTTATTGAAAGTGCTAAAGGCTAAGTTGATATCACTGACATCAACTGCAACAACTTTAACCACAGGTCTACAACTGAGATTAAGGCTGATATAGTATGTGAGATAACGCCGTCAGAGGAGAGTATTCATTTTGTTTATATTATTTTAAATCTTAAATAAGGGGTACACGTATTCTAATAAATCCTATAAGAAATCATTATTTTCAATCAGTTACAGAGTAAACATGTCCTTTTTATTTAAGCAATTCGGACTTTTTTAGCACAATTTTTATAAAAAGTTTTTTTTAACATGTAAAACAAACACTAAAAGGAAACAATTTTTCAAAAATTACTGTTTTTTTTAGTAATTTCCAAATAATACATGCACGCACACAAACAAACTTTCGTGTATGTATATTTTTTTTACAGTTCATCTTATAAGATGGTTGTGTAGAGAAATCTTATCACAACAGTCTCATAATACATCCTATAATACTAATATTTGAATCTACACGTGATATAATTCTCTCAGAGAGCGAATTTGACACTCCCTGACACAAAAATATTACATATTATGGTACGTCAGACGGGCTGTAAATAGTGTCTGTATTAGACAATTTTTTAACAAGACAAATGTCCAAGGTGGAAACAGTTGGACAAAAACAACAAGGTGAATTCAATAATGTTTTGTATATGTGCAGACAGCTGCAACAACCATAAATAGTAATAACTGAGGTTACTTTGTATAGAATTTCACTGATTTTGTCTTGATAAAAAATTTGTCTAATATAGATATTTTTCATTTTTAGTGCTGGGCTGAAATGTCATTTTTTTACGTTTGCATATACTGGTTTCTTTACAATCAAAAGTAAATTCTTTCGGTGGAAAAATTTGTATTTTTAATAAGAAAAAAAGTTCTGTATAGAAATATTTATTTGAATTTATAAAAACATTAAAAACAAATTTCTTACAATCAATTTTATTATTTTTCAATTTCAACTATCATTGTTAACAATTTGCACATGCTTATGTTTTTTCTTGTTTTCTTTTCTTTGGCGTTTCAGTCTCATTTACATAGTGTCTACATTAGAGATTTTTTTATCAAGACAAACTTAAAACTTAACGCGAATTTGTGGAAGGTGGTAACAGTTGCACAAAAACAACAACATGGCTTATTTATTATTGTTTTTGTATATGCAGTTTGACAACTGTAACAACCAAAATAATAATCAGCTGTTTAACTAAGGTTACCTTGTATATATTCCCACTGATTTTGACGTTTGTTTTGATAAAAATCTACCTAATGTAGACACTAGGTTAAGACAGAAAAAATGGCTGCTATTATTGAATTGCTGTAGTTGTTGAATTTATGCATACACCTTGTTAAATGGTTTCACCATAATAAGACTGAAATGTCAAATTTGTTTACAAACAAAAGTAAATTTTTTCGGTGGTGAAATTTGTATTTTTAATAATGAAAAAAGTGCTGTATAGAAATATTTAATTTATTTCAATTTATAAAAACATTAAAAACAAAATACAATTTACAAGTTATTCTTATTATTTTTAAATTTCAACAATCACTACTTAAGATATACACGTTCGTTTTCAAGGGTATAAAATTCACCTCATAATAGCCTGTCTAGACGTAACATAATATGTAAGATTTTTCTGTCAGAGAGTGTCAAATTCGCTCTCTGAGAGAATTATTTCACGTGTATATTCAAATTTATGTATTATAAGATGTATTATGAGACTATTGTGATGAGATTTCTCTAAACAACCATCTTATAAAAACAATAATTTTTGTAAAATTGTTTACTTTTAATGATTGTTTTATATTTAAGAAATATTTTTATACAAAAGTGCGTAATTCCTAAATAAAAAGTACATGTTTACTCTGTGACTGATTGAAAATAATGATAAAGGATTTATTAGAATGGGATATACGTATTCTATTTATTGAATAGAAATGGATACACGTATTCTAATAAATCCTATAAGATATTATTATCTTGAATCAGTCCCAGAGTAAACATTTCGTTTTTATTTAAGCAATTCCCACTTTTTTAGCAAAATTTCTATAAAAATGTTTTTTAACATGTAAAACAAACACTAAAAACAAACAATTTTATAAAACCATTGTTTTTTTAGTAATTTTCAAATTGCACACGCACAAACAAACTCGTATATGTGTATTTTTTGACAGTTTATCTTGCCTAGTGACTACATTAGGCAAATTTTTATCAAAACAAGCGTCAAAATCAGTGCGAATATATAAGTTAACACACAAATTAATTAAGTTACCTTTTTAAAACTTACTCTACACAATTGACACAAAAAAATTATAAATTTACTTTTAAGCTATTTCCACATAATTGACACAAAAAAATTATAAATTTACTTTTAAGCTATTTCCACATAATTGACACACGAAATTATAAATACACTTTTTATTTAATTTTGCAGATTTGCAGTTTCATTTTGTTATTTACCAAAATTTGGCAATAATTGCAAGATCAGCGTCTGCAATTAATGCCAATTCAATATTAAAATTAATAAGAATCAAATTACGCCACATTTTTTATTGTATAATTTTTGTCCATATAAAAATAGAGAAATTTTGTAAAGTAAGTTAAGTTCATTTTTATACTGGATAAAGACCGGTAATGGTGACCAGAAAAAAAAATAATTTTTTAAATGTTTTATTACGCGTAGTAAATAAGTTATGCAAGGTAACATTAGTTAAACAGCTGATTATTATTTTCGTTGTTACAGTTGTCAAACTGCATATATAAAAAAATAATGAATACGCCATCTTGTTGATTTTGTGCAACTGTTGCCACCTTCCACAAATTCGCGTTAAGTTTGACGTTTGTCTTGATAAAAAATTGTCTAATGTAGACACTATGTTATAAGATGGTTGTGTAGAAAGATCTCATCACACAGTCTCATAATACATCTTATAATACTAATATTTGAATCTACACGTGAAATAATTCTCTCAGAGAGCAAATTTAACACTCTCTGACACAAAAATCTTACATATTACAACTGAGATTAACGCTGACCTCAGGTCTACAACTGAGATTAACGTTGATATAATATGTGAGATAACGCGAGCAGAAGAGAGTAACCATTTTGTTTATATTATGTTTAATCTTAAATAAGGGGTACACGTACTCTAATAAATCCTATAAGATATCATTATTTTCAATCAGTCACAGAATAAACATGTATTTTTTATTTAAAAAAATTGCACATTTTTAACACAATTTTTATAAAAATATTTTTTTTAAATGTAAAACAATCATTATAAAGAAATAAATAAATAATTTTACAAAAAACATTGTTTTTTTAGTAATTTCCAAAATATATAAGCACACACACATACAAACTTCCGTGTGTGTGTATTTTTTTGACAGTTCATCTTATAAGATTGTTGTGTAGAGAAATCTCATCACAATAGTCTCATAATACATCTTATAATACTAATATTTGAATCTACACTTGAAATAATTCTCTCAGAGAGCGAATTTGACACTCTCTGACTCAAAAATCTTACATATTATGTTACGTCTAGACGGACTGTGATATAATATGTGAGATAACGTCGGCAGAGGAGAGTAACCATTTTGTTTATATTATGTTAAATTTTAAATAAGGGGTACACAATTTTTATAAAAATATTTTTTAACATGTAAAACAAAGACTAAAAGGAAACAATTTTACAAAAAACATTGTTTTTTTTTAGTAATTTCCATAAAATGTGGAGATAAGGATTCTCTAAATCGACTTTTAAGCAATCGACTTTTGTTGAAAAAATTCGAAGTCGAAAGACTTTTTAGTTTGAAAATTTTCGAGAAATCGATATTTTTGTTACTGGATTGTGGAAGAGTCAAAAGTCAGAATAAGTTAAAAAATTAATTTACTTAAAAACAGTTTTTTTTAGATCTTTTTATGTTAACATCATCATCTAACTGGAAATAATATGGTGAAAATATATTGCTCATTGGAACTCATTAAGATTCCTAACTCACTTAGAATAGTAAATATTTCATTTATAAAAAGAAAAATATTTTTTTATAAAAGTTTCTTTTACATAATTTTTTTTTTTAATATTTTAATAACAATATATTTTTTAACGTGAATATCTTAGAAAGTTACATTTCTCAATGTAATTTCGAAATTATGTTGCATTCAAAAATTTTGACATAATTATTTTCAGCGTTAAAAGTACTATCAATGATAAAAAAATCGAAGCTGTCAGAACATTCAATTTAAGCCAAAACATTTAATTTAATTCGACCAATTTCCTTCGTATCCACGATTTTATTTTGTTTTTTTTCCAAATTTTAACATTTTGAATTTTAAAGCTGCAGATTTCCCGTTACTAACTTTCTTTCCATTTAAAATCGTTAAAATTTTAAAAGAAAATAGCTGAAATAACATTACTGTGTTCTTGTTCTTACATCAGAGAATCAAAACAAATACCAATAAAAACATTACACATCCCAACTAAATTATTAACCCAAAAATAAACAAAACAAAAAAAATAGGAATATTACGCACAAGTGGGAAAAATAGAAAACAATGTGTGGACAGATAAGCATTCAATGCCCAGGTCTACAAATTTAATCACAACAAGAAAATGTCACGTAATGTTTTGCAAAGTAGTTTGCTTAATGCCGGATTAAGTATAATTTTTCAGGTGAGTTATTTTAAATCAATATTTGATTAATATTATTATAAATTTCACAACTATTAGGTATTATGTCGTATAGTTACCTTTGGCATCAATGCCTTTATAGTACGGAATGTTGGCCGTGAAGTATTAGGCATTATGAATGTTCGTTTACTACTACTGGAGAGTACAGTATTATTTTTATCCCGAGAAGCTATAAATCGTGCAGCTCTCAGTGCCACTTCGCAGCAACGTGAAAAATGTTCATGGGCTCAATTAATAAATCAACAATGGCTAACGTAAGTAAAGTGTTGAGATGAAAGTGTAGTGCATTTGTATATAAATATCCAGCTCTTCCTATTTTT
Organism: Protocalliphora azurea; assembly: GCA_932274085.1. Classification (NCBI taxonomy): domain Eukaryota; kingdom Metazoa; phylum Arthropoda; class Insecta; order Diptera; family Calliphoridae; genus Protocalliphora; species Protocalliphora azurea. The sequence continues at coordinate 134,455,734 of OW026523.1, read as the reverse complement.
CCTCCTTCCAGTGTTCCCATCTGTATAGCTATAAGTGTGCCTTGCGTGTATATATGGCTAAATTGGCTTTCAGCTGTTGATACTGTATTTGCGTCACAATATAATTTTGCTTGCTATGCTGTCGCCTTGTCTTGTGTCATAGAACTGTGTGCCGAAGCTCCAGTATTTGTTTCACAAGTTTTTTGTTTTGTTAAACTTAAGGTTATTCTAAATACTCTTCATATTTTTGTACGTTCTGTGGTGTTTCTTTGGATTGTCTTAGGTAACAATTCGATGGCCATTTATGCCTTTGCCATTGCCCAATTGGTTAGTGCGTTTACAATACTTGTATCGCATTATGGATTTTATTTTTATTACATAAAGCTGTTTGAAGATTATAAAAAATGCTTAAAGGATAAAGGAAATAAATGGCAGCCTAGATTGCCTTTTATAAATGCAGCAATTTTTCATAATATGCAGGATTTTCCTTTCAGAAATTTAATGGAATTCATGCCCGGCATGCTGATGAAAGAAGTAAGCATTTTGAGATTTGCGGTAACTGTAATTAAATTTATTTATGTCACTAGGAAAGATTTTTCAATACCGAGCTACAAGTTTTAACTTTAAGTTTTGTTAAACAAGGAATTCTTAAGCAGATACTAACAGAGGGTGAGAAATATGTTATGTCTATGAGTCCCGTGTTAAGTTTTAGCGAACAGGCTACTTATGACGTGGTCAATAATTTGGGCAGCTTAGCAGCTAGATTCATATTTAGACCCATAGAAGAAAGTAGTTATTTTTACTTTACACAAACCATAGCCAGAGATGTGCCTCTTAAAGAACAAGATAAGGTGAATTTAATCATATTTTACATTCTTTAAATAAATCTGACATCAATTATCTAATTCCTTTTTTTTTTTTTTTTTTTTTGTTAACAAGACAAAAGTGCAACAAGCCGCTCAAGTTCTTGGTCACCTCTCTTTAGTTGTCTCATCAACAGGTCTTATAGCCTTAGTATTTGGTCAAAGTTATTCACATACCGTGTTGCTGTTATATGGCGGCTCTGATTTTGTAGCAGATAATTTACCAGTAGTATTATTGAAATGGCATTGTTTGGCCATATATTTTTTGGCGGTTAATGGCATAACCGAAGGCTATATGTTTGCCACCAATACTAGTCAAGATATAGACAAATATAATTATCTTATGGCTATATTTTCTATAAGCTTCCTAATTTTGTCGTATGTATTGACAAGTATTTTTGGTCCAGTTGGTTTTATATTTGCCAATTGTATTAATATGATTTCGCGCATATGTTTCAGGTAATATATTTTGTGATAATATATATATTTTTATATATAAAAAAATTTTAATATTTAATTTCAGTACTCGTTTTATTTGGTTACAATATAAGCCATTGGATTGTAATCCTCTATTGGGATTGTTGCCAAAGAAATTATTTTTAGGAACATTAATTTTTATGGGAAGTGTTTGCTACTATTGGATGGTAAGTGACATACATATTATTTATTACTCTATATTTCACAGTGGCGCAGAATCGAAAAGTGTTGGAAATAAATCTGTAACTTCTAAAGGGCTGGTTGAATTTACCCAGTATCAGAAAAAAGTGCAATTTTAAGTTTCCAAATGGCCGATTAGAAGTTACAAATTTTTTTATTTAATTTAAAAATTTAATTTACAAAAAATTTCGATACTCTGTGTTGCAAAGATCTGTCAGAACTTTTAGATTCGTTGGCTTTGAAAAAAACTAGGATTTAGTTACACAATAACATTCATTTTTATCTTTTCTTGAAGTTTAACACCTCCATTATAAAGCATCTAGCTTTGGGCGTTGCCAGCATTTTAATTGTCGCAGCTGTTTGGTCATATGAAAACAAGGATCTTATAAAGCTGGGTTGGTCTTATAAAAGGAAATTAAAGGAATTTTGATGTAAAAGACCAATACTTATATTAATAAATTCTATAAATAAAATATTTAAAGAAATTATGCACTAATTATTTCTTTTTATCCTTAATACTAAAAACTACTTACCTCACACATTCCTAGAAAATCTTTTACATAATATTAAATATTTGCTTAAATTTATTTTTATATAAAAAGTATTAACAATTGGTTACTTACACATATAGAATACTTATTTATATACAAAAAAAAAAAAAAAAAAAAAAAAAAAAAATACCACAATAAATTCCACTTACAACTAAACTATAAATAAAGTAAAAAAATGTAAAACGTGTAAAAACATAAAATAATACTAAGTACCAACTTATATTAATCATCTTTAGAAACTTTTTAGCTACAATTTAAATACATTTATAAAATGCTAACATTATCAAGGCTATTAAATGACCTAAATAATTCATATTAGACCAAGACCGTAATATGGTTTTCAAAGAATCATGAGTATTTACAGCTGTAAGTGATACATTTAACATTACTCCCAGATAGGCCAATTGTATAACAACTATTAAACTAAAGGAAAAATTAACTAAACGTACTAATAAAATAGCGGGAGCAAAGTATTGTACACCAACTTGGCGTGGACAATTTTTATATTTGCAATTCTGTTTGCAAGACGTTGATTCTATGCAGGCATCAAATACTTGAGCCAAACAACGCCTTAAAAGATTCTCAAAGTAACTAAAGTAACTTAAGGAAATTAAAACCAAATGTACTTTATAGTTGAAACCATGCACCAAACAGGATACAAGATAGGTAAGAAATATGGCCATAAAATAGGGATATTTGGTGGCACGTAAACGATTGAATATGTTTTGTTTTAACCACAAATGCATGGGTATATTCCAGTTGCGTATAACAACGGATAGAGATCGAGGAAATTCAATAACCAAAGGATTAACTATGATAGATGAAGCGGAGGAAGAAGAGTTAATGGCTGACATAAGTGTAGCCTGTGAAAGATAAGAAACAAAATAATGGCTACATCGGACTGCAAAAGCATCCAAGTAGGTACCCCACCATAGACCAGCTCCTACTAATTGCTTTAACCAAGGCACTATACAGTTGGAAAGATTTAGAAAACCTACAGCCAACAGAACATGCAAAAGAATTCTAATCGCCAAAGGCCCTAATTTAAATTTTATACTAACATCTGGTTTATAATTTCTTAAAGACACCCAGGGTCCCAATATTAATGATGCCGGGCTTAAAAGATATCCCAAATATGTTATTAACTCATACTTTACCCTTTCATCTTGCACTTCAAATGCCAAAGAAATCAATTTCATACTGACCACCATTTGAGGTCCCCTAATAGTTTCATATTGTTCTGTTTTTAATATAAATTCAAAAAATAACTGGCATACTATAGTGTATATACAAATTAAAGCTCCCGTATATTTTGTTTTTAATTTTAAAATCAGCTTTAGGAATAGGCACAAATTCAAAACGTGTAAACACACATAAAGGCTACCGCTATTGCCCACATAAAACAATAAACTTATAAGGCCACAAACAAGCGCTATTAAATGGTAAAAATATTGATGTCTATTACCTATGTTACGTCTAACTAGTTCCCAGGCAATGCGTTGTAAAAAACCACAGCCTAAAAGTACTAGAATATATTGTTGCACTTGTTGGGTAGAGGATTTTATGCAGCCTTTATAGACATCCTTAAATGATTCTTCTTCTGTTGACAGTAGCATGGAGTCGTAGTCATAATCTTCATTTTCCTCTAGGTCTTCATGATCGCCTACTTGATCGTAGTAATAGTAGTCCATTATTTGACCTTTTTTTGCAGACTACCGGCAAAAATGATGGACGCTGTTCTACTTGTGTTTTTTATATCCACCGCAGTAATGATAAATTAGAGATTTCCCTTTAAATCTCACGTTTTTATTGTAAATTTAACCAAATTTATGAAATTACTATAAAAAAAGTTAACAACACTAGTGGCGATGCCAATTAAACTTTTTCTTCAAGTGTTAAATTTACTCTAGGTCTACAACTGACGTAGTGTCTATATTAAAAATTTTTTTTATCAAAACAAACGTCAAAATTAACCCGCAATTATGGAAGGTGGCAACAGTTGCATAAAATAACAATAAGGCGAATTCATTCATGTTTTTTATATATGCTGTTTGACAGCTGTAACAACCAAATATAATAATCAGTTGTTTAACTGAGATTACTTTGTATAGATTCGCATTAATTTTGACGTTTGTCTTGATAAAAATTTGTCTAGTATAGACACTACGTGATATTATGATACGTAGGCAGAAGAGAGTAACCTTATATTACAAAGTATCTACATTAGATAATTTTTTATCAAGACAAACGTTAAACTTAACACAAATTTGCGGAAGGTGGCAACAGTTGCGCAAAAACAACAATATGGCGTATTCATTATTGTTTTTTATATATGCAGTTTGACAACTGTAACAACCAAAATAATAATCAGCTGTTTAATTAAAGTTACCTTATATATATTCGCACTGATTTTGAGGTTTGTTTTGATAAAAATTTGCCTAATGTAGACACTAGGTTAAATTTTAAATAACAGCCAGTGTTGCTGTTTTGGTTATTTTTAACCACTTTTTCCATTTTTGTTATTTTTTATTTTTTGTTAAATCAAAATTTCATTTTTATTAGTTTTAGAAATGCTATTTACTCTGTTAAACTTGCAAACAATAAAAAACAAAAATGATAGCGTGCTAAAAATTCATCAAACAATAACTTCTCATTCCAATTTTAACTTAAAAATGAAGAAAATAATTTAAATCAATAGAAAATATAAACATTTTCTAATATTTAACCAAAAAATTAAATGGATTGGGAGATTTTTGTGAGAAAGTTCTAACGATGTAACCAACAACTTAAATTTTTGTAATTACAAAATAAATTACTATTAAAAAAGAAATGTCTAAATCGGTTAAGATCGATTATATGATATCCTACACTATTGTCTATGTGACTTGAAGTAATACATTAGCATATGGGTGCTATGGTTAATCTTATTTCAGACAAATTTTATTTACATACGAAAATTTATGTGTGATTTAAGTACTTTAAACTGATATTCGGTAGAGGACCCTATGTAGAAGCTACAATTAATTTTAAAGTACTATTTCTGAAACTGAATGCCATTTTTTATGTAGGTACATATAAATTTTGTATAGAATATTTTAGGATTAAAAATGTTTAATTTGTGCAGAATTCTGTAGAAATACGCTTATATGCATTTAAATATCATGCAATTAAATATCATTTACTTTAAATCTTTAGATTTTGGAATTAATATTACGAAATGAGATTGGCTAAGTCCCTATAAAAAGTAACTCTTGTTTGCATTCTTTTTCTGTGAATACATAATTGTAAAAGTCAACCTTATTTTCTATTATTGCTCGACCTGTTTTGCAATTCTAAATTTATTACAATCTGGCTTACTTTCTACGTCATATCGTAAGGACGTGAGAATAATTAAATTCTTATTATAGGACTTTATATCCCGACCCCCTACCAAATTGCATCAGGGGCCACATTTTGATAAATATTGTTCTAAACAGTTAAATTGTAAATACTTTTTTCCCATAAAGACTAGGTTAGGTTAGGTTAAAAAGGCCGGCGCCTTCACGCCTCCGACCAGAGACCACCCGGTCCATTGTTATCCCTTTATAAAAAAAAAAAAATGAAAGGGAAGAAAAACCTAAGCGAAAAATAGAAAAATAACGAAATAAAAGAACAGTGTGGAACCCAAGACCCACCAATCAACTCTGACTACCTCTAAGCCACTTTATCCCCATTACGAACCCTATAAGGTTGCCGAGTTCTTTACTCGTAACCTCCTCCAGTTCGCGTAGGATATGGCTCCCAAATCTCTTCAGTCTATTACGCTGAAGCCCTACACAATGACAAAGTATGTGCTCTACTGCCTCTAGCTCCTCCACATCATCGCACGTCCTACAATAGTCTGACGTGCCAGTGTCCCACTTACAATGACCCTTAGATTACCACGACTCATGCCCGGAAAATGCTTCGAATCTGCTGGTTTAAGACTAGGCCATAACGCTCTAGATACCCTGCATTCCATTCTGCTCCTCCAAGCATGATTCGTCCTCCCTAAAGTCCATTCCCGTATAGCAATGAAATATGACCCAATCGGAATCCTAACCGATACCCCACAAAAGACCTGTCCAGTTCCGAGCCCTTATGAGCTAGCTCATCGGCTATTTCATTGCCGAGAATGTTGCAGTGATCAGGGACCTATCAGACTCTTATTCTGTAGGCATCCATTAGCCTTCTAAATTCCTTCCTACACTCAAGCACTAATCTGGACCTGACACAATTACTTTTCATTGTCAGTAGTGCGGATTGACTAACCACACAGATAGTCACCTCAGTGCCCCTCTCAAATTCTCCTCCAGCAATCCTAGGGCCTTGTAAATGCCAAGAATTTCTGCCTGGAAAACGCTGCAACTATCAGACAGTCTAAAAGATCGTTTGATATCCGTTCACCAGAACTAGACACCCGCCCCTGTGCCTACTTCCATCTTCGAGCAATCTGTGAAGATAGCACAACCTCCATGGAGCTTCTCCGCTCCAGTCTAGAGGTCCCTACTAGGGATTTCGATAACAGCAATAGTCCCGAAGTCAATTATAGTACCGACATAATCCGTTTGGGCATTCAAGTATAATGATCGACTATCAAACTTGACTTCACTAAGTATGCAAACATGCCCCGCTGTGAAAATCCCTATCAATCCCAATTCCTTCAGTCTAAACAGGCCCGCACAGCCATTCCTCTCACGAACTCCTCAATTGGAAGAAGGTAGAGAATGATGGCCGGTGCCGCCTGAGGTGTACTTCTCACGACACTCGTAATGCCAATTGAAGCACTCCTCTGAACTTTAGAAAGAAGGTTCCTATACTTTCCCTTTCTCAATGCCTCTCACCATACAGAACATAAGTGAGTATAGGTCTCACAACCGAAGTGTATATCCAACATACCATGACCGGTTTTAAACCCCAGTTCTTCCCTATAGAGTTCCTACATTCGTAGTAGGTATTAAGCCCCTTCCTGGCCCATTCCTGAGTATTTCTCTTCCATTTTTTTTTTTTTTTTTTTTTGGCATTTACTTGGACAATTTGCTGTCCAAGTAAATTCTCAGGGACTTGGCCTCCTTTGACAATCTAAAGTTTATGATTAGTATGCAAATTATTTAAAAACTGAATAGTTATATTAAGATTATATTAATTTTTATATAACTGAATTTTTAACATATTTTTTTTCCTAAAAATAACCAAATTTTTTCTAAAATTTTGGTTAAAAAAATATGTTTTACCGTGGCAACTCTGATAACAGCTCATCTACACGTAACACAATATGTAAGATTTTTCTGTCAGAGAGAATTATCTCACGTGTAGATTCAAATATTAGTATTATAAGAAATATTATGTTGTAATGAGATTTCTCTACACAACTATCTTATAAGATGAACTGTCAAAAAATGCACATATAGGAAAGTTTGCTTGTGTGTGTTCATTTGTATTTTGGAAATGGCTAAAAAACAACGTTTTTTGTAAAATTGTTTCCTATTAATGATTGTTTACTCTGTGACTGATTGGAAATAATGATATCTTTTAGGATTTATTAGAATAAGTGTACCCCTTATTTAAGATTTAATATAAACAAAATGGTTACTCTCTACTGCTTACGTTATCTTACATATTATGTCAGCGTTAATTTCTGTGCTTCAAGAAAATTAACTACTCTTTTTATTTAATGTACAGTAGAGTTGGTAAGTTCCATGGTCTATCTATCAAGTATTTTATCGTTAAGGTCATGAACAAATCTAGTGACAGCTGTATCCATAGGTGAATAATAATGGTGTGTGAATTACCAAATACGTATGCTATTGAGTTAGAATTTTCACTGCCAGTTTTTAAAACTTAAAAATACTTTTCAATTGATTTTTATAATTAAAATCCCTATATCTTTGAAATTTACGTTTGTATTTATTTCTCTGGCTAATTAACATCTTACTAATATAAGAGATTTCTCGTTGTCAAGAATTTTTATGACCGACAGGCATTTTATTAAACGCTTCTTTAACTATAGAGATTAATTTATTAAAATAAAAATCTAGATTACCTGAATTAGTAACAGGTTGGTCAATCTTCTGACATATAATTTCATTTTCTACCCAGTTTCTGATTGCTGACCAGTCTGAGCTGTTACGGATTTTTTTATATACTTCATGTATAAATTACATTCCGCAAGAGTCGTAAGTTAACTCAAATGGTTGGCATTACTGTTTATTTTGACTGCATTACTGATTATTTCGACGTTCTTACCCCAGGTCTACAACTGAGATTAACGCTGATATAATATATGAGAACGCCGACAGAGGAGAGTAAACATTTTCTTTATATTATGTTAAATCTTAAATAACGTATTCTAATAAATCCTATAAGATATTATTATTTTCAATCAGTTACAGAGTAAACATATCCTTTTTATTTAAGCAATTCGCACTTTTTTAACACAATTTTTATAAAAATGATTTTTAACATGTAAAACAAAAACTAAAAGGTAACAGTTTTACAAAATAACATTGTTTTTCAATAATTTCCAAAATATACATGCACACACACAAGCAAACTTTCGTGTATGTGTATTTTTTTGACAGTTCATCTTATAAGATGGTTGTGTAGAGAAATCTCATCACAACAGTCTCATAATACATCTTATAATACTAATATTTAAATCTACACGTGAAATAATTCTCTCAGAGAGCGAATTTGACACTCTCTGACACAAAAATCTTACATATTATGTTACGTCTAGACGGGCTGTTACATTCATTCTCAATGAAAAAAAAAAAGTTGGCAACCCTTCCAACATTAACGTCCCTGGACAATGGAATGTAGTTATTCTACTTATTTTTATTCATTCGTTACTATCATGAATTTACCGTTAATCCATTCAGCCAATCAGAAACTGACATATATATATATATTGAACAGCAGTCTCTACAACATCACCATCAGCTCACTATCAACCACAGCAAAAACATAACCACCAGCCTCCCCATCAGCAACAACAGCCGTAAAACTCATCTATGGATCTAAGTTTAATTGTTAAGTATTTTTTTTTTTTACCTTACCAATCTAAAAATTTTTGTTAAGTTTTGCATTTTATATGCAAGTTGTAAACAATTTTTTTACACTGTAGTTTTGTTCTTTTGTTTATTAAATCAGCTTAGTTTTAGTTTATCATACAATTTTCCTTACTTTTATATGATTGTCTCAAATCATTTCAAAAAAAAATGAAATAAAAGAATATATAAATAAAAAAAATTCAATGAATAATATAAACTAATCTTTTTATGAATGCTAGGATGATTGCTGGTATAGGTAAGTTGTAGGGATTAACGGTTGTATTAGGGACAGATTTAAATTTATTCAGGGATAAACAACTGTCAAGGTGTAAATTAATGCGGCGGGAAATTACACCCCTGGTGACACATCATCTAGTCGCATAAAAATCGTTTTGTGCTTTATTTAATTAATTTTTTTTTTGATTGATTTTCTTTTAATTACATACTCTGATGCATTTTATAGGCATAACAGAGTGTGTTATTGTTATGTACAAGAAACTATGGATTAATAACCAAATACACCTATCGTAGAGTTAGCTGGAAAATCTATTATGCCCTTCACCACTGGTTTCAGTTTTAAGCGGTACAAATTCAAGAAACTACTTTTGTTATTAATAGTTACTAATCGCGCATAACAGCGCGATAATACAAGAAAACTGAATATGTCATGCTTTGTCCAAAAATAATACAATATATAGGTACATGGTCCGACTTTAAAACATTTGGATGTGTCTCTAGGTTTGAAAAATGGAGACACGAGTTATATAAAAGAATATCTACTGTAGACGGTTGAATATATATTGTTACGAAATTGTACTTTAATTCAAATATAACGGTTTTAACGGCTGGTTTAAATTTAAATCTTTCTCAATGCTTCTACACCGTTCTGTTTATGTTAACAGTAGTTAACATATCTGTAGAAATTATTAACATAGTAGTAAACAAGTAGTAAACAACATTGAATAAAAAGCTTTCACCATTGTGTGTAAGTATGGCAACACTAAATGTTGAAACTGCTAACATTAACATCGAAAGCTCTAGTTTGTCCGTTAAGAACATTGTAGAAAGAAATAGAGCTTTAAGAAGCATCTAGTAGGTAATACAGTGCATTCCAACGTACTTATTCTGACATTTTTGCAAAGCATCGACAGCATCAAAAAACATTTGCATTACCCTTTCATTCGAAATATCATCGTTATTATTCCTTTCGTAGCTTTTGTTTTTAGCGGGCTCAGAATAGAAAATACCATTACCGCTAGAATTACATGCATTGTTTTGTGGTTCTTGTTTTGGCAAATCATGATCATCATCACTTGGAGCATTGTGTGGGACCTTTGTTGCCCTTTAGAGGTTTTCTTCAATATACAGAAATATTACAAAAATATCTTATTTTTATAATATTTCTTTTTGGAACATTTTGCCGATCAAACTCGATAAGATAGAGTGCATCATATACACTGCATCTCTTTGTTGCTAGTTCCTTCATGTTTATCAGGGTTGTCAGGTCGCCAAATTGCTAATTATAAATCGCCAAAAATCGCCAAGTTTAAATTTTATTTGGTTTTTGAAGAAAAATTAAGAAAAAAGTTTTATTGTCGTATAATTTTTAGTGATTCAAATTTCGTATAATTTATATCAACAAAGCCAATGATATTTGTAGTAACTAAAAGTAATTGAATAGAAAATTGAAGTATAATTTAAAATTTATTTTTCTGACATACATACACACATATTCCTCCATTTTAGAGTAACAACTTTAAAAATTTATTGACATTTATTAAAAAATATATAATAGGGCATTCAGACCGACGCGAAATTACGTACTTTAGTGATTTCGGCCGAAATCAAGTTGAAATTACGTAATTTCCCATACATTTTGACACTTGCGAAATTACATAATTTTGTGTAATTTCGGCGAAATTACATTGAAATTACGATGCCTATTTCCGTGCAACTCTGTACATGTTTGGAAAAAATACTTTTTTTTCAACTATGTACTGCATGCTTCAATCGTGAGAAGAAAAAAAAACAATTGACAGCTGATCTTAAATTTAAACACAAATCTTAAAATTAATTATTAAAGTGATTTTGCAAAATGAAACGTATCCTTTTTACCTTTGCATGTCTAAAAATTTTTAGTTGTTAAAATAACAATTTCTTATTGGCAAGTTTTTCATTAATAATTTCCAATTTAGTAAGTAATCGTTTCTCATTTGTTTCCATTTCAAAATACTTTATTTACCTCTATAACAATTTAAAATGTAAACAATAAGTATCAGCTGTTCACGAAATTACATCAAATGTCATCTAGCCAGTATGAACACTCTAGATTTCATTTGTAATTTCGGCATGAAATTTCGTAATTTCGGGCCAGTCTGAACAAGGCTTAACATTGTATTACAATATTTTTTTTCTTATACTATATTTCCACTGGGTTAAAAAAATAATTTCTGAGTAAAACACCTAAAAGTGTTCCACTGTCTTGACTTTTTTTGCATTGTCAAATTTTCGAGCGAAATCCTGACATTTCTCAATCTAAGTTAAAGTTGAATTTATAAATTAAGACCCTTCGTTTTGTTACATAGGCAAATACTGAAAATTGCTAGTAAGAATACGTAATCGTATTTCTCCACTCATGCATATAATATTAGAATAATACAGTATAATACAGAGATAACGAGTTTGATACAATTTTTGTACCAATAGACACTTTTTTATAAGTATATGAGTATAGGTATAGAAGCTGAAACCTGTTGGCACTAGTGCTGGGGCCGTCTAAAGTTTTTGGCACTTTAAAATTAGGGCTATTACCCCAGTGCTTTCTTCTTTTCTGAGCAAACGTTTTCAAAAAAAAGTTAATATGCCGTTTATACTAAAATAAAAACTATTTAAAAAACAAAATTTCAAAAACTACATCCCAATGTAGTTTCTGTTGACATTCACATTTCTTGGATATTTTGCTATTTTTTCGATATTAAAACATATTTTAATAATATTTAATGAATTATTTATTGTAATAAGTTCATAAACAAAACAAATAATTTCTATAAATTTGACGTTTTATTTTTCTATTTATATATATGAAAGCTTACTGTTCTAAGTTCTAAGCTAATTGAAAATGGATTTTGATTTGTATGGGAAAGCCAAAGCAATTTTTGTATTTTATTTTATTTTTTTTTTTTTTTATTCAAAAACCGAATAAGGCCAAGAACTATTAATTTGATGTAAATGGCATATAAAGCAAATTTAAGTACATAGTTTTTTGCACTTTTTAATTTAAAAATTCAATTAATTATTTCTAGCAAAAATTAACACGATGTTTTTCCGTGTGGAGTCTTTTGCTGCATTTATCCGACGCGTTCCCAGGTGGCGGATGGAGGGATTGTTTGTAAGGCACATGACCTGAACATTTTGTTAAATGGTGCGTACTGGCCCATAATATGAGTGTTCATATCATATGTATTATATCCTATCCTAGAGTTCCGCGGAGTTTCTTGCGGATCAAACATATGCAGCGCACTTTCAGGTCAAGGTGGTAGGCAGCAATGCTGAGGACCTGAATGGTTAGTTGGTACCTAAACAAACTAACAGTTAACAGCATAGTTATAACTTCTAGCATAGTCCGCGCACGCCGTTACTGTGCAAAATTATCTTTTTATTACTGGCATACTCGAGGGACGAAAATTGACAATCGTGATATAAATTTAATTCGAAGAGATGACGAACGGTCGTTGGGCGACAGGACCGAAATGTACATGATGGCGGACGATATTATAGTGATGATAGGGGTTCAACGATACATTCTAATACAGGAAAGTCAATTGTTGGGCCAGCTATCAGAGACGAATGAGATTCTGGGTATTTCGCGGGATTCCTTTGCTGGGACCAGCGCCACAGAGAAGCTCGGTGATCTTTCTCTTAGATTTGAAGATGAGCATGAGATCGCTCAGATCTCAGCTCGCCCTCAGAGTCAAGAGAGGAACCAGAACGTCAACGGGGATTGCTTTAGTTAGGCAAGACGTGGTAATGTGTGATGCAACAACCAATGTTAAGTGCCGAACTAAGGAGTAGAAGCTCGGAGTGGCGCAAAAGCATCTCTTACCTATCTGCACAAGATTGCTAAGAGAGGCTCCTTGCTACTTGCAGACAAGGATAAGTATCTTGTCAGAAAGCACAAGAGGAACGTTTAAAGATTCGAACGGATCTACGGACTGCATGCGGACAGCACTCCAGAAGTGTCTCATGAGAGCATAAGAGAAAAGTCAACATCCTCACCGATCCATGTCAGAGCAGCAAATAAGGGCAGAGGCTAACCTGCCAAACCTGCAGACCTTTTGGAACAGCTGGTAAATATTGGTAAGCCATTAACTAGCACTGGTGGAACTGATCATATACCACCTGGCAATTCACAAAACGTTGTCAGGGGTGCTAAGCCTAGAGATGATCAGCCACCGACTAGCAAGAAGGCAGCACGTCAGAGGCCGACTAGCTCGACGAGGTATCCTTCAAGGACGTGGAGTGGATGAAGAGTGTGAAAACTATCAACTGCGGAAATGAGAAATCGTTTGAATTTTTATAGAACGTAATTGCGACGACACTCTTTATCCGGAGGCGAAACTTGAGGTGATACTGGCGTCTGAGTTGCCTCTACGTTAAATAGCGACAGCATGTTTTCCTCCATCTATTCCAGAGGTTGGAACCATTCTGACAGTATTGAAAAACCAGAATGAAGGTCTTTTTACAGGTCAATGGAAGCTTGTGAACTCCATGACCTGTAAGGAACCAAAGTAAACCAAACGTCTTATTACTTAAGATGTGTGGATCCGTAAGTAGACGCTGGAGGCGATTAAGTTACCCCGATATAGAAGCAGCCTTTAATAACATTAATAACAGCAGCGATCAGTGAATCACTTCGTTAGGTATAAGTGAATTTCTAATTGAGTGGATTACTCTCATGCCAAGCATCAGGGTTATCAACTCAAATAATAATGGGACACACTTGTATAATGAATATCGTGACGAGGAGCACACTGTAAGGGGGTTCCCTCCCCATTATTGTGGCTCTTGGGCGTGAATGTCATATTGAAACAGCTGACGACCGTAATAACTGTCCCAGAAAAGACTGAACTAGTTCTCTTCACCAGGAGATATAAGGTTGAGGCATTTAGTCTACCGGTATTGAATGGGATAAAACTTAAATTGTTAAGGGAGAGTTTACTTGGACAGTTAATTGTCTTGGAGGAGAAATACTCACGAAAGGGTCAGGAAGGAGCTTAATGCCTACTACTCATGTAGGAACTCTATAGGGAAGAACTGAACCTCAAGCCGATAGTTGTATATTGGATATACACATTGGTTGTGAGGCCTACCCTCACTTATGGATGTTCGGTCTGGAGGGAGGAACTAATAGGAATCTTCTCTCTAAAGTTCAGAGATATGCTTCAATTGGCATTACAGGTGCCATGAAAAGCACACCTCAGTTAGCACTAGACATCATTCTCCACCTTCTTCTAATTGATTAGTTCGTGAGAGCAATGGCTATACGGAGCTTATACTGACTGAAGGAATTAGGATTAATAGGGAACTACAGACCGGGGAATGCTGGCATACTTGACGAAGACGAATTTGATGGTTGGACATTATCCATGTTCGTCCCTACGGATTATGTCAGGATTATAATTGACTTCGGAGCTACTCCCGTTATTGAAATCCTCAGTAGGGACCTCTATGCTGGTGCGGAAAAGCTTCATGGAGGTTATGCTGTCTTTAGAGACGGCTCAGAGATGGAAGTAGGCACAGGGGGGGGTTTGGTACTTTATGGGATATCAGACGGTTTTAAAGTTCGTCTGATAGTCTCAGCATTCTAGACATTTACAAGGCGTTAGGATTATTGGGGGAGAACGTTGAAAGTGACTTTGAAGTAACTGTGTATGTGGATAGTCAGGCAGCACTACTGGCAATTACAATTAATTTTTTAGGTTCAGATTAGTGATTGAGTGCGGAAAAGAATGGAGAAGGCTAATGGATGCCTACAGGATAAAACTCTGTAGGGTTCCTGGTCACTGCTTGTAGTGGCTCGGGGCTGGATGGGTCTTTTCCAATTGGGTTAAATCTTAGGGTCATATGGGAGTGGAATTTAGGCAGAACGAATCATTCATGAAGAAATAGAACAGACTGCAAGGTATCTTAAACTCCCAGATTCAAAACATCTTCTGGGCATGAGTCGGGGGAATCTAAGGGCCATTGTAAGTATAATTACTGGTCACTCCACAATGGTGAATATGACTAGTAAGTGGGACATTGGCACGTCAGACTTCTGTAGAATGTGCGATAATGCGGAGGAGCTAGAGACAGTAGAGCATATACTCTGTCATTTTGTAGGGCTCGTAACGAACGTTAAACTGGTTCTCTATTTATCCAAAGAGGGTACTACATATAAAACCAGCCTTGCTCAACGGAAAATGGGGAGATTCGTTTCTTTATCAAAATGGAGCTAATTCAATACAATAAAATTTAAACTTAGGTAGTATTATGAAAAGATCTGAAACGACTATAAACTAAAAGATAGATATCAAAATAATAAAGGGAAAGAAAACTAGGATGCAAATATATATGTGAAAATGTTTAAGATGTTGACTATCTTTTCTACTCTTAACCCGTTTGCCCTAATGGTGGTGTAAGATTTATTGTGCGTGTTTTTGATGTCTTACATAAATCACAGTTTGCAATATAATTTTTAACATCCGTCACACTGCAACTACTCTGTCCAATCTCTGTTGTCCTTTGTCAGTCAATTTAACTTTGTCCGGATCATTGTCGGTATAGTCAATTTCACCTACATTAGGTACAAAAATTTTTTAGTCCAAAAATCGAAACCACAAATTAAGTCCTGTTGTATTGTCGGTACTACTAAAAATTCAATTAATTTTCTTTTGCTTGGTAATTTATGTCAAGTGACATAGTCCCTAATATGTTTTGTCTTTATCCATCCGCAGTTTGTACGTTGCCTTTACATATCTTAAATTGTTTCCTATTCCGAACTTTAATAGTTAAATCGCCACCTATTACGTTTTTGTTATCATCACTATCAAGTAAAGAAAAATAAAATCTAGTACTAATTTTCAAATGTATATACGGCCTACTATCCATATCCTTATTCACAATGGACGAAATGACATAAACATTAAATGACTTTAGGTTTTGATAAAAGTTTTGAATTCGTTTTGAAGATCTTTTAATTGATTTGTGAGTTCCTAAAATTCGTGATCGAGCTTTTTCATATTCTCTTAGTCTTGCATGGTATGGTATTCTTAAAGGATGAACGGGTTCATTAGTCCTGTCAACTTCAGTAAACGAGTCAGTCAGTTCAGAATTGTCACTTGTCCAATATCATTGTCCTTATTTTCGGATGTCCGTACTTCTTCCGACGGACATACCTCTGTACGTTTCCCTATTGTTTCTTTGTGCTGTTGGCACAAGTAGGTTTGTAAGTATCTTTAAGTCCACATCCGTAACAAAATATTGGTCTTGTGTCCATGCATGTCGATGTACAAATGTCCGATTTTGTCGCAGTTCCAACATTTGTAATTGCTTTGTATAGCACAAATTTCACTGTCATTATTGGCCTCGTCGAAGTCTAATTGTTTATCGTCTAGTTCAGTCAATTCAGAAATACGTCCTTTTGTCATCTCACAGTATTCAATATCTTTTATGAACTTCTCGTGTTTTCTAACTTCACGTCGCAAATGTGTTACACTATATAACGGCCAAGTACTCGTCAAAATTTTCTTGTGGGTTTTTGTCTACGTCGACGCATGTCATCTAAAATGTCAAAGTCACTGTAATCAACTTTATATTGTTTCCTCAGTTCGTTCGTTACCCCAGGTCTACAACTGAGATTAATGCCGACATAATATGTGAGATAACGTCGGCTGAGGAGAGTAACCATTTTGTTTATATTATGTTAAATCTTAAAAAAGGGGTACACGTATTCTAATAAATCCTATAAGATATTATTATTTTCAATCAGTTACAGAGTAAACATATCCTTTTTATTTAAGCAATTCGCACTTTTTTAACACAATTTTTATAAAAATGATTTTTAGCATGTAAAACAAACACTAAAAGGAAACAATTTTACAAAATAACATTGTTTTTCAATAATTTCCAAAATACACATGTGTATTTTTTTGACAGTTCATCTTATAAGATGGTTGTGTAGAGAAATCTCATCACAACAGTCTCATAATACATCTTATAATACTAATATTTGAATCTACACGTGAAATAATTCTCTCAGAGAGCGAATTTGACACTCTCTGACACAAAAATCTTACATATTATGTTACGTCTAGACGGGCTGTTAGTGTCATCCAATCAATGTCGTCGTGTTAAATCTCCAAAAAACATACCAATGCTTTGCCTTCAAATAAGCTATGAGCATGTTTGCAAAGCAGCTCAAAATCACCTTTCAAATTATTAGTGGTCATTATGTTAACACGATATATAAACTCAAACAGACTTTTATTTTTTTTTATTTTTGCCATATACAAATAAAGTTTTTATTCACATTTTTCATTACATAATAAAAAAAATTATAATTTTGTATTTTTAATGTATATAAAAATTTTTTATATTTGCAAAACAAAATTAATATTATATCAATAATACTCGAGAGCTCGTTTCTGGGACTTTGAATTTATGTAAATGTGTATTATACTAGAGTTTATTATAGTTTATTATATATTTTAAATAAATAAACACTAAAAAAAATATATATAAACTGCTCAAGAGACATTTAGTTATCAGGGCCGCTAAATTTCAATCTCCAATTGCGGATTATATTTAAAACTTTCTCCGCAAAGAAAGATTCTTCGAAATTAATAGAATTATTCCTAGATGAATAAGGAATACCTATATTTTTGCAAAATTGAAGGACTTGCGATATTATTCGGTCTATTATTTGTTTTTGTCGAATTAATATTGCTATTCTGAAAAACTGAACGTTTTTCAGGGAGTAAGTTCACTACGGAAGTTCTCTAAATATTCGGAAATAAACTGTCTAACATTGTTACCATTCACGTTCTGTTCATGTCTTTGTGAAGTTCCATTGTGAACAGCTCTACCTCTAACTCGTGATCTAGTTTCCTGAAAATTAGATGTAGTTTGGGTGTTATTATCTGGTTCTAAATTAACTGTAAAACTAACATTAGCAGGTTGGCTTGCATTCTATAAATTCAAATTTTCCTGAATCCTTGTCAAAACCATATTAAAACAAATTAAATTCTAAAAAAAATTCAAGTAAAATACAACCACATTTTGCAACTCCATTTAAATACAGTTAAATGAGTCAAATATAAAAATTTCAAATAAAAAATATACTTTACATCCAATAGAAAATAAATTAAAAAAAATGTACTATGTCTCGAATTTCAATATGAGTATTTCATCAACATTAAAGTCAGATGAGATAAATCTCAAATAACTGAAGTCCAAAACCAAACAGAAAATGAAATAACTAGCTTCGAACATCTTGAGACTAAGTATCCAATTTCAATATCAGATACAGAAATCTCAATCATAATCAATTCGAACCGAAAATTTAAAAGAATGTTTCAAAAGTTTGTAAAATTGAATAGATATCGTAAGTTGAAAATCGACGAGTTCCCAATATTTAAATTTTCTAACAATATCTAATCAGGTGTTATAAAATACTTCATCTACAAAAGAAATTAACTGGTTTGGAAATTCAAAATGAATTGAAAATCTAAAATTCCGAAGCTATTTCTCCTAAGACTATAATTTGGAATAAATAAATTAAAAAAAAAAAGATGTTAATAGTCGATATCACTATGTAAAATTATGGAGAACAGCTAGGTGTTAAACTTAGAAAATGCATCTCCCAAAAGAAGATATAAACGCTGTTGCCCCACGTTCGGCGCCATTAAATTAATGTAACGAACGTTAAACTGTGACTCTATTTATCCAAAGAGGGTACTACCTATAACACCAGCCTTGCTCAATGGAAAAAGGGGAGATTCGTTTCTTTATCTAAATAGAGTTCATTAAAAGATAGATATCAAAATAATAAAAGAGTTTTTTTTTTCTTTATTATTTTGATATCTATCTTTTAATTAACTACATTATTATGCAAATATATACGTGAAAAGGTTTAAGATGTTGACTACCTTTTCTGCTCTTAACCCGCCCATGACCTATGTTATTCCTTAAAATTTCTGAATAACACATTACAAACCTGTCTAATCAGTTAGACAGGTTTCGCGAAAAGTAAAAGTAAAGTATAATTTATTTAAACAATGAAAGCTTAGCTATTAAATAACAAGTAAATAATTTAAACAAAGTTTAAAAAAATTAAACATAGTTTAAAATATATATCACCACACTAAGGTTTAATAATTTAAATTAATAATAGTAAAAATTTTAAATTAAATTAGTGTAAGTTGATATAAGTTATAAGTCTTGTCGCAAACTAGTGTAAGTAATAGTCTCGACTTAATTTCTTGTATTCTTTTTTCTTGAATCCCTAATAGTAAACACAAAAAATTATAATTATTTTGAAGACATTAGACAAATTCTTAAAAAAACATTTTGTTTTAAATTTAATTTAAATTTCCGTTTCCTTCTTACATGTTTGAAAAATTTTCAATAAATGAAATTTCCTAAAAATTTTCTAAACTAAATTTCAATATATATACATATATATATATATATATATATATATATATATATATATATATATATATATATGTAAGAATGGAACTATATATATATATATATAGTTCCAATGTAATTACAGAGAGTCATGAGGACATGTTTCTAAAATATTTTAGAAACATGTCCTCACAGGCTTCAGTGTAGTATGCTGCAGTGGTTTAGGAGCCACATACTACACGAACTAGAGGAGGTTGCGTGCAAAGAACTTAGTGTTCTTGATTGCTGGATTGTAGGTTCCCTACTCTTCCAATGCTTTATCTATTAAAGTCCCTCTTTTTTCTTTTTCTTTCTTGACCTTTCTTCTGGTCTTTTAAATGGATCATAATGGACTGACTGGTTTCTGGATGATAAAAATATTTTTTGAAATGTAAAACAGTCATTAAAAGAAAACTATTTTACAAAAAATATTGTTTTTTTCTTTAGTAATTTCCAAAATACACATGCACATGTATGTGTGTATTTTTTTGACATTTCATCTTATAAGACAGTTGTGTAGAGAAATCTCATCACAACAGTCTCATAATACTTCTTATAATACCAATATTTGAATGTATACGTGAGATAATTCTCCCAGAGAGCGAATTGACACTCTCTGACAAAAAAATCTTACATATTCTGTTAGGTGTAGATGGCTTGTAAAATAGTTGTATAGAGAAATCTCATCACAACAGTCTCATAATACTTCTTATAATATTAATATTTAAATCTACACGTGAGATAATTTTCTCAGAGAGCGGATATGACAGAAAAATCTTACATATTTTGTTACGTGTAGATGGGCTGTTAGAGAAGTACGATTTTCAAAGTAGAGAAACAAGCCGAAACCTGCAAATGTTACCAGTATTAAAACGAAGCTATTAGTCAGAAGAACGTGTCGGCTGCGACTTATATGTCGGTTTAAATTCTTTTTACATTACATAGTGTCTACATTAGAGATTTTTTTATCAAGACAAACGTCAAACTTAACGCGAATTTGTGGAAGGTGGTAACAATTGCACAAAAACAACAATATGGCGTATTCATTATTGTTTTTAATATATGCAGTTTGACAACTGTAACAACCAAAATAATAATCAGCTGTTTAACTAAGATACCTTGTATATATTCGCACTGATTTTGACTTTTGTTTTGATATAAATTTGCCTAATGTAGACACTAGGTTAAATACCATAAATTAAAAATAAGAATTATATATAATAATAAAAACTAATAGCTTCGTTTTAATACTGGTAACATTTGCAGGTTTCAGCAAATTTTTATTTGTATTTTGTTGTTTTTCCTAGAAAGTCAAGTTATTTTGTGAGTAAAAGAAGTAAAAAAATATTTGTTTAGTTATAATTTATAAATGCAAAAATACATTACACCAAAATTTATATATCCTTAAATATATTATGTCAAAATATAACTACAAAAATACAAAGAATTAAATATAAAATAGAGTTTGTGTCTTCGGCACAGTCGATTGCTTCGGCGGCTTACCTTGAGGCGGCTCAGCCGTTTAAGCATGTCGAGGGTGAATTGAAAAATTAAGCGGATTTTCGGCCGGTCGGCTTGGTTCTCTGTTGGAAAGGCCTATAACTTCCAAACAATTGAATTGCACTCAAAAAATTTTACATCAATATTTTCTCCATTAAAAGTAGTATCAATTCAATTTATTCCATTTTCACATATTTTTCCCATAAAATTTCTCTCTTGTATACAATAATAATATGCTACTGTTCTCATTACTTGGCTAACTACTGTTGTGTTATCAACTCCAAGTGAATGTTTGTCATTACAACAAATAAGAAGAAGAAGAGTTGCGAAATTGCAACAAAATTTACAGAGAAGCTTGTTTGCAAATATTTGGTTTGGAAAAAAATTGTAACACCTAATATAAAAATAAATAATTAAAATTATCTGCACATATATTTGCGTTGCTCATCAATTAAACAGCATTTCTATTATTATATTATTGTGTAGAAAAAACTAAAGCGAATTTGTGTAGAGAACAACGTTTCACCAGCAGCAATAACAAATATTTGTTCTATACGCCAGGAGTCCGTTTACTCTAGGATATCTTCAATTTTTACTGACGATAAATACGCAAATTATTTGGAAAATGGTAAGATTACAAAATGTCATAGATATTATTCTTTTCTTATTATTGAGTGGCAAATGTATATATAATACGCCGGTTAATTTTTGTTTTCCTTAATGAAGTTTTATATATATATATTTTTTTAGAGGTTATGATTTTTGCTGTTGCCGTTTGCAGATCTTTTTTTTTTTTTGACTTTTTTTGTTTAATTTCAATTAGATGGGCGAATGATGTCAGTTGTTTTCTTTGGTTTTTTTTTAGGAAATCCAACAGTTGGAGATATTGTGTAAGCAGCTATATGAGGCCACAGATTCTGTTTTGCGTTCCAATGCTGAAAAGACTTTGGTACAATTTGTTAGCAGCCAAGATGCTCTGCCCAAATGTCAAATGCTCTTAGATCGTGCCGATTCCAGTTATGCTCAGTTATTGGCCGCCACAACCTTGACAAAATTAATACAGGGTTTAAATTTGGAACAACGAATAGATATCAGGTTAATAATTGTATTATTTATTTAGGGAATACATTAATTTGTTTGTTTTGATTTTTGTTGGATTATAGGAGTTATATACTTAACTACTTGGCTAATAGACCGAACTTGCAACATTTTGTGGTGCAGGCCTTGGTAACTTTATTGGCTAAAATAACCAAGTATGGTTGGTTCGATACCTATAAAAATGAGCTAATATTTCAGAATTTATTGGAAGATGTAAAAACATTTTTACAGGTAAATAAAAGTTGTCTGTTACTTTCAAATTTAGCAACAATTTCATTTGTGGAAGTTGAAAAATTAATTTTGACCATTTTCTAGGGTTCCGTAGAACATTGTACGATTGGTGTACAAATCTTATCACAATTAGTTTTAGAAATGAACTCAATTGTGGAAGTTGATGCCAATATATCATTTTCCAAAAATCGGAAAATTGCTACATCATTCCGAGACCAACAGCTATTTGACATATTCCTGTTGTCGTGTAATCTTTTGGTGACTGCTCGCGATAATAGTAAAACTTTAAATTTCATGGATGAATCGCAACAAGCTTATGTGAAGTAAGTAATTTTTTTTTTTCGTTTATATATATATATATATATATATATATATATATATATATATATATATATATATAGTTAGTTAAAGCAAAAAGTCTAAATACACCTCCCAATTTCGGATGTTTAATAGGAAAAAACCCAAAAAAGTTTTTATAGTAATATTTATAGAATAAAAAAGTAGTTCATATGTAATGTAACAATAATAACAACAAAAATATCCAAAAATTCATAGGATAAAAGTCTAAATACAGTAATAAAATTAAACATAGGGGTAACTAATTTGATATAAACATTATTTTCAATAATTTGTCGGTCCGCCCTGGGCGTCAATTACTGCTTGGAGTCGACGGGGCATTGAATTTAATAAATTTGCAGTAATATCAGGCGTAATTTCGGTCAATGCTTATGTCATATTTTCGTACCTTTTTCTCTAAAACATCCCAAATATGCTAAATAGGGTTTCAATCAGGCGATTGGGGTGGGGAATTTAATTGCATCGGGGCATAATATAGAAGTCAGTTTCGTACAACATGAGTGGTATGCTTCGGGTCGTTGTCTTGTTGAAAAATCCATTGAATAACAAGGCCTAAGTTATCAACAGATGATTTCGTTCCAATATGTTCTTATATTGAAAGCGATCCATCAGTAAAGACTAACCGATCCACTCCAGATGATGCTATGGCGCCCCAAACCATAACACTGCCGCCACCATATTTAACTGTTGGTATAATATTTTTTGGATCCAGTACTGTGTTAGGCTTCCTCCAGACCTTTGATCTTCCATAATTTCCGAAAGTGTTGCACTTTCATCAGTAAATATGACACGCTTCCAAAAGTCAACATCTTTGTTAAGATGTATCCGAGCAAATTCAAGCCGAAGCTTACGATTTTTCGTAGAAATTAGTGGCTTTTTTTGGGCCACTCTGCTTTTAAACCCATTGTCGTGCAAAACTTTTATAACTGTTTTCAGTGTAAACATTGCAACAATTTTCAAGATGTTCCGATAGTTTTGAGACACTAAGTTTCGGATCATGCCTCACTTTCAGCATACTGCTAACATCACGTATCGAAAGCTTCTTCTGTGCTCTTAGTTGCTCAATAATTTCTAAATATTGTCTACACTGTTGCGCGACTAAGCTTTGCTATTTCGGAAATTTCGCCATAAGATTTGCCTTCCTTTCGCTCACTGACCACAATATTTCTAACAGAGATCGGTACCTCTTTTCTACATTTCATTTTTATTGTTAAAATTGCAGATATTTTACTTCTTTCACTTGAATTGAAGATAGTGATTTTAAACCAAATAAAATAAAAAATAACGGTTGTTTTCTCCTTTCTGTTCTTAATTTTCTACTTGTTGCATGAAGTTATAACACTGTATGTATGTGTATTCTTTTCCTGTCGATTTTTAATGTTTTGTTATTATTGTTTTTATATATCATATTGTTTTTTTTTTTTTTCTTTAATTAATAAAATTATTTAATAGTGGCTTAAATATTAGCATACCAATTTTTCTCATTATCTTTATAATTGTGGGGTGTATTTAGATTTTTTTCTTAAACTATATATATATATATATATATATATATATATATATATATATATATATATATATATAAATACATTTTTTTTCTTTTTAGCCTGGTTTCTCATGTGTTGCGTTTGACTAAGAACTGTTTGAGTTTTGATTTTATTGGCAGTTCAACAGATGAATCATCCGATGATATGAATAGCGTACAAATACCCACATCCTGGCGCCCGGCATTTTTGGATGCAAATACTTTAAAATTATTTTTTGATTTGTATCAGATATTACCCAATGGTTTGGCCAGTTATTCGTTAGCATGTTTGGTACAGGTACGGAATGAATTTGATATGAAGCTTTTTTTGATTTTAACTTTAATGTTAATTTTTAGATGACATCTGTTCGTCGTTCTTTATTTAATAACTCGGAGAGAACAAAGTTCCTGACACATTTGGTGGAAGGCGTTAAAAATATACTGGTTAATTTGCATGTAAGTTTAACAAATAATTTCCAAAAATTGTATAAGAAAAAATACTAAGTTATTATTATTAATTAAGGGTTTAAGTGATCCCGATAATTACCATGAATTTTGTCGTCTATTGGCCCGTTTAAAGTCCAACTATCAATTAGGTGAATTGATTGCTGTGCCTTGTTATCCCGAAGCTATAGCATTAATTGCCAAATTTACTGTGCAATCATTACAGGTTTTTTTTTATTTTTAACTAAATTAACTAAAATAGTAATTTTAAAATAAAACAAACAATTTACTCATAGATGTGGCAATTTGCTCCTAATAGTGTACACTATTTGTTAACCCTATGGCAACGTATGGTGGCTTCAGTTCCTTATGTCAAATCAGCCGAACCACATTTATTGGGCACCTACACACCCGAGGTAACAAAAGCCTATGTTGAATCACGTCTTGATGCCGTTCCCGTCATTGTACGCGATAACATCGATGATCCTTTGGATGACTTATGCATGGTCCAACAGCAATTGGAACAATTATCGGTTATTGAACGTTGTGAATATGATAAAACGTGTCAATTGTTGGTGCAACATTTCGATCAAAAAGCCCGTGAATATGAAAACTTATTGCAGACACCCAATTCAAACCCGCTGGATATAAGTATACATGAATTACAATTGACATGGTTGGTGTACATTATCGGTTCGGCCATAGTGGGTCGATTGACGGTTAATTCGAACGATGATCATGATACTATGGATGCTGAACTGGTTATTAGGGTATTTCAATTAATGCGCTTAACCGATGCTCGCCTACCGCAGGCAGGCTGTGAAAAATTGGAATTGGCAATTTTAAGTTTTCTTGAGCAAGTACGCAAAATGCATATCAGCGAACAAACGCAAAAAGCAAATGTTTATAAACGTTTAAATGAGGTATTTGGCATCAGTGATGAACAAATGCTATTAAGTTTTATAAATCGTAAAATGTAAGTTGTATGGAATTATATTTTGATTTTCTTCTTTAATATTATTATTAATATAAATTATTGTATTCTCATTAAGTATAACAAATCTGAAATTTTGGGGCCATTCCGAGCAAATAATAACAAAAACTTTAATGTTGCTATCAGATCTCTCTGTACATTTTAATTCTGTACGCAAATTGGCCAAGCTGGAAGAAGTACAGTTTATGCTAACACATCATACGGTATGAGATCAGTAAATCCTTTAAAATATAATCATATTCCAACTCTATCTATACTTCAAATAAGCAAATCAGGTAAAAACTTCAGTGATTTTTTTTTTCCAGAGTGAACATTTTCCTTTCTTGGGCACCAACTCCTCTTTAACGGAAATGCGCTGTCGTACTATGTTTTATACATCACTAGGACGTCTCTTGATGTTTGATTTAGGCGAAGATGAGGAGAGATTTTATAGTTTTCTAACACCTTTAACGAGTATGTTTTAACAAAAAAAAAAGTTTTGTTTTTAATGGTTTGTTTTACTGAAACTAGATCAATTTGAAAACCTTGGTCCGGTATTAATGGACTCCAATAGTTTTCCCAATGAAGAGGCCAAAAAGGCTATTATTGGTTTGGCCAGAGATTTGCGAGGTCTAGCTCAACCTCTAACATCACGTGTTCCTTATACAATGTTATTTGAATGGTTGTAAGTAAAAAAAATAATAATTATATAAAAAGAGTTACTATTTTAAAAGAAATTAAAATTTAAAAATAGCAATATTAAAAAAAAATAGGTTTATACTAATTTTCAAAAAGTACCAACTTTTTAAAAGAAAAGTTAGAATTAAAAAAGGATTAATTAATTTAATTGAATTCAGCGGTTAATACAAAAAGCCACTTTTGGCCAATTTAGTGTTTTAGAAAGAAATATACATTGTATCAAATAACTATGACATTTACGTTACTACTTAGATTTATATATTTTTACATATTCAATTTATTAAATAAACGTTCAAATACCAATTTCTCCACAAACAAACAATATATCTTTAGCAGAAAAAATATAATATGTGAGACTAATGAAAAAAAGATTTAAAAAAAAGGAGAAGTTTTTTCTTATAATTAGCAACCTAACGAAAAATATTTAAGCTCTAAAGGTAGATTATTCCTTAGCAACTCTGACTAAATGAAAAGTAAAAAAATTTTATATCAATTTGTAGATACCGTGATGAATGAAGAAAACTAAATTCTCTAAATAACTCTATGGAGAGACCATATTTTAAGATCTTAAAAAAAAAACACAATAAAATTCGTAACACAACGTATCATAGGTACATCCTAGGAAGTCAATAGCAGAATTAGTAACGTAATCACGAATATCAAAACGTGTTTTTTTAAGTACCTACTACACAGAAAAAATATGATCTATTAAACGATTTATCAAAGAGAAAAACTATTGCAATTACTTTTTTAATTATATCAATTATTCAATTGATCAAAATTTAAATTTTCTAATATTTTTTACTAAGATAAAACAATTTATCGGCTTTCAATTATTTTTCTTATTATATCTCAATTAATAAATTAATCAGTATAACTGATAATTTGAATAATTAAATATATATATATTGGTTAGAATGCTTTGATTTTCAGTAATTTATTTAATTATAAAAATATTTGAAATCAATTTAATATTCTGATTAATAATTTAATTAAAATTTTTTCAAAAATATTTTTTCTGTTTCCAAAAAAGTATTATTTTTTACAAAAGTACTAATTTTCAAAAAATTTACAATTTCCAAAAAGAGTATTAATTTTCCAAAAAAGAACTATTTTGACAAAAATTACTTTAATTTTGATTTAAAAAAGTTATTTCCAAAAAGTACAATTTTTCGAAAAAAATAAAATATTACAAAAATTTTAAAAAAAAAGAAAAGAATATTAATTTAGAGAATATTAATTTAAAGAACATTAACTTAAAAAAAGGACTAATTTTCAAAAAAGTACTAATAATGTGTGTTGCTACCAAATTTCAAAAAAAAAAAAAAGAATTACCAAGAAAAAATTTTAAATTTTTTGTGAATTCCATTCAATATTTTTTAATACAAGTAAACTAATTCGTAAGCAACACAAAGTAAAATACACAATATCGATTACACATACATCCGAGTATTCGAAGAATTTTTTGTAGGGATGTTATAAAAATTCAAATTTTCAAAAAAAAAAAAAAAAAAAAAAATATTATTTTTTAAATCTCCAAAAGATTGTTTTTCAAAAGTTATTTTTGAAAAAATTACTGAAAGTGACAAATTTAATAGAATACCACTGAAAAGAAAATTAAAAATAATGCTAATTGTCAAAAAAAAAAAACCTACTTGTCTCTTTTTCCTTTTTAAGATACTACTCCGACTACTTACCCATGCTAATACGAGCTGTTGAGCTTTGGGCCCACGATCCTGCCGTTACAACACCAGTTCTAAAACTTTTTGCCGAATTGGTACACTGTCGTACTCAACGTTTACAGGGTAACGTTTCCAGTCCCATGGGAATACTATTATTCCGTGAAGCTTCAAAACTAATCTGTATCTATGGCAATCGTATCTTGCATTTGGATGTACCACGTGATCAGCAATATCCCATGCGTCTAAAAGGCATTTCTGTATGTTTTACCATATTAAAAAATGCATTGGGTGGGAATTATGTTAATTTTGGTGTTTTTAAACTCTACGGTGACGATACATTGGATAATGTTTTGAATATAGCAGCAAAAATGATAATGTCAATACAACAAAATGATTTGTTGGTAAGTGAAAAAATATTATTATTGTTTTAATATTTTATTAGTTTTTGAAAATAAAAATGTCTTTATTCAAGATAAATAACGTCCTAGTAACTTAAGGTATAACGAAGGAATGAAAAAAACAATAAAGTAGAATATAAAGTAGGATATTAACAACGACGTTCACATTGCTTAGAGTTACCAAATATCATCAACACTCCTTTTCAATGTGAATGTCGTTTATATATATATATATATATATATATATATATATATATATATATATATATATATTACATAAATTTCATTAATTCCACAAAATATAAATGTTTCGTCTTTGGCAGGTTCTTCGTTAGAATGTCAGCGATCATATTTTCACTCGGGCAGTAATTTAAAGTTACTTATTTGTTCTTCACAACCTCGCGTACGTGATGAAATCTAATGTCGATGTATTTCGTTCTTTTATTAAATACTGGGTTTGTTGCCGCATCGGACATGGCCATATACTCGGCCTCGGTGCTACTCAAAGCCACCCACGATTGCTTCCTGAGCTCCTATGACACAGGGCAATCGCCAACGAAAAATATATACCCCGTATATAACCTACGATCAAGAGCATTACCACCACAATCTGCGTCCACGAAATCTTTCATAGATTTTTCACTCGCGCGGTACTTAATTTTCTTATCAATTGTTCCTCCGTTCCGTTGTTCCGTTCTTAGAATTCTTGGTCTACCACGATTTGTAGTAGTAATCTCCTACCGGTTGTTGATTTGCTTTATGCTTTAGCGACCTGAGAATAACCCACCATGACAAAACGTTGCTCTTTGGCCTCGACTTTACTTATGCCGGATTTGTCTAATGATACTACATACGATCCAAATGTCCTCAAGTGATGAACATTGGGTTTTCTACCAAACCTCACTTCATATGGTGTCTTATCACCTAATATTTTAGTCGGACATCTATTACGTAAATACACTGCTGCGTTCTCCGCTTCTGTCCACAGACTATTTCGAACACCAACGTACGATTGGCTCGCTCCGCTATGCCATTCTGTTGCCTACCAATACCTTCAGCTTCCAAAAATGAATTAAAATACTTGTTAACATATTCTCGACCATTATCGGTTCTTAGCAATTTAATATTTCGGCCAGTCTGTTTCTCCACATGCTGTTTGAATATTTTGAACATTTTCAAAACTTCGCTCTTTGCTTTTATAAAATATCCGTCTTGAGTAGTCATCAATGAATGTGTTGATGAGTTCTAATAAATTTTCTGTCCTTGTTTGCGATTCGTAGGGGAAAGGAGATACGTGGATTTTGCTTAACATGCATGTTCTACATTGGACTGTACTAGAGGCATTTTTTAATTCCATTCCCGTTACCATCGATTTGTTCGCCATGTCACAAAGTCTTAAAATTAACGTGACCAAATCTATTGTGCCAAATCTAAGTCGGACTGCCAACCGTATACAATATATGAGTTTTAGTCAAGATTAAATCCCCCAAATACCACTGTACCATTAAAATGTTTTATGACTGCAGACGTTGAATCAAATTTCACAATTAAACCGTTTTCCACCACGCGGCTTACTGATAAAAGTTCATGTGTAACACTGGAGAAAAAAGAACATTTTGGAGTTTAATTTTCAAATCGTTATTATTTTCAATTTCTACATCACCTTTTCCTTTTGCGACAATTTGTTTGTTGCCAGCCAATGAAATCCCTTCACTAAGTTCTTCGAAATTTGTAAACATATCTCTGCTACAACACATGTGCGCAGTCGCACCGCTGTCGACGCACCACTCAATTCGTTTTATTGTAGTCGTTGTTTGTCTTGCATGTAGTAACAGGGGTTGTTTTTTTCTCTTTGTTGCACTTGCTCGTAAAATGTCCCGTTTCACCGCAGTTGAAACACCTGCCTTGAATTTGTTTTTGTTTCTCTCTGATTTTGCGTCATTTTGTGGTTTATTTTTCTCTTTGACTGAAGCAAATGCTTGTTGTGTGTGAGTACTATACGATGCTTCTTCACGCTCGTTTGTGTCTGATGCTTTCCCCTAGAATTTTCTGCTTAACTGTTGACAATGATGGCAAGTTGTCACGTGTCACCATGGCAACTACAAAATGTTTGA